>CM077119.1:17500000-20000000 GCA_039645545.1 Dendrolimus houi | reverse complement strand
TTTTTAAGCATCCGAACAACGTCAAACCGCACCCAGGAATATCCCGCGGAATTCCCAGGATAAAAAATATCACACATTTTATTATATAAAATTTGTTATCGATCAGTGAAAAAGTCGCATAGTTATTCGATTTTTTTCAATTTGGCTATTATAAAACATTACCAGAAAAATTCTCGTGGTAAAAAGTAGCGCAGGTTTTAAATGTAAGAATTTGCTGTCAACGGTAAACCTACAAACAGACAAGAAATCTAAAAAATTAAAATAAATTAAATAAAATTTGCATCGTCTTCTCCATTGTTTATAAAGTCTATACCAGTTGTTTTTTTTTTTTCAAATAGTAGGTTGTTTAGAATTTTGTAATATTCTAAATTTTTCTTGGTTTCTTTAGTTATCTATGTTGTCACCGTGTTTTATACAAATAAAGATATCTATTTGAATGTCTCCGTTTTGGATCCGGTTGTCGTGGCCAGGAATTGCATGTCGGCCGCTCCGCTGGTGACGTGGGCGTACGTGGAGCAGTGGGCGCGCGCGGCCCTGGACAAGGTGGACTCGTGCCCGCAGCACTTGGACACCCAGCACCCGTTGCACGTCGAATGGGAGGCCCTCTCGCAGGTATAATATAATAGGGTAGCTGACAGGCGAAAAAAAGTAAGATCTTACAAAATTCCAAAGCTGTCTAGACTTTGTATAGTTTTTCTTTAATTAGTCAAATAGCGTATTAATATGGTTCAAACTGTAGTTTAAATTATTTTTAACTTGATATTTTCAAAGTGAGACAATTGCAAGATATTTTAATACCTACTTTTTATGAGATTTTTTTTTGAATTTATTGTAATATTAGCGGGCCCGGCAGACGTTGTCGTGCCCTGAATAAATAAACCAGAAACCCGATTGCAGCACTACTTATCGAATCCAATTATGAATCTAAATCATTCTGAGACCCACTCAAACACACATCAAAATCCTGGAACCTGACTCCGGCGCCATCTACCGGTTCCAATTGCGAATCTAAACCATTCTCGAACCCACTTCCATATCCACACACAAAATATTTCATCAAAATCGATCCAACCGTTTAGGAGGAGTACAGTAACACGCACAAACAAAAGATTTTTATATATAAAGACTAGAATGTGCCCGCAACTTCGTTCTCGCTTCACTGGAAATTCCCGGGTAATTCCCCGGACACATGATACCGCAGCTGTCGTTAGAGTGAAAACTGTGTCGGAATAAGCTAATTTTTATGCATCCGAACAACTACAAACCGCTCCCAGGAAAATTTCCGCAGGATTCACGGGATGAAAAATATCACATTTCATTACATAAAATTAAATATGCTATCGACCAGTGAAAAAATCGAATTAGATTTTATTTTTTTTCAGTCGGCCATTTAAATTCATTCCCGGGTTAACAAGTAGCGCAGATTTTAAGTCTAAAAATTTGCTGTCGATCAGTGAAAACCGCATCGAAATAGGCCCAGTAGTTTTTACGTGAATCCCGAACAAACAGACAAGAAATCTAAAAACATTACAAGTGTTCTCCATTATTTATATAGTCTGATTCCAGTTGGTTTTTTTTTATAGCTTCTATGTACAGACACGGCATGTTTAGAATTATATAATATTGTAGATAAGAAGATGTGTCCCACTATCTAATTACATAAAACAATGTAACTAGGTATTGGACGTGGTGTTATCCCGTCTGCTGCAAGCGGAGCCCCGCCCGAGCGTGGTGGAGGGGTTGCAGCTGCTGCAGTGCTGCGTGAACAAGGAGCCCCCGGCGCCACTCATCCTGTCCCTCTTACTCTCGCTCATATCTGCTCTCTTCGTCTTCCTCAGTTGCGCATACAGCCAATTAGCTGGTAAGTGTAGTCGTTATTTTAGGGCTTCATCTGCTTTAATATTAAATATAATATCTATGTTTATTCATAGAAATAATAAAAACAGCCCATAAACATCCCACTGGGCTCGGGCCTTCCACTTAGGGGAACGGACAGTATATCCGTAATGCTTGTCCAAGGCGGCTTGGCAGGTTTGACACATTGGTTATCACACCGTTGTTAGCAAGTGGTAATTGTTGTTGTAACAATATGCATATTAAGTCAGAAAAACTGCCCAAGTGGTGTATCCATGATGATTTGAACCCGCGCTCTTTGAGTTTGGGATGCTAGCCATTACGCTACCACAACAATACATATGTCTGTCAATATTTAACGTTATTAACAATGTCTCATCTCATATGACGCATTAAACCCATCGCTATATCTGTGTGAAACGGCCTAAATCTTTAACACTAATCCTGGATGAAGTCTCATCTTTACACATTTAAGTCATTTTTAAATGGTTTTATTTAGTTTGCCCTGTTTGTTGTTGTTATTAGTTTTTGATACTTCAAATTTTACCCCCTTCATTTTGACAGATTGATTTAATATTTGTTACACATCTTTACTTCTTTCTGATGACAATACAATTGAATATATTCAGTTTTTTTATAAACCCAAAATGGCGGATTATATTTTTCTTCATAACCTTTTCAATATGGGTATTAAATAACAGAGCTTGACTAGTAGAATACAGTATGTAACTGAATGAAATCAAGACTAAAAACGTGAAAATGAAATAAGTATTTTTTCAAGTTAAGCGACTTTGTTGAATAGAAAGAATAATCATGTTGATAATGTACTTAAATCTAAAATTTAATTATGTAGGTCCTAGCTACCAGTCATCACACCACTCTCCTCATCAATTAGCATTGATCAGACTTAAAAATAAATTCAGAGTCCTATCATATTTATCTATAATATTATAAAGAGGTAAAGTGTGTGACGTTATACGGGGTAATCTCTGGATCTACTAAACCGATTTTAAAAATTCTTTTACTGTTGGAAAGCTACGTTAACAGGGAGTGTCATATGCTATATAACATGACGCTATATACCACGGGACGGACAAAGCGCGGGTGTGACCGCGCCGGGCCGCTAGTGTTTTTATAAAAATAGGACAATATCGATAAGTTGTTGAATTGGTACAGGTCCTGGTGTGGGTGTAGCGGGCGCGGAGCTGCTCCCCCGCGTGCTGGACAAGATCTTCGCGGCGCTAGTGTACGAGGGCGCGCCGCACCACGAGCGGCGCTCGCGGCACGTCAAAAACGTGCGCAGGCACGCCGCTGGCCTGCTCGTCAAACTCGGCTCCAAGGTACGGCCTATTCCACAAGCCTTGAACAATCGGGATATATGGTAGTTTTATTGTAATAGGTTAGTTGACAGTCAAATCAACTTAAAGGTGATTTGCACTAAATGGCTCGCATCGCATCGGATCGGAACGGATTTTACAATCTTTAAACGATATTAAATCGTATAAGTACACAGTATTTAAAGTCCGTAAGACCGTAGCTGAAAGAATGCTGCGATCGGCCCCGTTCGCCTGTCGTCGTATCCGATCGGATCCTTTCGGCTATCGTCGCGTGCGCCCGGCCACTTTCGGCACCTCATTCTCGAAAGTGCACGCACTGCAGACGGCACTCAAACATGAATTTAGAAGAGAAATTGATTTGTTTGGTGCAAAAGCATATGTGTCTTCATGACATAAATTCGCACGCGTATATATATGAAACTGATACGTTCGCAAGCGACGGTACAGAGCCGACCGTATGCGTCGACATCCTTTCGGACGCGATCTGCTATTGCCGCATACGTTTGTATCCTTTACGATCCGAAGCGATGTGAACCGATTGGTGGAAGTCATCCTTTACATATTTTTTTTCAGTTTATAAAAGTCGCGACATTTTGTTTCACTTACAGTACGCTACTGTACTGTACTAATGTATGACTTGGAAAAACTAAGACTGTTAATTACAGGAATAACCGATTTCCGTAAATGATTATCTTAAGTAGCACCATCTTTAAAGAGCGAATGTTTGCGGAAACAAGGTTTTCATAACAATACAACTATTTATTTTCACAATTGTCAAACATATTATATATACATCATATACAATTACATAGTTTTATATAATCTATTAAATTATGGCATTATTAAATGGGTAATTACTACAACTATACTTGCATGACATCTATCTACACTATAATAAATCTGTAAATGGTTTGAGTTTAACAATGTAAAAAAATCAGGGGGGTAATTCGGGCCAGGAATTTCCGGAAATGCAATTTTTAGAATTTTCGTCTGTCTGTTAGAGCATCACACACACACACTCACACATAGAGTGAAACTACTGAACGAATTTGAATGAAACTTGACACACAGCAAGTTTATATCCCAGGGCGTAACTTTGGATACTTTTTATCCCGATAAATGACGTCGTTTTCGCGGAATAGACGAAAATATCGAAAAAAACGCGCTGCGATCGCAGCTTTTTTGAAGACTACATACAGAACGTATATGAACGAAACTTGACAGAATGATATCATTTCCATAGACGGATTAGCTCAATAGATAGTGCTGCAATCGCGTTTTTTCAATTATTAACAAATACCTACTTTGTCATAAACAACATGTTATTTGTTGTATTACTTCAAGTCATGTTGGCTTCTACTCGATATCTGTCTAGGTTACATGGATTTAGTTTCTTTGTTAATATTAAATGTAGAAAACCGAATTAAGTTTTTGTGTAAGTAAAATAAAGCTACTTCCTTAGGGTTTGACACGCGGGGCGAACACTAATCTCCTACAAATACATATTAGCTGCCATACATTTTATGATGCCAACACAATACTGTTAGAGCTGTAATCGAGGTAGTGATTACAGCATGGCACTACCACGTGTAATGTAATTGTTGGGCTCTGTGGTCAGTACCCGTTGCTGCTGCTGCCGGTGTTCGGGCGCCTGCACGAGATGTGCCGCGCGGCGCTCGCGCGGCCCGACCTCAGCGCGGTGGAGAGCGTCACGCTGCAGGAGGCGCTGCTGCTCGTCTCCAACCACTTCTGCTGCTACGACAGGCAGAGCGCGCTCGTCGCACAGGTATGCGTCTCATCTTTGCACATTAACACATTCGTCCACGCTTAACTTGAAAGTCCCGGGACACAAAATATCTCTGCATTTAAAAAAGAATGTAAGGCATCGCTTTAGTGGAAACCGTGTCGGAATAAAGTAATTAATATGCATCTGAACAATTTCAAACCACTCCCGGGATAAAAATGTTTTTTATCCTGGGACTGTTCCGATGATATGTTTCATGAATAAGCTATTAATTACAAGTAACATGCAGATATATGAAAGGCAACAAGATACTTACTTACTTAGTCACTGTTGAAAAATTTAAGGCTTTGACATTGCTTGGCTTCTTAAATACTAATCACAAACAGGTCGAAATCATCGTATTTGCTTAAATTATTTAAATAATTTACTTTATATTACTTGCTCACACTAGAAATTAATTTTACATACGTTTTTTGTCTTTCTTTCTTTCTTCTTTTTCTAAGTATTGCCAAGGTGGTGAAGTCCGTCAATGGGGTAAGCTCATACACCGCTCGCTTTTTAACTATTTTAAACGGAATTTAACGCCAACTACAATTCGAAGACAGAATTCAATGGTGGATTAGCTTCATTGACTGATTTGTTGTCGTCGTAACTATTCAAACACCGAAATAATGAGAGGTGTATGGAGTTCCTCCACTGACGGACTTCGCCATTTTGACTATATACGTATTATTGAGATAATAATCAGCGCGTGCCACTAGTAGCTCACAAGGCGACCGCGGTAGTTGTGGTCGTGGCGAAAACGTCACTAATGACGTCATCATTTTCGATCACACAACGCTCACAACGACCCATGTCAAGAGGTAGGTCGAATAACCGTTCCACTTGGGTTTACGATTGTAACGCCGGCAAGCAAGTGGAACGGGAAAAATCGCGGTCGTGAACGTGGTCGTTGTGAGTCTCTAATGGAACATAGCCAATGAATAATTGAGATCATGTTTTAAAAATAAGTGCAATGCGTTGTGCAGGTGCTGGGCGACTGCAGCGAGCGTTGGTCCCGACTGGGGCCGCACGTCGCGTCGGCGGGCGCGCTCGCGCGGCTCATCGGGCTGGACGCGCCCCCCACGGAGGAGGAGGACGAGCGCGGTCGCGCGCGCCGCACGCTGCTGCACGCGCTCACGCTCGTGCTGGGCGTCGTCAAGCGGACCTGCGTGCCCGCCGACCCCGACAAGTCAGTACATGCCGAAAACCACTCTATCACTACTATTGTTGCGACGGCGCTGGATTTAGTGACAACAATGGACTTTGTCAATTTTGTATGAAAAGAAGTGTTGGGCAATTTAGGTAGGGATGTGAGATGAAGCACGCACGTACCTAGTTAAGCGACAGGAAATGCAGCTGCTCCTCTGCTCCTCGGTACACTTCACTTCACTTCAGTTTATTTGTTATAATATGGTTTACAGTATTTAATTTTATGTGTATATATTTGTTTTTATATATCTTATATCTGCGGTGCGGAGCAGGTTAATTATAAATTATAAACATTTATGGTATGTTGCGGGCGTGATATATTTTATGTTAATTTATTTACAAAGTGGAGCGATTTTAATTTAATTTTTTTTTATGACATGACATATGAATGACTGACGTGCCTGCGAAAAAGGGAACACGCCGTCAGATTTAAATGAAGAATTTATTAAATATGTTAGAAGAAAAGATCGTATAGACCAAAGAAGGTTACATGGCGTTACCAACTATACTCAACCACCATTATTCGACTTCTAATCTCTCTACGACCATCCACTATTATTCTCTCTGCACTCGTCTATTTTTGATTCTATAATATTAAGAAATTCTAAAAATGCCATGTCCGTACATTGAAGCTATTTAAAAAAAACCGACTGGAATACACTCTACAAACGATGGAGAACAAAAAGCAATTATTTGTAAATTTCTTGTCTGTTTGTTCGGGATTCACGTAAAAACTACTGGGCCGATTTCGATGCGATATTCGCTAATCGACAGCAAATTATTGACTTAAAATCTGCCCTACTTTTTAACCTGGGATTCCTGCGGATTTTTTTCTGAGAATGATTTAAAATGGCCAGTTTAAAAAAAAACAGAGCTATGAGCCGATAATTGGTAAGAAACTGCACAGGGATGAGAAAAATGGCATGTTCTCGTTTTGAAGTTCAAGACCCACTTTGGGACATAGAGCCAATGGAAGTGAGTTTAAAAAAAATCGAATTCGAATTATGTAATAAAATGTGTGATATTTTTTATCCTGGGAATCCTGCGGAAATTTCAAGTGAAGCGTGGATGAAGTCACGGGCATGTCCTAGTTAGTAATAAATATTGTAAATATCATAATAATAATAAATACAGTCCACATCGAGTTTTATTTGGAAGAAGCAACTGCCACCAATACAATCGTTGATATTTTGCCATCTCTGTTATATATATACACGTTGTTTACTGCCGACCTACCTGAAACCGATTTTGTTACAACAGCCACCTTTGCTGATCATACAGCCATCCTTGCAAACAACACACAACCTGAAGTTGCCTCGGCAATGGTACAAACACAGCTGAACAAAATCGATTTGTGGCTAAAGAAATGGAGGATAAAAGCCAGCACTTCAAAATCTACACAGGTCACTTTCACCCTCTGCCAGGGAAACTGTCCTCCAGTTGCACTAGGCACTGAAACTCTACCTCATATAGACTCCATCAAGTATTTGCGCCTTCACCTAGATTGACGGCTCATCTGGAAGAAACATATCCAAGTGAAAAGACATGAAATGAACCACAGATATAGGAATCTATTGTGACTTCTAGGAAGATCATCCAAGCTATCAGTTGAAAATAACCTACTTGTTTACAAAGTAGCTATAAAACCAATTTGGACTTATGGCATACAACTTTGGGGAGTGCTAGCCACTCCAACATAGAAATCCTTCAATGGTTCCAGAGTACCATATTAAAGTCAATAATAAAGGCACCCTGGTTCACAACCAATGCCGAAGCCCACAAGTACTCCGCAGTTCCTATAATAAGGGAGGAGATTGCCAACACCTGCTTCCAATATAAGAAATGTCTAATGGTTCAACCAAATGAGCTTGCTCAGAAGCTGCTGAAGAACGTCCCACAAAGGCGCCTAAAACGAGTGCACATTCGCGACCTGGACGCAAAATATAGCTCCAACTAAATTAAAGAAAGCATTTTTTATTTTTTTATTTAGGTTTATGGCTTGGCAGCTAGGCCTTTAAGCCAGATCTTAGATTATAATATACTTTCTTCATTTTTAAGCCTATGTATAGCTTAGCTGAGCTGTAGGTTATCAATTGAAGCCATTCAACGGAGTTCTTATGACAACTCATAAAGCCACATTTGACTATACAGTTCACATTTCTCACAAAACACATAATTACTACTCAAAAACTATCAATATGCTACAACTATTGTTCATTTTAGAGTAATTTTACATATTTTTAGAAAATAAAACTGCACAGTACAACATCTTTCAGTTCCCCCAAAAACGTCTAAAAGAAAGCAAATCATTGGATGTTGCCTTCTTACACACCATCAAAACAACCAAATCATCTGCTTATGGAAAAATTTCCGATGGCAGAAAAGGACCAAACAAAAATATCTCTGTTATATATAGAGCGTCCCGTGGCGGGTTCAGCGCTGGCGTGACCGCGTCGGGCAACCCTGTCTGGCGTAACCCGTGCAGTCTGCACGTGCTGCCTCTGTTCCCGGGCGCGCTGTCGCTGTGTCGCGCGCTGCACGAGCTGCATGCGCCGCAAGCGCGCGCGCTCCGGCACCCGCTGCACGCGCGCGCGCTCGACCAGCCACCGGCCGAGAGGCGGAACCTGATCGGGCTGAGGGAGTACGACGCCCCATTGCCACCGCCTACGCCGCAGGACCGGATGCAGAACTTCCTGCATACGCTGCACGATAATGTGAGTATTTGCTTTTCAGGGTTCAATGGCCGATTGGATTTTTGAAGTAAAAACTTCTTTAACCGCGTTAGGCACTTTTTGGTAGGGAAACATCTTATGGGTTCGCGTCACCGACATGCTCATGATTGGCGCATGCGCAGCGACCGTGTGCTGTACGCGTTAGACGCTTTTTAGGTGGGTGAAATATCGCGAGTTCGTGTCACCAAAATGCTTATATCAGTATATCTGTAGCTATACAGTTGACGTATTATGCAACATTAGTGCTGTATATATATCTTATAAGTGTAATTGAATGGATTTAGTGAAAAGTTCAATGTGTATATACCTTGCATTGTTGAAATAGTATTTTAATTCAAACATGAAATTTCAAATTTTAATACTATAAGTTCTAAGTTTTCACTTTTATTCGCAGTCTCTATAACTGCCAATTTTTTTCTTTCGTAATAAATGGAAATATCGTATATAGGTTTTATAATAAACTATTTATTATTTTATTTTTTCGCTATAGTTAAAAAGTTATACCATATTAAAAATAAAATTTTGAACCCGAAGTACCGAAAACACGTCGATCACAATGTGCTACGAACCTAAGACGAGTTATTATGAGTAATTATTATAGTGACGTCACACGTGCTCTCGGCGTGTTTTTGGTACTCGAGCACTTCGGGTTCAAAAATTAATTATTAATTTGATATAACTTTTTTAATTATAGTAAAAAAAATAGTTTGTTATAAAACCTATATAATATGATCTTTCCGTTTATTTCAAAAACCCAATTATAAAAACTAGACTTACTTTACCAATACTTAATCTTTCACAGTGTGAAGTTGTATGTAATTGGTTGAATTTTATTTGTTTTATATACCTAACAATTTTACTTTCACATGGTACCGTATTTAATATGCTAAAGTGTCGACGCGGGAATAGTGATAACGACAGGCGAGGGTCGGAGTCAGCAATATTTAAAACATGTTAGTTCTTAATTTATATTAACAAGACTTATTTTGTCTGTCTTGTATAGATTATAGAGGAACCCGAATGTGCATCTGATTTGCATACAGACTGCTAATTTGATTTTTCCTTATAGTTTTTATAATTTATCTGCCTTTCTAAGACTATGAATATAGGGTAAGTATATTTTATAGGAGTGTAATAATTTATCTGTTTTAAATATTATTGTAGTATCTTTAGTTCCCGCCACGAATGTTGAGCGGTCAGCGGAACAGCAGGGATCGCAATGATATTATGTTTTTGTCTCTTTGTTTGAAAGGGACAATACCTCATACTTCGAAAAAGGATCGAAATTTCACTGTTCATAGGAAAAAGTGACCACTCAAGAATCCTGCCGGGGACTATGCTTTCATTTAGAATATGGTTAATAGGATGATTGCATGGATCAAGTGTTACAATTTGTAACTTGCCTCTTGTCTGGGCTTTTTCCACTTTCCCGCGAAGACT
Source organism: Dendrolimus houi (assembly GCA_039645545.1). Lineage (NCBI taxonomy): Eukaryota > Metazoa > Arthropoda > Insecta > Lepidoptera > Lasiocampidae > Dendrolimus > Dendrolimus houi. Next base: position 19,989,642 of record CM077119.1, on the reverse strand, counting down.
ACTGGGGAATATAAGAAAAGCGCAGGAAATGAGAATGTTGGAATGGTTCTTGGTCTGTTCTGTTAAACATTCATTTAACTTAAGATTAATATAAGAGTGTTGTTGTGGGCAGGTGTGCCATTTGGTGGGCGCGGCGGCGACCAACCTGGGCCGCGAGCTGTACACGGTGGCCGGGCTGGCCAAGTTCCTAGAGGAGTCACTGCTGCACGGCGTGGAACACCTGCCCGACCACTGGCTGCGGCCGATCGTGCGCAACGCGCTCAAGCCGCTGCTGCTCCACTGCCCGCCGGCGCACTACGCGAACGTTGCCATACCGCTGCTCGAGCAGGCCGCGCCGTTCAGTAAGTTCCGATTTGAGAGGGGACAGTCAAACTACTGTGTGCTTTATCAGCTTATAAAACTCATAACCTCAAAAATTTTGTATGAGTACAAACAATAATTTACGTAGAACAATATCTGTTATTTTTTATATGAGTCAATGAGTGGTGAATTGGGTATTTGACACATTACAATAAAGATAACACTATTGCTCACCGAATTAACAATTACAAAAATGCACGATTACAATATTGCCTTGGTAGGAACAATAGGCGGCCTTAACGCTTAAAGCAATCTCTTCCAGGCAACATAAAGAATAATTTAAACTATTTTGAGGTATACAGGTGATATGCCTTCAGGGCCAAATCCTAAACTATGCTAGATAGCAAAAACACTCAAAAGGAGTCTCGAGGCCGATTTCGACGAAAAGTAAATTTGAAATTTATACCAGACTACTATGAAGGTGCTCTGACTCTGAGGCAAAAAGAATCATTAACATTGGTTCAGTAACAACAATAAATAAATTAAAAAAATATTTTCATGCCAATTGAGAACCTCCTCCTTTTTTTAATTCGGTTAAAAACAACCATTTCCCTTAGTTTTTCATTTGACATTCCTTCACAGAAATTGATTCTTACAAGCTACACTTAGGATTGGTGTAATAATACAAAATTTTATTTTTTCAAAATCAGTGGGTTTGATTCCTGATAAGGGTAATTGATTTTTTTTTAAATCTAATGATACCACTTTAGTTTTCTTTAAAATCGGCCTCGAGATTCCTTTGAGTGTTTTCCGCTATTTAGTATATTTTAGTATTTGATCCTGAAGGTTCACTTGAAAACTTCACCTTGTATACTTCCATTTGTGGATACTTATCAATAGGTTTTCCTTAATTACATTATAACCGAGTTATTATTATTATAGCTACTACCCTCTTAAATAAAAAAAAATACTTTTTAGCCTATCAAAGCTGCATGAGAATCTCCTTTATATAGTTGTTCCACTGTTGTTTCCCAGTGTTAATGCACCTATCACAGCGATGGGACTACATCACATCGTTATATGAATCTGGGAAGTTAGAGGAAGAGGGTGGCAGTGAATCACAGGAAGTGTTAGAGGACATTCTCGTACGGAATCTAACGAGGGAATATCTCGAGGTTTTAAAGGTCAGTAATTTCCAATAACGTCGCCTTAGAAGAATAATATTACGACGAAAGCTTTTCTAGACGACCACACTGACTGGAAAGATGCTATTGCTACCAAGCTTTTTCAGTAATTATTCATACAAATTATTTTGTTAGTTAGTATTAACTCAAAATGCATTAAAAAACGACCATGAATGTATACCTAATATAATAAAGAAATGTTGTTGGGAAGTTTGGTGTGCCGCTTCTTCTCCTTTAATCTATACTATAATAAATCTATAAGTAGTACGAATTTGTACAATGCGTTTAAAAATGTGAAACAATCAGGGGGCTAATTCAGACCAATAGATTCTGAAAACTTTAAATGTAACTCGACATAGAGCTAGCTTATACCCCAGGGCGTAGCTTAGGATAATTTTTATCCCGATAAATGATGTCGTTTCCGTGGGATAGACGAAAATAGTGAAAATGATGGCGCTGCGCTCGCATCTTTTTTGGAATCTACTGAATATAAATGAATGAAACTCAACATAGTGCCACCCCTGGTCTAAAGTATGTCTCCATAACCCAACTTAACACTTAGGATACATTTTGTTATCCATAGGCGATGGTAACCGCTTTCCATCAAGTACGAAGATTTAAACTAGTAATTGACGTCGTTTCCACACTAAAACGGACAAATACCTAGATTGATGCCGCTGCAATAGAGGATTACCAAATAATCCTTCTGGGATTAGTTAAGAATGTCTCGAAAAGCTATCCGTGCAGGAACGGAGAAAGAATACAATCTCCTGCGGCCGGGCAGCCTGGCGTAAGAGGCGACAAAACCACCCACAGCCAGGTGGTAGGGCATTTACCCGACTGCCACCCCTGGTCTAAAGTATGTCTCCATAACAACCTTGAGTTGTGTTCCGGCATTAGTGACCAGGTTCGAGCCTCCCTTGAGAGAGCAACAGCGCATTTGTAGCACCTTTGGTGTTACAAACATCCATAAAACAAGTTAACAAATATACAATGACTAGCTGTATTAGCAGCACGTCTGTACACTGATGATATTATTTTATGTCTTGCTGGAGCTGGATGCCAGGTATGGCGCGGAAGTGGTGGTGGTGCAGGTATATCATATTCACTGTTTCAGGCAAATAGACACGTGTACTAATTAATATAAGCTTGCCCCTATTACAATGGGACCTAATCAAAATTGGGTGTGCACCTCTGCCTACACTCTCAGAGATATAAACATACACATAACTTCGAAAAGTCAGATGTATGTGCCTGATGGGCTATCGCCGCGCTGCACGAAGAATTAAGACATGAGTTTATATTTTTTATGTAGCTATATAGTTGATTGAATAAAATATAAAAATAATAAGCAATCTACAAAGTGCAGTCCCCAAGAAATACATGTTCCTACATATCAAAAAGTAGTCAAAAATATTTACTAAATGGTAACCGCTTTATGTTAAATCGACGTGAGATGAATGAACTTAATTATACTAGCATGTCATGTAATAAAATGAATCTTACCTCAGTAGGAGTTATCCAAGATTGCAAAATGGTAATCATTGACGTAGGCGCTTGTTGCAAGGAATGCTGCTGGTTATTGCTGGGTATCAAAAGCGAACAATTGACACACCGACTTCTCCTCATTATCAGAGGCTCAAGCATCGACATGATTACAGAATTATAGAAGACTCAAAAGAGTTCATAAACACAACATATAAAACGTCCTGGCGTAATAAAACACTTTTAGGTACATAAAAATGTTCTGTCGTAAGAACATGAAACACACAATAAGTTGTTTAAAACAAACACTCAAACGTAGTTCCGCAAATAATATTATTTAAGTGGAGAGATTGTCACAATAACTATTCTCAATCGACACATAAACAATGTGGCCGTTTGACAATATTGACAATATCATATAGCTTTACATCAAGTGGGCCGTCTGCCTGTCTGCTGAACTCCTGCAATAAAAATAAAAAATGTAAACTTTTGGTCATTCTCCTTTGTATTCTTTACTTTGCTTAAGAGGCTTTGTAGACCTGATTCAAATCGGTGTTTCAGAAAATCAACCCCGCACGGCCGATATTTACTTCGCTGAAACAGCGCGTAATAAAAGTTCGAGCGTGGCGAAATATTGCAACTGAACATACCTACGTGCACCGTGTCCATACCAACTTGATTCAATTTATTTCATTCTAAGGCTGCCGAGCACGAGAGCGAGACATAATATCCTAAAGTGAGACAGATCGTTTATAAGCTTAATAGGTATTGAAATTTTGACTTGACTTCCTAAGCGTCTTTAGCTCAACCGTTCACCGAGCGCAATAGTAACTGAGAGGTACAGGGTTCGTATCCTCGGGCTATGTGTTTCTTTTTATTTTGTAATATTTTTTAGACGAGTAAACTTTATTAAAATGATGTAATTGTATTATGGAACAACAATGAATCCATATATAGGTATATATATATATATTAATATAAATGCGAAAGTAACTGTCTGTCTGTCTGTTCCCTTTTCACGGAAAAACAACTGGACCGATTTGGCTGAAACTCAGTATATATGTGTGTGTGTGTGTGTGTGTGTGTATATATATATATATATATATATATATATATTTTTCGATGCCGAGAATGAACATAGTATGCATTTTATCCCGGAAAATGTGATAGTTTCCGGGATAAAAATATATTTGTCTTTCTGTTTCTTCTGCGTTTACGGAAAAAAATATTACGATTTGGCTGAAATTCGGTATATATGTAATTCAATAATGACGGTGAATAAGAGATACTTTTCTTCCCGGGTAATGAGATAGATGTATGTAAAGGTTATCTCAGAAAGTAGAACAGGTTTTTTTTCAGTCATTTCGGTCATTTCATTTTATCATTTAGGCCCGTTCGGCCACATATATTTTCATCCCGGAAACTATCTCATTTTTCGGGATGAAAAATATCTCTTGGCCACCCTCGGTATTAAAATTACATAAGTACCCAGTTTCATCCAAATCGGTTCAATAGTCTTTCCATAAAAGGATAAAAAAAAGTGGAGCATGATAGGCATATTAGTAGTTACGATGTAGCTGGAGAACTGGGAATTCACCACAAAACTGTTCTGGCGCATTTGAAAAAAGATGGGTACACAAAAAAAGCTCGATATTTGGGTGCCTTATGAGCTCACTGAAAGAAACCTAATGAACCGTGTACTCATTTGTGATTTTTTATTACGACGTAATGAAAACGAACCATTTTTGAAGAAGCTGATAACTGGAGATGAGAAGTGGATCACGTACGACAAGAACGTGCGAAAAAGATCGTGGTCAAAAGGCCGGTCAGGCTTCACAGACTGTGGCGAAACCCGGGTTAACTCGCGACAAGATGATGCTCTGTGTATGGTGGGATTGGAAGGGCATTATTCACTATGACCTGTTACCGCCAGGCAGAACCATCGATTCTGAACTGTACTGCGAACAACTGATGAGATTAAAGCAAAAAGTTGAGAGAAAGTGGCCGGAATTAATCAACAGAAGGGGTGTGGTTTTTCACCATAATAACGCTAGACCTCACACATCTTTAGCCACTCAGCAAAAATTACGAGAGTTTGGCTGGGAGGTGTTAATGCATCCGCCGTATAGTCCTGAACTTCCACCTTCAGATTTTCACCTGTTTCGGTCTCTGCAGAATTCCTCAGGCAGTGTCACTTTAACATCACGAGAGGTCTGCCAAAACCACTTGTCGCAGTTTTTTGATCAGAAGCCCAAAATTTTTTATTGCAATGGGATCACATCCCTACCTATAAGATGGCAAAAAGTTATCCAACATAATGGCACCTACATACTTTAGTCAAAAATAAATAAACTATATAAAAAAAATCTTTTGAATTTTTATATAAAATGCGAAGAAACTTTTTCCTCAACCTAATAGAAAAGTATTTTTATTGCGTTTTATAAAATTATTTAAGAAGAGAAAAAGACCATTTTATCAACTTTGATATAAAAATAAAAAATTCTACTACATCAAGTGAAGCTAGTAGGATTCGAACCCACACAGTCTATGATTTAGACCACTCCTCTACCGTATACGCCAAATAAGTATAGTTCGATCGGCTCGAAATTGTGGTTATTATTGCTCCTTCATTTATTTAAAATTTAATTTTGAATAGCACGCTCGAGCAGAGCGACGCGTGTACACAGCACCGAGCCGGCCGGCGTATTGATAAATTCCATACATTGGGACCGGCAAGGGTGATTTTTGAAGTCATTTATAATAAAATAATTAATTACTTGCAAATTCTCTAAGTAACCGAATAAACAAACTATAATAAGTATATTTCTTATATGATATGTTACTGTTATTTATTTTAGCGATGTACGATTAACAGTAATAACATGACACAAGATTGAAGAACACGTTTAGAGGTTACTTTGCAATTATTTTCTATCGAGAATGCGTTTTGAGTACATAGTTTACCTCAGAAATATGATCAAGATTGACATATATTTTTTTCACCACAGCAAAGTATGTATAATTACTGTAACAAGGGCTGAGAAATCGATCAAAAAACGCTTTTTGTCTGTTGTAACGCTGTTAATATACCATGATCCTATTTAACACGCGTTCGGGTTCCCAACTCAATTACTTGCTTATACATGTTTACTAGAAACTACCGCAATAAAACTAGTGAATTAATGTAATTGTCTCATAAACAAAAGCAGACCAAGTTCAAGGTCCATCTTTTGGCATTTGACTTTTGACCTTTGACAAGTGCTGCTTTAAGAAAAAAATAGTAACAACGTCTTTTGATCTATGCTATGTTTATTATTCATATATAATCATAATTTCAAATCGTAAAATAAATCAAATATATAACTATCCACTTTAAATTCCTTATTTATTTATTTAAATTGTCAAATACTGAATGATCTACTTTTGTTATCGTTAATCAATGCCTATATAGCTGTGTTAGCCAGGACGTAAGGATACGACTAACCAATGAGAGTTGTGTTTAAAACTCGCTCCCAGTGGCTGGAATTCAAAATGTAAAAAAGACACGGGTTTATGAATTCAGTTACGAGAGACTTTTTGTACTACTGAAAGATACTTACAAGAGTTAAAATAAAACCAGTTTTAAGATCGAAGTTATATTTATTCAAGAGCCTTACATCACTTCCAACATCATAGCACTCTCTTCAGATACTTTGTTTAAAAAAGTGTGATAGATATATTGTATAGACAAGAACTTATAATGTTGTACTTTTTTTTTAGAAAATGAAGTATTGTTATTTAATCTGTCGTTATAGATCTCACTGGTGGACGGAGGCCTAAGCGTGGAGCCCAGTCCTGGTGACATGGAGGAGGAGGCTCCGGCGCCGATGGCGCAGAGGACGCCTGACAACGTCTCCGAGCTGGGGGCGCTGGTGCTGCAGCATCCGGTCGCCGGACCAGCAGTCTTGCACACTGTAAGTTATAGATTATTAACTTTAACGCAACAGAAGTAAAAAAATGTATCTGTCATTATTGTTATTCATGTTATTTCATTATATTGAAATGTCATTTTTCAGTTAATATCAATATCACCTATGAATTTTAGGTAACTTGTCTCGCACTACACAGTGTGGTTAGTTAATGTTGAAGAGCAAATACAGTTTAAACGACGAATAACAGTTGCGTTGAGTTGAGCGATATTTTCGGCTGTATAAAAGGATCTTGGCTCTTTCTTGATCTAAGAAATGAGGACGCGTCCGTCTGTTAATACAATATTAACAGACGGACGCATCCTCCGGCGTATTCTTTTAGTATCTCATAACGCCCAAAATGCTCCCGTCTGCCGTTCCACATGGTGACCACGGTCGTTATGGCCGTGACGAAAACTTGTAAAATTTGTAGGTTAATAATAATAGGTTGGGGAAAAAGTCTTTTCGCATACAGTATATATGAACTTGTAATAAGATCTCTTTGGCTATACCATTTATATCTGGCTGGTTTTAGTATCATTAAAAAGTTTTAATTTTAAAGAAGACTATTTCGAATTCAAATTAGGAAAATGTGTGATTTTCATTTGTTTTTCTTATTGTTAAAATGAGTGAATCTAATGAAGAAATTCGATACATTTTAAAATTTTACTATAAAAAAGGTAAAAATGCAACACAAGCCGCGAAAAAAATTGTGATGTTTATGGACCTAATGCAGTATCTGTGAGAGTTGCGCAAATTTGGTTTAAGCGTTTTCAATCCGGAAATTTTGATATCAAAGATGCACGTCGCTCTGGTTGCCCTGTTACGGAAAAATTGATGCAATTTTTTAAAAAGTAGAGCAAGATCGGCATATTAGTAGTTACGATGTAGCTGGAGAACTGGGAATTGACCACAAAATGGTTTTGGTGCATTTGAAAAAAGCTGGGTACACAAAAAAGCTCGATATTTGGGTGCCTCATGAGCTCACTGAAAGAAACCTAATGAACCGGGTACTCATTTGTGATTCTTTATTACGACGTAATGAAACCGAACCATTTTTGAAGAAGCTGATAACTGGTGATGAAAAGTGGATCACGTACGACAAGAACGTGCGAAAAAGATCTTGGTCAAAGGCCGGTCAGGCTTCACAGACTGTGGCGAAAACCGGGTTAACTCGCAACAAGGTGATGCTGTGTGTATGGTGGGATTGGAAGGGCATTATTCAATATGAGCTGTTACCACCAGGCAGGACCATCGATTCTGAATTGTACTGCGAACAACTGATGAGATTAAAGCAAAAAGTTGAGAGAAAGCGGCCGGAATTAATCAACAGAAGGGGTGTGGTTTTTCACCATGATAACGCTAGACCTCACACATCTTTAGCCACTCAGCAAATATTACGAGAGTTTGGCTGGGAGGTGTTAATGCATCCGCCGTATAGCCCCGACCTTGCACCTTCAGATTTTCACCTGTTTCGGTCTCTGCAGAAATCCTTAGGCAGTGTCAGGTTAACATCACGAGAGGACTGCCAAAACCACTTGTCGCAGTTTTTTGATCAGAAGCCCCAAAATTTTTATAACAATGGGATCACGTCCCTACCTACAAGATGGCAAAAAGTTATCCAACAAAATGCACCTACATACTTTAGTCAAATGTAAATAAAATTTCTAAAAAAACCTTTTGAATTTTTATATAAAATGCGAAGGAACTTTTTCCCCAACCTAATATATCTTTAATCAACTGGTTTCTCCTAATATCTCTGTTTCATCTGAAATAATATTATAGTTAGCTACTGTGGCCAAATACCTCTTGTTTATAAAGTTAAAATGAACGCCGTTAATGAGTCGTTACATTAGTGTATATATGTCCACCGTTAGATTATAATCTATCTCGCGAGATTGAAAACTATCGAAATATTGTGAACCGTATCCAACTGCTTACAATTTAACGCATTAATTTCCGATAGATTTATAATCTATCGACGTGAAATCGTTCTGTGTCCATAGAGTTAGTAATAAAACATAGGTAGGTATCAGTCAAAAAAACTAAAGATTCGATCTCTGCCCGTTGGGTTAGACATTTTAACAACGCTTGTGAGTAGTCAATAAATGATGCTTGATTGGAAAAAACTGGTGTTTCCATGCAATTCCAATACGTGCCCTCGCTCACAGATAATAAATATTATTATGCTCACATCATCCTCCTCAGCAATCACACTGCTGTGATCAGGATTTTTTTTAACCTTTGAATCGAAACGCCTTCTGCATTGATTTCGTTAATTTGAGATTAGAAAAGAAAGGTGCTTTTTATTCAATGCAAATTTAGCAGACTGCGTCAATAAGTAATTAAATTCAGTTTGAAATACATAATTCGAAATACAATTTTGATTTAGTATGAAATCATATCGATTTGACTCTAATAACATTCAGAATAGAGTTAATTTTTCTAGAGTGTACCTCACTTTTGCATACTTTGACTGCTTAGTTACATTTGGCGAGGTGGTTGTTAACATAATGATGACTTGTATTTGTATACTCATGTATTTGACGTTGTTCGTGTACCGATGTTTTTGGACAAGAAGGCTGATTCGAACTATTAGACGACCTTTGTTGTATCGATATTAATGATCACTTCCGATGTTCTTATCTATTTGACCATCTTGGCCGCTCCTTTCTATAAGATGCTGACTGTACATTAATATTTATAAAGATGGAGTCGCTTGTCACGGGTACGTGATTGGAATTAGCAGAATACTGAATTCAGGCAAATGATTGAGACAATAGCGTCTAGCGATTTTGACGAGATAGTAATAGAAAAATCGGGCCCCAGGTGTCATCACAAACACCGTCCTGTTTGAAATAGACAGTAATGAGTAAGTGTCGTGGGCAGGTGCTGCGCGCGCTGACGTGGGGCGACTCGACGTCGTCGCTGCGCGCGTGCGCGCTGGCGCTGCCGGCGTTGCGCGCGGCGGCGGGCGGCGGCGGGCGCGTGGGCGCGGCCGAGGCGAGCGGCGCGCTGGCCGCGGTGCTGCAGGCGCTGCGCACGCACGGCCAACACGACGCCAATCAGGCGGCGCTCTTGGCGCTCGCAGTGCAGGTATCCTACTTTCCACGATTTGTTAAATACCAATATGCTGGGGTCTCATCTGCGTTAGTGTTATTGGTATAGCCATATAAACCTCCTTTTGACCTATTCAAACTTTCTTCTAATATATTTAAATTCCCTCTTCAAATATGACGACCCGTTTTGTAAATAAAATAACATAACAAAATATATCGCGCCCGCAACATACCATAAATATATATATATCTATATATATAAAAGAAATATATATATATATATATATATATATATATATATATATATATATATAAAATAAAGTCGTGTTAGTTACACCATTTATAACTCGAGAACGGCTGGACAAATTTTTATGGCTTTTGTGTTTTTGGAATTGTCTTGGTCCGGAATAGGACAATAAGTATTAAAATATAATATTCATAAAAAAATTATCATTAAAAAAACATCAGTCACAACATCAGTCTAGCCATTCCTTTGTTATGATCTTGCATTGCAATAATTGACTTGCATAAATGACTGCATTTAAACTCATTTTCATTTGTCTGATTTAGGTGAATTATTTTTGTGTGTGTTTAAGTGGATCCCGGGATGGTTTAGATTCACGATTGGACCCGGTAGGTGACGCCGCTGAACACCTCTTTAACGGTGGGACCGATTTTGATGATTTTTTTGTCTTTTTTCAAGTAGATTCGAGAATGGTTTAGATTAACAATTGGTCCCAGTTGATGGCGCTGCAATCGGTTTCTAGTTTTTTGTTTTTTAAGGGCAAGACAACGTCTGCCAGGTACAGCTAGTAATTTATAAATAACCCGCTCCACACCACAAATATAAAATATAATAAAAACAAATATACACGTAAAATAATATAATATAAACCACGTTTCGCCGCTTCAGTAAATGTATATACAAGATAAATAAAACTACAAGTGAACTGAAGTGAAGAAGTGAAAGTGAGGAGCAGCTGTATTTCATGCCCATTTATCAGGCACGTGCGTGCTCAATCTCACATTCCCGTCTAAATTGCCCAACACTTCTTTTCATACAATTGACATAGTCCTTTGTTATCCTAAATTCAGCGCCGCCGCAACAGTTATGGTTTAGACTGTGTCCGAATGCGTCTTATTTAAAGCTTTAAAAAATAACACCGTTAACACATAGCCACCTTTTATTTTATTTTATTGCACGAGTTCAACAGACAGGCAGACGGCCCACCTCATGGAAAGCGGTTATCGTCGCCTATGGACATTTGTAACACCAAATAGTCCCACCAATGTGCTGCAGCTCCCTAAAGAGAGACTGGGACCTGGCCACTAATGCCGAAACACAATTCGAAGTTGTTATGGCGGCGTACTCTAGACCAGGGGTGGTAACCATCCAGGCGGGCAAATGCCTTACCACCTGGCTGTGGGTTGTTTTGTCGCCTTTTACGACAGGCCGCCCGACCGCAGGAAATTGTATTCTTTGGACTATACTATTGAACTGTGTTATCTTGTAATCAATAAATTATTATTATCTATCTATACAAATAAATAAAATTAAAGTGTCTGTTTGTAATGTCAAAATAACAGCTTTTTATTAAATTAATATGAAAGTATTTACGATACTTATATCGAAAAATAAATTTTTTAAATTATTTTTTTTTTAATTTATTTATGATTTTTTTTAAATTTTTGTTTGTTTGTTTATTCCGCCTAATCTTTGAAACGGCTGGACCGATTTTGACGGGACTTCACTGGCAGATACCTGATGTCACAAGGAGTAACTTAGGCTACTTTTAAAATTAGGGTACCGCGAAAAATAGTCGTGGGCACTGGTAGTACACGTATACTTATAATCTGTGTCTGTTGAGACGTACGAGGTGCTGCGGCCGTCGTTCCCGTGCATCGTGGGCGTGCTGCGCGCGATCCCCGAGGTGGAGGCGCACGACCTGCAGCGACTGGACGAGCGGCTCGCCCACCACAACGCGCGCCCCGCCAAGATCGACAAAGGCAAGCGGGACCTCTTCAAGAAGATCACCGCCAGGGTACGTGCATGCTCCTCCCTCTGAAACTTTTTTAGCCACGGCAGTGAATTCTTTTGAAGGGAACGAAATAGCGTGTCGCCGTGAATTTAATAATTTAAACATAATTATGTTCATACAGATAGAGTTGGGAATGTTTTGAAGTTTTTCTTTATTGAATAATTTAATCAAATATGTAATATTTTGCATTAAAATATAAAATAGTTCTGGAGCTTGGTAAAAATATTATAAAAATAATAAACCTTATAATTATCCTAACACTCCTGAAACTCTATATTTATCTCATTCTCTCGTAGGCTACCTTTCTGAAGTATCACTTCTGTCGTGTGAGAATTGCACACACACACCCACAATTTTGTTTATTGCGAAACAACTGTCGACCCTGGAGAAGTTACGTGCCAGGGATTATAACCTCTTATTATTTTTAAAACATGGTAATTTAAATCAGCCATAAATGGAAACTCCTAATTGGCTCCTTTCCAATCTCATAAAATTCATGATACTTCTAATTTGTTTAGACTTAAATATACAAAATATATAATACTGTGAAATATGTAATATTCATAGAAGAGCAAAGAGTGAATGTAATATCAATTTAGATAATGAGTCGCCATCTAGTGGTGATTAAAATATTGCTATCCAAAAGAGGGCACAACAACAATTTTGTTAGAGCCGCCATCTAATGTTAATTAGAAAATGAGTTACGTTTTAGGTAAAATTTATTACTTCACTACTAAGGTTAACTGTCGGCGCTCTATCATTTTTTTTCTTCTTCCATAAATGTAGTTGTATACAGGTGTTAATCCTAGAAATACCTGGTTCAGTACATTTTACCAGTTTCACTGGTGTGCAAGTAAGCAGGATCTTAATCATCATTATTTAAATAGTTAGTTCCTATTTATTTTATGAAGTACCTTTTATGTAACCTGGATAGTATTTATTACCTTTATTTATTAATTATATAGATATCTGTTTTTAATTAAATTGTTATTCCAATCTGTGTATGTCAATTTTTTAATATCTTTAATTAAAATATTATTATTAATTATGTATTGATATTATGTTTCAAATTTGTCATTAAGGAATTCGTTTGTGGAATAATATGATTTGTCTATTAACAATTTCTTTAGTCTTCTTTTAAATATACTTAATGGTATTGTTTTTTAATTAATTAATTTATTTTTAGCTAATCGGTCGTAACGTGGGCCAGCTATTCAAGAAGGAGGTGTACATCGTAGACCTGCCGACGATGCCGACGGCCGGCAGGGAGAAGCCCCGCAGCGCGGTGGAGGCCCCCGAGGGCGCCGGCCTCGAGGCCCTCTTCCAGCCCCCGGCCCCCACCTAGCACCCCCCGCACACCTTCACCCCAGAACGCAGACCTGGTGACCTGAACTCCATGCTTTAGCCATAGTTTTGTTATGCTAGAAGAATACTAGGAAGGCACTGACCTCTATTATTACAACTGGAATGACTGCTGTATATAAATGACAGGTTATTTTTTGTGTCAAATTAAAATGCCGCTTACTTCAGTCTCTTGAACTAATATTGCAAATGACTGCTGCCAAAGTCCTGAAGTGAGTCGTATTTTTTTAATAAATTTATAAATTTTTCAGTGTTATTTATTGAATTAATTAAAGATTTATGATGTGAAAATGTGTATACACTAAATTATGTTACATGAAAGCAAATGAATTTTTAGTTGATTGGTAGTCTCGCCATTCACAACTCTCAGGGCCGAAATGGCGTCAATCAAAGAGGTACAAAAATAAAATTACAATAAGTGGCATTAGCGCTAAACGAATAAAAATGAAATATATGGGAAGGAAACACCACTTGGCGTTAACGATATGTCATGCCATTATTCGTTTAGCACTAATGCTAATTGTCGACACGGCCAGTGGTAGTAATAAAGGTAAGTGTGGGAATAACAATCGCCCAATAGAAAATTTAACTGTGATAACATTCGATCCATAGTGGCTACGTTCCACTTGTGGCTCACAATGCCCCGTCAGTAAATAACGACGTCATAATTTTCGATCACGCAACGCTCACAACGATCCATGCTAAGAAGTGAGTCAAAGTGGGCATTGACCACAGAGCATTAATCGCCTCTATCGATACATTGACAAAGGCGCGATTTTCAAATTAACCATACAGCAACCAGTGACATTTGTGTATTTGGTCGTTAATCACACTCACGCTCCATAATCCCTTCCACTTGAGTTTATGATTGTAACGCCTGCAAACAAGTGGAACAGGAAATATCGCGGTCGTGAGCGTGGTCGTTGTGAGCTCCAAGAGGATCGTAGCCAGTGTAGATATGTATATTCAAGTATTTTTCTTTTCTTTTTTTTAAATTAATATTCCTCTCTCCGAACGAACCTGTTTTGTTCGGGGTTGTAACATTTTTATGTTCTTTTTTTTAAATATCTTTATTCATTCCGATTTGAAAATGAAATTAATCGAAAAATGCCAAACTTCGAAATTATATTAAGTTCAGTATATGACCCATCGACATGCAGCGGGATAAATGTTGTCAGTGAATCGTAACTCAACGGTTGTTTTTTAAAATATATTTTTACTAGGAGTTGCCCGCGACTTCGTCCACGTTGGACAGGTAGCAAAGATTACAGTTTTTTTGCCAATATTTAAATATCGAAGGGTATTTAATTTTATAATACTATAGATTATCTAATACCTAATAAGTACTTCATTATTTACACAAACATTGAGCCTATTATAGCAAGTAAAAATTGTTTGTAATTGCAATTTAAACTCGAATGTGTTCATTGATTACTTAAATAACTGTTCTGTTCAGACTTTAGTAATAAAACTTAGAACGCACCGCGATTAAATGCGAGCGGTTTAGGAATAACTGCAAACGCAAAAACGTGTACAAACACGCACACCGGTTGGCGTTTTTGTTCAATTTTATTTTATTACCACAGGGGATTTCTGGTGAGCAGCATGTCTTACGGCTGTCCGTTCGATAATGAATATAATAACCGAACGCGGTTAACCACTGTGCGAGCGCCAAGATATTAATATAATACAAAAAAAATCGCACGTTTTCCAACCGCTCTCCAAATGTAACAAATTGTACTTAGGTTTTTTGACAGGATAAATTTTTCAATAAACTTTTAGTTAGAATTTGTGCTTAGGTGATTAATTTAAAACATTTTGTACTTTAATATTTAAGTTTAGATATTCCTTATATTGAGTAAGATATTTAAACGTTATAAGTGTAAAATCTTGGTGTACGAAGTACCAAAGTGATCTAAGAAATGAAAAAATGGTTAATATGTGCTCTTGTATTCATACCTGCATATTAAATTTTCCTGGGGTTTCAACCCGCTCGTGTTTAATCGCAGTGCGTGCTAAGCCTAACTTGGAAGTGGCAATTAATTAGGAAGTAGGTGACTTCGTTTAATACCTTTTCTCGTGTCCTTAGGTAACAGTAGGTAATCATTGCGAGTCATTCCGTTTTTTGTTCTTAATAGTCTCTATAGATTGTTTTTCCTTAGAAGATAATTTCGTACACTACGAACAGAATTTTTGCAATAAATGACACTATTTAATGATGTTTAAATGTCTTAGACAACTTAAGCCACATATAAAGTTTGATATTACAGTAGAAGAATATGTTTTATGTTAATCTTCTAAAGACACAATTTAACTAAAATTTTATTTTGTTAGAAAAAACAAGGTCTAGTTCGGTGAATTTTTGCTCCAAACATTTCTTTGACAGTTTAACCACCGACAGTGGCGTAGCGAGGGGGGGCATCATGCCCCGGGCGCTACTCACAAAGGGGCGCTAAATGGTTACATATATAGTTTTCGAATGTTGCTAAAAAGGTATTTTGCCCCGGGCCCGAGTTAAGCTCGCTACGCCACTGCCCCCTCAATAGGGATTAAAATGTCAAAAATATAGTAAGGCGATACTCAGGAGCTTCTCATAGTTAAGCTTTTTATTACGCGATTGTTATTTCTAGTATTTTCATAAGCTTACAGCGACAATATACGATAGAAAATTGTTTTTGAACAAGTACTGTGCTTTTGTGTCTTAAATCTCAGCTGTAGTGAAATATGATTTTTCCGAAGTCCTTTGTTTCTTGACAGTTAAAATTTTCAATGTGACCGAGGTTAATGAACAAGCCCTGCTATCATATTATAAATGTGAAAGTTTGTGTGTATGTATATTTGTAATAGCGAAGCTCGAATGTAATGAGAATAATAATTGTGATGCAATTTGAAATGGGAAAATTATAACATTGAAATAACACATAGGTCACTTAATTATAAGAATTATACCTCCCTTCATACAAATATTCAAGGAAAATGTGCAGTTTGACTTACAACTTACCGTCAATGTAGTTGACCGTAATAAAGAAAGACACCAATGGCTTGGAGTAAGATGCTAGCAGCGTCAGGGACGTATGCTCGAAATGACATTCGCACAATAAAATACTTTCCTCCTGATATAAGCCTATATCTTACTATACATTATGTTACCTTATCATTGGTTGTATTCTTCTTTAAAGCAATTAGTTTTTATCTGGAAATGTTTTCTCTCTTGAAAAGTTTTACATCATATTTTATGGCGCTGGCGTCGCTATTTGAGTTTCAATATTGAATTATAGTGATATCTATGAATTTTTAAATTAATCGCGATGAAATGTGTATGAAGTTTACCGCATTTTTAGCCTACGAACCCTTTATAATTTTTATTACGAATGAAATATGAATATTCTTTTATATTTATGTATGTAATATCAGCTCATAAATGACCAACTTTTAAATTGTCTTACTATTTTAAGGAAACAAACAATATACCTGTTACGTAGTTTCCTCGAGAAATTTTCCTTCACAGTCAACAGGTGATAATTGTAACAATATTGCACATTAGGTCAGATAACTGCTTAACTGGTAAATGTTTCCCGGCCAAGTTCGAACCCACCTCATTGGAACGAGACGCGGGTCCCAAGACAACCATGCTACCGTGACTTTTATAATCATACACTTGGTTTTCTTACATGCATTTGTTTGTATGGAGTGGGGCTAATGTTCCTATGTAAAATTGTGGCCGAACTATACCTATAACATAATGTTAAACATTTCATGTGAATAATCATTTATATGTTATTAAATTATACTATTGAAATATATTTCGGTTTTTTCATTACCAACCATACCAGAGAAGAAGAATATCAAAGGGTAGAGCCATGTTAGAATTTTATCTTGATTACAGGTCTTAGGGCAGGCTTGAGTGTAATAAATACCACGCTCTCACAAAACATTGGCTTGAAGTGGTTAATATTTAATTTGATAATGGAATTTACAACAGATAATAGTCATAGAAGATTCTATGGGTATTGTAATCTTCTTAAGTCTTAATGGAATCATTAAATTTTAAATGAATAACAGATTACATATAAAATAAATTATTTATTAGAACTTTGTTTTAAAAAAATATTTTACTTGTCGTAGGTGTAAATCAATTGCTTTCCTAGATCAATGTTTTTTCCATTACTGACTAGTTCCACCTTGCAGGTGACCAAATCTACTTTCAGTGTAGCAGTGTTCTCTAGAACCTCGCACTTTGTTTCGTGGTCTCCCATAGAAGGTATCTTGCGAGGACCCATAATAGGGTCCAAATATCGCCATAATTTTAGACATGTCACATCTGAAATAAAATTGCAATTAAATTATCATAGTAGAAAGTTAGGTATTAAAACTATATAATTGTGTATTCGCGAAAGCAGAGCATGGCTGATCGACAGCCTAGTGAAGTGACAAGTGTCAGTGACAATAAATGTGATAAATCTACGTCACCTATCAAAAGGTGTAGCTTTAGGTTAGAGAATTTAGATATTATGTAAAAATCTTGTATCTTTTGGCCCGGGAGCATGTACAGTGAAACACGAGTAGCGGCCACCGCGTGTGCTCCCTCGCTCCTTTATTACTCCTATCTTTGGTCAATTGAATAAACATTTTATAGATTTATCCTTTAAAGCGAAACCCTACTGCTTTCAATAATATAAATAAAACTACACTATAAACAAATCTCAATCAAATATACACTAAAAAAAAAAAAAAACACTATATTACCATTTTTAATACAAATAAATTCAATCACAACAATTGTATAGTACAAAATAAATGATGGGGTTGTTTATTTAAATCTTTTATTTTATTTAAATTACAATTTAAATAAAAACTTATTTTAAAAAATATCTTTTGCCAAATTAATTAATTTTTTAGTTAATTTCGCTAGATAGCTTTTTAGAAGCTTTTATTTATTTGCTGTAAATCTAAAAATTGTTTATTTGCTTTTGTAATTCTTTTTTCATTATAGTGTATTGCCATCTGGACTGAAAAAGTATGCAAAATTACAACGCCTAAGTCTATAGGAACGGTTGTAATTCAGTTTACAAGATATGACTTAAATAAAATAACTACCAAACATTGCAAGTTAAATAAAAGCTTATTAAAAGTAGTCTCATCCAACGTCAATTAGAAGGAGTGAGCATTATTTTGACAAACTCCATCAACTATTAGAAATTTCGGATCCTTTAGGTGTAAATATAATTCTCACCTTTAATGGCCTTGACTTCTTTAGCTACCTTCGCTTTCACCTTGTCAATCGAATCTCCATCAGCCAAGTCAACAGTCATAGAGAACAATCCGTTGAGGGGTGTGGGGTTCACCACATTGACTGCAATGCTGGGTTCAGCAGAGAAGGTGACGTGCGGCTGACCTGGTGCACAGTCTTCGCGGGTCTTCTCAGGTGCGTCGGGATTGTCGGTGTGTTTTATTTCTATTGTATCTAGCTGGAAAGAAAAAAGAAAACTCATATCATGAGAGTATTTAGAACATAAAGAAAACGGCAACAAAAACATTAGGTGGGGAACAGACACATTGTTTATTCCGAAGGTGGGCAAGTGTGAGGGGAAGATATATTGTATCCAATAACTGCTATGCCATGCACCATCCCTCACCTGCTTCGAATAGGAATAGAATATTCATCATAGTCACATAATAGTTGGAGGTGAAGGGTCAGGAGTGCCATAACAACAGGATTTCTTTCCTAGTTTGGGCTGCCGGCTTTTACATCTATAATTAAGATTTTTCCCATTTTATTGTTATGTTTTGTGGAAAGGAAAAAAATCTATGTGCTCGCACATAATGGCACATAAAAGCTTCAACCTATTTCTTTATTTTACCTGCAGCAAAGGGAATCTGATTTGCTTTTCAAACACCCATATGCTATAATACTGGGCTTTCATTAATCATAGAACCTACCTACCATATATATACAAACATAAGTAGTGTCACCAAGTATTATGAGCAGACCAAAGGAAATATCGGAAAATCCACAGACAAAATTATTATTTCTCCTAACACTAATGAGACCTAGACTTCTATAAAATATGTAACCACATAAAAAGAAATATAACTCTGAACAGCTTAATGCTACATGACTAGGTGGTCATTAATTTCTCGCTTTTAATTTTTTTCATGTTACCCTTAAATATTTCGCTCAATCATTGTCAACTTATATTTAAAATTAAGAAAATTTTATTCAATTTACCAATAAAATAAAACAAATTCTTTTATACCAAATTATGAATAATTTGGTATAAAAGAGTTAGTTTTATTTTCAAGTGTTGACACGATATGTGCATATGTTTTGCCAATAAAGTAATGTAAAAATACATTCTGTAACTGTTTATTGTGTTGAACAATAATGTATCATCTGTTTATCTGTCTTAAGGTTTCTTTTCAATTACTGACTGTATTGATCTAAAATAATTTTGCAATAAACTACTCACATCTAATGTGCTAAGTAAATACTGCTTATTCTCCTTGAGTACTCCTGCCTCGTCAAATGGCAAACCAACTGACAGTGCTTCTATGCCAACCTTCTCCATATTTTCCCTTGTCGCTTGCACAAAGGGCATCACCCGTTTCATGTACTTTTTCAATTCTGACACAGCACCCAATTTAGTTGATATTGTTTTATTGTCCGGAAGACCATCAGGCTGAAAAGTAAATATTTTTACGTACTATAAAGAGATAGAAAAGTACTTGCAATAATGGATTATATTGAGAAGTAAGGTTTTTTAGAGTTGCTATTATTCTTATATCTTTTTATATTTTATTTATACTTTGACTGACAAAAACACGTAACTATACTTTAAAATTGCTTTACGCGTTTTTATAATCCCGTGACCTTAATAAACAACTTGCATTACTCCGACTTTTGTTTTAAGACTACCCTCGCATATTATAAATAATAAACCAAAGATCACTTGAAAACTAACAAAACATGAAATATTACAATAATAAATGGACAAATGCGCTAATAGGGTTAAATGTGTATTAAACATAACTAGTTATTTCTCTGTAAGTAAATTGTAAATTCTTTTGAGAAATAAGTCTTAAAATCAATTATATTCTTACGAACAATATACAGGATTCTTAATTAACACTAATCAGAGAGATTTTCGCTTAATGCCTATTTATTTCAAGATAAACTAAAAAAAAAACGCCAGTCTCACATTTCTCATACACTTACCCCATTTAACCCTTTTAAAGTTGTCAAAATAATGTGTTGCCATTTGGGATATTCCTTTGCTACCCAAATGACAGCTTTATTGGGTTTCTTCTCTGGTTTTGGAGTTTCCCCCTTCTTAGGTTTTTTAACAGCACAATGATTTTTCAAATAAATACGGAAAGAGTGAGCAGCGTCCATTAAATAGTTGCTTGCTTTCACTGCTATTTCGTCCACTTCGCCTGCTATTGGCCATTGTTCATGCAGTATACTTGTCCTCTGTGAAAAAATATTTATTTTGTAATAACATCATCATCATCACAACAGATATAGATAGATAGATAATGATTTCTTAACCATAACTGTTTAAGAAATCATTATCTATCTATCTATATCTGTTGTGATGATGATTTCTTAAACAGTTATGTTTAAGAAATCATTATAAAAAGATTTAATCTATATATCCAATGTACTCTGTGACTTAAACAGAAATAGTCAGTTATAAATTACCGAATTGAAAAACATTAACAATGACATTCAAATATAAAGAACTATTTTTAAACATAGGGGGCTGACTGCTCTGGAGATTCGCTTAGTAATATTGACATGGGCCTAGATATACTGGCAGTTGTAAGAGATAGCATAAAGTTCCACTGTATTTTGATACTTGCTATATTCCTAATACAAATCTCCGAAAGCTGTCTCTTTAGACCCACAGGTCGAATCTATTTGTTTGAATATTTTAAATAATACAAGTTTATTTTTTTATATAAACACAAACGCGTTTATCTGCTATGTGAAATTTTAACTATGTATTTTAGATAAACTATCACATTAGTTGATTTAGACCCGATTTTTCAATCACTAGATACTTTATATTTTATAACATGAAGAAATAAAAACTGACAATTGCATGAATAAAACAGTCGAATGGTTTGCCTTTGAATTCACCAAGGTTATAATTTATCTGACTGATAACTTTTATCTGACGATTGAAAACCCGGCCCTTAGTTGCTGCTTCTCTTATTCTCTTGATTATAAATACATTCCACAAGTGAAATACTGTGTAATTTTTAAACTACAAAAGTTCCGATGCTTGATATAGTTAAAAATAGATAACATCAAAATTGTCTATAGCCAATTTATTTTAGAGATCCTTAAATATTAACCACGATTAAGGTAATATTTTGAAAAGGAGTTATAATTTAAAAATGAAATAAATATAAGAAATTAAATAATTAAACAAGATTAATACCTAATTAAAAATAAACTAAATTATAAATAAATTAAACTTGTTCTCGTTCAAAGAAAGTATAGAATAAGACTTAAAAATAATAAAACTAAACTTATTAAAAAAAAGAACAATAGATGTGATATATAAAATTGATATCTTGTGTTATTGCTATTATTAATATTGTATAGCTATTGTTGTTGCTATACACATATTAATAATGTATATATTTGGATATATAATATTAATATGTGTTATTGTCTATTTTCTTTTTATTTCCCTTAATTATATGTATTGTGTAATATCTATGTATCCTATTAATTACATGTATGTATTTGATTTGCACACCACCGTCATACACTCTTGATTCCTTTCACACAATCCACAGCCCGGGTTCTCTGGAAGAGATTGCTCTAAAGCAATAAGGCCGCCTTTTGTTCCTGCCTTGACACGAAATGACTGTAAATGATTTACTTTATGTGTATGTGGTGAACAATAAAGTATTTTTTATCTTCTATCTATCTATGTTTTGATTTTTTTGTATTGTAAAATATAAGCATTTGACTTAAGAAAAAAAATGTTACTTACATTACCAAGTAACTCCCAGACATGTTCAGCAACATGAGGACATATCGGCGACATCAACTTCGCTTGTGTGACAATGTACTGCTCGACCAAATCGACGTGCATTCCACTATCGGAACACAGCTCCCTGTATTTGTCTCTCGCAGCTTGCAGTTCAAAGAAACCAGATTTTAGAGCCTCTTTGAACAACATCCTGGCGTAGTTCTCATCGGCTTGCATAATCTTTGTGTTCATTTCACTTATAAATACTTTGTCATGAAAATCGTAAGCGCCTAAAAACATAATGAAATTAATTATGTATGAAGGACTTTCAAAATGTGTTATTTAGCAGAACTTAAACGTTTGAATTTGTATCATTTCGAGGATGTCAAACAGTAAAGTTTGTGCCATGTATGGCATGTATGCGACTTTGAAAATGGGTTGTCTGCCGTTGGGAGGATTAAATAGATTGTCTATGGGGTGCGCAGCACCTCCCGTATTCCATCACAGGGGGCCAAGTGTACCAGTGGAGGATCCCGTGGACTCCCAGTTGTCGAAGAGGGTACCTTTCCCCAGAGATGCCCTAAGTGAGATAGCCAAGCGTTGGGGTGTCACAGGAAGTATCCATCCTGTGGCACCTCGAAAAGGGCTTAGGAGAGGGGCGCAGGTTAGATTTAGTAGGTAATTTGACGGCCGATCATCTTCCTGTCCTCCGCTCGGAGGCCAAACGCCTGGTCAAGAGGTCTCATACATCCCACGTTAGACAAAAGCTAACCATTACATGCCAATATTCTGTGAGAGCAAATTTTTTTATTGCTGAAGCAGAGCAGACAGGCTGACGGCCCAACTGTTATGGAAAGTGGTCACCGTCGCCTATGGACATTAGCAATACCAGGGGTGGTAGGGCAATGTGCTGCCGGCCTTGAAGGAGAAACTGGAACCTGGCCTCTGATGATGGAACACAACTCAAAGATGTTATGGCGGCATACTCTAGACCAGGGTGGTACCCATCCTGTCGGGCAAATGCCCTATCAGCTGGCTATGAGTTGGTTTGTCCCCGCTTACGACAGGCCGCCCGGCCGCAGGAATTAGTATTCTTTTTCCATTCCTGCATGGAGATATCACACCGATCGAACTGGCCCACAAGGCTTGGAACCGGTTATAATTGGTTTCAATCAACTCCTTTGTTCGGAGTGTAAACCTTAAAGAGAGTGTTATATATAAACTTGAATTAATCAGTTTAATCCAGGAGAACAGGATGTATCATTCTATCTCTCTCAATATATGTTTGTGTGTGACTAAAAACTTGCTGTACCACATGGCTGCACTTTAAAGGCGTGCAATAAGAACCGTTCGAAAACCGTTTATTCTAGAGATGCCACGCGCGAATATTTGGCTGCCATTCGGTATTCGGCCGATTACCGAATACCAAATCATGAAAAAAACGTACACCTTGCTCAAAACTGTATATATTTCCATCAATGATTAGTTAAACATAGTTAAACTTCGCTTTAACGGTGTTAAATGCGATTTAAATTATTTTTTTATTTAAACATTTCGGCCAGTTTTTAGAATGTCAAATTAAATTTTAAAAAAACATTTAAACTCGCGCTTGAAATCTTTAAAACATAGTTTTAATAGTCTGCACATATCATTCGCGAGAACTCAAGAAAATGCTTCACAAGTTATTGCTTCAATACTAAACCTGCTACTCGCAAATTGCATACATCTTACGGCCGAGAGAGTGGCCGAATTCGTGACCGAAATTCGGTATTCAGCCAAACCACTGTTTGTGGCAACTCTAGTTTATTTAACAAAACCTATTAAACGAAAGTTTGTTACAAAAAACCGATTATTGAGCTTAAAGTCAGTTTAAATTGACAAAAGTGAAAAGATGTTTCTTATGTATGTACTTAGTTTGTAACTGGTCGACTTTACCGATTTCCAAGCCTTGCTGGCCCAGTGATCTGTGATCTAGATGATTCTAGCATGCTTTACAAATTCAGAACGACCACATTTTGTATAGATTCAACATTTTATGGTATTAAAGTTTGAATTCAAAGAAACAATAACTTAACAAACAACACTTTTCAATTCTGGTAACTTACCAGTTCTCAAAGTTGCCTTGGTAGCAACAATTTCTTTCACCCATTCAATAAACGTGTACAGCCTTAGAATGGCCGCATCTGCAGTGCTTTCCACAAAATTAGCATCTTCCACAGAATCACCCGCATCAGCCAAAGTTAACCGCATACCGTCTGCACTAAATTTATCTATCGATTCCGAAAGTGTCAAAAAGTTCCCATCTGACTTTGACATTTTTGCTGAATTCAGCATCAAATGGCCGTTAGCTCTGACACCTTTGGGCCATTTGTCTTCTTCGTTGGCCCACATAGCACAGTGGTTGTAAATGTAGAACGTTAAATGGTTCTGGATAAGATCTTTACCAGAAACTCGTAAATCTACTGGGTACCTGTTGGAGGAATGAATATATTTATTTTTAACTGACTTCAAAAAAAGATGGAGGTACTGAATTCGTCATTTCAATATTATTTTTTTAGACCTATAAATCTGTAATTTAATATTAATAAATATAATAAACCTCCTGTTTTTTTTTTTCACAATGCACTTAATCAAAAATTCCCAATAGATATTGGAAAATTCTCCAAAACTACTTAATAAATCTTATTAACACCAATTTTCTTTAAAATTATTTTTCAAGCAAAGAGACTAATGACTACAGCATACAAACGAAAGACGGATGAAAGGACATGATGATACCATAACGGTTGTGTTTTTGCCAAAATGGCTAAACAACTTTTAAAAGTATGTTAATTTTTTTTAATCTATTTATTTTATGCTGTCCAATTTTAAGTTTGTTATTTACGATTTTGTATGTCTTAATATGTTTGTTTCAGCAGGAGTTAAGAATCGTTAGAAAAACTCATATCAGCAGAATAAATAATATCCAAGAATATAAAAAGGTGTCCCAACAAAGAGTGGTTACTAGGCAGTTATGTTACTAATTCTACCATTATTAGTTAAATCGATAACACTTTGTTACCGAGGATATATAGAGAGCAGAATATACTAATTGGAACATTTTCAGGGCAATGTTACTGCTTAAAGTGATTACCGCTTTGGAATAAGTACTTTAGATTTTAATTTACTGTGCAGCACAAAGAGAAGAAATAAAAATATCTTACCAAAATTGGAAGGATTTTCTCATGAGCTCCAAGGACTTTTTGGCGATTTTTGTATTTTTTGGGAATGGTGCGTCTTTAAAGAATATGTAGTCCCAAACTTCGCCTATCATATGCTCAGGTTTAATTTTGAGCGCATTTTCTTTATTGCCCCTAAAAGTATCGCCTTGTAAGTAGTGTGAGATCGTATAGTATGCATTGTAAATCGTTGAATCTGAGAGGGATTCTATAACCCATTGTGTATCCCATGGTAGTTTAGTTCCTGTCAAAAAAAAAAACTATCACAATATTTTTTCTTAAATTTCATTCATATAATTAGCTTGAGCTATATAACTCATTAAGGTAACTTGTGTAATTCGTGAACAGACAGTACACAAAAGTGTTGATATATGTAACTAGTGAAATATTTTAAAAGAAGAGACACACTACTACTTACACTTGATATTAAACTATTGTTGTTATAATATGTGCCAAATCATAATAATATAAATATCAAGTCAGTATAATACTAAGCTTGGTTCAATTTTAACATATATCATGTACCTATATAGTTGTTACTTTTATCTTTATTTGAATGTTTTGCTTTATATGTTTTTCTTTATTTTATTTATCATGGTATAGGTTCGCGTTTGACAGCTGTCTCACCTAATGTTAAGTGAAGATGCGATCTAGGATGGAGCACACTTACCTGGTAGAAACCTATTCACTTGTGACTCGTTTCTAAATAAACTGCAGGTGGATTAGTTGTTGACCTACCACACCATTTAAGACTTATAAATAAAATTTTAAAACACAATTTTAAAGACCAGGCTGTATGTTAGAAATGGACTTACCAAGACCATAAGTTCGTGAACAAGCATACTCATGCAACCACTTCAAAGTAGCCTGGAAGTTCTTTCTCACTTCATCATGATAAGTATTCATTGCAGCTAGAGCCTTCTCGGCTTGGGCCTTCCATTCCTCATTGCCATAGTCCAAATACCATTGATTACATAAAGCCACAACACACTCATCCCCAGATCTTGAAATAATAGTTTTTTCAGGCTCATAGTAAATTGTAGCACCACCCTCCTTTATGAGTTGAGTTTGCAAATTCTTTTTCACATCCTGAATCTTCTGTCCCTTAAATTCTCCAACTAAAAGGACACCATCATAAAAACCTTTCAAATACACCATATCTTTAGCCTGTGTTAACTTCTCCCTATCATTTTGACTCTGGATTTTAAGCTGATCATAAACATATACGGCAGACAAGTTGCCGAATTCAGGAATTTCTAGTATTGGAACAGGTTTAAATGGCATAACCATTTCATCTTTGATACCATACTTTTCTCTGAAAGCTGGTTTCTTTTGAAGGTCAACTAATGCAGCATAGTCGTCAGGAGAATCCGAAGGAACACTCGTGACAATCCCTGTACCCTTATCTTCCTTTATTGTCAACATTGGGAGTGCATAGATTTTTCTGTAACTAGTGAGAGGTGTTTTTAAAGCAGCACCTAGGAGATCTAGTCCCAAAATTTCTGACAAAATTTTAAATTCCCCATCTTTATCTGTAAAGCCTTGATAAGCCATATTTCTGGCTGCACGCCTTGTGCACACGAATATTCCGTCTTTCAAAGTTTCGAAAGCAATGTATGTAATTTCTGGATGGATCCAGCAGTTCGTTTGACCATACATGGTTTCTGGTCGCAATGTTGCCGCCACTAGATCCACTTTCTTGTCCTTAAAAGACCTAAAATTGAATGGCAATAACTTAGACCAAATAAATGAATTTATGTAAATGATTAACAATAAAAAGCAAAGATAATATACATACAAAATGCAAGACATTTTTGGCAGAAAGTTTAAATGTGAAAGCAGGTTTGGAAGGTTTTTTATTGCTACCATGTGGACTTGGGAATAATCTCATTTCGTCATGAAATTTGGTAACTAAGTATTATTGAAAATACAGTAGTAAACCATATAATAATAGAAAATTTATTGTAACAACTATAGGATAATCTTCTTGAGAAAATGGTTTAGTTCTCGCTTACGAATTTAATCTAAAACTTAGAAAATGTATGCATAAGATCTCAGTTTATTGGAATATATTCCTCTATCATTAAAAAGTGTTGATAGAAATTAATTTCTGATTTTACCACTGCTGTTCTTTTAGACACTGTGACATTGGCAAAATCAATACAGAATGCATTGGAGCCTTTGCCGAACAAGAATATAATACAAAATATCTAGATAGCCAACCACTCAAGTAGAAAACTCACTTCAAGCATTCAGGATATGGTTCAAGGACTTCCATTTTAATCAAGGTATATTCCTGAGGCCCTGCGCCTTCGCCCGTACTCCTGTCATGGTCCATACAAGGCTGCTTGTCTAGAGGCGAAAATATTGTATAACGTTTGCCATACATAATCTTATTGCGTTCTTTCAGATGATAGAACTGCCATCTAATAAAGGAGTCATAAAACGGGTTCGCATCTGTGGTAATGAATTTTCGCCGCCAATCCACCTTCAAAGATATCTCTTCATTTTTTATTGAATAAAAAAGAAATACATATAAAATAGTAGTGATAGATCTGATAGATGTTGCATATAAAAAATATATGTAGTTCACTTATAGTCTAGAGTAGATATGGGCAACCTTTATAATGTGGGGGGCAAATTTTTTGGATGTTAATGATGTCGCGAGGCATATAATTGTAAAAAATAATCAGTTTATTTTATACATATGCCACATGTAATACTAAAATGAACTTTATAATATACTGTTCTGATGATAAAATATACTATTTCATTTCTCATATTCTGAAAATATGCTTGGCGTTTCCTGATCACAGGTATAAAAACAGTACTTTTCGTCTTTGGGAAACTATTTTCCCTGCTGTCAAAAAATGTAAAAACTATGCGAACAATAGATAATACATGCGACTCTAGTAACCACTTGACGAAAAATGTTAACAATTTTGTAACATCATTTTAAACTTATAAAATACTTTTCACTAAATTATTATTTAATTTACATAAATTTGAGATAGATATTGATAGTGACAAAAAATACCTGCCTGGTAGAATAGAATAGAAAACACTTTGTGGTTCACCAAATAAACAATTACAGAATGTATAATTACAATAATTTAAGGGCAAAACAAAAGACGGCCTTATCACTTAAAGCAATCTCTTCCAGGCAACCTGACTGAGAGGATACTTTTAACAACTTATGTCTAGGTGTAATTAAATTTAAAAAAAGTAAAATATAAAAGGAAGAACAGTACAATGTGGACAGTAAACAGCTAAGTTAAGAAGAATAGAAAAATATATATTTTATTATAAACTAAGGTAATGGATTTTGTCAGATTTTTTAAATTAGGCAAGTGATTTAACTTTCTGATATCTATGGCTAAAGCGTTCCAAAGGCAAAAAGTCTGCACAGCAAAGGATTTGGAGTAAAATGTTGAAGAATGTGCAGGTGCCTTTAACAGGAGGTTATTAGAAGAGCGTTGGTTGGTTCGAAGACCTCATAACTTTACCGGGGATTTCGGTGCGAGCGCCATGCCATGAGAGAGGGATGAATCTAATAATGCCCACCATATGGCGACACAATGCACTAATTGAGAACGGGCGACGGGTAATATAAAGCCCGAGGGGAAGGATCCCGGCGGACCGGGATCGGCGGTTCGCGGTGGCCTACGCTATCTTACTGCCGTTTCGCAACGTGTAAATCGAAGGTGTGTGATGTATGAAGGAAGTTGAAATATTTAAGATAATAGATAAATAGTATACAATATAATGGTAGAATGTCATAAAAAAATAAATTTACTTTACGTTTCATATGTGACATATTAAATGAGTTCATCAGATTTAGATATGGATTTAATACCTGATTTCATTAGAGAAGTATTTGTTTGTTTAAGTAATTAGTTTTTATTTACTTTCCTCCTATTAGAAATAAAACGCAGAGTGTTAACCTCGGGTGAAAGGCCTATTTAGGCACTCGAACCATTAGCGCCCTCGCTACGCTAATGCGCCACACCGTCTCATCCCTAATAAGCTCACTTTCACCTCCCTCTACTAGTATTCAAATATGTTTAGTAAATAATTAAATGTAATACTTACATGAATACCCATTCTCTTCAGATCATCAACAGCTCTTGGTGGGAAGTACTCAAGCCAATAACTCTCATTGGCAAACTCCTTTATCTCTTCCTCGGGCACTCCCAGACTTTGCATTATCTGCCACTGATACTTTGCAGCGCCTGTCTTTGCTACTGCTTTACTTTTCTTGCCTTTACTTTTATCTTTGGGCACAGAATCACCTATAAAACACACATTTTCAAATTAATTACTTAACCATATCAGCCAGATATAAAATGTTAGATTTAAATGCAATGGGATATTGTCATTTATTTATTTTCTGTTCAATATTATTACAATATTAAAACATTTATTAAGTGCTTGTTAATCCCCACACATTACAGGCTACTACAGAGGTGATATATTTCCACTATTTCTTCTTATGGCTATGGAATTCTAAAAAGCATTCAACAGAAAATACCGCACAATGTATAAAAACATAAAAAAGTACACAATGAATCTTCCTTAAATCAATCTATGTTGAAAGTACTAGAAGCCAGTTTTAGTTCTACCACCTTGAATATTTCAAATTTTCCATACTCCATATCATAAGTTAGAGAGGAGACACACACACACATATTTTACAGCTTTGAAAGACAACTCTCCACTTATAGAGTTAAATAAAAAAGTCATTAAGAAACACTATGATATTTTAAGACTTATGATATCCACAAACTTACAAAAATTAATTCTTCCGTATCATGAAAATTGTGACCAGCCACTAATTTTTAGTTTTTTCATGGTTTCACTTCCTTGCAAAATATCATTCATATAGATTCATATAGTTTCAGATATTTATGGCAGTAAAATATTTTAAAAGCATGGGTAAAAGTTCTGGTAGGATACATCCACTACTATACATGTGCTAATGACTAAGATTAATATCATGAAAGAACCTGCCCTTTAAGATTACTAACATATGGAATGGGCCAGTTCAACCCATCTCAGAGAAAAGAAAATCTAGTTACTTAATTAACATACCTTCATCTTTGGTGACCACTTCTTCATTTTCTGGGAAGACTGGAGGGCATCCATAGAGAGCCATTTCTCTCTTCAGTTTGTCAGCACATGCTTTAATAGGCATACCTGTGCAGTGGAACCCAAATGGGAACAATACCATTCTGCCTTTTAACCTGTAGTACCTTGTTGCAAACTGTAGATAGATACAAAATCCATTGATTATTAAATATCATAAGGAAGATATTAAAGTATGTTTATTCTAATTTCAAAACTTACTTAATAAAAATAATATTTAGCAACAAAGATTGGTGTAGAAGCTATATAATTCCACTTATGCTCAGCTTCACCTAATAAGGATATATTTATTGACTTTAGCCAAATGCATCATATTTATAGTGTTAAAAACGATACTGTTAACAAATTGCTACATTATTGTATATACATATGTTATCTGTCAATATTGTTTATCATTAATAAAAAATAACAATATCCTATTACATATAATGAATCAAACCAATCTGTATCTGCATAAAACAGTCAATAACTATAGTATTAACCCAGAGGAAGCAGTAGTAGCAAATTTAAATTATATTGTAAATTGGTTTCCAATCTTGCATTGGAAAAAAATTTAGCTATCCTAAACAGTGTTTCAAATAAAAGCCTGGATTGCACCTACTGGTAAACAAAACTTACAGATGTATTAATGTAGTGTTATTACTTACTGATTGATAAATACATTTATCAGCAAAACATACATCTAACAACATGTTGCACTCAAATGATTTGCAATTGTTATGCAATATTGTGCATCACACGAACCCAAGTTCACACATAAATAGATTTATGACATACACACACACTGACAAAGATTAATCACAAAGAAAACATTTTAATTTAATTTATATGCTGGTAAGGATCATAGCAGGTGGAGATCCATTGTCTCTGTCTATCCCTATGGGAAAAGATGTGACAATATGTATGTGTATGTATATTTTTATCTGTGCAGGAATGGAGAAAGAATACAATTGCCTGCAGCCAGGCGGCCTGTCATAAGAGGTAACTAAACAACCCACAGCCAGGTGGTAGGGTATTTGCTCGACTGGATGGCGACCACCCCTGGTCTAAAGTATGCCACCATAACAACCTTGTGTTATGTTCCGGCATCAGTGACCAGATTCCAGTCTCCTTTAAGAGAGCAGCAGCGTATTTGTATCACCTTTGGTGTTGCAAATGTCCATAGGTGACGGTAACCACTTTCCATCAAGTGGGCCGTGGGCCATCTGCCTATCTGCTGAACTTCTGCAATAAAAAAAAATGTATGTCTTCTGTACACCAACTTTATAGAAAAATATTCTGGATATATTTTTTTGGTACAAGACCTTTCTTTGTATTGGTAGCAAAGTGAATGATTAATTATTATTATTAGACAGAATCTTCAAAAACATACCTCACATTTGGAAAGTGAAAATGTGTGTCCCAAATGTAATCTACCGTTCATGTAAGGATATGGAAAAGTACACAAAAACTTTTCATGTGGTTTCCCATCTTCTGGTGCATCTATTTCAAAAATTTTCTCCTTGTCCCATCTTTCTTGTACTTTCTTCTCAATGTCCTGAAGGTACTCAACTTTGAATGTGCCTTTTCTATCTAAGGTAGTCTAAAACAATAAAAACTATATAACTCTCATTTGCTCCGATTTTGCATCCCTTTTTACATACTTTTTTTTGTTATAAATAGAATAATGCTTAGTAATATTTGTGCTAGCAAACTCATGTAGATTTATGTGATGTGTCATTAGTTTATTAATATTATTTGCCTGCAAATAGTTTAGATATTATTTAACCTACAAAATTTTAATATTTGAATTATTTTTCATCCGTAGTAACACAAATGAATTCTTTCTAACAGTCTTGGAAATTTTTATTTATTTAAACACACTTCTCATTACATGACAAAGCTGTAACAAAGATTGTGCTAAGGTAAGTTATCCTGGTTGTCACATTCTGAGAGAATTATGGCTCCTAAAGAATCTTGCATTAGGCAAAGCCTGTCTCGCAAGGATCATATAATCTTATACATATAGTCAAGGTGGCGAAGTCCATCAGTGGGGGAACTCCATACACCTCATTATTTCTGTGTTTGAATAGTTACAAGGATAACAAATCGCTCAGTGAAGCTAAGACACCATTGAATTTTGTCTTCGAATTGTAGTTGGCATTCAATTATAAGTAAAAAACGAGCAGTGTATCTTACCCCATTGATGGACTTCACCACCTTGAATATACATAAAATAAAATGATATTCATTATATATAAATCAACCAATAGTCATGAATTTATATGTACTTCCAATAAACACAATATAAATATGCAAACGGTAAATCTATAGATGTTTGATACATGAATTTTAAGTAGCGGAGTGGTGGAATGGGAAGGGGGAGGCATACTTACTCCTACGACAACCCGTATGGTTCAGAGATCTTGAAATATTATTTTCTTAATAAACATAACCTCACTTATTTTTTCACTAATATTGCACTTATATCATAGGACCAAAGTTGAACAATCCTTTCAAAATCCAAAAGAAAACCAGTAATCAACAGAAATAGAACCAAAATACAGTTAAAGTTGTAAAAAAATTAAGAAAAAACACAACATAGCACATTCACACAGACTACAAGAGTAACCATGAAAATATTCAAAATAGCGGCTAAAAACTACAAAATTATAATTTGTGTATATAAAATAAATAGTACATGTTTACCAGAAAGTTCTGGCACTCTCCAGCCGCTGCAGTGGTACACTCTCTTTGCTCACTCGGCTTGTTCGCTCTGGCCTGAAGCTAACCTAACCTAAATCAGTTTTAGTTACTGGTTGCAACCTTTCACTTCCCATCACAATAATATTAGTGTAAACATATAGGTGAGGTTATATATAGCAAAAATTAATATTTCAAGAAATCTGGACTCTGGGGTTGCAGAAAGGGTAAGTTTACCTTGTCCCTTACCCACTACTTAAAATTCGTGTACCTGATATCTGAGTAGGAGCCCTGCAAACAGCATGCAATTAGCTCATGTTTGTATATACACCCCTTTATTCATAATAATTACACGAGGTTTATAAGCCCAATAATATAAGATTCAGAATGAGATTATGAATATGAGCACAGAAAAGAACATAACCTAAATTTATTATCAATTTTATTCGTGTATTCATGAACTCAGTAATTTGGTGATTAGAAAAAAATTTAAAAGTATATAACAACAGATAATAATGATAGAAATTCACTTTCAAACATTTTTCCATTCAGGGGAGTCAAAATATTAAGTCCAAAAATTAAAGGAATTTGCAGGATTCACACGGAAGAAGAATACTATCTTTCTTTATGGTACTAAATACTTTAAAATCTTACCATTTCAGATGAAAATTCCCAGTCATTAAACCTTTAAATTAAATTTATTACAAACAAATTTACACGTTGCACTAATAGTGTTAGACAAACTCAAATTATTGACACTTTACAAAACTTGACATATCATTGACAGCAATAATTATAATTACATAAATTCGTTTTTTCTACTGCTCAAGCACAGACACAGACAGGCCCAAGCTGTCAATGTGCTGTCGGCCTCCAAGGAGACTGGAATCTGGCCACTGATGCCGGAACACAACTCAAAGTTGTTATAGCGGCATTCTCTACCAGGGGTGCTAGCCATCTAGTCGAGCAATGCCCTAACATCTGGCTGTGCGTTGTTTTATCGCCTTCTACGACAGCCTGTCCGGCTGCAGCAATTAGTATTCTTTTTCTGTTCCTACACGGAGAGAGAGAGAGAACTTAGTTGTTGTTTTACATAGCAAACAAAAAATTATGTTCATGTACCCTTGTTAGAGAATAAAGGTGGAATCATATTATTAACACGCGCCACCCGATGGAACTATTCGACGTACGACGAGTACCATAATCTTTAATTATCAATGAAAGTAGCACCTACAAAGTACAACGTACAATTCTGGGGACAACTACAGTGGGTGCTGCGTGCAGAAATGAAAAAATTACGGGCTTGGTTAATCTTAAATATCTTTCCTTTAGTTATGGCTAAAACGGAAGTGTTAGCTAGCTAGCTGTTAGTTGAGAAAATTTTCTACATGCACGCTTTGCCTCTCAGTTATTTCGAGTAAAAAAATTGTCTTAGCAGTAAAGTAGAAAATATTGTTTGTTTTCGGTACTAAACAAAACTTGTCGTCTACCTATCACCCCGAGTCAAATCCCACCAAACGTAAGAATCAAGATATGAAACAAACTTCATCCATGCTAGTTGGTCGTGAACACCTCACTTGCGCCTCATGGCAACGGGTTGTATCACTTATTGTTGATACAACCAACACAATGTTTCCGGTTTCATTGAGTCCTTGTGACAACCCGAAAGTCCAAATTTTAGAATACAGTAGGTATATAAAAGTAGGTACACTTTTCATATACTTATAAAAGTTTATAAGCTTCATTATACTAGGAATGTTCCACAGTATATAAAATAGTCTGTGATGGAATATGAAACGCAAAAAAGAGGATAAGTGTGTGGCCCCATCTAAGAACCTTCATTATCGAGTTCAAAATCTCTAATCAATGAACTGATATGAAAATCTTTAGTTCCTAAACAATCAATTGCTAGAATGTTATGTTTTAGATATATATTTATAAATTAACAATTCATAATTACAAAGTTAGAGAGTAGCGAAACTTGTGGCATGGTGGCATTTAATATTATCGTTTTTGTCGCTCGTCCCGTCAGCTGTCGCTCTCAACGACGAAATGATGAAACCGTGGCCAGGCCGTACATTGAGCTAACAAACGCCAATCAAGGGGGTCACTGACTTTACTTGGCTCAATGTGTATGCAGTATGAGGCCATGACATTTTATGTTAAGTAGGTAAGTAGGTATTGAAAAAAAAGGTTGACATTTAAAATAATTGGCGGCGCGTTAGGCAGTGAACTGTCATTTTTACCGGAAACTTCACCCGCCACCTTCGCTCAGCGACGCGTTTTAACCGCGAGGGCTGTTTAATTTTATGTTAATTTGTTAAAACTGGTGATTCATTGAACAAATAAATTAGGGATTATGGCACCAAGAACTGCGAAAACGAAGGTAACATAAATTTACTTCATTTTATCCTGAACTTCAACCAGGATTTTGAGTTGTGAACTGGTTTGGATTGTTATCGACAAACTAGCATCGTGCGATTTCTTCTCTTCTACGTCATATAAGCGTTTTTTTTAAACGTTGAGGCTCTACGACGCAATTGATAAACTCTATTTTATATTCATATTACATGAAACGCTCAATTTATGTCCTAACAAAGAAGGGCGAACACATGCTTCTATTTTGGAGGGAGCTTGTGTTACACACTTTCATGGAATGTTATTTCAGCCTACCCAAATCACGATTCATAACGAATGAACATAGTCTTTATTTATAATTATCAAACCCTGGATAGAATAATGCTTGAGTATGTAACTTGGTTGATTAAAGTGATCACATTGCTGGAGAGATTTACCCTAAAATTTGTACAGTCATACAAAAATGTTCTATATTGAGACTATACACATGTTAGAATATAAAATATATTATCCTATGCTTAGCATGAAACTGGAAAGTGTGGACTAGTAGTCAGTTTCTTTACTTGATTGTATGATCATCATGGTCTATTATATATATTGGCAAAATGAAATCACAAAACACAAGCTTTATATAATTTATTGTATTCTCATAAGTTTATTAAAATCTGTTTAGTTGCTCTTGTAGGTTTTCTAATAAGAATGATTTTACAAATATAAATAAAATTATTCATCCTATCAATAAATTTAACATGATATTGTATGTGCCTTTTGTGCATGATTAAATAAAGCATTAATAGAATATAATTGTAGCCTGTAACTTTTTGTATTGGAGAATAAAAAATATACAATTAAATTATATATAATTTGAATAGTAAAATAGTCATAACAAGCATGTGATTATGTATTGTTACAATAGACATCTCTATTATGCAAAGAAATATCTACCAACCATTGTTTGAATTGTTCAATAGTTGGAAAATGAATACTTTTGAGTTATAATTTAAAATTCTGTTCAAAAATATCATTTATGATACCCGTTATTTTCTGGACAGCTGTTGTAATTCAAATCAAAATCATCTATTATATAAAATTCTGTGAGAATCCACTCTGCTTTACAGAAAACTGCTGATGTAAAAGTAGCTGAATCTGAGGTGCCCAAGAAGGGTAGAGGTAGGACAAAGCAGGTTGAGGACCCAGAGCCAGAGATAGATGCAGAAGATGATAAACCAGCTCCAATTACTGAGAAGAAGGTAAAGAGGGGTAAAAAAGCAGATTCAAATGGCGAAGATGTAAAAGCAGAAGTAACTTCAACTAAAAAAGGGAAGAAGTATGTAGAAGAACCTGAAGAAGATAAAGTTGATGAACAGTCTGATGAAGACGCAGTTACAGCAGAAAATGATGAAAACCAAGAAACAAATGGGCACACAGAGGAAGCTGTTCCAGCAAGGGGTCGTAAAAAGACAGTTAAGAAGGAAGCAGAAAAACCAGAACTTCGAACAGGGAGAAGTAGAAAAGCGAAGCAGGAGACAGAAGAAGAACCTGAAAAGGAAGAGAAACCTAAAGGCAAAGGAAGGGGGCGTAAAGCACAGCCAAAAGCAGAAGATCCAGAATCAGATAAATCTGAATCTGTTGAAGAACCCGAACCAGCAACAAAGGGTAGGAAGAGAGGAAAGGCTCAGGAGAAGATAGAAGAAGAGAAAGAAGCCGAAGATGACATCGAAGAAAAGCTTGAGGCCAAAAAGAAAGAATCAAAAGGAAGAAAAAATCAAGGCAAGAAAGCACAAGCCAAAGAGGATGCTGAAGATGAAGAGGAAATAAATGAGCCAAGCTCCAAAAAGAAGAAGGGAAAAAAAGATGAAAAAGGTAGATACATAATATCATAAGTATGAAAACTTTTCCACTACTCTCATAATGTTCACATTAAAAAATTACATGGTTTAAATCAGCAAATGCCATTTGGGAAAGGTGTAACTGAATAAGGTGGGCTGAATTAAATAGATTTTTATACTAATCTGGCTGAAGGGTTAGAGGTCTATTTGAAAGTTATTATTCTCAGTGAACATTATTTTAATGCTGTCAAAAAAGATTTAATATCATCAAGAAATAAAGTGTGAGCAAATGTAGTACTTATGGGTTAAAAACCCATTTCTCTTCTGTGTCACCTTAAGTATATGAACTTCCATAAGCGAAGATCTTCATGGCATAAATATGCATACTTCTTACATGTATCACTCATATTACATACAGTTTAAAGCTATGTGTCCACTATAGATAGGCTGGGCTGTGCCTCATCTGCCCCTGAGGCATAGCACCTTGAGCCAGTTCTAGTTGATGCAGTTACATACAGAATAATACGCAACTTTCCCGTCCACTTGCTTGCCGGTGTTACAATTGTAAACCCATGTGGAACGGTTATTTGACCCACCTCATCACATGGGTCACTGTGAGCGTTGTGTGATTGAAAATGATGATGTCATTAGTGACGATTTCACCACAACCTCAATGACCGCAGTCGCCTTGTGGAACGGCTAACAAAGCATTTTGGGAGCTGTGAGCTACTAATGGAACACGCTGATAGTGGTTACATAGCTTAAATGTTCATATAGTTCTAATCAATTTTAAATATAGAATTTCGTGTTTTTCTGGTATGTGAACTTTTTTTATTCTAAATGACAATATATATTTTTTTTCATATTTGACACTTTTTCACAAAATTGTAGTTTTTGTAACAATTGTTATGTATTTATTTTTAGCTGAACAAAAAGATGAGGAAGCTTCTGATGAAGTGCCTAAAGAGGAAGCCAAGCCTAAAAGCCGGAGGGGTCAGAAAAAGGGGGCTGAAGCCGTAGTAGAAGCTGAAGAAGAGCCCCAAGATACCGGAGAACCGACATCGAAGCGGCGTCGCAAGGCGCCCGAAGAAAAGGGTAATTAGTATATATTCATTTAGACATATGACAATTGTTCCATGTTTTTATAATTAAGTGTGTTCTAATTTCAAATAAATACTTTTTAAATATTTGTATGGAATGCTTTATTTTATACCTCTATCTCAGTGTTTTTCAAATGTTGTAACTTACCAATGGAGTAAGACTAAGCCTGATTTACATTTACATTAGTATTTGTTTTACTTACAAATAAGTATTTATCATTGTTTGGACAGACAAAGTGACTGATTAATTATCTAAAATACCTTATTAACTAAAAAAATTCTGTTCAAACTATTACCTGCCTGTTTTGCAAGTTAACTACTTAACTAATCCAAATGTAAATCAGGCTTAATTCACAGTCGTTAATTATAGTATTATTTAAAAACTCGAACTTAATATTTTTCCAATCATAAATAAATTTTGGGTGCAATATACTAAGCAAATTAAAGTATATAAATACATACATAAAACATATTGTTAAAATCAAGTCATATAACCCATTAAAGCATGTCACTTTGAAAAACACTGCTCATCTTATGGCATTTAGCTTGAATGTCTGATTTCATATAGGCATGGAAAAGAATACTATTCTTCTTCCATGATATAGGTAGTTAAGCCATTTTACTGTATTTAAATATCACAATATTATGAATTTGTGCAGTTAGAATGAGATTTTTGTAGTTAGAATTACTAATATGGTCCCATATTTGGATTAATAATTATGGAATTTGGAGCCCTAATAACATAGAAGTAAAAACATATTTATTTAGCTTAATTGATTTAACAGGTGATCGGGCAACACTTACTATGCTAAAGATATTAAAATGAGAGTAATGGAATTTTTTGAACTCAAAAGATTTCACAGGTTTTCAGGAATTTTAATCAAGTATATTGGTATCGCTCTGAGGTCTTGTTACAATACACTGATTATTATGTATATGCAGTTAAAGCTTTTCTTCCGGCTTCGCCCGCATAAATCTAGGAACGAAACTATCCCATTTGCTGCTGTAAAAGGTATTCTATGCTCATCCTAATTCTGAAGGCCTAAAGAGGTGGTTCTCGCTGATTGTTATGATGGACGTGATAAGTACCAACATAAAGTGGAACTATAATAAAATGCTATGTCTTACAATTACACATGAGTATATCACACAGACACATCAATTTCACTAAGCAATTCTCCAAAGTCGACCGCTTTAGGCCCTCTTTCCATTTTAAAGGTCGTGATGAATGAACAAATAAATTTACAGTGTATAGTAAAGGTGAGAAAATCCGTCAGTGGGGTAACTCCGTAAACCTCTTTTTTACCCTTTTTAAACTGAATTTAACGCCTACTACAATTTGAAGATAGACTTAAATGATATCAGCTTGACTAGCCGACTTGTAGCTATTCAAACACGGACATAACGAGAGCTGTGTGAAGTCACTCCACTGTTGGTCTTCCCCACTTTGACTAGATAACATTTTTTTTATAAGTATAACGTCTGTTATAAAAACTAAAAAACGCGAATATGGACATAACAAAAAGAAAAATGTTTTAATAAAAGAATTATTTGTTATCTTCGTGGCGATGCTTTTTACACACCCATAGTTTGATCTCGCAATGAAGGTCATCGGTTTTCCGCCAGATCCTCAAGTCAGGATCTCTGGACTCTATCTGTGCTGGATCCTCGCCGATGTAATACTAATGTTACATCTACATAATATATTTGTACAAGATTCGTACGAAGTTTTTTTGAGTTAGGTTAAAAATTACAATATGAATAATCATTGCAAAATGGTTTACCTTGAAAAAGAAACATGTATTATTTTAACAAATAGAATAGATTAAGAGGTAACCTTGACATAAATTACATTTGCAACTCCACACACAAATCCGTGATCTGTGTGACTAAAGCATTATTTAATTAAGAAGATATAACAATGTATTAAAAATTAGGACCATTTTACATATCACTCAAACGCAATCCTGCATTTATGGTTATAATAGCACCAAATTAATATTAGGCCCTTACATAATAAAATATGAAATTGTTAAGGCGGGGCTTCATCTGGGATAATGTTAAAGATTTATGTCGTTTCATGCAGATGTGGCGATGGGTTTAATGCGTTATTAGACATACGACATTGTCAATGACGTTAAATATGTATACGTATTTGATTTCTTTAATTTTTCTATATTGTAATTAGAACGATGTTTAAAAGTCAAATGGCGCGGAGATAAATTAATATCTAAACTCGAAATATACAATTTCTTCTATTAATGTACACTATGGCTACGTTTCATTAGAGACTCACAACGACCACGT
The DNA here is from genome assembly GCA_039645545.1 of Dendrolimus houi. Classification (NCBI taxonomy): domain Eukaryota; kingdom Metazoa; phylum Arthropoda; class Insecta; order Lepidoptera; family Lasiocampidae; genus Dendrolimus; species Dendrolimus houi. Next base: position 19,948,637 of record CM077119.1, on the reverse strand, counting down.
CACAATCGCGATTTTCCCGTTCCACTTGCTTGGCGTCGTTACGACCGTAAACCCAAGTGGAACGGTTATTCGATCCACCTCTTAACATGGGTCGTTGTGAGCGTTGTGTGGTCGAAAATGATGACGTCATTAGTGACATTTTCGCCACGACCACAACTACCGCGGCCTCTTTGTGGAACGGCTAACGGAGCAGTTTGGGCGTTTTGAGCTGATTATCCCAATGTGCAGATTTCATCGCGATCTTTTCCTTTGGCGTCAGCACGTGGTCATTGTAACAAAATGTACATTAGTTCAGAAAATTGCCTAATAACCGGTTCCAATATCTTTTAAGTATTCATTTAACTCCGAGCGTCTAAATTTGATATTAGCTCCATACCAATATAGTCAAGGTGGGGAAGTCCGTCAGTGGGGGAACTCTATACACCTCTCGTTATGTCCATGTTTGAAAAGCAACGACGGCAACAAATCAGTAAAGCTAAGACGCCATTTAATTCTATGCTTAAATTGTAGTTGACGTTAAATTCCGTTCAAAATAGGTAAATAACAAGTGGTATATGACCTTACCCCTCTGACAGACTTCCCCACCTTGACTATAATGTTAAATTTCTACCGATAGTAAACCATCGGTAAAAATTTAACTTTATTGGTATTTCTAAACTTACCTTAGTAGGTGGACGAATAGTAAGATATAAGAACCGGCCATAAGTGGTTTAAACTTTCCAGCCAGGATTCGTACACGCGCCATTCGAGAACTGCGTTAACCATTAATCTACTACGGCTTTTACTTATTCCGAATTAGCATTTTTAAACGCTGAAGGCAATATAATGTTAGGACGCATTCAAATTTTTAATAATTTTCATCGCAATAGTTTGTTGGTAATTCTTGAACAATATTCGTACTTGATCAAGCCTTAAGCCTTGCCAATTCCTGACTTAGAGTACTGTACTCTTGAAAGTATTCTAAAGTCGTAATCAATTAATCGCAGGACACTGTAGAGACGGGTAGGTCCGAATCCTACTCGGAGCAGGCGTCCACGCCATAGGCGCAACTTATCCCGGTCTTCCGCTCCGCTACAACTTTTCCAGATTAACAGCATATGACTTCGCAATAAAGCTGATTTTGTTTAAAACGCATCTATTGTATAGCTAAGTGCTGCCATAAAGATTAATGTAGAAATGTTTTAAGCATTTATTACCGGAATCTTACAGAATAATATATATTTACTTATAAGATTAGCTTGCCACTAATAATCAAAAGAACAAAATTTTCCGGTGAATCGGCCACTAGGTTTTCACTGGACTCTACTGAAGATCCTACGTATTGATCTGTAATGTATACAGATAAATAAAATTGAAGTGTCTGCTGTAATGTCAAACTAAAAATGTTTAAAAAATCAGGGGGTGATAATTCGGGCCAGGAAATTCCGTAAATGCAATTTTTAGAATTTTTGTCTGTCTGTCTGAATGTTCCGGCTAATCTGTGAAACGGCTGGCCCGATTTTGACGGGACTTTCACTGGCAGATAGTTGATGTCATAAGGAGTAACTTATAACATCAGCAAAAAAAATCCACACGGACGAAGTCGCGGGTACAGCTAGTTAAAAATATTTTTATACGATAAAAGAAACGTTTCTCCGAATTTTAGCACCGCATATATTTGGGATTTCTAAGTATATTATTAAAATAGCCAAGAACTGCAGTCTAATATCTAAAGCAAGTGGTTTGTGTACGAGTCGGCCTCGTACATTGAGGGTTCCTATACAAAAAAAACACGAATATCAAATAGTTATTTGGTCGAACTTAAACTACCTATATAAATTAGATCATTTTTTTGTACCCTTGTACAGTGAATCTAAATATTAGAAAAGAATCAGGGGCCCTAATTCGGACCAGCAGATTACGAAATTGTAACTTAGAATTAAGGGCTGGATTTTGTTATTTTAGTGTACTTAGTTGTGTGTGGTGTCGTTAGTCAGATCTTGAAAAACAGCAATGTTTCTTTGATGACTTTTTTAACGAAGTCCTTATGTAGTGAAATGTTAGCTTTTAAAGTCGTGAAAACTGTCCTAAAAAAATCAGTTGTAGATTTAAAAAAATACTCTTAAGGAAAATGAGTTTGAACAACATCCATTGAGCAGTTATGTTTTTTTATTTGAGATATGGAGTATTTTTAATTAAATATTTTTTCATACTTCCGTAGCCGAATGGTGAAAACAGTCGACATTTGTCTCCTCTACGGGACTCTTCGTTGAGTGCGAACTATTAGGGATTTCACAATTTTACCTTTAAATATCGGAACCCTAACAACAAAGTCGGCTATATTTTGTTTTTGAGTTACTGGGAATTTCCGATTTAATGTTTTTATAGTTCCGTAGCCAAAAGATGAAAATAGTTGACATTTGTCTCCTCTACGGAACTCGCCGCTGTGTGCGGACTATCAGGGATTTCAGAATTTTATTTTTAAATATCTGAACCCTGTCAACAAATTCAAGTTATATTTTGTTTTTGAGTTACGGGGTATTTTCGATTAAATGATTTTTCATACTTCCGTAACCAAACGACGAATATAGTCAACATTTGTCTCATCTACGGAACCATTCGTTGTGTGCGGACTATCCGGATTTCCCAATTTTACGTTTAAATATCGGAACCCGAACAGCAAAGACAGGCCGTATTATGTTGGAATGTAGACATTACTTAGGTATTGTGGATTCCAAACACGTGCATTAGTGACACTTGGAAACTGTAAAAGGTCTTAGACAACATTTTCAAATAGCCTTGGTAAATTACGGCTTTTAACTTCTACAATCACAATTGACAATTAGATATTTATATTGATACAGATGAAAAACGAAAATGCCATTATAAAACGACAAGGATCGAATACTGTATGTTGATGTGAAACATTGTTCGTAAAGCTGTACACATTTCGTACAATAACTACTATTTACATATTTAAGGTCAATGTATGTTCGCTCAAACATTATTAAAATAATATAACAATAGCGGAAGAATACGGTGGCATTGAACAAAATTATCTACTGAGAGCTCTGAATTTTATAATTGTAAATAAAATTCAGAGTTCACGCTTCCTGCAACGCATGTCTCAATGAAGTGAATGTGAACATAGCCTGAGGGGCCTTGCTTTGCATAATTAGAACATAAAATAAACACTGTTTTATGAGTGAACAATAGTAAAGAAACGCTTTATGAAAATTCACGTGTGAATTAAATAAATTTCAGTTTCTGAAGACACCAAAAAGAAGGCACCGCCTAAAAACAAAGTATCGACGGATTACGAAAGTATAGATTTTTCTAATACATCAAAAAACGCACAAGGTAAAGAATGGAATTTCAAAATAGCCAGTTGGAATGTGGACGGTATCAGGGCTTGGTTAGGGAAGGGAGGTTTAGATTATATTAAGCACGAAAAACCTGATATTTTATGCCTACAAGAGATTAAATGCTCGCAAGATAAATTACCAGATGAGCTAACTAATTTGCCCGGGTACCATGCGTACTGGCTGGCCAGCGACAAGGACGGCTACGCGGGCGTGGGCATTTACACAACTCGACTCGCAATGAACGTCACCTACGGTCTGCAGAATGAGGAACTCGACAATGAAGGTCGAATAATTACAGCTGAATACGAGCAATTCTATCTAATATGTACTTACGTTCCCAATTCGGGGCGAAATCTAGTCACTCTGCCTAGAAGACTGCAGTGGAACCAAGAGTTCCGCAAGCACGTGAAAGAATTGGATCAGAAGAAACCTGTGATTATTTGTGGCGATATGAACGTGTCGCACAATGAAATAGGTATGTGTATTTAACTATTTAACTATTGTTTTGACCTGATTCTTTATTGTTAAATTAAGGCCTATGTTTTCGAACAAAAGACAACTGCATAAGTGTGACACAGGGCGCGTTGTTCCTCTAGTATCTCACAACGCCCAAAATGCGCCGTCTGCCATCCCACATAGCGATCACGGGCGTTATGGTCGCGGCGAAAACATCATTAATGACGTGATTGTTTTCGATCACACAGCGCTCACAACAACCCATGTCAAGAGCTGGGTCGAAGTGGGCGTTGACCACAGAGCATTAATTCTCTCTATCGATTCACATTGAAAAAGGCGCGATTTTCAAATCAACCAATGATATTTGTGTATTTCGTCATTAATGACATCAACGCTCCATAATCCGTTCCACTATAGTTCGTTCGCGTTAAGAATGCAGTGAGTCATCAGTGCAACTGCAGGGTAAATAAAGGTGTATTCACAGTGGTGTTAAAATTCAAACAAATTATATTTTTAAAGATTAAGTTTAATGAATTTAAAAATACACTTAAAAGTTAAAAATAAAAATTAAGTCATTAATATTTTAATCACTATCACTAGTATCCTCGTTAGTATTTATAATAAAAGAATTTTCTGCAGCGAGTTCCATGACGTCATCTAAATCTCACATGGTATTTTCTTCTTGTAAGACGTGGTCGCAGCATTTCTTCCATCGATCAGCGTCTACTAACCGAATTGCGTTATAAAATATTTTTTTCACGTCAGTCATCTTAAAAGTTGTATTGTTGGCAGCAATATAATTTTTTATTTGGGCCCACACCAACTCAATGGCGTTCAGTTTGCAGTGGTACGGAGGTAAACGGAGAATTTCAATGCCGTTACTCCTAGTCATTTCATCGATTAAATTTATCGAGATATCTTCACTAGCTTCACAAATTTTCATAATTTTATTTACTGTCGGGTAGTTATTATTTAAATATATTCAGTGTACTTTTCTCCTTATAGCACATTTGTCTAATTCATCGAATTTATCAATCATAGACTTTCTGGCCTTTTTTTCACTGGCGATTTCAATGTATTATTTGCCTTTTTTCACTAAGAATACTAAAAACTGTTCTCTCGGACACACCGCATGTATTTGCCGTTTTTTTTTATTATGCTGTCCACAGTCACATTTAAATCAGACTGTTTAAAATACTTAAAAACATTGTAAATAACTTTTTTCTCTCCACTATGAATTACCGAACCACTTTTATTTGTACGAGTTGGTGAGGTATTCATTTTTTTAAATATAAATCTGTTAACACAATTACAGGACTCAACTGTCGCGTTCGAAGCTATACCTTCAACTGATCACTGTGAACTTGACCTTGTAATTTGAAAAGATTTGATTGGTTAGGGGACGGGGCTAGGCCGGCGAACAATGATGACTGACTGCATTCTTAACGCGAACGAACTATAAAGTTTATGATTGTAACGCCCGCAAGCAACTGGAACGGGAAAAATCGCGGTCCTGGACGTGGTCGTTGTGAGTCTCTTGTGGAACGTAGCCAAACTGTAACCCATTTTTTGTTTTCTTAAAATTCGCCCAAGGTTTCATTACGTGAAAATCCTAAACAAATTAAAACTGATCTGTATAATATTTTATTCTTATCGACCTTACCCATTCAGTGCCGCCCATTTTTGCAGAATCGTATGAATATATTACGTGTACTCGTTTAAACTGGTAGAGGCAATAAAATACTTCATAGGATTTTGTTCCATTTTGTCATGGGATAGATTCTGCTATTTTAATCCCGTAAACTGATCAATATTTAAACAAGAATACAATTAATGATCAGCGTCTATAAATAGTACCTAAATTATTAATTTTCAGATTTAAAAAATCCAAAGACAAATCGTAAGAACGCCGGCTTCACAGACGAGGAGCGTGAAGGCATGACTGAGTTTTTGGGAGACGGTTTCGTGGACACATTCCGGCATTTGAATCCCGATAAAACCGGTGCTTACACTTTCTGGACTTACATGATGAATAGTCGAGGGAAGAATGTTGGCTGGTATGTATTTAAACACATACTTAGTTATTTTTAAATATCCAATTATGTATAATTACACATTTTTTTTATATTGCATGAGTTCAGCAGACAGGCAAACGGCCCACCTAATGGATAGCGGTTATCATCGCCTGTGGACATTTGCAACACTGCTGCTCTCTTAAAAGAGACTGTAATCTGGCCACTAATGCCGGAATACAACTCAAGCTTGTTATGGCGTCATACTCTAGACCAGGGGTTGCCATCCAGACGGGTAAACACCCTACCACCTGGCTGTGGGTTGTTTTGTCACCTCTTTCGATAGGCTTCCCGGCCGCAGGAAATTGTATTTTTTCCCGTTTTTTTTATTGCATGAGCTCAGCAGTCAGGCAGATGGCTCACCTCATGGAAAGCTGTTATCGTAGCCTATGGATATTTGTAACACCAAAGATGCTACCTGTCGTTCTCTAAAGGGAGAATCTGGTCCGTTATGCACGTATAAAAAAAGTTAAGGAATCACCAGTAAAAAAAATCACAAGAAATTTTCACGCAACATAGTAGTTAGGGTCGTGAATTTTTTTGTAAGAGAACCAAGATATCCAAAAGTAGCTCTCAAAATTATAGTGGAAGGTTTACGTCCAATAATTCTACACTAGTTGACTATCTTTGAAATGGACAATCATCGTCGGCCGATTAACATCGGTTATTTTGAAATTTGGTATATGTGGCATATAAAATAGTATTAAAGTCCTATTCTTAATAAGATTATTCTTATAACTGTACTTTCGATAATTGGGATGAATATAATATTGTTACGACCGACAAACAAATTCACACCTGCATACCTGTTTTGCGCATTTTATTACTTTTCGGCATTTGATCTTCTTTTGTTTACTTTGTGTTTAAAATTTGTGATTAGAAAACAGCCTATTGTGTATTGTAATCTTTTATGGTAGTCATTAGCCAGGTGTGATTCTAAGAAATTCGGTCCGTGCGGTCAGGTAGACATATTGTATTTGTGCAGCAAAAAAGCAATGCCCCAAGGGAGAGATCGTCAGTCGAGCGATAACCACAAGCGAAGCAAGATTTGTGTACATTCGATAATTTATTTAGTGACGGATTTTGCGCGTGTTATTGAATCGTGCATTACGTTTGGACTGGTTGTATTCAGTTAGATTTGTACCTGTGTTATACGTGTTTGTATAGTTCTAATAAATTCTATAATAATTCCAATGCCATTTTAATTCGAGTCCTGCAACTCTTAACAATATACTTTTTATCCCTAGAAGTTTAGTGGGATACTTTGTATTAAATGAAGATCCAGACTTCATGTCAACGAACTCTCATGGATGGTTTTAGTTGTATAATAATGTTAAAATGATATAATTATTATTTCAGGCGCTTGGACTACTTCATAGTGTCCGAGAGACTGCTGCCTTTGATATGTGACAGTGTGATCAGGAATGAAGTGTACGGAAGCGACCATTGCCCCATATCGTTATTCTTGCATTTAACAAGTGCGGACAAACCTAAGGAATAAGTACTTAGTGTTACTCTTAAGATTTTGAGACTGTTATGTACGTATTCTTCAACGGGTTTAGTATAATGTTTAAATTGGTGTTTATAACTTTGACTGTTTTCGTCCACTTGACCAAATACAACTACCAGTGAGGAATATTTGATTTTCATATAGTACGTGCCAAACTAGTAAATTCTTTCATTACAAAATGTGGTATAGCACATTTATGTACAGGTGATATGAAGGCAATAAAATTACACGTTGATTTTGATGTTTAGTCTTATCTTATCTCACGTAAGAACTATGCTCATGTCTAGTTATATTTTATGTTTAAAAAAAATTCATAACTTCACAATGAAACTACGTTTTAACGGTTTTAAGCGCGGTAATTTATTTGATTTTTATTATTCCGAGGTTTCGGCCACTTTTCAGTAACCGTGATCACGGAAGACAAAGATCACGATTTGACAATAGACAACTTTGTCTTCCGTGATCACGGCTACGTAAAAATGGCCGAAACGTCGAAATAATAAAAATCAAAACGCTTCAAACCGATAAAACGTAGTTTTATTATTCACATTTTAAATTTTGTTACACTATTGGTACCTTTGTATGCGAACTTACCTTGTCAACAATCCTATTTGAAACGAAATTTGAATCTTTTATCTCTCTTACGTACAATTTTCTGAATGTTGTTTTATTCCGCGCTAAACTATGTAGTTTATATAGCTTTAGTTGGAAGAAATAGCTGCAAAATGGGGTTTTCATACATTAGTGATGTGTAAAAATTGTAAAATTGGTTAATAAAGCTCTTACATTAAAAACCTAACACAAATTAAATTTTGCAGTTTATATTTCAACTACCTCACACGGACTTATTAATCGTATCAATATTAGAAAAATGTTATTTTAAGATACACTAATCTAGACATACAAACTTTTGTTTATGCTAAATTACATATACATATACAGCCTTAGTAGATGTTCTTGAAACAGCCGTAAGACAGACAGATCGACACTGGAATAAGACTATCACTCCATAAAGGTTCCTTTTTACTTTTCTGTATCGGTACTTTAAAAACAGATAATTGTGCAACCTTCTACAGTTTTACACAACTACTTAATTATTCCTTTCGTTGTAACTGCGCAGTAGACCAATTTTAGTAATGCGGAAAACTTAAACATTGTGTAAGCGGAACAGAGATAAGAATGCATAGAAAGCATTCTCTGCATTTCCGCTTGGGAATAAAGTTCAATATAGATTATTTACATGTTGATCTGCATTTTTCTGCACAAACAAAAACTGTCTAGCGGAATTATAAGTTGTGTAAAATTGTATGTTTATTTTATTTAGATTTATGGCTTGGTAGCTAGGCTTTTAAGCCAGATCTTAGATTACAATGTAGTTTGTTCATTTTCTTGCTTATGTGTAGCACAGCTGAACTGTAGGTTATCAGCTGGTGCCATTCAACTGAGTTCTTGTGACAACTCAAAAGGCCACATTTGACTATACAGTTCACATTACTCACAAAACACATAATTACTACTCAAAAACTATCAATATCCTATAACTATTGTCCATTTTAGAGTAATTTTACACATTTTTAGAAAATAAAACTGCACAGCACAATATCTCCTTTCAGTTCCCGCCAAAAACTCCTGTAAAACTGTAATGTAATGGCTCCCATAGAGTAGCTAATCTAGGGGCGCCAATAAATTCCTTTTTTAAATATGGCACGATTTGTATCAGCCAGTATCAATTATTCATGAACATTCAAGTTTTAGAATAACTTCAAGCAAATGGCCTAGCAGTAAACTAGACCCATATAACAGAATCCTCAGTCTAATTACAGGTCTTTGAGTGACTCCATCCGTGAAGACACATTTCATGGAACAGTTCAGATTTTCTATACAAACATAAGTCTTGCAAAAGCGATTAATATCCTATTATCTATTGTTCAATATTAGACAGTTCATTTCTGTTTTTCAATTTGGGCGAACCAACCAGTGATCCTTTAAAAATTTGAATAATTGAATATCATTGTGTCCTTGCAGTACTGTGTCATACAAATTGATTTCAATTTGGTTGGTCAATCTAATATCAGCATTATAAACCTTTCCAATTTTTTGAAAATGAAACCGCTTTGTTAATATTACCCCTTGACTCCCCCCAAAAACTCAAGGCCTTTATGTTTTAACCTATTTTAAAAAGGATCGCTTTTGAAGTGTAGAAAAGTTATGTTATTATTTAATTCTGGTCCTCCAGTGTTACAACGTACTTTTACAACAACTTATTTTGTATAGTAATTAGAAATCCTTATTTTAAAATAAACAATCTTAATTTGCTATGTGATGTTTTAAATAAAGACAATATTCTGATTTAAATGAATTTTATTCAGGTTAAATATTTAAAATTACACAAATTCAAAATACACGTCCAAAAATATTAATTAGTCAAATTAAATGCTTATACTTATACTGTAAATTATTTTTTGCTTGAACTTAACAGTGACATATCGGGCCCTTTGCGCCTATACTTCATGTGTGCCTGTAATTTGAATATTTACTTTATTACACCATACATAATATAATTGATCAATATTAATATGTAAATGTGGAAATTACTATTTGGACGTTTATTTTTTCCTCCTATTTAGAAATGGAAATGAAACAATTATCATGAAATTTTCTATCACAAAGTCTCGATATCCTTTACTAATTCATTAATTCTCCAAATGATAACAGTTAGCCTAATGCCGATATTTTATGAATCAATCAAATTGAATCAATGTGGTTGGAAAGCACAGAACTGAAACAATAGTATTCACTGACACTGAATGATTTATGTTTATATGGATCACTTTGATTGATTCATTCAAATTGAAAAACAGAAATGAAACATCTAATATCGGCTTATGACAAGTTCAGACGCTAGTCTATATATATGAATAAAATTTAAGGAAGTTGATTATTTTTTTAAATTTATTCAGTGATCAAAAAACATCACTTTATGTGGGCGATGTCAGGTTGAAATCCACAGTAATTTCATAAATAACACTACAAATGATAAACACTTAGTAAAACTTGTATCTATTATAAATAAGTTTTTAAACTAGATTAGTGTGGACCAGTTAGCTAATCTAGGGGCCCATTAAGTTCCTTTTTTGAAATATGGCATGATTTATAACAGCCAGTATCAAATATTCATGAATATTGAAGTCTGAATAAATCCAAATCCTTCATTGTATATTATGAAAACTTTTATACCTGAATAATTTTACCAAAAGCTTCCCTTTTTAGCAATTTATAGGCCACATTAAAACTGCTCAAGGCACTTGGTTCCAACTCTTTTAGACCAGAACAAAACAAAGCAATAGCAGCTTCCAAGCCAGTGCCAAAATCACATTCGTCCATGGCTATGCTTGAATAAGTGATGACTGGTTGCAATTCTGATAATATTTTGTCTTTATCATTTTGTGTTGATGCTTTTTCCAAATTCTTGAATAGTTTCTTTAAATTGGCTAAAAACAAATAACATTTACTTTAGAAGGAAGTTTTCTACCTGCATTTGCGTGCTATCATGTTTTTTAAAAACATGCTAACAGATTTAGCTAAATAATAAAAGTTATAAAAGTTGCTCTTTCCAACCTATACATACTTTAGATTGTATAAAATGTGGTACAATCTTCCTTTAAGCTCGACAAATAATTACAATTCAGAGAACATGTAGAAATACGCGAATTAATTTCATGCAGTTAAAATAGTATGGAAAGCCCTTGCATGTTATCAATAAACTTCATTCAACTTATATTATTTCCATATGCATGTCCTGACGAATAAATCCATGCATTTCCTACATTGAAAACTGAAAAGTACCTTATACTGCTCTCCAAGGACAATTTTTGCTACATATTCAACTTTATATTTTTATACTACTTTTATTATTAATGCTTTCCACACCATTGTCATTGATAAGTTTATATTGAAATTACCAGAGAACATGTTTTAAAAGTCATAGATTTTAAGTAAAAATTTAATCTACTTCACACTTTATGGCTACTTTCCATTTGGGACTCGCAACGACCGCGATTTTTCCCGTTCCATTTGCTTGCCGATGTTACTATCGTAAACCCAAGTGGAATGGTTATTCGACCCTCCTCTTGACATAGGTAGTTGTTTTGTGTGATCGAAAATGATGACGTCATTAGTGACGTTTTCGCCACGACCACAACGACCGCGGTCGCTTAATGGAACGGCTAACGGAGCATTTTGGGCATTGTGAGCTACTAATGGAACGCGCTGTATGTATGACTTCGCAAAGTTGTGTTGCTGTTTTAATGACAAGTCACAACTGCAATTTGTAATTTCAAGACAGGTAATTTAATAGGCCTCGACAAAGTGAGCACTGAACTATGCACAAGCATTCCACCTGGAAAAAACCCCGAAGGCCTATAGATTCATCTTTACTGGTGGACAATAGACAATTAATATTTGAATGCCTTGTTATGTGAAATAGGGAAATCTAGGAATCTAATTGACTTATTGGAATATTAAAAAATATGATAATAACTACCATCTGTTTCAACCAAAGGCCTGTATCCCAGTTGTGACTTTGTATCATATGGAACCACAATCCCAGCTCTGTGAAAGGTAGCTGTAACCATTTTTGATTTTCTTTTTTTCATATCATATTGCTCTAATGAGTAGTCATTGTCATCTGCATATTTTTTTATTTTTTCCATTAACTTTTGGCATACGATTGCAGTGAATGGTGAGCTCTTTTTCTCATTTTGAAGGTATAAGCTGAAAAATGAGTAGATGCATTTAGTTATTCTATTTAATCTTGTATTTGCTTATTTTGTATATATTTATGTTTTTTGTTGTTATAATTATATCAATAAACCTTAATCGCCTGTGACTTAAAAGATTAATAATGATCAAGATAAAGAAATTGAAATTTCATTACTATGACACTTGCAGCAAGTATTTTAGTTACTGTTCTGAGATTTATATTCAGTAGGGTACTTGTCAGTCCAAACAATAGAGATATATTTTATCAGCATTGATTGATTTTATTTCAACGTACTTTACATTGTGACATCATAATTCTAATGAGTTATACAGATTATTAATTGTTTAAACACTAATTTAAAATTATCTATATCATGAAATTTTTAAAGTAAATAGATACCTATAAAGATATTTAAACACACACTCTTTTGTGTGAAATAACAGTAAATTTTAATTAAACGTTTGACAACTTGAAAATAAATAAATACAACAATTACAAAATAAAAAGCCCGATTTGGCACTTAAGAATGTTTACAGAAGGTAACTTTGAATGAAATAGATAAAATGGAAAACCAATAACAATTAATTTGTTTAGTTGATAATATACATATATTTTTTTACTGGTGCATTATATAATGTTATAAAACACATTTCAATCATTATTTTCCTCCAAATATCGACAGAACATGAAATTTTTATTAATTCTGTTATGTCTATTAATCTATGACGAAGCTTCAAAAACAGTTGCGTTCTAAGGTGACTTATTTTTAATTTTAGTGTTGCTACCAAAGGGTTATTGCAGTTCCTCAATTTAATTTGATTCAGAAAAAAAACTATATACATATTTATTCTAAAACCTCATATTATTTATGTATTTATACTAAAACAATACTACATCATTGTACATATATTTATTGAAAATAAACGATTGAATAATCTGGATCTCATGAAGACGTGAAATGCCATCCGCTTTGTTTGCCTCGTCAGAGCATAGGCCCTCTCCCAGAAAATAAGAAAACTTGTAAGGCGAGACCTTCGCTGTTCTAATACGCGTGCTATTGAGGCGGCCATAGAGCAGAACAGGGGTCCAAAGTTTTGTCAAGAAGCTTGTTGGGGAGTAGCCATATTACAAAGCTGAGGACAGCGGATGGCAGAGAACTTACGTCTCACTTTGAGATCCAGACGGAGGTAGAGAAGGTCTATGGGCTACTGTATTCTTTGCAGGTGGAGAAGCCTGCGACACAAAGCAAAGAAGATCCACGTGCGCCACTCACGCGCCATTATACGAAAGACATCCCGGAGGTCGACGTGGTCTAGATTAGTGCGGATCTCCGGCAACTTCGAATTGACAAGGCTCTGGGTGGTGACGGAATTACAACTGAGCTCCTTAAGGCAGGAGGAATGTCAATCCTCAAGGCTTTGGCTGAGCTCTTCAATTCCGTTATCCACCTGGGCACTGTGCCAAAGACGTGGAGCAGGAATGTGGTGGTCTTGTTTTTCAAGAAGAGTGATAAAACTCTCTTGAAGAATTACAGGCCAATCTCAGTCTTGAGCCACGTCTATAAGTTGTTTTCGAGGGTCGTCACGAACCGACTTAACGAGTTCCAACTACCGGAGCAGGCTGGGTTTCGAAAAGGCTACAGCACCATACTGCACAAAGCCATACTGTTTGGCAGATTATACACAAGACCGAAGACTATACTCAGGTGCCGTGTATGGCATTCGTGGATTACGAGAAAGCCTACAACTCCATAGAAATTTGGGCTGTTCTGGAGTCTTTGCAAAGGTGTCGTATCAATTGGTGATACATAGAGGTGTTGAGATATCAGTATGATGCCGCAACGATGACCGTCCACATCCAGGAACAGACGGGGAGACCTATACCCCTACGTCGTGGGGTGAGATAGGTGGATGTGACATCCCCGAAACCGTTTACCAACGCGATGGAGGATATCTTCAAAACTCTAGACTGGAGTGGACGGGCATCAACATCCAACAGAGAGTACATCTCTTATCTCCGTTTCGCCGACGATAACATTACCTTTGCAGAGACCTTAGAGGAACATACCGAGTTATCATCTTGGTATGTCTTAAACGAATCATCCCGACAAGTCGGTCTCTGCATGAATTTGGACAAGACGAAAGTCATGTTCAATGAACATGTCATGCTGAGACAGTAAACGTCGATGAATACGTCAACCTTGGACAGAAAATACAGGTAGGCAGGCACAACTTCGAAGGGGAAGCCAATAGGAGGATTCTGTTGGGCTGGGCAGCATTCGGTAAGCTTCATCAAGTCTTTTCATTGACCATCTCAAAATACCGTAAGAAAGTCTTCGAGTAGTGCATCCTTCCCGTCCTGACCTACAGGTCTGCGACGTAGACACTGACGGTAGGATTGGTCTACAAATTTCAACTTGCTCAATGGGCTATGGAGCGAGCTATGTTGGGTGTTTCTCTTATGGATAGATTAGAAATGAGGATATTCGTAAGAGAACCAAGGTAACCGACATAGCTCGCAAAATTTGCAAGTTAAAGTGGCAGTGGGCCGGTCACATTTGTCCCAAGACCAATGGCCGATGAAGCAGACAAGTCTTGGAGTGGTGATCATGTCTCGGTAAACTTAAGAGATGACCTTCAGCCTGATGGACTGAGAACTGTGCAAGGTCGCCGATAGGCGCTGGATGAGGAAGGCAGAGGACCATGATGAGTGGCTCCGACTTGAGGAGGCCTACGTCCAGCAGTAGACAGTGATTATAGCTGAAGACGACAAATAATATATATATTAAACAGCTGAAATCATAAAAGTTTCAATAGATTAATTGTAGTACGTGATAAATGCATGCAGTAGAGGCGATGTGAGACAAAACTTTTCGCGCTCCATATCAATTTAGTGAGGTATTTGTGTGACACAAAAAGTAATTAACTTAAAATAAATCAAAGGACTACAAAGTCCTATAATTTTAAACTGATTTCTCATGATAATCTTGGTTAAGATTTGGTTTCAATCCCTAAATATGTTGTAATGTGAACTGTCAATTCAGGCTTTTTATTCTGTAATTATTATAATTACAAATATACTTACTAAGTAGCTGCAAATATGTTTTCAGCCATTGGAGTAATTACATAATCCTTTTCACTGTCATTATTTGCTAAGAACTCTGGTTTATAATCAGGACTGTCCCGGAAATAGCCAATGTGGTATTGGCTTTTACCTTTCTTTTTAAGCACAGCCTGCAAAATCGAAAATTTTCTTTACTTTAGAAATATACACAAAGTAGCACATAATAGATATTTTGGCAAAAACATGACAAACAGTATACCTACAATCATCATGTTCATGTTCTTATATCAGACTCAAGACATTATCCAAAACTTCTAAGTCTATATGAATAAAATTTGGCAGGCATGTGTCTATTCTATAAGCGATTCTATAAGCGGTAGGCAGAGACAATGGATTCCCAACTGCTATGATCCTGACAAACTATATGGTGAAAATGTTTGTAAGGACTCAGTAATAAAGTTAAAGTACTATCAATGAAAATTGATTTAACCAGATTTATTAAAAATATGTATACTTTTTGACTTCTGGGTATTTTCAACAAGGCAATGAGATGAAACAAAAAAAAACAATGGATGTTTGTTTGGAAATTAAAAGGATTTAATATCCATGGACTAGAACACATCTGACAGATTTTTAATTGCTAATTAATGTCTCTGCAGGTTGGGCATGGTTAATAAATTATCGGCGGAGGAAGCAGTCTCCAGTGGCGAAGTGCTGATGGCGGTGTCCTTGGACATCGCCAAAGCTTTCAACAGCATGCCCTGGAGCTGCATCAGAGAGGCACTCCGATATCACGGGGTGCCGACCTACCTCCGCCGCATAGTCGGGGCGTACCATAGCGACCGGGCTGCCATCTTCCCGGGTCAAAACGGCTGGGGACGCCAGGACATGTCGTGCGGTGTTCCACAGGGATCGGTACTGGGGCCGACCCTGTGGAACATCGGCTACGACTGGGCGCTACGGGGCGTCCTCCTCCGCGGCGTAAGAATCACCTGTTACGCTGACGACACGCTGGTCGTCGCGCGGGGGAGAACGTACCCCGAGGCAGCCATTCTGGCAACAGCTGGGGTTGCACAGGTGGTCCACCGAATTCGGCGGCTGGGTCTCGAGGTGGCCTTGCACAAATCCGAGGCCGTGGTCTTTCACGGGCCTCGGAGGAAGCCACCTGCGCGTTCCGGCATCACAATGGGAGGCGTCCGCATCGGCATCCAACCGACCATGAAATATCTGGGCTTGGTTTTGGAAAGCCGATGGGACTTTTCGGCACACTTCCAACAGATGGCCCCTAGACTCACGAGGGCGGCGGGCGCACTATCGCGCTTGCTGCCCAACGTCGGGGGGCCAAATGTGATGTGCCGAAAGCTCTTCGAGGGAATCGTGCGATCCATGGCCCTCTACGGGGCCCCGGTGTGGGCGGACGCCCTAGCGGCTCGCAACGTCGCAACGCTGCGACAGACACAGCGTGTGCCGGCCGTCAGGGCCGTCCGAGGGTATCGCACGATATCCTTCGAAGCGGCCTCCCTACTAGCCGGCGCTCTGCCATGGGACCTGGAGGCCAGAACACTGGCCTCCTTGTACGCGTGGCGTAAGAAGGAGGCCAGTGTTGGCCAATCTGCGCCCCGTGAGATCAAGGGGCGCAGAGACGAGTTGCGCCAGGTGGCAGAGTGGGCGGACCGCCTACTTAACCCCAGCGCCGGCCTCACCGTCATTCAAGCGTTGAGGCCGATCATGCCGGAATGGCTGCAGAGGCGTCACGGCACCTGACGTTCCGCCTGACGCAGGTCCTTTCGGGGCACGGATGCTTCGGGAGTTACCTGTGTCGAATAAGGCGTGAACAGACGTCAGGGTGCCACCACTGCGTCGGCGGCGACGAAGACACGGCGCTGCACACCCTCCAGGTGTGTCCAGCCTGGGACGAGCAGCGCCGTGATCTCGTCGCGGCCATCGGGGCGGATTTGTCCCTTTCGGCCATGGTGAAGGCCATGGTCAGGAGCGCTGACGCGTGGGACGCAGCCGCTCCTTCTGCGAGACCGTCATGCCCGCGAAGGAGGCGGCGGAGCGGGAGAGGGAGCAGACCGCCACGCTCCCCACCCGCCAGAGCCGACGGCGACGACGGAGGGTCGTCCAAGACGACCTCCAGCTGCCGTAGGCTACGGCTGCGCGGGCGACCGGCGGGGAAACCGGACCCGCCCGCACATTAAGGCCGGAGAGGAGGGACACGCCCCGATCCGCGCGCCCCCTCTCACCTCGGGGTGAGGTAGAGGAGCCGGAGAGACCCAAATCTCGGGCTATTAAATGGTGAGGCCAGCCCGCAACGGGGCCGGCCGTCGTCAGCCCGGGCTGATGGTGAATGCGTGAGCGAGCCCACAGCCCGGACGAAGGATGCTCGGGATCGGACAGGGGTGCTAGTGCTACCCCGACCTGGCGAATCGCACACACGGGCCGCGACCTTTCCACCTCACGCGGCTCACGGTCCTCAAACAGATTTTCCCTGTGTAAAAAAAAATGTTTAATAAATTATAGCATCCCTACTGCAATCACTTGAATCTCAGCATAAAAAGTATATTATTTTGTTCTGAAGAATCTGATGGACATGGATTTAAAAATGTCATAAAGAACTCTGAGCAAAGCCCTAGTAGGTCTTGAAGATTATGAAATATATGTTCAAGATATTAAAATTAGAGTTGCTATGAATAATAGTTTGGCCGAATACCAAATATTCAGCCACACTCTCAGCCGAAACACTAGATGTTCATTGTTGCACTTCATTAACTCAATTTGATTCAGGAAAAAAGCTAAATACATATTTATTCCAAAACCTTAGATTATTTATGCATTTATAATAAAAAAACTAAAACAATACTACATAATTGTACATATATGTATTAAAAACAAAAATGATTGAATAAATATATATTACATATATATATCTCTCTATATCAATTCTGTAATGTATTCAAGTGACACAAAAAGTAATTAACTTAAAATCAATCAATCAATCACAAAGTTATATAATTCTTAATCAATTTCTCATGATAATCGGTTAACAATTTCGAGGTTTCAATCCTTAAATTTGTTGCAATGAGAGCGGTCAAATTGGGCCTATTATTTTGTGGTAATTATAATATTTAAATATACCTGAAATTCTGGTGGATCAAAGAAGAACCTCCCATGGATCAAATATAGTTCTTTATCATCCAAAACAGGCAATTTTCCAAGTAATAAATCATAAGGACCTATTAATTCTAAATTAACACTTGCTAAATCCTTTTCAATACCTTTTTCACCATTATTAAGGAATTCAAAAAATTTGAAGAAATCTTTAGGCATTTCAGCTAAAAATAATTCTTTTATTACGGAATGGTCACTGTTTTTATCATAGTATGTCAAATTTTCTGGTAAATTAATTGAGATGTTACGTATTTCGTTTTCTAAGTTTTTTCCCGCGATCTTGTTAATGTTGGAGGACTGCCGTCTTTGCTCTTAATCTCTTTCGAATCTTTGGACGTCTGCTCCTCATCATTCTTGGCTCTTTCTGGGGTTTCCTTTTTAGAGTAAGGCTTATACCGATGCGTTTTATGTTTCACACGGGCCTTCTTATTTATTTGCGGGGGGTGCTTGTACGTTTCACGATGCTCCGGGTTTTTCTGGTAACATTTTACACCATACTTACAAATAGGCCGATGGTCTTTCGTGAATTTCATCCATTCGTCAGACATTTTAATCGTTTATCATTAATAATTAATATTTTTTTATAACTATTTCCCCTTTTTGCTATTTCCACAGTGACAAGTTGATAGTTGATAACAGTGATAGTTTGACATTGACAGTAACAATTTTCACGATGACTTTTGCTTAGGTACCAAATGAAACTTTAGTTAAACGTATTAGAATACCAGAAACTAGTTTGTAAAAAGTCTCGTTTCCACCTGAATTTCCTGCACTGACAGAATTGAGAAAATGACGTTTAGCAGAAACGAGTTGAAAGAATCATGATTTTTTGAGATTTTTGTCAGTGTCAGTCATTTCATTTGATTGGCGAAGAAGAGCTTTTTGAAGAGAATAAATTTCAACTTTAAAAAAATGAATTTATACTCTACTTTAAGACAATGTGCAAAATATAAATAGCGGAATCGATATCATTACAAAATGTTAGTGACTTGATTTTATGTCTAAAGGTTAGATAGGTATTGGTGCGAATATATTGGTGCAAATAATTATCGTAAAAAATCAGTGCACGATGTAGATTAAATATTTTGTGTTTTAATGTATTCAATGAATGGATGCTGGATTTTTACCATATTTTACCAAGGACATGTACATAATAAATAATCGTAACTTACGCCATTCGTCAATTTCTGCAGGGTACGGATCATGCACTTCAACTGGTAAATATCTAATTTTAAGATCAGCTGTATGCATGCGCTGCAAGAAGCTTTTCATTGCTGCATAATAATTTTAAATTTATTAATAATGAACAGCATTGCACTTATATTGCTCCTATTTCTGTTGCTGCAATTTATGTAGACCTTGCTGCTTCAATGTAATATCGTTTTTAGCATGCTTCTTGAACATTACTAAAGCCAGGAATTGTTTATGTTGAATGAATTGGTTTTCGAAACTTTCAGTTATGTGTTGTCCTTGCACTTCAACTTGCAAGGTAAGAAATCTTTTGAAATATATTTTTTTTTTAAGATTTGTGCTAAATGTTTGTAATTGTTGAAGTATCCACCTAGAAACATGTTAAGCATGTATTTTGCACTAATTTAAAAATTTAAGTTCGATTTTTTTTTACATTTTCTGCTGTTTTTCTTTTTTATGTAGGAACTGTTCTAAGATTTGAGCACATTTTTTTTATCTCGAGATTATGTTGGTATAACATCCTTGTTTTTTCTTACAAGATGTATCTTATGAATTTTTGGATAAACTTTTAGTTCAATTGTGTTTTTAGACGATTTACTTAAAATATTTTCTACTGTAATATCTAACTTTAGAATAGAATAGAGACATTTTATAGACACATACAAAATGTGAATTATTTTTTTAGATGTGGTTTAAGTTGTCTAAGACATTTAAACATCATCAAATAGTGTAATTCATTTCAAAAATCCTGTTTGTAATGTACTAAAATAATCTTTAAGGAAAAACGATGTATATCCATAATTCCATGAAAATCTGAATTGTTTGAAACTGATTTTGTTTGCATCTTTATTGGTTTTATCTTCATTGACCTGGTAACGAACTGATTATCATGAAATTTTATGTATATGTCCTTTTTATTCCAGAAAATTGGATAGGTACTGTAGGATATAGGTTTAAAATCTATATGTATATGTAAATAATGTCGAATGACTCTCTTATCATGCAATTTAATATAGGTATTTATATCGTCAATTAAATATCCAACCACCACGACGTGATCGCGGTATATTTATTTATTCAATTTTTACGCCACGAAATCCCATAAGATCAAGTAATTTTTATTTTACAAGTATTTTAATAATAGTTTTGTGCATTATTATGGTCCAGAAATGAGTAGAATGATAATAAAATAGGTTGTGAATTTAAATAAATTAAATTAACTTTAAATTCTTTCATAGTCACCTGACATTTTGTCCTTTTTAAATTAAATTTACTCTAGAATACAACCTTATAACTCTAATAAAAGAAGAAACGTTTGTTATTAGAAAAGATAAAACTTTGATCTTATTGCTGTCCCTGAAACCTCTATGGCATTCAGTTTGTTTTTTCTTGTCTATTTGCCAAAATTTCTTCTCAACCAGTGGGTTACATTCAATGGTGAAGTTATGAACTGTTTACATGATCTAAAATACTATAAGACACGGGTTTTACTAGGTCAACTCAGATTCAGAACTTACCTGTATATTCTTTACATAGTATCTAGAAGCAAACCTTTAGAAAGTATTCTTTAAGTTTATAATTATATTTTTTATTCAAGTTTATTTGTCTCTAATTAAAAGTGTATTATTATCATAAATAACTAAATTAAATTCGAGATCTAAATCACATTTCCCTGGAAAATTGAGCATTATTCTTGTACCTATATGGAGGGTTCTAGTTTACGCTTTCTATAATATTTTCAAATTTAACTATCACGTACATTTTAATATTCGCATATTTTAACATTC
This sequence comes from Dendrolimus houi, assembly GCA_039645545.1. Lineage (NCBI taxonomy): Eukaryota > Metazoa > Arthropoda > Insecta > Lepidoptera > Lasiocampidae > Dendrolimus > Dendrolimus houi. The sequence continues at coordinate 19,927,281 of CM077119.1, read as the reverse complement.
CCCATTTAATTACCTTGAATACCGTGGTAGAAACATGTCAAATATTTGTGCGACGCATTCCAACGACTGAGCACCGATACTGATACATGTATTACTCTATAATATCTTCGAAAACATGATTCTTATTTTTAACTTTTTGTTGTCCGTAATTTCTGACTGAAAATGTCATACTAATTCATTGTTATATTTTAGTAAACTTGTTATGTTCGCGTAGAAATGAAATATTTCGATGTAATATTTTATTTTTACATGATTTATTACATTATTCATGGCAAAGTTTTTCCATTTCATTTTATTTACATAGGTCTCATAGAGTACTGAGCAAATAAAAATGATGAAATACATATCAATTTTTCTAATATTACGCATAATTTGTTGTTATTAATAAGCAAAATTCGATCTATATAAAACATATAATAAGAACTAACAAAGCTTACAAAATCGCGCGAAAGGTTTTTTTACGTGTTTTGTTATGTTCCTGGTAAATTCCGAAATGCGTTATTAAATCGTTGTTGTAGCTAAAAATAGTTTCGATATCGAAGTTCCGGCAATGTTGTTTTTATTACCTACTCCGTTCTTCTTTCGAAAGAAATTTGGAAATTCTAAAGAATATAGTAAAATTATGAAATATTTAATTGTTTTGTTCCGAATTCTCATCTTAATAACATTAAAAATGTTTAACATTCAGGTCACAGATCATACTCTGATTTATAGGTTCATATCACTGCATATTTATACGTGTCGCTTGTTACGTATTTTATACATTTCAATACATAAATCTTTGACATGTATATACATTAATAGTTGTACTTTTATTGGTTATTGAATGTTAAAGCGGCCGAATGATACTTGGCATTTAAGATAAGATAGAGCAGTATAATTTATCTATTTGTGTCCTAGGCGGAAAATTAATTTGACATTTAGTCTTAGTGGTGTTCTTTTTATGTAAATGTGACTTAGTTTATTAGTAACTGCTATGTTAGTATTCCGGTAATTTATGAAAAGGGCAAATACTCAGGGTGGGCTTATAGACTTGGGGTCATAAACATCATGCATACTTGCGTAGTATAGCTAATTATTTGAACTGTTGCGCCTTTACTAAACGGTGACCGAGTACACCACCTGCGCTGCTATATTTAGTTTCATTGTGTGTTGGGCGCAATATATCGATCAAGTCTGCAATTTACAGCTATAACTCTATTAAACATAGTTCTAATTAAGGAACTAGCCTACTTGTAATATTTAGGTCGTTTTCTCATAAAATTACTTATTCTTTTGCTTATATTGGGATGCTAATATTTCTGTTTATAGTAAGAATTATAATAGCCTGGTAGTTTTATCTGTATAATAAAATCAGTTCAGAATGTTTCGAGTTGTATAGCATTGTAGTTAATGCGAAATTCATGTAATAATTAAATTTTAAGAAATACATTGCATTGGTTAATATTTATAAACTACTTTTCCTGCGTAGTAAATTGCGCATTGCTTACATAGCAGCTCAATAGCTGCTATGTAACCTTTTTATTTCGCTTTAAATAACAAAATTTATTTTTTTAACCTTATTAAATTCGGAATAACAATTATCTATTTTATCAATAACAATATCCAATGAAATATATTCCTGTTTATTATTTTTATTATAATAATAAAAACTTAGCAAATCTGAATTAAGTCAGATAGGCATATAGAGTCTAAAAGCAAACCATCGTCATATGTAGATATGCTGGTCGCGTCCCAGATACGTCGGCAGTCAAGTCCGCTGCAACTGGTGAACGGAAATCGCCTAGCGACAACATTGTTGTTCGGTCTCCCTTGTTTTACTAGAAATATAACGTTAGGTGTTTACGAAAATGTAGAATATGCCGATAATATAAAACTGTTTCATATTATAATGGTTTTTAGTTCAATAAGTAAATGTACAACTTAAAAATATTCCGCTATCAGGTGACACTTCAGAGCTTAGTGTTTATCAGTAAAAGCTTCATCCATTAACATTCAAAGTGATATATTTTTACATGTTGTACATCATTGTTCACAGGCGATGAAAACTTGACCACACAATGGAGCAGCGAGATGGATGGAGTAGCGGAGACTCGAGTGCAGTTGAGAACTCTACTGAAAGTTCACATGCCGCTGATCGTGATCGAGTGCGCATCGAGTTCTATGCTACATATGACGTCATGACGGGTGTGCGCATAGCCGCAACATTAGGCGGCTTTTTTGCACTTATGGTATTTTTGATAGTGTACAAAAGTCGCAGCAAATCATTAAAGGCTTTGAATGATCCCAAGATTGTTGAGCTGGCTGAGGCAGTCGTTGCTGAAGAACAAGCTGTGGAAGAAGAAAGACAGCTTACTGCGGCTTTGGAAGAAGCACTTTCGGAGCGGACTCGGTCACGTCCTTCGATCAGTGGAGAACCACCTTGGCCGCGATCTGCGCGTTACGCGTCGTATGGAGGGGGTTACGGTAGTTTATTAACACCACCTCGTCGTTTGTCAACAGTCCGCGGTGATTCACTTCCCGGATCAGCGTTACGTTTTACAGAACGAAGACCTTCTGCTGGTCCACGGGACCGTCGACTTAGCTCGGCGACTTGTTCGAGTTCCGGCAGTTCATATTTAGAAAGACGTGGTTCGTCTGTAGTGTGTGCATTAGCAGAAAGGCGCCTATCGCCTTGTCCCAGTGAGCGGCTTGCGCCTCTGGCCTCTGTAGGTAGTGTAGGTCCATCTTATGCAGTTGAGTGTGAATTAGCATCAGTAGGTGCTGATTCAGTGTTTGCTGAAGACGAAGCAGACTCCACAGATGATGAGGTGGAACAATTTTCGACCGATAGTGGTGGTGACGTGACAGTGGTAGGTGAATGTACAGAACTTTCTAGCCGCCCGGAGACACTTCCGATACGTCTAGATCGCGCTTCACACTCGCGAGAAACTTTGTTCTAGTCGCTAAAGGTGTTGCGTATCGCTGGCTGTTAAATGTTAGTTGACATATTAAAATATCGATTTTCATTGCATTTTAACTAACTTTTAAATTGGCATTTAACATATCACATTGACTTTGATAATATTTACATATCATTTCTCTTATATATTATTAAATCAAATAAAATTTATTGCCTAAGTGGTACCGCCTGATGACGAATCATGAAAATCAATAAGTGAATCATTTTCATATAACAATTTTTTTAAGATTTTAAATAATACTTACAAGTTATGTTCTCGTGAATATAACAATTTTTTGAATAAAAATAATGCGCACTACGGTTTTGTGCTCTACGGTGACTTTTTAATAAAAACATTGAATGCATCGATATTTTAATATGTTTGTAATAGTCATTTGTGTAAATAGTTTGTTTTTGTTATAAATTGATGTTTCATAATGTTAATGTTGGAAGACCATGGTAAAATTATAAATCATACACATCGCCTGCATAATCTTAAACTGCGTGAATATTTAGAGAGTTTATTACATACTCTTTCATAAATTTATTTCGATATCAATCAAGTAGTTGGCTTAAAGAGAATTCAAAGGTATAAAATTTCGTTGACATTTCACCGCAGTGTTCTACGTAAAAATTGAATTGAATGTCTGCCGAATTAGTCGTTATAGTCATGTATTTATTTACTACTTTTAGGCAATTGGTATGTCATAGTTTTTGAAGACTTTTTGACTTCCTAAAATGACCTTTCTATTTACAAAGTTTTCAACTTTACCGGGCTGATTGCCAACCCCGCTGACCGTGATTGACGCACAATCGCTGCAAATTATTACCTTTACAACATGGTGTTTAAATAATGTAGATATGATGTACTAACTTGATAGGGTAGCTAGCCGTCAGTAAAGTCAATTGAAAACTTATATTGTTACATATTAGAATTAATAATAAACTCGTATCTCAGAAACACGAAGGGCACATAAGACCAATACGTCCTTTGAATAATAAGATGAAGTTGGAAGCGGCCTAATGTGTGCTCGTACCAATATCACATTTCAAGTAACTGCCACTGTACTCATTTAGTAACAATGTTACGTGGACACCGGGGTTTTATTGATTCGAGGTGTTCCGATCCCGCCACAGCTAGACACGGACCCAGTAGATTGATTACGCTAAGTCGTTTTTATTACGATTTAGATTTACGTGTTAGTTTATGTAATGTTCGTTGCTCGAATTAAAAAGAGCTCCCTGTAGCCTGTAACATGTTGAAATGTATGTAAAAAATTGTAAATATAAAACACAACTCATCTGTTGTTTCATTTTTCATGATCACAGTGTCGGTTTCTCAAATAAACATTGGCGTCCGTATATTAGATTTGTATTATGGAGAATTCTATTAATAGGTGGCGAGCTAATATTGAATTTTGTCATACCGATCAATACATTTTATAGAGTGATACTAATTTTATACTTAGAATCAATGATTTTATATATATATGTATATATTTATTTTATCTGTTAAGAGATTTTCGTACTATGAAAATTTTTACTGTCTCTAAATATGGACTATGATGTAAAATTATCCCAGATACTCTGTTGTTTTTCTTAAACATGTATTATTGGAGATATTCAATGTACAAACGTGTATTCTTTTTTATACAATTCAATTCACACTGATGGTAACCTACTGAAGTAACGTTCTAATAAAAAAATGCGCATATTAATTTACTCACTTGACCTAGTCTTCCTAAACAATACAAAGGGACACCCTAGGGGTGAATCTTATGAAAAATTTATCCGGATTTTCACTCAATGTGTTTGCTACCCTTCTAAAACAGAAGAACAAAATCATAGGATTGCTAGTGTCGTTTGTTAGTTGGCAGTATTCGTTTCACGTTCGTGAAGGTTGGCTTTGATCCAAAAGTTTTGACTCTGGCTTATACAGTAATATTTGAATAAAAACCGCAATTTCTTTTAAAAGTTAGATGAAATAAAAATTGTTGTCCTACGCAAAGGTGAAAGAATGGGATTTGTGTTTTATAAAATTTGCTTGGCTGGCCGTGCACAAAGAAGGGTTCTGCAGAAAAGAAAAACGGCCAGTTTTCGTTATATGAACACAGAACTACAATAAAATTTATTATAAAAATAAAACCTGACTTCAAGAGTAATTAAAAAGCAAGAAATAAAATTTCCTACTACTTCTCGAAGTCGGTGCCATGTAAATCATAAAATTAATATATATATATATATATATATATATATATATATATATATATATATATATATGTTACAACAAAATTTGCAAAATATTGTTACGAGTTACAGGACTCGAATTAAAATGCCGTTGTAATTACTGTAGAATTTATTAGAACTATACAAACACGTATAACACAGGTAAAAATGTAACTGAACAAAATCAGTCCAAACGTAATGCGTGATTCAATAACACGCGCAAAGTCCGTCTCTATATAGATTATCGAATGTACGCACGTCTCGTCTCGCTAGTGGTTATCGCTTGACTCTCGATCTCTCCATTGGGCTATTGCTTTAAACTGCACCGATACAATATGGCTGCTCGCCCGCGTAGATCGAATTTCTTAGAATCAGTTCGACACACCTGTCTATATAATGACTGCCATAAAAGATTACAATACACAATGGGCTGTTTTTAAATCACAAATTTTAAACACAAGGTAAACAAAAGAAGACCGTCATAAATAGTTTCATTGTTATTAGCTCAAACGCCGGCGGGTAATAAATGTGCTTTGTTTACAAATATGCAGGTGGCCCAAATTGTAACAATATAGTAAAACAATGTATACAGTAATTTTATGATGTACTTGGCACCGACTTCAAGATTTTGTAGAGAACTTTATTTCTTGCTTTTTAATTACTCTTTAAGTCCTTTTTGTTAGAGATTTTTTATTTTATACTTTTAAGTTGTATATATGGTAGGGAAACTTAATAAGGTAGCTACTCGAATGCGGAAACGATAACTATATGAAACGGAAGCGCATTTAGGAAACGTTGTTGAACTCAGAACGGAGGCGATCTGTATCACAATGTTTCCTGACGTAAATTAGCCCGAATCGCAAAATGACCAAAAATATGACTAAAAAACCGCAAAAATTTCACATTTTTGTCTGATTTCAAGAATTTTTCTGCTATTTCTTCGAAATCCAAAATCCGATAGGAACAAAATTTATATGGGGCCATTTCGACGCTTTGCTGAATCCAACGAAAAAAGAATCATCAAAATCACCAGAAACAACAAAGCTATGGCTGCATATACAAAATAGTTATACGTCGACGAACCTTCTCCTTTTTTTAACTCGGTTAAAAAAGGATGTCATCGAAAATAAACTATAGCACAAAAATTGTTCAATGGGTATTGTTCAAAACATTCGTTGAAAGTATTTTTTAAGCTGTAACCTCCCCACAGTTTAATACTATTTTTACGATAGTATTAATATCTCGCCGCCTACTGTCTTCAAAAAGTTTTTAAAAACTATCTTATTTTCTATGTTGACTTTGATACATGTCCGTGTTTCGGACATGATTAGTATTACTTAATGTATAATAATATAATATAATAATAATATGTGTTTTGTTTTTTCCAAAATGACTACGAAGCCTTAAAAACGGGATGTTTCATAATAATAATATGCAGAGTACAGAATATGACTAACACATTAATACGAGTATACGATAGGTACATATCTTTTACTTGTTCAATAATTACTAACTAATTTATCAATCTTGTAATAATTGAAATATGTGTATTATATTGTATTAACTTCAATATTATAGATCTAGCAGTCACGGTGATATTGTCCTGCCCTGTAAAATAAAATCTAGAACCCAATTACAGCGCTACCTACCACATGTAACTGTGAATCAAAACCATCCCGGGACCTACTCAAACATATACAAGTAATTTCATTAAAATCAGTTCAGCCGTTTAGGTGGAGTTCCGTGACATACATACAGAAGAATTATATTTATTAAGAAATATTAGCGTATATAGTAAATGTTCAATGCTAAGCTCAGGCTCCCAATTTGTAGGGAACAGACAGTTCCCGCCACGCAAGTCCACGGCAGACTGGCGAGTTTCACACATCGCCTATCTTGATGTTTAAGTTTTTATCTCAACGTTTGCCTTCCAACAATCTACATCATATGAATTTAATTGAATAAATGTATGGGATATGGTCAGGCTAATATAAAAAAATATAGCTGTCATGTTGTTGTCAGTCTTTGAAACTATCACTGTCAACAACGCAAAAAAGTGACAGCTGGAAGAAGCTACGTGCTAACCGTACGTTTATCAGAGCATATTTTTAATAAATTTATAGAAGTATTTCTAATTCTGTGGCTGAAGAATAAGAAGTAATCATGGATGACGATTTACCGACTGACTTCCAGGTCATTGTAGTTGGAACAGGTACGTAATAAACGTAAAAAAAGATACCGGGCATGATGGCGATTGCAGCAGGCTGCCTACTTATCGATCCTTTTTTTTCACCGTTGTCTAGTCATCGCTGTAGAAAATTTCCTAACTGGATTTTTAAATTATGTTAATATGAATGTTTTACAGGCTTTTGTAATATACTTTTTTTAAAGATTTCAATAGAAAATGTTTGTACGAAACATCAAAATGACTGCTCTAAATAGCAATGATTACTCATTAATTAAATAATTGCTAAATTCGTTGCAAGTCTTTGTCTTCAGGACTAGAAAACCTAGGTTGTCTTGAACTGAAAGACCATACTCGAATTCTATGCTTTATTTGTAGCTATGTCAATGAACTCTTAATGGGGACTTCATAAAGCACAGTTTTTTTGTGTTAATTAATTTATTATGCCATGTGAACCATGACAATCCTATTACTTTATTATATTAATTATGATTAATCAAGATTTATCATTGTAGACATTTATTTGTGCTATTTATTTTTAACAATTACAATTATAATCAGCTGATACTTTCACATTGCATAATTTTTGTATGAAAAAATGACCTCGTTTATAATCTTAAAAGGTGGAACAATGTCAATTTGAACATTTAGAATGTATTAAATGAAAAAAGAACTTGTATTTTATTGCATTTCCATTTTGATTTGGTGATTGATTACAACTTGCTATTAGTATGGCCTATTCTGAATTAATGTAATAGGCACAGTAAAATTTATCACTTTCAAATAAGTTATCAATCACTTGTATAGTTTTTTCTTTTCATTGTTATATTTTTACATAATATTGAGTTTTAAAAGTTTATATGTTTCAAGGAAAGTTTTGATACTAATTGTTTTATTGATAAATGATATATTTAGAAAATTAAAATAATACACAATAAAAATATGTATTATGAAGAAGTTAGATAAATTTCTGAAGATAATTCAATAGGAATGCAATATATTAGACTATTTAAAACAGCTTGCTGAAATTTTTTCAAGATGTTACTTAAACCAAAAGAATTATATAAACAAACAAAAAATATATCTATGACACATTTGTTTAAATTAAGAGATATAGGAATATTTATTTTAAGGTGAACTAAAAAATAGTATGGTATACATAATTAAGCTTTTAAGGATTGTTTTAAGTACATTAATCTAGCTATTTCTTAATCTATGTAAAATTATAGGGCTTATTTGTATCTGATTTTCAATCATTTGTACTGACATTTTTGGCTTAAATTCTAGTACTTTCTAGCTTTGAAACTATAGGACTTATTTTGATGCAGCTTTCTCCAATTGCTAGTTAATATTAAGGGTACCTTGGTTTCCCAGATAGATGGAATTTTTTCCATGGAAATATCAAATATATAAGAATAGATATATGAAAACTGGATGTGTTAATAGAGGAAGAAAATGAAAATTTTAGGTGGAATGTGAGATCTTGATTAGTTTCTGTAGGGTTTCTTTCTAGTTTTTCTGCATTTCTGGGTGCTATATTTTATAATTTCAAAGTTTTTTTTTTTATTGCAAAGATGGCAAACAGGTAGATGGCCCATCTAATGAAATGTGGTTACCATCACCTTTAGATGTTTGTAACATCAGGGGTAAAGCCGACACATTCCCAGCTGTTAGGAAGGGAGGGATAAGGGGGATGGGATAAAGATATTGGAATAGAAGAGGAGGGATAGAGGGATTAGGCAGGAGAATTGAATGGAGGGGATGGGGGAGGAGAAAGGGGGCTCTCAGAACTCTCACTCATGGCACAAAATACGCCTAGCTCAAGGCTAACAGTTTCACATTGATATTGTGTGAGAGCTTACCACATTAATGTTGACAATATGGTTATTATGTATTGTATTTATCTAGGCATGGTGGAATCCATAGTGGCTGCTGCCTGTAGCAGGATAGGCAAGAATGTCCTTCACCTGGACTCCAGTGATCACTATGGAGGTCTCTGGGCCTCATACAACTTTGATGGCCTGCAAAAGTTCATCAAAGAGGTTAATGCAGATCCCAAGAGACAATTGCAAGTTTACAATCTTATTGAAAAATGGTATATTGAAAAGTAAGTATTGCAATGTTAGCTTTAAGTAATGTTTAGTAAAATATTCTAGATCAATACAACAAAACCTTTAAAATAAATGTTTAACCAGAAAATAATTAACAATAAAGTTGTGAAAAAATACTTTAGATTGGAAAGTTTTGTACACAGAATATTTATAAAAAAAATTATAGTTACTTTTATAGGGTACAATATTTCATCAAAAAAATTAACTTGAATTCTTATCATCTGGCTTATTAAGGCAAGAATATGTGTGTATTTAAAACAATAATATTATATATAATATTTTTAAAACATTATCCATCCTTTCAACAAGATTTAGTAAAATGTCATTTGAAAGGTAAATAATGACATTTAATTAAATAGGGACTCCCCTCAAGATGAAAAGAAAGAAGATGACGAGAATAAGACTGATGACACAAAAGCAGAGCCAGTCAAGAAAATCTGGAGCCATGCCAGCTTTACTGCTGAATATAGGAAGTTTAATATTGACATGACTCCTAAAGTAAGTCATACACACAGTACAGTATAAGTGGAAATAGCACTCCTATCCCTTGTAAGCTTAGTCAATTCCCAGTTATTTGTTTATAATAATTTGAATATTTCTTGTATTGTAAAATATAATTATACTAGAGATCAAATCATATGTAATCATGTATACAGAACCCTTGTTTATTTAGCCAGCATGCTTTTACACAGATGACATTAAATTAAATAAGAGCTTTAAGAAGTATATGTAAGTGATATGATAAGAAACAATATGATCAGGGAATGTTGTGGATTGAAAGAGGATGTAGTGACACATGTTGAAAAAAGGAAAATTAAGGTGGTTTGGGCATGTTGAGAGAATGAATGAAACCAGAATCACAAAACAAGTATGTGAGTGGTAGTGTCGGTGTCTGTCGACCGCGACATAGTCACCATGTAAAATTTAAGATATTTTGAAGAAAGGTCAAGTGAAAAGCACTTTATATAAGCGTGTATATATGAAGAGATTAATGAAAGTTGATTAAATGAAAAGTGTTTGTCGGGATCAGAGCAGGTGGAAATCCGTTTTCTCTACCTACCCCTACCCTAATGGAAAACAGGCATGACAATATGTATGTATGTATGTACATTGCATTAAATTTTTATCTAAGTCTGCTTCGGTGATTGGATTGCAAAATACTGTTAATCATGTAACTGATGGTGAAAACTGCTTAAAAATCTCTTGTCTGGTTTAGGAGCAGTTAGCAGATATACATACAGACGTACAAAGCGACTTTATATTGTGTAAAGATTAAATGTCTTATTTATATTGAGTTAGATAAGTTTGAAGGCTTCTTTAAGAACCCTAAAAAGCCTTCAAACTTACTCTAACTCAATATGAATAAGACTGTTAATGTCTTTTGGTGTAAATACACCTACTTTATGCCTCGCAACTAAAACACAGACAGTATGAAGCCGCATACTCACCCGCGAGCCGTAACTGTGTTGCTATTGTTGTAACCAGAAATCAAAGTTTGTACGTATAGCTCCCGAGTGCTAGGGTACGCGGCGCACTCGTAACGAGCCGACAAAGCGAAAATCAATGTCCGCGTAGAGCACATGACTGTATCCGCTCGGTTACAGTTACAGCTTGCAGATGAGTACGCGGTTTAACCGACAAAGGTCAAAAAAATTATTGGCACCCAAGAAAGCGATGGTTGGATGTCGTGAAGTAGGATATGAGGATCAAGGGACTTGCAGTGGTGTATGTTGAATTTCGAATAAAATTAAGCAAATAAGTAAGAAGGCATACTTTCAGCCTTAGCCAGAATTAATACTTACCAGGCAAAAAGAATAAAAAAGAGGAAAACAAATATATTAACCCTTTTAACTATTTTTTTTTTTGGTAATTCTAGTGTCATTAGAGAATGGATAATGCACTATATTATACAATCACGTAACAGCTATCTCAATATACGTCATAGTTACTAATGTCTGCTAGCAGTCACATTGTACATTCTGTCTGTAGTTTTTTTTATTGCTGAATTTTATATATATATATATATATATATATATATATATATATATATATATATATAAAATTATGCATATATTTAGCAAACAAGTCGATGGCCTACCTGATGGAAAATGATTACTGTAGGTGACATGTCGCCTATGGATTTGCAATTTCTCACTTTAAAAAAACTTCATAGTATATTAGTATCGAACGTATTTCAAAGGTAAATCTTGTCTTTGAGAGCATTGAGAATCCAATGCAGCCGAAGATCTTTCGTTCAGTTGGCCAACATTCTTTTGTTTATCAACCACTCGTCACTAATCTGTCTTTCGTTCTCGAAGTCAGCTTTATTGCTCGAGCCTATTGTCCCAACTTACTTTTCAATTTATTTTAAAGGTTTATGTTTTGTAACTGTCAATGAAGACATAATATTATGATTATATTGTGCGAACTTGTGCTGACGACTTGGTTAGTGTATCATTTTCGCGGCATTTCTATACTCATAATAATTAGTTTTTTTGCCCAACAATTATAGATATTTTTAGTTTATAATTCTGCTTTTAACCTCATTTTAAACATTTTATTTCTCCCATCTGTGGAGGCTTATCAGTGGCTTTCTTTGTTTATATACATGTACCTTAGTTTTTAAGATTACAGCTGTTAGCCCCCCAAATACATTAAAATAAAATAAAATTGTCTTTGTCATGTTAGCTTCTCTTTTCCCGCGGCCCCCTCGTCGAACTTCTAATATCTTCAAACATCGCCCGCTACGCCGAGTTCCGCTGCGTGACCCGGGTCCTCACTTGGCTCAATGACAAGCTGATGCCGGTACCTTGTTCGCGGGCCGATGTCTTCGCCACGGAAGCCGTGAGCATCGTTGAGAAGAGGATGCTCATGAAAATGCTTACCTCAATTGTAGGCTACAATGAGGAGGAAATGAATAACGAGTTTAAAGGTTAGTTACTATTAAAAAAAGTATGTTTACTGGATGCAATTGTTTTCTTATATTATTTATTTACTAGGTAAACCAATGGTGATAGAAATGTACTGATAAAATTTGCCCAAAACTAATAATATAGCCAGCAACAAATTCTTGTTGTAGTAAAGAAAAAATATCACTAGGACCATAGCTAAAACAATTTATCTATGTTTGTCTGTATGTATGTATGCTTGTATCTAGTAATGGTTCATCAATATCTTTTCATTTTCTGGATTTTGCTAATTTCTGTTAGGTTCCTCATCAAGATACTTACTCCTGCCGAAATTTTCATTCGCATTGCACAGTTTAATTTGTTGAATACCTACTCTAAGCTACAAGCATAGCAGATTTATCTCTATTACTAGCAGCGCCCCGCGGTTTTACCCGCGTGGTGATGGAAAATCGTTATATTTTGGATAATTCACACTACATCTTTATAAATGTAGCCTATGTGTTATTCTGATGTGTAAGCTATATTATTGTAAAGTTTCATCTAAATCCATTCAGTAGTTTTTGCGTGAAAGAGTAACAAACATACATCCATACATTCTTACAAACTTTCGCGTTTATAATATAAGTAGGATTAAATCTTTCATTTTGAGGTAAAGGAACAATATCACTGATAGTATCTTCTCCCTTGTAGATTGGAACGATAAAACATTCAAAGAGTACCTATCACACAAGGGTCTCACCCCAAACCTTATCCACTATGTGCTATTTGCAATCGCCGGCGGCACAAACAACATGCCTTGTCTGGAAGGTGTGAAGGAGTGCAAAAAATTCCTTATGAGCCTCGGTCGCTATGGGAACACACCATTCCTGTGGCCGATGTATGGAAGCGGGGAGTTGCCGCAATGCTTCTGCAGGTATATTCCTTATTTTACTAATATATTACTCAAGTGTGTTTCTAAATCTTTTCTGTATTAAGCACTTGTTGCGGCAAATTGCGGCTATATCTTTATATCATCATCTTAGATACTACATAACATGCTAATATATAAGGCTTAATTAATTGTCTTGTCAACTTTAGCATTGATATTAATTTATTCCTATAATTAAATATAACAGTTATAAACGTTAAATTATACGTCATAACGGTAAATAGGGTTATTAAAAACGTATAGCATTTCGCTTCTTTGTACATGTTAACATAATAATTCATATTGTGATCTATATTTAATGAGATTGAAACCGAGTTTGCGTGCGAATGTGTTTTTATACGTTTCCAATGTTTCATGTATTGTGTAATATCTTGTTAGGAGTTTGTCTGTTTGATTGACGTCAGTTGAATTAATTTTCTATTACTACTTAATGTTCATGCCAGACTCTGTATCCCGAAAGAAGTCCCGCAGACAACGCGCAATGGTCATGCAACGGAATGTTGAAAAGATAAAAGAAATTTAGAAAGATTCCGATTTAATAGCATAATAATATATACACACATATATATAATGTTATATTTAGAGTAAAATACTTGTTAAAAACAACATAACAACGTAGCTGGGCTGACCTGTCATAATTATTTCCGTTTTTGGCTGCGGGACTTTTGCCGTGAGACGCTCTCTGGTCCATTTTTTTTTTTTTTTTTTTTTTTAAGGCGGGGGAAATGCATTTCGCACATACCGGGTCCTTTGCTAGGGATTAGACCGTTGTTGATCATGGAGGCTTTCCACTGAGGCAATCGAAACAATAATCAACCGGCTTGTGTGGAGACTCGACTAATCAATACCCCACTAAAACCACCCTCCTCCCATGTGCCCCGCGCTTATGGCAGGAAAGCCGTGAGATACAGAACGTAGTTACGCCCACACCGATCCTAGCGCACAAGTGCTTGAGAATGCCCCGGGAGAGGCAAACTCACTTCGTCAACAGGGGTGAAGACTCCTCTGCTCCCTAGATGCTAGAGGGCCCTGCAGCGGTATTTCAGGGGAGGGAGGTCATGCGCATACCTGCGCCTCCGGGCTCCCGACTGACGTCGGCGCCCGCAAGACGCATGCGCACTACCATCTCTCTCCCTATCTCGTTCCGCGGCCTCCTTATGAGACACTACCGTCTCGCAGAACTTGGCCGCACCCACCCACCAATCGTCGCTGTGCAGCATGGCTTGCACCAGATCGCCCAGCGATTCGATCGGTCCTACAAGTGTCTCGAGTTCAAACCTCTGAGGTGCCCATGCTGCGCACTCGACTAGCGTGTGTAACGCCGTGTCTAGCGCGCGCCACATTGGCGGCATTGGGGTGAAGGCAAGCAGCCCGCAATCTGACACAGATACTTATCGAAGCAACCGTGCCCGGTAAGTATCTGTGTCATTCTGAAGGTCAGGGTCCCGCATTTCCGCGAGAGCCATCGCAACAGCTGCGGTCGAACCGCTTCCACCGTGTCAATGCCAGCAACAGGGTTTTCCAACTCTACTGACCAAGCTTGGATCATGGCCGCGGTTTCCCGCGTCCTGATCACCTGGAGTTCGGCCTGGCCATAGACCAGGCCACGGGCGAGGGCATCCTGTCGGGAGCGCCGAACTTTGGCTATCACGTCCGCCTGGAGAGGCCAGGGCGGATCGCCTGCCAAGAGTGTCGACGCTGTCCACGACACTGTACGGTATCCTCGGATGGTCCTCACCGCCAGGACCCGTTGTGCGCGGCACAACAAAGTCCTATTGTGGCGGTGAAGTGTAGTGGACCATACGGGTGCACCGTACAGGGCCATACTCCTAAGGATGCTCATGTAGAGTTTCCTAGTCGTCCCCCCCGGTCCCCCCACGTTGGGAAGAAGCCGAGAGAGGGCGCCTGCGGACCTCACGAGCTTAGGAACTAGCTGCTCAAAGTGCGCCTTGAACAGCCATTTCCCATCAAGAATTAGCCCCAGATATTTCATCTGGGGGCCTACGCGAATGTCCACCCCTTCGACTGTAACGGACAGGTCCGCGGGGGGATTACGAAACCGCCTATGGAACATGATGGCCTCCGTTTTCGCGGGGGAGACCTTCAAGCCCAGCCTACCTATTCTTCGGACCACGATCGCCAACCCGGCGTTGGCGAGGTCCACGGATTCCGCGAATGACGCAGCGCGTGCCGTGAGTAGGGTCATCCGCGAAGCAGATTAGCCCTATTCCGGGCAGGACCGGAACCCGAAGGATCCAGTCATAACCGACGTTCCAAAGAACCGGCCCGAGGACCGATCCCTGTGGGACGCCGCACGCGACGCGTCGCCGACCTATCGCGCGATTCTCGGACTCGCCGCCCTCCCAAAGGATGTACCTGTCCTGGAGGTACGCTCTCTGGTCCATGTATTAACCCTAACTGACCAATATGTAACTCGATGATTGGTCAAAGTTCACAAAAATGTATAGGCTTTACTAAACCTAAATAATAAGCCATGTTTGCGTTAACACTGACATGTTCATTGTTCATCTTGAAATGTTAAGAGAAATGCTTTGTTTATTCGAATTTGTTCCATGTACTCGAGCTAAGCTTGTTGAGTATTCCTGTTCAAAGTCCGATGTATAAAGTAGATGTTTCACGGTACTTGTAGATTTGTTATTGCAAAAAAGTGCACCATGAAAGTGCCAACCGCCCGTCGTGGTCGGCGATCGGTGGTTCAATGACCCAAATGTGCATCAACTGAACTAACGCAAACAAAAATGAAGCAACTTTCTAATGTTGCATGCGGCAAGGTTTAA
The DNA here is from genome assembly GCA_039645545.1 of Dendrolimus houi. Classification (NCBI taxonomy): domain Eukaryota; kingdom Metazoa; phylum Arthropoda; class Insecta; order Lepidoptera; family Lasiocampidae; genus Dendrolimus; species Dendrolimus houi. Next base: position 19,911,183 of record CM077119.1, on the reverse strand, counting down.
AATATCGTAATTCCAAAGATTTTTTTTACTTCTGTTGTTTTTAATTTTTGTTTTTCATTTGACTCTATCCAGCTTTTGTTGTAGATAACTTAATCTAATTAGCAAAACTAACTTTTTTTTATTATGTATTAGTCAATAGCGCTGTCGGGCATCTTTATTACAAGATTTTATTTTACATTTTACATCATCGCCTAATATGATAATGTCCAACTGCTGAAGTTTTTATTAAAGAAGGAATTCATGTTCCGCAAATCGGTAATCTCAATGTTTGATTTTCTACATGACTTATCTTTAAACGTTCGAATGTAATACTGTGAATACATACATATATAGGTCAGAAAAACTGCTTACGTGGTGCATGTTTCCCAGCCAAGATTCGAACTCACATAATTGGAATAAGACGCGGTTGCCTTCACCACTTAGTCATGACTATTATCTGGAATCAACTTGTTGAAATTGAGTCGGTACCACACCCAGAGTTTAAAGGCAAATACGTTAAGCCAAAATTTTTGTAAAATCAGAATTAAAAATTGAATTATTGTCATTTTATTAACGACTAGCTAACCCGTGCGCACTTCGCTGGGCGCTACTCGAGTTAAGCCAACATATAATTGCCCATGGAAAAAAACACTCCTTTCTTAAGTCAATGACCACCAGAGAGAATGTTTGGCACTGGGACCTATTTATTGTTTAGTCAGCGCATACCGATAAATCAACGCATCAGCCCGTTTTTCTCGGTATGGATATTTCATATTAAATTTAAAAAAATCTATTAATCACAATCAATACAGCCTATGTCATTCAGGAATACATACATATCTACATACATAATATCACACCTGTTTCCCATGGGGGTAGGCGGAGACTATGGATCTCCACTTGCGACGATCCTGACGAACAACTTTCGCTTCACCTACTTTCATTAACCTCTTCATACATGCACGTTTATTTGAAATGCTTTTTACCTGACCTCTCTTTAACACTTCTGATATTTGGTCATGGTGTGTTCGTCTCGGTCTACCGGCAACAACCCTAACATTCACAATACTGTCATACACCTGTTTTGTGATTCTACTTTTATCCATTCTCTCTACATGTCCAAACCACCTTAACATTCCTTTTTCAACTCTTGTTATTACATCTTCTTTCAATCCACAACGTTCCCTTATCAGACTGTTCCTTATCATATCATTAAAGCTAACCGCACATATACTTCTCAAAGCTCTCATTTCAACTGCGTTTATCCTACTTTCATGCTTCTTCTGCCATACCCAACTTTCACTGCCATACATTAGGCTTGGCACCAACACCCCTTTATGGACAGTCAACCATGCCTTTACAGACACTCTCTGGCTGTTCATAAAAGAGTTTAGCGCTCCATTCACCTTATTACCTGCCATAACTCTCCTTTCAATATCCCTTTAATGCTTTCCGTCTCTGGTTTGCAGCCTAAGTAAACAAATTCTCTGACTTGCTCTAACTTTTGATTTCCTATCTGTATATTACAACTTGTCATTCTTTCATCTCTTTCAAACACCATAACTTTCGTCTTATTCACATTAATTTTCACACCCTTTCTCTCAAAAGACTCGTTCATAATTGTTACCATCTCCTGTAACTCCGTTTCAGGAATAATGTAGCTTTTTAGTGGTGAACGAATTTTCAAAATGACGCAGTAGTTCAAGAGATTACTTCCTGCAAACAAACATACTCACAAACTTTACCTCTTTATAATATAATAATAGGATTATAAACAATGTTTCTTCACACTTTATACTTTGTTTTTACTAAATTGAAATACAGATTACGATGAGTAAAATGAGAAATCTAATCACCGCCATAATTAAAAAAATAATCACTCATTACTCGTTCTGAGTCCGACGGTCAATAAATTATCTTTAACTGTATAATAAAGGAATAGTACAACATAAGAAGCACAGATAAAAAATAAAGCAGCGAACTTCCTACATTTTTTTTAGGATATGTTTTCCGCTACTATAGTTACTCACTTTTAATATTTGTACAAAGTTTTCGTTCTTTATTATTTCTATTAACATAATTCGTTATTTCCTTGTTCGTTCGACTTTTGTTCATTGACGCTTATATTTTAAATTAAAATCTACAATAACCTTTCTAGGTTTTTATGATATCTGAATCTGATACACATGTTAAAAAAAAATCATTTTAATCCTTTAATCATTTAGTATTTTGAAATTGTATTAGTAGCCATGATTTTCAACCATATAAAGCAGTATTTCATGGTCAGAACTGATGCATGGATGGACATATTTATGGACAGAAATAATTATTGCAATAAATTTACATCAAAGTATAAATTAATGTATATTTTACTTGTACTTTGATGTGATTTTTAGGTAGATAGATAACACTTTATGGCTTATCAATATAAACAATTCCAAAAATGCATATTTATTGCATACTTAGCAAAACAATAGTCGGCTTTATAGTTAAATGCGATCCCTTACAGGCACGCTGTTAACTCAAGGCATATATAAGTAATCTGGTGATGTAGGTGGAGCACGAAAGGAGACAGTACTTAATAGTTAAAGTATACATACATATTATCACGTCTGTTTCCCACACGGGTAGGCAGAGACGATAGATTTCCACTTGCTTACGATCTTGACATACATCGTTTAATTATAATAATAATCGGCCGACAAACACATTGTATATTCCCAATCTAAGCTAGTTATGCTTGGTGTTATGGGTGATCCCGTATACCCGTAGCCCTGGCATAAGGCGCAGGACGGAACACCCAGGGGTTTTAGTGGGTATCCCTAACTGGGAGTGGCAATAGCATGTCTCCAGTTCTGACTGGGCGCGCTAGTGCCACCCCCGATCTGGCGAATCCCACACACGGGTCGCGAATTATCCCAAAGGCTTCTGTGCCTGTTGCGGCTTAGTCCTCAAACGGATTTCCCCTGGCTAAAAAAAAATGGTGTTATGGGTGATATACAACGGACCACTCATGGGCCGATCACAGACATCATTTTGTTTTTTAAAGTATAGTAAGTAACAACATCCCATAAATGTCCCACTACTGGGCTCAGGCCTCCCACTGTAGGGGAACGGACAGTATACCCGCCACGCTTGTCCAAGGTGACTTGGCAGGTTTGACACATTGGTTATCTCGATGTGCAGGTTGCATCACGATGTTTTAAAGTATTTTACACGAAAAATAAGTTTTCATACATATTTTAATTCCGTTGACCTAGTAACCGCAAATTGTATTTCTAACTAATCTTAGTTTTCAGCTTCCAACTCATACGCGTCAAACATTTTCTTTTTTTTATTCTGTCATCCTTTGTATTCATGACTGACAAGTTACCCACAACTTGTCAGTCATGAATACAAAGGATGACAGATGTCAGTGGACACCTGGCATTTTAGGACAGTGTCCTAAAATGCCAGGTGCACTTTCTACATAATGATATAGATATGGCACTATCTTTGATTTACTAAGACATATATTTTGCTGTTTATATTAGTTAAACATAATGAGGTTGGTTATGTACATAACAATTATGTAGATAAAATGGACTGAGTAATAAATACCCTTACAAAATTGACCAATGAAAGAGACATAGTGATAGTGCGATCAATATCCGTCTCGTTTCTTTAAATCTGTAGTGAAGTAGATGTGGTGCTCCAAAACGATCTGAATTATAGAAACAATTAACTACTATCTGGATCGATTTATCATTTCTGTCTGTAATCACTATGGTTTTGTAAAATTGAATTAACTGTGATTTACATTGACTCTGTCTAGAGGAGACCAGAATTTACTGGTATAAGGCCAGGCTTATGATAAGCATTTCTTGCCAGGAAATACATATTATATATAACTTATTTATTAGCATCTGATATATCTTATACTAATATATAAAGCTGAAGAGTTTGTTTGCTTGAATGCGCTAATCTCAGGAACTACTGGTCCGATTTGAAAAATTCTTTCAGTGTTAGATAGCCCATTTATAGAAGAAGGCTATAGGCTATATATCGTCACGCTAACTTACTTTTTTTTTTAGACTAATCCATGCGGATGAAGTCGCGGGCAGAAGCTGGTTATTAGTATAAGTCCTTGAACGTCGTACAGTTAGGCTCAAGCCTGCCCGTATTACGGGAATAACGTTAAACCCGTCACGCTTGTTCGAGGCGCATCGAAGGTTTCACACATCGCTTGTATAGATTTCCTAATGAAGTTTTTCTTCACCGTCAGCAGCAATTATGGGTAATTAAAAAAAAAATGCATATTACGTCAAAAGAAATACTTAGCGGTACACGGTTCCCGAACTGAATTTAAATCCTTGTTAGTGGAATGGGATGCGAATTCCTTAGCCACTATGATAGTAGTTTCATTAAGCGCATATTAAATGATAATAATACATAACACTTATCACATTTTTAATATCACCGCTAAAGTCGCCACAGCACTGCATGTGAGGTTCTTCAAAAAAGGTATCATAAAATTACTTCGTGGTCGGTAGCGCATTGGTAACACGTCTGGGGCCCAATTCTGCTATTAATATCTCGTCAATATTGACGGACACTATCATCTCGACCGTAGGTTTGCCTGATTTCGGTATTCTGTTAATTCCAATGGCGCGCCCGTGGCACCCCACTCTATCCTTATAAATATTTATAAGCGAAAACTCGCGATAAATATTTCTGTCCATTTCTGCTTCTAGTAATACCAATTTTTTTCTACTATTATTCCGCCGTGACGATATCGAGAAAATATTGTGAATTTAGTACAATACGAACTTTTGACACTGTCGCAATGGTATCGTGCTTTGAATATTTTCGCATCGCCAAGATAGATAGATAACACTTTAATGTACACCATTACAGAAAAACATACGAACTAGTATTATTCTAATTGTGTACAAAGGGCGGTCTTATCGCTAAAAATCGATCTCTTCCACACAACCCGTGGCAAGAATATTGCTGATTAGGAGTGGCGATGGTGGTATACATAATTATTGTACGATTACTTACATTTTAATAATAAATATATAACTATATTATATATACAAATATACACAAGTTATATACAATATATAGTGCTGAAATGCAACTATTTAAACATAATAAACATATACCTGCAATATAATACTAATTATATAAAATTACATATCATTATATTGCAGATAGTATTTCCTGACCGTGTTCTCAAATGTTATTAGAGATTTTGCTTGTCTGACAGCAACAGGCAACGTATTCCAAAGTTGGACAGCCTTAACCGTGAAAGAATTATTGAAAAACGTTGTATTACGAATAGGAGTATTAAGTCTATGTTGACTGGAAGGGCGTAAATTGTGAGAGCAAGAAATAAATTCGAAGCGTTCTTTAAAGTATTGTGGAGTAGTAGGGATGAATAAAATACTATAAAGCAATGAAAGAATTTAAGTATTCTGACGACTTATATTCAAATAGAAGCATTGGGCCCCTGTTGTTGCAAATGTTTATAGGCGATGATAACCGCTTTCCATCACGTAGGCCGTCAGCCTGCTACTGTACTTGCGCAATAAAAAAGTAGCAATCTTAACCTTCACGAATATACGTCCAAAATTAAGGTGATACGCTCCACCTAAAGCATATTACCTAAATTAACTTCGCTTTGTTATTCACCTCGTAAAATTCCCATTTGATGATTCACAACGTTGCAAACAAACCGTCTGTGATGCTTCGGGTCTTTTTATTGTTCGATATCCACCACAAATTAGGAGATTGAACTCAACTACTTGATTGAAGTCGTGACGAGATTTAGTACTTGCCTTATTAAAGGAGTAAGAAACCTAATAAGTAGAATTAAAGCTCTTTTTAGAAGCATGTTACGAGTAAGGTGTAGTTTATTTTTGATATCGATAGCGTGAAAAATAGCGTCTTGTCTATTAAATTATGAGTGTAGCGTATATTTGAATAGCTGTAATATTCTGTTTAACATACAAAACATATGCAAATGACTCATCATTTTATAAGAGAATGACTCAACGTTTTTGAAAATAATCTGATTGAAAGTAAATAAGGGTAATAAGTACATTAACATATTATTCTATATACAATATTAAATTGACGTCATGAAGAATAATATGTTGGCCAATAGTCTAGCAAAAATGGCTAAGAACCGTGCGAAGTGGAGAAGAAAAAGTAAAAAGTTGGTGCTCCAGATGCAACTGCTATTTAACGCTGGAATGAATAATGATGATGATGAAGTTGCTATCTACACATATTTAGAGTGCCTATTAATTTTTTAGGACCTAATTTACACAAAATTGTTGCCGCACACTTTTTGTTTTCTTTCAACTTTATGGCCCGTAAAATTTCTAATATTTTCTTGCATTAAAAATATCCTATGAACATAAGATACTTTTTTCCATTCCACAAAGAGCGGAGACGACGTCAGTCTTTACAAAATTTAGTACATCCAAGGCCGTGAGAAGGGAACAAAAAGAACACAATTTTGCATTTACCAAGGGCATTATATTTCTGGCGTGATTCCTTTGCTTTAACTACGGTTTCTTATCACGTCTGAACTATGTAATGAAGGATATCCTGTACAATTTGGGAATAAACAAGTGAGGAATGTGGCATTTGTATTGAAACAGTCTGTCAGATATCTACTAAAATTAACCTGCTGTTCCTTCCATCACTCTAACATAGAAGAGAGGGCAATACCTTTAATAACGTGTTTCCTGCAAAGTAACGTATTCTATGCCTATCTGTTTTCTGTAAAGTATCCAAATACCAAAGTTCATGTACAGTCGTGGTATGAAAAGGTTCGCCAGTTTTCAAATTGATTTATTTAACGTGTGGCGAGCACATGTTACCTTTTTAAACTAAGTCACAGAACAGACTGCTCCACAGAAAATTATGTTTAACTGTTTGACAATAAAGTTTAAAATGACTTAGATCAAAGTTGTTTGACTTACTATCTTGTCTAAGAATATTATTTAGAGATATAAAACCTTTTTTGGTTTTAATATTTATGATAAGCGTAGTGATCATATCCTCTTCAATTCGTATTGTCAATAACAGTGTCTCTGTCATTGTCAACATTGCAATTTTGTTTTTTCACGCTTCTATATTTTATAATCATAATAACACGTAACATTTATTGAGATTCTTGTACTCATGCAAGTCGACTTTAAGGTGGCGAACCTTTTCAGTCTGCGATTGTGCGTTTCTACCCAAGTATAAATTTATGTATTCTTATACGGTATGTAAAAAGTTGAAGTTACAGATTAAATTTATCTCTGCCTCTGTTTGCGTCAATTTCAGGCTATGCGCAGTCTTCGGTGGTGTGTATTGCCTGAACCGCCCCATCGACAAAGTAGAAACCAAAACCGTCGATGACAAGATGGTTGTTACCATAGACAGCAAGTCAAAGACCCTCAACTGCGACCATTTGGTTATTGGAATCAACGAGTGTCCCAAAAATCTAATCTCTCCCGAACCGGCGGAGAGTTGTGATATCTCGAAAGCGGTTTTCATTACTAATGGCAGTATAATGCCAAGTGAGAAGGAGCCCCTAACGTTGTTGCGATTCCCTCCGCTGACGGATGATGACAACGCTGTCACTGTGCTTGAAGTTGGCCCCGCTACTGGATCGTGTCCTAAAGGATTATGTAAGTAATCTTTTTTATTTAACTAACTGAGATATCTAAAATGTTTGTAAGCGTCTTAATTTTGGCCTATGAATTAAAATTGGCCAGTAAACAGTGCACAAACTGACCCATTTTCACACTTTACTGTAGTTTTAGGGCTTGCAATGCGTCCTACCCTTTTATGATTGGGGAGACTATATTGTTGGATTTAATACTGTCCTTTGTTGAGCCCGTTATCGAAAGTACAAAATTTTAGAAAAGAGGTATTTCATCTTCAATTTTTTTTTGTATAAACTTATTCGTTTTGTTTCTCGCAATCTACAATGTATTTTAAAAGATACCACATTATTCGTTTTGATTCACTTATTTTTGAAGTTTAAAAGAACACTTTTTTAATTTCTGTTTTCATGATTACACAATATTGAAGCAAAGAGGCGAAATATATCAAGTTTTATGATAATTATTTCATTCCCAAGATCGTGAAGGGAAAATACAGTCATATTACTTTTATTTCCTTTGTTGAGTTATTCTAATAGTTTTTAATTACCTTACGAGAAAGTGCCACTTTTCTCTGTCCTTTGTGGTGTCAATTATTTTTGTCTTTGACCGTTACTTACCTTAGGTGACGGTCAAATTATTTGAGGCACTTTTTAACATGTTATAAACCGACGAGTCCTTCCAGAATTTGTATGAGTGTACAAAATTATGACGTTATAATTTTGTACAAGAGAAGTCAAATAGCGCATTTATTTTATTATTTTTTAAACACGAATTACAATTAATTCTGTGGTGATATTTTAAGATGGTATTTTATCGTTTGTTTTTCTAGCTATACTAATAATATAAAGTGGTAAAGTTTATGAGTTTCGATGTTTGTGGTAATCTCCGATACTACTGTTCCGATTTTGAAAATTCTTTCACCAGTAGAAAGCTACATTATTCCCGAGTGACATAGGCTATATTTGATGGTGATTAATAAATCAAAAAGTAAACATTTTTGACGCCCAGCGAAGTGGGCACAGGAACGCCTGTCAAATATGTTACAGCAATAATGTTCCATGCAAGAATTGCGCACATCCTCGTACGAGGCACTGCGTGTGCTTTTTACGTTTATGAATTAATTAAAGGTTACAAAGCTTAATTAAACTTTGATATGCGTGCGTGTGTATTTTTTAATGACGACCAACGAAGTGGGCTCGGATCAGCTAGTCATGTTAATAATGTAACTCCTCGATTACGTTATGCCTACTTCCACGACAGCAAGCATATGAGTGAAGAAGGGTCTGCAGATTGAGTTTTGGAAGATTCACCAATTTGATGAATTTGTTATGCCTAAGGTTACACACCGTCGCCATTATTAGACACAATTTACTGCTTCAGTCGAATTTTTACAACCAAAGACAAATTTTATAACTACCCCCAAAACTTTTGAACCTTATCGATAAGTTCTCAGGAATTAATTCCTGTAGTGGAACAATTCGAAGCCAATAGATGGCGCTTGTGCAATTGAGGACGCAAACGATTCCCGAAAACGTACAAAGAATATAATAGGTTGGGGAAAAAGTCTTTTCGCATATAGTATGTATGAACTTTTAATAAGATCTCTTTGGCTATACCATTTGTATTTGGCTGGTTTTGGTATCATTAAAAAGTTTTAATTTTAAAGAAGACAATTCCAAATTCAAATTACGGAAATGTGTGACTTTCATTTGTTTTTCTTATTGTTAAAAAGAGTGAATGTAATGAAGAAATTCGATACATTTTAAAATTTTACTACAAAAAAGGTAAAAATGCAACACAAGCCGCGAAAAAAATTTGTGATGTTTATGGACCTAATGCAGTATCTGTGAGAGTAGCGCAAATTTGGTTTAAGCGTTTTCAATCCGGAAATTATGATATCAAAGATGCACGTCGCTCTGGTCGCCCTGTTACGGACAAAATTGATGCCATTTTTGAAAAAGTGGAGCAAGATCGGCGTATTAGTAGTTATGATGTAGCTGGAGAACTGGGAATTGACCACAAAATGGTTTTGGCGCCTTTGAAAAAAGCTGGGTACACAAAAAAGCTCGATATTTGGGTGCCTCATGAGCTCATTGAAAGAAACCTAATGAACCGTGTACTCATTTGTGATTCTTTATTACGACGTAATAAAACCGAGCCATTTTTGAAGAAGCTGATAACTGGTGATGAAAAGTGGATCACGTACGACAAGAACGTGCGAAAAAGATCGTGGTCAAAGGCCGGTCAGGCTTCACAGACTGTGGCGAAACCCGGGTTAACTCGCAACAAGATGATGCTGTGTGTGGTGGGATTGGAAGGGCATTATTCATTATGAGCTGTTACCGCCAGGCAGGACCATCGATTCTGAACTCTACTGCGAACAACTGATGAGATTAAAGCAAAAAGTTGAGAGAAAGCGGCCGGAATTAATCAACAGAAGGGGTGTGGTTTTTCACCATAATAACGCTAGACCTCACACATCTTTAGCCACTCAGCAAAAATTACGAGAGTTTGGCTGGAAGGTGTTCATGCATCCGCCGTATAGTCCTGACCTTGCACCTTCAGATTTTCACCTGTTTTGGTCTCTGCAGAATTCTTTAGGCAGTGTCAGGTTAACATTACGAGAGGACTGCCAAAACCACTTGTCGCAGTTTTTTGATCAGAAGCCCCCAAATTTTTATAGCAATGGGATCATGTCCCTACCTACAAGATGGCAAAAAGTTATCCAACAAAATGGCACCTACATACTTTAGTCAAATGCAAATAAACTTTATAAAAAAACCTTTTGAATTTTTATATAAAATGCGAAGAAACTTTCCCCAACCTAATATACAAATTTCCAACAATAATAGATGGGCCTAGGCCTGCGGGGCATTACAATAGCCTCGCTGGAAGATTGTCCTTTGAGACGGAGGAGCATTCCAGTCTCGCTCCTACAACCATTAGGGTCATCCCTAAACTCCCAACTTGTGAAGACCCTGGTGGTAAGGGAGCAGTGCGCGTATCAAATGAAGCCATCAACAAATTACGTCAGATTAATTTCATGATTTTTTTGTCTCCCCTGTCCTTGTCACAGCTGGTCACATACATGTGACTCCTCTCTCCCCAGTGTAACATCACATATTTTGCAATTTTGCATCAAGAAATTATTAAATCAAAACAGCAGTTCTGTAAGTAGTTTTATTTCGATTTAAATTAATTTTTTGTAATAATTTAAAAACTATGCTCACAGATAGAGTTGGAAATATTTTAAAGTTCTTCGTTAATAGTTCAAATTTCGTGTTGTGACGCTTAAATATATTATATTTTGAAATGTGACGTCACGAAATTTAGGACTCCTCCCATCTATTGTCACATAATGTGACCCCCCCCGTACCATGTGTCGTAATTTACGGATGGCCCCTAAAGTGGAGTTTAAATATTCGCGCTGTCTGCTATCTTCGACAATTTGCCGCTTGCTGCCGTAAGCATAATGTAAATGACAGATTGGATTTTATTGAAACACTAGCTTCTGCCCGCGACTTCATCAGCATGGAATAGTTTTAAAAAAGGTAAGTTAAAAAACACCCCGATTTTGAAACATTCTTCATTGGTGCTCCGCTCCTATTTGTCTTAAATGGGCTATCTAACACTATGAAAGAATTTTTCAAATCAGACCAGTAGTTCCTGAGATTAGCGCGTTCAAGCAAATAAACAAACAAACTCTTCAGCTTTATATATTAATATAAGATAAGATGTCATTTGTCATTAACCAATTTAAAACAGGTGAAAATCAAGTAATCAAATTCCTTAGATGACGTATATTTTAGAAAGTCAATCGTTTCTAAGTAAAACAAACTGTTTCGCAATCTAGTTGTACTTTTTGCAAACATTTTTTTGTTATGTTACAGCAGTAGTTAACTCGGAACATTATTTGGTAATTTTTTGTATTAAGTGTGTCTGTGTGACTCATACATACCTGCTACTTCGACCTGGGTTTTTTGATGACTTGTTTACATGTTTCGTTGTTTATATTTTCATTATAATTACCTAGTTTGTTTGCCTGCAATTTTATCAATGTCGTATCCAAAGTCGTATTGTCTTAATTTGAATGTCGAAAGTATTTCCAGAACACATGCACGTAAATATGTGTAAACCTACAAGTAATTCTGAAATAAAAACTAAAAACCATCTTTTAACGGTTTTAAGCGCGGCATTTGATTTTTATTTTAACGTTTCGGTCAATTTTCAATAGCCGTGATCGCTGAAGTCAAAAATGTCAACATGACATTACTCTGAATGACTTTTTTACGGATTTATAGGTTTGCGTTTGACCACTGTCTCCCCTGATGTTGAGTGATGACGTCGTCTAGGATGGAGCACGCTTACCTAGTAGTTACCTATTCACTCGTGACTTGAAGACTTCCAGATTGTATTTGACAGGAAAAAGACTCCGGCAAATTATTCCACTCTTCGGCATTGCGCACCAGAAGAGACAGTTGACAATTAAGTGTACTAGTTGCGAAAACTTAAGAAAATACTAAACTAAAAACTATTAGTAAAATTTTCTGATAATTTGGCTTGAAAATTTTGAATATTAGCAAGGCGAAAATAAGATACACATTAGAGTGTTGCGTATAGTTCTTGCAACTCATGAAGGCAAGCGGGTTTTACTTGGGGGTTGTATGTGGGTCGGTAAAATGAAAACACAATATATTTATAATGAATTGTCTATATTACAATTCGCTGTCTAAATAAGCCTTAGGTACTTATTATTAAAGTTATACACTTAAACAATAATAATATGGTCCCGTGCCGTGGCAGCGAATGCGCGCGGTCTTACGGCTCCTGGACTCGGCTACGGGCGAGGTCCTGCGGTGCGTCGGAGTTCGATATTGCGAGAACAAACGAACATTCCCGAGCGCACGTCGGCTGTATTCGCCACAGTTGAACATGTACATGCACTTTTTTTTAATCAATGCCACAGTTTATGTAATAAAGTATAATATTGATATAATTAGTTTCTAGGCACAATATAATACATATATTTGTCCTGTGCAAATGTGATTTTCTATCCAAAGGTTGTTTGAAAGAAATTGCTCATAGTGATAAGACCTCCAATTGTACTCTTTTTGTTTCATTGTTACTATAGTTTTACTTCTAAGTTGTGTACAATACGGTATATAATAAAATTAAAAAAATCACATTGCGATAGTGTGCGTGTATGACTGAACGGTCAGGTGCAAGCGTGTCGTCTAATCATACCTGCTTTTACACCTTTGCCTTACACGCATACACAGAGATATTTTTTTTTTATTCAGTTGGGGGAAATGTATTTCGCACATACCGGGTCCTTTGCTAGGGATTAGACCGTTGTTGATCATGGAGGCTTTCCACTGAGGCAATCCAAACAATAATCAACCGGCTTGTGTGGAGACTCGACTAATCAATACCCCACTAAAACCACCCTCCTCCCATGTGCCCCGCGCTTATGAGTAGGAAAGGCATGAGATACAGAACGTAGTTACGCCCACACCGATCCTAGCGCACAAGTGCTTGAGAGTGCCCCGGGAGAGGCAAACTCGCTTCGTCAACTGGTGTGAAGACTCCTCTGCTCCCTAGATGCTAGAGGGCCCTTGCAGTGGTATTTCAGGGGGGGAGATCATGCGCATGAGAAGAGTTACAACAAATTCTAAAAAAATTATCTACATGAAGAACAGTCGTCTTATTATGTGACTTTTAAAATATCACGATAAAAATCATTTTATTGTATTTTCAAACAATAATGAATGCACTATTCACTCCTTTTACTTCTAACTACTTAAGACGTCATAAGTAGGCACCGTCGTCCAAAAACTATGAGGCTACAATGTTCTATAAGTTTATAAAAAATATCACAGTTGATTTGATACTGTCCACTCCCTTATTGCAACAATAACAGTAAGACTTGCTTTTTAACCTCTTTCAAGGGCCAAATTTTGTATTATTTTTTTCCACGAGCTTCCATCACCAAGAGAATTATATCGTCTTTTTTATTCGAATACAAATTCTATGTAGTTAGAGGGAAAAAGCATCAGTTTCAACGTTAATTTCAATTATCTGTATTTGACCACTTATTTGTGGGACTTCCCAATGAGCCGTGTGTGACAGTTCGGCAACAAATTTGTGGTGGTTCCGTCTTAAAGGTTAAACGTAATAAACACGGGACTTTTTGAAAATCCCAATATATGGCCACGGCCTGTTTTATAGAGAACCAAGCTTTCCCAAAGAAGAGTACAAAAAATATGTGTACTTAAAACAGTAAACACCAATATTTCATTATTATTAATATTTACTTTATTATAATAATATTGTTTTTGTTCCTTTTATAGTCGTGGTATACTTCATAACAAACAAAGTGAAGGACGCTGAGTCAGACTTGAAACCATACGCAGAGAAGATTTTCGACATGTCAGGTGGTGATCAAACTCAGACTGTGGACAAACCTAAGGTATGTTTATATCCTAATAATAACGTTGTTTATTAAAACTTATTTTAAAAAAAACGTATTAACTCAAAAATAAACTATTTGAAAATGTACTATCTATATAAACAAAAATGAATCGTAGAAATATGTGTACGCGCATAACTTGAGAACGATTTTACCGATTTTGATGACAGTTTTTGTGTGTTTGACTGGGTCCCCGATTGGTTTAGATCCACAATTGGAATCGCTAGGTGGCGCTGGGATCGGGTTCTAGGATCCTCCCTAATCTCATGGACTGATTTTGATGATGTTTTTGTGTATCTCCGGGTGGTTTATATTCACAATTGGAACCCGTAGGAGGCAATAGAATCGGTTCCTAGATTATTGATTTTTCAAGGCAGGACAATGTCTGCCAGGACCCCTTGTAAATACATAAAATTCCTTCAAGGCGCACAAGCACTTTGGAAATACCTCTGATGTTACAAACGCCAATATTTAATTGTTTTCTGGTATAATTGTAGGTTATAGAACGGGCATGAACATTAAACATGTAATATGTTTTATGTCGGAAGTTGGCATAGTTTTACGGTATAAAGACTTTTAAGTTTACAAAAGATAAAATTAATTAAACTAGTATAATTAGATTTAATATAATAGTATTTTCTTTAACAGGGATAGGGAATAATTATATCCGAGTTTAGATAGTATATTGTTAGGAATTTGTGGGATTTGAATCGAAAATTCCGTTGGATTTATCACAAAGTTTATTAGAAGTACACACACGTAATTCAAATCTATTACAAATACAACCGAATACAACAAATTCAAACCGCAAAGCAGAAAATCGTAATACATAAAACGCGCAAAGTCCGTCAATATGAGATTCCCGTCCCGAATGTACCCTTAGTAATGCCTCTATCACAGTTGAAATCCCAACTAACATTCACAATCGGGACGACTTTATATCTTTAAAATTGACATGGCCTACGTGGAAGGAATTCTTGAATTTGTAATCTTAATGGCTACTAATAATGTGCGACGACATTTGAACAATAGAAGAAAGGATTTATGACGTCTTACTGACGGGCATTAAACAAAGAGATTAACGCGAATAAATAATTAGGCAACCATAAAAGGATTACCGATAATTTAAATCTCAAGGGGTAATAAAATACGTGTTGCAAAGGATTATATGGATCTCGTCTTCTCGGAACTTCAGTTGTGATAGTATAAATAAAGATAATGATTGCGATTGATTCGCCCGCAGTGCCTGTGGTCGCTGTTCTACAATGTGAAGGACACGAGTGCGCCGGTGGCGAGCAGCGCGGACGCCGTGCACGTATGCTCCGGGCCCGACGCAGGCCTCGACTTCGACAGGGCCGTTGAACAGGTGACCAACATATATCGATACTTCTTTTTTTAAATTTAATAATAATTTATTTTCATTTAGATATTACAACCGTTCGTTAATAACAAATATTATATCTATGTTAGTAGAACAGATACAACAGAACAAATAATACTGAAGCAAAAAGAGTGGCCTCATCTTTTCCTCGAAATTAGATAGGGCCTCACCCAGTATCGAAGCAAAGGGGAGCGTGTTCTCTCTGCGCACACCTTCAGGATACTGCTGGTGCTAACAGTATAGACGCGGTTTTCTTAGCTCTCCTAGGTTTCTTTCTTGGAATATTTCTCCATATTGTCACACCGGGGTGTCACACTTCGGGTACATGGTCTCACCACTTCACGAGGTCCTGGCAATCGGTGGCCCAACGGCCTCGTCCATCGCCGAGAGAAACACGCCGTTCCACGCTCCCGGCGTCATCACTCTCTTTATAACGTGGGGCGTTATGTATCTTATGTAAGAGGTGAGCGTTCGCTGCACACGGCGTGCTCCCATCTCGACGTAATATTTCTCCCTATATCTCTGATTTTTAATTACCTGGACTAAAATGACAGTTGCGATCGACCTTTTTTTATGTTGCAAGCTTGCAGCATACTGTTGTAGTATGGCTCATTCAAAAGTGAGTTGTGTGAGTTGGACCAACAACTCACTTATGAATGAGCCATACAACAACCATTATGCTCCAAGCTTGCAACATGACAAAAAAGTCGGTCGCAACTGTCATTTTAGTCCAGGTAATTAAAAATCAGAGTATAGACCAGCCTTACGCGCGATTACGATTTACAAATAACAAAGTCAGTAAAAGAATGGGTCCGGTATTGATAATGACGTATTGAGGATGACCTTAGCCTTGAGGCTTACGCGAGTAGATCCAATAGCGGACATAAAGAATTCAGTGTATGAATTTTTCAGGTGGGCCTTCAGGACCAAACCCTAAACTATGGCTAAATAGCAAAAAAATACTGAAAGGAGTCACCAGGCCGATTTTGACGAAAACTAAAGTGTTATGTTATGTTTTACCCTTGTCAGGAATCGAATCGACTGATTTTGAAGAAATAAACATACCTGCTGTATTATTATTATATCAAACTAGCTGATGCCCGCGACTTGTCCGCATGGCGCGGTATTTAACTATCCCACAGGAACTCTTTAAT
Source organism: Dendrolimus houi (assembly GCA_039645545.1). Lineage (NCBI taxonomy): Eukaryota > Metazoa > Arthropoda > Insecta > Lepidoptera > Lasiocampidae > Dendrolimus > Dendrolimus houi. The sequence goes on along the minus strand of CM077119.1, from coordinate 19,894,548 downwards.
TGATATAAGCTACCACCATACAAAATTTCATTTAAATCGGTCCAGTAGTTTCGGAGATTAGCCGATACAAACAGACAGACAAACAGAGAAACAAAAAAATGAAAAAAAAATCTAAATGAGTTCTATTTCACTTCTTACATCCCCCTGACTCGGTTTTTAGCATTTTTTTATTGTACACATATTTGGCCTCTACAGATTTATTATATGTATATAGATCATAGTGTAGCTTGTAAGGATCAATTTCCGTGAAGGAATGTCAAACGGGAAACCAACAGTAAGGATTGATTGTCTTTGAACAAAATATTTTTATTTCCATACATTAATTAAAGAATTATATTAACTTGGATAATTATATGCACTTTGATATTTTCTTACTTAGTTTAAGATTTTATATATTTTTGACCTTCATTATTTTAGTATTTTGTTAAGTTTTCGCAACTAGTGCACATAATTAAAATCACGTTTAAACGGTATTAAGCGCGGTGTTCAATTTGATTTTTATTTCGACTTTTCGACCACTTGTAGCCGTGATCACTGAAGACAAATGTAGGGCTACCGCATCTTGTTCTTAATTTATTCAGAGCTTGAAAAATACTTTCAACGAAAATTATATTACGAGTCGCGAGACTCGAATTAAAATGCTGTTAGAATTACTATAGAGTTTATTAGAACTATACAAACACGTATAACACAGGTACAAATATAACCGAACACAACAAGTCCAAACGTAATGCAGAAGGTCGTAATTTCATAAAACGCGCAAAGTTATTAGATTCCCGATTGTAGTACACACGTCTCACTTCGCTCGTGGTTCTCGCTCGACGAACTCTTCCTCAATCGGGTCATTGCTTTTTATCGCACAACTATAACATGTCCGTCCGCCCGGCAGCGTGGACCGAATTTCCTAGAATCGTAATCCGCACACCTGGCTATTATGCCTGCAAACGGCCATAAACGAGTACAATAGGCTGTTCTCCACAATAACCAAGAAATAAGTAAACAAAAGAAGACAATCATAAAAGAATTACAATTAGTTCAAATGTCGACAGGTAATAAAATATGTTTTTATAGATATACAGGTGGGTTTTGTGTTTGTCGGAACTTAAGTTGTAACAATTAGTTGGACCAACATTTTTGAGTACTTTTTTATTGCATGAGTTCAGCAGACTGGCAGACGGCCCACTTGATGGAAAGCGATTACTATCGCCTATGGACATTTGCAACACCAAAGGTGTTACCCATATGTTGCCCCTCTCTAAACGGAGACTGGAACCTGGCCTCTAATGCCGGAACACAACTCAAGGTTGTTCTGGCGGCATACTCTCGACCAGAGGTGGTAGCTATCCCGTCGGGCAAATGCCCTACCAAAGGTGTTTTAAGATTTTGTGGCAGAATAATAAAAGTATGAATTGCACGCACTTGCATGTAATGGAGGGATCAGGCAGGCGGTATGGGATATGGGATTGGAATAGAGGATGGGATATGGGGAGGAAGAGGAAGAGAAGAGAGGCATCGAAACTCACTCATCGCACGAAACACGAATATAACAGCCTAAATAAGTAGTTGAAGACGTCATTTGTGAGAAATATTGTAACGGGTTAGGGTTTTATTATTTAGATTTTTGGCTCAATTTGTAACGAAATTGAAAGACAAAAGTGAAACCGTATAATTTATCATTTTATTTATTGGGAAACTGGCAATCAGGCAATGGAAAGTCGTTACCGTCTCCTATAGATGTGTGCAACACCAATGGCGAAGCCAACACATTACAAGCCTTTATAATGGGATAGAGGGCATGGGATATGGGATTGGAATAGGGGGAGGAGGAGGAAGTGAGCCATCGAAACTTAGTCATCCCTCGAAACACGATTAGCTCTATACTAACCGTTTCACGCCGATACCCTGTGAGAGCATGGTGTCACACCAATTGAGCTGGCCTTAAAAATTGCAATCAAGATAATGAATATAGCATGGCTCTGCTGCGTAAGAATAATTTCGGCCTAATGCCATCGAAGCTAATGAAGTGGACACGAATCAATTCAATTACTATGTTGCGAATAATAGCCGGCCTTGATTAAGTGACGGCCGCGATCCACAAAAAATACGTCACGCGAATTTCATGATTTTTTGACCCCTCCCGTCCTTGTCACAGCTGGTCACATTAGTGAGACTTCTCCCTCCCTAGTGTGACAACACAATTTTACATCAAGAAATTGTTAAATTAAAATACTAGTTCCGTATTTAGTTTTACTAGTGGTCGAAATTCGACCATAGTTAATTTAAATTATAAGTTTGAACATTATTAAGGTTCTCTTGTCAAAGAGTATATATACTTCTGTAATCACAGATTTCGCCAAGGCTACATTGTTAATTTGATTTTAACAATAAACAAAATAGTATATATGCTTGTGTGTGTCAAATACATGGTAGTGTGTGTAATGTTTTTTTTTATTGATTTAATATATATTATGCATAATTTTTAAAAAATATTAGCATTCTGCACTCCTCTATATAAACTATAAGTGTGCGAAATTTCATACTCCTTCATCCGCGCAATTTTCGTAAAAAGGGGTACAAAGTTTTTGCTTCACGTATTAATATACTTAGATATCCCCTTTAAATGATTTTTTAATAACACTATGCTCATACAGATAGTTGGAAATATTTTGGTGTTTATCGTTAATTACTACAAATATCGTGGATTGAAACTCAAATATATTAGATTTTGAAATATGACGAATTTAGGAACCCTCTCACTCCTTGTCACGCTTCGTCGACCCAACTCCCCGCGCCTCCTTAACATATAACGTAATTTATAGATTACCAAACGACCGATAACCTCGTCGAATCTAAACACATGCGAAAATAGTTTTAACGTTAATTGATAAAGCTAGTTTGCTAGTAGCATATTTTTAAACTGATTAACAATGTTCAATGTTAACTAAACAGTATATAAATATGTATTGTCGGAGCGATAAGATTATTTCCAGGGTTAAATGTAGCTTTATTCTAAAATTTATTCAAATATAGTTTGATTATAAGCTTTATTCATTACAGTGAATAACAATAAGTACCCGTATTTTTTAGATAATAAAAATACCTAGCTAGGAATTATCGTTTGTTTTGGCCCATGTGTACTCTGGCCTGGTATCCCGCTAGAACTTATGTTTTTCTAGATAAACATTCTGATATTTTAAGTTTATTTGGTCTCCGGTACATAGAATATATTTTTATAGTCAAAAATGTATCTACCTTTATAAATAAAAATAAATTAATCTTTGTGCTCTATGCGTTCCTAAACCATTGATCAGATTGTGATGGCTTATTAGATGCAAGTTTGGTAGGGTTTTCTGAGGACGCCTGCGAGGGTTTCTGGTCCAAAAAACATTCACGTGTCATTGTAACGCATGTCGGGTGTAGCTAGTAATTAATAAATAATGAAACTATTATAAAATTACATATAATCGAATACAATAAAAGAAAACTTATTTGTATCGTATTCTACCCATAGTCCCTCAAGACTATAAGTAGAATACTGAGCCTAGATCACCGTCTTCTATGGGTAAGATGCCCAGAAGACTGGTTACGTTTCCTCGCTGGATCGGTATACTGATCCGCTGCCCGAGGTAAGCACCAGCCCTCTGATCACCTGAAGAGTCAATGAGTCGCTTTGATAAATTTTGATAGAGGCTCATGGCATCAGGACCCTGCGGCCCAAGCGTCTCGACAGCAAACGGCACAAATATATAACTCTCACTGAGGCTTGCATATTTGCGCCGCTTGAGTGATTCAGCTGTTTCTGCCGCCGAACCGGCTGATCTAGACGTGTTTGGTAAATGGGATGCGGCCAACGTGTCTACGCAAGTCGTATCCCACACCAAAGGCTTGCCACGCCGCCAAGGAATTGGAGTCATTCCGTCAGGACGCCTAACATCGTCACGTTTTAAAAGCTATTAAATATATAATTGCATAATTTGATATTTACTTATGATCAATTTGTCTTTGTAAAGCGACTATTGTATCATATATGAGTTTGAAGTAAATCAGTTTATATACATAGGATTATAACAAACACTAAATTATTGTAACAATTATTATATAAGCTTTCTTCAGCTCATGCTAGAGATCCCTTTCAAGGGTGTAGCCCTACACGGTGAGTCAGTTTCCAATCCGTCTCTCTTTCTAGGCCTACCTTTATATATCTTTCAGTTTAGCTTTTATCAATTTGTAAAATAATAAAAAGGTTTTTCAATTTAATGTGCATATTTCGTGGCGGTATGTTACGAATGACAACATTTTTGCAGATTAACTTGATGTTTAACTGTCGATTGGACAGTATTATACAGTATAGTATTTTATAAGCCATTGTGTAATAGACACGAGTACAAAACGACTGCTATATGATCCCTGGCTTAAGGTTTCATTTCATTTTCATTCCTCGAATGTGAACAACAGCTGTTTTAAGTGGATATTATTCAATTCTAATGAATCGACCAAAGTGATCTATATAAACAAACTCGTACTAATCAATATTGTGCATGTAACCGTGGCGTCCTTTCAGTTCTGTGCATTTCTACCAAATCGATTCAATTTGATGGACCTGTCTAATATCAGTATTAATTAATTTTAATTCGAAAATTAAAGAATTTATTCAAAACCATTACACATAGTGTACAGAAAACAATATTATGGTATCGTAATCAACTGCTGTAGTATATATAGTAATATTGTGTTCCAGTTGTTAGCCCCAATTCCAGATGACTTGATTATTAAACAGTATAAAAAAAAGGAAAATTATCATAAAGCTGATACATTTAAAAAAAAATACTTCGTGTTAACATTTTTAATGTATGTAGAAATGTATAGACGTGTGAATGTGTATGTGATGTGCGCACACGTGAACGCGTGAGTGTATGGATACAGACTTATATACTAGTGTAGTCAGTTTAGTAAATTCTCGGTGTTATCATAAGGAGTACTATTAACCAGTTGAATAATTTTAATTTACATTCGCGATGAATAAGAGCGTATCTATTATCTAGTAACTTAATACCTCGATTATAAATTTTAGGACTAAGAGAGTAAGCATGGTAAAAATGGAAAATGTCACATTCCAAAGAATGTTTAATTGTAATTATTTGAACTATTAGACAATTGAAAATAGCTAGAACATGTGTGGGTTTCTTTAAAAAACATGAAAGGCAATTAAAGATTGGTTGATTTAAATAGCACAGTCGCAGGTTGATGACCAGTTAGATATTTTTGGACAAAGACCCCCTTCTTTGGCAAATGGTTATAAATAAAGCTGGACACGCCTGACTACTGCGATGATGTGCGCAGGAGAAATCCGTACTTTGAGGCTTATAATTTATAATATTTCGGCATATGAAGCTACTAGTGCGAGTCTGCAGCTTGCTTACAAACAGCTGTTCCCGACACAAACAACTGTTCGTTTCAAGCAAACATTATTAACATATTATATTTTGTAATTTGTTTGAAATCATTTTTAAAGCGTATAATTATAATCGCAATGGTTTTAAAACGTAATACTAGTTTTAATACTGATTTTATTAAAAATCGATATTAAAGCTAGTATTACGTTTTGTTCTTTTTTGCTGGAGTAGATTGGCCAACGTCTCATCTGATGGAGACTGGTTAACGTGTCGCCAATGTACATTAGCTAACGATTTGCATAATGGGATTTTTTTACTTTTTTAAAAACTTCAATATAATACCGCTTTGGGGAACCTGGGCTGGGAGCTCATCCACAGCAGAATATCGGCTTGAAATGGTTATGCATTGAGTTAATCGTGCTTCGTGCGATGAGTGGGAGTTCCGATGGTCTACCGCCGCCTCCTCCTATACAACTTTCGATTCCCCATCCCATCATCCCTTCTATCCTATTCCTCCTGTCTGATTTCATCCCCCTAAGTCATCTCCTTTATCCCACCCAGTATGCTGGCAACGCGCTGACTTCGCCATCGGTACATACTTCAAACGCCGATAGGCGACGGTAACCACTTTCCATGAGCCGGGTCGTTTTCCTGTTTGCTAGCTTCTCAATAAAAAAAGCATTCGTGTTATTAGTAGGTTATTTTCATTTAAAATTTAAATTATAAAACAAGGTCAAATTTCCTCTAGGCCGAGCAAATCTTCAAGAAGATCTGTCCCGGTGAGGAGTTCCTGCCGCGTGCCCCCGATCCAGAGGAGATCGTGTTCGAGGATGACGTCACCCACGGGCCCGAGTTCCAGAGGGAGGACGACGACGCCGACGGCGATGCGCCCAAGGAATAGGCGCCGACAATACAACATATTAGCGTCAACAATATTCGTCACAGTGTGAACGAGCGCGTCATTTAAACTAAGGTTTTATAAGGAAATACACGTATGTTTAAAATAGTTGGCAAAGGATTTGAACACGGTCATAACTAACAATGGGCTCTTTTGAAATGTTTAAAACAACCGAAAAGATCGCAATCGAGTCAACAATTGATTCGCTCAAATAAACAATCGAATTGTTTTCTGATTGTATCAAGTCAACTTCGACTCGACTGTGACAATAAAGTATAGTGTAGGCCATTGTTATAGCCTGCGCTGTACATGGTTGTATTTGTTGATATTTAGATTTCTTGTAAGATGAAAGGGAGTTGACAACGATAATAATATGGATAGTAAGTGCTGGAAATATCACTCCATATAGCAACCCTGTTTGGTTTTGTTGTTGATGCATATTCTAACTGCATTTATAATCAAGTTTTTTGCTAACTATTATAAAATTACAATCACGTATACCATTGCAATAAACGGCACACAGGGCTGGCTTTAAGTAGTAAGAAAGGAGTATGAACTGCCAATAGTGACAAAATTTTTAGGTCGCCAAAATATATAATATAGATTATTAATTAATTACATATAATTTTAAAATGTTAGCCAGCCCTATTAAATACATACAACATATAAACGAAGCATCTCATTGCAGTGATAGATGATATGTAGACATTGAAATATCACACTTCATTGGTTCACTTAAGATTAACTTCATAATGTTCTTCCATGGATTTAGAAATTCGACCTAGAATGCGGTGGCTTATGTTTATCCCAGTTATAACGTACAGAACCATATCACATATCGCGTATTGTAAGTAATGCACGTTTCACGCTATGCTTTTTTTACCATACCTATATTTTATAAGCATATCGTATCTAGCGAATTTCTAACTTCAAATGTGTTTTGGAATATTTTACCTTTTTTATAGAAATTAGCGTACTGTTGTCATCAATCCATGTTGATGAAAAGATAGATGAAAATCTAATTTAATTTTAACAGTGATGGAATTTAAAAAGTTTTTATAATTTAACCAGATGTGTAAATATCAATGTGATTGTTTTATTAAAATGGATTGCAACAATATGCTATTTCATTTGACGCGTTCGAGAACTCTGTATAAAGTAAGATGTAATCTCAGTAAGATTTATACGCTTTGGTCGCTTGACTTGATGCATTCCGGCTGGTGCGTATTAGTTTGGCGTTAGCGCGGTGGGGGAGTTATCTCGATATTCGTGGCCCGACGGGTTACTGCCGTCAATGAAAGCCCGATAACACAACCTTATCATCCTCACTTTGATCTTTCGGTTGATGGGGGCAAGTAAAAAAAACCACTAAATAGCAGTTTATTCATTACATTTTATTCGTTGCGAAGTTTAAAACAAATTTAACTTAAAGCCGCGTTGCTACCATAGGAATACGCTTGGAACGAGTGCTCTCTCGGTGGCCTTCCTCTTTGGCTATTAAAGGCAGTGAGGAGGTTGGGGTCTCGAGGAAAACCTTTTTGCCTCAACTTCTGCTCGGCGGGCAACTACCGTCACTACCGGAGTTTGGAGCCATTGGAGCCTTCCTGCATAACGGTGGTCTCTCGTTAGCCAGTTTGCTGCGTCCGATGGCCTTTGCGTTGGCTTCATCTGCGGCTTAGTTGGCGTCCGATGGTCATCGAGGGCTTTGGGTGCTGTCCATACTCATCTGATGGCAATCAACTTTGACAACAATCTTTGATCCAAGTAAACAGGCAGAATCAATCAATCAATGAGTCTATTCAGATGACTTTATAATAATGAAATGGCGTTTGGAATCTTTAATCTTGAGAATGAGGAGATTAATCATCTCTTTACATCTGTGTGAAGTTACACAGATTTAAACAGAATATCAGTCTGTACTCTGTCTCAATAGCAACTTTATTATGTGCTAGTGCACTTGGTCCCAGCGTACTCTGATCGTGTCAACCCGGCTTTACTGCACTCTGTTAATGAAATAAATATCAACACCATATGGGCTCATTTTGTCGAATATCTGAGGCTTCTGAGGTCTGTCAGGGTAATGTTCGCAGCTAGGTTGTCTTGATTTAGTCAGCAAGATCGACTTATAGCATTTTCATGAGGCTATGTAGCTTTTAATCGATACAAAATTAGTCTCAAAGTCAAAATTTATGTTGGTTGGGATAATAATAAATTCGAAATTATTCACCAATTTGTAATTATGGAATTAGCCTGTATGCTCTCTAATGAAGTAGGTTTGCGTATTTTTGACAGTATTTACGATATTTTTATCATCCAAAGAATTTAATGAATTATGGAAAAACGAAATTTTGTGCAATTAAAATAGTTGTTAGATAGCTAGGATGCAGTTTTGAAATGTTTGTTAACATTTTGGACGCACCAGTCTAAAGAATAGATTGTAGCACGTATATATTTTATATTATTATTTTAAATTATTTAGCACTTTGTAATGTTTATTGTCATTATATGAGAATAATCATGCCTGCGCAGCTTGTGCATTTATAATTCCATTAAATTGTGATTACTAGAGTAACTGGTTTCTTTTATTTTATTCCTAAACCAAAACTTATGTCTTTTTTATATCACATAGTATAAAACCTATAAGGATTAACCTGAAGCCTATTTAGTCTAATTTGAAAAACTTAATTAGTACTCACATTGTACATAAATTTGTTCAACCATATATGAAATCAATATAGAGGTTTAAAACAATAGTATCTAATGAACTCTAAAGACATTTACATAATCTATACCCTTGGTCAGCTTTGTGCCACTTAAATTTACTATTTTTCATAGAAATTCAGATATTGAGCAGACTTCTTCAGCTAATCTAGGAAGATTTAAGGTTTACTACTACTAACTACCTTGCAACTACTATTAAATTATAAAACACTGACTTTACTGAGAACTCTGGTTCTTCATCACAAATTTAATTTAGGTGTATTTCTCTAATTCATTTGTGACAACATAATTGTTCAGTGTGTAAGTAAGTAGTCATAATAAAAAATGTGGCTTAAGTGATTACACAATGTGTGTGGTTTTCTAGTTGAAGATGTAAAGCAATTAAAACATAATTTGAATGTTTATCAAAGCCTCAGAGGTGGAATAAATTGAAATAATTCAATGATAATAGTCACACATTTTATTTTGTAAAGTATATGATTTCTGGCCAGTGTCACAATACATTGTAAACTTATATACTAAACTATAAAACATACCATGATTATCAACATAATTAAGTAAAAATGGAATACTCTGGTTTAGTTCATGATTTAGTTATCCTCTGTTGCATACCAACAAATATACAAATAAAACAATATTTCATTAAAAAATAACTTCAAATCTGTTTTCATCACATATATATATTCAAAGCCAATGCAAGTTCTTGATGCATTGTTGTTTATCACATAGACATTTCATGTTCTAGAATAATCTCTTCTCATATGAGAATAAACCATGAACATTGCCTTCCAATTGTGCCGAGTATGTTCTCTTCATGAATCTTAGATCTCCTGAAAAGCTCATATTACGTAGAATCACTATAGATCTCGCTCCAATATCTTGGCAACTGTGTTGCATCCCAGCTTGTAAATATGGCAGGAATCGTAACACAGAACCTTTATCAACGATACTTCCACTCACCCCCTGGGCAACACGGTGTTTATCAGTTTCCTTATGAAAATAACGACTCATAGCAGATCCTTTACCATCTTTGTTTTCCATAGCCTCTAAACTGCCCATACCTCTGTATTTCTTAAGTCTTACACCATCCGAGAAGAAATATTCTCCTGGTGCCTCTGAAGTACCAGCTAATAGCGAACCCATCATTACAGTAGAGGCTCCTAAAGCTAAGGCTTTCACTATGTGGCCTACTGATTGAATGCCACCATCAGCAATCACAGGGACATTAAATTGACTAGCATAGGATGCCACCTGGTAAATGGCGGTAGCCTGAGGACAACCACATGCCATAACTTCTTGGGTAATACAAATGGAACCACTTCCCATCCCGACTCTTAATGCATCAACACCTGCATCTATAAGATTTTTTGCTTGCATCCTTGTAACAACATTCCCTCCTATTATTTGAATTTCAGGGTAAGTCTTCTTTATATATTTTACCATCTCTATTTGATACATCGAATTACCCTGTGAAGAATCAAGAACTATTACATCAACTCCATTGCTAACTAACAATTTGAGGCGCTCTTTATCAGCATCACGGGTTCCTATTGCAGCACCTACTAATAGCTGTTTGTTAGAATCTTTGGAAGCATTAGGGTAACTTCTGGCTTTCTTTAAATCTGTTCTGGCAATCAATGCAACAAGTTCACCATCTCCATTAATTATTGGCAATTTACCTTTCTTGCTTTTTTCAAGGATGTAATTAGCATCCTGCAGAGTGACTCCTGATTGAGCAGTAATCATGTCTTCAATTGGTGTCATCACTTCCTTGAGACTAAGATGTGGATCTCCCTCCCTAAAGTCAATGTCTCTGGATGTTACAATACCTATCAGTCTACCACCAAGCTTGCCATTCTCTGTAATTGGATATCCTGTAAACCCATTTTGCTTCTTAGCTTCTATAACATCTGCTACAGTGTTAGTAGGCCCCATGCACACAGGGTCTCTAATGAAACCATGTTTGTACTTTTTTACCTTATGTACTTCATTTGCTTGATAATCAAGAGTGCAGTTATGATGAATGATTCCGATGCCGCCGCACAGTGCCATAGCGATGGCCATGTCGGCTTCCGTCACTGTATCCATAGGAGTGGAGACCAGAGGCACTTTCAGGTTAATTTTTTTCGTGAGAGGAGAAGTCAGGTCCACTTCTTCAGCGGTGAAATCTATATAGCCAGGCAACAACAAAAAGTCATTGTAAGTAAGCCCTTCACTGTTTGCGAATATCTGTTCGGCGGATAGCCCGTCGCGAAGGTCGCCTTCCACCTTCTTTGACATGTTTACTGTATAAAACACGTGGAATAAACAAAATAATCTGTACGTAGTCTCGTCCCAAGTTTGTTTAAATAGGTTTACGTGTACTTTATAATAGATATTATTATATTATTTTTAAACACATCTAATACTATTCATAAGTAGATAGACGTACACGTGGTATTTGTTAAAACTGTTAATTAAACGACTTCAGTACGTATTGTTTCCGTATAAACTTTGTTCTTATCTATCTTTATTGGAACGTTTTGCGTAATAAACTATATATACTTTTAAAATTATAATACGGAATAAAAATAATAATTTAATTATAAAAGAAGCACGACACCGGCTTCTTTCAAACCTGCATTTGACAAAAATTGACACTTGATTGTTGACTTTATTCACTTAAGTTGACATTACAATGCTAGAGTGTCAGTGTCAATTAAGGTTGTTGTTTTTGTTTTATTCACCACAATGGCAGGCAAAGAAACATATTTCATACAGCCTTGTCTGATGTATAGTTGCGATCTTGGAAAGTTATATGCATCTTTGCAGTTAGAAGCTTACTGAAAATATTGCATTCGTTCTCATAATATTCTAATCGAGCTATAGATTTTAATTAAGTGCCTGCTCAATTTGCTTTCTGATATGTCAGCCTACGTGGAAGATTATTTCGTAAAAATCACGAATTTCATGAAATTGGAAAGGAACTTATTAAGACTTTAAATAATTACTGATTTAAGTTTAAAAACATGCCTTAAATAATAAGACTCATTGACAGTTTTAATGGACATTTTATATAAAAATAATAACGGACTGGTAGTATTGCGGCGGTGGATTTGTGATAAGCGAGTAGTATCAATTTTACAGGAAAAGAAGTGGGGGACAATTTGGACGGGAATATGAGAATGAGCACGCACTTACCTGGTTAATGGACATGAATGCAGCTGCTCCTCTGCTCCTCAGTCCACTTCACTTTCAGCTTTGTTAATTATGTTATAGTTTATTTAATGTATTTACATGCGGTGCGGGATATAGTATATTTTATATATATTATATTTATAGTGTGTTGCGGGCGCAATATATTTTTATGTTAAATTATAATTATTTTATATATTTAGGAGTGATTTTAATTTATTTTATTGATGACATGACAATGAATGACTGCCATGCGTGCGAAAAAGGGGACACGCCGCCAGATTTAAATGAAGAAATTAAATATGTTAGAAGAAAAGTTTGAATAGGTCGAAAGGAGGTTTATATGACAGTACCAGGTAGTGATAACTGAAATTGCAGAGTTTTTTACTGGGTGATTGTTATTTCTTAATTCTTCTTACATAGTGTTTATCCAATTCAGAGGACCAAAATATGCAGGCCGAGCTTCGAGCTCTCGGAGTGGAGCCGCCTAATGGAAGCTGATTTTGGATTAGGAAGCCGATCGAGCCGCAGTGCGTTATTACGAGAACTTGCTTATATAATATTAAGAAACCGAATTAGTATGGATAAAAGTGGAATAGCTTCCAGTGGATAGATTACTATTAACTACACAGACGCAAATCACATGTGTACTTTACACATAAGTTTTAAGAAAATGCTTCACTTCGTTTGACGCTTTTATTCACGTAGGTACATATGCTGTGTCTTTATTTTCATTCGTCTGTGATATCTACCAACAAAAATATTATATAGGCACCAACAGTATTCGCAAGACCTACTTATGAAAGTTGAACGAAATCGAGTGGGTATAGACCGGTCAGGTGGGCCGACAGGCTGACCTTATGAACATGACTACATTGAGTATAACGAGTGTTTTTCTATTCTATATTTCTGAATAAAAGCATTTTTTTAGTGTTCTGTAGTTCTTTATCTGTAAGTAGAAACAGTTATTTAAAAAAAATCTTTATGTTCGTATAAAACATATAGGTAAAGCATAAAGGTATATTTATACGATCTAGGAGATAAACATAAATAAAAACACTCTTAAATGTAGTGCCTATTGTGATCATCAACAATGAGAACCCCAAGAAAATATACATTTGTGTTGCAAAATAATCTACGAACTCAATTCGAGTTTATACCACTCTTATAGGTAGTACCTATAGGCATTAATTTGCGGCTTGCCACGACCTTGTGCAGTCTCAAGTGGCTAACAATGTATTGTGCAAGCTATGTCGCTATGACTCAGTCTCAATGAGTTCTAATTTTAACTACTTATTACTTATTTTAGGAAAGACACGAACATAAAACCCTTTTTAATATATATGATGATCCTTATGGTAGAGTAGAGTCTTGGAGTGGAGAGTGTGTCTCGGATCGTGAACGTAGTGTCAGACACTCTTCAACATGATGGACTGACGACCTTTCCATTATCTATCTACTATGGTTTGGGTGCCTGAGATCGGCCACAGATTGATCCGTTGTATATTCTCTATAACAAAAGGGTAACTTCCTTAAATACTTAAGTTTGGGGATATATTGGAGCAGGAAAATGACGGAACCCGATCGCAAATAACGGGATAAAGAGAGGAAGTAGAAGAAAAACAATAAACTCTTAAATTTTTATTTTTTAATATTTTGACATCTTGCGGGGTTCGGAAAGCCTGAGATGGCCACTGAACGCCAATAATCGCTACAAAGCTGCAGAAGTAGCCAACGCAAAGCCCGCGAAGGCCATCGGACGCTGCAGATTGGTCAACGACAGTTGGTGAGAAGCCATCGCTATGCGGGGAAGGCTCCAGCGGCTCCAAGCCCAGTTACCAGTAGGTAACCCACCGAAATGCAGCCATCCTCCACAATGCCCCAAATGGATAAAGAGGAAAAAGACCTGGATCGGGGTTCAGAATTGATATTCTGAGCCCTGATCCGGGTCTTTTTCCGCCCGTCTTTTATAGTTTTGTACTATGTAATGATTTACGCAGTATAAAACAAAGTAGATTTCTGCGTCTGTCTGTATATCCGCTAACTCCTCCTAACCACGCAATGGATTTTTAAGCGGTTTTCACCAACATTTAGATAATTTCCACTGAAGATTTATGTATGTAAAAAAACCTGATTAAATTTTATGGAAGTAAAATACAGTTACTCCCAAGGGTTTCAAACTCTGGTATGAATATGAAATCCAAATTTTATTTGAAGGGGCAGTGGCGGGTACATCTAGTTGTAAATTAAAACAAACAAACAAATTAAATCATGGATTTCGTAGCATCGGACCTCGATGCATTCATAAATCATCATCTCTCCACATTTCCTCGCGTAAATTTAGGTGCGCATATCGCGAACAATTTTGAATATCGCGACCAGCGCTTGAAATACCGGTTAAAATGGGGTATCGTTAATTTTGTTAACTTCAGATAACGGTAAAAAATAAATATCGTTACTAAACTTACCGTCATTTCTAGCCTTTTTACCGGTAAAACTATAACGTTAATACTATTTTTTACGGTAATTTTACCGTTATAGCTATGTTTTGTTACCATCGTCGCTATCTTTCACTCGCAAAGATTGTCAAACAGCACTGTGCTAAGAGCGCGCGTAATATTTAGAGTTGTGTTTGTCGATTGTTTCGGTAACATGCAGTCTTAATAAAATCAATTCTTAAAAATGGCAACGTCGCTTGAAATAACGTAAAAATTACCGATACGTATAACGTCATACGTAAGATTTTTAATGTTATATTATAAGTTATAACGTTAAAATCATAAAAGTTAACAAGAAACGGTAAAAAAAATACCGATATGGCAGTATCTTTTCCGAAAATACCGGTAATTACCTGTATTTTTAAAGGTAATTGATAACGTTTCCAAGCCCAGATCGCGACGTTAATTCGGTTAATAGAACATCTAATAATAACCATCACTGGATGTAATTTCTTTTTTAGCAATAATTTTTGTAGTTATCTTGTATCTGCAGTATAGTCATCATAATATCCTTATTGTTATTCTAAACGTGTTTGTGTCCATCCGCTCTGTAACTATCGATGAATAAACTATTTACTTACTCCAAAAATGGTTTTCCGCTTACCTATTGTTTACAATTGCTAGATATTTTCTATGGTGTTCCTCGTTTGTATAAAACTTGTATTAAGCTTTGTGGAGAACTTTGTGGTTGTTTACATGATAAAAGTATAACATAGTAATCTGTATAGTTTCTAAATTGACACCAATGTTTATGAGGATTTTTTCATCTTTGCCATAAAATAATAATAATGATATTATTATGATTAAAGAAGAAACTATTGATTTATTCTATGTGAATTTATTACACATAACACACTACTACAAGGCGTGGTGGGTTAGTGGTTAAGGTAATGACTTTACATAAAAATTATACGGGTTCGAATTCTTGATAAAAAAGCATACTACTTAGCTAGATTTTCT
The DNA here is from genome assembly GCA_039645545.1 of Dendrolimus houi. Lineage (NCBI taxonomy): Eukaryota > Metazoa > Arthropoda > Insecta > Lepidoptera > Lasiocampidae > Dendrolimus > Dendrolimus houi. The sequence goes on along the minus strand of CM077119.1, from coordinate 19,878,904 downwards.
GGGTTAATGTGCATATTCTTACAATTATCACGCGCTGACGATGAAGGAAAGCATTGTGAAGATAGCTCCATATCGAGATTACCGATGTGTGAAATTCGTCAGTCCGCCCCGGTCAAGCGTGACGCAACCCGTCAGTTCCTCGGGAATGCGGAGGTCTGATCTGAACCTAACAGTGGACTCTTATGACTGAATTATAAAGGAATAACTTATGTTCATATAATAATAAAACTGATCGGAGTTGCATGTTTTAAGTTTGTTTACATGCTTCAATGCGCTAACTTAATAACGATATAAAAAGAATACAAAATTTTACACTTACATAGATTTATCCATTTGTTCATGAGTTCCTAAGGAGGATACAGAAACTGTCAGGAACCCAATGTGAAATCGCGAAGTACAATTATAAATCGTAGTAAGTAAAGTCGCGGTACTCATCTGCGAGCCGTAACTGTAATAGAGCAGATAGAGTAACGTGCACTAATGTGTACGCCGACATTGATCTTCGCTTTATCAGCTCGTCCTGCTCGCCTCGAGCTCGCGAGCCACGCGCGCACTGTCATTTTTGATTACAGCATGGAAGAATAGTACTAATCTTATACTAATATATAAAGCTGAAGAGTTTTTTTGATTGTTTGTTTGACTACTAAAAAGTACGGGTCTGATTTGAAAAATTCTTTCAGTGTTAGATAGCCCATTTATCGAGGAAGGCTAGAAGCTATATATCATCACGCTAAGACCAATAGGAGCGGAGCACCAATGAAGAATATTTCAAAATCGGGGTGTTTTCAAAACAAATTCCACGCGGACGACGTTGTGGGCACAGCTAGTCTATACTAATATTATAAAGAGGTAAAGTTTGTGATGCTGTAGGGGGTAATCTTTGGATCTACTAAACCAATTTAGAAAAAGCTTTTACTGTTGGAAAGCTACTTTAACAGGAGTGTCATAGGCTATATATATATATATATATATATATATATATATATATATATATATATATATATATATATATATATATATATATATATATATATATATATATATATATATATATATATATATATATATATATACATGACGCTATATACCACGGAGTGGGACAGAGCGCCGGTGAAACCGCGCCAGGTCACTAGTAATCTATATAAATAAAACTGAATGTTGCTAAGCGTAAAACTGGAGAACGGCTCGACCAATTCGGCTATTTTTTTCCCGGGGATGGTTTAGAATCACAATTGTACCCTGTAGGTGGCGCCACTGAATTTCTCCTAAACAGTGGGAACGATTTTGATGATTTTTTTGTGTGTGTTCAAGCGGATTCGAGAATGGTTTAGATTAACAATTGATCTCGATAGGTGACGCTGCAATTGGGTTCCAGGATTTTGACGAAATGTTTTGTGTGTCTTTGAGTGGGTCTCGGGATGGTTTGGATTCACAATTGAACCAGATAAGCGACGCTGCAATCGAGTTACAGGATTTACGTTAAATTATTTTTGTACATTCAAGTGGGTCCGGGATGGTTTAGATTCACGATTGGACCCGGTAGGTGGCGCCGCTGAACTCCTCCTAAACAGTGAGACCGACTTTGATGAACTTTTTGTGTTTGTTCAAGTGGATTCGAGAATGGCTTAGATTAACAATTGGTCCCAGCAGAGGCGTAGCTAGGGTAGAGCAAGTGGAGTAGTAGCGCCGGACGCGGGGCGTTTATTGAAAGGGGACGACGCAAAATCGCCAATTATTACATTTAAAAATCAAAGCACACTACAATAAACTATTTCATACTGTTTGTAACGAATAAACTCAAAAACTACTGGATCGATTTAAAAAAATCTTTCACCATTAAAATTTTACATTATCCCTGAGTAACATAGGCTATATTTATTACTACAAAAAAATTAGGGATCCCTACTAAAACTACTAAATGTACACCCGTGCGAAGCCGGGACGGTCCGCTAGTCGGTTGTAATAGATATAAGCTCTATACATCTAATGTATGTTTTCATCCGATGTTATGGAAACTGAATGAATAGTAAGCTATAGGTACCTACTAGCTATTAATTGTTGTTTGTCTCTTACTTAATTAAAATACAGTAGGTACTATTATAATATAAGTTTACCCATACGGGAAATGACGCTAAAACAATTCAAATTATTTCCTGTGTACTTACAAGACGATGACTATTGTTCCTTTTATAGTTTACTTTGATTCATAGAATTAAAGTTTTCAAAATTTTATCTTATCCACAATGTCACCGAATCATCTTAATAAAGAAAAACAAATTAATATATTACATGGAATTATTATTCTTTTTTCATATTTACAATTTCGATCTTTTAAATATTTCGCACCTTTAAATACTTTAAATTAAAAAATACAAACATAAACAATAAGCACTTTCACCAGAAAAAATGTCAATCAGCTGGAACGCATTGTCCATTCAATTTCACAAATCCTGTAGGGCACGGGTCACCAGTAAACGAAGACCTCTCGTCGAGAGTAACATTAGCTGGAGGCAAGTCCTTGGCTATAGCGCTCTTTTTACTGTTTACTGTTGTCCCATTACCTGTAGGCAAGGGTAGACTGTCCGGTCTTGTCAATTTCATGTTCGGCTTGTCTTTATTTAATTCCGTATCTTTTATGATAGAATTATCACCTGTTGTAGAACTGTTGTGAGCAACACTCGAATTATTAGTTGCTTCCATGCTTTCAGTAATTTTCTGCGACACTGAATGTGTCCGTTGCGCTTGGTTTGGTCTCACGGTCGACTGCGGAAGGTTGAAACCGTTTCCGTGAAATAATTGCGGTCCGTATAGCTCTACCTCAGCTGGTTGGATGAGGATCTCGATGACGCGCGTGGGTGCAGACGATTGTAATTGGCGGTTGATATCTTGAATTACAGCGGGCCTGCGGTCCAATGGCGATATCCTTGCACTTTGCGCGTTTATTACGTACGACACGACCGCCTCCTGCCCGTGGATTTTTCCAACTACCGATGAGCAAAGCCAGATGATGAGTAATCCGATCATGTCAGGATTATTCTCGCTTCTGTTGGGCCAGGGACCTTTTTGATGTCAATAATGGCTGTAGTTAATTAATATAACAGTAATAAGACTATGTGTGTTTGTCAGGAAACAGCTGGAGGCACAATAAGGAATCGCCTTCTTGATCATCTGACTTTACGCTTTTTGCACTTAAGGCGAATACGCTTGATTAATGATAATGATGGTATCGTGAATGGTATAAATACGGAATTATAATATTCTTGCGTCATTCTGGTGACGTTTTTTTGTGAATCATCAGGGAAACTTTTGTATTTTAATAGTAGTATGTCGTCACAAATTATAAATTGTGAGCAAAAATAAATTTATAATTATTCAGAGCAATATTACACTCCTGATACGGAAAGGGGCAGACAAGAAAGGTCATATTAATAGCAGCACTTCTTAATTTTGTGTAAATTTTATACAATTACGTATTTTTTATGAACTATTCAAGTATTTGTTTATGCCGATTGCGTACGCGGACATTATAATTCTTGTCTGGACAGTGTTCTTTATAATGCATTAGGCACGACGTAGCTATTGCCTATTAATATTCGCCTTAAAAGCTAATCGTTATTAATGCTTTGGATAGCCCAAGACGAGCAACAACAATCCTTCTGAAGGCAAACCACGAATTCGAGAAACTATTTTTTTGTCCTTCAAGACAACAACAGTCGTTGACTGTTGAGTCACGAAAATGGAATAAATAAAAACTTTAAAATATTATTCTTCTATACGTTATTGAATTGGTCGGCATGTATCATCGCAACATATTTTTAAATAAATATCTTTTTAAGTTTGAAGATATGTGTATGTAGTTTAAATATTGCGCCGCATTCCTGAATTCTAATAAATATGTAAATGTGATTTATTGTTTCTATTTTTGTAAGTTTTTAAAATTGTTTCTTTACGGTTTTGAGAAAGAAGCGATTTTTATGAAATTTGGTATGATATGCCCATTTTATAATGGGGATGAACGTGGGTTTTTGTTATTCAGGAGAATAGGAAGCAAAATTTTTATCAACATTCAAAAACATGACTAGAAAACGTTACGGGCAATATGAAGATAATTATGTATAATCTTATACAATTACGTATGGTCGCATTTATATCTCGATTTTGTATAATAATAAGAGATGTGCTTTGTTATTAAAATATAGGTATCTAATATTATACTTATGATATTGTTACAACTTAACTTCCGAAAAAAATAAAATCCACCTGCATATCTATAAAAACATATTTTATTACCTGTCGGAATTTGAACTAATTGTAATTCTTTTATGATTGTATTGTTTTCTTTACATATTTATTGGTTATTGTGGAGAACAGCCTATTTTACTCATTTGCAGGCATAATTAGCCAGGTGTGCGGATTACGATTTCTAGGAAATTGCATCGACGCTTATCGGGCAGACATATTTGCATTTGTGCAGTATATAGCAATGGCCCGATTGAGGAAGAGTCAATCGAGCAAGAACCACCAGTGAAGAGACGTGTGTACTATAATCGAGAATCTAATAAGTCACGGACTTTGCGCGTTTTATTGAGTTACGACCTTCTGCATTACGTTTGGACCTATAGTGTTCGGTTATATTTGTACCTGTGTTATACGTGTTTGTATAGTTTTAATAAACTATAGTAATTCCAACGGCATTTTAATTCGAGTCTCGCGACTTGTAACAATATAAATAATTATCTATCATCATTTACGTCAAAACTTCTACTCTGTTGTATTCCTGTCACAAGTTTTCTGGAGATTGAGTGCATAATTAGAACAGCACTAGTCTCAAGTCTTGTAATGCCCCTGCTACACCCGGAATACTGTTCGTGTTAACGACTGTGTCACGTACATGTAGCTGAGGACTTTGCGTTATTTGAGATTGATTTGCTATTGTATGGAGAATAAGCGGCAAAAAACTCTCTCGTTACACGTTAAGCTAAAAATTCTTTTACTTCATGTTTGTCTCGATCATGGTATTATATAAATTTACAATAATACTATGAGATTGCAAAAGTGTAGTCTTTTGTTTTTTAGATTTGTTGTATTGGTCTGTTTGTTCGGAATTCACATAAAACTATTGGGTCGATTTTGATGCAATTTTCACTGACCGATAGCAAATTACCGGACTTAAAATCTACGGTACTTTATATACCGGGAATCCCGCGGGAATTTTTTGGGAGTGGTTTCAAGTTGTTAGGACACGTATGAAATAGCTTACTTTGTCAAACGTGGTCGACGTCGCGGGTGAATCCTAATATTTTTGGCAACTATTATACTTTTCGAAGAATTAATGTTAAAGAATAAAGAGTTATCTATCTATCTAAAGGACAGCTTCTACGTTCGATATCAAAAATGAAAGCGATCGAAACCACATGGAAGGAATGTTTTGAAATTTATAAGCATAGTAAAAAAGTAATAAATTTAATTCACATTAATCATTACACAATGCGACTTACATAGATATTACATTATTGATTACAATAAAAACTATTTTTCTCCAACACGGACGTCTAAATTTAAATCGTCATAATCTTTATCCGGTTTTGGTTTATCACTAGTTTCTCTTTTTGGTGCGTTCATTTCTATTTTATCACTTCCTAGGTCTGGAAGGAGTGGAACGAAAAGTGAAGTATCATCGTTTTGTTTATTATCTTGACTGTTTATTTCATTACCTTCTGTTGATGAGGTGAAAATGTCACTAAAATCATAATTGTTCATATTTTCTGGTTCTTTATTTACAGCTTCATTGTTTTGATTTTCATTGCTTGGAATCGCGGGTCCAGCGTTATTATTATTAAAATTAGGGTTGTTTGGTTGGTATTGGTTAGTATTTTCAATAGGCCGATAATTACTCTGGTCGTTTTGGTTATTATTCTGATGGAATTGATTTTCTGGATTATAATTTAAATTTGGATTTTGTCCATAATTATTATTACTAGATTGTGGTTGTCCATTCTGATATGGTCTGTCATTTTGATTGTTATAATTGTATCCATTTTTGTTTGGCACAAATCCATTTTGGTTTTGATTGTATCCGTTTTGGTTAGGACGTCCATAATTGTTGTTGAGTGCTACATTATCATTCTGGTATTGTGGCCTATTGTTGGGCGGGTTCTGTTGGCCGTACCCTCCTTGGTTATTGTTGAATTGATTAAAGTTGTTTTCTTGAGGTCGTTGTTGATATCCTGATCCTGGTCGTCCATAGGTTCCAGGCTGTCTAGGTGGATCATCAATTGGTTCTTTAATGACAACGACTGTGGTATCCGGCCTCTCGGGGCCAGAGTCGGGTTGATATCCATAACCGGGTCGTCTCTGGGGAGTATTTACACCAAACTGACCTCCAGCCTGAAAGTTGACGCCTGCTCCATTAGTGGTCCCTCCAAACACAGCGCCGGCAACCCCGTGCGCGACATTGTGCGCTGTATTGAGGAAATCTCCTATCAATCCACCGTAACATTTACAGACGACAATAGATATAATAAAAAATACACGTAATTGTCTCATTGTTGCTAATTATATTAGCAATTATTATTAACTTATACACTGAGCTCCACTGGTTGCCGTCGACGCACTCAATGCTACGTGTGTTAGACTGAAGCGGTCATTCTCGTGTCAAGAGTTATCCTCATATAAAACCTGTTTTATACTTGGCGAGATTTCTTTGAAAATTCACGAACAACATTTATTAATGTCAATACTTATTTTAATATTATTTTAACGTTCTATAGGTCAAGTAGGTAAGAGTAGCAGTGGGTAAGACGTTGAAGCATCTATGAAAATGTATGATTTATTAAGTATAATCAGTACTTAGAAAAAATTTAAATTTGTGGAACGCGTTGATCCAGGTGAATGGAATGGGCTCAGGAGGTTATTTGGGGTAACGCATAAGCTTTGTTATCCAGCGTGGAAATGTGATAGTATTTTGAAAATGTTCCCCCGAAAATAGCAATTTGGACTCATGGATATACGATTCTTATTTTTTAATACATAATTTGGTTTATATGTATAATAAAATTAATTGTCATTCAGATTTAAATTTATTAAGTTTGTTAGTTGCATTTTTCTAGCTTGTATTAAAATAAATGTGTTCCCTAAAATATTAAATAAATAATTATTTCTTTTCATTAGAAAAAGGTAAGGTTGATAGTACTGTGGAATAAACTTTCTTTTGTGATATTCTCAGAATTCTACACCATGTGATTCTTCAAAAAAAGCGTAAACAAATTTTAAGATTCGACGAGATATAACGCGTCGGCTACCTTAGTGTCGTAGTTGTCTATTGACAACAGTGCCCATCTTTTATCAGATCGATTATCTGCCCTTTTGACTACAAGCAAATATACCAAAACGTTACCTTAGCGGATTGTCATTACTTATTAAAATATCAAAGCATTTAATTTATGAGTTCAAGGCAGTTTAAAAAGAGAGACATATAAAACGGGAATTTAACATCATCTCCGACCGGTTCTTGTAACTCGGAACAGGTTAATTTCCATGCGATTTGACTCAGTAGAATGCACATGTATAATACATATAAAAATATGTATATTATGTGACTTCTACCACACAATAAAATAAATAATAATAAAAACATATAATTAAAATGTGAAGCCTAATAATGCATTCTTCCATACTTCATATAAATATATTCCCCATAAATATCTGATTGATATAATTATCAAAACTAGCCGATTACACATGGAATGTGTAGATAAAAGTCGATTGGTTTTAGGTGTATTGGACGCTGGGGTGGTGAATCAGTTTGCGCACATTCAAAAGTCAAAATTTTTTAAGGATCTCTAGCTATTTGGCATAAACGGATCATTTATGCATTCGTCATGTCCGTCCATCCGTCTGTCTTTATATGTCAGAGTTATCCTTCTCAATTACTAGGTTTATATGTATGTTTGACAGAAAGATCTAGTCTATATGTGTGGTGCTACATATTGGTTAGGTACCGTTAGTCAAATTTTGGAAAGCCATGATGTTGTTTATGACTTTTTTATTGAAGTCAATCGGCTTGCGCCCCTCAGGTCGCTGTGCTCGGGTGCCACTCACCCCTTGTACACCCGTGTAAAGATGGCAGTGTCTAGGGCCCAGCAACCGCGTGCTACGCACCTCTTGAACCCCTGGGTAAACACGGCCCTGCTCATAGCTGCTCGATCTGCTCTATTACTAGCGATTTGCTAACAGTGGTCAGTTAAGTTAACTTCTTCTAGTCTTCTTCTGCTTAACAGCAATAACACGTTGCGAAGCGCTGTACATAGAATAGGAAGAAAAAATAATTTTTAAGTTATATGTATGATCTTCAAAAAGTGTTCTCCAGTGGAACTTATTTTGAATAAAAACTTTTGAATTTTGAATTTTTAACTAAACACCGTGCATAAACGTGACACGATTGATTTTATGTATTTAATAATATTAATTCAATTTACAATTCATACGTATTTGACATAACGTGTAGATTTAGTTGATTGATATACATATTATTTAACAATAATTTATAGGTGATATATATATATATATACATTTAAAGGAATAATAATATAATATTTTCTTAAGTTTTCGCGACTTGTATACATAATAAAACTACGTTTTAACGGTTTTAAGCGCGGTAATTTATTTGATTTTTGTTATTTCGACGTTTCGGCCAATTCGAACACTAAATTACCGCGCTTAAAACCGTTAAAACATAGTTTTATTATGAATAATAATATTTAAAATATTTAAATTTTAATAAATAATTTGGTTTAGCGATTGTGAAAATATAAATATAAATAAATACAAATATATATAGTTAGGTACATTAAGTTAGTTTATTTATTTAATAATATCTTTATTACATTATATAGCCATTACAACATTATTGTGTTACAATAGTAAAAGGTACAAAAAAAAATACAGAATTTTCAAAGAAACGCAAGCTCAGGTGGCTGCCAAGACCCTGCACAAGGAACAAACCTGTGTTACAGTTAGCATCGGCAGCCATCCGACTGCAAGAAATTTCTTGTAGTTAAAGGCTAATTTGTTACATACAGACAGAATTCTGAATCCTAAACTAGTAAAACTGTAAAATATTAGGATTCAGATGATATTTTATTTATATTTATATTTAAGTGTCTGCATGGTATAGGGTGTGTGTGTACATATGGGGTATGTGTGCCTGTCTGTGTGTGTGTGTGTATTGTGTGAGTGCGTGTGTGTGTGTGTGTGTGTGTGTGTGTTGTGTGAGTGCGTATGCGCGTGTGTACATGGGTGTGAGTGTGTTACGATAATTACAGAGTGTATGGTACCAAGAGTAGAAACTGCCAATTTAATCAAACTAATAGTAAGTATATTAAAATTCAAATAAAAACAAAAATAAGAACTTGCATCAAAATTGCTCATTCAGTAATAAGTCGTTCTGTTTTGTCATAATTAAGGGAGTGGAACCATTTAATTAGTTTATTCTTTACTTCATACTTTTTAAGTGAATATATGTTTAAATGTCTGTTAATTTTATTGTAAAGATGGCCATGTAAGAACTTGAAGTGGCGTTTAGCAAATGATGTTCTACAGGTTACTGTAGGGCAAACCCTATCGTGGCGTCGTTTTCGGGAATAAATGGTAGGATCGTAATTAACGTTACAATGCGTTCTTATAATGACATAGAATATACAATTGTCTTACAGATAGAAGATTTGCGTCTTGATATAGCTGGTGAGTGGCGTAACGAAAAGATTTTTTGTATAAAACTTTTAGAACGGCTCTTTGGGCTCGTTCAATTTTTAAAAGATGAGTTTTGCAGGCTCCTCCCCAGGAAGTTATGCAATAGGTTAGTAAAGATTCGCATAAGGCAAAATATGTCATTCTTATAATATGTCGGTCTGCAGCATTTCTTAATTTTTTGAAAACATAAATAAGTTTCCTAATACGGCTTGTAAGGGTTTTAATATGCAGATCCCACTTAAGGCTGCTGGTAATATGAATTCCTAAATATTTTATTTGTGATGTCCTAGATAAAGTTGGGCAGTTACAGCTAGAAGTAGGATTAATACAGGAATGATCTCTGATATGAAAATCATTGAGTGGTAAATAGTTAGAACTAATTGAAAAAGGACGAAATTTTTCAAATAATATTCATGACAAATATTAAATTAGTTTAGAATTATTATTTTTATTATTTTGCACACCATGAAAATGGTAGAATGTGTAGGACATTAATTATCACTGCAACAACTTTTGTACTACATTCTGGCAAATAAAGATTATTATATTAAAGTAATTAGTAGTAGTTACTTATTGATAGGTGGACACTACACCATGTTAAATTTCCTTTACCTACCTACCTTAACACTGCCCATGTAGTGTGTAATTAATAAACTATTTGGTAATGAGAAAGAATATGGAGTTAAGAAAGTTAGAAAAGTATTATTTATCATGGATAATGATGACATGCCATATCAAGAGATGAAAAACTATTTCATTAAAGCCACATTTTGTCAGTGATTTAACAACATGTGTTTATTTTCATCCTGGTGTTTCAATTTAAAGAAATATAATCAATACGTTTTATTTTGGTCAATTAAAACATTAAACTATTCTCCCAGCATGTTTTTGCTGGTCAAGATAATTTGATTCCAAATTTCGCTTAAAACAAATAGCGTTTTACCCCTCGATATTACCATTTAGTTACAATATCATTAAATATCACGTATTATTTTACGGGAAATTTTAATCCTCCGTTTCCGCTATTTGAGAAAATATCCACTCTGGTTTTACCTGTTACAAGATATTTTTTTTTAAATTACTCCTTTTTGGGTTTTGTTACCTCGTCATACTACCTATTTATGCAATACATTATAATAAATATTTAGTAGAAGATAATATAATCGAAATAAACCAGTTTAAAAAAACAACCTTATCTTATAAGATTTAATAATGACATGCCGTTATAATAATGAATGTATATATGGATGCTATTCATTAATTCCATGAATATCAATTACTTACGTGAAGATTTTATGCGTCTGTTTGTAAACATAATGCATCATTATAACGTCAGTCTTTAATTATGAAGACTCATACAAATACGACAGGAAGGTACATATAGTAGAGGTACTCATACATTGGTACTTATAAAATAATATCGGACTAAAGATTACTTTATTTATATTCTTTAGTGTAAATGGGAAAATGCTGATTGTAGATAAGTTAAAATCAGCCAAGTCCATGTTTGCCTACGCACAGTGAAGGGTTGTGTAGAGGTATCAAATGTTATTTATTATATTATTTAACTACGTGACCCTAAAAAACGGTTCATACACACCTCTAAAACTATTCGACTGATCATATATAATCTAATCTTCGCAGAAAGTGTTGTTAGCTCTATCATCTTATATTTTTCTAGAACTTACTATTTAATTGTTCAAAAATTAGTTAGGAAGCGAATAGGTAAAATTATCTTCCCATATTTTATTGACGTAGTACTTACTACTCGTCATGATCAAATTTAACACTTGTTGAAGAGCATCGAGCGCCTACACTCTTCGAAAGGCAAAACTTAATTTCTACATGCACTTAAAGTATTATTTTTAAAGCTATTCAAGTAACTAAAAATGGAAGATATTTTTTAACAACGAAACCAACTGCAAACTAAAAAGCAAATAATCTATATTTTCTACAACATCTTGAAGTCGGTGCCAAATAAAACATAAAAAAATAAAAATAAAATTGCATAATGCACCGACTTCAAGATGTTGTAGAAAATATTATTTAATTTGCTTTTTAGTATGAAGTCACTTTGTTTTTGTTATTTTTTTATTATAAAGTACGCAGCGGCATATATTTAAAAGTATTAATGCTGGATAGATAGATTCAAGGTGAAATATATCTTCAACATACTTTCAATCAAAATTGATTGATAATAAAACAAAATAAGTTGCGTAGTTTTTGAGATACTATGGGCATGGAAAACGAATATTATTGTTCTTCCATGTTATGGGGAGTTTTTCATTAAATTGGGATTCCTTAGTTAAATGATAAAAACGATAAAATGGTCAGTCATTTCTACGCAGGTTTGCCATGGACGTACTATTCAAACTGGATTGAGTACTCCCAAGATGTTTCATAGGAACTTAGAACTTTATCTTAATAAGAATAAAGCATGAATTTCCTTGACCTTGACGTAACCAAATTAGAGAAAACATGTCACATGAAAGGCACATACTAGTAGTGTGTCTCACTCATAAAGTTACCAACCAGTACGAGTTACGAAACGGTATAATTGAACCTCGGTGCAAGTGTGCTTAGATTCAAAAAACAATATATAATAATAACAGCCCATAAATGTCGCACTGCTGGGCTCGGGCCTCCCATTATAGGGGAACGGACAGTATACCCGTCACGCTTGTCCAAGGCGGCTTGGCAGGTTTGACACATGGCTTATCTCGATGTGCAGGTTGCATCACGATGTTTACCTTCACGGTTGTTAGTAGGTGGTAATCGTAACAAAATGCACATTAGGTCAGAATACTGCCTAAGTAGTGCATGCGTTCCGGCGAGAATCGAACCCGCGCCCTTTGACAATATATTTATGTAAAATTCTCGTGTAACAAAAAGAAAACAAAAATATTTTACCATATTTTTTAGAGCAATTACGAAACATTACAATACTCTTTTTAAATAAAAGTGTATTCATATTTTTTTACTACCATCCCGAAAGTTTAAAAATATGGCCACGTGTTTTGTCGATATAAGATATTTTTCTAATTTCGCGGCAAACTGTACAATACTGGTAAAATTGTGTTGAGTAAAAGGTTGTAAGATCCAATTTTTAAACTATACAATAAAAACTGCAGATAATTTTAAAAGTACGAAGTACGGTGACCATCTTTTAATATTCAAATTGACTTATGGCTATGAAAATTTGGAAATTTATTACATCATTGTTCAAACACGAATTCCGTCATCTGATCCGATTAAAAGTGTGTAAAGTGACATAAATAATGGAAATTTTGGATCGCGATAAAAACGGAGTCCCTAGATCTTAATATTTATTTATTGAACATGATGTCTTTGTGATGTTAATTGCAAGTATTAGTTTTTACATACACTCACATCTATGGTTTTCTTTACAGTTTTCCTAAAAAAGAATCTTTGCGTACCAAGTGGATAAATACGACAGGTGGTGCCGGGCAGATTATTTGTAAAAATCCAGTTATGTTGTTATGTAGTCATCAGAGTTTTGGGGACTAAAGCAGGGTTAAAACAAAAACAGTTTATTTAAAAACGTTTAACAATAAAACAAAAAGAACTAGTCTTGGTTTTATTTAATACGCACTTTAACAAGTAGCCTCTATGGTAGTCGTTGGTTGTTTAGATTTTCTATGTCCCCGGCCCATCTGGGTTAAAGTTAGTGACCGTTTGACGTAGATGTAGCGATGGGTTTTATGTATTATTTGTGATTGACATTTAATGTGTATATACATGTAATATCTAATCATTAAACATGACACACTTGGCTATAGTTACTAACACTATCACAGATGCAGCAGGGACATTAGTATTAAATAGTTTAAAATTTCAAAATTAAGAATGTAAGCTAGCTAAGCTTAAGCTTTAATATTTAATTGTCTAAGTTAAGCTTAGACAATGCACAATATTAAAACCTCTATTGGATTAGCGACATCCATGATGTAAACGTCTATAAGCATTGGTAACCGCTTTCCATCAGGTGAGCCGTCGTCTGTCTGCTTTAGGTAATAAAATAAGATAGGTGACCCGAAATTGTAAATAGTGAGAAGTGATAAAGCTGTGTATATGTGGGTTTTAATTAAATGTTATCCTCAAACCGAAAATTGTTTAGTCACCCTACTTAGAAAGAGATGAAATTCTCTATTTGGATATCTTTGTCGTCACAGTTTTCTTGGATAATACTGTCCAGTTTGAATAGTACGTCCATGGGTTTACATACCTTTGACAGCTTTTATTTTATTTTGGAAGTAAAAGATCAGTCTGGCATCTTAATCTTAGTGTACAGGTGTAATGCCGTGTATGATCTAGTCTAGTAAATGAAAAAACGTATTATGTTTTGTATTGTTTGTTTTTATTAAATAACAAGGATTTTAAAATATAAAGAAGCAAATAACAGTAATAAGTAAGGGTCTAAATCGATTGGTAAAATCGAAGTGATAAATGAGTTTCTAATTCAAAATGCCTTTAATAAAAATTCGGTGTATCGTTGCTTTTGAAGCGTTCAATATTTTCAAAGTCAATGATCTATAACAAGAAAAAAACTTGAAACATGATCGTTAGATGTCATTGATAAAGAATTCAATCTTTCCATGCACATAAATAGTGTGTTACGATTAGTTCTTTAAAGATTTAATGAATTGAAAGTAAAAATATTACCACGATTTTACAATCAATTTCATATTGACCCAAAAACAATTAGTAAAATTAATTAGCATTACTAACAAGGGAAGTACTTAAATAACAGTGCACGACTATTAATTTAAAGCCAGATTGTAGAAATTAAACCCGAATTACACGGTTGAACCAAATTGATTTATTTGGTTAAAAGTCTGCAACATGAAAGGAAACAATGATATTACTGAAGTGAATTATTCAATTTTATGTTTACACGAATCACTTTAATGGCTTCATTCAAATTGAAAGATCAGTGAACCGAGTAATATCAACGGCCAAAACCCCCCTCTGGCTACGCCTCTGGAATACAGTTTTGTTGAAGTTCTGTCAATTTAAATGTGGTAATGCGGGAAGAAGATAGATAATTCTTAGTTATCCCCCCCTTAAGGCTTTAAGTTAAAAGTCGTGGACTATAGTTAGCTAGAAATAATGATAAGGTATGTTAAATATAGATATATAATAATTAAACGATTACCCGTATATTGTTTTGATAATTAAAATATTAATGCAACCAGGGGCCCAATTCCGCTATTACGATCTCGTTAAGATCGTCGGATACTATCTCGAATACTATCGTCTCAATCGTAGGTTTGCCTGATTTCGTTATTCTGTTAATTCCAATGGCATGGCCGTGGCACGCCTCTATAAACATTTTTAAGTGACAACTCGCAAAATAAATGTTTAAAATGTTGGTAGCTTTTCTATATTTATTTTGGCTAATGCCATTCTGCTAATGGTAATACCAATTTTTTCTGGGACGATATCGAGGTATTGTGAATTTAGGCTACGTTCCATTAGGGACTCACAACGACCACGTTCACGACCGCCGTTTTTCCTGTTGCAATTGCTTGCCGGCGTTACAATCGTAAACCCAAGTGGAACGGTTATTCGACCCACCTCTTGATATGGGTCGTTGTGAGCGTTGTGTGGTCGAAAATGATGACGTCATTAGTGACGTTTTCGCCACGACCACAACGACCGCGGTCGCCTTGTGGAACGGCTAACGGGGCATTTTGGGCGTTGTGAGCTACTAATGGAAGGCGCTGTTAGTAGGATACGAATTTTTGACACTACCACACACGAAATGGGATTGTACTTTAAGTATCTTCCCAATGCCGAGATATTGAAATAGCAGTATTGGGCCCCTGTTCATATAACATTTCTAGGTTCCGTTTTCAGTAACAAAAATCTCAAACTAAGCTAAGTTTGAAACGTCAAAATATTCAAATTCATATGAATCATTTTTTATTTTGCAAATAAAACGCAAAATCGGACCATTCGATTTGATGTTTCGAATTAGTAACGGAACGCTAAGCACAACAACACGTTATTACCAGTTTTCATAAAGATTATGTTCTATCTTAGCTCATTATTAAGGCACTTTACAACTTACATTAATTCGGTTAAACTAGAAAAACAAGTTTAAAACAAATTTACGTTTTTCGTCTGTGTATTTTTTATAAGGTTAGCTTAAAAAATTAATACTATGAAACATTATTTCTTAACAATTACCTAAAATTGTATAAACTGTTGTAAACATATCTTGAAGGCTTTAATATAGATGAGCGTACAACTGGGAAATTAATGCTCGCGGCAACAATCGATATCGGAAATTACCTGTAGTATTCTTTATAATTCGTCATGTGCAACGATTGAGATAGTGAGTGCAACGTTGCATACGTTTTCATTTATTGTGTGACGACCGCAACGTGCTTTTATGTGCGCCCATCTACAATAGCCTACTATTTTCATTCTTTATTCAAACGAAATAGAATGTAGCTTATAAATTCTTTCACTTATGCTGGGGCTCCATCTGCATTAGTGTCAAAGATTTATGCTGTGGTCGAATGAGTCTTATTTCAAGCGTTAAAAAGTAACGTTTTTTACGCATAGCCACATTAATGATACACATACGTTATTTGTCAATATTTAATGTTATTAACAATGTCGCATCTCAAATAACGCATTAAAGCCATTGTCATATCTGCGTGAAATGGCCCAAATTTTTAACATTATCCCAGATGAAGCCCCACCTTTAGGGTTGTGTATATATATGATAATACGTTGCATTATATCGATATCGATGAGATTACAGTAAACTATTATTATAGAATTCATGCGAATTTATAAATAAGAACGATTACAGGAAATACAGAATTCCCTTTGTTCAAAATGACTAGTGTAAAATTACAAGATGAAAATAAAAATAAGAAATTAATTGAATAATATTTTATTTTATTTAACCGTTTTCATATGCCTTAGTATACTATCAACATATAACTTCTAACAATAAACCGTGATGTTTTATGTACACATTATCTTTAAACACATTGAAACACATTAATTGCAATTCCACATGGCTGGTCACACAGTTTTTGGTTACTCGATGCTTTAGGTATATTCTTGATGGGTAGATCATAAAATCGAATCAAGTTGTATCTACAAGAGATTTTTGTCTCATCAAAATTATCTCACTTCGAGTGAGAACTTTATAAAATTTTCTATGTGAGAAATCTTCCAACCTTCGTTGGACTAGAATTAACTTAATAATAATAAATAATTTAATCGCCAGTTCAATCTATATAAGCTTTAAAGACAAGATACACACTTATTTGTGAAATTTAGCCGATTAAGTTCTTAACTGTTTTGTCAGTGCTTTTAAATACGAGATTATATAATGGAAAAATTATCAGATTGAACTATATGATACAAATTTTATAAACTTATTTATTATAATTTTTATAATATTACTAGCGGTCTCGGCATACGTTGACCTGCCCTGAAATAATAAAAATCTAGGATTTGATTCTAGCGCCACCTACCGGTTCCAAATGTGAATCTAAACCAAACATTTAAACAACACACTCAAACACACTAAAATTATGATTAAAATCGGTCTAGGGCTTTAGGAGTTCAGTGACATAAACACGAATCAAAGAATTTTATATAAAAATATTTTCAAAAAGTTCGATACTGCGATCCTTTCCCTGCTATTGTGGCGAACTGTATTACCATAGATTATAAAATTACTACTACGACTATCTGTGGTATTTAGATTCTAAATTCAACTATTTGACTGTGGTTACGTACGCCTGCTGCGCTTTCTATTATTCGAAATTCAAATATGTATAAATACCTATGTGTATAGTAGATTGACTTTTTTAACTTTATTTAATTTTAACTGTATTTTATTTAATCGGAGTTCAATGGCGCCACCAACTCGAACACACAAAAATGTATATATTAAGATTGTATAATCGCGTATCTCAAAGCACTGACAAAACAGGTAAGTACTTAATTGGCTAAATATCACAAACAAGTACATCTGGTCTATAATCCCCGTATAAATATTATTAATATGTAGGTTACTGTTTATAAACTAATTAAAATTTTATTAATTGTGATATTGTAAAAGTAAGACGGCAGCATACCACCGTCTTAATTTTAATATATCACAATGAATAAAGTCTAAAATACCATAGTATTTTAGACTACACTTTTATATGTAAATAGTTTTAAATTAACATGTAGCATCTATCCAATTCTTGCATAACCAGCAAGAATATACCCCCAAGCACGCATCTGCGATACCGCTAACAAAATATCTATAGCACCATTTTACACAATTTATATCAACTAACAATATGCTTAATTTACCGAAAACACGATTTAGACATTTATATTCGATATAAATTCGGTCATGGTTACTACATTATTAATTATTTATTAACACGTCCCTAACACTATTTAGACAATTTTTATTTATTGTGAAAAACAGAAAATATAAATCACATATTAAGCGACTGGGTTTGTATTGACATGTAAGGTTTTTTATAATAAGACAATGAAAAATATTATCACACAGTAAAAATGTATTTATAGAATGCTCCATATTTAGATGACAGCAATAATAAATATAAGTATTTGTGTCGACCAAAACTTATTTAAGGCCATTTCCATACTCAATTTATGATTAAAATAAATTGTTGTAAATAATGAAACGCCAAGTGATAAAAAATGACTTAACGTTTCAGAGCGACAGTTTTTAATGGGCAATTTTCACTGCTAGTATCTTTCTTTTATGAAAATACCTACTTATCAATTAGTTTCAGTAAGTAGTAAGTTACGGCTGCGAAGCACGACTAATTTAATACAACGATTATGGCGGAGGACTGTGCTAGAAAGCAATTTGAAAAGACAATTTTTTAACGTCAAAATAAAAACTGATTTCAAATGCTAATTGCCAAACTTTCACTATACATTATATCATAATTAAGACAATATTTATGAAATAATCTCAATAAATAAATGTTTGTATGTATTTATTACAATGTACATAGATATTTTGCGTTATAATAAAAATCTACGTAAATGCTTACTACATATTATATTGATTTTATAAATTAAGTTGGTATAAATTAGAACTGGTAGTCAAGTGTAAGTGAATAAGGCGATCTTACGCTGAAAAAAGATTTACATTTTGTAGCAAGGGCGGTTTCATTATTGGGCGAACGAAACAGCAATAGTCATTTGTACACGTGCGAAACAGATAGAATATATAATAATGGGTCATTATAAGAAATTATCGTACTTAATATAAATACAAGCAATAATATAGGTCATTGTACAAAATTCTTCTTGCTTCGCAACTTTTTTAGCAAATGAAATGATCTATATCAAGCCTTTCTGTATAACCTGTGCCTAAACTAAATATCCTTCAATCTAAAACCCTTTGGTAAAATCTTTTCATAAATAAAATTAATCATAAAACCCAGTGGTTAATGACACTGATTTCCTACTGATTATTTATTATAGTTAATTTTCAATGTGTTACTATCCATTCCTTTTACTTAAAGCCACTCAGTTGACCTTGTTTAGTGTTGTGGTCATAAACTCTTTCTACGATTTAAAGTCAAATGAACACAATGTACGATAATTTTAAAACATCTTTAATTACAAATATATACATTAAAAATTGAGTTTTGAGTTGCCATAATTATGTGGTATAGGCTAATAGTTCGTACACGCCTTTTAGTTGTGTTTAGCGCAATGGCACTAAACACAATTAAATGCCGCACAGACATGCGCTCTCGCTCGGCCGCTATCCGAACTAGCATTCTATCTCTTTTGCCCAACATTCCATAAGGTGTAATAAACGTTTACATTGGATTGGACCCGGAACTAATTTCACTCAAAGCGCGTTTACTATTTATGTGTACCATATTTGAAATTTCATATCGTGTAATGCTTTCGTATATTTGACCAAATCTTTGAAAAATAGATTTACTAACCAGTTTTGTATATTCACTTGCTTTACTACTGGTTAAAATTTGATATAAATTCCATCTAAGTAATTTTTTATCAATTGTAGGGTAAAGGAATAGATGATATAAAACCCAGCAGTAGTCGAAACAGAGATACTGTTAGGTCCCTTCAATTGATATATTTTTATGTAGTTTGAAACAAGGTTACTTACCGTAAATATTCATAAACCGGCCAACTAAACTTTCACACCCAAATAACTGCCACAACTGACTAACTAACCATTCAGAACTAATTAACTAGATACTGACATTGTCACTAATAGTCGATATAGGCATGCTTTCCTTTTCGGGTGTCGGATGTATTGGACATGAGGGCCTTTTGGGGTGGCGTTTAGTCCGAGTGCGTATATTTTTGGGGGCACTTGGACGGGGGCTCCCCTTATTGGGCTCGGAGGGGCAGCGGTGGAGGCGATACAAGTCGCCACCAGCACTAAAGTCAAAATAGGGCGTCAGTTCTCTTAAATTGACGTTACTTTAATGTAGTTTAAAATAAATTCTACCAATTGTAATAAAAGGAACAGATAGCAACAAATGGATGTAAATATTCATAAACTGACTAACTAAACTTTCACACCCAACTAACTGCCACAACTGACTAACTAACCATTCAGACCTAACTAACTAGATACTGACATTGTCACTAATAGTCGATATAGGCATGCTGTCCTTTTCGGATGTCGGATGTATTGGACATGGAGGCCTTTTGAGGTTGCGTTTAGTCCGAGTGCGTATATTTTTTTGGGGCACTTGGACGGAGGTGCCTCTTGTTGGGCCTCGGAGGGAGCTCCGGAGTGGCAGCGGCGGAGGCCGAGACAGGTCGCCAGCAGAGGCCGACTTGTCGAACACTTTGCGGGTGGGTGGCGCCGGTTTGGGCCTGCGTCAGTCTATTACATGCTTTATCTTAACATAAAGGACGCAAGAGAATAGGAACCCGAATATCGGTATCACCGACATACCGACACCTACTGCCGCCAGAATAATGAGATGATCCCGTATGTGGTTTGTGAATTGGCGTATGCAACCCTGAAATCAAAATAGGTGCTTATCAATAACTTGCTTATTAATTCTTTACGCGGGAACTTGAAGAGTTTTGCTGTGCAGTATGTATACATTAGGACAGGTTACATTGTATTAAATTTTTATTTAGGCGTTGTTCACCTCCGAAAAATGTATTATTATTTATTTCTTATCCTATGTCTAGTCTTGGTATTGAAACTACATATACACTAAATTTTAGTAAAAACAATCCAATAGTTTTTTATCGTGAAAGCGAAATAGACAGGCATAGTTTATTTCGCATTTGTAATATTAGTATAGAAGAACATATTGTACACAATATCTATAATTAAAATAGCAAAAAGCCTATTATTATTCTTAGCAAGTGATCTGTTGGATACTTTAATCTGATAATCCTGCTTTAATTCGGCAGACATAATTTATTTATGGCTAAGTAAAATAAGTAAATCTTGTGTTATTGCTTAAGCAATCTTGAGACAACCCTAGGTTAGGATTGTTAGAATACAAATCTTTGTAGTGGTGCAGTTTATAAAAATAGATATATAAGCATGCATAATATATGCAAACATACTATAAATATACATATTATTTTTCTTTTTACTTTATCCACAATCAGTCGCAACCCGACTTTAAATGAATGGCTTGTGCTTATTTTATTTTATTAATGGGTGTGTTCCCCACTGAGAAGACTACTCTTTGTTTTAAGGAGAACTAAGTCCTCTCTTGTAGCTTCTGAACATCATGCCTCTTCAACCGAGATGGATATGTACGCTGCATCAACTTGGCTGCGAATTTATTTACGTGCAGAGTCAATCGACATTGGTAGTTTTTTGAGAGTTCACGAATTTCTTCCTTTGCTGTTTTCACTTCGAGATTTTCGTGAATCTCGCTGTTTCTTACATACCAGGGTACTCCTGAGATAGTACGAAGTATGACATTTTGGAGTCTTTGGATGATAGAAATGTTTGAGTTGCTAGCATTACCCCAGATTTGGATTCCATATGTCCATATTGGCTTTAGTACTATATTATATATAAGTAACTTGTTGTCTATAGACAATTTACTATTACGTCCAAGTAACCACAACATAGTCTTGTACTTTAGATTCATCTCATCCCTCTTGCTTTGAGCATGATACTTCCAAGTTAATCTGCGGTCAAGATGCATTCCCAGATATTTAACTCTCGTCACTATGTGGTAAAATATTCTCTCCAAGTGTACAGGAGGACAGTCTCCTTTCCTCAGTGTGAATGTTATGTGTAGAGATTTTGATGGAGTCGCCCTTATTTTCCATTAGTTAAGCCAATGCCATATTTCGTCTAGTCCTTTTTGTAGCTGTTCAGATGCAGAGTTAAGATCCTTGCTAGTGGGCAGTAGTGCAGTATCGTCAGCGAACGTAGCTGTCATTACTCCCGCAACCTCTAGGTAGGTCTGCAGTGTATATAGTATAGAGCACTGGACCCAAACCTGAACCCTGGGGTACGCATGCTCGGATATTATGTAGTTCTGAGATTTCTTCTGATTCTTGAACTTTGAATAGTCTATCCGATAGATATGAATGCATGAGCAAATGGTAACTAGGTGGTAAATACATTTTTAATTTAGATAATAGTCCTTTATGCCACACCTTATCAAAAGCCTGTTGTACATCAAGAAAGGCTGAAGAGCAATACTCTTTCTTTTCTAAGGCCTCTCTGATTTTGTCAACTACTCGGTGTACTTGTTCCACTGTAGAATGACTTTTCCGGAAGCCAAACTGGTGGTCAGGTATAATCTTCAATTCAGTAAGTATAGGTAGTATTCTACGCAGTATTATCTTCTCACATACCTTTGACAAAACTGGTAGCAGACTAATAGATCTATATGATCCTACTTCATTAGGTGGTTTACCCATTTTGTATATCATTATGATTTTCGAGACCTTCCATATTACAGGAAAATATTGTGTTCTTAGTACTCCATTGTACATAGTAGTCAATTGTACTATTGCTTTTCGAGGCAAGTGTTTCAAAATTTCTTTTGTAATCAAATTAAACCCAGGGGCTTTGTGATTTGCTCCAAATTTCAGACACCGTTACGGGAGTAGGTGGTAGTGCCATTTGATAAGGTTGCGACAATATAGTGTCAACAACACTCTCCGCTTCAAAGTCGTCTATGTCGTTGGGCGAAAAAACAGCCTTGAGATGGTTCGCAAACACATCAGCCTTTTCAAGTGAGGTTCTAGCCCACTTGTTATCACTTTTCCTTAAAGGTGGCTTTGCTTCCTGTGGTCTATCAAAAGCCCTGACAAGTTTCCATAAGGAGTAATTACTAGCTGGTGTAGGTGTGAGAGCCTCTAATTTTGCGCTGAGTGTAATATTGTGCCATTCCTTTAATAGTTCTGTAAGTTCCTGAATCGATTTATTGAGCTGTCTTTTATCCTCAGAGTTTCTGCTTAGTTGCCACTTGCGACGGAGTCTCCGTTTTTCAAGAATTCTTGTTCTACTCGTAATTTGGAGTGGAAAGTTTACGGTTCCATTCTTCTGTGGAATTACCGGTGTATTTTTCCAGCAAGCTTCTTGTATGAGGGTCGTAATATTTTTAGCTGCCTCCTCAATGTCTTCTGGGCTCTTTAAGGCTATTTGCAAATCTATGTTATTATCAATATAATCACTGAATGAATCCCAGTCTGTAGCATTGTTAGTCAGAGCTGCAGGTCTCTCAATCGCAATGACCATAGTACTTACTGTTAGCAAAACTGGTGTATGGTCTGACGAGCCATCAAGGCAAGATTCTGGCTTTAGATAGTGCTTGGACAAGCCTCTGACAATGAAAAAATCCAAAAGATCAGGAGTTTTATTTGGGTCTGTTGGCCAATATGTTGGCTCAAGGGCTGATACAGTGAGCAAATTATTTTCTATTATACTAGATAGCAGTCGAGAACCCCAGAATGTTTAGAATTCCAGTTTCCACCTGCAATGAATCGCCTACCCAAGGTGTTGAAAAAATGGTTGAACATAGCATTGGATATATTATGCCTTGGCGGGCAGTATACGGCAGAAATATTGAAGTATCCACAATTATCTCTTATGGTTATAGTAGTAGCTTGAATCAGTTTTGTATTGTGGCAGTACATTATGTTTTACTGTATCTCTCACTATTAGTGCTGTACCAGCATGTCCCCTTCCATCTGGGTGGTTAGTGATGTAGGTTTTATATCCTTGGAATTTAATTGAAGAAGAGGATGTACAATGTGCTTCGGAGATAAGCATGACATCTAGTTTGTGTAAATGTAGCAGTACTTCAACATCTTTGTTGGGTGTCAAGCCATTTGGGTT
Organism: Dendrolimus houi; assembly: GCA_039645545.1. Classification (NCBI taxonomy): domain Eukaryota; kingdom Metazoa; phylum Arthropoda; class Insecta; order Lepidoptera; family Lasiocampidae; genus Dendrolimus; species Dendrolimus houi. The sequence goes on along the minus strand of CM077119.1, from coordinate 19,854,795 downwards.
CCATGTCCCTATACGCAATGATGCCATTATATAGGTTTGTTCACTGGCGTTGTTATGAGTTGCATTAGGTTACTCATTTGTTGTAGTAATAGTTCAAATTTTTCACTTTATTTTATACATATTATGAATACAGACATACAAAATATAATAATGATACTTCAAAATAAAAATAATTTGCACTTACATTATAGTGAATGTTGGAGGGATGATCTCTTGTACCACAGCGTGTTGTGATGGTCTTGCAGCAGGAGTCTGGCACCAGCAATTTGGGGTCGTGCTCGTGCCATGGACTTCTTCGCCAGTCTTCGAATCTTACTGCACCGCAACACTTAAACTGTAAATAGATAGACAAACATTGTTAAATGCAATTTAATCTAAACCGACTTCGATTATAGTGACCGTTAAGCTGATATTAGACGATTCATTTGTCTTTCAATTTGGACGAACCATGTAAGCCTGATTCATTCAATGACATTTAATAACGACGTGTCCTTTCAACCAAACTGATACAATTTGTTGGACCGTCTCTTATCAGCATTAGACAGTGTATTAAATATGTATTAAAACTTTGATTTTAGAGCCGATAATAGCTCTTTATAATAGATTACTCCCTTTCACGGAAATTAGTCCATTCTTCGCAATAAGAAGTATTCTAACTTTAATAAAAATGTTAAAAATTGCATTCAGATTCGGGCTTAAACCGAGTTATTTTGTTGCACTTACATAATGTGGCCGCTGACGTCACACAACAACATTGTTATTTTATAAACTACTAGGATATGTCTGCGACTTCGTCCACGCGACTTGAAATTCCCGTGGGATTCCCAGGACACGAAGTATCGCAGCGTTTAAAAAAGAATGTAAGCAATCGTTTTAGCAGCAACTGTATCGGAATAAGCTAATTTTTATGTATCCGAACAACTTCAAACCGCTCCCGGGAAAATTTCCGCGGGATTCCCAGGTTGAAAAATATTACACATTTTATTACATTAAATTTGCTATTGATCAGTAAACAAATCACATTGGAATTAGTTTTTTTAATCTGGCCATTTTAAGTCATTCCCAGTAAAATTCCCGCGGGAGTCCCAGGATAAAAAGTAGAGCAGAGTTTAATTCTAAGAATTAGCTGTCGATCAGCGAAAACCGCATCGAAATCGGCCCAGTAGTTTTTATGTTTCTTTTAGTCAAGCGTGGACGAAGTCGCGGGCATATCCTAGTAATAAATATTATCAGTGATTATCACTTGTGGCTGAATTTTACGAACATAACTAACTTATTATCACGTTATCGATATGCTAATTTAAAAATTCATATTGTTTAGCATCAGCCATGAGGTTTTTATTTTTACACACCTGCTAAAAAGGTGTAACATTTTTGGCTCTTTAATATTAGTTTAAACATGGTTAGTTGTGTAACAGTTATTGAGTAGCATAGTTGTTCTTGTCGTGTTTCTTTTTAAAGTTAATAATTGATTTTGTTATGTACCCTCTTATTTCTAAACGATACAATCGGCTATTTCCTTAATTGAATCATAATGTTATATTTTTATTTATTCGGTAATTAGCGCCTGTTTTGTATAGAGTATTTACTTGTCTATAATTTACAATAATTTACTTAATTAAAGTGTTAATCGGATTAGTCTCGGGATTGCTCTCGGAGGGGTCTGTTCTTTATTATCCATAACACAAGCTTAACATTTGCTTAGATTGTGGCTTATATATTTTTCTAAAATATGTTTCCTTTATGACATCTTAGCTCAACCCGAATATGCTTTGCTGTGGCTCAATTTGATAAGGGAAGTATAGACTGGATGATTGATGAATTGGCATCAACTACTTTTCAAGCTTTAGGTTACAAACATACTGTTACAACTTATGTTCCGACAAAAACAAAATCCACCTGCATATCTGTAAAAACACATTTTATTACCTGTCGGCATTTGAACTAATTGCAATTCTTTTATGATCGTCTTCTTTTGTTTACTTATTTATTGGTATACGTTTCTAGAGAACAGCCCATTGTTTTATTGTACTCGTTTATGGCCACTTGCGGCCGAGTCATTAGCCAGGTGTTTCGGGTTACGTCGACTAGGATACGGGCATATATGCATTTGTGCAGTATAAAACGATAGCCTGATGGAGAGAGACGACAGTCGAGCGAGAACCACGATCAAAGCGAAACCTGTGTACTACAATCGGGAATCTAATAGTGACGGACTTTGCGCGTTTTATTGAATTACGACCTTCTGCATTACGTTTGGACTTGTTGTGTTCGGTTATATTTGTACCTGTGTTATACGTGTTTGTATAGTTCCAATAAACTTTATAATAATTCTAACGGCATTTTAATTCGAGTCTCGCAACAATACAAATACTGTATATGTTGAATAAAAAGTATATATAATATCTATCTTCTATTAATTGAATTTTAATCATTGTGTTATTTAAGTATATCACTCCATTGACTACTTTATATGTGTATGTAGCAAATGAATTTTTAATTTTATATATGAATTAATCTTTCTTTATACTTACTTCGGCTTGCATGAGGTCTACTGCGTTCGTGATAGTGGTATCCAATGCATAATTTGACAGGAAGGTATTATTCATTTCTGCACGAAGTTCCTCTTCTATGGCCACTTCGTAATAGTACGCCAAACCACCGGCGCCAATTTCCAGGATAAAAGATATCAACAGGAAGTATGTGTACTGTAAAGTAATAATGTTTTTATTTAATGTTGAATTTAATAATGGTTATCGTTTACGGATTATGATAAGCTATGGTGGCTATGCCAGTTTCTATATAGGAAATACCTCATTCTAATGAATGAATGTTGGTCCACAAAAGCTAGCAATTAATTTTTTTATTGTAGTAAAACTACTATAATACGGGTATCATGTAAGCTATCGCCAATTTAATTAGTTTTGTGTTTCTTAAATAATAGGGTTTGCCCGCATAATAGTAGATTTGTCACTAAAATGTAGTCACCAAACAATATAAAATCAATTCCACAATAAATCACCTAAAATCATGGAGATATAGGGTCTAGTACCAAATAAATGATTTTGTATGTATTATAATAGGTTTATCCTAATAAGTATTTAAGCAAACTAATTTAAGGAGATCACCAACAAATCATATATTATATCACTAAAAAATTTCATAAATTTCCAAAAAAAATTTAGGGTTGTCGTCATCATCGTTTCAACCAAAAGAGTCTACTACTTAACTGGACATATGCTTCCCCCAAGGATCTTAATTTCCACAGGTAGTATAAATATATTTAAATAAAATTTCTAGTAGAATAGTAAATAAAACACTTAATTAAAGTCAAGATAATCAATATTTATTAATTAATTAATATTAATTAAGGACCCATCGTTGAGGCCGGAAAGCGCGCCAATTTGTCTCCGCCTCTTTGAACATATTTTCATTAAAATTATAAATTGATGTATTAAATTGGTAACGAATACTATTATTTTAATAACTGAACGAAATAAAATGTAACTACTGTATTGGTGACAAAATATAACAAATAAAAAGGAGCCGCAGTCAGGGATCGATAATCGATTTATTTGGTGACAGATCTACCATTCTGAGCACAAACCTATTATTTAAGTAATAAAACTATTCTTATAAGAACAAAGTTTATATTCATCTAATGCACTACAATTTTATTGGTAATCCATCTCTTATTTTACACATCTAAGTATTAACATAAATTTCATAATTCATACCTGGGAACACTTTTTTTTTATCTGAGAACGAAAATATTTCGTGGCGATAGATCTATTTATTAGGCGATACAACTTGATGACAAATATAAATTTTGGTGTCAAAAAATATAGTCCCCCCGTATAATACTAAAATTATGCTATAATACCACAAATAGAATATAACCTTTAAAAATGTATAATGTTTATGGCTGATTTTACATTTTCATTTTTCAATAGTTATTAGAACTTTATTCAATAGAATAAAGTTATGAAGAAAGAATACGTAAGATACTCACACACAACAAACTCGTCCTATTTTCCATTTTGAGGCCGCAACAGCCGAGGGCGCAGAGTGGCACTCCTAAGGCTCCGGCGATGATCAATAAGTACGCGATTGCTGGATAGGTGAATGTAGGCAGGAGTGATACGTATCTATGCCGATACGCTACCGTCCAGGCACCCACTAATAAAACCCCAGCGCCTGCGAACTGAGTACAATATAATCCTATATTGAAAAATTCCATACAAATTCATGTAAACTAAAAACTTTTTTATCGCTGGAGTACAGCAGACAGGCAGACGGCCCATCTGATGGAAAGCGGTTACTGTCGCCTCTGGACGTTTGTAACACCAGAGGTGTCAATAACGCGCTACTGGCCTCGAAGAAGTTTTATGACACCCTTTTTAAAAAAACCCATATTGTAGCGCTATGTGAAAACTACGGCTGGGGAGCTCATTCCAAATCCCCACGGTGCGCAAGAGAAACGTTCTAGAGAATCGTTGCGTACAAGACTGAAGCGGCTCAAGGAAGTGGGGATGAACGCCCAGCCGATGGCGTGCGGTGCGGTGGTAAAAAGAAGATGAAGGCACCATTCTGAACAGTTCCTCCTGAACACTCTCCATTGTATAGACGGTAGAATACGCAGAGAGACGCGAAGTCTCTCCGAAGGCCAAGCGTATCTAAGCCGTCTGTGAGTAATGATCGTCGATAATGCGAACGGCTCGACGTTGAATACTGTCCAGGGGATTTAGCTGGTAGGCGGGTGCCCCGGCCTACAAATGTGAGCAGTACTCCATATGGGGCCTCACCTGGGCTTTGTAAAGCACAAGGCATTGCCGCGGAGTGAAATAGTGCTTGGACTGGTTTAGCACTCCCAGCTTCTTGGAGGCAAGTTTTGCCTTGCCTTCAAGGTGGTCCTTGAAATGTACATCGTTTGCAATGTCGACACCAAGAATCCCAATACTCTTAGAGATTGTAAGGGGTGTTCCTTGGAACTAAGCGCATGTACGAATGGGGTTTTCTTGGTAGAGAATACGCAGACCTGTGTCTTTGTGGGATTGAATTGGACAAGGTTTTATCTCCCTCACTCAGAGACTCTCTCTAAGGAGTTCACTACCTTAGACACAAGTTTAACCCGACTTTCCTCCACAAATGATCGAGGGACGTTTGCGCGTCCAGAGTAATGCGCGTCGCCAGTGCTGTCAACCGTATAACAATTAATGTTGTCAATGGACAACATATCATTGATATGCAAAATGAACAGCGTCGGCGACAGCACACAACCCTGGGGCACACCAGCATTGATGTGCTTGATGCTAGAGCAGCAACCGTCGACAACGACTTGTATGCTGCGCCCATCAAGAAAGCTGGATAACCAGGTGCAAAGTCCCTCGGGTATCCCGTAAGATGGTAGCTTCGACAGAAGAGCCCTGTGCCTCTGCCTTAGCAATATCTAGGCTGACAGCCAGAGTTTCACCTTCGCTCTCAATGGCCTCAACCCCAATGGTGGGTCAGGTACATCAGAAGATCCCTAGTGGAGCGACCATGACAGAAGCCATATTGCCAGTCATTTAAATTCTTTCCTTATTCCACAAAACCTACACCATTTCTTAGAAAAAGAAAAATACTATTTTAAGAAATAGTGAAGTACTAACATATTATAAACATAGCAAAATTTTGAGAATTTGTATGGCGCATTTTCAGCAAAATTTGCATTTAGTTTATTGCTGTGCCGGAATTATATTCGACAGATACACAACGCTGATTTTCAGTGCAAATCTTCCTTTTGGGGTCATACCAAAACAACCTGTTTTTTTTGTTAAATATTATTAATACTATTTAATTAGTCAACAATAAATATATACACTAGCAACAAACATAATATTGTTTTCATTAATAAAAATATACATATGTAGGGTAAACTGTACCATTGCTGGCATTCCAACTCCTTGAATGAATGAATGAATCTTTATTTGTAGAAATACAGGTAATAGTTTTACAAAAGATGGCAAACAAAGTCAATTGGTCTCACTGTATTTGACCTAAACATGGTCAATTAATTGGTCATACAAATACTTGGGTACATCTCAATTTAAAAAATTATAAGCCTTTGAGCGTTTTCACTTTTAATTGGCACCCTATTAATTTATAAGAACATTAAGAAGTCGATTTTTTTTTGTAATATGTCATATAATGATGATAATAATATTATTCTATGACTACAAAATAAAATAGACTAACATTTCTCAGTATCTTGAATTCGGCTGGGTGTCTATTGACTGGTAGTAAGAAGTAAGAATATGGCTGTAAAATAGTTCACCCAATGCAGTTATAAAAATTACTTATAGTAATTATAAAATGATATAAAGTCTAGAAATAAGTTTACATAATTATATAAACAAAATTTAATTAATTTTATATTCTTACCAGGAAAACGACATTGAAGATATGTAGAACACATTTCAGGAAGTTGATGCTGCAACAGTCAGCATCCCTCGATTTTCGCGGTTTAATTTTCTTTTTCTTGGATAGGAGTGCACTTCCATCCTTTTTATCTTCGGCCATGTTAAATTTGATATTGTTCGCTTTAGCTTCGTTAACTCATTTTATGTTGCATATTCTGAAATAAAAGGAGACAATTTAAGTTCTTTAGGTTATGTAATAAATATATACAAATTATAATATGTTATACTTACAATTGTAAATGAATTATGTTTAAGGCGAGGAAATGGCTTTTACTTAAATATTTTGTTACAAAATGTATCATTTGGCTAAGTTACAAAAATTTTAATTAAATGAAACATTTCCAAATAATTCATTTTATGTTCATCTTTTTCTGCATATAATTTCTTCATTCAGATTGTTTTAAAAGAAAATATTTTGCATTGATTTTAAAACATATTGCATACATTTTGAAATATCAATTATATAATATTTATATCAAATAAAATATTCACTTTAAGAAATATTTGTTAATTTTAATATTTTAGTATAAACCATTTGAATGAAAATATAATGTATGATCTATTCAAAATATGTAAGTGGAAATTGTCACTAAAACTAATTAAAGCCATTATAACGAATTACATTATTTATTCAATTAGCAAGCCTTATTCTACCTTATAAAAGTGGAATTATATAATACAACACATATCCTAAAATTATATAACAACTGTCTCAAAATAATTGATCCACAGTTAGTAAAGTAAAAATTAAAATATCATATTTGTATATAAGAATAAAATATTATATTTCATGTTGGAACTTACAATGATTCAATATGTACAGAAAATTTTAGTTTAATATAAAAAGTGAACAAATGTGTAATACATTTATAATAGTTAATCATCAGTCCTTCATTTCATCACATGTTAAATTCATTCCTTAAAATAGTTCTATGTTCCACTAATCCTTTGGATTGTAATATGCACATAAATACAATTAATTTCATTATAATTTATGATTAATATCAAAAAACAGTTCATCCGGTCACAGAATACTTTCCAATTAATGTCATTTACCAAATATAAGTATTGTTATCATATAACTTGAACAAAAATGGTGTCCATCACTATATTTTCTATGTGAACATAAAACATTTTTAACCCAATCCTCCAATGGCACCTAACCTCAAGTCCTGAAGATGTTCTAGTTATATGACCAAAATTGTATCCTAATTCACACTGCTTTGACCTCATTTAGAAGTTCAATGCCAACATGGGTTAAAATTAGTTCCTGTATTCAATCCAAATCGATTAGCTAATCATCATAGCGTCTTAGATTTGTTTCCAACTTATCAACAATTTTCCTGTAAAAATCAATTTGCTGCCTCAAGAACTTCTGCATTGTCGCCTTCAAATCTTCAGTCCTTTCAGATTTGAAGTGATTAATTTCGGCAAGAAGAGCATAGGATATCACATCAGTTCTCCTTAGGACTTCATTTAATTGGGCTACTTCCATTTTGTGTTCAGCAGTAAGCCTCTCACACTCACGCTTTTTCTGAACCGCTCCTTTATGATTAGCCAAAACATCAGGGAAGCTGCCCACAATACCTTTGTATAAGTGGAATTTATCACCAAGAGGTTCAAAATCGTATTTTGGCTGTTCATCATACATTCGGCCAATTTCAATATAAACACCTCCAGTCTGCTTTATGGCAGAAGTAAGCTTTGATGTTGACACAATAGTTCCTTCATCTAAGCTGAGAGCATTCCCTAAGCCATAAAATGCCTCTCCAATCTTCAAGCAATCAGTTTTATAGGGGCCCTGGAATCTCTTGGTCTGGGCCATGCACATGCTGGATACAGATTTGACAGAAGTATCCATGCTGTTAATAAAAGTGTGGCACTGCTCCGTTATATGATCAACTTGTGATTGCAGTAAAGCTTTTTCAGGCACAACCAGTGATATGCAATAATTTAGACCTAACAGATTATCTCTCTCTGCTTGACGCTTGCCAGCTTTCCACCGTTTCTCATCAGTGCATGTCAAAAAATGTTGCCATACTTCACTCTTTGAAAGGACTGGGTGCTTGCACATCCAGTCAACAAATTCCTGTAGCTGCACTCTCCTCCTTTCAATCAGTTGCTCATCATACCGGCCAGATATTTGTTTGTCAGGTAAAGGAGGTATTGGTATCAATGTGAATTTTTCTTGCAACCTTTCATGAAGCCAATCAAAATGTTTGTATCTTCTAGAAACTTGTATATTATTGAAGGAAGGTGTCAGCTGATATGCGATGAAACTTTTGATCCCTTTAAATTTAGATTCCTTTTTTGGTGAAGCCACAGTCACATTGTAAGGCTGTGATATTGGAGCCCAAATGTAGCCATCTTCATCCTGGGTGATGTAAACTTTATCTGAATCTGGCACTTCAACATTCAGTGTCCCAAGTAAATAACTCTCACCACTGACCTTTGATGAGGGTGCAAATTTATTTTTCCTAACTGTGCCCACAGAGGAGTAATTGGAAGTTGTATCATCTATCTGAACATTGTAATCATTGATAGGCATTCCTGGTAGGGGGGTGAGGGGTGCCTGTTGATTATATTGGGATGTCTTGTTCTGATGGGAAACAGGGCCAATTTCTGAGTAAGTATCATCATCCCAATCATCGTCCCAACCATCCTCATGTGATGCACCTCTCTGGTAGTTGCTATCCCCTGCACTGAATTGATGATCACCCCAGTCATCAGCTGCTTGATCATACCTGGGAGCAGGAGGCGCCGCCTTTGTTTGGACAGATTCTTCTGGAGTGAGTTTTCTTACATAAGCTGCTGGAAATAAGCCAGTTTCTCCCTTAGCATTCTTTCCTTCCCACCAGCCTTCACCTATCTCTGTGTTAAGTAATGTGAGTACTTCACCACATGTTATGGACATCTCAGTGGTCCCGGGTTCACCAGTGAAGTCATACAGCGCCTGTACTTGGCTGCTCATTTTAGGACCGTTACCTACAACAATAGCATAACAGATTATTATATTAAGCCTAGTAAAGTTTATTAAATGGATTGCTCAGCAAGTACATGCACTATCTTATCAGTGTTATCTAGAAAAGTAGGGAGTATGCACATATATGTGATAAATAGCAATGTTGATACTAATTGTTCATATATTATTATTATTAATAATCATTGAAAGATTTGGGACCACGTTTTGCGTCGCGTCGTAAGGCGCTGACACATTTTCCTAATAGCCCCTAATTAAGCATTGCTGGTAATTGACAAATGTTGAGGTATGACATTCATTGTTTTATAGCCTCATTCTAAGCCAATGTAATTGTATTCGTTGTTGAGTTTCTGTCCTTTATGCGACAGTAAAATACAATTTAGCAGTTATTACCGATTTTGAATTCGTAATATTTCAATATAACGAAATCACAACATTTTAAATCTCTTAAACGGGCTCTGCATTTATACTTAATTCGTTCTTGTCTACATAGTATTGGCTAGTAAGATTAATGAAATACGAGAAAAGAAAGCAAGAGACACAAGAATAATTTATGAAATTCTTTAGTTTTGTGGTGGAAATCAACTCAATGACGTCAATTTGAAAATCGTGTACATAATGGTTTAAAGTCAACACAATCAATAAAACTACTAGTAAATATGTTAGATAAGTTAATAACTCACATGAAATGTGTAATTAACGTAAATATAAATGGCGTTACTTACTTTTTTCACGGTAAAAAACGTTCTTAGGGCGGATACACTGATTGTACAGTCATCTGTTTGACAGATTACTAAAAATTTGTTTTCGTTGACAGCTTGTTCTCATTTACGTGGCAAGATTTTACGAAATGGGAGACCTTCGTTGGTCAAGTTTAATATTCAACAAAGCAACCAACAGTATAAGTTTTTATTTGACTCAAAATCTGATTTTGTCCAATGAGAAAATAGCGTATTGTCAAAACGTTCTTGGCTTTTACTACGCAGCGGTAGTGCTTAGCGCTGTCGTCGGGGCCGTTGGAATGTATAACTGAATAGTTTACATAAAAATTGCTAGATGTCACTGAGTACCTAAACTTTTGTAATTTGTATTTCTACAACCGTTTATTTACCGAATTTTAAATATAATTCTAAGAACACCATGCTTGTGTCGCATAATGTGAATTGTCGGGTTTCTTATAAAAAAAACATTGTTCTTTTTCAATGGTCATGTATGTAGCAAGAAGTCCTGCTGGTGAAGTGGATAAGAAGGTCATATCTTATTCAAATGCCGAGGTCTCTAATCCTAGAGATAACTATCTGTCAATGATTGACTAAACGTCAATCATTGTCAGATAGTTTTTCTTGTATAATGTGTGTTTTTTTGTATTTACGGATAATGAAAACACGAAGAGGGCACCTACTTTAGATCGGATTTATTGACATTTGAAGCTCGTCAATTAGATTTTATATAACCTCTGTGAGTATAATTTTCGTCTTAATTCAAATAAGAAACCGGAGCACAGGCCCGGTAAGAGACCTTTAAGATGGAAGAAGAATATTAAAGAATGGAATTATAATAACCTAGTGATAACCGTAACTCGTGACACACTGTTCCGACACAGGTGGCACCACCAGTCCGTTCTTGTTTTTAATTATCGTCTTTTTGTTAAAAATAAGGTTTTTAAGCTTAAATCAGTGTCAATTGAAAGTCTTAACTAACTCCGTTTCAATTTCGTTAATTTCATGTATTTTATCAATTCGATTTCAAATTTCAGCTCAGACTCCGATATTTGCCTGTCTGTTTATGTATTATAGCTGATTATATCAGGAATAGTTTTGTGTATTTACAAAAATGTAGGGTAATATTTGGGAAATATAGTTTTTATATCGGGAAAGATAGTATTTGCTCGTCTGGGTGGTTCCCACCACTGTTCTTGAGTATGTGGCTATAAAAGCTTTGTGTTCCGACTTTAGTGGCCAGCTTCTAGTCCTCCCTTCGAAGCCGGAATCATTAGTTGGTGTTGTAAATTGTCATAGACAACAGTAAACACTTTCCATTAGGTACGTTTACAGCAGACATGCTGTACTCCAGCAATAAAAAAAGGAGACACAAAAGAGGAAAATTTTCTATTTATTTTTTGAGTTATAATAAAGATTTACAAAAAATGATCAGTACCTACCGGACTTTAAAAAGTAATTAAGTAGCCTATAAGAATCAGTATTTGTTTTCAACTAAATTAATTAATACAGCTTCTTAATTGCTTCATTAGGAATTTAATTAAATCAATCATAAAGTGATCTTTGTAAATAAATGAAGGGTATGTTTGCGAGAATTTTCAGCAAAGAAGGCAGTCAGCATTTTGTTGTGCCGGAATTAATCTGACAAAATGCTGATTGCCAGTGCAAACTTTTCAAACTCTAATGGCTGGTTCCTACTTAAATTTTACTATTCATTCATTTGCCTTACCATCGGTTGAATTTTGATATTACTTGTATCTGTATGGAGCTTATGTCAAATTTTAACCGATATGTCAAATAAACGGTCGGAAAGACAGAGAACCGGCCATAAATGTATAATTTTTTTTACTAATCCTTAGGCAAAAGGACGGGTAGTAATATATTGAAATCCGGCAGCAGAGTCTCTACTTGCAATGAATGATAGTTACAGCTGTTAGTGACAAGGACATATTACACCCGATTTTGCTCTGAAGAGCACGGGTGCATTGCACCATCTGATCCATTCGCTGAATCCGCCTTGATATTGTAGTTTATTTCATTTTGTTTCTTGTCTAGTTCGCCAAAATGGCAGGCAAAACTTACTTGTACTTATTTTTTTAAAGAATGAGCTCAACCAAATTGTAACTCTTTAATTGAAGCCAAATAACAGATTTCGTAGAGACTTGAAAACTTCCAACATACCATTTTTGCTTTACAACGATCAAATACCTCTCTAGCTATTGTTAGTTTTCAACAGGATTTATAATTATATACATTTTCTGAAAATATAATAACACAGTAAAATGTAACCCTTTAAGTTTCCGCCAGAAAAAGCTTAAAATATTTTGCAGATAATTAGGTAAGAAAAATTTCCGAAATTCTTCAGTAAAATTAGTTTAAAAATAATTCGTGTTACAAGAATAGGTTTGTAACACACAAAATGCAGGCGTCTATTGAATTAATGCGCTTTGAAGTTTAATTAAATTATAAGTAAATGTTAGTGGCTTAGAATTTGTTTGACCTTCTACAATATTGCCAATACCTTATTCCTTGCTAAATGGTTTCTGTAGAATAAAACAAGCTCGGTCGATGTTTTGATTAAAAAAATAAGGTTGTTTACTGACATCTAATTACTTAATACATCATTCATAGTGTTTAAATTACGGTTACTTCGAACAATGCGCGAAGTGGACAAAAAGTCTAGGAAAACAAACCGGGGTTTATCCTTATGCCTCTGTTCCATCTGGGATAATTTAGCGTTAGCGGCTGTGGCCAAATGCGTCTTGTTTATTGCATTAAAATCCGATTAGCTATATTAGTGTATATTACATACGTCATCTGTCAGTGTTTAATGTTATTAACTATAGAGATGTGGACACAATCAGTAAATTTTGATATTATTGTATATAAAAGAACAGGCGGTAGAACATCTTATCATCTTAAAAGTTAGATATATCATGATAAAAATACAATTACTTTTCAAACAATCAATAATTAAAACGCTATTTGATTTTTTTATATATATACCTACTTGTGACGTCATAAAGTAGGTATATTCTCGTACAAAATCTATGAGGCTGCGACGTTCTGTCAGTTTATAAAAAGTATATCTATCAATTGACTGGCCATAGTGTCCACTTGCCTATTAATGCGGCTTCATCTGTGATAATGTTAAAGATTTACGATATTATTCATATTGAGTTAGAATAACTATGTAGGCTTCTTAAAGGACCATAAAGAAGTCTACGAACTTACTCTAACTCAATATGAACAAGACCGTTAGACTGTGTGTCAAAAAATAACGCCGTTAACGAATATCCACATTAGTGTAATGCATACGTTATCGGTTAATATTTAACATCATTGACAGTTTCGCATCTCAAAAAAGCATTATCATATCTGCGTGAAACTGCATATATCTGTAACATTATCCCAGATGAAGCCCCACCATGTTAATAACAATATCGCATTACAAATGACGCATCAACTACGTGAAACTTTCACTATGGAGGGTAGAGGCAAGGAGTACCATATCTTGGGGTATAGGGGTTTTCATTCACCCGCACATGCCGCCGAGATGAGAGCGCGAGTGTACCGCGCGCGCTCACCTCTTCTCCCGTGGGGCGAGTTACAAACCGCCCCACGCCCGGACTAGACCAAGACGATGCTGGGGGACAAAAGAAGTCCCTCGGCAAAGAAGAGGCCTGTGTGTGAGGCCCACGCCTGCCAAGACACGTGGAGCTGGAAATCCCACTTACCCGTAGCCCTGGCATAAGGCGCAGGACGGAAAACCCAGGGGTTTTAGTGGGTATCCCTAACTGGGGAGTGGCAATAGCGTGGCACCAGTTCTGACTGGGCGCGCTAGTGCCATCCCCGATCTGGCGAATCCCACACACGGGTCTCGAATTATCCCCCCAGGCTTCTGTGCCTGTCGCGCGGCTTAGTCCTCAAACGGGTTTCCCCTGGCCAAAAAAAAGAGTACCATATCTATGTTGATAAAGTGTCCGTCAAAACGCGGATAATGGGGTGAGGAATGACGCTGCGGTAGTATAGGATAAATTTTGAAGAAAGCGCCAAAAGTAATTAGAGTGAGATAGAAAAATAAACAAGGACTGGAAGATTTCCGCTTTGTTTTTTATTATAAAAAATTCACAATAATTAAATCACACGTTTTCTCACAGCATTATATTTCCTAACTTATTTTAGACTATGTAAATACTTGTGGTTTTCTATTCTGGCATTTTATTCATTTTATGATATTTCAACAATTTTTAATTCATATCGTAGTTTTTCGTATGCCAACGCTATTGTGTTAGGTATTTGAGCCACTATTTTCAGTATACTTCTAAATACTTTTTCAACTTCCCGTCCATATAAGATGGTACTCGTTACCTTTAATTTCCTTAACTAACATTGATGATACAACGTGTCTCAGTTGACTGTGAGCTACCCCATTATAATGGATCCTCGAGAGTGCCCGAGACGATCAAGTGAACTTAACAAGTCTATGTGATTGAAGCGAATGTTGATCGTTTACCGCGTTGACTTGACGCTACCGTCATGCGGTCTACGACTTGAATGCAATTGACGGAAATTTTGATCCGCACTTGATGCGACTTTATGGGACTTGACCAGCTTTTTTCATTTGCGGCCGCAACAATGAAGATGGCGGGTGTCGAACATGATCTATATACGTGGTCTTAGCGAGAAATTACCGAGCATAATTTTGTCCTATTGCTAAATCTCTCTACAGGGATTTTCCTGTACTGTGGAAAGTTAAAAGTAAGGAGTACGCTGACAAAAATAAAAGGTCGATTGCTTTAACAAGCATAGTGAAATTTCTTTCATTGTCTTTTTTTAATAGATACCGCTAGTGTTACTGCAAAGAATCCCATATCTGCGTTGGAAATCATTTATATTTTTTCGAAGATTTTCTTAGGCACAAATCGATAGGCAAGTGGTAAGTAGGTACAGGTAAAAGGAGTCAAATAATGTTGTTTGAAATTTAATTATGATCTAGCATTTGCCCATCTTTTTCCACGTTAGACAGGTAACAAAGATTACAGTTATTTTGCTAAACATAAAATCTAAGGTTATTTTCAGCACGGTAGTGGATTTTTTAGTATAGTATGAAAATACATGAATCTCTGAAATTTCGATAAAAACTCGGAATCAATAATGTTACTAAACAACTACAATTGTTTTACTAAAGGTTTTATCGATCAGTGAAAATTTCATGGCAATTTTTTTTCGACCTGTAGCCACTTTCAACCTCTCCCAAGAAGTTCCCTTGAAGAATTCCCGTAGAATTCTCGGGATATAAAGTACCGCACATTTTAAGTCCGGGAATTTACTATCGATTAGCAAAAACCGCATCAAAATCGGCCCTGTAGTTTTTACGTGAATCCCGAGGAAATAAAAAACAAGACTACACTTTTACAATATTATAGATATATTACAATTACCGCAATATCATAAAATTATATTCTAAAAAAACATGAATTTGAATTACTTGACGCCGTGTCAGTTCATGTTACGTCAAATTGAGGAAAGCGAGCGTTTTCCGATCACTATGTATGATGAAGGAATGAACTTGATTAAACCTCTTAAAGACTTTTTGCGTTTCGCCCTAATAGCAAATTGGCCTGTGGCAATTTACTTTTTCAGCTCCACGTTGTGGGAAAACTCCTTTTAGGAAGTTTTTATTTATTTTATAAAGAATAAAAACTTTTTGATAAGTATGCTTGTTAGTTTCAGCATCCTGTACCTACATATTTAATTAAATATATATATATATATATATATATTTTCGATGCCGAGGATGAACATTGGATATTTTTTATTCCGAAAAATGGGATAGTTTCCGGGATAAAAATATATTTGTCTCTCTGTTTGTTATGCATTTATGAAAAAACTACTGGACCGATTTGGCTGAAATTCGATCTGTCTGTCTGTTAAGCCTTCACGGAAAAACTGCTAGCGATTTAGTAGAATCGGTTTTGCTGTAATTTTATTTAAATGTAGTTTTAATACTGAAAATAGACATAAATACGTTTCATCCCGGGAGATGGGATTGTTTGCGATATAAAATGAAGTAAATCTTCCGGGGGCAAATAGGCAATGACATAAAAAATTACTACAATGTAACCTATATTAACGCCTGCTGTTTAAATAAGAGGCACGCACTAGAGTTTGACCCGCCGCGCAGCCGCGGGGTAATTTCTAGTTCATAATATAACATCTTTAATATGCAGGTATTTACCATGTTTTTAAATAAAGAAATGTGTAAATGGTATTGAAAAAAATGTAACTATTAAATGTAGAACCAACAATATTTAATTTAAACTGTATAGCAAATAAGTCTATGTTTGTAGTCAGGGCCTATTTGCGAGATTTCACGCTCTTGCTAGTGCCACTTTCAATCTCATTTGTTTGCTAAGCCATTGGATTTCTAGCTCGGTTTAAATGTATGTACAGTTTTTCTGAATTCAAGAGAAACTGTCGTTGTCAAAAAGCTGGGAGGGATTCCGTGTGTACTCTTTGGAAAACATGCATATTTCATTCACTTACACTTATTACTTTATAAATAAGAAAACTGATCCCAGTTTGTATGATTCAGTATATCTATACTTCACCTCATGGTAAGTTGTAACCGATTTTTTTTTTTTTAAATTGCATGTGTTCAGCAGACAGGCAGACGGCACACTTGATGGAAAGCGGTTACCATCGCCTATGGACATTTGCAACACCAAAGGTGCTACAAATGCGCTGCTATTCTCTTAAGGGAGACTGGAACCTGGTAACTAGTGCCGGAACACAAATCAAGGTTGTTATGGCGGCATATTCTAGACCAGGGGTGGTAGTCATCCAGTAGGGCAAATACCCTACCACCTGTCTGTGGGTTGTGTTGTCACCTTTTACGACATGTCCGGCCGTAGGAAATGTTTATAGACATCTGCAACACCAAGACAGCCGATGGGTTCCCCAATTCCTTGTGTTCTTAAAAATATGACTAGGTCATTTTTGAAAACCACATATTATATATAGCGCTCTAGAAAAATCGGGGGAGATAGCACATTCCCTCCCTTGTCTCATCTCCTTGCTAAGCAGAGTATGCGGGAGCAGCAACAGTATCATGAACTTAATAGCTACTAAAGAAGATAGTCCTCTGATGCTGACACTCATGCAGAGGACCAAATCACTCTCCCTTTCCTTTTACATTCTTCCAATTATTTGGGGTCGGTATAATACGTTTCTTCCGTCCATACTCCTCTGTTCTGACATACGACCTCTGCCACACCACAAATCTTCATGTCATCCTTAACACAATCCATTAATCCCTATTAATTAACACATCTCTTTTGGTTTACCTTTACATTTGTACTCGTCAATCATTCAGAGGACTAAATTGCTATTCGTCCTAAACTACTAACGAAGTTTTTACTTACACTACTATTATATATAATAATACTCTACTAATTATACTTATTTGAAATATTTAAATAAATAATAATAAAAAATTCCAATCAATCAATAACTCTTTATTGTGCACCAATACAAAAAGAACTTACAGACTAAAACTATGTCTCATTACGCACAAAGGGCGGTCTTATCGCTAATAAGAGATCTCTTCCAGACAACCCCAGGAATGAATTGAGAATATAATGATGATGGTGGTATACATAATACACAGTACGATTTCTTATATTCTAGTAATAAATATAAGTATATACCTAAATGCCGAATATACGGATGTTCTATATATTAAATAGGTATATACTTAATATACACAATATACAAATACATATCTAGAAAAATATATAAATGTTATTCCACAGCTTGCTGTTTTGAAAACTTTTTGAAGTAATGTTACATGAATGTGATGGCATCAGAATCTCATTAACAGCCACCTTGCGGGCATTACTATAAATAGACCATCCCAATTTGAGCTTAACATCCTCTGGAATTGATCATGTGTTGGAAGGTAGGAATACGTTGAAACTTTGTATAATTAATTAATACATTCAGGTGTATTTTTTATTCAGTTTGTCCAAAGTTTGAGAATTAGCGCTAATTGTGTTTTGTTACTTTACATGGGCATAATAAACAGAGTTGGAAGTCATTATGAGACAACTTTTGGATTAAGTTATATAGAACTTATTAATTAATATAAAAATACATTTTATATACTCAAATTGATACTGATTGTAAAATGTGAAAGTACGCGTTTTTACTGATGGTTCAAGGTCTTTCGATTAAACTTATTAGGAAGAATTTCGGAAGATAGATATAAACTTTTAATTCCGGCAACGAACATTGATACTTTTTATCCCGCATAAATGAGATTTTTTACATGGAATAAGGCTCTAACGCTTAAGCGAGCGAAGCTACGGGAAAAGCTGTAATTATTTATATATACTTATAAAAAGACCGCAGCTCTTTTTTATATTAAATAGGTTTGCGTTTGATCACGATCACGTCCCATGCCGGACGATTATGCGGTCGAAGATGGAGCACGCTTATCTATATAGTACCTATTCATACGAAATTTGAAGATACCCGGATTGTACTTTTCGGGAAACACGGAATCTGGTAGTGCTTTCCACACGGAAGTGCCGTACGTAGAAGGAACGTGGAGGCGAAACGTTCAGTACGCACTGGTAGCGTTTCCACTGTGAAACGATGGCGTTAACCAGAGCGCCTTGTGGTCCGAAGATGGAATGGCGTAGGGGGAATCAGGTCGAATAGTTCAACCGTACACTCTCCGAAATGAATCCTGTAAAAAACCGATAGACTAGTAACCCGGCGTCGATGCTCTGGGCTTTGAAGCCTTGAATTGACTAGCTGGTCGCTAGCAATCAACCTCTTGGCTCTTCTCTCAATTGACTCTAGCTCACTCTTCACTCAAAACATTTAATTATACAAAATCGGTCAAGTAACTCTCAGATACTATGATTTGATCGTCGTGAATGTATGTATTGATTAATAAAGGCAGGTCAAGCGACAGATGTATGTCAGGATCGTATCAAGATCCTTAGTGCCTATCTACGTTTGGGATTCTTTTGTATTAAGGGAAAATGTACAATATGGATCATGGATAAAAGTCTAATTTATTTCATCACTGAGAACTACGCATAAAGGGATTAGTTAAAATAAGTAAAATTGTTTCATAGCCGGCTCTATTTTTAATTGATCATTAAAGGGACTCTTAAACCATTACTTGCAAAACTTAGTTCTACCTAATTGACAATCGTAAATGCTGACATAATCATAAATGTATTGGTAATTGAATTTAGGTGATTGAACGCAATTTTAAACATAACACATAGTATTTTTATTAAGTTTTTGTCAGGAACTATTAGAGGCATCGATAAGAGTATTTTCAAGACACTGGCAATCATTCCATTTAACTCTCTAGGTAGGTATCCAAAGGAAAATGTCTAGAGGTAAATTAATATTTTAAAGTAAAATCGAATACAATAAAAGAAAACTTATTTGTATTGTATTCTACCCATAGTCCCTCAAGACTATAAGCAGGATACTGAGCCTAGATCATCGTCTTCTATGGGTAAGATGCCCAGAAAGCTGGCTACGTTTCCTCGCTGGATCGCCATACTGATTCCTTGCCCGAGGTAAGCACCAGCCTTCTGATCACCTGAAGAGTCAATGATTAAACTAATTGGATAGGTATTCAATTGGCAAGACTTGCCGTGTATATTACGTTACTTCAATTGCCATTTCAATTGTAAATGTTAATTATTGTTACGAGCTACAGGACTCGAATTAAAAATGCCGTTGGAACTACTATAGAATTTATTAGAACTGTACAAACACGTATAAAACAAATACAAATAAAACTGGATGCAACCAGTTCACACTGCACGATTCAATGCAATTCGACACGCGCAAAGTCCGTTGTCTATATCGCTAATCGAGAGTACTACAAACGTCTTACTCGTCTCGTAGTCGTCGCTTGACTGCCCACCCCTCCATTCGGGCATTGTCTTATACTAACTACACAGTACAAAAAAATTGGCCGTGCGCACTGAGTTTCCGAGAAATAGTAATTTGCACACCTGCGAACACCCAACAAAGTCGAAAACAATAACAATAAGGATTAGTTCGACGCTAATAATTGTCAAAAAACAAGTAGAAAAACAATAGCATGTTTTTCTTAATTAGAATTTAAAAAACAAAAGAATTCCTAAATCCGGGAAGACAATAAACTGCGCTTACGACAGGCAGCTGTGCGTTTATCTTTGACGCCATGTAATATTATTATATAGCTTTAATATTATAGTCAGTTGCAATTGAACATTTTCAAATCCTTACACGTTTTAAGGGCAATAATACTGTAAAATGTACTCCTCGAGAGATTCTTACAAGTCACAAATTACGTGACACAGCTCAAATTTTGCTATTCATTTCACCAAGAGTTCTAAAGTTTTGACGGTTATTTTCTGTAGTCCCCATGCCGTTCTTGACAAAGTTAGAGCGTTGTTTTACCAGTATTGAAAACCGGATTGGGGGCAGTTGGAACTTTGAAACTCTTAAGTACAAGCAACCGCGGTCCCAAACGGCACAACATTTGCTACCAAGTGTACTTTAAAACGGATTGCGAGCCGCAGATGTCACGTTGAACGCTGTCCGTAGATAGTGAGGCACAATGATGCAAGCTCCACAATATTCAACGGGAACATTATCTAGGGATGGGACATTGACATCAACTGGGAGAAATCAGATGTCTGAAATAAGTTTATAGGAGATCACAGTAGTACATTTCTTGATAGTAGCTTACAGGATAATGTCAATTTGTTTTTCAGAAAATGTTATTTAGGTTTTTAGATTTTTTTATGGTTACCGTCGTCCATAGACAACTGTAAAATTAATTTAAGCTTACACGCGTATGTTATGAAGGAGTGATAGTGCCACGTATAGAGACAACTTCTCCAATCGCAGAGTGAAACAAGCTTTACTCCCGTGTCATCTGACATTCAAAGTACGATTCCATTACGATAGTGTCAAAAGTTTGTATTTTTCTAAATGCACAATATCTTCTCGGTATTGTCGCGGCAGAATAATAGTAGAAAAAAATTGATATTACCATCAGCAAAAATGGTGTTAGCCGAAATGAATATTGAAAAGCTATTGATTGAGCACGCCATTGGAATTAACAGAATACCGAAATCAGGTAAACCTATGATTGAGACAATAGTGTCCAGCGATTTTGACAAGATTGTTATAGCAGAATTGGGCCCCAGTTGTGGTTCAGTTGCGTAAGTGGCTAGTTTGCTAGATTGGTCTAAATTCATAGCTATTGCTCCGTGCCGATTCCGATTGACATTGTAGCGTTATGTTATAATTTACAATGTTCCTTAACAAAGGGTATCATAAAAAGGAATTTAAAAATCGGTAATTTTGTAGATTTGCTGTATACGAAAATTAAAAAAAATATATAAAAGACGAGAAAATCCTCTGCCTTATCTAATGGCAGAGGAGGACCGAGATAAAAAAAGGCTAGCAACATCTTGGCTACGCAACTGGTGTTGCAAACGTCTATAGCCGACAATAACCACTTTCCAGAACGTGGGCCGTCCTCTTGTTTGCCAACTTTGAAAAAATATAACAAAAAACGTATTGTTATAGATGTACTAATTAAGTACGTAATCTATTAAATGCAATAAAAACTTTCCTCCCCGGTATCCAAGTAATCGATGAAGGTCAAACATCAAGTTACAAAATAAATAAAAGACCCTTAAGTCCACATTAGACCTTTATCCGCGCATTAAAGACCCAACCGAGTGTAAAATGGACTTCGGTCCCACAATATTTGTATCCAAATAGAAGTTCAGTCTTGATTGTAGTCCCCTTATTTAACGTTTGACGAAGCATTTTGATTGTAATGGTTATAGATTTAAGTAGTTGTAGCGGAAATGAAGTACAAGTTACCTATAAATCAATTTACTCTTGTTCTATCGATGTCGAATGTGTTACTTGTTCACTGACTAGGGCCGCGTGTATATGGCATTGGACTTGTGCTATTACTATAAGCGAGTTGTATGAGAGTCACAAAGTAGCCACAATGGAGTCACAAGGTAACCACAATGGAGTTACAAGGTAGCCACAAATGTAGTCACAAGGTAGCCACAATGGAGTTACAAGGTAGCCTGAATGGAGTCACAAGGTAACAAGGGTGCCAAAAAGGAGCCACAACTGTCCTGAATAAACGTTATGCCGCAATCGCGATGAAGTTGATATTTGACTATCCAGCAGAGTTATTTTTATTGACTTAAAATTTAGAGCACAGTTAAAACATTTTTATATAATCCAAAATTCCATGTATTTCATTCATTAGTTTCGATATTCGTATATTTTTATTTTAGTTGACACCCATTGATAATCAAAACCTTGTCCGTATACTTTACAGAGGTTGTAAATAGGACGACTGTAATTCGGAAAATGTCTTAAACTCCGCTGGATATGGGACTGAAGTTTACGAAGTTTTAGTAGGAATAGATTTAAATTCAGTGTTATTATACAATTAAAACTGCTGTACAACTGTGCACAGCCATTTTAATACAACAACACTAAGCTTATTTTCGACAAAATCGAAAAAAAGTACACAGAGAACACACATAACCGAGCTGTGTTACTTGCGACTACGCCCGCTTTTATTTTTTACTTTCTGAGTGAATTAAACCATGATTCGCATATTTTACATATCTAACTTGAGGTATTATTTATAATAATTTTCATATCTTATTTAACGCTCCCTTCAATATTGCTTTTTTAGGGCCCAAAGTGTCCTATCTCCTTTATCAAAATAGTATATTTAAGCCGTTTAGTTGTGAAAAGAAAACAAACAGAGTTATTTTTGTTTTTTTATTTTTATTAAGTGACTAGCTACGCCCCACAGTTTCCCCCGCGTGGTGATGGAAAATCTTTATATTTTGGATAATTCACACTATATCTTTATGAATTATAGCCTATGTGTAAGCTATATTATTGTAAAGTTTCATCAAAATCCATTTAGTAGTGTTTGCGTGAAAGAGTAACAAACATACATGATCTATACATTCTTACAAACTTTCGCGTTTATAATATTAGTAGGATAGTGCTCATGAATAATGTACCTTTGCGTGGTGAGCGTAAGAAAGAGCAAGTTCAATTTTCTTTGTCATGAAAAATATCATGGAACTAATATTTTTCATTTAGACGT
The DNA here is from genome assembly GCA_039645545.1 of Dendrolimus houi. NCBI lineage: Eukaryota > Metazoa > Arthropoda > Insecta > Lepidoptera > Lasiocampidae > Dendrolimus > Dendrolimus houi. The sequence goes on along the minus strand of CM077119.1, from coordinate 19,831,437 downwards.
AAAAGGAGTCGTATCGGAATTTTATTCAATTCGAATTGAATTACTTTATAGCTAGTCATTACTTACTGAGCCTTGACAACTGAGCTATCTTTTTTACAGCGCCTATAAAACGCTTTTCGGTGCCCGCCACTTCATGCATTATGTAAGACGCAAAGCTTTCCTAGACTTTGGTAAAGTGTTAGCAACGTGACCTTGTTACAGGCGACAATAATTAGTCCATAGTTATCTGACTACTAAGCTACAGCCTGTCCATTTCAGAGGAACAGACGATACAGGCATACACTTGTACAAGGCAATCGAGGTATCAGCAAGCCATACTATTCTGTATTAGGTAAGAATTTTTATTTTGAGAGGATATTATTATAAAAGTCAATCAAAAAAGCATTACTCTAAAATACTGGTACAACTTAGCCAAAATTCCACGAAGCACGCCGACAAATGTGAATGCACACCTGCCGGCCATAAAGAACGGTTTGTTATCTGCCCGCATTTGGACTTCTTTTGTTTACTTTGTATTTAATATTTGTAATTAGAAAAGGCGCCTATTGTGTATTGTAATCCTTTATGGTAGGCAGTGACCAGGTGTGATTCTTGGAAACCATTGTTTACCCGGTCGTGACATATTGTAAGCTGAGTATGAAGGAATGCCCGAACGGAGAGACGTGTACATTCGATAAGCTATATAGTGACGGACTTTGCGCGTGTTATGGAATCGTGCAGTTTGTACTGGTTGTGTCCAGTTATATTTGTACCTGTGTTATACGTGTTTGTATAGTTCTAATAAAATCTATAGTAATTCCAAACGGCATTTTAATTCGAGTCCCGCACTCATAAAAATACTAACATCAAATACTCGCATATCTCAGTTCATGTCCAGCCCCCGTAGACACGTGGCATTAGCGCTAAACGTATAGAATATGGTCCGGGAGCTGGTGAACAATTTAGGGTAGGTTCTTGGGCAATATGAATTTTTTTATAATAGTTCTTGGAAGACCCTAAGTAAGAATTTCGAGGTCTGGCTGAAGGGTAGCGTACCACGTTAGTCGTGGTAGCGTAATGGCTAGCGCACGCGTCCCAAACTCAAAGGGCGCGGGTGCGATCCTGGCCGGAACGCATGCACCGCTTAGGCAGATTTCTGACCTAATGTGCATATTGTTACAATTACCACGTGCTACCAACGGTGAAGGAAAACATCGTGATGCAACCTGAACATTGAGATAACCGATGTGTCAAACCTACCAAGCTGCGTTGTATAAGCGTGGCGGGTATACTGTCCGTTCACCCTATAATGGGAGGCCCGAGCCCAGCAGTGGGTCATTTATGGGCTGATATTATATTATATTATTATAGACGATTGCAACCCTACGAGCTAAGTCAACGCGTTGCCAGCCTTTAGGATGGGGATGGGATAGAAAGGATATGATAAAGGGGATGGGATAGAGGAATAGATAGGGGGGAGGGAGGGTCAGGAAGTGGGCCATCGGAACTCCACTCATCGCAAGAAACACGATTCGCCCAAGGGTAACAGTTTCACACAGTTTCGTTGTCCGTGCAGGAACGGAGAAAGAATACAATTTTCTGCGGCCGGGCGGCCTATCGTAAGAGGCGACAAAACAATCCACAATCAGGTGGTAGGCCATTTGCTCGTCTGGGTGGCTACCCCCCGTGGTCTAGAGTATGCCACCATAAGAACCTTGAGTTGTGTTCCCGCATTAATGGCCAGGTTCCAGTCTCCATTTAGAGAGCGTTACCTTTCGTGTTGCAAATATCCATAGGCGATGGTAACTACTTTCCGTCAAACGGGCCGTCTGCTTGTCTACTGAACTCATCCAATAAAAAAAGACGATATTCTGTGAAAGCGTGGTATAAGACCGGCCGAGCCAGCCCTAAGGACTGTAATCAAGATAATGATTCCAGCCTGGCTCTATCACGTCAAAAAATTATTTATGTCAGTCAAATTATCAAATTATTAGTGTAACTTCAATAAAAAGGACCCAATAGCATCATCATAATCAAGAAGAAAGCACTAAAACGGGTATAAGCGTTCAAATATTACCGCTTAAAGTGGCGAGAAGTCATAAACTAAAAAAAAATCTTTTGATAAAAATCTGAGTGAAGGATAATCGTGAATTCATTAGGTTGTCGGGGAACAACGAAGATTGATGAGTTGGGATAATGACTGCGATTGGTTCTCAAAACAATGGCGATTTTATAAAGGCACACTAATTGGTTTGCTAATTTACGTAGTTGAAAAAGTGCCTAAGTGAAGGGATGTTTGGATTCTTCATGAATATTTTGTTTAAACAAACGGTAAGGGTAATTAATATTCTTTTCAATGGTATTATTTCTTTACTGAAACTTATTTTTGACATGCTACAAAACATGAAGTCAATCGCGCTATTTGTAGATCTACTATTGTTATTGAAATTTAAACGCTTTATTAAATTTGGATATAAGTCAATCGGGAACCATTAAACTTTTTTTTTTGTATGATAAATAAGTTCATGTTTGACGACGATCACGCCTAATGTTAGACGATGATGCGGTCGAAAATGGAGCACGCTTACCTAGAAAATACTTATTCACACGAGACTTAAGTACTCCCGGATCGTACTTTTCGGGAAACACAGAATATGGTTGCGCATTCCACAGCTCTGTCGTACCCAGAAGGAACGTGGAGGCAAAACGCCTCGTTCGCACTGGTGGTGTTACCATTGTGAAAGATGGCGTAAACCAAAGCGCCTTGTCGTCCGAAGATGGAATGATGTAGGGGAATTAGGTCGAACAGTTCAACCGTACACTCTCCTAAATGAGCCTTGTATTGACAAACTGGTCGATACCAACCAACCTCTTGGCTCTTTTAAAACTCCAAACGCTTATGTCCGATTGGGTTTTCACACATCGCTAATATCAGCTTGGACGTTGCCAGATAACAATTATATTCAGCATCAGCATTTATTGTGATTGTACGTATGTAGTTATGCAAACCGGAATCAACACACTACTTTGCCTGAATTAAGTCTAATATAGACGCTTAAAAAAGACAAGTCAAGTTAATACTTACTTAATCTAGCGAAATTTTTATCTTTAATATTTATTTACTTATAATTATCGAACAATATGAACATTAGGTTAGAAAACTGCTTAAGTGGTGTATGTTTTTCGGCCAGGATTCAAATCCACTTCCTTTGAGTCTGGGACGCAAGTGCGTTATCCACTAAGCTACCACGGCATCTGGTGTTGTTGATGTTTTTGTATATAGAATATTATCGGTAAATAAACACTCACATCGTATATCCCAAACTTAGCAAGTTATGCTTGTGTTCTAAGTCAGATACAACGGATAACTCTGACGAAGATCCGAAACACCTAGACCACAGTGAACAACGAAAAGTACGTTTACAAAATTTACCACGTCAGGAATCGAACGCAGGACCTCTGCATTCCAGTAAGCGAGACAGGAAACCACTCCACCACAGACGCCGTCGTCTAATATATATTAGAAAAAAACATATTTCTTTGGCAGTCCTACATAGCTTTCTATAAATATCTTAACTGGCTCAAAACTGTGGTCTTGTGTATTATTTGCGTTTTACACAACTACGTCCAATTATATAAATTATTAAAAATTATACGCCAATGAGCCATAAAGATTTTTATTATTTATACTAGGATATGCCCGCGTCGTCATCCACGCTTGATTGAAATTTCCGCGGGATTCCCGGGGCACAAAGTACCCCATTTAAAAAAAAATGTAAGTTTTAATGAAAACTGTGTCGGAATAAGTCCATTTTTATGCAGCCGAACAACTTCGAACCGCTCCCGGGAAAATTCACGCCGGATTCCCGGAGTAAAAAATATCACACATCTTATTACATTAAATTTGCTATCGATCAGTTTAATCAAATCGAAATCGGCACAGTAGTTTTTACGTGAATCCCGAACAATCAGTCCAACAGACAAACAGAAACGAAATCTAAAAAATTGCATCGTGTTCTCCATCGTTTATATAGTGTATTTCAGTTGTTTTTTTTTTAATAGCTCCAATGTACAGTCACGGCATGTTTAGAACTTTATAATATTATAGATAATAAGATAAGACTATTATAATAACTCGAAACTTTAAATGCAAAACAGGCAAAGCCTGTTAAGTTCTTGCAAATAACTCTCAAAATATAAACGGAATTACAAGTAAAAGGCGAAACATTGGTACCGTAGCCGGCTTGAAAGGCTTATCCGGATGACGCGTATTCCATCTCATTAAAAGCATGACCTTTTGAAAGAGTTTTCATGTAAGTGCAAAGTAACACTATGTTGTACATTGAAGCTAAATTTTTAAAAGCATTCCTTCAATAGATTTCAAAGGGTCCCATTTTGTATTGAGCTTAGAAATAGAACCGATCTCTTCGATACTGCATAACATTTACCTGATGTTGGATTTTTCTCACGCTTCTGAAAATCTTTAGATATTTTTCATTAGGATTCCTTAGATGTCTTAGGGGGAAAAACTGTCAGTCGTAGGACTATATGTCAGAAGTGAAAACGTGTAGAAAGATTTTTTCACTTCAACAAATATAGAAACTGTTTTGGGAACCTTCCCAACTGACGGTGATTTGCGACTTATTTACTATTTGTAACTTTTTTTGGCTTGCAAATTAAGCTGTACATATTTTAGTTTTAATTTTGTTCAGTGTGATTGCAAATGATAATTGTAAATCTATACATGTAATAAAACTGTAGAGGTCGAATTTCTGTACAATGAAAAAAGAAATGCTAAAAACCCAGTCAGGGGATGTAAGAAGTGAAATAGAACTAATTTGGATTTTTTCAAATTTTTTGTTTGTCTGTTTGTCTGTCTGTCTGTTTGTACCGGCTAATCTCCGAAGCGACTGGACCGATTTAAATAAAATTTTGTATGGTGGTAGCTTAGATCCCTGGTCAACATATAGGATACTTTTGATCCCGAAAAATTAAAGAGTTCCCGTGGGATAGTTAAAAAATAGCACCACGCGAACGAAGTCGCGGGCAGAAGTTGGTTCATAATAAAAGTAACATGTCCGTATTTCATACTATTTTAGCCGTGTGATTGATTCTCAGGAAAAATCGGGGACTTTAAACCACACCCGGAAAATTCCCGCGGGATTCAATCAATCAATAACTCTTTATTGTACACCAATACAAAAAAGAGAACTTACAGACTAAAACTATGTCTGATTATGCACAAAGGGCGGTCTTATCGCTAAAAAGCGATCTCTTCCAGACAACCCCAGGAATTAATTGAGATTATAATGATGATTTCAGAACTCATCATGGGTGATTTTAATACATGTCTGTTAAAGCAAGATTCCCGCTCTTCCTCCTTTAAATCTGTCGTTGAATCTTGTAATCTTTTTATTCTACCCTCTAGCGCCACACATCATTTTCCCAACTGTATTCCCACACTCCTTGACCTAATCCTTGTTTCTTCTCCTAACCTAGTAGCTAAGCATGGACAATGCCCTGCTGATGCATTTTCCTATCATGACCTTCTATTCCTCTCCTACAAAATACGCACACCTAAACTCAAACCTAAGGTTCTTCTACAACGTAATTTTAGTGGTATGGATGTTAATAATCTTGAAAGAGATGCGCTGGACATTGATTGGGTTCCATTGTTACAAAGTAATTCGATTGATGAAAAAGTCTATATCTTTTCTACTAAGCTGATCGCACTTTACGATTTACATGCACCTATTCGACCTGTCAAATTAAAACACTTACCTGCTCCTTGGTTAACTAAAGAGATCAAAGTCTTGTTGGCAAAGAAAGCGGCATCCAAATCAAAATACGCACGACGCCCAGACTCTCATAATCTAGATAGTTATATTTTGCTACGGAATCACTGCAATAAGGTGTGTACAGATGCACAACGTCGCCACATTCATGAACCATTAATAATAATGACTCATCCAAAGTTTGGAAGTTTTTAAAATCCCTGGGGGTCGGTAAGTTGCAAAATAATTCCTTAGATACTCATAATATAAATATTGATTCTTTAAATCACTATTTCTCTTCGTCAGCAAGTATTAATCTAGCTACTAAAATGAATACTTTAAATAATCTTTCATCATTGCCAGACCCGGATTATTCTCCATTCTTCTTTACTCAGTTTACAGAATGTGATGTTAAGAAGAACATATTATCTATTACATCTAAGGCAGTGGGTAGTGATACTTTGAGTCGTAATATGATCCTGCCCATCCTTAACATCATACTTCCTATCATCACTCATATTTTTAACTATTCCATTTCTAGCAGTATCTTTCCAAATAGTTGGAAAGAAGCCCAAATTATTCCCATTCCAAAAAAACCAAATCCATCCTCCTTTTCCGAATACAGACCAATTTCCATCCTACCTTTTTTATCCAAAGTCCTTGAACGCCTTATCCACAGCCAGATTAGTGTTTTCCTGAACAACAATATCCTTTTAAATCCTCTACAATCTGGCTTTCGACCCGGTCATAGCACTGCCACTGCCTTAGTTAAAGTTACAGACGATATCCGCCTCGCTGTGGAGCTTGGCTTGGACTTTAGTAATGCTTTCAACACCGTGGACTTCGATATTCTGCTTGGCATATTATGCTCACTTAATATATCTCCATCTGTAATTGAGTGGTGGTTTCGAAGTTACCTGTTAGGGCGCCGACAACGTATTCGCATTGAGGATACATATTCCGCTTGGTGTAATACTTCTGCCGGCGTACCACAGGGTGGCGTTTTATCTCCTTTGCTTTTCGCGATGTTTATAAACTCAGTTTCCAAAAAACTTCAATGCTCCTACCAGCTTTACGCAGATGATCTCCAAATTTACAGGCATACCACTGTCGACAGACTTGCTGAAGCTATTGATCTCACTAATCAGGATTTACGTAATATATCTGATTGGAGTAAGGCATATGGAGTAACTGTGAATCCTTCAAAAACACAGGTAATTTTGGTGGGTAGTTCCAGGATGGTTTCCAGGATAAGGTATCCTTTGCTATCGCAGATTATCTTTGAAGGAGTTCCTATATCTTTTAGCACCAAAGTAAAAACCTGGGCGTTTATATTGATAGTCATCTCTCCTGGAGCCTCCAAATTCAGGAAGTCAGTAGGAAGATGTTTGCATCTGCAGCTGCACTTCGAAGACTGCGTAATTTCCTTCCTCATGCGACTAAAACTGTACTTGCACAATCTCTCCTTCTACCAATTCTAGATTATGCCGATGTCAGCTATCTTGATCTTACTGAAAGCCAACTATGTAAGCTTGAGCGACTTCAAAACTTTTGCATACGATTCATATTTGGTTTGCGTAAATATGATCACGTTTCAGAATTCCGCGCTAAACTCAAGTGGCTTCCAATACGTCTTCGCCGGAATGCTCATATACTGTCTCTTCTGTATAATATCATATAATATTTTATTTACATATATCGTATTAGTATAATTTTTATTAATGTATGTATATTATATCATTATGTATATATTTATAAGATATTGATTCGAAGGTGAGAATATTGCAACATACCTCTGTTCTTATCAAATTTTTTCTCCATCCAAAAGTTGTCTGGAAGAAATCGCTAATAGCGATAAGACCGCCTATTGTATTGTAAACTTCTATTTCTGTTAACTGTATCTTTTAAAGTACAATAAAGCATATTGATTCATTCATTCATTCATTCATTCGATGGTGGTATACATAATACATTGTACAATTTCTCACATTCTATAATATAATAAATATATAAATGCAGTATATATGGATGTTCTATATATTAAATAGATATATACTTAATATACATATCTACAAAAATATATAAATGTTTATAGATAAATATTTATGTACACATATTTAAATATCATCATATTCCAAGGACAGGTAATATTTTCTGATCAACGTTTTAAATATTAGTAGCGATTTTGCTTGTCTGATAGCAATTGACAGCGCGTTCTAGAGCTTTATAGCCTTGACGGTAAAAGAATTGTTGTAGAAATCTGAACTATGCGCAGGGGTGTTTAGTTTCAGTATAGTGGAAGGCCGTAAGCTATGCCGTAAGGGATCCCCGGGATAAAATTATTACCGACTACTACTGGGTCCATATGGATGAAACTTGAAACGAAGGTTTAGTTCAACTATATATATGGCCGCACATAATTGTGTAGTTAAATATTGAAATAATCGAAAATTAGAGGTGAGGCATGACTGTAATTGAGGGTTGAATTTTTTAAAATGTATATCATATCCCCGATATGTTAGTTAAGTAGTTAGTTATCGGTAGTTATCAACTTAATTGCTATATCCTTGCCTTTTTTTCTTAAATGTTGTATTTAAAAATATAACAAAAAAACTAATATCCTTGCCTGATTTTATTTTCCTACGGTGTTAGATTATCTATAATATTACAAAATTCTAAACATGCCGTATCTGTACATTAAAGCTATTTAAAAAAAATAACAACTGTAATACACTATATAAACGATGGAGTACACGATCCAATTTTTTTAGATTTCTTGTCCGTTTGTTCGGGAGTTGTTGTAAAAACTATTTTATCCGTGCAGGACAGCCCACAGCCAGGTGGTAGGGTATATGCTCAACTGGATGGCGACCACCCCTGGTCTAGAGTATGCCGCCATAACAACCTTGTGTTGTGTTCCGGCATGAGTGACCAGGTTCCAGTCTCCTTTAAGAGAGCAGAAGCGCATTTGTAGCACCTTTGGTGTTGTAAATGTCCATAGGCGACGGTAACCACTTTCCACTAAGTGGGCCGTCGGTCTGTCTGCTGAACTCCTGCATACAACGATAGCTTACTTTTTTTTAAACGCTGCGGTACTTTATGTCCCCGGAATGAAGTCGCGGGAATATCCTAGTAGTTTATATAAAGTTCTAACAGAGTCTATAATATTTGAGCGAAAATAAATGGACACAAACCTGTGTTTCAGCCAAGGTCGGTCGCGATCTGTAATAAAAAATGGAAATTAAAGGCTTTCAAACGAGTTTGTAGATTTTGCATGAATATGTCTCAAATTCTCAATTCAGTTGAATACTACGACGTGAAATTTGGTTCCTGTGGTTTCTAGTTTATTTGTTTGGGTCCGAATTTATACACAAAGTTTTGAGATACTTTGGTATTGTCAGAGAATTAATGAATATTACATGTAGTTCCAAAGACGAGATTACTTTAACATAAAGCCACAAAGTTAGACAACAAACCTCTACCCCGTACTTTCGGGTTTAAAGTCAATTTTAATGAGTCAACCGATCAATTTTGCAGGGTTACCATGATTCTGTTTTGGAATTAGTAATGACTCCTATATTTTTATAGTACAAACATAAAGATAAGTTTTCTCTAATATATTAATTTTCTACAAGTATTTACTTCACCTAAGACAATAAATATCTAAAAAAAAAAAAAACTACTACACACGTATAAATATTTAAAAAAAAAATGGATTCAAGGTCGCTATCGGTGGAGAATGTTCCCAAAAATTTCCCATTTCCATACAAATAAATAATATCAGCCCATAAATGTCCCACTGCTGGGCTCGGACCTCCTATATTATAGGGTAGGGAATCGACAGTAACCCGCCACGCTTGTCCAAGGCGGCTTGGTGGTTTGACACATCGGTTATCTCGATGTGCAGGTTGCATCACGATGTTTTCCTTCACCGTTGTTAGCACGTGGTAATTGTATCAATATTCACATTAGATCAGAAAACTGACTAAGTGGTGCATGCGTTTCGGCCAGGCTCAAACCCGCGCCCTTTGAGTTTGGGACGCGTGCGCTAGTCATTCCGCTACCACGACTACCGCATTTCCACGCTGTATAGCAATGCTATAATGCGTAGCTATCAATGTATTCAAAACGTTATGAAATCTTAATATTCTATTTGTATTTCGAAGAAATTGACAGGGTGACAATCACTGCGGTGGTTGAAAATAATTATAGATTCCCCTATATCAATTTCAATTTAGCATTCGGGATAAACTTCTTTCATTACAGAGAGAATTGTTATTATCTATAGGGTCAGACGTAACTTCTGGTGTCGTTCTATCGTAGGAGTTTAGGAGGTTGTTGGTGTATTCAGGATTGAATCGTGGTTTGCGGTTATCGGATCTGCGAGCAATAGACGGTTGGTTTGTAACTGTTTTATCAGCTCTGCGACCCCTTTGAAGTGGTTTCTTAAGGGTTGCCTTATACAAATCAATTCAGTTAGCACTTAATTCTGTTATTCAGCAAATTTTATATGTTCAGTAGTTGTTATATTTTTAAAAGAAAAAAAAGTGTGTGCAATTCACACACGGCAGAAGTGAATCTTTAGAAAAGTAGCCTACGAGAGAATGAGATAAATATAGATTATCAGAAGTATTAGGATAATTATAAAGTTTATTATTTTGATAATATTTTTTACCAAGCTCAAAAGTATTACATTTCATATATTACATTTTAAAATAAATTATAACACATTTTATTAAGAGACTATATTTTCACTTTGAACAAATGACACGTGAGGCTTATGATAACTAAAAAAATAGGAAACAAATGCTCTAGTTTCAATTTGATCAATGAACTTCAAAACTTCAAAATATTTCCAACTCTATCTTTATGATCTTAGTGTTTAAATTATTAAATAACGAAAAACATCAAAACATTTCCAAGTCTATCTGTATGAGCATAGTGTTTCAGTAATTATTAAATTCACGGCGTCACGCCTTTTTGTTTCTATTGAAAGAATTCACGATTTCAGCAATTCAAACAATTTCAGCTTTCCCAATAAATAATATTGTTTACCAGGTTAAAAGTATCCTATGTTTATTCTCGGTATAGACTGCATCACCTATACCAAATTTTACTAAAAAGGATAATGTCGTTTTTCTGTGTCAGCGTAGCAGATAGAGCTACTTTGGGAGTTTTTGGCGGGAACTGAAAGGAGATGTTGTGCTGTGCAGTTTTAATTTCTAAAAATATGTAAAATTACTCTAAAGTGAACAATAGTTGTAGGATATTGATAGTTTTTGAGTAGTAATTATGTGTTTTGTGAGAAATGTGAACTGTATAATCAAATGTGGCCTTTTGAGTTGTCACAAGAACTCCGTTGAATGGCACCAGCTGATAACCTACAGTTCAGCTGTGCTACACATAGGCTTAAGAAAATGAAGAAACTACATTATAATCTAAGATCTGGCTTAAAAGCCTAGCTGCCTAGCCATAAACCTAAATAAATAAATATAGCTACTTTGTATCTGTATTAAGAGAGGATTCATCGATCTGGAACTTGTTATAACGTTCAGTATTATTTAATTTATTTATTTCGGTCTTGCTGTATTTTTCTTTTAACTTTGGCGATAACGAAAAAATATTTACCGCTATTGACAAAGGATTACAAAAATAAGGAAATCATTTTTTCATTTTCGTGAAAGGGGAGGTGAAGAGATATTTGGCAGGGAAGTGACCGGTTTCGCTCGCTTGATGGGCTGCCTTTGATTTATCAAGTTTGTTTTCCCTATTTTTTTTTCTCATCAGTAAATATGAGATGTTGGATTTGTTTTTACTGTTTTTCGTATAACATTTTATTTGAGATTACATGTATGATAATTTTGATCTGCTGGTTTACCCAAGATGTTTTCCTTTAGAAAAAGTACATTATATTTTATGCATTTGTACGAGTTTGTTATGGTACAAAATAGTGGATCAATAAAAATAAAATATGTTTCTGAGAATTTTGTTGTCTCCTTTAACAGTTACTAAAATTGCTTTGGAAGCGGTGTCAAATTCATGACTTTAGATAAGTAATCTCTAAAATTCTGTTTTGTTCTATAAATATTTTCATTTTCTGTAATATAATTATATTTTTTGTGTGTTTTGGCATGTGCTGTGAGCGCAACAAGTTGTAATGATAAATAAATTAGTCTAAAAAACTAACTAATCTATAGTTGCTTTTGGTAAGACTCGGACCAATGTCATTGTTTTTTATATTGTTAATTGTAATAAGACATGAGCACCTCAAGCACGAAGTTTCTTTAAACTTGACTTATCAAAATCTAGGTTATAATATTAAATAATAAGGCCTGTCAAATTTCTCATCTAAAACAAAGTGTCGCAGCTTTAAAGTAGTGTAAGGGCAGTAATCGCGACTTGTAATCTGGCATGACATTAGTCTGAGTTATGTTGGCAATTAGTCGACGGTCAAGATCCTCGACGGCTCTAATCAAATTGTTCCCAAGACTGCGTTCGTAGAGATCTTATCCCTGAGGACATCATTACAAGGCTCCACTCTGGGACCATTTACCTACTTATGATTTTGTGGTTCTAAACTTTCGGAGTAGTTTCAAAGCTAGTATTGCGTATAACCTGTTGGGTTTGCGATAGCTGATAACTACTGTAATGGATAAATATTTTGAAGTTAAGATATTCAACTAGCTACTTCCTATAAATCTCGTATAACTATTATGAATAAGGGTTTTATCTTTCAATTCAGGCATTTATCCATCTGGATGGCTACCACCTGTAGTATAGAGTCTGCTACTAGAACAACCTTGAATTATGTTCCGGCATTAATGGCCAGGTTCCAGACCTCTGTTCGAGGCTGGCAGCATATCGGTGGCACCTTTGGTGTTGCCAACGTCCGTACCTGACGGTAGCCATTTTTAGCCGGATTTCTATAAAATTATGCAGATTCCGTAGTTTATAAACCGGTGATGAATTTAAAATGTATTTTTAACTTCGAAGTTGTGTGGGTAAAATAGCATGGAAAGTCTGAGTGGATTTTAAAAAGCAATTAATACACATATTAAGTAGGTGTAGATAAAAGAGAAGATGTAGAATAACCTTTTCTTTAGACCAAACAGACTACATCAGCCTAGAAAATGTAGCCATTTTTAAATATTTATAAGAATATATTTGAATTGGGGGCAAGGAAGCTCGATTCTAATTTACCTTTTTAAAAGAAACATTTGAGAGACCGCAATGCGTACTTCATTTTATTACCCTATTTTAGGGTGTAATAAAAATGTGAGGGCAAGTATTAAGAAGATGAGGTCTGAGGACAGACGTAAAAAGAGGAAAAACCCAGCAAATTATAACAAATCTGCTAAAGGGATACTTGTACAGAGTATTAGGTATAATTTGTAATTTGTTCTTAAAGCGAACTTGACCAAAACTAAAATAAAATTTGTTAAATATCGGGAAAAGGGGTTTTAAAAGAGGACGTTGAGCTTTATAACGTATAATAATATTAAAAACACTTTAGCAACATTGTTATATGGGTAGGCTCATAAAACACAGCGTTATCAAGATGACATGTTTGCATATGATCTTAAAATTAAATGTGCCAAAGTATGCATAAGGTGGAAGAAAAAAGTTAGAAAGAAGGACCCTGGGTACTATAACGATTACTTCAAATCGAACTGAGATTTAAGCTTAGTATTATGATGACGATGACAACAATTCTGGCAACAAACAATATAATTTTAACTTGGACTTTTACGATCATCATGACATTACCTTTAATAGGCAATCATGGAGATATAAAACTAAGAATTTCTAGTTGAGAAATAATATGACAACTAAAATATACACGCGTTGTGAGAGTTCCTTTGTTCAAATTCCATTTACAAGCCGTTATATGCCATAAATTAATATTCTCCTTGGCACATCTAAAATTAAACTGTCTCTTTTATAGCTAATTACGCCGTCCATATTTTAGAAGGGAAAGATTTTCAACGCTTTACTGCTCTTTGTCGGTTGTTAACGTAATTAATTGCAGTTTATTTGAACTTGAAATTTAATTCATTTTAGACTTCTAATGAACATGTTTGTTGAATTACACAATCTATTTATAGAAAATTAAGAATATATTGTCGCTAATTGAAATAACCTATACCTTCACTATCATTGACTATGCCCTGATTTTTAATTACCTGGACTAAAATGACAGCTGCGACTTTTTTATGTTGCAAGATTTTATAATTATTTAGAGTGTTACTACAATAAAAAACTTGCAAAACATTAGCATTTTAAATTAGTGTAGTTTCGTGACATAGAATTTTAAAAAACATTTTACCCAACTAAAAGATTTTATAATTATGTAGAGTGTTACTACAATAAAAAACTTGCAAAACATTAGCATTTTACTAGTTATGCTAGTTTTATTATGTGTACTAACATAATAAAACTACCCTAACTAGCCGTCTTCCATGATCATGGCTACTGAAAAGTGGCCGAAACGTCGGAATAAAAATTAATAAAACTTAAATAAAATACCGCCGTTAAAAAGTAGTTGAAAAACATTGTTAAAAAAGTACAACTTTTCACATTCTTCTATACTAACCATCAAAATAGAACTCTTTTTCATTGATTATGATTATTTCTTTTTCACAAGTACAGGCGTGTCTAGAATGAGCGCGTTCCTCTTGTAGCTCACAACGCTCCTTCGGTCGTTCCTAACAGCGACCACGATCGTTGTAGTCGCCGCGAAAACGTCACCAATGACGTCATCACAACGACCCATGTCAAGAAGTGGGTCGAATAGTCCGTTCCATTTGAGTTTACGATTGTAACGCTCGCAAGCAAGTGAAACGGGAAAAATCGCAGTCGTGAGCGTGGTCGTTGTGAGGTTCGTGTGGAATGTAGCCATAGTATTTTTTCACGCCCCATTAACACCAGTTCGCGAGATAAACAGTAATCACAAGGGGATATATGTCGTTGCACACCCATTTCTGTGTTATATGGTTTTATTTATAAATAACACCAGTCGTCCCCGATGTTCTTTGGGGTTTATAATGTCATTGCTTATTATGTCTTGTTGCACTCTCCTTATTCATCTAATTTATTCTAGACATTATTCTGTAGTTGTAATACTTTGTATTTGAATTATATTATTGTTACCAGCTACAGGACTCGAATTAAAAATGCCGTTGGAACTACTATAGAATTTATTAGAACTGTACAAACACGTATAAAACAAATACAAATAAAACTGGATGCAACCAGTTCACACTGCACGATTCAATACAATTCGACACGCGTAAAGTCCGTCATCTATATCGCTAATCGAGAGTACTACAAACGTCTTACTCGTCTCGCAGTCGTCGCTTGACTGCCAGCCCCTCCATTCGGGCATTGTCTTATACTCACTACACAGTACAAAGAAATTGGCCTCGCGCACTGAGTTTCCGAGAAATAGTAATTTGCACACCTGCGAATGGCCACAAAGTCGAAAACAATAACAATAAGGATTAGTTCGACGCTAATGATGGTTATAAAACAAGTAGAAAAACAATAGCATGTTTTTCTTAATTACAAATTCAAAACACAAAAGAATTCCTTAATCCGGGAAGACAATAAACTGCGCTTACAACAGGCAGCTGTGTGCTTATCTTTTACGGCATCTAACATTATTATTAGCGAGAGCAAATTACTTAAGCGGTGGTTGCTCTTTATCGGTATTCGAACTGCAGTCATAAATTAAAGGTGACGCGGGTTGCTTTAACTATTGTGCCAGCAAAACAGTGTTCATTTTAAAGTATAGAGACAAAACTAATAATCGTAAAAGTGAATTTTATTTATATGTTATAATAAGATCAGGCAATTTATTTTCAAACTATGCGCAGGTTACGTTTGTGTTATGAGTAAAATGGGTATACAACTTTGGCGTTAATAAAATTTACGTTCGTGGGATTCGAATCGACGTTAGGATCTTCACGTTCTAGTGAACAAGCTTGGTCGACACGTAAAGCAGTAGAAAGACATTAACTGTTTAAATAAAAATGCCTTAATACTTAGAACTGAGATTAATTAGAAAAATAAGACTACATAATTATGACTACAAATACGAGGAATATCTGAAATTCCGTTTCACACGTTGACAATATTAAACGACGCCTGTCACTATATTTGACTTATGGGGACAGTATTCCCGTGTCAGCACATACGAGTATTATTAATCAAATTCGGGATCTTACTACACCACTCTGAAGGATGAAACTTGTATAAAGATCTGAAAGAATAATAAATTAATAACCATATAATTACATCAATGTTATCTAGATTTTGATTTATTTATTTTAATTTTAATGTAACAAAGTATTTTATTTTCCATTTCATTTGAGTTTATTTATTTGGTTTACTAATTATATATTTAATAAGTGAAATTAGTTTAATAAAATTGGGTCGTTTTGGTCTTACGCCAAAAGGAAGGTTTTATTTCGGGTATAATTCTGGCACAGCAATATGCTGAGTGTAAACCATGTTTGCGGAAAATGCGGCGTACAAATTCTTAAAATATGCTATGTGTATAATAATGTAATTACGTCGCTATTCCTTGAAATAATCTTTTTGTTTGTTTCTTTTTTTTATATAAATGTGTTTTTAATTTATTTCTTTCTTTCCATTTAACAACAATATTTTAAGAAAGTTTCCTATGTCAGACTGCAAAGCAGTTTGTCGGCAATATTGTTTTAGTTTAACTTACGTATATATGTGGAAGTATCTAGATGTAATAAGGTTAGCATACTAGATAGAAGTAAATATTACCTTCTTACTTGAAGTTGCTATATTCAGATTCAAAAGTTTTCTTTTAAACTAGGTTCAATAGAATTTTTTTATATGCTTTCTTACATAAGTTAAAAAGTAAATCTACTTCTACTTCCTATCTAAACTGGTCAAATCATGGATAAAACATGTAAATATCGATAAATTGGCCAAGTGTGTTTCGGTCCATTCATAGTAAAAGGTATTTTATAGGGATAACATAAGAGTTGAAAATTTTTGATACTTTTTCACGAAACAAAAAATAGCGTGTAATCGAAAATATCCCATGTTAAAAAAAACTCAACGTATTGCTACAACTTAGTCAAAATTCCACGAAGCACGCCAACAAATGTGAACGCACACCTGCCGGCCATAAACCACGGTTTATTACCTGCCCGCATTTGGACTTCTTTTGTTTACTTTGTGTTTAATATTTGTAATTAGAAAAGCCGCCTATTGTGTATTGTAATCCTTTATGGTAGGCAGTGGCCAGGTGTGATTCTTGGAAACCATTGTTTACACAGTCGTGACATATTGTAAGCTGAGTATAAAGGAATGCTCGAACGGAGAGATCGGCAATCAGGGCGACGATCACGATACGAGCAAGACGTGTACATTCGATAAGCTATATAGTGACGGACTTTGCGCGTGTTATGGAATCGTGCAGTTTGTACTGGTTGTGTCCAATTTTATTCGTACCTGTGTTATACGGCTTTGTATAGTTCTAATAAAATCTATAGTAATTCCAAACGGCATTTTAATTCGAGTCCTGTAACTCGTAACAGTATTTTAACCGAATCAAAAAAGGAGGAGATCTCAATTAATCGTGTTTTTTTTAAATTGTGGATATGTTCAGCCATAACTATTTTGTTTGTGATCGCATTTTGATGATTCTTTTTCGTTGGATTCAATAAAGCTTCAGGATACTTTCATATCCATTTTATTATTATTGTATAACATATACCTAATTTAAAATTGAAAAATACATTTTTTCTAGCAAAAAGGAATAACTTGAAGAATAATTAAAAAGCAAAAAATAAATTATTTTCTACAACACCTTGAAGTCAGTACCAAGTAAAATATAAAAAAAACAACAACCTTTTATAGTTTACTTTACATCAAATAAAAGATGTTGTAGAAAATATGTATTTCTTGCGTTTTAGTTACTTTTGAAGTCGATCCCTTTTTTGCTAGAACCTTTTTATGTATCAATCATTTTGTGTGTATTAGGTATATAAATTCTACTACCATGAATATTTTTATTAGAATTATAGTTGAAAAGTGAAAGGCAGAAACGGAGGACAGCTTATTACGACTTAGAAGCGTATATCTCAACTTCTTAAATTTTCTTCGAATTTTCTCTGGGCTCTTTAATAGATTGTAGAAGTCATATGATTTTATAAATAATAATTTAATGCTCGAGAACGTTGGTTGTGATATATAAAGACGGACATGGCGAAATTGTAACTAATGGTTCCGTCATTTTTTTTTGCTGAAGCACAACAGGGAGTCTGACGACCCAACTGTGATGGAAAGTGGTTACTGTCGCCTATGGACATTAGCAATACCAGAGATGCTGCCAAGGATTTGGCAGTTCTAAGAATCATTTCGCTGAGGATCCCAAATCATAGGTAAATATAATCATTGCCTAACCAGGGCGATGGCGTGAGGTCGTGAAACCTACAACGCCGCTGACAAGCCACCAGAAGCCACAGATGGCCAACTAAAGCCCGAGATGGCCACCGAAAGCTAATGAATGGCCAACCATGCCGCAGAAGTTACCAGCGCAAAGCCTGCGAAGGCGTGAACTGCTGCGATGCCATCGCCATGCGGAGAAGACTCCAGCGGCTCGAAACCCAGTTATCGGTGGGTTGTTGACCACTGAGTCGCTGCCGGGGTAAAGAGGTAAAACCTCGCGGCCCCAATCTCCTTATTCTGATAAAGAGGAATAAGACCCTCAAGAGAATCATTCCCTAATAACTCGGTACGGACTTTCATGAACTTCGGTATAAACCGAAGATGACACTAAAAATTGTATTTTTCTAGTTAACAAATTATAGCGTAGTAACATCAGAGGAATGAATGAAAGTATAGACGGAGACTATGTGAACTAAAGCGTTAAATGAAGTGAAGCAATTTATAAAAAAAAATGTGTGCGTAAAAAACGTAGGGTAGTTTGCGGCTGTGTGGTTAATTGTAATGTATCAATTGAAAATGATTCCACTTTTATCATTACAAATTTGATTTTTTAATATTAAATTTTTGTAATGCACTGCAATTCGATAGGGGGTCACTATTACAAAGTCGGCTTCCTTTAGCCGGCTTCACTCTGAGAACTCGGGGCTCGGTCTACCTAATTTTGTTCATCTCAGGCTCTGAGTAACAAAAAACCTCAATACTTACAACAAACATAAATTTTGTGTTATGAGTTCTTTATTTTTATTGGGATAGCAATGTTTTTATACAGACCAATAATAACTTTTATTTTTGTTATCGTCTCTACAACCCACGTAACCTTTATAAATGTTTTTAGAGAAAGCTATCTTCTATATCAGAGTATCCATAACATTTTTCGTATTTCATTACTTCGGGTCTCATTAAGGCGTAGTAAACTAAGTATGGAACGTAATTAAGGACAGGCTATCATAATAATAATATTTAATCATCAAAATTTTATTAGGGACCTTAATGACGTTTATAATATTTTGAGTAAGAGAAAAGTATTTATTGGCTCAGAATTGATATTCATTTTTAATCGTTATTTATATATAATTTTTTTAAATTTATTTTAAGGACTTTTAAACGAATGTATCAGAACATATCAGTCCCATGAAGGATGCAGGAACGGAGAAAGAATACAATTTCCTGTGGCTGGGTGGCCTGTCGTATGAGGCGACAAAACAACCCACAGCCAGGTAGGGCATTTACCCAAATGGATGGCTACCACCCCTAAAGTATACCATCATAACAACCTTGAGTTGTGTTCCGGCATTAGTGGAGAGGTTCTAGTTCCCTCGTAGAGGCGGCAGCACGTTGGTAGCACAGTTGGTGTTACAAATGTCCATAGGCGATGGTAACCGCTTTTCCATACGTGGGCCATCTGCCTGTCTGCTGAACTCATGCAATAAAAAAAAGTTCGGCTAAAATAGAATGAATAAATTAGTAAAGAAAAACTAAGACTACCCAAAAATTAAAATGTAAAAATATTAAATTTCCAGGTATTTGGTAGTAAAAACATACAGGCCAAGTATGGACAAGATTGGACCACAAACATAAAAGGGTTTCGAAATAGCTACAAACACCGACCGTTTGGATAGGGTATCTTTAAATAAACAGAAATAAAATTGAAAAAGAAATCTCTTTGTTTTGTCAGTGAAGTGTAATTAAAATAAACAGTGCTTAATCACAAAGTTAATAAGTCGTTAGTCACCAACACAAGGGTTGTTCCCTAGAGTGAGATATTATGTATTGTTCTGAGTTACTTACTTATGCCTTAATTTATGTTCGGATTGTAGACGATAACTAATGACAATGGGTGACAGCTTGCGGAATTGTGTCGTAAATGCGTTGTAAATGCATGCAAAGACAATCTTTACATAGTAAAAAAGAAAGTCGCTTTTTGCTTCTGCTGTATATCCGCTAACTCTTCCTAAACCATGCAATGGATTTTTAAGTGGTTTTCACCATTCGTTGATATTTTTTCACTGGAGGTTTATATATAAAAATTATATAATCAAGTTTTTATGTAGGTAAGTACAATGGATCTACTTTTAAGGGCTTGAGCTGCGGGGAATTTCTCGTTCTTTATACATTCGAGAAATTAAAACTACGTGTTTCTCTGAAATAATAAAGATACGGCATTCGACATTAATTCACTAAAATTCTTTAAAAAAACATTATTCACTGTTACCTAACAATGATCACTTCATCAAAATAATAATTTTAGTATCCACTATCACAAGCTTTTTTTCTACATATTCTATCCAGGCAGCGCCCTCTAAAGTATCGCGTACTATTTTATTCGTTTTTATTTATACGTAAATAATGTGCACTGGATAGAAATGTGTTTAATTTCATTACAGGCATATATATCCTGGATCAAAACTTAGAATACTTTTTGTTCCGATAAATGACATCGTTTCCGTGAATACACAGACCTATTGTTGCAACTCCATTAATTCTTCGAAAAGTAATTGTATAACATATTTTCCTGTATTTATTAGAAAAGGAGCTCGCTAGAAAAACGTGTCGCTGGGGAGTTTCTTGTCACTTTTTCTCCTTAAACAGTGATAGTACGTTGCAGAGCGGTGTGCATAGAATTGGAAGTAGATTTAGTTTTTTTTTAACCTATATGTATACCTTAAATAATGTTGTTCAGTGGAACTTATTTTGAATAAAAAAATTTGAATTTGATTTAGACGAATATAGCAAGGAAGAATGGTGGCGATTTGGACACGTTTTTTTGGTGCCATCGTTACAATTCACTAATAAAATACGTCGTCATCATGGAAACGCAAACGAAGGTTTCCTGGCACTGATAGTACTAGTAAGTCATAAAATAAAACTTAGAAATAAAATCACGAAAGTTGTATAACTGCAAATTACTTTTATTACTGTGTACTAAAACGGTTAAAAGTTCACGTGTCGACCACGCCATTACGGTGAAAAATCGTCCACCGTTTTCACAAATCACATTTATCTCCACATAGTTACAGCTTCATTGCATTTCCTCTCCATACGACGATCTAATTCGATTCGTTTTATCTTTATCTATATAAAATTTATTGTGGATGCTGTGGGTCAGCTGAATGCTTTCAATGTATTTGGTCTTCATATTTCTTTTGATCCGTTTGTATATTTTTCAAGTAGATGTAAAAGATAAATGTAAAGAACTTTGGAAAGATCACTTTGAAGAGAGATCACAGAGTAAGGGGATTTGGTACAAAACAATACAGCCTTGTTTGAGTAGAACGCGTTGGTTTAAACGATTGAATATGGCCAGATTAGATATCACTATCTTGAGGCTTCATCCGGACACAATTCATTAAATAAATTCGCTTACCTCATGGGAAAAACTACCTCGACAAATTGTTCAAAGTGTGGAGTAGTTGAAGACGTTTATCATATTGTAATGGAAGTACCCGGAACGAAGTGGAAAGAGGTGTCTACATTGAGCATTATAGTCTAAATAAATTGGATATAGATTCTTTGTCCACGATATAGGTATATGTAATACCATATTGGCGTTCCCCTAGCAAGAGAAGCCAATATTATGCTATTAAAAATAGTTTAAATAACATTTAGAAATAGATAGGTAAGTAATTAGTTGTATATCTGTATAATAAATAAAGATTAAAAAAGTAGACGTAACCTTTTATCTGTGGCTTTAGTGATGTGTGAATTCCGAATTTCATAATCAAAGTAAAACAATATGTAAATAAGTGATTGTAGTTTAGTTAGTTTGACGTTTGACATTCCTTTAGAGAAATTGGTTCTTACAACCAATACTGCGAGATGGTGTTATAATACAGCATGTGGTTGATTTTAAAATCATCCCATTTGGTTACTGACCAGGATGTTTGATTTTTCAAAAATTTAATTCCACGACTGTAGTTTTTCTCATAATTTGTTTCGAGACTCCTTGGAGTATATTTCGCTAGGTATATCTTACAGTTTCGGATTTGGCGACAGATGTCCACTTGAAAAATTCATCTGTAGTTATAACTCACATATCGTAGAACTGATATATATATATATATATATATATATATGTATATATATACAAGGTAAACTAGTTAGTAAGAAAAGCAATAAATGTTAAGGTAGAACAGAAAACAAACTATTTATAAGCGTAAATGTAAGATGTAAACTAGTAAAATAAGAAACTGTATTTAGGAAATAACAATTTACACAAGAAAAGAAAAAAATACGGAAAGATAAGATAAAAGAAAATAAATAAAAAAGCCTTCTCCCCCTTTATTTTCCCAAATTAGTATATAAAAAGTAGATTAAAAGAGACTAGAGAAAAGGACAACTCTGTCTTGGCATATGACGGAGGATGATGGCGCTATAAAAAAAAACTCACATATCTACTACTATGTAATTTACATACATTATGAGCTAGACTTGTTTTCAAGTATTCGTTCATAAAATGAAATATTTTACCGAAAACATCTTTTTTATAGCCGAGTTTACAAAATGAACATAAGAGTTTGATAAATATTAAATTTATGCTCTTTTGTGTTTACATATATTTTACATACATTTTAGGGTTTTGCTACATAAAGGTGAAAACTAACACCTATGGTCTCATTCGACTGTCTGTTTGCCTGTCTGTGTGTTACGGTTTAAATTATATAATTTGGTTAGAGATCCAAAATTTCGTATACTTACAGAATTCTTATATGGTAGTCCATCTGACGGAAAATAGTTACAGTAGCCTATAGGTATTTGCTACATCAGAGATATTACACTAACCTACTGCCGTCTTTGAAGAAATTGTATGACACATTTAAAACAAATCTATCGTAGTACTTTATGAAAAATCCCTGGACCATGTTATTTAATAGAAATTACTTTTACTTTATTACTAAAGAATTATATTTTTTACTAGGATATACTCGGGACTTCGCCCACGTTTGACTTGAAATTCACCGCGGGATTTCCGGGATAAAAGATATCACATATTTTATTACATAAAATTTGTTATCGATCAGTGAAAAAATCACATTGGAATTAGATTTTTTTTTCTGGCCGTTTTAAATCACTCCCAGAAAAATTCCCAGAATAAGAAGTAGAGCAAATTTTAATTTGCTGTCGACAAGCGAAAACCGCATAGAAATCATGCTCGTAGTTTTTACGTGAATCCCGAACAAACAGACAAGAAATCTAAAAAAAAATTGCATCATGTTCTCCATCGTTTCTATAGTCTATTCCAGTTGATTTTTTTTAAAGCTTTAATGTTCAGATGTTATATTTAGAATTTTATAGTATTATAGATCGGTAGACTATTACGTAAATATGATTTAATATGAATACAAACGCTAATGATCAAATGTTAATGTAACAAGTTATACCAAACCAAAGAACTCTCTATGCAAGCTGTGTGTGGGTGGCGAAGAATTGGATATGTGAATCATTTTTTTTTAAATAAATAGAAAGATCACATATAAGTTTTAAACCAAACTATATATATTTAATTCTTTTCGCTACATTTAAAAAGTTATATGTAATTTAAAAAAAATGTTATATCCAAAAACACGCCGAGTGCGTGTGTGAAGTGTGTGTGTGTCTCTATGATAATTCCTCATAATAACTCATCGTACACAGTAACTATAAAAAAAACAAATGTGAAATACCCAATTGGGTAACCCTCTTAACACCTCAAAATCAGTGTCGATTTTAGGATAGTGGGCAGTCACATCAATTGGCATAATTTTTATCATCTTATACACCGTTGCAGCTCCGTAGATTTTCTACGAGCATACCAACTTATGGCGTCATTAGTTTGTTCAAGTATAATGAATCAAATAACGTATTAATCATTCATTTTATAAGCTGTAATTAAATTGATTTCTATCATGATATTTTAAAGTCAGATGATAAGATATTATTATAACGCCTGTTCTTTTATATGTAAACTAGCGGTCCGCCCCGGCTTGGCACGGGTATCTAAAAAGAACTTTTTTGTTGGGTTTAATTACCTACTAAGCGAATTCAAAATATTTCCCCTCCCGTACGGCCCGTACCCCCGTAACGCCCACATCGCATAAGCCTGGCTAGCCGAGCAAGGTGCGCGGCGACCACGCAACTTTTTTCCAATACTTACATTTTTAAACTCAGGATATCTCTTTCGAATGGAATGTCCGAATTGAATAATTAGAAAAGTTATGTAGAGGTATTGAAGGAGTCTTGAATATGAAGTAATTTATTTTGATAAGGATGAATACCGAGATACAAATATAGAGCCTTTTCTAGCGGCGGCATTTCAATTATTTTTTTAAAATAAAAGAACACTTATTGTGGCATAACTGTAATAGTTAGACATATGCTGTCGCGACACTTTGTACATAATGATGTATTCTGCACAGTCGTAGTACATTATTTTATCATCAATAGTTTTCGCAGCGCATGTGATTTTAGGTAATTTTTTTACACCTTGGGTTACATTATTGGAGTTTTAGTAAGAATCCCTAATTTTTTTGAAAATGTCACCCGGTGATATTGTAGCTTGCCAACAGTGAAAGAATTTTACATATTGGTTCAGTAGTTTCGGAGCATATTCAATGCAAACAAACAATCAAATCTTTCCTCTTTATAATGTTAGTATAGATAATGATAGAATTTATTGTGATATGTGTTCACATCCCTATTAGAGAGAAGCGTGATTTATTGGGCTTTCACTACTCGCTATCACACGTCCTTTGTTTCCAAGTTTGCAGTACTCAAAGTATACCGCAACACACGTATTAAAAGGTTATACTGGAAGATCAAACCGCAAACCTCTATTTAGGTATTTAATTTGCAGAGAATTCCCATTTGGCACGTGCCCAACAGGCTCGGAGAATTTCAACCGCAATTTCGATGAACTTTCACTAAAACTAAAAAAGTTTTCGCTGTTTTATTACGCTCTGCGTATCCTAACATTGTTCCAACTTAGCACTTAGGCAATTGTAAGTAAAAGATGCTGTCAGCATTAATAAATCCCCTCCCCCGGCTTACACAATAATCCGAATTAGATTCTCCGTTCGCCACAATGAAGCTGAATAATATACTTAGTTGTTCGCCTCATCACGTTTTCTACAGACACTTTAATTATATTAAAAAAGTTTCTCCCTTATTGGGAAAAAAGTGAACTACCGTAGAAAATTTTATCGGTATGAGGCTTGAACTAGTTGATGTTGAGTCATGTTTAATACAATGACGGGGAGCTCTTGCCAGTCTGAAGGCGAACTTAATCGAAAAATTCCTTCAGTCGTTCCGCAAATACTTGCATGATTGAAGAGTCTTGGACGGGCCACACATACAAATACCTGGCGATATTTTAGAGATAACATTGAACGCGGTGCCCAGAGGAATTTAATTTGGATAAAGATATTCATAGCTACTAACAACATACATACTAACAATAAAACGATGTCATTTTCTAGTGAACAAAATTATACATTTTTTGTTATAATTATATATTGTCATATGTATATATACGTATGTGTATATAGTTATATTGTTTACAGTAACCTACCTATATTGATTGATGATTCTATGAAGTAAAACTTTCATAGATAAATATGTATACTTACTTGAATTATGAAGTCGGTGCAATGAAAAACGAGATTGCATTTTATTAAGCATTGAATTTAAAATCAAAATTAATGATTAAACTGTTCTAGTAAATTTTAATCTTTTTATTTACATTTGTATTTCATTTCAAGTCGATCATATTCTTATTATATCTATATAAAACATGAATGAGCCGTAAAACTACTGTGAATGAAGAATGAATTGTAAACCCACTTGAATATTTTTAGCCAGTCTTTTACAAGGGCCTGTGAATTGTCTATTAACATCTAATACTGGTTGCTTCATACGCTTGTTTAACCCTAAATAGAACTGCGGTTTCCGAGGCCAGATAATTGAGTTCGTAATGTAAATACAAACCACATGGCCGCAGTCAATGCTTGTACTTCCCTTGCTGGGCCTTTTAGTTCGTTATTACTTTAAAGGGATTTATAGTTGGTGTAATTATAGCAACTAGCGCTCTGACGGATTGTATGGATATTAACTTGTGCTTTATATGTACATGTGTTTGCTTTGGTTTACTTTTTAACCGACTTCAAAACGGAGAACGTTCTCAATTCAAGTCAGTCGGTTATGGTTTTGTTAAAAAAAAACTAACAGGTTGTATTGATTATTTTTGAAAGTGTTGTGTTAATAACTCCATTGATTTCTGAATACAGGTCTTGAAATTGATTAGATTACATCGTAAAAAAAACACGTTCCATTATTATGCATCACTAAGAAAGACAAAATAACTGTAACAAGGCAGGCATACAGTCATTAAAAACATATAGACTACAACTACCTATAATATAAGTTATTCAAATTTGAGAACATGTATATATAGAAATGTATAATTTTGGCTAATAGAATCTATAGAATAAAATCTATAATATACCCACAAGAATCGTAAATATATGTATAAGTGTTGTAAAATAAAAAACAGGATAGTAAATAAATAAAGCACGACATCCCTCTAATCCTACCAACTATCCCATCCACCCACTTATCCATAACTACCCATTCAACCATCCACCCATTCATCCAACCCACCTTTGCCTAAACATCCCCAGTAGTGAATATTTATTTACCCAAAAATAAGTAGTAGTAGTATATAAGTAGAATGTAACTTCATAAAAGCAATAAATAAATTAGTAATTGACCCGGGCATATCTCGTTCGCCCGAGCCAAAGTAGAGGAGAAAAAAAACCAGCTATATTTAAGAAAATGATTCCAGCATGGCTCTCCCATGTCAATTTTTTTGACACCTCTACAGAACCCTAGACTGTGTGCCGATGCCAAGCATTAACCCAATTTATTTTCTATTCTTTTCGCCCAGCTCTGTCGTAACTCCTTAGCTAAAATGTCCTCAGGGAATTATATCCAAACCCCAGTGTGACAAGGAGTAAATAAAACTGGAAAATAGTTTGAAGAGCCACAATGAGAACGCGCCAGCCAAACGTAAGATTGTATAAAAGCTGTTGAAATTTGGAATATTAAAACTTTGTTCATTTAAAGTAAAGCTGCAATAGGGTTACCAGAATTACGTAGAAATTTTCGGATGTTTGAAGGAAAATTAAAACTTTCTAGTAATATATGTTTATAAGTAGTTTTTTAAATTTTTTATTGCATGAGTTCAGCAGACAGTCAGACGGCCCACTTCATGGAAAGCGGTTACCGTCGCCTATGGACATTTGCAACACCAAAGGTGCTACAAATGCGCTGCTGCTCTCTTAAGGGAGACTTGAACCTGGACTCTAATGCCGGAACACGAATCAAGGTTGTTATGGCGGTATAAATTATAAATAAATAAAGTTAGTGGGTTTTATATATGATAATTATGAGCGCGGTGTCTTATATGTTCATTTTTGATAACAATGAATTTATTTAATTTTTAATTTATTTTTAACTAAATTATATGAATTTCAGGTAATTTATGATTTTACCCATTTACTAAAAAAACAGGGCGATTCTCCTGAGTGCATCATTGTGAGCAACAAGATTTTTATGAATTCTTCTGGATCATTCATTTTTGGCTAAAATATTACTGATTTATGCTTATTATTGTTATCAAGCATTTGAATCAAAAAAATCTCGACATGATATAGGATTAAAAAAGCCTACCTTATGGACAGTGATGCATGTAGGAGATTCACCCATCAATATTACCGAACAAATTCGGAAAAACCAGAACCTTTGGCCACCCTAGTAGCAGTGGTCGTTAGCAGGCGTGTTCGGTTCAAAATGGCGAATGCACTGAATGAGTGTTATGGTCTTTAAGGCGCATTCACCGGAACAAAAAACGATAATTCCTGTACAAGTGCAGCTTTGTCACAGTATTGTGGATTTTATACGAGTTATATATAACACAATGCGGTGTACAGAGCTGGTTATAGTGGTTTTTGATAAATTGACTTAATTAGTGCTATTGTTAGTTTAATTTTGTGTTGGTTGCGGATTATTGTTGGATATAGCGATTACATTTTAGAGTCGGCAGAATTTTGTGTAATTTATCTGTGTTGACTTTTAATATACCGATAAAACGAACTTAGGACACATGATATTATTATATAGATTATATTAAAGGTTTCCTGGAAGAGATTGATTAAGTAATAAGTCCGCCCATATACTACCTAATATATTATAATAACTGTTTGTTTCTTTTTTATGTTGATGTACAATAAAGATTACCAGTGGTTACCCAGCGGTCGAAATTCAACAATAATTAATTTAAATTAGAAATTTGAACATTATTAAGGTTCTGCTGTCAAAGACTATACTTTTATAATCGTAGATTTCGCCAAGGCTACATTGTTAATTTGACTTTAAAATTAAACAAAAGAGTATATATGTGTGTGTAATGCATTTTTAAATTGATTTAATGTATTTTTTATGCATAATTTTAAATAAATATTAGTATTTTGCACTCCTACTCTATATAAACTATATGTGTGCGAAATTTCATACTCTTCCGTCCTCGCAATTTTCGTATAAAGGGGTACAAAGTTTTTGCTTCACGTATTAATATAATATTAATCGACAATATACATATGGACCTAAATATATCTATAATATCATAATATATGGAAGACGGCTTCTCGTTGTAGCTTTGCACTCGTGTCTCAAATGACGCGGGTTGGACTCCTGAAAGCATGCGCCACTTAGACTGTATGCTGATACAATTTTTACGTGCTGGTGATGAAGGAAAACATCGTGATGAAACCTGTGCATCGAAATAACCGATGTGTAAAACTTGTCAAGTCACCTTGGTATACTATCCATTTCCCTAAAAAAACGGGGAAACCCCAGCCCAGGAGGAGGTGTTTGAAAGAAAGAATTTATTTGACTGAAAACCAACAATACAACGCTACACAAACCACATTCCATGCAACAAATTCTTAGACTTAATTCCTAGAATCAATTCCCTAAATTGAGAAAAATGCAAGATTTGTATCATAATTATGTTGATAGAATGTGTCCATAATGACACTTTTAGAAAAAGTTGTGGTGTCAATTTAAGGTCAATAAGTCAAATTAATACTATTCTGGCGGCCCCATCCTCGGATGACGCCAGGATTCTATATATAGTTGATAAAAGCACTCAGTAATTACTTCGTATTGTTTTAGATTATAAACTTTAATTGTTGTACTTGCAGCATGGTCACTTAAGCAAGCCTTTTTATTATGAATAAAAAAAAATACGAATAAACAATAGATTCAGATATGTGTTTGTAAAGATATATAAAGTACGCTGGATTTGCAAGAAATAAGGTTGGAAACTCAGCATAAGGTTATGCTGGATTTTCCTCCAACACAGCATTGATTTGCAATCCATCCTACTTATTATGATTATATTACCATTATGATCGATTCACCTATCAACCGTGTTTATAGGTTGATATTATATAAATCTAGCCTTCAAATTAACTTTTCTGTGTACTCGAGAGCGATGTTGTGTCGATCTTGTCTATAAAGGTAAATAATTGCAATAAAATGAAAACAAATTAATGTTCTAGTACAATTTCGAAAGTTTTAAATGGAAACGGAGCTTCATAAAGGGGTTGTGGCTAGACGTGAAATGTCAAGAGCTTTAATTACGAGATATTCGTCTCGAAACTTTTCCGCTGGAAAAACTATCTACCGCGAACAATGGAAACTAATTTTAGAAGTTACGCCGCCAGTATAATAAGCTTTGTCTGAATATGCGTCTTAAGTTGGAGGATTAATATTTGTTAGGGTAATTAATCATCTAATTATAAACTAATATAATAAAGGAAACATAACTTATATTCTACCTACATATACTATAATCTCTTAAGACTATAAGTGGAATACTGAGCCTAGGTCATTAAAGTCAATGACCAAGGTTACCAGAAGGTTGGCTATGTTACCTCGCTAGGTCGACATACTAATCTGTTGTCCGAATTATGAGTAAACTCTCTGGATCACCTAAAGAGCTAACGAGTCGTTTTGATAGATCTAATGTTATCTACTTGTGTTAGAAACTTTGACTAAGAAAGATACTGACAATTGCAAAAATTGAATAAGCTTTAGGTACAAAGGTCACTACAGCCACCCGGAACCCGAAAAAGCATCGCAGTTCACGGATGAACGCTGCGTTATCTACCAGTTAACCTCTTGTGGTCCACGAGTGAACGTTGTATGATCTACGAATTACCGAGTAATTTGTCAGAGGTCTATACAAGGTGGTAAGAACAGTGACGTTTAAAAGAAAAAAATAGTTAAATTACATGTACCCCTAGGTACTCGAATTACTGCCATGTATGTTTTACCAAAATTTTTAGTTCTCGAGTTTTAATTTTTTAATGATTTTTAGTAAATTTCGACCGCAAAGTAAAGAAAGAAAGAAAGAAAAGAAAAATAATTTATTTAGGACTACAACATAAGTGAGAATACAATACACGAGTATAAATAAATAAATGTACAATGCAACATGAAGTAAAAAAAAGAAAAAACGAAGCAAGTGTAGCTCTAAATCGGTCCTAGCTCAGCATGTTGCTGGTAAATTAACCAGCGCTGATCTTCCGCTAGGGCCATTTAAGTGACATACACAGACACTGAAGCAAATAAAATAAAATAAAATACAAAGTGAAAAGAAAGTATAAAATGAAGAAAAATAAAAAAAATAAAAATGTGTACAACAATTGTAAAAAGATTAAATACATATTATTTATGTAGTTTGAGATAGTTATAGCAATAAAGAAACAACAACAACAAAAAAGAGTTTAAAAACAGCAATATTGGGAAACACACGACACAACACATACAGGATAGGTCAGGCACATCCTCCAAATGGGCGCCATTATATGGCACTGGTATCATGAACGAGATCAGATTGGCACATTTGGTGGGCATACAAGAACTTTTTTAATTTAACTCTAAATCCATGAATACTTTGCATATTTTTTATGGAGGGGGGGATATTGTTCCAGCATTTGGAGGCAGCATACCTAAAACTACCCCTAAAAGCAACTGTGCCATGTCGCTGCGTCGTAAGCTGCATAGCGCATTGCCGCAATCCAGCCGATCTTTTTGAAGAGAACCAAGAAAGCTTTTTATATAAGTATGAAGGAGCTTTATGCTTAATAACTCCAAAAAGTAGGCAGGCGAGATGCAATTTACGGCGGTGCTTCATTTTTAACATAGAACAGTTGTTTATAAAAGGCGTCACATGACTTCTAAATGGAATGTCAAAGCAAAAGCGTGCACATGCGTTCTGTACTCGTTGGATGAGTTTCTGCGTTCTACCCAGTAGCCGAGGGCCAAAAACGATATCAGAGTAGTTATGCTGGGACAGGACTAGTGACTCAGTTAATTGGATTCTCAAACTATGACTTAGATATGGCCGAATTTTATATAATACCTTAAGTTTATAAAAGCATGTTTTTACTGAATTGGCAACGTGATTTTCAAATCTAAGTTCACTATCGACTTGGAGGCCTAGGTTTCGCGCTTTGTACATCCTTTCAATAGGAACATCATTAATCATAACTGCAACTGTTGGATTAAGCTTTATTACATTACTTTTGCTGCCAAAAACAAGATATTTGGTTTTGGAGGGGTTCAGCACTAAACAGTTCTGTTTAGACCACAGAGCTATTCTCGACAAATCTTCATTTATTTTAACTATAGCACGATCTACATCTGCCGGTTTAAATGATATATAAATCTGGGTATCATCGGCATAGATGTGAAATTTGCAATGTTGTATTTGTCGAGTGATGTCTGCTGAATATAAAATAAAAGAAGAGGACCCAAAATTGATCCTTGAGGCACCCCTCTACTCACCCAACTTCTCAGATATAGAAGAGGAACCATTGCTATGATCAAGTTTAATGAATTGGTACCGGTTACTTAGCTAGTAAACCAATTAGTAGTAGTAATTTTTGCTTTATTTTTTGGCATGTTTATTTGAGAGTTCTTTATGTAAATAAGCCCTTATGAATTGTACGTTTGCATGTAAAATAATCTGCACCCTAAAAACAATACAAGCTTGTACCTAAAATATAAAATTTATACCTAAAAGTGAAAAAAATATTTCGAGTGACTGAGACTCAAATTTTCATTTTAAATAAAAAACTGAAAAAGACAACTTCCTAGTTTCGACGTGTCTCTAAAAGTATGCGTAAGAGTATATATAAGCTTTCATAATAATACAAAAAAGTCACCCTTAATAGGCTATTTTTTACTTTAACCGGCCTTCAAACATACTGAGATGGAAATTTCCCATCCTAAGAATTTTATTTAAAAAAAAATTTGCGCAATATGGCGATATTCCACAAAAATAGTTATATTCTTACAGAAAAACTAATCATTTATAACTTTCTTTATGAATAGTTTTGTTTTAAGCATTTGAGGTTGGCAGAACTTTGGTAGCGCCTTGCAATAAAAAATATGAAATTTAATATTATGTCTATAATGTATAATGGATAACAGAATTTGGCACGAGTTCATCGATGCAAAAGGCTCTAGTGCAAATTAAAATTCTTTATGCCGAGCCTTCCACTTTAAAGTCTTAATTGAAAGTTCAAAGTCATCAGAATACGAGGGTGGAATTTGTCAAATTTTAATTATCAAAGTGTTGGAATTGAAGCCTTCGAAACAGGTAAAAGCAAACTTCGTAATGAAATCAAAGACAGTTTATGAAATTAACTTGTCGAACATTCCAATTCAGATGTGCAAGTTGATTTTATTAAAAGTCTCCAGAAAGGAGAAAATGTTCTAATAATAAGAATTTTTTTTATATAACCAGCAACAATGATCCATAGGTCGCTGGTTCATATCCGGTTCGAAGGACCAAAAAACTGTAAAAAACCGAAGGACCCAAAAACTCTAAGAGTTCATGTGACGCGAAGGCCTGTACCGTCGGAGGACCAAAAAACTGTAGTCTGTATACAGTTTTAGTTTAGGAGGGAAGGGTAAAATGTAAGAAATACCAAACCCAACGAGTGCTGTAATAACACTGATTTTGTTACTGAAAATATACGAATATAAATGTGTTGTTAACCTTTAGGCCGCAGTTGTTTACTTGTAAAATACTGACTATTGTACATACTTTGTACATACAACTTTGGATACTCGGTCTTAGTCTGATTTGCATTTTACTTGCGAATCCCTTATCATCGTTTCAACATACATCTACTTAAAAGACAACTTATAACTTTACTCCAAAAACACTGTCCAAACGATAATAAGGACTTAACTCGCCCGTTTCGTAGGTTAACTAATTACTTCACTTATGGAAATGCACGGTACAGGTGCTCTACTCAATGAAAAACCTGTTAAATATGTACTGTATTTATTATAGGCGCTTACAACAGCAATAGGTATGATTAACACTACTGTACTAAACGCCACGTTCAAGTCAATCAACATAAGTTAGCACTAGAACCCGGACATTCCTCTGAACACTTATAGCAGTAATTGTATCGATTTCACCGATACTAGTTGCGCTAATCAGACACTGGTACTCACAAGCTCCTCGAAAGTCACGCTGAGAGTCCAAAAGGCTGTAGGGTCTTTCGAATGCTTCCTGGTCTGCCTTTTCTTCTCTTGTGTGTATAACTAGATTCGGAAACTGGTTGTATACTTGACCAACTGACCATTGACCATTGTCGGTGGTATCAATCAAGGGTCATCGTCTCCGCGTGATGTTGGCAGAGCCGGTATGGGGCCTCGAGTCTGGACTCTTTACCCCGGTCTAAATTCGTGGGGGGCAACTACCCCCCGGTGACGGGGTATGGGAGCCGCCAGACACATAAGGGGTATGTCGGCGGCTCGCGTCGGCCAATCAGCGGCGTTCGGTGGCCATCACGGGCTTCGCGTTGGCTTCGTCTGCGGCATGGTTGGCCAGTCTGCGGCTTTCGATGGCCTTCTCGGGCTTTAGGTGGCCATCTGCGGCGTCTGGTGGACTTTCAGCGGCATAGAGGAGATTTTCGCGACCTCTCAAACATCGCCTTAATCCCGGCGGATGAGGTCACGGGGGGGGGTCGGTAGCCAACTTGGTGTCTCGTGATCTGGTGGTCGCGAGTGGAGGGGAGCAAACCCGTGGAGGTGTGTGTGGCGGCCGTAGTCGGCGCTGTCGGACGTCCGACGCGCCGACATCACCACAAATTTGTCGGTGGTTCGCACCGCTCTCACTGAGGTCTACTTTTAAGCTGATTCTTAGCTGCTAATCGAGCGAGCTACATATTCCTGGCAAGCGAGGCGTGGGGGTTCGGTAGTTCCGAGGGAGAGGTCAGGTGATTGTGTCCGCAACAGCAAATTTAAATCAGGCTAGGCATTATTATTTACAATTATATTTCGTAGTTATGCAAGCATAACTACAAGTAGTTTGACATTATTATAGTTACATACCTAATTATATTTTCGATGAACTGATGATTTACATAATATCAAAGTTTCTTTAATGTGTATCCGCTACTCTACTATCGTCCAGTTTTCGGCAATTTCATTACAACCTGTCAAATTTCATACTTAAAGACTCAAATTTTTTTGACATAAAATGAACTCTACATATAAAGATAGACGAACAAATATGACTTTACAGTAATTGGCCCATTTTTGCCAGAAAGTCTACAG
Organism: Dendrolimus houi; assembly: GCA_039645545.1. NCBI lineage: Eukaryota > Metazoa > Arthropoda > Insecta > Lepidoptera > Lasiocampidae > Dendrolimus > Dendrolimus houi. The sequence goes on along the minus strand of CM077119.1, from coordinate 19,796,512 downwards.
AATCTTACAAACAACTAGGATATGCCCGCGACTTTATCCACGTTTGACTTGAAATTCCCGGATTCTCGGGACCAAGTACCACATCATGTAAAAAGAAAGCAAGTTATCGTTTTAGTGAAAAATGTGTCGTCATAAGTTAATTTCTATGCACCTGGACAACTACAAACCGCTCCCGAGAAAATTTCCGCGGGATTCCCGGGATGAAAAATATCACACATTTTATTACATAAAATTTTCTACCCTTCAGTGAAAAAATCACATTGGAATTCCATTTTCTTTTCTATCGGGCGATTTTATAAAATTCCCAGAAAAATTGCCGCAGGATTCCCAGGATAAAAGGTAGTGCAGATTTTAAGTCCAAGAATTTGCTGTGGATCAGAGAAAATCGCATTGAAATCGGCCCAGTAGTTTTTACGTGAATCCCGAACAAACAAACAAACCGACAAACGGACAAATAAAAAATTATTGCATCATGTTCTTCATCGTTTATATAATACATTCCAGTTTTTTTAATAGTTTCAATGTACAGACACGGCACGTTTAGAATTTTATAATATTATAGATAGATTTTAAACACAAATATTGAAATCATCAAATAGGTCAATAAAGTTTACAATAAAATTACAATCGTTCGTTAAGGGGTACTTCATACATCTGACTTACTTTTCACATCTGAATGACGAGTTTAGGAGTGTTTAAAAAGAAACGAAATATAGAGAGAAGAATAATTCAATGGGCAGAATTGTATGAGACAGTAAAACGCGTCACTGCTTACAACAGAAAAGAAGTCGGGTTGCCAGGGTCGTTTACGAAAGTTGTAAGAAAAATTATATAGATTACTTACATTTCAGAATAGATGATCTCTTAAACCAGGAAAAATCGAAATAAACCGACCAGTTTAAATTGTATCTTTGAAAGAGCCTGTATATAATAAATTTTTAAGGCCGTCACAAGACTTTTTTATTTTGCGTTTTAATATAGCAAATTCCACTGCCTTTAACCAATATGTCTAGCTCGGAAATTAGGGACTTCATCATTACTAACTCTGACTTTCCTGCAATAACGATTATTATAAAAAAAACCAATTTATTATACAGTCTACTCTCGATAATTTGACACTCGTTAATTTGAAAATTTTTTCCGTCCCTTGAAAAATACTCGATAAATTGAATAAAATCAATTTTAATTGGTCCCTTCGGTAATTTGAAGTTGAAGGAATATTATCTTGCTCGCAAACATGCGATAATTTGAAGTCCGAGCTTTCCTACTCTCTATAATTTGAAGCGTTTATCAAGCACATACCTGTTGTTTGTTTACATACATGTACAGACCTGTCAATTGTTTACATAAATAAGATATGAGTAAGTTCGCATTCCAGTCTTCTTTCAAACGTTAATGAGTCATGTTAATGTTTGATTTGTATTATTAAAATGAATCCAAGAAAGAACAAATATCTTTCCATAAGTTCCATAAGTAAACTCTTGTTATTTTGAACTCTTGACAATTTGAAATTTATCTCTTATCCCTTGAGATTCAAATTATCGAGAGTCGACTGTAGTTCGAATAACTCAGTCAAACCATTAAATTATAAAGAAAGTTTAATAATTAAGACAAAGATGTTGACGCAGATGATCTTAATATGATTCCTGATACCTGTTTAAAATGTGGGTTGAAAATGCCACGAATATTCGGATTCTATTCGGTATTCGCCCGAATACCGAATACCAAATCGTTAAAAGAACGTACATATTACTCAAAAATTTATATATTTCAATCACAAATTATTTATAGTTAATCTATGCTTTAACTAGAGATACCGGATCTACGAATATTCGGCTATACGGATATTCGAATATTCGGCTCGGCCGAATGCTACTCGATATTCGGCCGAATACCGAATAGTTAAAAAAGTGGCTGAATACTGAGAGAAGCCGAGTATTCGTCGCATCATGTAACAAAACAAGTGTGTGTCACACACTCTGGAAATATTGGGCTTATGGGTTTTAAGAGCTGCTTTTTTAGGGCGATCGTCATTCCTATTATTATAGAAGATTCCATTTAATAAACTGTTACATACATTCCTTGATATTAGTGTTCCTGAATTATTATGTTGCCATCATTTCAATCACTAGATAAAAGTAATCTCTGGAATAAAATACAACATGAACAAATTAAAAATTAGACTTGGGCCAATAAAACAGTTGAATTGTTTCACTTTTAAATTCAATCAATTTATAACTTCGATGGTAAACTTTTATCTGATGATTGAAAAATCGGCCCTAGCACTGGTAAATAATATTTTTTAAACTGAGTAACCCAAATACGTGCCTGGGAACAAAATGGCAAGTGTCATATGAACTGTGTCTCTCACGACGTTGACAAATTGTTCTACTGTACGTCAAGGGAAATTATTTAAAACACTCGCAATTTCCCAGGATGTAGGTCTCATGGGTGGTCTGGAGCGGCCTTCAAGACAATATGTTAAGAAGGCATTACGTGAGTGATAAAGGATTTAGAGACATTATGGTAGGTTCATAAGTGCCAACGATAAAAGAAAATGGGAACTGTTAGGATGTAATTTGAAACAAGCTTTATATCTGTAACTTCGTTCGAATAGATTGTAAAATGTTATGTGCTTGCTGTTTTATGACACCGAAATACGTGTACAAATAATCGACCCAAGAGCTTAATCGAGATTAAAATAAATCAATCTATATTATTATTAATCTATTTTATGTTGTTATTAAGTACTGTACGTTGTAGAGTGTTATATGTGATATATATTTTATATTTAAATGTATCTATTAATAAATATGCTGATTTTAAAGTAATTCTTGTAATAAAACTACGTTTTAATGGTTTTAAGCGGCGTTATTTTATTTGATTTTTATTATTCCTACCTATACCATATTTCCTACCGCCATAAACAAAAATTAAATCTAAATAATTAAAATGAACAAGTTGTCGGTAGCCTAAATAAAACTTTAACGATACTCATTGACATCTTTGTCTTCCGTGATCACGGCTACTGAAAAGTGGCCGAAACGTCGCGCGTTGGAATAATAAAAATAAAATAAAATACCGCGCGGAAAACTTTTAAAACGTAGCTTTATTACCTGTATGAGTAACTTAGGCTATTGTTTTTTATTAGATTCAGCGAAAATATCCACGCGGACGAAGTCGCGAGCACAGCTAGTAAAAATATAAATATGTATTTATTCAATGTCATTGAATATCACCGTGTCCTTTCGATTTTGTGCTTTTTAACCAAATGTATTCAATTTGATTCTATTATTACTGTATGTAGTGATTACTGTACATCGCGAGTTGGACGTTTTTTCAATATATATATATAATATTGTGGATTCATAAATATCAGCATTATGACAACTCAGTATCAAACTATTATATTAACTACTAAGTAAATAAGTATATGAACAGAAGATTAGAAAAAAAACATCATTTCATTTGATGCTTTTGTTCACGTTGTCTCCATCTATATTTCTATTCGTTTGAGCAATAACTTATGAATGAACTATACACATAGTCAGGTCGACAACTTTCAGGGTTAAAGAATTTATATACCTAGTACATATTGTATTGTAGTGTAGTAGAAGCTATTTCGTTCTAATGCGAGTTATTTGCGAACTGAGCGACTCCAGAGGGAGATAAATCCGTGTGAACACGCTGATGAAGGTGTAGGTTATCGGTGGATTATAATTCCTATCTCATCTCAAGCCACGCGTTTACGGCGCTGAGGTTGTTGAAATTACCGGTTGCGAACATGAACATCAGCTTAATTTCATCTCCAGAGGTGTAGACACATATTTTGTTTATTTTTCGAATTCTATATAGTAATATAGAAATGTGTTTGTGTTGCATAAAATGAATGCAAATTAAAATTGCAGGAAAGGAGAAAGAATACAACCCCGGGCGGCCTGTCGTACGAAGCGACAAAATAACCCACAGCCAGGTAGTATGGCTATAGATGGCTACTATCTCTGGTCTAGATTATGCCGTCTTAACAACCTTGAGTTGTGTTCCGGCATTAGTGGCCAGGTTCCAGTCTCCCTTTAGAGAGCTGTTGGGACTGTATGAATTTAGATGGAATATTAAAATGATACGCTGGACAACGACGGTGAAAGATATATATTTGGTAACTAAACATATCTAGGATCAACAAAAACGTCATTCTCTTATATATAAAACTAGCTTACCCGGCGAACTTCGTACCGCCATATTTTCTGAATTCCTAAACGACTTTGTTTCATGACACAAAAACAAAATCACCAAAATCGCTCCAGGTGATTAGGAGGATTCTAGAACCCGATCTCAGCGCCACCTACCGGTTACAATTGTGAATCTAAATCATACGGGGACCCATTCAAATACACAAAACAAATATCATCAAAATCGGTAAAGTCGTTCTCAAGTTATGCACGTACATACATTTCTACGATTCATTTTTATATATAAGATAAAAGAATAAAAATACGAAAGAGTTCGTAACACCTTTATTGTTACAAATGTCCACAGGCGGTGATAAACGTTTCCCATCAGGTGGGGTCTGCCTGTCTGCTGAACTCATGCAATAAAGATAAAAATATATGACGGATTTTTTGGTGATTTAATGACATTTGTTTGTCATAACTAATATAATTTTTTAAAATCGTGAATAGACAATAATATCACAGTGCGTATTTTTTATTTTTAAATAATAAGAACAATTGCTATCGTTTAGCAAAATGTAACTTTTAGGATTGGCAAAAATCCTTGTTGTTTAAAGCTAGTCAAAATCTATAATTTAACTGTGTCTATAATTGGTATACGGCCTCCATATCATTTTGTTTAAAGATATTTTACAAAATCTAGAGCAAAGTTTCTAAGTATTAAAAAGAATTTTCTGGACTTTTCTTTCTTAGTAACTACAACAATTAATTGTTGTTAATTTATGATATGTCCTTATATATATATATTAAGTCGACGGCGATTTTTAACTTTAATAATAGCGTTATTAATAATAAATGTTAATGTTTAATATAGACGTACTCGGTTATAAAGACAGCAAAAGTGTAATAGAGGAAAATACAAAGAATTAGTAATAAATATGTTAATAAAAACACAGAAAGTAGAAAAGAGTTCTACCCATAGAGGCAAATGAGGTCAATAAATTAAAAAAAGGTAAGCAAAATACCTTTATTTACTCTTAATTTAAAAATATAAATCACTGATAAGCATTTTGTGATATCACGTATTACCAAGAATCCGTTGTTGAAAAATAAAAAGCTTAAATTACTGAATAATACCATATACTTCCTGGATACCACGTGAGGTTCTGATTATTGATTTTATCAAGCAGTTATGTCATAACATTATAAATACAAGATGATATTAAATCCCTTTTAGATAAACCCATAGGTATTTGATTTTGAAAATCCACTTGCTTCCTTAGACCATTAAATTCAAACATAAAACATGTCAACATGTGAGCTTCGAATGGCGCAATATACACATATATTAAATGTTAAATACATATATTGGCCAAGCGTTTTATTTATTTCACAACATTGAAAGATATTTTACTTTTAAGTTAGATATTTCTATTAAAAGCAAGTTAAACCAAAAAGGTCGTAAATACATTATTTATTTCATAGAAAATAAAAACTTTCTACACTAATAATAACATAACTAGGATCCTATATGCATAACCTTCGTACTATCATTCAGTACCAGCAGTCACAATAACAACCGCTTTACTATATTGAACAGATCTTTCACACTGTTCGTCAGACGAATATAGAATGAATCGTATATTTTTCTTTCGTGCAGGATCTAGCTGAATAGCTTCATGTTTCAGTGATACCGGGCGTGGTGGGCTTCCCGACTCCGTGATAGCGGAGGCGTTCAGCCCGGAAGTAGCGCGCTCGAGGAGACAGCTCCTGTGAGGATCGACCTCTACTCGACCGCTGCAAGGCTTAGTCCGATGACTCTATCGGACTAAGCCTTGAGAGGCAGAATGAACTAAGCCAATAGGCTGAAGTGACGCAAATGGGGACGAGTTATCGACTCCACCGGCGGAGGCGATTCTATCGTTACTACCGCTTCGCAACGTGTTATAGCTGGTTAGAGAATAAGCGGTGGATGAAACTCTCCAGCAACACACCTAAGCTAGTCTTGTGTGGCTACTTGTGTCTGTAATTAGTGGGTGTGATTGGTGGGTTTAACGTTGTGTGAGTGGGCCGCGTCCGGAAGCTCTCCGGCGTCTGTTCAGTTTGATAAATCTTGTCGAACCAACAATACCGTGTTCACATTTCAGCAATCTTATAATCTAAAACTTATTACAAAGGTTATCAGAAATCCTAAAAAGATTTATCAAGTACCTAACAATATAAAATCTTACCATACAAATACAACCTAGTTTTTATTAAGCTAAAACACATCGGAAGTTGTGCAGGAATATGTCTACCTTAGACAGAAAATACAGGTCGACAGGCACAACTTCGAGGGGGAAGCCAATAGGAGGATTCAGTTGGGCTGGGCAGCATTCAGTAGGCTTCGTCAAGTCTTCTTGTCGACCATTCCGCAATGCTTGAAGACAAAAGTCTTCGTGCAGTGCGTCCTCCCGGTCCTGACCTACGGGGCCGAGACATGGACACTGACAGTAGGATTGGTCCACAAGTTCCAAGTCGCTCAACGGGTTATGGAGCGAGCTATGTTGGATGTTTCTCTTATGGATAAAATTAGAAATGAGGACATCCGTAAGAGAACCAAGGTAATCGACATAGCTCGCAAAATTAGCAAGTTGAAGTGGCAGTGGGCCGGTCACGTCTGCCGCAGGACCGATGGCCGATGGAGCAAACGAGTCCTGGAGTGGAGACCGCGTCTAGGTAAACGTAGTGTCGGACGCTCTCCAGCCCGATGGACCGACAATTGGAGGACAGGGATGAGTGGCGGCGTCTTGGGGAGGCCTACGTCCAGCAGTGGACTGCAAATGGCTGACGACGAAAATACACCGGAGGCTCAATATAACATTATGCGAGGAAAGGAAGACATTATGAACCGTCAATTCAAAATTGTAGAAAATTATCCAAGAAATATATCTCCAATATTAAATCAAGTAGAATCACAACAGATAATTGAATTATATTTTATATCATCATCACTCGTAGGACCAAAAAACTGTAGTGTGTATACAGTTTTAGTTTAGGAGGAAGGGTAAAATGTAGGAAATACCAAACCCAACGAGCGCTGTAATGACACTGATTTTATTATCGAAAATATATGATATAAATGTGTAAGCATTAGGCCGCAGTTGCTTACTTGTAAAATGCTGACTATTGTACATACTTTGTACACACACTACTTATTCAATAAATCAAGTGCAGGTATTTTAAAAAAACATAAGTACCTTCATTACAAAGTCACATTGTGTTTCAGCACGGTAAATACATAACTTTATTTGTTAAATACCTTAATATATATAACAAAAGTCCACATGAAAACGTTTAAAGTGAAGTGTTTGAAATAACACACGATTCCTTAATACAACAAAACTACTTATTTATTCTGACCCACCGTACGAGGAAATAAAAGCATTCCCGTACTTGTATAAAATTCATTTGGGACATTCATCAAAGAAACTTGCAAAGTTCACAGTGAAACGACATAATTCGCAAAAATATTATTAACTCCTAAAAAGTGAAAAAAGACGATTGTTAGCAAGGTATGAATTAAATATAAAAGTCATTCTTTTAAAAATTGCTATTTTTTATTCTTGGCAAAAAGCTTCCCCTCCGGGAAAATTGTTACGTCATATTTCAGATACGCTTCGCGGGATTGTGTTTATGTGGTGTCAATTGCAGGGTCTTTCATTTTATATTCATTATTTCTTATTCTACCTTCATTTTTCTCTCTCGTGGATCCTCTCTTCCCTCCCTTCACACATTTGTTTACAAACTAAGATATGCCCGCGACTCTTTCACGCTTGATTTGATATTCCCGCGATATTCCCGGGACACAAACTGCCGTAGCTATCGCTTTAGTGAAAACTGTGTTAGAATAGGCTAATATTTATGCACCCAAACAACTACAAACCGTTCCAACAAATTACACCCATTTTATTACAAAAACTTTGCTATCGATCAGTGAAAAAATCATATTGTAATCCGATTTTTTATAATTGGGCGTTTTTAAATCATTTTCAGAAAAACACCCGTGGTATTCCCAGGATAACAAGTAGCGCAGATTTTAAGTCTAAGAATTTGCTGTCTACCAGCGAAACCCGTATCGAAATCGGCCCAGTAGTTGTTACGTGAAACAAACACAAACAGACAAGACGTCTAAAAAAAATTGCATCGTGTTCTCCACCGTTTGTATAGTCTATTTCAGTTGTTTTTTTAAACAGCTTCTAAGTACAGACATGGCGTGTTTAGAATTTTATAATATTATTATCTATATATTGTATACGTGAAGCAAAAACTTTGTACCCCTTTTTACGAAAATTGCACGGATGGAGGAGTATGAAATTTCGCATACTTATAGTTTATATAAAGAAGCAGCGCAGAATGCTAATATAAAAAAAAATATGGATAAAAAATACATTAAACAAAAAAATTACACACTCTACCATGTATTTGACACACACACGCATATAAACTCTTTTGTTTATTGTTAAAGTCAAATTAACAGCGTAGGCTTGGCGAAATCTGGGATCATAGAAGTATAGTCTTTGACATTAATTGTTATGGTTGAATTACGACCACGGGCGACCACTGGTTTACATGAATAGGCATTAATTGCAAAAAACTAAACGTGTCAGAGTTATTATACTGTCGCAAGCAAAACAAGTTGGTATTAGTACAGTCGTTAACTTAACATTAAAATAATTTAAAGCGAATAACGATAACACACATTACACAACCGTCTTAAGAAGATGAGATAGCTATCAAACGCAATCTAGACGATGATAAAAAATACACTGATTTATGGACTTTTCTCTAATACGCGGAATCATTCAATTATTATTTTTAAAATTGCTTTGAAAATATTGAAAATTTATTCTCTCTGTAGTCTATATTTCAGTTTAAATATAATACTGTTACGACCCACAAAGACAAATTCGCACCTGCATTTTATTACCTTTTCGGCATTTGGACTTCTTTTGTTTACTTTGTGTTTAAAATCTGTAATTAGAAAAACAGCCCATTGTGTATGTAATCTTTTATGGTAGTCATTAGCCAGGTATGATTCTTAGAAATTCAAATCACGCGGCCGAGAAACATATTGTGATTGTGCAGGATAAAGCAATGCCCCAATGGAGAGATCGGCAGTCAAGCGATAACGACAAGCGAGGCAAGACGTGTGTACATTCGGTAATCAATATAGTGACGGACTTTGTGCATGTTATTAAATCATGCATTACGTTTACACTGGTTGTGTTAAGTTATATATTTGTACCTGTGTTATACGTGTTTGTATGGTTCTAATAAATTCTATAGTAATTCCAACGGCATTTTAATTCGATTCCTGCAACTCGTAACAATATAATCGTTAAAATCGATATAATTTCGAACACTATCTGAATACACATATTACGCGGTAAAGCAAAATTTTTAAGAAAGAAAAAATAACAAGAAAAACAAAAGTTTATTTATATTTGAGAGATTATAGATTAACAGCAAGTTATTTCTGTGTACATGATTGCTTGTAGTTTTTATTATTCAAAGATCAAGATTGTTAAACATTAATACGATTAGATAGCATTGTAAGGATAGGCTCTTAAATAGCATCAACTGACAGAGCTAATGTTTTTTTTTTCAATTTTGTTGGCTACAATGCAAATAGCACTGATTTTGCCAATGTCGGAGTATGTAGAGGCAGGTGGAAATGAAAAAATATAAATACTTAATTTGGCCAGTAATTTATACACGTTTTCTGCAAACCTGGAGATAAATAAATACAATATATAGGATTTATAATATAATATCTCTATATGAAAATACAAACTATTGTTCAGATAAAACATATTATTAAATATTACAAATATTATACAAACTACAAAGCTATACTTAGAAGAATCTGATAGAAAAGAAATCTTACAAAACAATTTTATTAACAACTAAAAATTTACATAAAATATATACGGAGAACTTGTTAGATAAAGTTAGCAAATAATTGACAGTAACAGGGCGAGGATAATCAGGAGGAAGAATATGATACAAAGGGATAATAATTTTGGAACAGTAAAAAAAGATGTGCTCAACAGTACCTTCACCTAAACCACACTCACATATAGAGCTATCGCGAATTCTGAGTTTAGTCAGGAAAACAGGAGAGCAGACATGACCTAATCGGAGACGAATACTAATGTTAAATATTTGTTTGGCTTTGTTTGAGGTGTAAACATCGTACGCAAGAAATAAGACTGTTTGACTTTGAAACTATTTCGGTTACAACGAACAGTATGTACTGTGGACGTTCAAGTACTAATTTTTTAGTCAGAATTTCTACCACTCTTACATACTACAAACAATAAATGCATTTAAAGTCGAGTATTATTTCTCAATAAAGTATTTACGTACAGAAATTGTAAAAGCATATCAGAATCTTACAAGACAGTTGGCCTATAGTTGGCGTAATCACAAATGTCCCAAATGTCAAGCATAAAATTTAAGCGGATGTCACAACGAAATCCGAATGAATGCATTGTTTCTATCTATTGTAATAAGGAGATTATTACATTTTCATTTGATATAAAAAATTACTTATATTATTTATATATATATATATATATATATATATATATTTATATGTTATATTTTTAAAAATATTGTGCAACAAAACCTGCCCTAGCTTTTGTGCCATATTTCTCTCTCCATCCCAAGGTCGTCTGGAAGAGATCGCTGTCAGCGATACGACCGCTGTCCGTACCTGATTCTAAGTTGTTTTTGTGTATTGTTTCATTAATTTTATTGTACAATAGAGTATATTCTATTCTATTCTATATTTGGTCATAACATATACGAATTGCCCATAATAAATACACGCTTTTATATTGATATAATTCGCCCCTAAAAACACTCATGATGATTAGTTATAAGTTCAATTTTAGATCAAGTCAAACTGTAGTTAGTATTAGATAGCCTATGAACTTAAGTGATATAAGCGTTTTCTCGTGTTTCCTCAATTGCATACAGTGGTTTCTGGTCCAATTCCCAGCAGGGTAATTCCGTTATTTACTCCGATCTGGATATCTGGAATGAGTTGTAGAGTTGTCCGCTGTATATAACATGAATTACAATCGTTATTTTCGAAATATATGGGTACAATATGTATCATTAAGTGCCGGTTTTTTAAATATTAAAAGAATTTGTTGATTCTGTTTAGATAGATAACACTTTATTGTACACCAATACAAAAAGATGAACTTACAGACTAAAACTATACGTAATAATGCACAAAGGGCGATCTTATCGCTATAAAGCGATTTCTTCCAGACAACCATAGAAATGAATTGAGATGATAATGGTGATGGTGGTATACACAAAATATAGTACGACTACTTGCATTTTAGTAATAAATACACAAATTTTATACATACAGGCATTAAATATATTAAATAGATATATACTTAATATACATACCATACAAATACATATCTATAATCTACACTTCTATACTAATATTAGGAAGGGGAAAAATTTGTATTTTTGTATGTTTGTAACGAATAAACACAAAAACTACTAGACCGATTTCAAAAATTCTTTCACCATTCGAATACTACATTATCCTTGATTAATATAGGTTGTATAAAAATTAAGGATTTCTACTAAAACGTAAATAATGTCACTCATCAATCTAAACAAAATACTAGGCGCTAGAATCGGGTTCTAATTTTTTATTTTTTCAGGGCAGGACAACGTCTAGCGTGACCGCTAGTATAGTATATAAATGTTTAAAGATGAATAATTAATATATACAATCATACATACTTCAAAGTATCATCATATTCCAACGACAGGTAGTAATATTTTATCATTGTTTTAAATGGCGGTAGCGATTTTGCTTGTCTAATAGCAACAGGCAGCGCGTTCCAAAGCTGTATAGCCTTAACGGTAAAAGAATTGTTATAAAAACTTAAATTATGCGCAGAGGTGTTCAATCTAAATTTAGTGCAAGGGCGTAAATTATGAGAGCCAGAAAGGAATTGAAAGCGTTCTTTAAGGTAATCAGGAGTACTTGGAACAAATAAAATGCTATATAGAATAGAAAGTATATGAGTCTTCCAGCGAAATCGAATTGGCAACTACTTGAGTTTTTTGCTAAATTCAAAGACGTGGTCATATTTGTTATAAACAGATTCAACAAATTCTTTTAATTAGTGAGGAAAATCGAGTAAAGAAAACCTCTGAAGAAATAAATTTGGTTGTAACAGAGCTACAAGGAACAGACAGGGGCTTATTCTGTTTTCATTTCCGGGCACGTACAATCAGGAGGGCCGTCTGTTGTATCGGGTCCTTTTTGTGAAGTCGCTCACATTTCTGGCTCCTTATGAGTACATAAATTCACTGTCTGTCCGTTCGGTACTGACATAAATTTCCACGTTATTTCCATTTGGTTCAAGATAAACTGTGTTGTCTTGCCAGTGTTTTGTCTCCGATCTCTTTCGTGGAGGAAATTAATTCCTTAAGGAAAATTAATACGTGTCTCATATGTATTTGATGTTACTATATAGTAGAAAATTAATAATTATTAAATATTAGCAATGGATATAAATTTAAATTGCCTTGTTGACTCTGTTGTCTAAATATAGTGTATCATTATGTATTTATACAAGTCTGTGCCTCACATCCCGGTTGCCCGCCTTCCTCATCCAGCTTCTGCCGGAGATTTACACAGGTCGTAGGTCCATTGGGCTGGAGGGCATCCTAAGCTACGTTTACTGAGACGCAGTCTCCATTCCAAGACAACGTTTGCTCCATCTGCCGTCGGTTCAAATTATTAATTTTACGAGCAATTGCATTATCAAAGTAAAAATATGTAATTTAGCGGGATACAAGATTATTCTATATTTATTCCAGTCATCAAAACTACATTATTTGTACAAAATTTCGTTTTAATCAATGTCTTTCAAAGGCCGGAACATCAACCAAGCAAAGTCACTTTCACAATTTAGGTATCAGTATTAAGAGCATTCCACGCGGATTAATTTGCATGCACTTCGGATTCAGATTTTTAGAAACTATTTTATTTTCTGTTATCAAAATTTCACATTTGCTATGAATCTATCCCATTTTCAAGGATATGTATGACATGTCTAAACCCATTATCGAAGGTACATACAAATTGTATAGTAAAACATTCGTGATATAACAGACAAAATGTAGGAAAGTAGTCGTATGTCGATACGGTTGTATTATAATGACATGGATAACTAGTCTATTAGATGGAAAATAAATATTTATCCATATCGTTGTATAGCTGCCACGATCCTGCTAAAAAGAAGGTATGCCAAGAAATGCTGGCTTGTCGTCGCATGAAATGATATGCGTGTCAATAATTTCACAATGAGGGGTGCTAAAGACCTGCGATGTCGAGAAGAAACAGCAAGAAAACAAACCCTGGGCTCTGAAGCTGATGCTCCGAATGTAGTCGGAATCGATGAGTAAGATGATGATCATAACAAATTTCTTGACAACTGATTGATTCACTTTTCGTATGATCGTGAAGAAGGAAGGAATAAATATTTAATCACGTGTGTAATATTAGTATGGAAATATGTATTCAACGAGTAAGTACGAGTAATTCGTTACTTCATATATATATATATACTTTAAAGTTCCTGAAATATTCATGACGAATCCTTCTCTGAAAACAGAGAACAAGTACTATTCAAATTACAGCTAAAACAGTCACGAAGTTAATGAGAATAATATTTCATTTGCGTATTCTTAGAAATCAGAAAACAAGGTTTAAAACATAAAACCCGGAATCACAAATGAAAATTGGACTATTATTTTAAAAGCGTACATTCGTTGGAAAAAGTAAAGAATTTTGTGAAATTAGGAGGGAGACGAGATTTCCATCGACGTTGATGTAATTACGTACATTTACCTAACTGTTCTCATGTGCTGAAAATGCCGGCCGCTCGTTAGAGGCGGACCCACAAAGGTTGCCAGGTCTCTCATTTCAGGAATTGTTCCGGAATTACATGGCTTTATGACTAAGATTTTATAATGATAATTGTGTTCCAAAAGCAACTTGCTGCAGCACATTTAGAATTTGGAATCATTACAGCTAAAATACACGATAATTTGTTTGAAAGGCTCAGAACTGAAAGAAAATGACATTAATGTTTAAATTTCACGTTTTACATTAATCATTTTGGTTGCTTCATTCAACTTGAAGAACTCAACGCCATCAGCTTTACAGCAGTATTGAAAGCTTTCCGATTGGGTAATTAGTAGATATCTATAATATTATGAAATTATAAACAAGCAGTGTCTGTACATTGAAGCTACTAAAAAAAAACAAGTGGAATAGACTATATAAACGATGGAGAACACGATGCATTTTTTTGGGATTTTGTCTGTTTGTTCGAAATTCACGGAAAAACTACCGATTTCGATGCGAATTCTTAGACTTAAATTCCGCGCTACTTTTTATCCTGGGAATCGCGCGGGTAATTTTCAAGGAATGATTTAAAATGGTCAGATTAAAAAAATCTAATTCCAATGTGATTTTTTCACTGATTGATAGCAAATTTTAGTATGAAATTTTTATCCTGGGAAACCCGCGGGAATTCGAAATTTCCCGGGAGCGGTTTGTAGTTATTCGGGTGCACAAACATTAGTTTATTCCGGCACAGTTTTCACTAAAACGATAGCTTACATTCTTTCCTAAATGCTGCGGTACTTTGTGTCCCGGGAATCCCGCGGGAATTTCAAGTCAAGCGTGGACGAAGTCGCGAGCATATCCTAGTAGGTTATAAATGTAATGTAATCTAACTAGTGATATCTGCTAATTTGCGATTTTGTTTGTTTTCTCAATTAAGTAAAACGGAATTGAATTGCTAAAACTGTTTCTTTCCTAAAGCCTAAATATGAATTTTCATAGGTATCCCTAACCTGAGGAATTATAGGCTGCCTATATTACGTTTGATTGGAAAATGTCCTTCCTCAGGATATTATATATACACGCACGCACGCACGCGCGCTCACACACACACACACACATATATATATTATATATTAGTATGGATGTATCACAATATTCTCATAGTAAACCCTGTCCAGAATATTAGCTGCATGACAAATTGATATTTCAGTACAACATCATAAGGTGCAATCTAAATATGTCAAAAGAAGCTAGTTATATAACATTCCATAATCCTCCAAAGCTCAAGTCTCTTCATTTCAGGATAAGGGACGTTATACACATATTTACGCATGCCCAAGCGAACTAGTACGTTTCACATATCGCAATTCTATTACAAAAATGTCGTAACTCAGAAATACTTTTCAGAACTTATGAAATATTGTTTTCGTAATATCTATGAAAGTGGTCTTTCAATTTTGTTTAAAATAATAATATAAGAAACTTATATTAAGTAAAAATACGATTTTTATACGTGTAAATGCTAATGCTATATATAAAGTCACAATTTAATAAAATGACACAGAAACTTATAAATGGTTTATTGACTGTGCTATCGCTACTAAACTTCAGTAGTGCTTTCAACAACGTTAACTTTGAAATATTACTTTGTATTCTTAGCTCTCTTAACATAACTCCTACCGTAATCGACCGGTTTCAGAGTTACCTCTATGGCCACCCGCAGAGGGTTCGCGTCGAGGATGATTATTCGTCATGGTGTGAACTCACTGCTGGTGTTCCTCAGGGCGGCGTGCTTTCTCCCTTATTGTTCGCTGTTTTTATTAACTCCATCTCTAATCAACTCACTTCAACCTATCACCTCTATGCAGACGATTTACAAATTTATACACAATCACCTGTCGCCACCTTAGAAAAAACAGTTTCAATCATAAACTTAGATTTTGAACGCATTCTGCAGTGGGGAAGGTTCCTTTAGGCTTCATGTAAACCCTGAAAAAACTCAAGTCATCGTCATCGGTAGCTCACGGATGCTTAATAAGGTCGACTGGAGTACCATACCTAGTGTAATGTTTGACGGGATAATCATTCCTTTTAGTGATAAGGTAAAAAACCATTGCGTTATATTTGAGAGTGAGCCGTCTTGGCGACCTCATATCACCGAATTAAGCCGGCGGCTATATCTCTCATTCAAATCCCTTAGAAGGTTAAGGAATTTCTTATCCACTACCACCAAAATTAAGCTAGCAGACTCCTTATTACTTCCTATCCTTGATTATGCTGACGCCAGCTATCTAAATTTAACCCAAGAACAACTTAATAAACTTGAGCGCCTCCAAAATTTTTGCATAAGGTTCATATTTGGACTACGCAAGTATGACCATGTCTCTGAATTCCGAAAAAAACTCAAGTGGTTGCCAATTCGATTTCGCTGGAATACTCACATCCTTGCTTTTCTCTATAGTATTTTATTTGTCCCTAGTACTCCTGATTACCTTAAACAATGTTTTGAATTTCTTTCGTGCTTTCATAATTTACGCCCGTCTACTAAACTTAAATTGAACTCTCCCGCGCATAACTCAACTTTTTACAACAATTCTTCTACTGTTAAGGCTATACAGCTTTGGAACGCGCTTCCTGTTACTATCAGACAAGCAAAATCGCTAGCGATATTTAAAACTATGATCAAAAAATACTGCCTGTCGTTGTAATATGGTATTTAAAGTCATTTATTAACATTTATATATTTTACAGATATGTATTTGTATGGTATGTATATTAAGTATATATCTATGTAATACATAAAATTTCTGCATATATATATATATATATATATATATATATATATATATATATATATATATATATATATATATATATATATATATATATATATATATATATATATATACACGTCGGGTTCACGGCGTGCGAACGACAAGACACAGAGTATAACACAATAATAATCTGAAAAATTATAATCAAAGTTTATTACACTAGAATTATTACAATTACAATATTAAATACAGCACAATAATACACAGAAATATTAGGACAACTCCAAGAGTTGCATCCATGCTTGTCAGGCGTCGAGCAACAATTTGCCCTCCAAGAATACTGTGATTATCAAGCAGTAATCATCGACCACAAAACGACTTGGTTGTTGACTGGTCGGTTGAAGACTGTTTCAAGACTGTCCCCTCTCTGCCCAACACCACGTATTTAAGGTCCTCGTAGCGCACCGTAGTGACAATATCCGGTAAGGCTTTGGTGCCACTTCAATTCCACTTTCTTCATAAAACCAACTTCCACCATCCATATTAACTTCCAACTTCCGGTTACCCCATTTCCGATATTCGTCGCTTCATAATAAATGCCTCTACGTTGACATCCGGTTATATAAATATAAATAACAAATACGATTCCTATGTACCTATTTATTATTAAAATGTAAGTAGTTCGTACTATATGTTACGTATACCACCATCGCCATTATTATCTCAATTCATTCCTGGAGTTGTCTGGAATAGATCGCTTTTTAGCGATAAGACCGCCCTTTGTACATTACTAGTTATAATTTTAGTCTTTAAGTTCATGTTTGTATTGGTGTATAATAAAGTGTTATTTATCTATCTATAATTTAAGTCTTTTTGTACTCGATGACTATGACATATATACGACCGTGATGAGTGACGCCGATATGAGGAGGTCTACGTCCAGCAGTAGACGGTTATTGGCTGACGACGTACTCGATGACCATAAAATCTCAATTGATGTAATTTTTCAGTTACAACAGTTTTGTAACAGTAATGCGATTCATTCTCTTTCTTTCACTGTTTGTGGTAATTAATTTTTTTTATGAACATCTTGCTTAAATAAAGTGTATGTCTAATTCTAAACTTCGAACTCATTTCACTGGAATGAGATGCGGATGCTTTAGCTACTTAAGCACCACGACTTGTGACGTTTTTACCAGTAACTTATTTTGTATTCACTGTCTTTTTGGCTAAATTAGACTTCTCTAAGATATTATATTTATAAATTGTTTTTTCTTACGAGATAAATTTTGAATAAAATTTTAGCTAAATTGTGTGTTTAGATGGTTAGTTTAAATCATTTTCTACTTTAATATCTAACTTTAGATAACCTTTAAGTTGTCTAATACACTTAAACGTTATTAAATAGTTTAATTAATTGCAAAACTTGTATGTGATGTACCAAAGCGGTCTTCTAAGGGCCGATTTTTTAATCACCAGATAACAGTTATTCATAGAATAAAGTATAACATGCCAAAATGTCAGTTGCATGAATAAAACAGTAAAATGGTTTCACTTTTGATTTCACCCAGGTTGTAATTTATTCGACTGATAACTTTTATCTGAAGATTGAAAAATCGGCCCGAAAGAAAAAGAGCATATAGATGGAATTCATCTCGGCAAGAATTTGGATAAGATTAAAGTCATGTCCAATGAACATGTCCTGCAAGGATCGGTAAACATCGATTGCTTCGCTCTTGAGATTGTGCAAGAATATATCTACCTGAAACAAAAATCCAAGTAGGCAGGCACAATTTCGAGGAGGAAGCCAATAGAAAGATCCAGTTGGGTTGGGCAACATGCGGTAAACTTCGTTAAGTTTCCAAGTCGACCATGCCGCAATGCCTGGAGACAGAAAGTCTTCAAATAGTGCGTCCTGCCCGTCATGATATACGGTGCCGAGACGTGGAAACTGATGGTGTGACTGGTCCACAAATTTAAAGTCACTCAACGATTTATGTACGAAGCTAATTTGGGTGTTTCTTTTGGATGGATGCAATCAGAAATGAGGATACCTGTAAGTGAACCAAGGTAAGTGACATAACTCGCAAAATTAGCGAGTTGAAGTGGCAATGTTGGTCACGTCTGTCGCAGGATCGACGTTTATTGAGGAAAACGTGTCTGGTGGAGTGGAGATCGAGTCTAAGTAAGCCTAGCGTACGACGGTCTTCACCACGGTGGACGGACGTCCTGCGTAAAGCTGCCGGCAGGGGCTTGACGAGGAAGGCGGGGACCGGGATATATGGGGGCTTGGGGAAGTCTACGTCCAGTAGTGGATTTTAATTGACTGACGAAGAGATGGAATAGACTATTAAATATGTGTGATTGCTGTCGTCAGCCATTTACAGTCCACTGCTGGACGTAGGCTTCCCCAAGACGGCGCCACTCATCCCTGTCCTCCGATTTCCTCAGTCAGCACCAACCGGCGACCTTGCATAGGTCGTCGGTCCATAAGGCTGGAGGGCGTCCGACACTACGTTTACCGAGACGCGGTCTCCACTCCAGGACTCGTTTGCTCCATCGGCCATCGTTCCTGCGGCAGACGTGACCGGCCCACTGCCACTTCAACTTGCTAATTTTGCGAGCTATGTCGGTTACCTTGGTTCTCTTACGGATATCCTCATTTCTAATTATTTCCATAAGAGAAACACCCAACATAGCTCGCTCCATAGCCCGTTGGCAACACTATAATTCGCCTCTAGGGAGTTGTTATCAGATTTGTTTGCCGGGCAATCAATTAACATAATAATCGTATCGATACACCGTACGAACGGCATGAAATCGGTCCCTGTATACAAATAATTTATTTGGACTTACGGAATTGAGTTGTTATTTGTATTTCATACTATTTGCAGATTTCGTTTATATTTGTTGGACTTCGAGTATTATAAATGCACTAGTACGTATATAAAATGAAGTAGTATTTGTAGGGTTCAGTAAGTATTATATCAAAAACGGAACGCTTATACTATCGTCATATCGGCCCGTCTGTTTGTATGTTATAATATTATTTTTCTATATAGATGAACTTTGACAAGAAGGCGTAGGTAGTCTACACTACTACACACTTATGTAATCAAATCGAGAAAAAATAAAAATGAAGGCTGGCCGTGATGTATGTAAGTTTACATAGTCATGTGGGTAGTTTGTCCGATCTTAAAGACCATACCGGTTTTCTTTAATGTCTTTTATAGCGAAAGTGGTGACGTATTAGCTCCTAAAAACAAAAGCTGATAACTATCCTTCCTCTTTCAAATTATGATGTAGAACATTTCTTTTAAAGATCTACGTAGTAGAACTTAAAAAATACTCTCATTGAAAATCGACTTGAAGAAAGTAAGCGTTGAGTAGTTTTTGAGATCAATGTTTAAGTATAGGTATTATATTAAGAACTGGAATATACTATATAAATGACGGAGAACATGATGCATTTTTAGATTTGTTGTAAATATGTATACATATACAAATAATAAATAACTATTGTGCCTTACGAGGTTTATAGACTCATCAAAACAAATTAAAAAGTACTTTTCATAAACGCGATCATAATACGAATATGTACATACACTGTTGTAGTAGTGAAGTAGAGAGACAGAGAGGAGAGAATCCGCGTGTAAAGCTTAAGATTATTATGAAATTATTAGGGTAGATACATAACAATAAATATAATATAAATAATATAATAATAGCAGCCCATAAATGTCCCACTGCTGGGCTCGGGCCTCCCACTATAGGGGCACGGACAGTATACCCGCCACGCTTGTCCAAGGCGGCTTGGCAGGTTTGACACATCGGTTATCTCGATGTGCAGGTTGCATCACGATGTTTTCCTTCACCGTTATTAGCACGTGGTAATTGTAACAATATGCACACTAGGTCAGAAAACTGCCTAAGTGGTGCATGCGTTCCGGCCAGGATCGAACCCGCGCCCTTTGAGTTTGGGACGCGTGCGCTAACCATTACGCTACCAGGACAATAAATACAAAGGTTTAATTTAATATCTCCAAGGCATGATATGTGCTTATGGACATCCGAAGCATGTGTGTGGTTTTGCTCGAAATCGACATTAAGCGGTTGAACAATCCATTACATAACCGACAGGTACAATTGCTTGAATGGCTTCGTTGGAAACTGTTGTACATTTGTCAGTTTACGCATTACTGGGACATCTCATTTGGGAATAATTCAGATATTCGATAATCTAGATCAGCGATTCCCAAACTAATGTGAGCAAGAGACCCCTTTTCCAACATGAACTGATACCTCCGACCCCCATAGCCAAATTACTTTAAAAATCTTTGCGGTTGGTTAAGTGAGTAAACGTGACATCATTTTTTCATCAAAATTGAAGAAAATAAATAGACATAAAATTCAGTAAATATCAAGTGTAATCAATAATTATTAATACAAATTCGGTAAAAACACTTAAGTAGGTAGTTATTTAAAAAAATAAACATTTGTACACGTAACACAACTTATACAATATCCCGAAAGTTTCAAATGAGAACTTTTGTTAATAAATAGGGGTCGATTTTTAGAGCTCCTAGTCCCCCAAAATCAGTTTTTGTTTATGTCGACCCCTGGGAAACCGATTTTGACTTGACTTTGACTCAAGGGGTCGATATCGACCACTTTGGGAATCTCTGATCTAGATGATCAAAGTATGTATGATTATGTACAGGTATATATTCAAAAATGCAAAGTTCTGGAGAGCGATTTTGACGTTTCCAATTAAATATATTATTCTATTTTTATAATTATTTGATCTTTTCTATATATTTTATTATAAGCATTACACGACTAAATCGTGTCACAAGATCATTATTTTTGAGGTTTTATTATTTTCGACCGATTAAAATCTTAATATGTTTCTTCATCTCACTCACACATCTGTGTATATTTTTAGTTCTATATGTTATTATGAAATACTAGCTTTTGCCCACGGCTTCTCTTGCTTTAGTGTAAATTTTATAGACGGAGTTATACCTTGGGAACCTTACATTGCTATTCCGGACTCTAATGTATCTCTATGCCAAATATCATTCAGATCCGTACAACCGTCCTGGCGTGATTGATCAATAAACATCCATCTAAACTTTAGAAGGTATATAATATTACAAATCAAAAATATTCGAAGTAGCACATGTATTGCCCTGTTTGAGAAAAAAAATGTAATCAATGTAATGTGGTTCTTACCTGAAAGATTTTTACGAAGTTATTAAATTATTCAGTTCCTTCAAAACAGACACATTCATTCTTTGAATCAAGCACTGTATTCGTTGAACGAGCGTTACATTTACTGCTGACGACTGTGTCGGGGTTTTCATTGCAATTGCACGTCCTAATAGACCATTACCACATAGTTCAGAGCGATGTCAGGTTACGAATGAATGTTTCAGTATTCTTGGTACATTTTGCACATGACTTTGCATCTATGTCATTCCGTTTCATGGTTTTTTCTAGCGCTCTGTAAACATTGGCATTAGGAATTTTATTTCTATTATCTTAATCCTAAAATTCCTCATTTGTCATATTTATAATATAGTAATTTTTAATAATAAATTGGTAAAATTAGTTATCTACTCTTTGCGTTGTTTGCCGCTGTATTATGCGGAACTGTTCCGAGTAGTGTTTTCGTCCTGATGCTAGGTGTTAATCCTAATTTCCATTATTTTTTTCATGCATGCAAAGACTGTCAAAAATGTTTCTCTTACGCACTATAGTAAGTAATTCGGAATGAGTTCCCTTCTGAGATTTTCTATCACAATACTACGATATGGAATTTATTTAAAAGAAAGTATCATTTTTGAGTCCTTGGAGACTATCAGTACTTTATTTAATGTCTTTGGCCATGAAAGTAACCACTTTCCATTGTTTACTTTAAATACATAATATTTGTTCTCTTTATTTTTTTTGGAATATTTGCCACATTGACATGTCAGCTTCATCATCTTATGTTTTCGAATTCAAATAATTAAGAAATTAGTCTCTTTTGCGACTGGCTCCACCAAAACTCCCACGAAAACATCTACATGTTATAGAATAGATCATGCTCTCATCACCCAATGTCACATGAGATGATAGATTGAAAAGCAGTAGGTAAGAAAACTGGACATCGCACCATTGGCAATGAATCTGCCATTATTGCTTATAATTATTTATTACAAACCTGCCTTATGATAAAGTTGATGAAAAAGTAATTTCATTTATATTTACTGGTTTGGAGTTGATCAAAAAACCTTCAAAGTTATATCAAAGTTAAAATTTTTGATCCGGATCACGGAACCGACAATTGCATCAATTCAATGGCGGAGCCAGCCGTGCGTGGAGCATTTCACGATAGGTCGTCAAAAGCCAATCGGTATGGTATAATTGCTATGAATGCATAATGAACCGATCCTGTTGTCGTCTCAATACATACTAATAAGTTCATATAATTAAGCTTAGAACAACTCTGTATTAAGATATTATTGGGACACCGTCACATTATATAGATACAAAGATTTTGTTGCAAGAGTACATATATACTATCACGTTTATTGCTAATGGGAGTAGGCAGAGACTATGGATCTCCACTTGCAACGATCCTGAGATACAGCTTTCGCTTCATCTACTTTCATTAATCTCGTTGTTTATTTGAGACACTTTTAGTTGACCTCTCTTTAGCATTTCTGCTACTTGATTATGGTGTATACCCCGCGGTCTATCGGCACCAACTCTACCATTTACAATACTATCTTACACTTGTTTTGTGATTCTTTCTACTTTCATTCATTCTCTACGTGCTAAACCACCTTAACATTACTTTTTAAAATCTTATTGTTACATCATCTTTCAATTCACAACGTTCTCTTAGCAAACTGTTATTTATCATATCATTCCTGCTAACCTCACATAAAGACTATTTGTAATAGCAAAAATCTTCAAAAGGTTTCTTCGTGTACTTGCAAAATGATGACAATACATCATTTTAATTACCACAAATTAATATTAATGTTTTATAATTGAGTAATTATATGAACAGGATTATTAAAAATATTTTCGATCCTGAGCCAACTGTTTCAATTATTGTACAACGCGATAATCAACTTTTACTTTGTTGATCGAAATTCACCCTCCTTGGCCTTTCATCTGTTACCTTCCAATTTGCACGCGACCTTATGTAAGATATAAAGGCAAGTGAGAGAGAAAGTATAAGAAAATTCAGCCATAACTCAAATCCTAAATAAGATTATAAATGAGCGAAATACTACTCACTGATTGACTGATCACGAGATTTCCGAAACCATACGTCCGATTGACTTTTATAAATTTGTATAGGTACTCCTTTCGCAACGTAGACGCGTACTAAGAACAGATTTAACGAAAATCCTATCCAAAATATTTTGTTTATCTACCATACTGATCGATAGAAAATTTAATGTAAAAATGTGTGATATTTTTTATCCCGGGCATCCCGCGGCAATTTTCCCGGGAGCAGTTTGAAGTTGTTCGGATGCATAAAAATTAGCTTATTACGACACAGTTTCCACTAAGACGATAGCTTACATTATTTGTCCTTTTATTTGTTTGTGACACTTTCACGCCTTATCTACTTAACCAATCATCAAGAAATTTTACATTCACTTTGTCAGTGGTATATAGAACACAGGGTACCTTTTATCTCGAATAAAGTACTATTCCCGAAGGATAGACGAATAGAGGCAAAAACATGGCAGTGCGCTCCCCACCATCATTGCAATCCATTAACAAATACGTCATCAGAAGCAATGCGAATGACGACATCATTAATAACTCTCATGGTTATTTCCACCATCATCGCTAGACGGTGTTACGGGTTTTCATGCTCATCTAGAAAAAATGTAGGTCGGTAATGTACCCCAGGGATAAAAAACTTGAACGAATATATAAAATTTACATTAATGCTAGCGAAACCCCAGGGAGAAACTGTTAATTAGATAAAAAAATATAAAAGTTCTATCTAATATCTAAGTTTCCTCGACAAATCTAGGCACTCTCTTGGATGACACTACATTCAGGATTGCTGCCTGCATTCGTCTGGGGGCAGGTGTTGTAGTGCCACATTGCTGTCGGTGCGGAGATAGAGTTGATGAGTTAGGCCACCATGGCTTGTCATGCGCAAGGAGCGCTGGCAGAATGTCACGACATGCTACACTTAATAACATTATCCGTCGGTCTCTTGTTACTGCCGGGGCACCAGCTGTTCTTGAACCAAATAGGCTGTGCCGCGACGATGGTAAGAAACCAGACGGGATGCGTTGGTGCCATAGATGATGGGACGCAACTTTTGTCGATACTTTAGCGGCGTCCCATCTTCCAGACAGAGCTGTGACAGCCGGCCTGCTGTTGCACACCAGGAGGCTCTGAAATGCCGCAAATATGTATCCATTGGTAGTGGGTACGTATTTGTGGCTTTCGGGGTCGAGACTCTGGGGCCGTGAGGGCTTGGAGCTCATCACCTCTATCGAGACCTCTCAACGCGTCTAATTGAGGTCTCGCGTGACTAAAAGGCTGGCTTACATCTAGGGTAACAAATTAGCGTTGCCATCCAACGCGAAAATGCGGCCAGCATTTTGGGCACGCTCCGACAGCGATTTGGAGTAAATATTTTTTATTTATAGATTTGTTATTTTGTAAGTATAGCTTTATCTATAGTATCGTTTAGTTTATTTATTTTTAAAGTTCTATTGTTTATTTCTTTTAAATAGAGGATGTACCATAATTCGTTGCAAAACTCTAAAGGGCAAACTGCCAAGTTAAATGCGAAAGATAGCTGCAGTGTTTAAAGTAGTTTTAAAGAGGAGCAAAAGGCGGAACCTGAAGCTCTTGTAAATCTTATTTGCAACTCGCTTTATTTTACTCAAAGAAGGCGAAACTTCGCAAATTGTTGTGAACAACTCGTTAATAGCGCTTGAGTTTTTCAGCAACTTAATATAGTCAATTTATTTTAACAAAAGTTCCATGTTTTTAATATAAATTTGAATACCGAGAAGACAGTTTCCAAAACTTAAGCCGGTTCATTTCTCTAAGGTCGGTCGGTCCATTTCTTTCAATAAGGTTGAATTAATCAAAGTGATCCATATAACCATCAATTTAAATAATTCAATGTGATTGAACCGTCCTGCCCTTTCAGTTCTATGCCTTTCAACCAATTGATTCATCCGTCTAATATCAACATTATAGTTTCTTAATTTAACTGAATCTTCTAGATATATTGTCATAACAGATTCCGTATGAGTTAAATAAATAATTGTAAGAATTCAATTTTTATCTTACTTAAAGTTAGTAGTAGTGAGTCGTGATAACGTATCAAACTCAAAGAGCGCGGGCTCGAATCCTGGCCGTAACGCATTCACCACTTAGGCAGTTTTCTGACCTAATGTGCATATTGTTACAATTACCACGTGCTAACAACGGTGAAGGAAAACATCGTGATGAAACCTGCACATCGAGACAACCGATGTGTTAAACCTGCCAAGCCGCCTCGGACCAGCGTGGCGGATATACTGTCCGCTCCCTTCGATAGTGGGAGACCCGAGCCCAGCAGTGGGACGTTTATGAGCTGTTATAATAAAGTTACGTAAATATCGCAAGTTAAGCAATAACTATTGATATTAATACGTCTTTGAAGTTGCATAGCTATTCTGACAAAAATGAAACCTTTATAAAATTGCCATGTCCGTCCCTCCGTCTTTGTAAATGACAGTCGTTTACCTCAGAACGTACTGGGATTCTATGGATGTTTAGTCGAAATATGTCATCTATACTCCCATAATGATGTAGTAAAAACGTCAAAAAATTAAGGGTGACTATCATATATGTAAATGACGTATTTTTTAAAATTTCCGCGACCAGAAAACTTAATTAAAATTACGATTTAACGGTTTTTGGCGCGATATTATATTTAATTTTATTTCGACGTTTCGCTCACTTTTCAGTAGCCGTGATCAGGGAAAACAAAGCTGTTGATGAGTAAGGTTAAAGTTATGATTTTGCTTACCCCCAACTTGTTCATTGAAATTATATATTTTAAAATGAATTAATACTTTTTAATAGTAATATTCAATTACTTATCATAAGTCAGATTTTCAAATATCATAACTATCTTCCTTGATAACTTTTGTAATTTAGTCAATAGGTAAAATTAGCCCCTTTCCCCTCTAACTATTGTCTGATGAAGTGCAAAACTCTAATAAAAAACTAAATAAAAAATATTTTCAATGACAACTGGGTTGAACAATAACAACAATAACAACAAACAACAATACTTTTTGAGATATGAGGCATTTTAGAGTAAATGCTTTTTTAGCGTCTCTAACCCGAATTGCAAAAAGTGAAAGTTAGCTATAACTACAGAGTTCTTCAATCTGCATGGTTCTACACGCACTTACCCAGTTTATTTATACGTTTCAGAGTACGTTTAATATAGTGATTCACTATTTAAAGGGCTATTAAAACAACACATGTTCATGTTATGGGTTTAGGAAACACTTATGGTTTTCGTGGGGTTAATAAATAGCCAGACTTCCTGATAATTTTAAGTGTTCCTGTTATATTATTGTTAGTAGTTGTAATAAATGTAAATTTAGAAGACTTCTATAGATTCTAATTCATTGATTAAAACAATGTTTAAAATATACCTATTTATGACGGGTTTTTATGTGTTAGACGCTGTGCCGAAAGTGAACCGTCCTTATGATTTGCCTTTGAGTGTGCAGAGGTATTTGCTTAATTAACGTATGTGTTATGAAATCTTAATTTAAAAATCTTAAGTCTTAATATTTTGAGAATGTGTTAGAATATAACTCGAATTCTCACTTAATTGGATTGTCATATTGTCATAATGTTACTATCATAATGTTTTATTTTCCATTTTACGCCACGACGGTTCTGTTCTTACTATTCATACGACTGTCTTACTATCGGTAGAAATTTGACATTACTTGTATGGAGCTTATGTCCACTTTTAACTAGTAGTAAGACAAATTAATGGTTAGTATAATATAGGAATGGATCATTAATCGCCAATATTTAGAATAGAATAATACTTTATTGTACAAAAATGCCGCTGAAAATCAAGAACACAAATATTTGAATACAGTCTGCTATCTTATTGCCCATGGCGATTTCTTCCAGACAATCTTTGGCTGGAGTATAAAAATAACAAAAAAGTCGGTAAATAATTTAGTTTATAAATAATATTCAAAATGTATGTAACTGATGTATACCGGTGATTAAATACATTTTGAAAGAAATGTTGAAATAGCGTTCGTTGACTCAAACAGCCATCTGCTGAGATAGAGTCAATTTACTACACCTCCATGGTGTTTATTTTATTATTAAGAATTTCTACATTGTATATAGTTAATAACATTTTCTTTCTTTCTTTTAAATTACACGGATTCTGTTTTTGCCTTTCAGCTACGAAATACTAAACATCAGTAAAAAATTTAAAAATAAATTATATATATTTTCCTGCACCTGTTTATTATCGACACAAAACTGAGTTACTGGGTCAATTTCATTTGTTTACATTTACGTAGAGACTGAAATATAAATTTTGAGGAACTGCGTTAAATTTTTTTATGGTTTGAGTCTCTGGGTATCTGGGATGGACCACAGAGATATCTGTTTTAAATTATCCATAAACAAGCGTAATTTGCTTAGTTTGGGAATATGGAATACAATGTGTTTTTCTGTGTTGTATTAAGAATTTTACAACAAGTAGAAAGAGTCAGTTTATTTGTCGTCGCACCTTTCTCCGCTGATGTGTTAAATGGTTAAGACGCTTTGTTTTATTTTAAATAAAGTTTTTATAGAATACATATAGTTTTACTGGTATATTCCCATAACACTATTAAAGTACAACAAGAATTAAGCTTAAGAGTATTATAAATTGTAAAGCTACAAGCTTACAAAATCGGCCATATTACCAACATTGCATCAATTGATCAACTCGCAGTTGGCTCACGTCCATCCTCCAATTAGTATCGGTCAGGCAGCCTTAATGGTTCTCATTCATAGTACAAACCTCATGCTTTTTAAAGGACCAAAAACGTTGTCCATTTGATTCGATGTGCTTTATTGATCAACTGGAAACGGATTCACTTTTGGCTTTTGTGTCTGATAAAAAGTGATAAATGATTTTGTAGCAAGAAAATTTCATGTTTAGAAATTCTTATTCACTTTCCTGCCTAAGCCTATTTTAGTGGTTAGCGTACTCGCGTGCCGAAGTCAAAGAGCCTTGGGTTCGAATCCTGGCCAGAAAGCATGCACCGCTTAGGCAGTTTTCTGACCTAATGTGCATATTGTTACTACTACCGCGTGCTAACGGTGAAGGAAAACATCTTGATGGAATCTGCATACCTAGGTAACCGATGTGTCAATCTCGCCAATCCGCCTTGGATAAGCGTGGTGGGTGTCATCTTCGATCCCCTATAAATGAGAGGTCCGAGCCTGCTGCTTAGTGGGACGTTCATGGGTTGTTATTATTATATTTCGGTTATAAACCAAGATAGGAGTAAAATTCTTAATTTTAAAATACTTGGTATGTCTGCGTTTATACTGCGCTAAAATATGCTTGTACGTACTTAGTCTTAATATAAAATGTGTTTTGTTGTTGGATAGGCATAATTATTATCAAAGTGTTTGAATCGGCAAACGATATTTGAAATATTAAATTGCAAACAATCTCAAATTGTTTTCTTTTTTAAATATAGCTCTGCACGTTTTGTATAATATGTAGCCAGTGTTCAATGTGAAGTAACTATGAATATTAATGTTTTACGATAGTCTTCAAACAGAACCCTCAGCCAAATTGTAGGTCTTTGACTGACGCCAATCGAGGGATTTCTTGTGGTAGCTCGATAAGGCATATATCACTAATCAATTGAAATTTTCAATTAACACATAATTCTTCAATAAATATATTACAATAATATAACTTTTGTTATAACCAATATTCTACATTTTTATTTAAAAAAAACTGCACAGTAGAACATCATACTTCAACTTATCGCTAAAAACTAGCTCAAACTGTGAAAAAAGTATTAATCAGTTTACACGTTTTTAAAATAAACAAATATACTTTTACAATACTATACAACCTTTCAGTTTGATGGTCACCATTGTATATGAAATACAACACAGATTATGATAAACCTCAATTTTTTACAAAAAGAAATTTAATTCAAGAAAGAAGTAATTTTAATGTTATGAACATGTAATTTAAAAAGAAAAAGGAAATGACTTTGGGAAATATCACTGGTTTTCCCTAAAGAGCTCTTGCCGGAATACTGCTTTACGTCCGTTACAATGTGGATTTGTCTAACAAAATGGACTTTTGGTTTGCATAAAATATTATATTAGGTGATTTTACTCTATGGGCTTTTTCACTTGCAAGAAAATAAATTCATGGCATTGTCTACCACGTTAATACTATGTTTTGTTTCTAAAGTTATCATATATATTATTCATTACTAGCATATTCCCCGCGGCTACGCCACGTGAAAAACCCTATGCTACTTACACAAAAACTAAATTAGGTTTATATATATTGTTACAACCTAAGCGCCGACAAAGACAAATTCCACGTACAGATTTGTAGAAGCACATTTATTACCCGTCGGCATTTGAACTAATAACATTGAAACTATTGTAATTCTTTTATGATCGTCTTCTTTTGTTTACTTATTTATTGGCATACGTTTCTAGAGAACAGCCCATTGTTTATTGTACTTGTCAGAGCCAAAAACTTAAAAAAAAAGTTATGTCGTTTTGTGACATTACAACTGTCACTTCAAAATTATTATGAATGTCATTGTTTTTGTAAGTGTCACTTTCTATTGTCTCAATAAATGGTTAACTGGTCAGCACAAAGTTTTTATTTAAATCCACAATTATCGAAAGCAGAATCAGCGAAACAAATCTATAGATGTTTTCTTATCACGACATTAAACATTACTCGTTTATTGCCGCTTGAAGGCATCATTAGCCAGGTGTGCGGATTACGATTTCTAGGAAATTACGACGACGCTTGCCGGGTTGTTGTATTTGCATTTGTGCAGCATAAAATGATGGCTTGATGGATAGAGGAGGCAGTAAAGCGAGAACCACGATCGAAGCGAGACGTGTGTACTACAATCGGGAATCTAACTTTGCGCGTTTTATTGAATTACGAACTTCTGCATTACGTTTGGACTTGTTGTGTTCGGTTATATTTGTACCTGTGTTATACGTGATTGTATACTTCTAATAAACGCTATAATAATTCCAACGGCACTTTGATTCGAGTCCCGTAACTCGTAACAATATATATATAAATTATTAAATTTATATTTATAAAATTAAATATGAGACCTAAAACTTTACTGTTTTCACTACAATAACAAAAAATGTAAGTCCATATAATTTAAACAAACTGCCCAGCAAAACATAGAGATGAGTCAAAGAAACAAACTGAAGAACCAAATTGATTTAATTTTGTTGATCCACCTAATATCAGAAATATATTCTGATCAGTATCTTTGAAATTTTTATAGTGCCATTAAAATAGCACTTTACAGGTAATTTTTGCAGGTCAACCTGTGTTGATGACACTTGTTGCTATTTCGAGGTCAAACCTTTTATAATTATGAGTAATTGGACGCGTTGGCATGTCGCCGAGCCTTCATTACACAAAGGGAGAGGTTCCAAAAGACCTTGAAAAGGTAGATTTATAATGGACGATATTGAAATGTAAAGGTTGGTAGGAAAATTTAAACAATAATTAAATATATCTTTTTGCTAAATTAAAAGCTAACGGACTGTTTGCCTCCCTGATTAAAACTTGGGAGTAAAATCATTTAGAAAGTAGGGTACTTTTGTACACAATCTTCTATATAAATAAAAATTCTGTGTTTCACTGCGTTGAACTCCGAAACTACTTTACCAATTTTAATGATTTTAAAAAAATATTTGGATATGTTCTAACCTAGGATATAGGATAGGTTTAATTTAATTTATAATCAAAAAATATTTTTTTACTGAGCCACTACATCGTGTGGCCGGGTCTGCTAGTAATATTATAAAGAGAAAAAGATTTGTATTTTTGTATGTTTGTAACGAATAAACTCAGAAACTACTGGACAGATTAAAAAAAATCTTTCCCCATTAGAATGCTACATTGATCCTGAATAACATAGGCTATATTTATTAGTAGAAAAAATTAGGAATCCCTACAAAATTTCAATAATGTAACCCAAGGTGTAAAAAAATTTGCCATAAATCACCCGTGCGAAGTAGGGACGGGCCGCTGTTTAATATGTAGATTATAATTAACATTAATTCTGTGGCCTTGTGTTTAATGGGTTAAATAAGGTTTTTTTATATTATATTGTTACGAGTTGCGGGACTCGAATTAAAATGCCATGGGAATTATTATAGAGTTTATTAGAACTATACAAACACGCATAACACAGGTACAAATATAACCGAACACAACAAATCCAAACATAATGGAGAAGCTCGTAATTCAATAAAACGCGCAAAGTCCATCACTATTAGATTCCTGAATGTACACACGTCACGCCTTGATCGTGGTTCTCGCTCAACTGCCCCCCTCTCTAAATCAGGCCATCGTTTTATACTGCACAAATGTAAATGTGCCCATATCGTATCGTCGATATAATTTCCTAGAATCAGCTTGTACTTAATCCGTAACACCTGGGTAATGATGCCGGCAAGCGGGCGTAAACGAGTACAATAGAACAATATGCTGTTCTTCACAATACTAGAAACGTATGCCAATAAATAAGTAAACAAAAGAAGACGATCATAAAAGGATTACAATTAGTTCAAATGCCGACAGGTAATAAAATGTGCTTTTACAGACTGTACATGGAATTTGCCTTTGTCGAAGCCTAAGTTGTAACAATATATATTTGTGCTAAAAATATATATTTATAGAAATTCTTTTAAGAGATTACTATGTAACAAGGCCAATGTAGTGTGTTTTATCAAATTGTTTACTAAAAATACATTTTGAATAATCTAGTAGTAAAATCTCATATCTTACGAAAACATACTTTAGCCATTATAGCACCAAGCTACTGAAATATATCGTGTGTATTATACTGGTATTTTTTTACGAAAGAATTATATAGCAAAAATTGGTTTGAACAAGATCCATAAAGTAGTTTTTGAGACATGGGATATGATCGATTAAATTCCTTTCGTTTCCGTAGCCAAATAACGATAACAGTATACTTATATCATCTCTACGGAAATCTTTAATGAGCACGGACTGCAATGCACTTATTAGATTTATTGCCTGTTATAATAATGAATATCGTGAGTCAGTCGTGGTCGTATCTTATAAAAAATATTTGTCGGATAGAGTATATACGTTTAA
Source organism: Dendrolimus houi (assembly GCA_039645545.1). Taxonomy (NCBI): domain Eukaryota; kingdom Metazoa; phylum Arthropoda; class Insecta; order Lepidoptera; family Lasiocampidae; genus Dendrolimus; species Dendrolimus houi. The sequence goes on along the minus strand of CM077119.1, from coordinate 19,763,173 downwards.
TAGTGTCATGTTACTTCGCCATTACTCACTGCAAACATTTTCAGCGAAAGTATGAAAATATGACGCAGTCTCTAATTTATTACTATGTACTAAACATGATATTCTTTGCACCGGTATCACTTCTGTTTTTGGTAATATTATTTGAGTATACATATATTTTTACTATAAAAGAATTACCGCCGGTTCCTATATCTTCCCGACTGTTCATCTGGCTTACTATCGGTTAAATTTTGACATAAGCTCCTTACAACTAATGTCAAAATTAACAGATGATACGGCACATGAATGAATGAATCTTATTAGAAATATTACTGGTTTAATCCATATTTTTAATAGAAATCGATTAAGCTGTTTTGAAACGTTTTTGAGACAAACTTTACAGTAATTCATGATTACAACAGTATTTCATGATTATAATTACCCATTGGAGAAAAAAGTTTCACTTTAAGTTGTCTTATTATCGGTTAAAGTTTGACATAAGCTGCATACAAGTAAAATCAAAATTCAACAGATGGTACGGCAAATTAATGAATAGAATTATATAGGAATTGACTATTAGTAGTCTTATTAGAAATATTACTGGTTTAATCATTTTTTTAAATAGAAATCGATTAAGCAGTTTCGCGTTTATTTTGAAGTCATAGAGTTCTAGATAGAAGACAAGTTTTTTTATTGTACGAGTTCAGCAGACAGGTAGACGGCCCACCTGATAGAAAGCGGTTACCATTGCCTAAGGACATTTGTAACATCAAAGGTGCTACCAATGTGCTGCCGCCCTCTAAAGGGTATCTGGAACTTGGCCACTAATGCCGGAACACAATTCAAAGTCGTTATGGCGGCATGCTCTGGACCAGGGGTGGTAGCCATCCTGGTGCGCAAATACCATCGCACCATCTGGCTGTGGGGTGTTTTTGACGGAGAAGTATGAAATTTCGCACACTTATATTTTATATAGAGAAGAAGCAACGAATGCTAATATTTGTTTTAAAATTATGCATAGAAAATACATTAAATAAATAAAAAACACTACACACACTACCATGTATTTGACACACACGCATATATATTTTTTTTATTGTTCTGTGATTATAGAAGTATAGTCTTTGACATTAATTATTATGGTCGAATTTCGACCACGGGCGACCACTAGTAATATTAAAATGATCAACGTAATATCTATTTCAGTCTTGTTTTAATGCTACTAAGGATACATGAGTACTTTAGTTATGACATAGTTGTAGACAGGTAAGCCTTTAAATATATCATGAACCATCTGAACAGTGTCTAATTTAATCCCACTTCTGTATGCGACGAACGTCGCTTATCTTGCCTCGTACGTAGTTAACTCTAACAAACCGATGTATTCGAAATCGATTTTGATAAGAACTGTTTACAAGTTCGATTTTGTGTGGATTGCTGTGAGGTTACCACGTTGCAAAAAGATAATTTAAGTTTTTTTAAATCAAATATGTCATTATTTTTAGATTTAAGATATTTATTTCTCAAAAGAATTCAGTATTCATTTACAGATATAACCAGTTATATGCGATAATATTCAAACCAATTATCCATGCAGGAACGGAGAAAGAATACAATTTCCTCCGGCCGGGCGGCCTGTCGTAAGAGGCAAGAAAACAACCCACAGCCAGGTGGTAGGGCATTTGCCCGACTGGATGGCTACCACCCCTGGTTTAGAGTATGCCGCCATAACAACCTTGAGTTGTGTTTCGGCATTAGTGTCCAGGTTCCAGTCTCCCTTAAGAGAGTAGCAGCACATTTGTAGCACCTTTGGTGTTGTAAATACCCATAGGCGATGGTAACCGCTTTCCATCAAGTGGGCCGTCTGCCTGTCTGCTGAACTTCTGCAATAAAAAAAAACCAAAGCGGATTTATCCATTTACTATTGCAATAATGTAAGTTTGAAATAGAATGTCTAGAACGAAGTATTTTAAAAAGAATGTCGGAATCATGGAAGTCGGTTATAAAGGCCACTTACATATTAAAATGTATAAAGCAAGAAGAAATTGTTTCGGATTATATAATGTTTCGTGTAAGTCAGTAAATCAGCTTATTATTGCAAAATTACGTAATTACGCAGGTCCACAAAAATTTGTGAAGTGAGAATTGGGGGCCAATGATCAAACAACTGAGAAAAACCCAAAAAATCGATTAAAATCACGTTCTTTTTTTCGGTCGGGCGTCCGGTTTTGTGTTTTTCTCGATTATTTGCTGCAGATTCGTGTTCAGCGGGAAAAAAATTACGCCAAAAAACTATAGTCTGACACCCAACACACACAATTTTTTTTGTGAACCTATGTTATTAATAATAAGCTGTTTTGATGGGTATTTTACTCCAGTAAGATTAGAGATTCGTTGCTGTGGATGTCATTATTAATGAACATCACTTCAATGCCTAGAATAATAAAACTCTTATGCATGTATGTATATAAGTACATACAGTCTACTCTCGATAATTTGACACTCGTTAATTTGAATCTCTCGATAATTTGAAAAAAATTCCGGTCCCTTGAAAAATACTCCATAAATTGAATAAAATCAATATTAATTGGTCCCTTCGGTAATTTGAAGTTAAAGGTATATTATCTTGCTCGCAAACATGCGATAATTTGAAGTCCGGGCTTTCCTACTCTCTATAATTTGAAGCGTTTATCATGCACATACCTGTCGTTTGTTTACATACATGTACAGACCTGTCAATTGTTTACATGAATAAGATATGTTAGAGTAAGTTCGCATTCCAGTCTTCTTTCAAACGTTAATGAGTCATGTTAGTGTTTGATTTGTGCTATTAAAATGAATCCAAGAAAGAACAAATGTATTTCCATAAGTAAACGCTTGTTATTTTGAACTCTTGATAATTTGAAATTTATCTCTGCTCCTTTGAGTTTCCAATTATCGAGATCGACTGTATATGTAAATTTAAAGTACAAATTTTTAAATGGATATTATAATGCTATCAAGTAATACTTAATGACTAATCAAATATTTGGGAAGATCAAAAGATTTTTATAATTTGAACCGTTATTTTCCAACTTTGTTATAAATTAGTTCTCTGTTTTCATTCACCTTCCTAATCATTGTGGCTCGTCTTCTATATCTGTATGTCTTTCCCTTCCATACTTCTCTATTCTGGCATACGTTCTCTGTTAAAGCACAAATCATCATTTCATTTTTGATACAAGTCGCGAAAACTTAAGGCTTCTTAAGGAAATATTATCTTTCACACAACCCATCCATCTTTTTTTGGTCTACTTTTACACTTACATCCATCGGTCTTTCATTATAATATTCTTTTCGTCATTCGACTTTCATCCCTTTCCATTATGAAGAGGGATGAAAGTCGTTATATATATTAAATAAAGAAATTAAAAATGTCATCAAAATGAAATAAACTAAGTGTCAGAGGCAACATAGAATAAAATCCTTAATGTCATCAAAATTTCCACCAGCCATGAATGTAATTTTAATTTAAATTTTCTTTTTGGCAGTTCTCTTATTGATATGGGTATCAAATTAAAGACTTTTGTGATTATCACTGACTTGGCGGTTTTTTGTCATAACATAGTGTTGCACTCACACTCATTAACGTTAGCTCAGTTAATTACGTTATTTATCTCAGTAATAAGCAAAGTCTAAACTGTGAACGTTATTTGCAATTGCAGGTATATAATTTAAAATAAATTCTACTTAAGTAAATCGTCTTTTAAGCTCTTGGAGTGCGTACAAAATATACATTTTTATAGATTAAAATGTCAATTTCTAAATGGTTGGCTGGATCGTTAAGATTTTCATCAAGATATTTTGCCAATAATTGAGACAAGACAGCTGTCGCTAATCGGAATCCTGGTCAGAAATTGTAATTTATTATTGACCGGTCTATACAAAAAGATCGAGATCTCAGGGGAAAACCAAACACCTAGCTACCCTTTTCATGCGTCTCTCTTCGTATCGAACGTGTTAGTTCCAACTTATTGCAGCCATTTGCGTTCAGAATGCAAACGAGGGGCACAATGAATTATTCAATAATCCCAGGAGCTTTTCTCTAGTCATCGATATTCATGCGGATTCTGGATGTACTTCACTCTACAAACACGTTTCTATGAGGAATGTCTCAAAAAAGACACATTGAAAGCCAGTTCGAGAGTTGTGGGAGTGAATACATCTTTTTGTAATTGTTCATCTTTAACTTTTTACTCGTTTTGCTTCGAGCTCTGAAAGGATGGGGTCGGATTTAATATTGTTCTTTGTACAGGTTGGACGTTTACGTTAAAATTGCTTTCAGTATAAGGTCACCTACGTATGGTTTTTTTTTTTGAAAAGTTTAACAATATCAAAGTAAATGAAGGTAGTCCAAGGCAAATATGAATTGAATGTGAGAAAGATGACATGACGATTTTTAATGTGAAAGAGGACGTATGCCAGAATAGAAAAGCATGAGAGTAAAAGACAAGCTGTTCCGACCCAAAATAATTAGGGTAAGGTGAAAAAAAGAAAGATCTCTACTTGAGCTAGCCGCTAATTATGTACTTTCAGAATCATACCTGTATCCCATTAAGATAAGCAAGTACAGTGTAACCTTTGCTACTCGTAGCCGTTTGAAAATATCTCTTTATTTGTCGGGGCGCAAAAAATATTTCAACTTGTTTTTGATAACGTTGCGGAATGCATTTGCGCATAATCTCCGGACTCAGGGGAGGTCAACGGAGGTTCTGTAAGACTCCTAGTGGTTGTTTGCGATGAACCGACCGCCAAACTACCCACTAAATTTAACTAACTCCCCTTTACCACCCTTTTACGAGGCGTCACGGGAACCGGAGCCATAGGCATTCGACCGTGACGATAAAACATGTTAACCAGTATAAGTTATAATAACCAGCCACTTGGCTGAATTACACTTCACCCGAGTGCCGGTTGGAAGGGGGATAGATATTAATATTACAAATTACAAATGTGAATAACACATTTCATACAGAATATAGTGAACCATTAATTTATTTTTATTACTCTGTTAGTAACTACTAGTGTTTTCTTGCGGGTTTGGATGCGTAAAATTTTAATTCATATACCGTGAAATCATGAAAGATATTCTGTTTAGGGGTTAAATATTCTGTATCATGGAATGAAGAATATAGGTTCATTCGTATTATTTACTTTAACATGCTAATTGATTAATTCCTAAAACCATAAAAAGGGAACGAACGTGTAAAAAAAAAACACTTTTCTTTATAAATATATACTTTACAGTTATTTTATATATTTACTAAATACCTTTATGAAGTTATTTTCTAGGAATGCATTCCCAAACTGGTATTACCTGAAAAAAAAGGAAATTATATAACTTCCAGGAAACATTCAGCATCAGAGCAATTCTGTGCAATCATTTATTAATATTCCATGTTTCCAGGCATGATTACTTTTTTCGTGTTCAATCATAATTGTAATTTAAATTAAATATACTGATTTACTTCTCATGCACAATGAATGAAATATAATTATGTATTTATAGTTCTAGATTAACAAAAGTCGAGCAAAAAAAAAATTATACCATCTATTATTCTAGAAGTCATGGCGATAAAGCTCATAAAGCCAAGCAGACTCAAGTATCAAGGCACCTCTTTAACTTAGAATTAAGCCTAATTTACGTTTGCATTAGTTAAGTATTACTTAATGAATGAATGAATGAAAACACTTTATTGTTCACCAAACATTAAAACTAAGCACAGTAAATGTTGAACAAAGGGCGGCTTTATCGCTTAAAGTGATTTCTTCCAGATAACCCCCTAAACTAAAGAAAATATTAAGACAATAGTAGCAGTGAAGAAAATAAATAATATGAAACAATCAAAGAATAAGTAAAAAAATAAATAAAACAAATAATAATGTACTTTATATAGGTACTATACAAAAAAAGACATATACTATATATAGAATCAGCAGCATGTTTTAGACTTGCGAGGACCAAAGATATTTAGTAACCATCAGTTCAAAAGACAATATGGATTTAGCTTGTCTGATGTTGAGTGGCAGTGAGTTCCATAAACGGGCAGCCTGTACCCTGAAAGAGTTATCAACTCAAGTTATTAAGTAATTAGTTAATCTAAGAATAAGTCCTTATCGTTGTTTGGACATACATCTACATATTTAATCAACAACTTATTACTTCACTCGAACTACTGTACTCGCAAATGCCTCTCCCAGTATAACTACATAAAGGAATTTAGATGATGAATGCTTTTAGTCGCGTTCACGAGACATGTCTCAAGCGTTGCTGAAGTATTGTGAAGTGCAGCAACGTTTTGCTGTCGTCGGTGCATCGCGACATTTTCAAATACCTACTTAAGCTTAAAATTCCAATATATCGAGTTTTCTACAAAATTACGTATTGCGGAATTCAACTGAAATATAGGTTTAGACATTTAATAAAAAAATATTTAGAAATGAAGTTTATTTTAGTCTAATTTTTCTACAATTTTACAGTAATCTAAATTTAATAAAAATACATAATAAACATATATATAATATGTTACAGTCAAACATCGAAGCTCAGGCGCTCCCAGGTTTGACTAGTCAAACCTCAGGTCTGATATAAAATCTTAGTCAAAGTCCAAATAAATGTTTTTCTGCTTTTGACTAACGAATTTTTGTGTAACCTAGGAGAGACTAATTTATACAGTCAAACGCCTAAACTCAATTTCATAAAATCGGAGTTTGACCAGGCACACCTCAATTAGGTATTAGAATGCGTTAGTTTGTGAGATTAGAATACATTTTTTAATTTTAATGTTTATTGTTTCAATATTATAATAATCAATTGACATATGTATCGAAAAAGTAATAACATTTTTTATTCTTATTTTGAATTAGGATTGATGACAGTAATTTAAAAAAAATAGTCTTTAATTTGGTAAGGTGATGCGTTATGGCATTTTAAATTGCATAATACGTTTGATCTTTTACATTTACATAATTTCGAAGAGCATTTTTTATTACAGTGGCATTTTATAATCCCTTAGCCACCAAATATAGAATCTTTTGAACTGATTTCTCTTAGCGACAGCTGAACGTCGGGCACATCTTCGAAATTAAGAAAATTTTCTTTGCATTCTTGTATCTGATTCTTAGAAAAAAGTGCGTTTATTGTTACGTGTTTCGTCCCTACTCTGTATAAACCATCAACTGTTTTATCTCGTATGATACCTAAAACATTTCGAGGATCTCCTTTGGCTCTATCGAAGCTGGGAATACATATGGTTACAGTTTTTCCAATCGCGATTGGCGAAATTCTCGTTCAGTATATTGTAACATTAGCCTGACCTTGAAAAGCTTCAATAGCCTTTTTAAAATTTGTTTTGATAATTTCTGTTTATGCACAATGTATGTATGTAACTTTACTTCCGAAGCCTTCATCGTATGTACTAAGTGTGCTGTCAGCGCACACAACATGCACGATCTGTTTACAAATTAAGCACGTATGTGCCTGAATTCTCTTTTTGGCAAATTCAACAAAACGCATTTGAAGAAGTAGTCTCAACTGTTGAAGAATTTTCTTCCTCTTTTACTGACAACGGTCCAGGGACTTTGACAATGTGATGATCCTTAGTTTTTTCTCCGGTTGAAGTATCTTCTTTCTATGTTGACGACGACGGTCCAGGTGTTGCCATTCCATTTTTTTTGGGCTGTAATAAAATTCATATAGGTACTTAGTTAAACAAGAATAATATGTAATTAACAATTACAAGTTGAAATAGGTACATGAAATATGATAGTACTACTAAATCTAATATTTAGATAAACATTTTTTTAAAATTAAGTTTATTAAAAGGTCTAGTTAAAGCAAGAGAAAAGCACGTACACAGTCCACTACGTATAGTTAAATTATCGCTTGAGTCTGTATAAAGTTATGTAAGAAAAATTATTCATTTCATTAATGAAAAAGTTGCTACTCACTAGTATTATCAGTATTATTTTCCTTCTCATCGGACAAATTGATAGTATTTTGTAACCCTTCCTATGTCTGAAGATTTTTTTTTATCGAATCTGGCAATATTTGAATTTCGACATGAGCTTTTCGTCCTAAAAAAAAGCGAATCATAAAATGTTAAATTTATAGTATTAGGTATTTATAGTACCTTATGTACAATGCTAGTTTTTACGGAAATTTCTTATATTTTTTATTGTGACATTATACTCACCAAACATCACTTCAAATGGTGATTTTTGTATGCCATGGTGGTATGCGCAATTTTTCTGCAGTTAACAGAATCGGAGGCCTTCACTCCAACGGTTAGTTTTATTATCGTCCATCCAGGCAAACAATATTTTTTGTACATCTTGATTGGCACGCTCAATGCTTCTCTGACTTTGAGAGGGACGCGGTTTGCCATGCACTATGGACCATTCGGGCCACATCATTTTCAACTTTTCTACAACATGGTTGGCGAATTCTCGTCCATAATCAGATTGAAGCACAGAAGGCGCATCCAAAGTACAATAAATGTCAAGAAGAATGTGAGCTACTTCCTGTACTGTTATTGTATGTAGGGGACATAGAATCATAAACGTTGTCAAATAATCTTGATAGTTTAAAATATGTTTTAAATCACGATCAGGACACGCCTCCGTCTATAAGGTCTACTTGTTTCTTGTGACACGTTTGACATAAATCTAATCAACAGTTTACGCACTCTTTTGTTGCATTGCATACTTTCTATTTAAGGCTTTAATTGTGAGATCTCTAACGCCATGACGACATTCTTGATGAGCACTTTCAATCACATCGAATAACTCGTCGTCTGTAAGGTAGTGTTATACATGTTTTGCATAGGATAATGGCTTGATCAATTTTTTTCATCTTCAAAACACATAACGTCGTAGCGTTTGAGACAGCGATACTGTAAAGATGTTTTCTTTATAGCTACTCTAGCAGATTCTACCTCACAGATAATCTTCTCATATTTCTGTTTATTCTTAATATGAAATGAACACTTATCTTTATTCAAAATAGTAATTTTCTGTATAAACTGCTCTTTTAAAACTTCTTTATCCACATTTTCACTCCCAACACTGTTTGGTTTACTCATATTTAAGCTTACACACACGCACGTTTAACGTACAAATATAGAGTAACAAATGAATTTATCGGAACATTGCAAAGAGTTAGGCTAGCATGTATAAAAATGTTTAAATATCTAACAAGTGCAGTATGAATCGACGTTTGACTGATTCTGCCTTAGTCGGTTCTAGGATCCACTAGGGAAAGCCTGAAACAGATTATTTTACGTTCGACTAAAAAATTAGGTACTTCTAGGTTTGACTAAAAACACTTTGGTCAAAGGCCGAAATTGGAACTTATTTCGGGTTTTGTCCGAAATAAATTCCAATTTCGGCCTTTGAAAGGCCTTGGTCAAACCAAGGATAAACCAGTCATTCCGGGAAGAGACTGCATATCGACCTTTGATTATCACATATATACAAACACAAACACACACACACACACACAATATATATATATATATTGTATAACATTGTTATGGCCTCAGGCAGGTAAAAAGGCAGACGGCTCTGATTGAAAGTAGTTAACCTTCGCTTATGGACGTTTGCAACGACAAGGGCGTCGCCATGCGTTGCTGGCCTCGAAGAAATTTTATGACCTTAATTTTTCTGTAACTTGGTAATCGATTATTTGCCTTATTATTATTAAATAAATCAATAATTGGCAGACAAAGACACACATTGTATATCCCCAAATTAATCAAGTTACGCTTGTGTTATGGGTAATATACAACGGACCACTCTGGGGCCAATCCCAGACACCCAGACCATAGTAAATAAAGGAAAGTTCAATTACGATATTTACCATGCCAGGACTCGAATCGAACCCAGAGCCTCTGCGTTGTAGTGAGGTCGGCCGGCGAAGGCTTAGCTCGCTCAACCACAGAGGCGGTCAATTTAATTAATATAAGCTCCATACAAGTAATACGTATAAAAATGATTGGGGTCTTCAGGATTCTTCAAATTATACAGACATTTTCATCGTAAGGTCTTTTTATTGTGTACCATTAAAATTAAACATATTAGGTAAGGCTACAAATGCATCGCGACCACAGAGAGAACATAGAGCTACAATGTTACCATTATACTACAGAATATAAAGTTGCCATTTCTGAAACTAATTAACTTACATAATGTCAGAATTCTACCAATGGCAAGTGAATGGATATTGATATATGTGTATATGGAGATATAGGAACCTGCCATTAAAGAACCTCATTATAATTATGTAGCACAGAGGGAAAGCCTCAGCGTAAATTTCAAAATTTTCTACATACTACTTTTATACCAAATTGGCACCGTATAACTTTTGTTTCAAAGTAATAACACTCTGTTGAATGTTTCTTTAGTGTTTAAGGAAGCGTAAACAGGTTACCCCTCGGAACCAAATGGATTAAGGGCTGAATTTAAAGGGCCAAAGTCGTTTCAGGTTTAATACTGTTCAGATAATTGAGGATCCACGGTTAGGCCCTCATTAAATGGTGGGTTAATGAGAAGGGTAAATAAAAAAAGGTTTTACAGGGCCAAGATTTTTAACGCTCTGAAATGATTACACGGGTAAACACAATTGCCGGTTTCGAAGAAGTATATTTAAGGCCATTTTTGTGTTTTCAGCTTATTTGGCTGAAACTTATTTTCAGTTTAAATAAGCGTGTATATATGAAAAGATTAATGAAAGTTGATGAAGCGAAAAGTGTTTGTCAGGATCGTAGCAGGCGAAGATCCATCGTCTCTACGTACCACAATGGGAAACAGGCGTGACAATATGTATGTATGTAACTTATTTCCTTTTGCTTAGAACTGTTAATAATTTATTTTAATAATTTTGTAGAAATTCATTACTTCTATATTATTTATTATATATAGGTAATACAAATGTTATACAGTTTTAAATATTGATTCGACGTATGTAGATATGTACTTATACACATTATTTTTAATATTTTAGATAAATTTCATACTTTCACAATAGGTAAGAAAGTAGTAATATAAGTTGGTACAATATTGTTTATTAAAATGTCTAAATTACAATATGAAATATATTTAGTACTAGCTGACCCGGCAAACTTCGTACTGCCTATACGCAGTTTCTAATGAAAAGCGAAATTGTTGGTTTTACTATATTCCAAGCATTTTTTTCATATTTGTTTACTCACCTTTTAAACCTTCCCTGGACTTCTACAAATAATTCAAAACCAAAATTAGCCAAATCAGTCCAGCCGTTCTCGAGTTTTAGCGAGACTAACGAACAGCAATTGATTTTTATATATAGGTATATAGATAATTATTAAGTAACTAGGAAAATCCTCTGGTAGCTTAATGGTTAGCGCACGCGTCCCTAAGTCAAAAGGCACCGGTTGGAATCCTGGCTGGAAAGCATACACCGCTTAGCCAGTTTTTGTGAATTAATATGCATATTGTTACAATTAGCAAGTGCGTGGTGGATGGTGAAAAAAAACTTCATGATGAAACCTGCACATCGAGATAACTGATGTGTCAAATCTGCCAAGCTGCCTTAAACAACCGTGGCTGGTATACTATCCGATCCCCTACAATGGGAAGCCGAGCCCAGCCGTGGGACGTTATGGGCTATTATTATTTTTTATTATTATAGGAATTTTTACGTACAACGACTTTATACAATTTTGTGTAAATAAAAATTCGAATCCATACTCCTTAATAAAAAAAATCTTCGTTTAAAAAAACCGACTTCAAAAATTAAAAAGTATAAAATGACTTATTTCTAAAGCTATTTTTAATTATAATATCTTATTTTCAATAATATATATATATATATATATATATATATATATATATATATATATATATATATATATATATATATATATATATATCTAAAAACATTTTGAAGTCGGTGCGAAGTAAAACAAAAAAATTACTATATTTTGAAAATTACTAAGCACCGCCTATAAAATGTTTTAGATGTTTTAAAAATAGCTTTAGAAATAAGTTATTTTATACATTTTAGTCTACGAAGTCGGTTTTTTTAAACGAAGTTTTTTTTATTTGTTAATTTTTAGTGTCTAGCTATGGATAGGCCAACGAAAGGTGTCGCGCGCTTTAAAAAATATAGATCTCAAGAAACGGGAACGGAAATATTTTTCATAAAAAAATGTTCGTAAAATGAAAACTACTGGGCCAAACTATGTTAAATTTTTAGGGGACCAAATGGCAACTTTTCCGCATAAAGCTAAAGAAGAATCACGTAAATTGGATCATAAATCTGAGCGTAATCGGTGTACATACGGAACGGAACGGAAAAAAAACATAAAAAATGTTCATAAAATGAAAACTACTGGGCCAAACTATGTTAATTTTGTAGGAGACCAAATGGCAACTATTCCGCATAAAGCTAAAGAAGAATCACGTAAATTGGATCATAAATCTGAGCGTAATCGGTGTACATACGGAACGGAACGGAAAAAAAACATAAAAAATGTTCATAAAATGAAAACTACTGGGCCAAACTATGTTAATTTTGTAGGAGACCAAATGGCAACTATTCCGCATAAAGCTAAAGAAGAATCACGTAAATTGGATCATAAATCTCAGCGTATTCGGTGTACATACGGAACGGAACGGAAAAAATGTTCATAAAATGAAAACTATTGGGCCAAACTATATTAAATTTTTAGGGGACCAAATGGCAACTATTCCACATCAAACTACAGAAGAATCACGTAAATCGGATCATAAATCTCAGCGTAGTCGGTGTATATATATAAAAAAAAACCAATCAAATTGAGAATCTCCTCCTTTTTGAAGTCGGTTAAAAACAATACGATTTTTGTCATAAAAGCATCCAATGCGATGGAAGAAAATTACTAGGAATAAATAGTAATCGTCCAACAAAATCGTATTTGCAAAGTTCCTAAATTCTATATGGCTAGATGGATTCATTATTTCTTTCTCTTTTTGCTGATTTCATAATTAAAACTTAGGTATTGTTCAGGCCAAATCAACAGTCAAAAGTTAAGTTAAGTCAGTGAAGAATAGTATTTTACTTTAATCTCTGTTATGGAAAGTATGTATATAGGCACCAACTTTCATAATATCATTAGTAATTTGATTCCCAAAGTCGTGAATAAGATGAAAATAAATATCCAAGCTAAGCTACTTCTTTACTTAGAGGAAAATTAGTGTGAATGTATGTCATTGTAATAGATGTCCAATGGCTAAATCCAATTGATTTTACAATTTGACATAAATACGTGGCCAATATTTGCGACGTCCTTCACCAGCTTCTAAAAGGTTCGATACCGGCAGCCACATATAGTAACTAGACCTACAAAAATATTATTTCATACATAATACATAGGCGTATTTGAGGTATGAATGTTGCGTAACCGACTTGAAATTGGCGTAAAGCAAAGACAATATTTTCTTTATGATTTCCAAAGGTTTGTTCATAGCTTTTAATTACCAGGCCACTCAGAAAATATTGCGAAAAAAGTTTTTATGTAATAGAGACTGGCCAGTTATAATCTATTTTGAAAATATGATTATTTATAACTAAAAATAGTTACGTTCCAATTTCAAAATTTCTCTCCACAGTTTTTGTAAGCTAATTTAAATTATCGTGTCTTATTGAAAAATGGATTTGCGCCGGGAACATTTTCGCGCTATGATATTTTACGATTTCAAGTGTCGCCTGAAACTGAAATGGCATTTATGGATGAAGGCTCTTCTAAGGCAACCGTGTATCGTTTGGTACAACGAATTCAAGCGTAGTCGACTAAATTTGGGGGATGAAGAAAGAAATGGTCGCCCTTTGATAGCTGTTACGGAATAAAATGTGCTAGCAGTGAAAAATTTAATTTAACACAATAGGTGAGTTAATTATCAAGAGATTGAGTACGTACTGCAGATTGGGTCAAGAAGCCTTCACGAGATTCTATACGTGCATCTTCGCCTGAGGAGGATAGTTTCACACTGGGTGCCGCACAACCTCACCAATGCTCAGAAGCAGGCCTGGGTGGAATGGTGCCGTGATATGATAAATTTGAAGCAGGCTCGTCTCGGCGTGTTTACGACATCATTACAGGTGATAAGTCCTGGATTTATCAATGCGATCTAGAAATGAACTGCTAGACGACGGTTTGGGTGTTTCAAAATGAATCAACGCCTACCAAAGTGAAGCGATCTAGAAGCGGGGGAAAAATTTTGATCGCGATTTTTTTCAATTTGACTGGCTATTTGGTACCAATTCCTTTACTACCAAAGTATACCGTACTACCAAAGTATACTTTACTACCGTATACTACCAAATGATTGGCAGAAGTTTTCTCTGTAGTGAGCAACAAGCGACCAAACACAGGGTTCTGCGGGCTACTGCTCCATTACGATAACGCGCCCGCCCGCCCATACCACGCTCAAAACGAGGTACTTCCTGGACAGCAGGCCGGTCAAATTCCTGGGTCACCCTCCTTACAGCCTGGACCTAGCACCATGTGACTGTTTTTATCCCCGAAAATAAAAATCAGCTCAAAGGGATACAATTTTTGTCGCCGGAAGATGCGCTGTCAGCGTTCGAGCAAGCTGTAAACGAGGTGTCTGCGGCAAACTGGAAAAAGTGTTTCGAAAACTGATTCGGCCACATGAAACTTTGTATAAAGGCTGGTGGAGAGCACTTTGAAAAGATTTAATAATAAAATATTTATATATAGAACATTCTTTTTATTTTCGCAAAACTTTCTGATGCCCACGTATTTGTAAGACTGTTTGAATCATAAGTCGTAACATTATTGATTTTGGCCTAATTCTGCTATTTAAATATCTTGGCGTTGCGACGATATTCTAACTACGATTCATTCATATATAGAAAGAAAGAAAGAAAAAACGTTTATTTGGTCTTCACATAGAGATACAACGCGATGAATTGTACGATGTAGGTATATACCAAAAAAAAGTCTCGCGACGGTACCAAATAGATGCAGTAGTACATATAACCGTTTACTTGTATTTCTACTGGTTAAAGTTTGACATAAACTCCATATAAGTAATAGTAAGGCAAGTATGAATAGTAAGTTATAGGAAGCGATCATTAGTAGGAGTAAATAAGAGACCAAGTTAAATATTCCACAATAAAACTAAAACGAGAGATGTCGTCAATCATGAAAATAATTAAAATAACATAATTCATGTTACAAGGCTTTATTTAAATGTATTGAAGGGATTAGGGGAACAGTAAAACAAAACTTATTTTAACACAGCCAAAGTACTGTGAACATTCATTGTGACTTATCTAGCTTAGATTAAAACTCTTCTTGCTGTGGAAAACACGTATTTCACATTAACAATAGGAACGCTTTGTTTGGTACACGACTAAAATGAACTCTTTATGTTATGTTTATTCCAAAGTAAATATTACCGAGGTTTCTAAATAGACTGCAAAGTTAAGGTAATTTAAATATTTTAACATTTACAAGAATTTTTTTATATTACATTTATATATAAGTACGTTTAAGTGGTTTATTAGGACTTGCCGTGCAGCTTCACTCATGAAATTTCGGATAATTAATAAGTAATAGCTATTTCTATTAGTCTTTTGGATTAAAATTTTCATCCCCTCTAAGATATAGTGGTCTAAGAGGTCGTTCAATAAGTTCATTGGAACATAGAGGTCTGGAATTTAATTTTCCGTAGCGTAAATTTCGTAAATGAACTTTCTGTTATTTACCATGGTCTGGATATCTGGGATTAGTCCCACGGTTACCTAATTTGAGAATATACAAGGGGCGTGTTTATCTGCTTCTATTTACTTATTTTATCTATCCCTGTATTCAAAAGTACGAATTTCATACAAATTGGTTTATTGCAACGTAATAAAAAAAGGAATAAATAATCATCCAATCAAAGTCACTTTCACATAATATAAATATTTATAAAATTCTAAAAAATGCCGTGTCTGTAGGTACATTGAAGCTATAAAAAAAAACAACTGGAATACACTATATAAACGGTGCATTTTTTTAGATTACTTGTCTGTTTGTTCGGGATTCACGTAGTAAATACAGAGCCGATTTTGATGCGGTTTTCACTGATCGGCAGCAAACTCTCGGCGGTTTTAGTTGTGCTGGTGCATAAAAATTAGCTTATTACAACATAGTTTTGACTAAAATGAGTAAGTAAAGTGCACACACATTCTTAGATATAATTAATTTTGTAGAATATTAAGTTAAAATTAAATTACTTATTAGTCTCTAAACTCTATATGCCAGATCGTAATATTTAGTAAAGTAACTGATTAAAAAGTAATTAATAAATAGTAATTAATTTCATACATAAAAAAACTAAAACGGTACCTTACATTCTTTTTTAAATGCTGCAGTACTTTTTGTCCCGAGAATTCCGGAATTTCAAGTCAAGTGTGGACGAAGTCGCGGGCATATCCTAGTTTGACATATATGTATTGTTACATAATATATAATATACATCAATGTATATACCTATCTACCTATATAATAAATAGGTACGTATGTATTGATATTGGATTTTTAATAGATGCGATGTGAAAGGGGTCTTGCTTAAATAATAGGTACAAAAATTCAAAGTTAATAACTATCTTTACACGTTGTTAAGTTTCAACATACACAGCCTTGCTTATTCACATAAAACCCTACAAACAATGTCACATGGAAATCGCAATTACATCTCATATACAAGAACAAAGGCCTTACCGAGAGCTTTCTGTAGGTGGCTGCCTGGCATACCTTGTCAACGTTGCTTCGTCAGAGCATTTGCTTGCTGTCTTTTGATGTTGCCGTTAACAGCTCCCGCTGTATTGCCAACAAGGTAAATCCTTCGCAAACGTAAAAGTATAAAATTACCATTTTTATCGAATATTTTCACTCTCTCCAGACATTAAGCAACGATTTCCGGGTGCCTTGTGTCGTATAAATCTGAAAAACTCAGCACTGGGGCAGATATAAAAGAGGTAGGTCTTTATTTTCTAAGAATTTATATAAGATCGGAATAATAAAACTACGTTTTAACAATTTTCAGCGCGGCAATTTATTTGATTTTTATTATTCCAACGTTTCGGCCACTTTTCAGTTCACTTTTCTTTTCACTGAAGACAAAGATGTCAAGTGTCAATGAGTATTGTTAAAGTTTTATTTAGCCTACCGCCAACTTGTTCATTTTAATTTTGTTTATGGTTATTATTTACTCTATGGGAGCCTAATCTAATTTACCACCGCTTCGCAACATGTTGTGGCTTGAAGAGACGAAGCGGTCAAAGAAACTCTTCAACAACATGCCTATCTCTAATAATTTAATATAATACTAGGATATGCCTGCGACTTTGTCCACGCTTGACTTGAAATTCCCACTGGATTTCCGGGACACAAAGTATCACAGCTTTTAAAAAAGAATGTAAGTTATCGTTTTAGAGAAAAGTGTATCGGAAAAAGCGAATTTTTATACACCCGAACAACTTCAAACCGCTCTCGGGAAAATTCCTGCGGGATTCCCGGGATAAAAAGTATCACACGTTTTATTACATAAAAATTGCTACCGATCGGTGAAAAAGTTGCTGTAGAATTCCAAAATTTTTCAATCTAGTCATTTTAAATATTTCCCATTTAATTTAAAATCGGCTCAGTAGTTTTTACGTGAATCTCGAAGAAACAGACAAACCGACAAACAGTTAAATAGACAAGAAATGTAAAAGAAACAAGAAAAATTTAAAGAAATGCGTCTTGTTCTCCATCGTTTATATAGTGTATTCCAGTTAGTTTTTTTAAA
Organism: Dendrolimus houi; assembly: GCA_039645545.1. Taxonomy (NCBI): domain Eukaryota; kingdom Metazoa; phylum Arthropoda; class Insecta; order Lepidoptera; family Lasiocampidae; genus Dendrolimus; species Dendrolimus houi. Next base: position 19,745,332 of record CM077119.1, on the reverse strand, counting down.
TAGCTTCAATGTACAGACATGGCATGTTTAGAATTTTATAATATTATAGATTTAAATGGGTCGGAGGTAAAATAAAATTGTCAATCAAGTTGGTTTGTGCTCCAGTGCACTCAGAAAGAGCTCACAGTGACTTGAGGTTTAACAGTTGGTTTTTGCTGGGTTTGGTATTATATTATATGTGTTGGTCGCGGAACCTTAAGAAATTACTAAAATCGGAATGTTTGTTAGGGTTTCTTTATACTGTTTTTATTCAGGTGTGAGAATAAAATTTCCTATTGCAGATATAATAATAATTTTTTCAGAGTGCATGGGGCACAAATCAAATCAAATAAAATTTATTTGTTCAAAACATGGTTAAACAGTTGGAATATATGTTATAGTGTACACATGTTTTGCTCACATAGGAGCATACAAATATTTTTACACAGTCAATCGATAAGCGAAATCGAAGAAGGGAAGATGTTAATAAAATATTTAGTCCTTAGATAATAGATAGATAGATAACATTTTTATGTACACCATAACAGAAAACTTACGAACTAGTATTATTGTAATTGTGCACAAAGGGCGGTCTTATAGCTAAAAAGCGATCTCTTCCAGACAATCCGTGGCAAGAATATTGCTGATTAGGAGTGGCGATGATGGTATACATAATTATTGTACGATTACTTACATTTTAATAATAAATATATAACCATAATATATATACAAATATACACATAACTTATATACATATTCAAGATATAGTGATAAAATGCAACTATTTAAACATAATAAGTATATAGCTATATGCAATATATTACTAATTATATAAAATTACATATCATTGTACTGTATATATAAAATTTAATCTATGGGGAAAATGGCATCTTGATGTGTATCTTATTTCGTAGCGAAGCGAAAATGGTGTGCTTGTCTATACCTATACTTCCATCATTACGTCCGTTGACCGCTAGCTCACCTGTAAAATGGTGACGCTACGATGGAGTCTTTATATTGTGAGAACAGCTTATTGTACTCGTTTATAGCCGCATGCAGGTATCATTACCCAGGTGTTACGGATTAAGTACAAGCTGATTCTACGAAATTCGGTCCACGTTGCCGGACGGGCGTATTTACATTTGTGAAGTATAAAATTGGCCTTTGGGGGGGGCAGTCGAGCGAGAACCACGATCAAAGCGAGACGTGTGTACTACAATCGGGAATGTAAAAGTGATGGACTTTGCGCGTTTTATTGAATTACGACCTTCTGCATTACGTTTGGACTTGTTGTGTTCGGTTATATTTGTACCTGAGTTCTATGTGTTTGTGTAGTTCTAATAAACTCTATAATAATTCCAACAGCATTTCAATTCAAGTCCCGCTAAACTCGTAACAATATACACAATGTACTCTTTGGGATGGAGTACGTTGATCTAAAAGCATGGAGAAAGAAAACTAGAAACGATATTCCCAGTACTAGAAAACACAGAAGAACTTATAGCCTAAAAATATTCTACATGTGCACAATGGGTGGTCTTATCGCTAAGAAGCGATCTCTTCCAGACAACCCGTTGCAGGAATAAAACAGATGATATTTGTCAAAGGTGGTATACATAGATATTATACGATATGTAGTTACTTACATGAGGGGGGAGGATTCTGTCCTATGCGGATGACACCGCTATAACTTTTACGGCCAAGACCTGGGATAAAGTTAAGTTGGGGGCTGAGAGAGGCCTAGCTAGAGTTGGCAAATGGCTTAGTGAGAATCTTCTCACGTTAAACACCCAAAAAACCAACTATGCATGCTTTGCGCCATACTTAAATTCAGAGCCCTTGCCTGACTTTGAAATTAAAATACATTCCTGTGGTACTCCATTCACTTGCACTTACGGTTGCCCGACTATTCAGAAGGTTAGCTCTGTTAAGTACCTTGGAATTATTGTGGACCAAAAGTTAAACTGGTACCCACACCTTGAACTAACCATAGGGAGGGTAAGGAAGCTTATATGGGTTTTCAAATATCTGAGACACGTTATGTGTACCGAGCTACTAAATAAAATATACATTGCACTAGCCCAATCTGTAATTATATATTGTATATCAGTGTGGGGGGTGCAGCTAAGTCATACTTTATAGACTTAGAACGGGCGCAAAGATCCTTAATTAAAGTTATGTATTGTAAGCCATATAGATTTTCTACTGAATCCTTGTATGTGATTTCTAAGCTTCTCTCCGTCAGGAAACTCTATATCTTACACATGATACTTAGTTACCACAAAGGGTTACCTTTCGATCGTGCCAAACTTAGAAAAAGACGCTATGATATAGTTGCCTCTACATATTCCGCACGTTCAGTCTTTGCTAGTCGGCAAAATGTTTCTCAAGCCCCCCGTGTTTATAATAAAATTCATCGCATTCTTAACATTTACCCCATGCAACTATATGAGTGTAAGAAAAATCTAACTGAATGGCTCCTTACCCTTAATTATGATGAAGTGGAAGACATCTTGGTTACATTAGCGTGAAACTGATACATGCTTAATGTATTCAATAAGACTCATAATAAATTAGTAGGGATTTGTGTTCCATTCAAACTACCACCCGCACACACACACACACACACATACACTCACTCACACACACGCATACACACACAAACACGCACACGCATACACACATACACGCGCACACCCGCACCTCACACCTGTTTACTATTTACCCACTGCGGACACAACCACTCGAAACCCATCTATTTATCTCTTTCTTTATTTTCTTTAATATTTGTAAAAGTACTCTCTGTAATTCAGTAAATAGATAGTCTTAAAATTTAAGCAACATAGGAAGAGCGAGGTTTCCCAACACAAGTATCATTTGATTACTTTCTGGGAAGCCCCGGCAACTTACATGTATGGACTTATTGAAATAAATACATTTTTTTTAATTATTTTTTTTACATTATATTTTATTCAATAATAAACATATAAGTATGTAAAATATTATATAAGTAAGAATTATACTTAATAGACATATATTAATACACCTTATACACCTTACCTACACCTTAAATAAAGAGAATTATTGGGAAACGATTGAAATATCGAATAACGCGGAAATATAAATAGGTAGTTTTTATTTAAGGCTTCATACTCAAATGTAAAAAAAGTTGGTGTTCTTATCCCCCTGCAGAAACCTTCAATGCGCGTGGTTTAAAACGAATTAGGCCGCTTTCCTTGATTTTAACACAGCATGAATGAGAATTTATTGATCTTATTACTTATAGTAACCGGGTGTGGATAATTTTGTGCTTTGCGGCGCAACGGCTGGCCGTACATCAGCGTGCGGTTCACTTCTCGCGCACAGTGCGGTTTGCACAATCAATATGGAGCAAGTATGCCGTTCATAATTCACTACAGCCGCGGAAGCTGCTGACCACTGCAACGGACCTGGAATCAATGTTGCTCTTTTATTCGCTTTTGTTTTGATCAACCGCTCTTAGGGTTCTGTAATGATGTAGATAAAAATAGAGCTGTTGTACGATCAACATGTCTGTTCATCCACTAGAGGGCCTAAAATGGTTGCTTTAGCAGATTCGTATGACGAACCTGACAAGTATCAAAATAAAGTGCAGCTTTGTCTTACAACTAGCAGTATGTCTAGACACGTGTCAATTTCACTAAGCGATTCTCTAAAAGCGACTTGTTTAGGCCCTCTAGTATTTTGCCTTTGGGAAACTACTGCGATTGTAAGGATAGAGTTTTGAATGAATATGTAACCTACATATATGCTACTACACGATGCTGTGATGAAGTCGAGAGAAAAATAATGATAGGGTGACATAGTCGTGTAGAGTATCATTGCTCAAACCTAGAATAAACACATTTTTCTAATTAAATTAATGATTCTCAAGTAATACACTTTAAAATTTGTAAAAAATGTATTGCCCTCTAACTAGCGAAGTAAAAAATGAAAAATTCTTAAAAATCAAAGTTGGTACTTAAAAATGCTATTAATGAAAATCGATTTCAACAAGATTTTTTTAGCTTTGGGGTATTTTTGATTAAATATTTTGAGGGTCTTGTAGTCAAATGATAGAAACAGAGGATGCTCATTGTCTTTACGGAATCTTTCAATTTGAATGGTCCAACACGCACTTGGTCGTTTTTTTTCCAATACTTTAGCGGGTAAGTATAAAACCTGTGAATAGTATATGTTCGCTTACACACGGGTGGAAGCTGGGGACGAGAGGATATTTCACAACTACAGCTGGGTCACAGGCAGCGGCGGAACTGAACGAGGCTGTCTCGGCGGGCACCTGCCAGGCTCAACGCGGAGTAGGCGATTGCCACTTCCCACGATCCTGTCTATAGGCGAGTGGAAGGAACACGGCGAGTTTTATTGGATATTCCGGCAGTGGTAACCTACCTCCATTGGGGTAAGACCAGTCCGGTGAGTCTCCACACGCTCTCACCGTGATCCTCCATAGTGAGTTGTCTGTAAGTGGATTTCTCCTCGACAAAAAAAAAAAAAGATTTACAGGCAGACTCTTGCTCCCGGCTGTGGTTCGCACCATGGTCGGGAACACGAATGGATGAGACGACGTCGTAGATCTTTGGCCGTCGTGGGCGAAGGATTCTCAGCCGCGATTAAGCTGTCGAGATGGGAGCGCACCGTGTTCTACGCGCGCTCACCTCTCTTCCCGTGGGGCGTGTTACAGGCCGCCCCACGCCATAAAGGCCACCACCTGCCAGGGCCCGTAGAAGGGCTTGGCCACGTACCCGAGGCCCTGGCATAAGTACAAAGAATGGATTAAACACCGAGAGGTTTTAGTGGGTATCCCCGACTTAGATGGCAATAGCATCTGCTAACAGTGCTAGTGCCACTTTAACATGTCGAATCCCACACACCGGCCGCGATTGCCTGCGTAGCTGATGGTCCTCAAATGTATTTCCCCTCGCTATAAAAAGCATTCAAATGACAGTCCACATCATTTATTCCGATAACCTTATCAGTGTATCAAATATAATGGCATACTCTTCTATAGTATGTATATAAATATACACAAAGACTGCAGACCCTAGCTATTAAGTAGGGAGGAAGTAGGAAAGGAAAATATTTAAATTAAGGGACCGCTTGAGCTTATCCATAAAAATGAAAAGAGGTCTGCATAAAGCTAATAAAGCGCTTCTAAATAAATCACCCCACAAATATTTCCCACCTTTCACAGTTGGTTCATCAAGCTATATCAGTGGAAATCTCAACGATATTTCGTAATCCGAGAATAATGAGAAATGAATACAGGTATCATTAGGATATATTATTACGTACCGGATTGTTTTTTGCTTATGCGTCATTGTAATAAATGTTCGGGATTTTCGGTTTTGCGGTTATTATTTTTTGTCTGTATTATAAGCGCTTGAGTTATGAGCGGTTTATTATCATCATGTAAAGCTTTTGCAACATATATAAATTTACAATATTTTATATTTGATTAGGTTAAGATAGTTAATATAAACGGTCAAATCACGTTGAAATCTCGTATTTTGTGTTTTACATAAAAATAAAAATAAGTATGTACTGTGACAAAAGACGTATTCTGGCGACCCCAAATGGTTGAAAGAAGTTGAGCGATGAGAGATGCCCATGCGCTAGGATCGGCGAGGGCGTAACTGCGTTCTAAGTCTCATGCCTTTCCTACCATAGGCGCGGGGAACATGGGAGGAGGGTGGTTTTAGTGGGGTATTAGCCCATGGGCATTTGTCCATGGGAATCGAGCCTCCACACAAGCCGGTCCATTAGTGTTTGGATTGCCTCAGTGGAAAGCCTCCATGATTGACAACGGTCTAATCACTAGCAAAGGACCCGCTATGTGCGAAATGCATATCCCCCGCCTGAAAAAAAAAAGAGAGATGCCCATGCCACCTTAATTTTCTTCCTCTCAATTTTTCAGTCACGGGTGCAACTTTTAAAGTCTGACACAGTCAAATATGAAATAATGTATGTTTAATTTTTTCTTAAGTTTTCGCGACTAGTATACACAATAAAACTACGTTTTAACGGTTTTAAGCGAGGTAATTTATTTGATTTTTATTATTCCGACGTTTCGGCCACTTTTCAGTAGCTGTGATCACGGAAGACAAAGATGTCAAGTGGCAATGAGTATTGTTAAAGTTTTATATAGCCTACCGCCAACGTTAGTTAAAATGGTCACGGCTACTGAAAAGTCGGAACAATAAAAATCAAATAAATTACCGCGCTTAAAACCGTTAAGACGCCGTTTTACAATGGATGTTTAGCTGGACGTGTTGCTTAAGAATTTCTTGCTACTTCTTCTCCTTAAAATAGTAATAACACGTTATGAAGCGGTGCAAATAGAATACGAAGTAGATTCAATTTTTAACTTATATATATAACCTTCAAAATTATACTCCGGTGGTGGTGAAATTGAATTTTTATATTAAATTTCTATTATGATTAGCAGTAATTTTGAATATAATGAAGTCATTGTGCTACTGAAATGTGTGAAATTGAGCCACCGTCATTTAAGTATTAACTTTTTAAAGTCTGAATGTTATAATACATTTTTTCTTGTACAGATTAAGAGGTCACTTGAAATAATATGTTTCAGTGGATCTTGAGTTATCCCGCCGTGGCGCTGCTTCTTCCAGGGCATTATTAGCACAAATACTGATTTGCAGAAATTGAAATATAACAACATTCTTGGAAAAGGGTCTTATCGTGTGGTTAAAGGTCATTTCTTTATCAAGTATGCTCGTATCGCAGTAGAGTAAATTTTTATTTCATCTAAAAGCAAATACGTGAACATCATTATAAATAAATTTGAAATATAACCGATTTTTTAATCAAAAAGAATATTTTTTAATAATCAGGTTCTTGACCTAAATATTAGAAAGTAGGTATTATTTTTATATATCCTCAGATAAAAGATATTCATATAATAGATTATAATGAAATATACAATTGTATGATTAATAAAGGTAAAAGCCAAGACAACAAAAGTCTAAAACCACTTTAGACAAACATATATACAGCTATATAAATATGTTTATTAATTATTAACTTTACTAACTTTGAATGTAAACTTCATAGACAGAGTTATCCCACAGGAATAGAAAAGTAGCCTATGTTATTCCAAACTACAATCGATAGATTCTGTGCCAAATTTCGTTTAGATTAGTTACGCCGGTCTGGCGTGATTGAGCAACAAACATCCATTCATATTTTCGAATGTATAGTATAGATTGCACACTTAGAAATGAAACTATATTAACAATTCACATTATATGTTCTATCCCAAAAATAAATAAGTTTCAAGGGGTTACGAAGTTATGCATACGAATCCACATACCATGGTCTATTATTATTATATAGGAAAAGTTTCGTATCAACCCACTTAGATGCACTCAAAACTTAGACGGCTCTAACTTTATCGATCGACATCAACGTTCTCTATTCTAACTTTGCCATATATTAGAAAATATACAATGAACAAGTATGTTATGTTAATAATTTTATTAATTATATTGTCAATTAGCATGTCTTAGCTAAGCTTTTTCGTGTTGTTATGACGACTATGTGTTTGTCAGTCATTGATATACTAAAAAACCAGTTAGTGAATGACAGCGAGTCCTAAAAAAATGGGACCGCAGAGCAAAGATTTTGGCTACATTCATCTATCCTACGGAAGCGACGTTATTTATAGGGATAAAAAGTATCCTAAGTATTGACCCGGGTTACAAACTCCCTCTGCGGGAAGTTTTGTTTATGTCCATTCCGTAGTTCACGTGATGCTCTAACAGTTAGGCAGACAAAACTGCCATAAATTTGTGTTTTCTGAATCTGCTTCTCCGAATAAGAACCTTCAATTTTTCTTATTTTTAAATATATTGTACTAACTCTGCATTCCCAACAGTTTACAATACAAGATTATATTATATATACGCTATAAATCTATACTAATAAATAAAATTAAAGTGTCCGCCTGTGGTTATATAACAAATTGCATATTATATCCATTGTATCTTTTTGGTGAACTAAATATAAATTATTCTGTGATATTATACTAACTACCTTAGGTTCGAAAATGATCAAAAATATTGTGCTATTATGTCTTGGAACGTTTTCCTTATAACGACAGAAATGATAATACGATGATAGCAAAACATGTGGGCAATTTCAAAAGGTAATGAACCGATATAGATGCCACCAGATATTATGCCTCAGCCTTTCATACTCCTAATACCTATTAAGTTCGGAGTACTTTATTTTCTAATCATATATACCGCCTTTTCACCAGAATGTAATATTTATAGTATTGTGATTAAATTGTGCAAATATTTTAGGGTTATCCTTTAAGGATTGATAAATTGAATGCATCGATACTAGTCTCATGGATCATGTGCGACGTTAGACATTTTTCAGTAAGCTGACAGATTGGTTTAAAATTAAAAATGTATGAAGTAACGGATAATCTATCCCAGCTTTTATTTTTACCCTCCGACAAAGCATGTGTTTTCCTCCCAAGCCTCCCATAATGTTCATTTCCGGCCTACGTTCTCTGTGACGCTACAAACCTTCATGTCACCCTTCTAGCAGGCCATCTATTCCTATAACCATCAATCTTTCAGGACAATACCAGTTTATGTTACATGGTTTTCAAGTCACCTGTATGGCATCATACTTCATGTATTTTTAATTACGATAATTTGCAAAGTTTAGGAAATACTGATATAAATGTAAAGTCCAAGTTTCACACGAACGAAGTAACGGGCACAGTTTTTAAAAATATTGTTACGTATTCGCGGGATACGAATTAAAATGTCGTTTGAATGTACACAAAGTTTATTACAAGTACACACACATAGTTCACATTTCTTACAAATGCAACAAGTCCAAACCGTAAATCAGAACATAAAATAATATTGATTACATAAAACGCATAAAGTCTGTTATAAGCTACTCGTTCCGAAAGGACACTAGGTAAGGTCTCGATCAGAGCAGAAACTCAAATAACTCAATCCCACGGACCGACCTTATATATTTGCAGAATAAACATGACTCTCCAGCAATATGTCCTCTATTCCCTAGAATTACCGAACTTGGAAGTTTAATGACTTCTAATAATGTGCAATAATGAAATTAGAATAATAGAAAAAATGGTTTATGACGTCTCTCTGCAAGGCAATACAAAGGGATTAACACGAGCAATAGACCACTTCAATTCGAAGGGGTAAGTAATAAAACACCTGTTAAGGAGTAGTATCAGATCGAAAAAATACAAATATTTACTTTCAAATTTGCAAATATGAAAAATATTTTCTTTTCATTTTCTGTCTCCAATTTAGTTCAATCAAAAATTGTTAAAATATGAATCAGCGGGCTTACTTAAATCAAATTCGTATCAGGCTTTACTCCCATCCTGGTAAATCTTTATGGCCGGTACTTTAAGGCAATCCCGTAAAATTCTAAGGTGTGAACTCATGAATGATTCATACACTCATTACGATATTTTGAAGAATTCTTCGTACATTTCTCAATTTCCGAAATAAGGAACGACATCTCATTTCCATATTTATCTTTTTATCTAGACTAGCTTGATACGATATGTATTCGATTTTTATTTATACGTTACGTGAGAGAGAAGAACTTGGTTATTATTTTAATCATAAAAAGTAGATACTGTGAAAATACTTATGAAGGGCGGCAACAATGCTAGAAACTGAATAAAATGTTAATAAAAAAATTAACAAATAAAAAAGCGTTAAAGAAAAAGTTCTAAAAACTCGTAATTATGTTTATTTTCCACAGCAACAAAACGAATACTTTTAGAAGTGACTGATACAAAGCACTAAACGTTTCGGTCGACCGCTCTCATTCGTGTCCATTATCTATTTTCCATTTAAGCTCAAAGGCGATCAATCGGACGTGGGGGCTCTCTGGAGGGGAGTCATGGCCAATTACGACCGGGACTTGTTAGCTCCGTGTATCTGAATCGCTCTCATATATCGGGACGCAATCAGAAGAACTCCCCGGCGACCCTGTGATATTGGAATCTTGTGTTTGACGTTCAGAACTGTCGACGAAAATCAATGAGTTTGCAGCATTACTAAAAAAGCTACTAAAGCTGCGATAGCCTATATCTGTGTTACAGATATAGGCCGTTTCGCGCAGATATTATAACGCGACGGGTTTAATGCGTTATTTGAGATGTGACATTGTTGAAGACGTTAAATATTGACAGATGATGATGATGATGTACATAAGTATACACTAATGTGGCTATGCGTTAACGGCGTCATTTTTGACGCTTTAAATAAGACGCATTCTGCCACAGTCTCACTGTCTTATAGAGAGTTAAAGTAAGTTTGAATGCTTCTTTATGGTTTTTAAAGAAGCGTTCAAACTTACGCTAACTCTCAATGAATAAGACCGTAAATCTTTAACATTAACACAAGTGTGGATGCTGCATTAAGGGAACATTAGAGCCGTCGATCTGTGCATTTATATGAAGGTATTAAGTTCCTACTTCAAGTACTAATTAATTGTAACAATTATTATATTTCATCTACAGGTAGGTACAAGGGTGACCCAATTCGCCTGATTATAATTCATATCTCGCGTGATAATATGTATGTTGACATGAGACAAAGATAAGATGATAAAGGTACATAGTACATATAATGCTAATAACATACCTACACTATTAATTAAAGTATATTTATTCTTGAAATAATTCTTTAAAGTATTTAATCCATTGTCTTTAGGCCTATTATTACACTCTATTCTTATCGTTTTCATCTATTTAAATCAAATAAGTATATTATCATTGTAATAGAAATAGATACTACCTATATACAATTATTTGCCACTCTAATCTTTATTATTTGGTAGTACTAAAAGTATTCGAAAATGTTCTATTTATCTACACTATTACTTTAGAGCAAATTTTAGGTTATAACAATATATTATATATGCACCAGTAAAGCGGTTCCAATGCGCTCTTCTAACCAATTTCTTGCGGATTGTAGCCCGAGTATCTATTTATCACGTGAAAAGATTTATTATTTTCTGGTCAATGCATATCAGACAAGGAGAACATCGTGATAGAACATAAGTATATAATAAGGATAATGTTCAGGAAATTACAGTTGAACACGATATTGTTGGGAACACGTATTAATTAGCTTTTCTATATTTGTTTCTGAGAGCAGAGAAGGCTTGAAGGTCTCACTGAGCAATGGATTATCTTTAAGTAGTATTTATTTTTCTTCCACGCCGGGGCCCACTGAAGGTAGGTTAATTTCAAACGCACTAAGTTTTGTAAAACTGACTGCAACAGCGTAGACGAAGCTATATGTTTTAAAATGAATAAATAATTTTAAATACCTACTTACACATTGTTTGCGTGAAGAACGGAATGTTGTTTCCAAGTTTAAATTTGAGTTCACAAAGGGTATTAAAACAACTCTACAATTTGTATGTAACACAATTCCGGAGTTTATAGCACATATTAACTTTCAAGCGTCAGAATTCCAACGCTAACTGACTTTGATACTTCTTGCGGTTTATTAACAAGAACTAAATTGAATGCTGGATCTGATGTGGTACAAGTTGCCTAGAATCCATTATACAATTCATCGGGTAGAATACTCTCTGTGATACTTTTATTTGTTCTATTGTAATATATATTAGAAAATTCTAAACATACCGTGTGTACATTGAGCTATTAAAAAAGAAATAACTGAATTACACTATATAAACGATGGACAACACGATGCAATTTTTGTTTAATTCTTATCTGTTTGTTCGGGATTCACGTAAAAACTACTGAGCCGATTTCGATGCGGTTTACGATGATTGACAGCAAATTAAGACTTAAAATCTGCGCTACTTTCTACTGTGGGAATCCCGCGAGAATTTTTATGGTTATGATTTAAAGTGGACAATGTAAAATAAAACGAATTCTAATTCGAGTTTTGCACTGATCGATAGCAAATTTTTTGTAATAAAATGTGTGATATTTTTATTCCGGGAAGTTTCCCGGGAGTGGTTTGTAGTTGTTGGGGTACATAAAAATTTACTTACTAATTTTTTGTGAATTAACAATTGGAGTCGGTAAGCGGCACAAGAATCAGGTCTTCGATTTTTATTTTTCAGGGCAGGATAACGTCTGCCGAGACTGCTAGTAATCTCTATATCTCTATAAATATTAGGAACGCGAAAGTTTGTAAGAATGGATGTATGTTTAATGTGTAAAACCACGGGCGCAGCTAGTATATAATAATTACTTTAACCCTCAAACATCCCCTTGATGTGTTTGGCAGGAACATAATGGGTAATGTTCCGCTGTGCAGTGTTATTTCGTGTCTTAACACTAACATCTTGGCCGACGTATATACCTATCAGACTTTTGGTAGTGGTTTTGGTGATTTTAGTTTACAGTTTTGTTCATAGTGTATTTGTTAGGTATTTTTATATGCCTGTCTAGGTTTACTATGTAGTGGATACTTGTAACTGATTTCAAAAACTTGTTGTCAAACGTAAAAGTCATATGCCAAAATGTCACATTATTGACCTGGAACTTGGTTTGTTTTTGGTTATGAGAGAACTGCATAAATTAACTGGATTTATTGGAAAAGTATCTAATAAGCATGTATATGCGAAAAATGTACTTGAAAGCCCGAACGCCTGGTAACCGGGGTTGTGGTATATTACGTAACGGAACGAGTACAAAAGTTTACAATTTTGAACGTGGTTAGTCTTCACACTACAACTATAATATCATTTATTCAAAAATGTATAAATAAAGAGCATATCAAAATGTTCTCGGAAAGCCAATTTTAATTTTTTAAACAATAGGTAGTGCCTTCAGTCAACAGTAATATTCAATTAAAACCACCGTCGGCAAAAGGTTTCTTCAAAGAAATTTGTAAGAAACTATTTGATACCACCCGTGATCAGAAGGCTGGTTCGTATTTCACGCAACGAATCAGCATTGCCATACAGCGTGGCAATGCAGCCAGCCTTCTGGGCACGCTTCCCTCTGGCAGCGATTTGTTACATTCTTTATAGTATTTAGTTTAATATTTTCTTTCTTTCTTCTTTTCTTTCTAGTTATTATTGAATTGTTAAGTGTTCAATTATATTAATAATTAATATTCAATTATGGGGACATTTTTTCACACCATTCATCTAAATATTCTAAAAGGGTAATTTGGTACGTCGTGGTAGCGTATTGGCTAGCGTACGCGTCTCAAACTCAAAGGGCGCGGGTTCGATCCTGACCGGAACGCATGCACCACTTAGGCAGTTTTCTGACCTAATATGCATATTGTTACAATTACCAGGTGCTAATAACGGCGAAGGAAAACATCGTGATGCAACCTGCACATTGAGATAACCGATGTGTCAAACCTGCCAAGCCGCCTTGGATAAGCGTGGCGGGTATACTGTCCGTTCCCCTAGAATGGGAGGCCCGAGACCAGCAGTGGGACATTTATGGGCTGTTATTATATATATATATATATATATATATATATATATAATAACAGCCCATATATATAGATAGATAGATAGATAACACTTTATTATACACCAATACAAAAATGAACTTAAAGACTAAAATTATATCTAGTTGTGTACAAAGGGCGGTCTTATCGCTAAAAAGCGATCTCTTCCAGACAACCCCAATATATATATATATATATATATATATATATATATATTTTATGGGTTGTCTGGAAGAGATCGCTTAATAGCGATAAGACCGCCCATTGTGCACATTTAGAATATTTTTAGGCTATAAGGTTTTCTGTAATGGTGTACAATAAAGTGTTATCTATCTATCTATCTATATATATATATATATATTATAATTTGGTACATATAGTATAAATAAATATATCATACCTGCAAAAATCACAGATCTGTTTCATTTAGTATTTATTGCCAGAGAGGGCTTGTGTGATTTATGTGACATCTCAGAATCTATCTCCCCTACTTAAATAGAACAAAATCTAATACCTACCGAAGAAACTACATTTTATTAGAAAAGTTAATTTTGGGCCATCGCTGGTGTACCTCGTTTTATGGTCGTTGTCTCAATTTTTACGTCATTTCTTTTTAGTAGACAATAAAATTAAAAGAGTGAAACTGAAGGTTTTTTGTGAGACGTAAACAGCGGTGGCTCATAAAAAAATATTTATGTTGTTTACAGCTCGTATCTAGTATCGTAGTATCCAATCATAAAGTTAGGGAAAGTATCTTTCTCGTATAAAGCTGTTGCGGGGAATGTAATAATGTGAACGATTTATATGAAAGTAAAGCAAAAAGTTGACAAAGCTGTATGGGCTTGGCCGGCTTATGACAACTTAGTCAAAGTAATAAGTGGGTTTATTTATTTTTGCTTGTAGGCAAACGGACAGACGGCCCATCTAATCTAATTTATATATGTCTATTAAGTATAATTCTTACATATATTGCAGTATGCAGTTATGTAATGTACTTACATTACATAACTGCATACCGTATAATATGTATGTATACCACCTTCGACAGAGTGAATATGTTTCATTCTTGCATCTGGTTATCTGGAAGAGTTCTTCTTAGCGATAAGACCGCCTATTATGCACATTTAGAATATTTTTAGGCCATAAGTTTTTCTGTGTCTTCTGTAATGGTGTACAATAAAGTGTTATCTCTCTCTTTCTATTTCTCTCTAATCGTAAGTGGTTGTTATTATCCAAGGATGTCTGCGACATTACTTTGCATTGCTTATTTCGTAGAGGTTTTAAATAATATTTTTAGTTCTTTTAGAAAGGTCCCGTATTGGAGCGCTCTGAGAGAACCGTGGATGAGAGTTCTTCCCATAGTACACAAATATGGCATAAAGAAGTGAGCGCCACGTGTGGTAAATGTGGCACTCGCTCGTGGTAAACTGCCAAGTTTTGAGAAAATGTGGACGACCTCTCGATCAGGGGCGATTATTACGGTGATACATTAGTAATGTAAATACCAACTCAAAAAGTTCATCAGTGTCTATGAGGTACTAGATAAACTGCAAGACGTCCGTTTACGTTGACTACATACTGCTAATTACGTGGGGAACAGTTGTCTATCCATGCTACCTCCCCCATATCTCAGTAGAAGAGGTAGATATTAGAAACTATGTTGACGTTGTGAAGGATGATATAAATTTCAATAGTGTTCAATGGCTCCATAATAAGAGGTGCCGAAGACAACAAGTGCAAAGTCGAAACAAAATAGGAAAGCGAACCCTATGTCGTGAAGCAGACACTCCGAATATAACTGGGATTTAGCCTTAGGATGATGATGGATGGCCTCTGTAGTTTAGTGATCTGAATGTTGAACAGGCTGGTTCACCAGAACATAGAAGATTCGGGTTCAATTCCCAGCAGAGTAAATTTCGTAAGTGATTTACTCTAAAGTTATGGAAATTAAATTTACGCGAAATCCCTTTTGGGTAAAATAAACTTAAACCTATAAAAAGAAGTATAAAATAGTCTCATATATGTATCATTAAAAGAAAACTTTTTGAACAGAAACGTTATTAGCTTGATAAAATAGGCAAGGAAATAAAAAGCCGACCCTGTTTATGTTTGTTGAATGTGTTCTCTCAAGATCAACTGATTAATGCTGAACAAAGCCACAGTCAGCGCATAAACAAAATTCTCTTTTGAGAAGTTAAATCTGTTGCAAAGTTGTTGCTGAAATAACGACTTTGAATACTCGATGTGGATCTTTGTTTTAACAGACGCCGTGCGCAGCTTAAGGACTTCACACTTCTGTTTGCAATATCTGGTAAAGTACAATGCTGGTTTGTGTTTCATTGATTTTTTATGATAAATAAATTCACGTTTGATCACTATCACGCGAAATAATTGACGACGATGCGGTCGAAATGGAGCACGCTTACCTAGAAAGTACCTATTCACACGAGACTTGAGGACACCCGGACTGTACTTTTTGAGAGACATGGACTCTGGTAGGGCATTCCACAGTTCTGCCATACGCAGAAGTTAGCGGAGACAAAACGTTTTTATCGTACTGGTGGTGTTTCTACTGTGAAACGATGACGTAGACTAGAGCGTTTTGTCGTCCGCAGATGAATGTTTTCGTTTAATAAAATGGCAAACTGGATTACGAAGTAGTCACGGTTATTCAGGGGCTAATACACCCGCATCTCACTATTTGTTCAAATACTTACCGTTCTGTCTACCTCATAAGACCTCATGTGCATATTATTACAACTATCCTAGTAAATATATTAAGGGTAAAGAAAACATAAAAGATATCTAAAATAAGGTAATTCAACTTGTACCAGCGTCACAGGTGTAGTGGTATCTATAGCTCACGCAAAATTCTATACATATTACAATATCTTGGGACAATCTATACTGATTTCCGGGACATACAAATCCGTGTTTAATGTTTATTTTTACCATGGAAAAAGAATACTCTTCATGATTCCCATGATTGTGTGTGATTATGGAAAAAAGAAAGAGAGTCACTTTGATTTCTTAGATATTTTTTTTTGCTTAGGACATGCCCGCGACTTCATCCACGCTTGACTTGAAATCCCCACGGGATTCCCGGGACACAAAGTACCGCAGCTTGTTTTAGTGAAAACTGTGTCGGAATAAACTAATTTTTATGCACCCGAACAACTACAAACCGCTCCCGGGAAAATTTCCGCCGGATTCCCAGGATAGAAAGTAGCGCAGATTTAAGTCTAAGAATTTGCTGTTGATCAGCGAAAACCATATCGAAATGATAGTACATTTTACGTGAATCCCGAACAAACAGACAAACCGATAAATAGACAAGAAATAAAAAAAATACATCATGTTCTCCATGGTTTATACGGTCTATTCCAGTTTTTTTTAATAGCTTCAATGTACATACACGGCATGTTTAAAATTGTATAATATTTATTATATTGTCACAACTTAGGCTTCAACAAAGACAAATTCCACGTTTAGTCTGTGAAAGCACATTTTATTATCCGTCGGCATTTGAACTAATTGTAATCCTTTTATGATCGTTTTCTTTTTGTTTACTTATTTATTGGCATACGTTTCTAGTATTGTGGAGAACGGCCTATTGTTCTATTGTACTCGTTTACAGCCGCTTGCAGGCATCATTAGCTAGGTGTTACGGATTAAGTACAAGCTGATTCTAAAAAAATATATCGACGATACGATACGGGCATTTTTGCATTTGTGTAGTATAAAAGGATGGCTTGATTGAGAGAGGGGGTCAGTTGAGCGAGAACCACGATCAAGGCGTGACGTGTGTACATTCGGGAATCTAATAGTGACGGACTTTGCGCATTTTATTGAATTACGACCTTCTGCATTACGTTTGGATTTGTTGTGTTCGGTTATATTTGTAACGGTGTTATACGTGTTTGTATAGATCAAATAAAATGTAACAATTCTAACGGCATTTTTAATTCGAGTCCCTCTAACTCGTAACAATATTATAGACTGTGAAAGTGAAATAATTTTCAAGTGTTTTTTATATGTTGTATACAGTTTTTTAATAAATATATGACAATGACATCATTGTCATATATATATATCATATCATTGTCATATAATAAATGACAAGCCGCGTACTTAATGATCCAATAAAGTACGCGGCTTGTCACTGCAAAATCTCACTTTGAAGTGCAAATTTTCACTGCAAAATGTTTGTTTGTCAGAAAAATTCTAGAAGATTACCATAACAAGATAATATAGGGTAAACTAACTTTTATTAAAACTTCGAAATAAGTAAATGTAAGCCAGCTTCGTAAGTGTGGATAGTCTTAAACTTAACTCACTGTTAGCCTAATAAAACCATTATTTTTATCTGTTAAGCTAAAATTGAATACTCTTGGAGCGTGACGAAGAAAATTCTATATTTTCTACATTGAAATAAGGCCAAAAATAAAGGTAAGTTTAAATAGTTTTATTGAATTAGTTATAGCCTTTTTCTTTCAACTAATATATTAATGATTAGATGTTATCTCGCTTTTCACCCGTATTAAGTTTGGAGTAATATCTTAGCTCGATCCACCGAATGTCTTATCTGATATTGTTGTTCACCTTGCATATTTACATACATATTGGTTTACTTCACTCTACTTCTCTTTGATATTCCTCAACAAACAAGTTATTTAACGCGAAATAATTTTGTCAATAATTCGACTTATACAACCATGACGCAAGCTAATTAGGTTTAAAAATTTAATAGAAATTAAAATAACTATTATATAAAAGTAAAGGTAAGTCAAAATTGAAAATAACGAATCGTGCGAATGTTTTTATGGTGATGAGAAAAGTGTGTAAGGAGGTATCTTACAATTTATGCTCGGTACAAACACCGACAACAATTATATAAGTAAAAAAAAGGCTATAAAAAAAGCAGGGAACAATAAATAAATTACGATAAACATTTGTGAGTAGTCAATGAAAATATGAATCCAATTAAAAACAAAAACTTTCAGAGAAATCATAACGCTAAAATTAATTGGAAAAGCAAAACTTAATTAGCGTTACGCAGAAACCTTGGAGTTCTTAGTAAATTCGTTGAGTGGACGCGGACGAAGGTATTCCCGAACATAATGAAGTAAATTATTGTTCGAACAATATTATATCTGAATAGTAAAGAAATTTAATTAGCCCCCCCGGGAAGGGCATCCTTTTACAATAATGCCCGTTATATATTGCTTTGTTAATGTTACATTTCCAAGCTTTTGTTTGCGTATATTTATGGAGTGAGTCTCTAGGGCTTTCTAAATCAATTAATAACAAGCTCACTCAACTATACATCATATAGATTTGCAATGTATAAGTTGCATACTCGTAAATAAATATGACATTATGTTTGGGTATTTGTTTGTTCATACTCAACTGCCTTATTGAAGATGAATACATAGGTCGCTAGTTTATATCCGGCTCGAAGGACCATGAATGAAATTGAGTGGATTACATGTCTTGTTTGAGCGTAGGTTCAATAAATAACATATAAGTAACTGCAATATTAACTTGTACATTCCTGAGATTTGCATTGGTTTCCAAAAATAATAGTTCGCATCGCAATTTACGCCGAAGTGTATGTGTTGGCGACGAAGGGAAACATCGTGAGATATACCGCATGTCAAGATTGTGAAACCTAGTAATTCACCGTGTTTGACCATAGCGGATATATTGTCGGTTCCCTCGGCCACGGCCGCAAATAGCACTCGCTCATATTTTCTATTTTTTGCGGGGTTTATGCATATTATGTAAGTATGTGTGAAGCTCATCGTAACCTAAACTCTCTACTCCACTTAAAGAATATTATAAAAAAGATTGTCACTGATGAAGGGCTACAATCCGACGACCCTGTCGTTGTTGTGTGTAGTCGGAATTCTGATCTGATACTACGTATTGTATTAATATTGTACAGCTATTGCTATTGCTATACACATATTATGATGTATAAGGTAGTCTTGCCATAAATATTGTAACAAAGAAAAATATATTTTTTTCTATTGCAAATAACATTTATAAGTTTTGCAGTGTGTTAGTTTAATACATAAATATAAAACAATTTAAAATATAAGAAGCTTATTCGCAGTAGTCTACATTGACTGCAATACAGTCCTTTAAACGTCGAGGCCAGTTATCAATAGAAGCACGCACTCTTTCCATGGAAAAATTCTTCACTGCCAATCGTATGGATTGTTTTAGGGACCCCAAATTATCATGGCGTTTGGCGCAAGCCGTACTCTCTAAAACTGACCATAAATTATAATCCAACGAAGTAAGATTGGGACTAGACGACGGCCAGTCTTCAGCTCTGATGAAGTCCGAAACGTTCGTTTTCAACCAAGACTGCGTGGACCGAGTTTTATGACCCGGCGCCGAGTCTTGCTGGAAGGACTATTCTTGGTTATTGAACATGGTGTTGTTAAGGGGCTTAACTACCTTCTCAAAAATGGTATCTTGATACACTTGTGCCGATGTTTTGATCCCTTTTACACAAAAATATGGCTCAGTCACTCCTTCATAGCTAACACCCCACCAAACCATCACTGAAGACGGATGATGTCCACGTTGCACTCTGTCGACTAATTGAGAAGCTTCCTTAGAACTTTGAGCATAAATACGGTCATTTTGTTTGTTAAAATGTTGCTCAATTGTAAAAAAAATTTCACCCGTAAACAAAATTTTTCTGTGACCTCCCTTTGCGTATCGCTTCAGTGGTTGTTTCGATTTTACCACCATATTCTTTTTTAAATTATAAGTTAAGAAGTGACCAGTGCGTCTCTTATAGGCTGCAAGTCCTAATTCATCTTTTAAAATACGCGACATGGTTCTAGGTGATATCTTCATCTCCCGAGATAAAATCTTTTGCTTTCGGACAGGATTTCTTCGAATTCTTTCCCTTACTGCTTTGACCACCTTTTTCATACGAAAACTACGTGGATGGCCAGATCTTTTTCTGTCACAAACAGAGGAGGTATCATTGTACCTATTAATAGCCCGGTACACAAACATTTGACTAATACCAAGCGTATGGAGAGTTTTAAAAATTGCATTTGGCTCCATACCTACTTTGTGTAATGCAATCACAGTGATTCGGTTCTCTTTATCGCCCTACTCTATTTTAATATCGTAAAATGTTGTACAATGTATTGGCGCCAAAATGAGACAACACAATGCACAATCATATAAAAATGACAGATTCCAAATTCAGATGTAATATTTTGTTTCTTTTTAATTGTAACAGTATTTATGGCCAGACTAAGTATATTAGTATATATATAATATTAATATGTATTATTGTTTATTCTCTATTTTTTATTCATTTTAGGTATATGTATTGTGTGATATTTATATATCATATTTACATATGTATTTAATTTGCACACCACCGTCATACACTTGTGAATCCCCCGTTCTAAAGTGTATTCTATTCTATTCTATTCTACGTAATTCATGATAGAGTTGAAAAATAACGGTTGTTTAATTATATAACTAAGAATTCCTTTTTGAATGTTTTCAACTTATCACATATAAAGGTTTTGAAATCCATTTAGATACGGGATACGGGTAACTAAGAAAAACAGTGTAACAAATACATTACCATGTGAATTTTATTTGATAGGCCTATAAAACTACTTTGATCTTGATCAACAACTCTTGGAGAAACAAAAACACTATCTCCAATTACGGCTTATTATTTGACTGGTATGTGAACTGCCTCACATACAGTATAAGTGAAAAAGGTGTGACAAAAGGTGGGAGGATTCTAAATTTAGTGAAGTCGCATTTCTTTAGAATTGTTATGATTTGAAACACGATGAAACGAAAAAGCGACACTAAAAAGATAAACACATAAATCTATAAGACTACGCCTGCGAGAGAATACATTATAGTTAATAATTTAAACACTGTTCTGATACAGATAGAGTTGGAAATGTTTTGAAGTTTTTCGTTAATATTTCTTTCGTGTTTTAAAGCTTAAATATATTACATATTAGCTGACCCGGCAAACTTCGTACCGCCTCAGAATGAATTTTTTTTATATTTACTCACCTTTTAAACCTTCCCTGAACTCCCACAAATAATTCAAAACCAAAATTAGCCAAATCAGCTAATTTTTTATATACTTTAAATATAATTTAATGTCAGGGGAAAATACAATCTAAGATGGAATACGCTTATCTAGAAGATAACTATTGACGCGAGACTTGCAGACAGCTAAATTTTATGTTTCAGTTAAAATAAGCGATAGTAAAGAGTTTAAATCCTCAGCGGTAGGTATTATTAAAGTGGAAGCAAAACGCTATCTATTAAGCTTTTTGGGAGTAATACCAAATTTTTTATACAGTCTTCACATGTTCTGGCAAACAATCGGCAAATGCCTAACAAGACAATTAATACATAAACATTAATTTAAAAAACAATATCAGTTGCTAGGTTTTAAAATTGCACGACTGAAACAAAGCAACAAAATAAAACAAAAATGTACTCATTTTTTGTTTTCTTGCGATTAAACTGAATTAATATTATGCGTGAAAATTACGTTCGTGTCAGAACAATGGTGTTTTAGTTTTACATTGTTTCAATATAATACGAATCCCATTAAACAAAACGAAAGGCTCCTTAGTGTTTCAAAATAATGGCATACAGCCTTAAAACCGCTGAAGTGGGTCTACCTGGTCAAAGCTGTCGTGTGTTCAGTGAATTATAGCAAGATACGGCCGCAAATGGGCGGCTAACGGCTCTTAGGTGCCGTAAATGCAGATACGACGCGTTTACAAAGATAAAACTTTTATACAGAGCCTTGTATTGTCTGATCCTTTTGAATCGCTTGTCGGATTTTTTAAAGATATTTACATTTGATTTTTAAAATAGTAGCTACGAGGCAAACCCGAGAAATGCTGGTATAGGGTCATACTAGTTCACATTAGTGCCAATAGTCTTAAAATGACATATTATGATGCAGACGGCGTGATGGGAAATACATCAAGTAGGTACTAAACCCGACTCCAAGCTTTAAAGTGGCTGGGGTGTGACACCTGGTCAAGGATGGCGCTGTACGAATTAAACAGCGTTTCCATTATAAAGCAGAATACTAGTCATATGTACATTTTCATATCAATAAGACTGGCCCACGATAAAAGAAAAGTGGTTTGTACTTTGACAAGACCCATCTATTGTATATAAACTGACACTAAATTTGGTCTTTTGGTCTTTTGAAATTTTGAGAGTGTATGACCAGGGCTTGAAATACCGGTAAAAATGTGGTATCGTTATTTATGCTAATTTCAGATAACGGTAAAACATAAATATCGTTATTAAACTTACCGTTATTTCTAGCCATTTTATCGGTAAAAAACATAATGTTAATACTATTTTTATCGGTAATTTTAAGGTTATAACTATGTTTTGTTACTATCGTCGCTCTCTTTCACTCGCAAAGATTGTCAAACAGCACTGTGCTAAGAGCGCGCGTGATATTTAGAGTTGTGTTTTTCGATTGTTTCGGTAACATACAGTCTTAATAAAGCCAATTTTTAAAAATGGCAACGTCCCTTGTAATAAAGTAAACATTACCGATACGTATAATGTTATACATACGATTTTTAACTTATATTATAATGTTAAAATTATAAAAGTTACCAATTAACGGTATAAAAAATACCGGTATGGCAGTATCTTTTTCGAAAATACCAGTAATTACCTATATTTTTAAAGGTAATTGATAACGTTTTCAAGCCCTGGTATGGACCAAACTGACTCCAGATTCGGATTCAGTGCATCGAAATACATAAGAATAGATGTGTCCAGTCAAATGTACAGACCACGTTTCTTCTTTTGTGGGCCCGTGTAATTATTGGGGCTAGACCTACCAGATTCAATTCACTTGGCTGGAAAAGACTTAATAAAACACGGGAGCATTTATGTATGTAATACCTATTCATGTACCTATGTTTTACACAAATAAAGATTGCCATCCAACGTGGAAATGCGGCCAGCATTTTGGGCACGCTCCTCGCCGACAGCGACCTGGAGTCTATTATTTACTTATAGATTGTTATTTTGTAAGTATAATTATATTTATAGTATAGTTTAATTTTAGTTTATATTAATTTATTTAGAAATTAGATTTTAATAAAGTATATTTTACTGCTTAGTTAATTAAATTAAATAAATGTTATATAAAGGTTGGTTGATTGTAGAGCTTTCCGGTGGAGGAGTATTTAATTACGATCCAGTAGCTCTTTCTAGCCACCGGGATATAAAACCTCTCATGGCCGTACCGGATAGAATCGGGATTTAATTTTTTTAATTTTTGAAGTGAAATTATTTGGAATCGTTGTGATTTGAAACTCGATGAAACGAAAAAGTGACACTAAAAAGAGATAAACACATAAATCTATAGGACTAAGCATGCGAGAGAATGAGATAGAATACATTATATAGCGTTTCATACTACTCGGTCTCCTTTTTGTGCGGTGCTTCGTAGCCTCCTCACTCTTGTCTACTAAACGTTATAGATATAATTATGTTCGCCTGTATATTCTCTGAAGTTTCACTTCTACTGTGTGTGAACTGCACACACATACACACATTTTTTTAATGCTGAAATACAGCAGACAGGCTGACGGCTCCACTGTAATGGAAAGTGGTCACCGTCGCCTATGGACATTAGTAATAACAGAGGTGCTGCCAATGTGCTGCCAGCCTTGAAGGAGAAATTGGAACCTGGCCACTGATGTCGGAACACAACTCCAGGTTGTTCTGGCGGCATATCCTAGACCAGGGGTGGTAGCCATCCAGTCGGACAAAAGCCCTACCACCAGGGCTGTGGGTTGTTTTGTCGTCACTTGCGACAAGCCGCCCGGCCGCAGGAATTAGTATTCTTTTTTCGTTCCTACACGGAGAAAATTATATTAGGGTAAAGATGTTAAATATATGTTCGTACTGATTTTGTGTGTATGATTTTAATTGTATGTGATTGGCCGTAATAAGGGTTTTTTGTGAATACAAATACGCCTAATGGTATCTATAACACTCAAGGTAATCAAAACACGAACATATTTCGCATGCATCCATAGACGCGTATCATATTTGGTCTCAATAATCTGGTGAAGTTTATTTTTTTTCAGGAATGGAATATTTACCCGGTATACGGATTCAAAGTTTACGAGAGCGAGGCTACGAGGAACGCTTTACTTTGTTTACATTGAATATTCAACTTTATATAACAATGTATAACATAATTCAAGAGAATTGTTAAAAAGAAATTTGAAGAAAATGATTTATTCGTTCAATTCTCTTTGTGACTGGAGTTGCGATGTTATATCTGAGAGGTATTTTAACTTCGAGACTAATAGATTTACTTAAACAATTCTTTATTCAACTAGCTAAATATCTTCAATTTTTCTGCAGAACTTTCCAAGTGTCCTTGTTCTCGTCGCACCCTAAATTTATTACTGAAGTTTTACAGTGCTAAGCAATTTAAAGGATAATAATTTTTTCGCACTTTGCTGTTCGCAGCCGATTAAATCTCCCTCAGATTATCTTTTCTTTCAAGATGTCAGTGATAATTTTGAATTACGAGGTTATTACAAAGCCTTATACAAGGGTCGTAACGTTTATCTTTATGAGGTTTAAGAATATCAAGATGTTTTTTATCATTATATATTTTGTATCGATCAAAATAATAAACAAATTCTATTTCAGAAATGCAAAAAAATCAATTTTATACAGATTTTTAGAGATTATTCACAAAAGAAGAGTTTTCCTGGGTATGAATGTAAATTTCGATTACGTTGCCCGGGGAATTATTGCAAATGCCGGATTAAAAAGTATCTATTTTGGAGTGTTGTAAAATTGATTTTCGGTCGCTAAACAACAACGCTTAAACTTGTTTTTAAAATTGATTTATCCCAAGGCCATAAACAAAAAAATTATTATACGTCCAAACCGTGTGAAAATTATAATCTACTCTACTACTACTTGAAAAATAATAAAGTAAATAAAATAACCCCTTTAACTTCCCTCGTATGCGTGTAAGTGATCTCCCACTTTACACTCTTATTTGCTACTAGCTGATGCCCGCGACTTCGGCCGCGTGGTGCGGTTTTTTAACTATCCCACGGGAACTCTTTAATTTTTCGGGATCAAAGGTATCCTATATGTTGACCAGGTACATAAGCTACCACCATACACAATTTCATTTCAATCGGTCTAGTCGTTTGGAAGATTAGTCGGTACAAACAGACAAACCGACAAACAGAAAAACAAAAATTTGAATAAAATCTAAATTACTTCTATTTCACTTCTTACATCCCCCTGACTCGGTTTTTAGCATTTTTTTCATTGTACAGAAAGTCGACCTC
Organism: Dendrolimus houi; assembly: GCA_039645545.1. Lineage (NCBI taxonomy): Eukaryota > Metazoa > Arthropoda > Insecta > Lepidoptera > Lasiocampidae > Dendrolimus > Dendrolimus houi. The sequence goes on along the minus strand of CM077119.1, from coordinate 19,719,423 downwards.
TACAGTTTTATTATATGTATATATATAAATATATATATATATATAGATATAAAAATAACTTTGTTTATTTTGGTCTGTATAATTTTATTACCTGTCTTAATAAGTAGATTAAGAAACTAGATGTATGCATATTATCCTAATATTATTTATTGGCCCAGTGTCACTTGTTGTCAGAGTATTGTAGTCCACCGCTAGACGTCAGCGTCCCCTAGTTTTCGCCACATAGGGTTATGTTCGTTCTTTTCTTCATCTAGCCTTATTTGGTAACCTTGTGTAATATTGCTAAGACACACTCTGCACTCCAAGATATATCTGCTCCATCGGCTGTCAGTCCAGCGGCAGACACGCTCGTCAGACTGTTTTAGAATAGAATAGAATATACTTTATTGCGTAACATTAAGATACAATTCAAGAAGTTTAAGTACAGAAGACAATAGGCGGTCTTATTACTAAAAGCATTTTCTTCCAGACAAGCTTAGCACGGATTAGAAAAAAATGTGTAACATGTGGGTTTTGCAATATAATTAGAATAAAAAAGTACATATATGAAATTTGCAAATGGCAAGTATAATAGATATATAAATAAGACAAAAATATACAAATATTGATACATATAAAGAATAATAATAATAATCATAGTGATTTTGTATAGAATTACGTAAATATGGGAGAGATAAAGATGTGATAATTGACTTTAGAGCCCGAGGTAGTAGTAATATTATCGTGTTCGTTCCCTTATGGAAATCCAGGTTTCATATTTTATTCATAAAAGAAACATCTGAGATAGTTGTTTTTATAGCCCATGAAACGTTTAATATTTTTGGATCAGTAATACGGATAGTATCCAAATCAATTAAGCAACTCTTTATATCGTAAAATTGGTTTCTAAAAATGTAAACAGCCAGCCTTCTTAACTCTATTTAATCATTCAAAATATGTATAGGACGTAAATGATAAGCGTTGACACTTCGTACGATACCGACGTGGCTTTTAGCAAATAACCTTGCCTCAAATAGTATTTCCAGGTTTCATTTGTGTCACAGAAAACCATTAGTGCTGAGTGCGATATCGTTAGTGAGATCGAACCGCAGACTCATCTTCGGATGAGCTACTTACTTAAGTAGTGTTGTAACATATTTAGTTATGAAATATACTTTTAAATAAGATATTGACGAGAGAATACGGAACTCAACTTATTTGTAACATCCAGGATGTTGAATGTCTATAGATTCGAAACTCGAGTCACTTATGGAGCTGCCTTGTAGAACAACAATTAGACTTATTTTTCATAATATATTTTAAGATATACTAGAGAAAAATGAATTATTATTATATGATATTAGTTTGATACAGTCTCGATAATTTTCTTCGAAGTTTTGAAAGGAAATAAAAGTAATCTCAAGGAATAACACAGAATTATGGTAAAAGTAACACTCAAAAAGTAATTTATAATTCTGAATCTTAAACCTAACTTAATCAAATCCGTGTAGTTATGTATATATAAAGGGGAAGATGGATTTGTTCATTTCTAGATATGTTTGATTTCTTTTTAGGCCTGGGTTTGGATAAAAATGTATTTTGATTGGAAACACTTCAGATAAATGGTATTCTAATATTATTTATCCCAGAAAAAGAGAATTTTGCGAAATACCAAAACAATTTTTACTTGAGTGAAGTCGCATAAAAGCTGATGTTCAAATATTAAATAACTGCTTTATCAGAAAAGAATATTATGGATAAAACATTTGTTAATAAATTGTTATAAAGTACAAAATAATCTATTATGAGTATATATTATTTTTTATAACTTTATTTTTATTGTCACCTATTTTTGCAATATTAATAGTAGAATAAGGCAATATAATATTTGTACGCCCTATGGTTAATGGTATGTTGAACTAATTATAATTTAAGATCTATTTATCAATGTACCAAAAATAAAAATAACCTTTATTGATAATAATAAACTTTTACAAATAAGTTTTGTAAGTATTTGCTTTTTTAAAGATTTTTGATCAATGTAACATTTAATAAGCAAATTAATTTCATTTCATGCGCTTCATCCTTATTTATCTTCACATAAAGATCTTGTTTGTATTCAATAAAAAAATTGGGTTCATGTTTTGCTCCACACTATTTATGTATATGAGACAGTTGCTGCAATGAGAACAGATGTTCTCACCACACCACACTAAATTAAACCTCACAGACATTAATTACGTCGGGTTTTGTGATGTTGATTTCTACATGGGACAGCTAACGTGGAAATTGTCACCATTATTTAATTACTCTGTGTTTAATTAGACAATCTTGCGATACTTACATAGTGATATGTAAGGTTATACGAATGGAGTTTAAAAGAAACAGGAATCATTTCTTGCTTTAATTTATAAAAAATATATTTTTTTAGTTAATACATTTTAGTACAATTTACTTTGCTACCGCGGAAATTCAAATTTCCGGGATAAAAAGTAGCCTATATTAATGTCCATTCATTTCAGGAGCACATTTCATGATAATGAACATATTCTCAAGGTCGTTAAAAAGGAACAATACTTTTTGGGTTTTTTTTAGTTGGATAGTTCAAAAGTAAGAGGGACGATACAATTTTCAGGGCATTGGTGGCTAGTCTCTATCTATTAATTTAATTTAAGAAAAAACTAATACACTGAATACAAAAATTTGAACCTGTACTTATATCTATGGCAGTCACTCTCAATTTATTGTTGGTACTTTCGAAATTTTGTTACACCTTCTATACCTTCTTTACAAAATTCATCTGAATAGACAAATTCAGTTGTTTCAAAGAAATATTACTGTTTCATAAAAGGATAATGAGTGAAGAATGGAGAACGGATATGAATAAAATATAAGCGGATACATGCACGGCTAGACGCAGTCCAGAAAGTTATGTAAAGCTGACTGCTATCTACGCAGCTGCCGCGTAGTTCACATAGGAAATAGTTTTTCATACATTTTTATTCCCTGCAGCCACCTGGACAGATGACCGCACAGTGCGTATGTATGTATGCGTATGTAACCCTAAAACGGCAGATAATCTCTAAAAATATCAATTTATTAATACGTGTTTCAATTTTATGGTTGATGATAGAGCAACATCCGTGCAATTTAGCGTTGCTAGGGAGTAATTAATTATAAGAGCGGCTGTATATTTCTTCTTTAACTAACGTTTGTTCCTACCGACCCTCGAGTGAATAAATAAATATGCTGAGCTTAACTAGTACCGTGTAATTAACACGCAGAAAATATCTCTTTGTTTTGAGCTAATATTCTCATTTCTAATTTACTCTGTAAATTATAAGTTTCCTTCCAATTTTGTTTGTAAAGGGTCAAACGAGTTGGTTGATGTAGTTTAGGCACTTATGTACTACTACGGAGGGCTTTTGAAATACGACGTTATACTTATACTTATAACTGAAATATGATCAATGTAAAATTATTCAAAAAATGGAAATTTATCTAACCGACAGTGAAAACCGTTGCGAAAATTCGTTGCGTGGTTTAGGAGTAATTAGCGGATATACAGAAGCTAAAAGCGAGTTCCTTTTGTACTATGCAGAGATTAGACAAGGATATAGACTTTTAGGCATATTGGCAAAAATATTTTTAGAAGCATTATAAAATTGTCATGTCTGTCTGTACATTTTCTGTCTATGGCTATCTCACATACCAATTTATATTGAAATATATAATATCTCTCTAAGGGCCGATTTTTCAATCATCAGGTAAAAGTTATTCAGAAGAATAACATACAACACGGAAAATTAAAAATGACAATAATATGAATAAAACAGTTGAATTGTTTAATTTTTGAATCTAGTCAGGTTATAATTTATTTGACTGATTACCTTTATCTGAAGATTGAAATATCGGCCTTTAATATATCTCTATTTAAATCGATCGGTTCGTATCAGTTTCGTAAATTATATGAAACTAGAGTTGACTTGAGAAATGTTTGGTCTTCCATACAAACTTTCATCCTCTATTTCAATCTCTTCTAGTTTCATTCATCTATGCCCCGTCTATCTATCTGTAAACCACGTAAATTAATAAATGTAAACAATGACAAAAATGACAAAATGACCAAAATGACTAAAATGATTAAAATGACTAAAATGACTAAAATGATCAAAATGACTAAAATGATTAAAATAACTAAAATGACCAAAATGACCATAATGACCAAAATTGCCCAAATTGCCAAAGAGATATTTAGATTTGGCTTTGTTTTACAACCGGCCGCCTACCTGACGTTAACCCTTCTCGGGGCGGGACAGTAGCCCAACTAGCTAGGGCTAGGAGCGTCAGCACAATGTGCTGCCACCCCGAAAGTGGTACCCCATCCTCTGTCGTATCGCCCTTATTAAGCTCTACAGATCTACTAAATATTAAATTATTACATTATATAAATATAAATTAAATCCTAAACCAAGCACATTATTACTAAGCAAGCCGAAATTATTGTTTTTATTAACTGCCTATCTGGCTGACGATGACGAGGCTCGGGTGCGTTACCTCGCTGAATACATACACTAATCCTTGGAGCGAGGTAAGCCCCAGCCTTCCGGCGGCCTGTAGTCGCGACCCGCCGCTTTTTAATGTTTTTAAAATGGACACTTGGCCCCCCCCCATATGAAACAAATTGTAAATTGAAATCAGCCGTAAATTGATAGTTCTAATTAGCTCATATTCTTAGTCCGTGTGGTGCGTTATTTAATACTAGCTGATGCCCACGACTTGGTCCGTGTGGTGCGTTTTTTTCGGGATCAAAAGTATCCTATATTATATCCTATATTATATCCTATATACCAGGGATATAAGCTACCACCATACAAAATTTTCTTTAAATCGGTCCAGTCGTTTCGGAGATTAGCCGGTACAAACAGACAGACAAACAAAGAAACAAAAAATATGAAAAAATTCTAAATTAGTTCTATTTCACATCTTACATCCCCCTGAAGAGGTTTTTAGGTTTTATTTTCATTGTACAGAAATTTAGCCTCTACAATTTTATTATATGTATAGAAGATTATAAATGCGAAAGGTAACTCTGTCTGTCTGTCTGTTGCTCTTTCATGGAAAAACTACTAGGCCGATTTGGCTGAAACTCAGTATATATACATTAATGATGTCGAGGATGGTACTTTTTGACATAGGGTACTTTTTATCCTGAAAAAATAGGATAGTTTCCTGGATAAAAATATATTTGTCTCTCTGTTTACTAAGGATTTACGGAAAAACTACTGGACCGATTTGGCTGGAATTCGATATATGTAATTTTAATACCGATTCATGTAAAGGTTATCCTAAGAAGTAGGATAGGTTTTTTGTGATTTCCATTTTCGTCATTTTTGTAGGTCATCTTTGTCCTTTTTTTCCTTTTTGCACTTTTTGTCTTTTTTGCATTTTTTGTCCTTTTTGCACATTTTGTCCTTTTTGCCCATTTTCCTTTTTGTCATTGTTGTCATTATTGTCATTTTTGTCATTTATGTAGTTTTCATAAACGGGGGATAGATAAATAAAGCTAGGACGGTTTGAAATAAAGGATAAAAGTTTGGATGAGACCAATCATTTCTCAAGTTTACAGATATAAACATTCATCGTCTATAAAAATGCGATAGTAACTCGAGTCTTTCCGTTAAGCTTTCACGGAAAACTACTAGGAATACTGAATCGGTTTTACTGTAATTTTGTTTAAATGTAGTTTTAATACCGAAAATGGACATAAATACTTTCATACCGGGAGATGGGATAGTTTGCGATATAAAATGAAGTAAATCTTCCGAGTGCAAATAGCACTAACATAATTTTTTTGTACAATGTAGCTTTTTTTTGGCCAGGAGAAATCCGTTTGAGGACTAAGCCGCGACAGGCACAGAAGCCTGGGGGGATAGTTTGTGACCCGTGTGTGGAATTTGCCAGATCGGGGGTGGCACTAGCGTGCCCAGTCAGAACTGCTGCCACGCTATTGCCACTACCCAGTTAGGGATACCCACTAAACCCCTGGGTGTTCCGTCGTGCGCCTTATGCCAGGGATACGGGATGGCGGGCTGCCCAACTACACGTGCCCTGGCAGGCGTAGGCCTGACTCACCAGGCCTCTTCCATTGCCGGGGGATTTGTCCCCTGGCATCTACTAGGTCTTTTCCGAGCGTGGGGCGGTTTGGAACGCGCCCCACGGAAAGAGAGAAGAGCGCGCGCGGAACACTTGCGCTCTCATCTCGACAGCATGTGCGGGTGAGTGAGAACCCCTATACCCCAAGAGGCCCCACCCGCGCCGCCCGCTTGTGGCGGCCGAAGGTCTATATCCGCCCTCCGGCGCCGGCGCGTCCTCCTTTGGAGGGAGTGGAGCAAGGAGGTCCGCTCACGCTCCCGCTCCGCCTTGTTCAATGTAGCCTGTATTAACACCTGCTCTTTAAACAAGGAGCACGCACTAAAGGTTGAACCACGGCGTAGCTGCGGGGTAAACTCTAGTACATAGTAATTTTAAGTATAAAACACACAAAAAGCTGTAAGAGCACTAAATAAAATCAAAATCAAGATTATTTAATATAATACCAAATTACAATGCACAGTTACTTTCGTATTATAGCTAATATTTATTAGTGTAGATAATGCATACAGTGACTGATCTTCCCTACAACGGTTTTCAAGAGTAATAAAATACAGTACGATGTCCTTACTTGATTTTATTACGAGATCAAATTGGTCGTCAACACAGAAAAAGAAACTTTTTACAAAGTAACCCTCTTTTATGGGCGTTGTTTATTCTGAAAGGATGCCTTCTATCCCGTCTGTAATAAGATTTAGTAAGAGCAGGCGAGTTTATTTAATTCATTATACCCTTATACTGTCCATACATGTTTAATACATTGATACCATTTTCTTTAAATTTCAGTAAAGTAATTAAAAATTAGTTTTAATGATTTTGAACGCAAAGTTTAGTTTAGAAGATTACTTCTAAATGAATATATAAAAATAAATAATAATAATTGATAAAACTAATTATAGTTTTATTAAAGATAATTAGTTTTATTGTAGTTTTATTAATTATTATTATTAGAATTTAAAAAATTGGCTCCGTTTGGTCTTACGCCAAAAGGAAGGTTTGCACTGAAAATCAGCGTTGTGTCGGATATAATTCCGGCACATATATGCTGAGTACAAACCTTGTATGCTGAATATGCGGCGTATAAATTCGCAAAATATGCGCTGTGTATAATATATATAAGGAATGTAATTACGTGGCTATTTCTTTAAATAAAGATTTTTGCTTTCTTTCTTTATTCTAAAGTTTTATTTTGACCTTTCGGTCACTTTTCAGTAAGTAGCCATGATTCGAAGTGGTCGAAAGGTCGAAATAAATATCAAATAGATTGATATGCTTAAAACCGTTACATTTACTTTTCATTTTAATTATTTAGTTTTAATTTAATAGAATCTTTAACAAGTTGGCGGTAGGATAAATAAAACTTTAACAATACTCGTTGACACTTGACATCTTTGTCTTCCGTGATCACGGCCACTGAAAAGTGGCCGAAACGTCGGAATAACAAAAATCAAATAAATTACCGCGCTTAAAACGTAGTTTTATTATGTATACAAGTCGCGAAAATTTAAGAAAACACTTTCAGTAAAGTAATTAAAGAAATTATGGTGGGTCCAAAATTTAAGAGCCACCATAATTTCTTTATTGGCTAAGAGATATCGGTTTGTTTATCTTGGACCATCATAAATATTTGTTGAGAATGTGAAGGTGAATTTCATAAATTATATGACATTGAAAAGGAGCTACTACTTATAATTTGTGACTGATTTAAGTTAAAAAAAATAATTAAAAAGACGGTGCTTGAAAGTTTTAGGTAACTGAGATGTTATAAACCATTTTAAAAAGACTGATGGCGTCAACTATGATTGCATAGTGGGTTACGAGTTACATTTTCGCTGATTGTTAGTAGGTATTCATTTCGTATTTTTCTTTCATAGTTCAGTCCAACGCAATTCATGCACCTTCTTATACTTAAAAATCAATTGTTGTCTGGCCAAACTCAAAAACGGCTTGACTGATTTCGATGAAATTTTGTTTGTGTTTGAGTGGATGGTTTAGATTCACAATTGGAACCGGTAGGTGGCGCTGAAATTGGTTTCCAAGAAATGTTTTGTGTGTTTGAGTAGGTTCCTGGATGGTATAGACTCACAATTGAACCACGTAGGCGGCGCTGCAATCGGGTTCTGGATTTTTTTTTCATGGGCAGGACCACATCTGCCGGGCCCATTAGTAGATATTTACTTATTGTAGCTATTTGGACGTCATATGGAATACCTGTTCATGTAATGTTTTTAAATTGATAGTATAAATATAAATACTGCTCCTGAAAAAAGTACTTTCAGTTTTCATTATAAGCTACAACTTTCATCTGACGATTCGTTTCCTTCTAATTATAAAGAATCTTATATCCATGTCTTCCTTTTATATCAATAATTAAACATTTATTCCCCAATCACACTAATTGGCAAGGGGACATGATAATGAAGTAATAATTACCTCAGCATCGGAACAAAGGTTATTAATTAGATTATGAGACGGCGACGAAGGAGACCGGGCGATTCATTACGTCACAGCAAAAGAAGATTAATGGCGCCCAACGTGGGACGAACAAAAACCTCTTAATTCACTTACAATTAGTGATAATAAGGAATATCGTTAATTAATTAGTGTACTCTTTGAAATCATTAATGCAGATTATTATGTAAGCGGTGTTCCATAATATTATTACAATCAATTGTCCCGCGTATTTCATAATTTCTATTACTTGTAAATTTAAAATTAATGCATCGCCACTCCGTGTGAGCTATCGAGCGTCGACCTGCCTTGTTTCCGTTCAGTTTTCAAGCGTGTCTCCAATATCCTCAATCAACAAATCAGAATCAAAGAAATCATGCCAGTGACTTATGACTTATAATCCATAATCGAAGAGTTCCCGCAGCACAGCAAACGAGGTAAGTAGTTGTGCATTTATAGTTTTTCAAATTCTACATTCTAAAGCCTACAAGCGGCACTTACAGCCACGGATCTTGAATTTTTTCGAGAGGGGTCAAAAACTGAAAAATGCCGCCCCCGCTCGCCTGTTTTTACCTGAATCACCATCATCATTTCACCCATCAGAAAACCATTGATGGATATAGGCCTCCCGGAAAGAACGCCACAATGACCGGTTTAGCGCCGCTCTTTCTGTGTTAAGACTATTTTTATTTACAAATACACATTCGTGGACGTGTAGGAAATGTGTTTTAATTTGTTCCCAAATATAGCTTCATCCCTTTCGCACGCTCGCTATCCGTCCCCAAATGTGAGCGGGTTTCACTTTTCCACTGCACCGGTCGCCGCGCACGCGTGCTTCTGTGGTTTTTGACCTTTGCCTACGCGCCCTGCGAAAAGTAATTTATGTGCTTAAAGTACTGGACGTCTTAGTGGTCTAATGATGAGTTGTGAGTGTTGTATTTGTCTGCGAAGATTGAATTAGCCGCCCTCTGAATTGGCCGCCCAAGGCATGGGCTCCGGCATGCCCCCGGGGCAATTAATTTATATAAATAATTTTAATTTATTTTTATTAACTGTCATTGATTAGGTACCGAATAAACAGCAGTTTTTACTTAAATTTTGACATTTGACGGCCTCGGTGGTTAACTGAGCTGAGCTTTTGCCGGCCGAGCTCCCTAGAACGCAAAGACTCTGGTTTCGATCCAAGGCATGGTAAATTTCGCAAACATATTTTCCATTATTTATTATGGTCTGGGTGTCTGGGGCTGGCCCCAGAATGGTCCGTCGTATATCGTATACTCATAATACAAGCGTACCTTGCTTAATTTGGGTTTATACAATGTGTGTTTGTCTACTGATTTATTTATTTTGAAATCACAAACAGACACTGCAATGTTATTTATAGGTATAGATTTATTATTTCCGTAACTTGTGTTTTTTTTTTATTGTTTCTGAGATGGGTTGTCTTTATGTGGAGTGACTGATTCAATTTACAGTTTAAATGCATTTCCAGCAGTTAAATGAAAATGTTTTGCTGAGTTGTGGGGTAAGTAATTTAAACTTTCACGATTCAATCAACTGATAGCATTTTTCGATTTTGTTGCCAGAAGCCTAAGATTATTCTTGCTAGGTGTAAACCGCAACGCTCTGATGCTTACATCTTGAAGTGTCAAGGTGTGGAAGTGTCCACAGCCGCACCATTTGCCAACGCCTCGGCGGGATGTCTTTGTCTACTCTAATTTCGTTAGGTCGATATCAGATGGGTCAATCATGTCTTTTTTAGGTTGATTCATCCAACACGAACTTGAATTATTTAATATCGTTAAATACCACCGTATCCTTTCAGTTTTGTGCCTTACAACCAAATCGATTCAATTCGGTTGATGCGTCTAATATCACTCAGCATTACTACTTTAAACTATGCAATGGGACTCTAAAACGTTTATACCACGTCCAACGATGAATAAGAGCAGTGCCGGCTTAACCTATAGTGCAGGGTGTGCAACGCACACGGGCGCCGGGTCTTAGGGGGCGCCGAAAGCCTAAGCATGACTCGCTCAACACTAGTAGTATTGCCAAGCTGTAGCTATTTCCGTGTTTATTCTAGATACCAAGAACGTGTCATAAGAGAGAATGAAACAACAGTATGTATGCAGTTGCTATTTTAAAACGGTTAATATCAGTTCTTGTTCTGAACGTGTACCTATTGCTTCCCGAAATAATTTAAAAGTGTACCATTTGTACACGAATTTCTGTTCATTGGTGAAAGAAAATATAACTATAATTATTCCATTTTGACCGCGCGCCTACTAGAGGGCGCCAGGGTATTGATTGCACACGGGCGCTATATGGGCTAGAGCCGCCTCTGAACAGGAGGGAACTTTATGCGTCGAGGTTCTCTCCTAATAACAGCCAAATATTAAAAAAACGAGTCATGTTGTATTTTACGTTTTTGTCGTTGGAATATGATATTTAAATTCATGTATAAACATTTATATATTTTGTAGATATGTGTTTGTATGGTATTTATATTAAGTATATATCTATTTAATATATAAAATTACTGTATATATATATATATATATATATATATATATATATAATTTATGTATTTATTATTAAAAAGTAAGTAGTTCGTACTATATGTTACGTATACCACCATCGCCATTATCCTCTCAATTCATTCCTGGGGTTGTCTGGAAGATATCGCTTTTCAGCGATAAGACCACCCTTTGTACACAGTTAGACATAATTTAAGTGTTTAAGATCATTTTTGTATTGGTATATAATAAAGTGTTATCTATCTATTTACTAGTATATATAGGGCACACACACTCTTACTTTCTTTTGATTACTACAGTGTGCATTGTAATTGTCAAAAGAGACAATTAAAACGTAGTAACTTTTAATAAATGACAATTTCTTTACATAAAGTGTACTTCAGTTACCCGTTAATAATGGAAATTGGATCCTCATATTGTAATTAAATCGGGTTATTTAAAAATAAAGGATTGCTTTAATTATTTTATTTATATCACATGAGAAAAAAAGACTAAAACAGAGGCATGGTTAGTTTTTAATTATGTAAAACCCTCTTATACATAAAAGTTGTACAAGGTTTATTGGCTCATTAAAAGTATTATCCGTGCAGGAACGGAGAAAGAATACTAATTCTTTCTCCGTTCCATATATGAGTCCGGCAGCACATTGGTAGCACCTTTAGTGTTGCTAATGTTCATAGGCGATGGAAACTACTTTCCATCACAGTTCGGCCGTCAGCCTGTCTGCTATATATATATACTACAGCAATAAAAAAAAGAGATAAAAAAAAGTATTTTCATCATCGCATTCTGAATGTAATTATTAATAACATCTATTTAAACTTAAATAAAGTAATTCAAATAAAAAAACTTACTTGAAATTAAATAATTAAATAGAAGAACTTGGAGGTTGGCTAAATAATAACTTTAACATTACTCATTGACACTCCGCGCGCAACAATGATCTGGAGGGAACTTCCCGCTGCGGTTTTCCCTTTGCGCTATGACATGGGGTTATTTAAGAAAGGCGTTATAAAATTTCTTAGAGGTCGGGAAGGCGTTGGCGATACCCCTGGTGTTGCAAACGTCCATAGGCGACGGTGACCACTTTCTATTAGGTGGGCCGTGTAGTGAAACACAAGCAAGTTGGTTGAACATTGGTTTATTCGAAAGTACCCACTTATGTACATATATATTTTATACTACATCTTTTCCCTTTACAAAAAAGTGAGAAAAAAAATACAACACAATACTAAAAACACAAGAAAGATTAACCTAATAAATAAGCAATTAAATACACAACAATATGATTCACAATATTTTCGAGATAAATATAGTACATGATATTTTCTTATTAGTATAATGAACAAAGAAATAAATAGAATTTAATGATCTCTAGACATTTGTCCTTATCTCGCTTTTGACCTTATTACGGGAATTAATTTCGGGGACGGGGAGGATAAGTAGCTAGACGAGTCAGTTGTGTTACTGGTGAAAAGAAGAGTTTAAATCCTCGACCTTACTTTCTACCGCGGACGATGCAGACTGCACAACGCGCCTCGCTTGCGGTGACGAGCCCGTTGTATCCAGTGATTTTTTTCTATGCCTAGGCACAGCTGGAATTTTCACCAGTTTTTGTGTCTTTTTGTCAACCATATATTCCTTTGTCTTCGGAGCCCCAGGCGCTCGAACTACTAAGTGACTGCGAGTTCGTCGATACCGATTTCCGCTCTCATCTTCTACGATGTACGATCTGGGCTGCGTTGCCCGTGCAACTACTGAAACCGGTTTTATTGTTCCATTGCTTATCATTGTTGGTTTGTCACCGAAGGACAAACGTTCAAGTCACTGCCGACCGATCATAATATTTTTAATCGTTAGTCGGTTGTTTAATAACGTTTAATAACGCTTGATAATTTTGTTCATTATTTACTTTTTCTCCCAGGAGTTTCGCACTTAGCGGTGACCTAAAATTTAGCAATGATAAGTAAAAGCCTTCTCCCGAGTCCACACACTTTTCCAATAATTTTTTACCGTCTGAACAGTTCTTTCGCTTTTCCCGTTCCATTTTGGGTAACGTGGAGATGATGTCTCATGTCGTACTGCCCAGTCATGCATAAACTTTTTAAATTCCTGAGAGCTATAGGTTGGCCCATCGTCCGTCACTAATTCTGCCGGTATTCCATGGCGCGAAAATTGTTCCTTCATAAAATTAATTATGTTTCTTGAGGTTATATTTACCAACTGTCGGACTTCTACATAATTGGAAAAGTAGTCCACTAAAACGACGTAACTTTTTTTTGTACTCAAAAGTGTCCGACGCTAATTTATGTGAAGGCAGAGCAGGAACAGCATGTTTTAGTAGCGGCTGACGACGTGCAGGGGGCGCGTGCAGCGCCGCATAGTGCGCTCCACATCTTCGTATAGTCCTGGCCAGAACTTTACGTCAGGCGCTCGCCTTTTACTTCGTTCTATGCCTAAATGCCATTCATGTACACGTGACAACACTTTCTTTCTTTCCATCGACGTATATTCGACGTCACTTTCCAACACGTCACATGACGTGATGGAATAAAGAAACGATCCCCTTTGAAAATGATTCCCGCTAAGCAATGAAGCTGTTCGCGATATGGCCAGAATACTTTGATTTTTTCATTAACATCACGCCTATTTCTAATTCAACCGTTCAATACATAATTCAACAACCAAGTGCATTCACTGTCCTTCTTTACTTCATTTTGTATTTTTTCTGATTTTTGAGGACTAAACGGTACGTTTTGTAATATAAAACACGTTTGTGTCTTGACCTCTGTTGAAACGCCGTCCTGCATTAGCTCTCTCAAGGGAGCTCTCGATAGAGTGTCCGAAATATACATGTATTTACCAGGCGTATAAACCACTTTAAGCTCATATCCTTGCACTCTCATCATCATTCTCTGTAAATGAACTGGAACTGAAACTAGCGGCTTGCTAAACAGTGCTTCTAAAGGTTTGTGATTTGGGTGAATTGTAACATCAGATCGCCCATAAATGTATTGCCTGAACCGCTCATCCGCAAACACAATAGCAAGCATTTTTTTTTCTATCTGGGCATACCTAGTTTGTGCATCCGTTAGTGTGAGTGAGGCAAACTCCACCGGACGGCCTGCCTGCAACAACACAGCACTTAAAGCCACGCTCGACGCGTCCACCGACAGCACTATGGGCGTGCGCTCACAGTACACTAATACAGGTGCCGTAGCCAGCTTCCCCTTCAGGTTGTCTACAGCATTAGAATGTTGTTGCTCCCATAACCATGCAGATTCCTTTTTTAAGTTTAAGTTTAGTTTAAGTTTAAGGACCTCTCCTTAAACCGTTCACACATTCTGAGTGACAGTGTATAAATTTTGCCAGATTGTTCACCATACCTAGAAATCTTTCTAAGGCCTTCCTAGCACATGGGTAAGGCATGTCCATTATTGCCTTGACCTTTCTGTCATCTACTCCCATGCCGTTAGCATTAAACTTGTGACACAAGTACGTAATTTCAGGTACGCCAAATTGACACTTTTCACGATTGAACTTTATGCCGATCTCCCTAGCACATTGTAAAAGACCTTTTAATCGACGGTCATGTTCATGCCTAGTATTTCTCCAAACAATGACGTCATCCGCGAATGATTCGACCCCCTCTAAAACTTATAAATGCTGTCGTAGTTTCGCGTGAAAGACTTCAGGCGCACAATTAATCCCATAAGGTAAACGTAAAAATTGATACCGACCGAATGGTGTACTAAACGTGCAAAGGTCAGTACTGGCGTCGTCAATTTCCACCATCCAAAAGCCAAAGCGCGCGTCGAGCACGCTGTAGAGGGTGGCCCCGTGCAGGCGCGCCGCCATCCCCGGCACGGTCGGCAGCGAGTATTGCGCGCGTCGCACCGCTCGGTTAAGAGGTCTGGGATCCAAACAAACACCAATACTACCATATTTTTCGGTATTAACACTATTGCATTCAACCAGTCAGTTGGGTGTGTGACTCTTCTGACCACACCTAGCCCCTCCATTCTACGCAACTCGTCTAATAACTTTTCCTTAAGTCCCAATGGAATTTTTCGCGCAGGGCATATAACCGGCTGTATATTTTTATCTACCACAATACTATATTTGCCCGATAATTTCCCTAAACCATGAAACAAATCAGAATGCTCTTCAATATTTATTGTATTTACGTGATTAATTAAACTTTAAGTAATGCAGCTATCCAAACCGAGCATATTCTGACAATTTAAATCTGCAACAACGAATAAGTAAATAAAGATTATTGTTGTAAACAATAGAAAGCTTATCGATTCCCAGAATAGGTAGTTGGTTACCTGTAAAGGAATGTGCTCGCTTTGTGAAAGGCTTAAGGCTCATAATTGAAAAACCCAAATTTAAATATTCCATTTTAGAAATAATATTTATCATAGACCCTGTGTCTATTTTTAGAATAAATTGTTTGCTATTGCATTTAACAATTTCTATCCATTCTTTCAAAAACCTACTTGGTTTATTGGGTTGTTCAATCGTGTTAATATAAAACATTTCCTCATCCTTTTCACTGTCACATTTACGCTTAAATTTAATGCTTTACGTACTACTTTCCGTTGCTCACACACTCGTGAAAAATGACCTTTCTTTCCACACACAAAACGCAACGCATTATTTGCGGGGTATAGTACGCCGCCCGAACACCGCCCACCATACGCAAGACAGAGCGCGCGTGCGCGGGGGTCTGCGTCGCCGTGAGCGCCGGGGGCGACGCGCGGCCGGCCCCTGCCGCCGCTGCGTACGTCGTTACGTCGCTGCCGTCCGTCGCATACGCTATGAGCGCTTTGCGCCTGCGCCGCCAGCGTGAACCAACTGCACACCGCCGTCGATACATTTGCATTCCTCGTTTGAAATTTCTGACGCTTGACAAATTTGTATTGCCTTCTGTAATGTCAAGTCGTCAGTGCGAAGTAAAAGATCTCTCACAGTGTTGTTAATAATGCCACACACTAATTTATCTCGTAGCAAGCTTTCTTGTAGCTCACCAAGTTCGCATTGTTGGCTTAATAATTATAAAGCAGTCAAATATTGATCGATATTTTCCCTTCTTCTTGGTTACGAGTAAAAAAATTTAAACCGCCTGACAGTTATATGGGGTTTCGCACCGAAGTGACCGTTAAATTATTTTTAATATGCAACTGATATCATCTTCATTTTCACCCTCTTCCAATGTGAAAATAGTGTATACCTCGTAGCCGGTCGAGCTAATGAAGTTCACCAACAGACTAGCCTGAACTTCCTTAAGCTGTTTGCTCACTCCAGACGCCTTCAAAAACACCTCAAAATGCTTCCGCCATTTCCGCCACGCTTCTGAACGCGCAGCCGGGCCGCCTTCGAGAGATAATTCCGCTGAAGGACGCGCGTGTTCCGTAATTATATACGAACTCTAATATTTCCAATCTATTTATACACTTGTACACAGTATTTTCTAATGTGGAGTCCATTTAACCACTTTAAATTATATTTAAAATAGCACCACTGTCACCATGTAGTGAAACACACGCAAGTTGATTGAACACTGGTTTATTCGAAAGTACTCACTTATGTATTAGGTTGGGAAAAAGTTTCTCCGCATTTTATATAAAAACTCAAAAGGTTTTTTTATAAAGTTTATTTACATTTGACTAAAGTATGAAGGTGCCATTTTGTTGGATAACTTTTTGCCATCTTGTAGGTAGGGACGTGATCCCATTGCTATAAAAATTTGGGGCTTCTGATCAAAACTCTGCGACAAGTGGTTTTGGCAGTCCTCTCGTAATGTTAACCTGACACAGCCTAAGGAATTCTGCAGAGACCGAAACAGGTGGAAATCTGAAGGTGCAAGGTCAGGACTATACGGTCGATGCATTAACACCTCCCAGCCAAACTCTCGTAATTTTTGCTGAGTGGCTAAAGATGTGTGAGGTCTAGCGTTATCACGGTGAAAAACCACACCCCTTTTGTTGATTAATTCCGGCTGCTTTCTTCAACATTTTGTTTTAATCTCATCAGTTGTTCGCAGTACAGTTCAGAATCGATGGTCCTGCCTGGCGGTAACAGCTCATAATGAATAATGCCATTCCAATCCCACCATACATACAGCATCACCTTGTTGCGAGTTAACCCGGGTTTCGCCACAGTCTGTTAAGCCTGACCGGCCTTTGACTACGATCTTTTTCGCACGTTCTTGTCGTACGTGATCCACTTTTCATTACCAGTTATCAGCTTCTTCAAAAATGGTTCGGTTTCATTACGTCGTAATAAAGAATCACAAATGAGTACACGGTTCATTAGGTTTCTTTCAGTGAGCTCATGAGGCACCCAAATATCGAGCTTTTTTGTGTACCCAGCTTTTTTCAAATGCGCCAAAACCGTTTTGTGATCAATTTCCAGTCCTCCAGCTACATCGTAACTACTAATATGCCGATCTTGCTCTACTTTTTCAAAAATGGTATCAATTTTTTCCATAACAGGGCGACCAGAGCGACGTGCATCGTTGATGTCAAAATTTCCGGATTAAAAACGCTTAAACCAAATTTGCGCTACTCTCACAGATACTGCATTAGATCCATAAACATCACAAATTTTTTCGCGGCTTGTGTTGCATTTTTAGCTTTTTTGTAGTAAAATTTTAAAATGTATCGAATTTCTTCATTAGATTCACTCATTTTAACAATAAGAAAAACAAATGAAAATGACACATTTTCTAATTTGAATTGTCTCCTTTAAAATTAAAACTTTTTAATGATACCAAAACCAGCCAGATACAAATGGTATAGCCAAACAGATCTTATTACAAGTTCATACATACTATATGAGAAAAGACTTTTTCCCCAACCTATTACATACATGTTTTATACTACAGGCCGTCTGCCTGTTTGCCTGCTTCAGGCAATAAAAAAAAACTTGACGTCGGTGTTTTCCGCGATCACGGCTATTGAAAAGTGGTCGAATCGTCAAAATAAAAATCAAATAAAATACCCAGACTAAAACCGTTAAAACTTAGTTTTAATTAATTATTTAAACTGTTTTAATGAGCCTATGAACCGCTGATTGCTGATGACTGTTGCTGATCTTTAAATAAATAATTTTAAAGATCAGCAATAGTTTTTTCTTCAAGTTCAAGTATAATAATGATATAATACAATACAATAACTAAGGTTTCACATTGCAATGTCACATGCAGGTGAACACCGCTTGCACTATCTTTATTGTTGTTATTAAATTATGAAGGGGGTAAGCATATCAGATACTAGCAAAAGCGGTGCTTCAGGTGAGCTCGAGAAGGTTTCTACCTAGTAGTAATCAGTCATATTGTTACGAGTTGCAGGACTCGAATTAAAATGCCGTTGGAATTATTATAGAGTTTATTAGAACCATACAAACACGTATAACACAGGTACAAATATAACCGAACGCAAAAGTCCAAACGTAATGCAGGAGATTGTAATTCAAATACACGCGTAAAGTCCGTCACTAAATAGATTACCGAATATACACAAGTCTTGCTTCGCTTGTGGTTAGCGCTCGACTGCTGATCTCTCCATTGGGGCATTGCTTTATACGGCATAAATGCAATATGTCTGCCTGACTGCGTAGACCGAATTTCTTAGAATCACACCAGGCTAATGACTATCATAAAAGATTACAATACACAATGGGCTGTTTTTCTAATCACAAATTTTAAACACAAAGTAAACAAAAGAAGTCCAAATGCCGAAAAGGCAATAAAATGTCTACAGATATGCAGGTGTGAATTTGCCTTTTGTCGGCGTTCAGATCGTAACAATATTTTATTTTATATAAACAAAATTCTTCATACAATAAAATTCTAATTAATAAAAATTATTATATCTTCAATTTTTTTAAAGTGTATGAAATAATATTTTTATGATAAATAACACATCTAGAAATAAATTGAAATTACTATATCAAAGCCTAAATCGAAAAGTTTCTTAGTAATGCATACCACAAAAATACACAGACTGTGGGATAGTTAGGGTTCGCTTCGTTCGCCCTGATTAGATCACGATACCAGTACTTAAAAGCTTTTAAGCGAGGTAATTCATCCACGTATGCCCTACCTCAATGTAAGGCTTGAAAGAGTTTCCATGTACGTTGATAAGTGCTTTTAAGCTAACATATAAATCGGATTAAATATTAGAAATTCATCCCGCGAACACTTTCATTTTCAAATTTAAATGAAGGTTATCAATAAAAGTCACCAAAAGTTTGAAATAACTTGGATTTTCCAAGAAAATCGATACTGTAGTAACACTATAAAGAGGTAAAGTTTGTGAGTTCGGATTTTCGAGATAATCTACGGTACTACTGATCCGATTTTGAAAATTCTTTCACCAGTATAGAGCTACATTATTCCCGTGTGATATAAGCTATATTTGATTGTAATTAATAAATCAAGAAAGTGAAAATGTTTTATGCCCAACGAAGCGGGCATGGGAACGCCTGTCAAATATGTTACGGCAATAACGTTCCACGTAAGAATTGTGCACATCCTTGTACAAGGTACTGCGAGTGCTTTCTGCGTTAACTAAAGGTTCCAAAAGTTTAATTAAACCTTTATAAGCATGCGTGTGTGCGTGGGTGCGTGGGTGCGTGGGTGCATGTATATTCTTAATGATGCCCAGCGAAGTGGGTCAGCTAGTGTTTAAATAATTTTGTCTAAACAAGATATTTATTTAAATCAACATATTATTACCTCTATAGTTTCATCATCATGATTAACCTTTATACTGTTCTCGTATAGTGGGAGGCCTGAGCTCAGCAGTGGGGCATGTGTAGGCTATTGTTATTATTTTATAGCCTCTTACAAGGATATTCTTTACTAAATCTACTGGTATGCCTATGTTATTTACGGTATAGCCAACCTTCGCAACTACTTTGTGTGCTTTATGTTCTGAAATACCTAATAATGTACCTATGTTTTTGCAAATAACGATTCATTGACTTACTATTGCTATTGATCGATATTATTTGTTTCGCTTACATATCATTAATTAATAATGATAGGAATGTTGCTAGTCTTTTGAGCAGACTAGACTGCCCTTAGGCAGTAACTAGATAAAGACATACAGATATACATACTAGATATAACATATGAATGTTTTAAATAAAGATCACCGAAAGATTAAAATAACCCGGATTTTTAAAGATGTTTTAAATAATGTTTATAGATATAATATATATGTGCTTTTTAATTTTACTAGGTCCTTATTTCATAATAAGAACATGGTTGTTGCGGCGGCGCTGGGTTTAGTGATAAGCGAACTGTGTCAATTTTACAGGAAAAGAAGTGTGGGACAATTTGGACGGGAATTTGAGAATGAGCACGCACTTACTTGGATAATGGGCATGAAATGCAGCTTATCCTCTGCTCCTCAGTCCACTTCACTTCATTTCAGTTTATTTGTTATAATATGGTTTACAATATTTAATTTTATGTGTATAGATTTGGTTTTATATATTTTATATTTGCGGTGCGGAGCGGGTTAATTATAAATTATAAACATTTATGGAATATTGCGGGCGTGATATATTTTATGTTGTTATTTTATTTTACTTTATATACAATGTGCGGGGCGATTATGTTTAATTTGTTTTTGATGAAATAACAATGAATGATTGACATGTGTGCGAAGACAGGGAACACGCCGCCAGCTTTAAATTAAGAATTTGAATATGTTAGAAGAAGTTTGAATAGGTCGGAGGTTTACATGGCGGTACCAATGGTATTAAAATAAGATTAAGAAGTCCCATTCTCGTTTAAAACTTGGTTACCCTAAACAATAGACCGAGTTGGATAGGAATAAAATACCCCTGCAGTTGATTGAAAATCCAACAAAGATAATTAATATTCTCGACATTGGAACGATCTTCGAAAAGTTTCGAAAGCCTTTATTTTATTTTAGTCAACTTCTTTTAAGGAGCCAAGTAATTAACGGGTGTTTTTGTTCGCCCTTTAATTGTATTTTAATAAGTGTTTTGAGAAACCTTACATTAGTATAACAGTTTTATGGCAATAATTATTAATAATAATGTAGTCATTTATTGGTTTCTTGTGAGATGTTTGCTTATGGAACCATTCAATTGGTCTGGATCGTCTCGCATTTCACCAATCTATAATATTATAAAATTCTAAAAATGTCGTGTCAGTACATTGAAGATATTAAAAAAAATTAGCTGGAATACGCTATATAAACGACGGAGAACACGATGCATTTTTTTAGATTTCTTGTCTGTAAAAACTACTGGGCCGATTTCGTTGCTGTTTTCACTGATCGAAACCAAATTCTTAAACTTAAAATCTGTGTTACTTTTTATTCAGGGAATTAATATAAAATGGCCAGATTAAAAAAATCGAATTCATATGTGAATTTTCACTGATCGATAGCAAATTTTATGTAATAAAATGTGTAATATTTTTTATCCTGGGAATGCCGCGGGAATTTTTGCTGGAGGCGATTTGTAGTTGTTCGGGTGCATTAAAGTTGGCTTATTCCGACACAGTTTTCACTAAAACAAGAGCTCACATTATATTTTAAATGCTGCGGTACTTGTGTCCGGGAATCGAAATTTAAATTTCAAGTTAAGCGTGGACAAAGTCGCGGGCATATCCTAGTTTTTAAATACAATTTCTGCTGAGCTTACACACCCGTCGAAGTAAGGTTAAATCAACCTTATTTCTTATTTAAAATATTTTAAACTGCATATTACGACTGTAATTATTTGCAAACATGCAGTTGGCTTCTGGATCAAAAGGCTATGCTTAAAAGGCTTAATGGAGCGTGGATAGGTGACTGCGATCAATTAAGCCTGGCTTCGTTATCCCCATCAGCGGCCTCGCTTCCACAAAATAAAGCAACGTCAGCAAAAACCGCTTTATGACAAAGGACTTTTTATTACAAATCTTTTTTCTTGTACCTCCATAAATTTGATGTTACGCTGAGCATACATTTTTAGATTGTAACAAAAAGTTGGATTATAATAATGAGTAACAAAAAAGCACTCGGAAAATTTGCATGGGACTCACTCAGTGCAAATAAAAGTCTTTATTACATTTATAGTAGTTAACAAAAGTATTTAATTTTAGATTTCCAATATCAAAAGTGCTAAGTTAAGTATATTATGATGCTCGGGCTTCATTTGGATAATGTTATAGTTATCGATTGTAGCCAAATGCGGTTTTTTATATTCTTCATTTTTCTGTTCATCCGTGCAGAAACGGAGAAATAATACAATTTTCTGCGGCCGTGCGACCTGTCGTAAGAGGTGACAAAATAACTGACAGCTAGGTGATGGGGTATTTGCCCGTCTCTATGGCTACCACCCCTGGTCTAGAATATGCCGCCATTAGAACCTTGAGTTGTGTTCCGGCATTAGTAGCCGGGTTCCAGCCTTCCTTTAGAGAGCGTCAGCACATTGTTAGTACCTTTGATGTTTCAAATGTCCATAGGCGATAGTAACCGCATTCCATCAGGTGGACCGTCTGCCTATCTGCTGAACTCGTGCAATAAGAAAATATAAAAAAGCGTAACACCTTTAACGAATAGCTACATTAGTGTATATACATACATTATCTGTATATAGGTAGCATGAATAACAAATCACATCACAAATAACGCGTTAAACCCGTCGCTACATCTGCGTAAAACGTTCACTAACTATAACATTATCCCAGATGAAATAGTAACATTACAAACATAGTCAATTCCACGACGTTAATTATAAAAGTAAAAATGTAGTGGTAACGTTTTGTCTCGTTTAACAGACTGACAATGATCGGTGAGTATCGATTCAATCGAATGGTAATAATTTCGTGAACATCATTTGAAACTAGATATATATAAAAGTTGATAATATTTTGAATAAAGTTATGCTATTAAGTATAATAATAAAGTTCACCCATACTTTTTAACTTGTACCTCAACGCGTTAATAGAAACACTCAGCAGCTTACCAGTCGGTTGCTATGTTGACAATATTTGTATTAAAAATTTATAATAACAATAATAATAATCGGCAGACAAACACACATATTGTATATCCTCGAATTAAGCAACTTACGCTTGTGTTATGGGTAATATACAACGGACACCCAGACCATAGTAAATGACCGAGAAAATATGTTTCTGAAATTTACTAGGAACCGAACCCGGGCCCTCTGTGTTGCAGTGAGGTAGGCCGACAAAGGCTTAGCCCGTTCAACCATAGAGACCGTAAATTAAAGCTATGCAGATGACATGGTACTGCTGGCTCCATCCATCAGAGCGTTACGAAAGCTCATATGCACCTGTGAGGCATACGCTAAGTCTCGTGGTTTAATTTATAATGTGTCAAAAACTGAATGTATTGTCTTTAAGGCGGGTTCAAAGTGTTCTAGTTTTGTTCCTCCAGTAACGCTCAATGGTATACCGGTTAAAGAGTGAAACAATTTAAATACCTTGGGCATTTGGTTAGCGACCACCTTAGAAACGATGCAGGTTTAGAGAGAGAGTGCAGGGCATTTACCGTTCGGGTGAACATACTAGTTCGCAGATTTGCTGGAAGCACGGATGCAGTAAAAATTACATTATTTAAAGCCTACTGTACATCCGTGTATTCGGAGAGTTTGTGGTTCGTGTTTTCTCAACAGTTTTAGATTGCCCTATGTGTATAATGTAATAATGTGTTGTTGCGGTTCCTGCATTTCTGGAGTGCATCCGGGATGTTTGTGGCTGCACGCACGGATATATGTCTTTGATGCCATGTGGCAAAAGGAAACAGCCTCCCTGCTTAGCAGAATGCGCGGGAGTAATAAGAGCATTCTGAACGTAATAGCCAATAAACACGATAGTCCTCTGATGTTGGCACTCATGCATATGTTTAAGCTCTACTAACAATAATATTATTAGGATTTAGTTGTCTGTACATTTAAATAAATAGGATTTTTTTTTATAACCGCAAGGTATTTTTTAGAGGAAACTTGGGTGCATAAGTCCGACTCGCATACAGACCTTTACTACTTATTCCGTCAGTTGTTTTTACAATCACTATACCAATTCTAGGTGAATTTCTTCTGCAGGGAAAGTGTCCAAAAACTGTTTACTTAACCTCTTTGGAGCCATCATTAAGAAAAAAACAAACATCCAATCAAACTCACTCATACATTAATATAAATAGATTAATTTACTATCTTTACCAGATAATTGAATTAATATATTGCGTATATACCATTACCATAGTACATAGATCCTATTGCGTATCTCAGTACCTACAAATGTGTATTGTGAATGACGAGTGTGTATGCATTGTGATACACAATACGCACTCATATATATATAATAGGGGATATCCCAGACATTCGCTGGGCGCCAACTTTTCGCACGCACACGTGAATTGCGTCGGGTTCAAAACGCACTTGTACGTGGGACGGATAGAGATTGCTATTTTGGATATAACAAAGCATTGTGTAGTCGGGCAAAATATATTTTTGGTATAATGTACGAATAAGCGTGGAAGAGGTTTTGTCGTTCGCTTGGATTTTGGTAAGGAAGGATAAATAATTGTTTAGGCACCTATTCTAACCTATCCTCAAACAGTATTCAACCCCAATCGGTGAAAGAAAATTATTATTGGTCATTACAATGAACATGTTGAATATTATCTATTTACTAGGCTATGCGTGGACTTCGTCCACGCTTGACTTGAAATTCCCGCGGGATTTTCGGGACACAAAATACCGCAGCATTTTAAGAAGTATGTAAGCTAATTTTTAAAAACAAATTATTGACTATCTTTTAATCGAAGCGAACGTATTTTGACGAACTACAGCAGAGTTGAGAATTTGAGAGGCGCAGGCTTTAAATATACAATGTACTCTTTGGGGGGTGGTAGTGACACTAGACCACGCGGCACACGTCGATGACTTATTTTAGTTATTATGATGGTTATGATGGTCATGGGTGACACGCACCCACTATTTAGCTCTCATGGGTGCTTGAGCCCCCGAGCACCTACAGTGTCGGCGCCCCTGTGTAAAAGGGTTTACTAATGCCATAACTCATACATATATTTTAATATCCACGTAGTCCACGTAAGCAAAGAGGCAAGTAGTGTAGGTTTTTCTAGCGGACTACTTGACTTTCTTCTCGCACATGTCGGATTAGACAACATGGACAACATGCATGCAGGTGTTTCATGCGTGTCTTTAGTTCCTTTGAACGTAAAATTATTATCAGGGCGAGCTAGTTCTTCGGCCAGAGCCTGCCTGCTCGGTGTAAGAGATGTGAGTTATCTACCAAGGTACCGGTATTGGTTCAGCGTAGTCTTCTGATTCTGGATAATGATTAGTAAAATACCACGATGACGAAATTCCAGGGCTCAGAATTCGAAAAAAAAAACTGGTTACAATCTAAGTATATATAAGAATAAGAGCTTTTCTTTCTAGTTTTATTTTACCTTTAACCCCAATTAAACGGCTAGCAAGAAAAGCTTCGTAATAAGTTTACACACAACTGGTTTGTCGCCTACTTTCAAATCACAGCTATGTTATACAGCAAAGATTCAATGATAGAAACGGTCTTTAATATTGGGAATTGTTATTATGTTATTTAAAGTAAGCCTCTAGCTGCATAAACCGATTTTAACGTTTAAAACCTGGTTCCAAGCCTGGCTATATCCACTTTCTGGCAGTTGTCGCGAGTCTCGCACTACTTGCCTGCTCCGTGAGGTGTGCAATAAATATTACATTCTCAACTATTCTACCTTGAGAAAACATAAGTTTAAGATAATACAGCACAAAACATTATATAGCTATCGTCAGTGTGTGTTCTAACTAGAATATGTTATCTTAAGCCTATCAATCAATCAATCAATATCATTATTTGCAGGAATTTAGTTTACAGAGATATTAAACAATTGTACTAGCACAGTACATTCTACCACATAGTGGTATACAAAATAACTTATACTTAATACTAAAATTAAATTTACATTAATATTCTATTTCAGGAATATGTCAGCTGAGCTTTATTAATAAATAAAAAATTAAGATATTTATAATTTATGTCCACTTAAAAAAAAAACACATAAATTACTAAGTTTTCCCACTTTCCCATATTATAAATGATAACGACAAGCCCTTTTTTGAGAAATGCATCTACAGTATAGAAACACTCTTTGATCAGTTACTTTTTAAGACCTCAATGAATATAGGAACCAACCACAGGTTATAACTATATTAAACGATTCATTACTGTCTTTCAATTTGGGTGAATCATTCTAAGTGATTCGTATAAACATAAACAGGAACCATTCAATGTCATTGAATATCGTCGTACCTTTTCGTTCTGTGCTTTTCAACCAAATTGTTTCAACTTGGTTGGTCCATCTATCAGCACAACGAATAAAGTGCTTAAATAAACCCAAAACAAAATTAGATAAGACTGTAATGAAGAAAAAGTACGTAAGCGAGATTTTATTACCCATAAATAACGCAAACGGGACTGTCCTCGGTCGTGACTGGCTTTGAGTTCAACTTTTATATCTGTCATGGAAAAACAACAGAGTAAGTACAAAATGAACTGAAGCCGTGGTAGCTTAATTGTTAAGGCATACATATTTTTAGCACTTCATAGAACATTTTGGCCAAGGCTTTTATATCTTATTAATATCTTTTGGACATATTTTTTTAACAAAAACAAAATCGGCTTTAATCTAAAAAGCAAAATTATATATTTTCCATCACATATTGAAGTCGATGCTAAGTAGAACATAAAGAAACAGTAACAAATTTGCAAAATTTACTATTTTTTATGTTTTACTTCGCACCGACTTCAAGACGTGGTAGAAAACAATTATTTATTTTCTTGATTTTTTAGTTTGAAGTCAGTTTTAGTTTTGTTAAAAGAACATTTTCTACTTTTAGTTGCGCAAATACTTGGATAGCTTTAGAAATAATATATTAAACGTCTCTAGAAATTGTGCTACTGGCACGAGTATACAAGTTTGCCTTTCAATAAGTGTAGGCGCTTTTCAACAAGGGTAGCTCTCGATTTCCCCAAGATCCACTCATCAGATCCTGACTTGGTGACAATGAGACTTGGGGACAAGAGGTCCCTTCTAATAAAAAAAATATTGAAAATCGGCTTACAATTGACGAAGAAATCGTCTAACAAATATGCAATACAACATACAGTCGAATTTAGAACCTCCTCCTTTTCGAAAGTTAAAAACGGAGTCCTATGAAACCGTCTTGTCTGTCTGTCTTTGTGTGTCACAGTATTTTTTCAATAAGTAATGGGACCATATGAATGAAATTTGACAGGAAGTATGAATGAACGAATGAATGAATGTTCTCTACTGCATATCCAGATCAAATCATATATACAATAGGTGGTCTGGTCGTCGTCTATATCTTCCAGACCACCTTCACAATTATGAAAACTAACTTAAATATAAGTATACAATAATATCATAGATTATAAAAAGAAAATTTAAATGTCGTTATTGTTATTATTACATTAATAAATCTATATATATTTAATTATTATATAACCTTTATTAACTGTAATATTTTAGTCATTGAATTATGTGCTATTATATAAATATATATAATATCAGCCCATAAATGTCCCACTGCTAGGCTCGGGCTTCCCATTATAGGGGGAACGGACAGTATACCCGCCACGCTTGTCCAAGGCGGCTTGGCAGGTTTGAAACAACGATTATCTTGATGTGCAGGTTGCATCACGATGTTTTCTTTCACCGTTGTTAGCACGTGGAAATTGTGACAATATGCACATTAGGTCAGAAAAATGCCTAAGCGGTGCATGCGTTCCGGCCAGGATCGAACCCGCGCCCTTATAGCTTGGGGCGCGTGCGCTAGCCATTACGCTACCACGACTTGTGTATGTTATTATTATCCAAAAATTTCCAGTATCGAATGGAATGTCCTGTCCCTTAACTATACATGACAAGTATAAAGTTATATAATTAAATCGGAAAAATATAGATTAAGTGTGGCTGTCCTACGTGTTACAATTAGTTACAAAGGGTTGAAAAAAATTAACATACACAGTTCTGTAGGATATTGTTGTTTAAATCTTGCAAAAATATGGCAATATTCTTGAAGAAATTTTTAATGAACAGACATATTTGTGAATGTTTTGCTAGATCGAACTAAGTTTTATTTTGTTCAGATTAGAACATCAAACGCTGTTTGCGCTTGAGTGTTATTTTAGAATGTAGGATTTTATCTGTAAGTTCGTTCTAAATTTCCCGTATAATGTTCTCTAAAAATGTGTTTTAATCATTAAAAATTGAGTAGAAACCATGAACCTTTGTTCAAAATAGTGTTACAATTTGGGCCACTTGCATATTTGTAAACAAAGCACATTTATTACCCGCCGACGTATGAGCTAAATAACATTGAAGCTCTTTTATGGCTGTCTTCTTTTGTTTACTTTGTGTTTAAAATTTGTGATTCGAAAAACAGCCGATTGTGTATTGTAATCTTTATGGTTGTCATTAGCCAGGTGTAATTCTTGGAAATTCATTCCACGCGGTCGAGCAGACATATTGTATTTGTACAGGATAAGGCAATGCCCCAAAGGAGGGGTGAGGCAGTCAAACGATAACCACAAGCGAGACTAGACGTGTGTACATTCGGTAATCTGTATGGTGACGGATTTTGCGCGTGTTATTGAATCGTGCATTACGTTTGGACTGGTGGTGTTCAGTTATATTTGTTTGTATGGTTCTAATAAATTCTATAATAATTCTAACGGCATTTTAATTCGAGTCCTGCAACTCGTAACAACATTGCCAAGACAAAAAATAAATCAAATATCTAAAAATAAACACTAGGCGAATTGGTGACTATAATGGCGTTGACAAAGCGAAGGGGAGGGCTAACAACAGCTATGTAAGTAAGCGTCATGAATGTAAAAAGAAAAAGGATATTTGGATCTTTTGTTTCTGAATGTTTTAACTTTTAGTTAGTTTAGTCTCTAATTTATTTCAAAATTATAATTAGATATAAGAAGTTTACATTGTAATATAAGACATTAGTTGTTACCCACGACATTGTCATAATTTATTCTTTTAACTTCTTAAATGATGTAATAATTATAACTGTGACAGTACAATCGTATATCTATCTACAACCTGTTTTAGTTTCTTGTGCGTATAGTTCCAAAACGATCTTCTGAGGAAAGCAGTGCATGTAACATGGTTATTGGTTGTAAAAAATAACATCTAGCATATTATAAAGGTTACTTGATTAAATAAATAGAAAAGAAAAAATATTAATAAACTATACATGTAAATTAAAAATAATATTGAAGATGAAAAATATGATAATATTTATAGAAATAATACTGTAATAGTTGAAGGGGGTGCCCCGTATAGGGTGGAGGAGCGATATGGAATGCTCCTCAGTCTCAAAGGAAGATCTTACAGCGAGGCTAGTGTATTTCCTCGCAGGCCTAGGTGGGCTATTGTTGTTGGAAATTTGTATATATTCTTTGTATGTTTCGGGAAACGTTTGCGACCTCTATTATTGCACAGCGCCATCTATTGGCTTGTAAGTGTTCTACTACATAGTATTATAAATAACATATATACTACGCCATTTTTATTTATAAACAAAGTCATTTTAAAGCTATTCTAAATAACATATCACCAATAAAAAACGAAAGTTTGGGATGTTGATAGACCAACTACTATTGTATTTATAAGAGTTAAATAAATAATAGGCACTAGACTATCTACTCAAGCTGGTACTAGAGGGTCGTCGAAAAATGTACGAAGGTTTTGGTAGTGGCTTGAAATATACACAATGGGCCGTTCTCCACGAACCTTTGTGCCCATTAAACTTTACTATCTCCCAGCGGTATATTATAGTTGCTTATGTATGTAGAATATAAAACCTACTCATGTAAATGTTATGAGGACAAGGATATGTACAGTGTTTTTAGAGTAAATTCACGTTTTTTGCAGAAAATTTGTGGAGAACAATACAAGATGTTAAATTTTTAAATGTGTTGTTTGACTTTGAATATTAAGTGTTCATATATACATAGTTCCGTAGGTATCTTTACAAAACAGAAATTACATTTCGAATAAAATCCTCATGTTCATCTGTGTCTGTTTCCGATCGTCTATGTATGTCCCAGTCTTTCTTTATTCAAGGGCTTAAATATACAAACCGTGGCCCGCGGGCCCCATGGGGACCGCTGAGCTTTTGTAAGTTGCTCGTCTGCCATACTAATAATTATACAATGACATTGGTAACTCCTCTAGTGTTGCAAAAGTCCATAGATGACGGTAACCACATCCCATCGGGTGGGCCGCAAACCTTTTTGCTGTACTCTTACAATAAAAAACAGCGAAATGAATCAATGTTGTGGCCCGCAGCACCTTATTTAATACGTCTATGTGGCCATTATAAGAAAAGGTTGAGTATGGTTAATTTAAATGGATGAGACTTTCCGGGAAGGTGTCATTCATAAGTTACGTTACACGTGGGGGGTTGGACGAAGTGTGACATTGTTTGACAAAATGTGACGTTGTGTGACGAGGGGTGGGAGAGGTCCTAAATTTCGTGATTACAGAACTACTGTTTTAATTTCATGATTTCTTGATGTAAAATTATGAAATATGTGATGTCACTCTAGGGAGGCAGGAGTTATTCAACTCATGCCGCAAAAAAACTAAAAATAAGATTAACTACGATTATATACGCAACAAAGAAATTTTTTTATGATTGTACATAGTCGTGTGAGGAAGCATTACATATATTTTAACAACAATAATGATGTGTCGTAATGAATTTTTTATTTGAGTCCTTTTTTTTCTTCCAACTTGCAAGAAATCTTTTTCCATGTCTCTATCTACAATTTTGGTATAAATATCTTAATGTCATCAAGAAGATAGAACTAAACACATTTTATAAAACTACGTTTTAACGGTTTTAAGCACGGTAACTTATTTGATTTTTGTTATTCCGACGTTTCGGCTACTTTTCAGTGGCCGTGATCACGGAAGACAAAGATGTCAAGTGTCAACGAGTATTGCTAAATAAAACATTCACAATACTCGTTGACAAATACCAAAAATCAAATAATAAAAAATAAAATAAATTACCGCGATTAAAACTGTTAAAACGTAGTTTTATTATGTATACAAGTCGCGAAAACTTAAGAAAATATTACAAAAACACTTTCATCGAAAATTGGTTTGAATACAATTCGTTCAGTAGTTTTTGACATATGAAATATTTTCGACGAAAAGCTTTTTCAGGACACCGTAATCAAATGTCTATGTATAACAGTGAACATTTGTTATCTCTACTGTTACTGTGCTTGGACTGATACACACTTGGTCAATATCTATGAAATTAAAAAATTGGCTTGTCGTGCGTCAGGAGTGTCGGCAGAA
Source organism: Dendrolimus houi (assembly GCA_039645545.1). Taxonomy (NCBI): domain Eukaryota; kingdom Metazoa; phylum Arthropoda; class Insecta; order Lepidoptera; family Lasiocampidae; genus Dendrolimus; species Dendrolimus houi. Next base: position 19,687,835 of record CM077119.1, on the reverse strand, counting down.
TATCACGCCATGCTACAGTAAATGACATTATCCGTCGGGCTCTTGTCATCGCCGGGATCTCAGCCAACCTGGAACTGAGTGGACTGTGCGGCGACGATGGCAAGAGATGAGACGGGATGTCTTTGGTGACCTGGAAGATGTGGCGACCACTAGTTTGGGACGCCACGTAGGTTTACACTGGCTGCGTCCCATCTTCCAGACACGACTGTGTAATGTGCGCATCTGCCGCGCGACAAGAGGACCTAAAACGCCGTAAATATGTATCTGTTGGCTGCATATACATATTCGTGGCTTTTGGTATCGAAACTCTGGAGCTTTTTTTTATTTAAATTTTCTACTTCTCCTGACGCACACGCTTGTCAGGGTATTTTGTGCATGTTTTTGTGTGTTTTCTTTTATTTTTCTTTTTATTATCTTTTCTTTTTTATTGCCAAATTTGTTTTTGAATACATACATTTGACTACAATTTTGAGATCTAAACATTTTAGACCAAAAGCTCAGCGCCTTTATCAAGACCTATCTACAAGATTGATAGAAGCATCGATAGAAGCGATCAAAAGGCTGGCCTGTATTTTGGGCAACGCATAAGCGTTGCCATCCAACGTGGGAATGAGGCTAGCGCTTGGAAACGTTCCCAACTGATAGTCATTTGGAACCTATTTATTATTTGTAATTTTTTGTGTCTAATTAAGCTCTGGGTTGTATTATAATTGCATATTTTAATTTTGTGTGTTTAATATGAATGCAAATTTTAATTGTAAATAACCAGTAAAATTAATTAAAAAATAAGTACAAATATTTCTTTCTTAATCTGTCAAAAAATATTTTGTAGCCGACAGAAGTAGAAGTATCTTCTTCTCAAGATTCGGTCACGTTCGAACCCTTTACGTGTTGAGATGGCTAGCAGGCCCACAACGTAGGGAATCGTATGGCGAATGTCAGCTCGGATCCCCCGTTTTATGGGCCGTCTTGACCTAACAAGATTCGACCTCGTTACACCAATTTATTACGCCTTTAGAAGAGATTTATACTTTTTGCGGTAGTTTCGTGTATTTGCCGAGAAAAGACAGGCCCGTGTAACGTGTTGTTTACTCTAACCTTACATTAAGTTTGACTCTGTACGACGTGGAAACGTTTTATTATTAGTTGGGCAATTATGTAAATTAACAGAATAAGTAAGTTGAACTGATTTAAGTTTATAAAATAATAAATAAAGTATTTCTTATTCGCATAATACTGGATATTCTTTTTAATTACCTTATGCAGGCAAATCTATACTAATATATAATTCTTTCAGTGTTAGATAGCCTATTTATCGAGGAAGGCTATAGGCTATATATCATTACGCTAAGACCAATAGGAGCGGAGCACCAATGAAGAATGTTTCAAAATGGGGGGGTTTAGTTTACTTTTTTTTTTAAACTATTCCACGCGGAAGAATTAGCGGGCAGAAGCTAGTAAGGCAATAAATTGTAACATCGCAGGTTCTGCTGGCCTCGAAAGGGTGGCTGTAACCTGGCCACAGATGTACATTATATTAATAAAAATGTACTGAAACATGTGTAATTAGTCAATTTATGTTTTATAGGAATCAGAGAAGTGGAGACAATTTTTTACTAATTCATATTCATACAGTCTTACTCAATCCTTACTGAATCTGGCGTGTTTTCTTAACTTATATCTATATTTTTTTAAAGTTTTCGAAGTGATAACTTCTTATGGGAGGGTAAACCGCTTTGTTAGGTAACGCTTTTCCGCGCTAGTCTGTCTAGCTTCCCTTTCTCTCACGCATACGGCAGCGGTAGGCAAGCCTGCCTCCTCTCTCACTCTAACCCACGCGCTATATCCATAAAATTTAAACAATAACTTAAGCTTTTCTCAAGTTAAACAATTTAAATATTAAATAGTGCAACTTAGATTAGTTTAAGTTATCACTTCTGTCGGGCGTCCCGAGACGCACACGTTTTTTTTTATTGCAGCAGACTGCAGCTCTCTTAAGGGAGACTGGAACCTGGTCACTAATGCCGGAACACAACTCAAGGTTGTTATGGTGGCATACTCTAGACCGGGGGTGGTAGCCATCCAGACGGGCAAACACCCTACCACCTGGCTGTGGGTTGTTTTGTCGCCTCTTACGACAGGTCCGCCCGGCCGCAGGAAATTGTATTCTTTCTCTGTTCCTGTAATGCAATGTAAGTGATATTATTCCAATTTAGCCGAAATAGCTATGGATCCTTAAAAAATAACTCGTTATTAGATCGATAATTAATTGAAAAGAAACTGTCAAACTTTTTCACTAGTTACAGTGAGTTAAAGGCCGGTTCCTGTATCTTACAATTCGTTTACTTGCCTGGCCATTGGTAGAATTTTGACCTTACTTATATGGAGATTATGTTAAATTTTTACCACTAGCAAGGCAAATAAATGGTTAGTAAGATATATGAACAGGCCATTACTAAATTCGACATTATTTAATATTAAAATAATTACGGCGTAGTCTTTTTGAACCAAAAAATATTAAAATAATAAAAGTCTGCGCTAGCAAGCCAAATAGGCTATGTCGGAAGATAATAATTTGTACAAGGTGCTACATATTACAAAGTTTCATGGCTCCGAAGTTATCCGGTAGTTTTAGGGGATTGGCATGCAGCCGAGCGCATCGCTGTTGGCTGCCGAATAGAAATAAGGGTGTTCGATGTAGACAAAAAATTATAAAAAGCACGTTAACAGATAGGGATCTGGGTTTTTGCGAATATTGTAATTATTTCACATACTACAGAGATAATAAAAAAAAGTTAAAATATTTAGGTTTGTGATTGTATGTCAAAAGATTTGTTTGAGATGCTCTCAAACGAAGAGTATAGACGGAGCCTACGTGAATAAAAGCATCAAATGAAGTGAGTATTTATAAAAAAAATATACTTCACTGTATGCGTAAACTTATGTTAATAATATACATGTGGTTTGTGTCTGTGTGGTTAATAGTAATGTATCCACTGGAAACCACTTCAACTTTATCCATACTAATTTGATTAATTTAATTCGATTTAATACTGAGTAGTTGTAACGCACTGCGGCGCGATCGGCATCCTTTAGCTGGCTTCAATTTAAGAGTGCAAGACTCCATCTTTATATCAATAGTCTAAGGAAATACCAATACATATAAATATTATTATGGAAATAAACAACGAGACAGAAAGAAAACGCTGAAGGAAATTTTCAATATCGGATCAGTATGGCGATTCAGCGAGGACACGTAGCCAGCCTTCTGGGCATCTTACCCATAGAAAACGGTGACCTAGGCTAAGTATTCTACTTATAGTTTTGAGGGACTATGGGTAGAATAAAATATTGTTACAACTTAAGTTCCGACTAAAACAAAATCCACCTGCATATCTATAAAAACACATTTTATTACCCGTCAGCATTTGAACTAATTGTAATCCTTTTATGACTGTCTTCTTTTGTTCACTTATTTATTGGTTATTATGGAGAACAGCTTATTCTACTGGTTTATGGCCGCTTGCAGGCATAATTAGCCAGGTGTCCGGATTACGATTCTAAGAAATTCGGTCCACGCTACCTGGCGGACATATTGCATTTGTGCAGTATAAAGCAATGGCCCGATTGAGGAAGCAGGCAGTCGAGCGAGAACCACGAGCTAAGCGAGACTCGTGTACTACAATCGGGAATCGAAAAAGTGACGGCCTTTGGCCGTTTTATTGAATTACGACCTTCTGAATTACGTTTGGACTTGTTGTGTTCGGTTATATTTGTACCTGTGTTATACGTGTTTGTATAGTTCTAATAAACTCTACAGTAATTCTAACGGAATTTTAATTCGAGTCCCGCGACTCGTAACAATATAAATAAGTTAAATTTTCTTTTATTGTATTAGATTATTTATTGTATTTAGAAATCATTAAATATAATAAAAAATAATTTCATAAAAAATAAAATAAAAATATCAACGTGTTATTTGATTTATAGGAAATTTATGATACGTTTTTCTAAAAACAGTTTGGTTGGAAGCCTTTTGCAAGGTACACTAGAGATATTACATTCTTAAACAACATGACGGTCGTACGAGTATGAATCATTTATTTAGAACCAATTTGTGTAGCAGTATTTTCCTGCTATTTTCAAAAGAAGCTTCGTTGAAAATACATGCGACACACGACGTGTGCCTCATATTGTTTGCCGAAAATAAAGAAATAGCTACATAAAATTAGCATAATCCGGAAACTTTGTCTCGTTTTAAGGAATTAAGGGAATGCTATTCAACCCTGCCCGAAGTAAGCAAGTAATAGCTCATAATATCTTGGCACAAATTTTCCATGAACTCTCATGGAATATCAACTAGCTTTGAGAATAATTGGTAGGATGCTACAAAAGCAAAAATAGGACATCCTTTTTGGAATTTCGTAGCTATTTTGACATAAAAGGAATCCTTATGAAAATGCCCGACCATCTGTCTCTGCGTTTACGTTGTCCCTCCTTGAGTCGTATTTTTCATTCCTGAGGGTCGTGACGTTTGCCCACTACTATTTCTTGTACAATTTTTCGCCATCCGTGACGATGAACATCAATCTGTCTCGACTCCACCTACCACGTCCACCTACGACGTGCTAACGTCGTAGGTGCAGTCATTTAGTGAGGATGTGAGGGTTTAAAGCGGCCGCTTTTAGAGCATTGTTCAAATTCACATAAAAAAGTTTTTATTCAAAATAAGTTCCACTGGTGAACACTTTGAAGGTCGTACATATAAGCCAAGATTTAAATCAACTTCCTATTCTATATACACTGATTCGCAACGTGTTATTGTTGTTTAAAGGAGAAGAAGCAGCAAGAAACTACTCAACACGTCTAGCTAAAAATATATTTTTTTCATCATGATTATTTATTTATTCTCAGGCTCTTTTTTTTATTAGTGACGTGATACGTCTAGATATACTGGTCTAGGTAAGACATAGCATGAAGTTCCACTTTATTTTGATACTTGTCACATTCGTAATACGAATTGGCGAAGGCGGCCTGAAACCTAAACTTGAACCCTAGTCGCGCAACGAACTGCGGCTTCAAGATTATTTCCCTTCCATGTTACCAATCACCATTAGTTTCCTAAATTGTCTCGTTATTTTCTAGTCATGTGTCTGAAGTACTCAAGGATTTTGCGGAGGTAGGTATACAGATGAGAATACTGATGCTATTTTTATCTTCTTTGTTAGAAAGAAGAAGAAAGAAAGAAAAAGATTTATTGACTTAAGTCAATAAATCTTTTTCTTTCTTTCTTTTTTATGTATGGCGTCGTCTTTCTTAAGAAACACGACGCCATACATAAAAACACACAATACATTCACAATAAATTTTACACAAAAACAAAAAAAAAAATTGGTTCATAAAACACAAAAACATATATATAAATAAATAAATAAGGCTTGTACGTCGAGTTTTTTAGTATTACAGATTGCAGTGTATTTATGAATCGTAACAATATTTTTTCTTAAATTCTACTGGGCTTGTATGGTTGAAATACGGACGGCCATGATATTTGCGTAAAATTGGCTACGCCACGCTAATGTCGCAGAAATTTAAGTGAAAACTTAAATTGAAGTTATATCGCTTGGGACAGTTCATAACTTTTTCATTTAAAAAGAAGTTGCTTTGGATAATGATAAAAAGTTTCGGACCCCATTCCCCATTGTTAGACTTTCCTCGAGTAAAGGATCCGCGCGCTGCCTTTGTGTTGTCCTTATTTTCAACTTTACAAACATTATATTTATTATTTTCACGAGCAAAATTCGCAGTACATCACCCACCTCTACTTTATGGCATTTTTTATGTAATTTCTGTTATTTACGGTTCAGGGAATGTGATAAAATTGATATCGTTGGAACCCAAATAGTAGTCATAATAGTTACGAGTTTTATAGTGCTATCATGGTATTTATGGTGTTGTTGTGATATAGTTAAAAGTATTTGCACTTTGTTAATCTATCTGGATGTTTGTACTGATATAGGCATTTTATATTTGATCACTTTGAACAGTCTAGTAAGTAGTTACAGTAGATAGTGCATATTTGGACGTAGCTCCGCCTGCTAAGGCACGTGAAGTTGGTCGAGCTTCCGCTTTCGCGTAGCCCTGGTATAAGGCGAAGGAAGGAATACCTAGGGGTTTTAGTGGGTATCCTTAATTGTGGAGTGGCAATATTGCCTTTAGTTCTGCCTAGAGCTGCTAATGCCACCCTGACTTGGCTAAACACACACACGGGTCGCGAATTATTCCCCTTCGCGCGGCCTCTGGTTCTCAATCGGATTTCCTCTGGCTAAAAAAAATAAAAAGGTAGCACAAAATTATCTGTCTCTTCACTGCTATTTTTGAATATGTATTCTTAAGCCTGGCCTTTGCTTGCATAAGTCTCTAAGCCTAAAGCTCATTAAGATGATCAATACCCGGCTCAGCTGTAAACGAATGTGTCCGGTATTGACAGTCGTAGTGCCCCCTTAGCCTTAAAGGGTTACGCGAGCAAAATATAGATACAGGTGTAAGGCCGGCCTAAAACTGTATGAATTAACATCATCCAAGTTCCTATTGGCATTCCGTTCATCACGATGATTGACGAAGGATTTATTTCTTGAATCTTAATAGTTTTGCCGCACAATTTTATCTATTTAAATAAATAAAAATGCATAGTAGAAATGTATGTTCGGGTATAACTGGAGAACGACTTGACGAATTATGATAATTTTTTGTGTGTTTAAATAGGTACCCGGATGCTTTAGATTAACATTTGAAACCGGTAGGTGGCGCTGGGATCGGGTCCTACATTCTTATATTTTCAGGGCAGGACAACGTCTGCCGGGATTTCTAGTTTTCAATAAATGTATACCTATTATTGGTGACTAGTGAACAAACAATACTTATAGAATATAAATTTTTTAAATGATGAATTGTAAGCTTGTGTTGAAAATTTCAACTGTTTTAGTAATACGTGCCTCTTCGAGCTCGAATAGCGTAAACACTTCCATTCCTTCGACTGGCAGTGGATTTTTGTTTTCTCAAGAGTAATATTTATATTTCGTAAATATAGAAATAAGACTTGAAATATTATTTGTGCCGTACCCACGACACATAAATATACCGGCTGTAACATAACCATTACTTTGTGGAGCAACATTGTCACATTATTTTTGCCGCTAAGATAAGTTTGTAAAAGGCGACACGGTTTAAAAAGACCACGAATTTCTTAGGCAAATACGATTTTTCACTCGACGGAAATTAAGGTCTCTTTGAGCATTGCTTATAGCGATAATAGTCGAAAAGTTAAACCGACTTAATTCGATCTTATTTAAGAATCTCATTTTTGGGATTGTTCAGCTAAATATTAGCTCGAGACACTCGAGTCAAATGAGAAAAGAGCTAGGAAGCTGATGGGCGTTAACTGGCCTTTTTATAGTGGTATAAGTTCGCTTTTAAGTGAAAATGCGATCTAAGATGGAGTAAACTTATCTATTAGATACCTATTCACTCTTGACTTGAAGACCACTGGTTTGTATGAATCGGGGAACATAGACGTCGGTAAATTGTTTCACTCGACAACGGTGTGCAAGAAAAAGATGGAGGCAAAACGTTTAGTTCTAACCGATGGTATTTCCACCATGTAACAATGGTGAAAACCCGTGCGTCTGGTTGTTCGATGATAGAAAGGGAATGAGGGAACTAAGTCGTAAAGTTCCATAGGACACTTTCCAAAGTGTATCCGATAGAAAACGGACAGACCTGTTACCCTGCGGTGATGGTCATGGTTTTGAAGCCGAGCATCAAAAAGAGTATCATCGCCAATCAGCCTCCTGGCTCTCTTATTAGTCAAATCCAATGCGTGACCTATTCTGTAGGGGGCTTCAGAGCCTAGACCATCGACGCAGAGTCACTAGTTTGTCAGTATTCTACAGGATACACTCCGGTCAGGATGTCGCGGAATTGCACAATTAATTTCTCCCACCGTTTCCATTACCACTGGATAAGTGGACGTATGAGATTACGCTACCGATACATGAAACAAATATCAACCAAGCAAACGAAGCGCTATGCTTCCATATTTATTGTGCGTACCGCTGAGGAGTGGAACTCTTTATCGTAGTCTGTTTTTCCTTAAACATACAATTTAGGTGTCTTCAAGTCTCGCGTGAATAGGTATCTTCTAGATAAACGTGGTCCACCTTAGACTGCATTTCCACATGACCTCAAATGCAATCTCAGTCAATTGCAAACCTATACAATATAAAAAATAGAATAAAATTGATCAGAATAATTTTACGGACTATTTGGAAGAACTGCAGAGTGATGATGTTCTGTGTAGTTTAACTTACTAAAAATGTACAATATTATTTTAACATTCGGATTTTCGTAAGTGAATTCTGTCAATTTATATTTTCGAGAATGTGGTAATGCGTGAGCAAGATATAGAAAGAAAGAAAACACATTTATTTCTAGGACGAACATACATAGGTAAAATAAGGATGTTCAAAGTAACAAAATAAAAATAAATATAATAAAATCAATCACAGACTGTAAAGACATTTCAATGTAAGTCCTAAAAATTGGATTAAGCTCAGTATTATTGGTGGTCTGTTGGACCAACTCTGATCTTCCGTTTGAGCCTAGAGCGAAGTCATGGCAAATAATAAATTTCCCGAATAATAATAATATATTATTACGATAATATTATCAAATAGTTGAATAAATATATTATAATTACAATACTAATTCCTATACAACCCTGAACAATATTAAAAATACGTATAGATAATGTACATAATTATGAACATAATAGATTAGAATTACCTGATGAAGATGATCAAATTTTATTTAGGTATCTCCTTTAATAAATAACTCACAGTAATTTTTTTACTCCAGATGATTTTCATGAAAATGTTAAACCAATATGAGAATAGTATTTAAATGCCACTAAAGACATTTTTATAAATCAGCAGCCTGTAGGTACCAGTACTGTTATATTATTCAACAAATATAGCTAATACAATTTACAGGGCTATTGGTTTTTTTTATGTTAGCCCCATTTGAAAACAATTTACGTAAGGCTAGAACGTAGAAACTGATTTTGTTGTATTTATTTCTTTTCAAAAGGAGAAAATAATGGTTTTCCTTCTTTTGCCTACGGGGGGTTTCACAGGACCGTACTAATAAACGTTGGACGGATTTAATCTGTAACAAGATCGAGATTTACTTTTTCTATAAATTGTTTGTTCTGACTTTTTAGAGTAAGGGAAATGTTCAAAAATGTTTTATTTTCTTAGCCGTTAATGCTTTTTTTGTAATTCAAAATTTTTTGGAAGAGCGAATGGATCTAAGAAGAAAGTAAGTACGTGTCAATCTAAACCGCAATCCACACCAAAGCCGCCGAACGCCGACCTATGTCAGCAACTTTTTGTCAGTGGGCTAATTGGCGGCTTCACTCATTGCATGTCGGAAAACTTTTGTCAGCGGCTCGAGATGAGGAACAAAAAATACAGAGTGTCTTCGGGACTGAGTGCTTGCGTATACAAGCCGCAGACACACCGCCAACATGTCGGCGGTCAGCACGCGCGGGCGCATGTTGCTGATATGATTCTTTTCATATAGGCCGCCAAGTTGTGTCGGCAGGCTGTGTCGGCGGATCAACGGCTTTGATGTGTATTGCGTATAAACACAGAGATGAGTTCTATAGTGGAGCGACTGTTAATTTTTTTCTAAGGACCTTTAAATAGAATATAATTCAAAATAACCCATAATAAAAATACTTATGCTGAGTTTCCATATATTACTGTCTTAATTTAAAGATCCTATATATGTACATTACTATGCGATAATTTAAAACCTTTGAGTAGTTTTTGATATATACTTATATATAGTTAAGTAAATATAGACTCTACTTAGGAATATGATTATCAAAAAATATACACTGTATAACATGGCAAATCAGTGCATTTATACATACTAATACATAAAAACATATAGTGAAGGTCTTTTTAAGTATTCTTAATTATGCAAGTTAAAGGTCTGATATTATTTTAAGATACTCATTAATGGTTTATTTTAATGACGTAAGCAGTCTATATGCAAAACATCGGAGTCTTTGTTACGCATTGTATAAAAGTACCCTTTTCATTTACAGTTATTCAACTCTCATTTGTAATAATCTTTTTCAACCGGAAGCGTCCTGAATAAACCTTGACTTTTGTTTTAATTTAATTACTTCACCCTCTTAATTTTTCCCCTCTAATTAGCACACGCTTGTGCAGTGACTTTGCCGGGGACCGTCTCATTTTCACAATTAGTTCTTTAGAGTATTTTAACTATTTGAAAAGCGCTTGAGTGTATCTTTACTACTATAAAGAATTAAAATATTTTTACAAATATAAATATTTTAAAATATTATACTTGATAATATATATAAAATTCAGCCTTCCTAAAATGACGTAAGTTCCCACATTTTTTTAAAGTGTATGTCAAAAGTTATGACCCACAGGAACTGTCTGGCAACTGTATATATTTGTTTACAACAATATCGTATATGACATATGTAAAAACTAGCCTTGCTACTTTGACGTAAGCTAGCATGGTTTTTTTTCCACCTTTGATACCTGCTACCTGAAAAACGGCCCCGCTTTCAGCTTAGCGAGTATCCATTCCTTTCGTAGTTTAACATATACTTATGTTAAACTACCGATCCTAAAAATTACATCTTTCCTAAAATCACGTAAGTCTGGGGTGACTGGAATCTCATTTTACACCACATAAGTGATAATCGTAAGAGATACTCTTGCGAATAATTTTTCCAAATTTAATTTTCCAGATAACCGATCCAAATTTACGATGGAATTGTGTAACAAACACAAAAAATAAAATATACAGTCGAATTGAGAACATTTTTGAAGCCGGTTAAAAAGTAAACTCTAAAATGAAGCGTTCACAACTGGGATCGAAAGCAGAGTGTAATGGGGTGGTTCTAATTCGAATATTAATTTTAAATATGGTAATATGTCAAACTAGAGGTCCCGGCAGACGGTGTCTTGCCCTGAAAAATAAAAATCTAGGACCCGATCTCAGCGCCATCTACCGGTTCCAATTGTGAATCTAAATCGTCCGGGGAACCCCACTTAGACACATCCAAAAAAAACTTCAATATCGGTCCCGGAGATTTGGAGGATCCTAGAACCCGATCCCAGTGCCTATGAATCTAAAACGTCCGGGGACTCACTCAAACAAATACATTTTTTTTTCAAAATCGGTAAAGACGTTCTCCATTTACATTATACAGATTTCTATAATTGATTTTTATATATAGAAGATTAGAAAAAAAGTTATTTATATGCATTAAAACTGTATAAAATTTAATGGGAAATTATGCATAACATGCTTTCTCAGAATTCTCTATGAAAAGAAATTCATTCCATATATTCTTATACGTATATCGGTTTCATTTGAAGTCACACAAATTCATATCAAGGGCATAGGAGGAATTCACACACGAATGCTGTTTTGGTCGGGCAAATGGCATCGAAAACAATTGGAGTCTGCGTAGATATTTTTCCACTTCAGGGAAAAACATTGAAATATATCTACGATTTAAATTTCGAAACAGGTTTCAGTAGCCAATTTCACTTGATTAGTGTTAAAAATGTAACCGTATGAAAGGAGACGAATACGCTTTCATACATTCTCGGGCCCACATTGTAATAAGATAAGAGTCATTTTAAGATTTCTTTTTATCATGTTGATATTTTTTATACTTGTAGTGGGTTTAGTTATTTTGTGTGAATTAATCTTGTGGTGTTTCCATATTTGATTGTTGAGATTCATTTACATGAATCGACTATGGCAATCGATATACTTATTTTATTTGTGAGCTTATTATTAGGATATTTCGTCTTCCATACAAAATTTTGGTTACATTTCTTTGGCCCAAAAGTTCCCGTCTCCTTTATTATACGAATCCTACCTTTTGATCTCATAGTAGGTATAGAACGGAACGCACGAGAACACTTCAACTCGATCAACTTAATTGCGTACCTGTATTCGATGATGTCACAGCAAGCCATCAATACTAGCGAACGAGCTATTGATGGACGACGAGGAGGTCTTTGTATACTATTGAAGTTTAAGCCCCAATACTAATGAAATTATTATTGGACCACTTTGAAGCTACACTATATGTAATGTAAAAAGAATATAATATAATATTGGCAAATAAATAAAAAATAGCACTACATAATGATGTATAGTGCGGGATTCATACAACAAAACAGGAAGAACTTTAAGGACTGCTTTATTTGACTTTCAAGCAAATAATCATCTCAGTGAATCTCCCTCCCCGTCATAATCGAAAAATAAAAAAAATGTACGGAAACTAGCGCCACCAAGTGGTCCAGGAACATCAAAAAATTTAATTAATTTCCATTTAGCCCACTTAACTTCACTTAAGATGGCGGTGCGCAATATCGTTGAATAAATACATCGCGCTGGCGAGATCTTTATAGCATAAATGAAACCACAAGTTATGATCATATTTGGTAAATTATAACTTATAAGTACCATCTAGTGGTATATATAGGAATATAATTCCGATTGTAGCGCTATCGGACAAGGTAAATTATATTTTGATATTTTATTCCAGAAAGGTGCATCTATTTCATATATAGTGAATTATCTATGCAAAGAATGTCCATTTCACAGCGGATTTGCAATATTTATACAGTACTGTAATACAAAAGTGTCTTCATTATTGTAAAGTATAAATAACTCTACAATTTATTCTGATTAGTATATACACACAAATTATCAATTATTTATAAAACAAATACTAGTCTAAATCTTGAATAATAGATGGAGCCACTAATACTAAACTGAGTAGGTGGCGCTACTAGTAAGAAATGCTATTAACAATACACAGACGAATAGACATTCTTCTTTTTTTCGAAGTCGGTCAAATACTAATACAATTTTATGGGAATCGGGAGGAAGGATTCATCATACGCGAATAGTATCATACGGGAGTGCACACTTCCGTTGGTGATATGGTGCTTATTACATTATGCACACAACTTTACTTCGTGTAACACCAACCTAAATACATTTCCATTTTCCATCGTAATAAAATCGTACAAGGAATTGCGTTGTCAATCAATCCCAATACGCGGTGTCAATTTTGTTGTATTTGGTTTTATTGGGAAGTAACTGGAATCACATTACAAACCCGAGATAAATTCGATTTGGTAACTTGAATTGAACGACCGTGTCGAGAAATGGAAGATGAATTGCGGAAGTCGATTCGTATATAATTTTGCATGAAAAGATTGTTTGTTGTATAGTAATTTGATTATTTTGTAGTATATCTAGAAAGTAAATCAATAATATAATATTTAATAACTAGCATTCGTCCGCAACTTCTTTCACGTTGGGTGGGTAGTAAAGATTACAGTTGTTTTATACAAAGAATTTGAATAAATGAAGACATAGCATCGGAATCAGATTATTTTTTTGACCTGGCCACTTTTAACCGCTCCCAAGAAAATTACCGCGCGACTATAGGGATCAAAAACACAGTAGATTTGATATAATTATTTTCATTCTTAAAATGAATTTGATTTGTATTCCATCGAATATGTGATTATCACATATTACAATAACTTAAATATATATATATACAATGAAAAAACCTGTCCTATCCCACCATGGTCAATTACATATAATAATAATTTAACAAACAATAACTATTCAACACTTATTAATAGTAAAAATAATTAAAAAATTGATGAACGATCATTATTCAGTTGCACGGATCTCGTTCGTAGAAGGTATAATCTTGATAATTATTTGAACTATTATAACTTTTGCAAAATTATGTTATAGATCTGAAATACATATTATATAATAACATCTCTTCTTTTAACTTGGTGTGTGCACGAAATTTAGTACAATACTAGCCTAAAATAATACTTAAATACCTTAGACCATTAATAATGGTCCTAAATACTAAGCAGCTGCAATGTCAGAAAGAGACAGACTTGATATTTCTAATGCCACAAGTATCTGTAGTTCAATGACTTGAAGCGAGTGTTAGATCCTTGATAAGAAAGCATCGGAGCAAATAAATAATTTGCTATTGGTTTAAAAGCTTTAACCTAAGAATTGCTTTCAGAATAAGTTGATTATTTCTTTAACAAAGCATAGTTCGAATCGATTCAGCTCAATAATACGTGACTATGAAATGCGAATAACAACATGTATTATTATTATATTTATTACATATTATTAAAATCAAAATATGAGGTGGAAGGTAGTAGAACCAGACATAAAGATAAACTATGTTTCCCATCAATTAAATTATCAATATTTAAGAAAAACGCATATTGTATGGCAATAACAATATTTAATAAATTACCTACTAATATTAGCGAGCTACCACTTAAACGGTTCAAACCCTATATGACAACTTTTTTTACTTAATAGATTATATATACTATAGTGTAGAAGAATATATTAATGATAATACAATAAAATAAGATAATGGCATTGAAATTTTCAAATTTAATACTTTAACATGTTTTTAATCATTTTAACCATTCTTTTTTATTTATTTAACATGTATACTTACTGAAATTAATTTGGGAACATTAGTGTAGGGTTATAGCTTCAAGACATTTAGTTAATGTAAGTTTTTACACGTCATGTAAATGAAAAAACACACTGGAAATTTTACATTATGTAATACCTATTCATGTACCTATGTTTTTGCAAATAAAGATTGATTGTACCTTTGTACCTACTTTGAAATTTTACTTCAAAATTCCTTTCCAATAATTTCATATTAACTTTTTTGTAATAAAAGTTATAATATACTTATTTCGTATTTTTAACAGCTTTAATTCTTATGATCGTTGAGTTCGCCTTTGAAGTAATACGAGGGTCATGCGAAAAGAAATTAGGTACTCCATACTTACTTGTTTCATACTGGCAAGTTATAAGTAAAATTAGGGTATTGTTAAAAAATTGCAAATGAAACAATTAAGGAGATTTTGGCGGGAACTGAAGAGTGATGTGCCGTGGAGTTTTATTTTGTAAAGTATATGTATAATGATCCATATTTATAGGATTTGTTTTAAGACCTGTGTAATCAAATATGGCCTTTCAAGTTGTCACAAGAACAGCGTTAATTGGCATCAAACAAATACCTATAATTTGGCTGACCTATATTGAAGAAATGGTACCTACTATTTTGTGTAAAATATTGTCGCTGTTATCAATCTAATTGATTTTGTTTGTCTGGAAGGGATCACTCATTAGCTATAAGACCGCCATTACAGATACACAGTTAAATAGTCATTACGGTATTAACCTCTTAGTAATTTTTGTTTTGGTGTATTAATTGTATAATTATATAAAATAATCTATTTCCCAAGTTTTTATATAAAATGTTATAACAATATTGTCGTATTTCGAATAAAAGAACGATAACAAACGATCAAAAGTCCGTGATTGTGTTTGATTGATATGAGATGCCGAATCTGGCATGTAGACTATAGGTACGTTTAATAACAAAGCTGTTTGAATAACATCGATGCTAAACAAACAAAATCAAACACATTCAAGCGTGAAGGAAAAAATTGTTTCCATATATTTTTTACATGACCAACCATTAGTCAGAGAGGCGCGAGGCACATCGCGATGTGGAACAAAAACAAAGTCTGCTTTTTGTAATATATATTTTACATAGATTGCTCCTATTGTTTGCAAAGAGTATTCAGGGTCACGAACGCCTCAAGCGCTAATTATTCTTTCATGACAAGAATTTAAGAGAATATTTTGGTCTCATTTGAATAAGCGGTATAAAAATATTGGGCCACTAGTAATAGGGAAAACAGGGGTAATGCCGCTCACAAGTATAACTTGGCAAACTCTGTGCGTTGGATTAAGGGACACATATTAAAGTGTGGGGGCTATGTTGCGAGAGCAAACAGTAACTAATTTTAGAAATCCGCTAGCAGCAAGAGAAAGAAAAGTACGTCTGTGGAGGTTCTAGACACCTCCGATTCGACAGTTTTGGACAAATAAAAATCCAGAGCACATGAACAGATTATACTTGTTTATTCCCACTGACATGGCGCTGACTGAATGTTTTTATTAGTAACTTTAGTATTTAAATCTCTTTTTTATTGTTAGTACTATTAATTTAATTAATTATTTGCTGTATTTAGCAATAAATTTTTTATATATTAGTACATATTTAATTCGTTTTTATCATAATAGCGTCTGGAGTCAATATACGAGCGGTAATACACGTAGTCGGGTAATAGCGCCCAAGAACGTCTTCCTTTTTAATTGATTAGTTACCGATTATTAAGGAAAGTTTCATACATTTCGTGTCAAAGCAGAGATTACTGAATAAGTGAACAATTGTATTATTTTGTCTAACTTTTAATATGTAATTATTACAGAAAAAAATATAGAAGGTTTTCCTTAACTGAACGGCATTCCCCCTGCTTCCCCTATACCAAAAACGCCTCCACTTAGCTGACATGAAATGTTAAGACGGATGTGTGGTGTTACATGAATAAGATACACTGAGAAATGAGTACGCAAGGGGCGTTGATAGTTGCACCCATGACTGAAAAATTGAGAGGTAGAAGATTAATGTGGCATGGGCATGTAATGAGGAATGAAAGTCATGTTACAAAAAAAGTTAAGCTAGAAGATCGACTGATGACATGTTGATTTATGGTCTGATAGAGGACGTATATATGCTAGAATAGAGGAGTATGGAAGGAAACGGCATATGCATTTTGACAACCCCAAATATTTGGGGAAAGGTGAAAGAAGAGAGAGTATAAAAAGAAAAAAAACTCGTACAATAATATTGAAAATATTTTTTGTTTACTAGAATGAGTATGACATTGACGACTTTACAATTACGAACTTCAACACATTACTGCTCTTGTCAAGGATCAAGTACAAAGTCAAACCTAGGATTTGACTCTATCGCACGATTTTTACATTTATCACCCTACTTCTACAATAGTATAATGGAAGAAGAATACTAGCAATAGTGAGAATCAATCTTCCAGTAATAATGTAACCCTAAAAAGCATGTATTTCATACAGGATTACATAGCGCCATATATCATTCTTCTTTTATATTTGAAAATATGACGTAGAGCCATGCTGGAATAATTATAATAATATAATGGAAGAAGAATGCTAGTAATATAGAGAATCAATCGTCCAGTAATAATGTAACCCTGAAAAGCTTCTATTTCATACAGGATTAGATGGCGCCACATGTCATTCATTCTTCTTTTTATATTTGAAAATATGACGAGGTAGAGCCATGCTGGAATAATTATCTTGATTAAAGCTCTTAGGGCTGGCTTGATCGGTGCGATACGACGCACTCATAAAATATCGACGGTAACCACTTCCCAAAAGGTGGACCATCTGCCTAATTACCAGCTATACAATTAGAAAATGCTTTTAATTAAATCATTGCGCTCTCTCTTTTCTTTCATCTTCTCCCAATTATTTGGGGCCGGAACAATATGTCTTTTTCCAAACTCCTATTCTGTCATACGTTCTTTGTCTCACCATAAGACATCATGTTATCCTTCACACAATCCATCCATCTCTTTTTGGTCTACCTTTCCATTTGTACCTGTCAATCTTCCAGGTAAACTTTTTTTGTAACTTTCATCTCTCCTCATTACATGCTCATACCACCTTAGTCCTCTTACTGTTTTTTCTCTTTCTTAAAGTCATAAAAGCCGCTATGAGATTCTTACTCGCAGTCACTGAATCAAATAATCAACTATTAACATTGACGCTGAATTAGCACCTATACCTGCACACCATTTTTTTCAATTACAACATTATACTATTATAGGTAGATAATAATAATTTCGGCAGACAAACACACACATTGTATATCTCTAAGCTAAGCAAGTTACGCTTGTGTTATGGGTAATATACAACGGACCACTCTAGGCCTGTCCCAGACACCCAGACCACAGTAAATAACAGAAAGATCGTTTCTGAAATTTACCATACCAGGAATTGGACCCGGAGCCTCTGTGTTTCAGCAAGTTCGGCCGGCTAAAACCTAGACCGTTCAACCACAGAGGCCGTCAATTTAAAATACATGCACCTAAATTACACAATAATTGTAATATGACTCGTCTCATTTAGCTTCTACTGCCCGGAGTATTACAAATAGAGACAAAGGAGTTGGTGCGTATTACTTTGTTTGTACGACAAAAGTAACACGGAAATTGGTTTGTCACGAGCAACACACGACAAAGATAACGCCGGACAACACGACACAGGGAGACGTTTCGCTTATCGCATGGATTAGTTTCATGTGGCAGCTTACTTTTGTAGCGACCGAATGATGGATGGATAGTGTACTGGGGGGCTGAATTTTCAATTACCAGATAGAAGTTATTAAGAGATAAAACAACACGTAAAAATATTAAAAATGACACTTGTATTTCATTCTAAATAAAGAAAGCAGTTATCTCGCCACCTAATTGACTAAAATGAAACAACTTCGAGCAAACATGTTTTTTTTTTATATGTGTAGGAAATGAGAAAGAATACTAATGCCTCCGTCCAATGGGCTGGCATAAGAGGCCACAAAACAATCCACAGTCAGGTGATAGGGAATTTGTCCGCCTGCAGAGCTACCACTCTGGGTCTAGAGTATATTTCCATAAAAACTTTAAGTGTGTTCCGGCCGGCATCAGTGGCCAAGTTCCAGTCCACCATTCAACTCTAGCAATATCTCTGATGGTGCAAATGTTCATAGGCAACGATAACCGCTCTTCATCCGCTGGGTCCTCAGCCTGTCTGCCGTACTTCAGCAATAAAAATGTTGGTCCCATTTTTGCCATCATGGTTCCGGAACTTTAACTAATACGTCGCTTTAAAACGAAAAAAGAATTAAGAAAAATTACAAGGCTCCTCCTTCCTTACACTCTGAAAACTTGTTTGCATCAGTTTGCCTAAATAGATCTCACGGCGAATAAAAAGGAGTCCGTTATGTGAACCAACACGTGCTCCCATTGGGAGGTTTCCGCTGCCTTTATCCATGTTTTATCAGTCTTGGATTATTCGACAATGCCGGCACACTTGTAACATTGTTTCTTTATCATAGCTTTTGGTGAAAAGGGTTATGATTTATGATCGCGTGTCACGGAAATAAAGTTGAGAGTGTAACCCTGTGTTATCCTACCCTGCATGGGTGTAGCGTGCGTGATAAGTACTTAATTCTTTTGAACTGTATATATATATCATACTTTTTTCAATTCTTTCTGACTTACAATAAATAATAGCGCTATCACTAGACCTATTCAATCTAATGTACTTAGCAAGATCTTCGTTTATGGATTAATGATAGTGTTATTTTAAAGAAATTTCTATCAACATTTAAATACTATTTTATTTTATATTTTATTACATTCTATAAAATTACCTGAGTTCAAATTCTTCGTGAAAATCCGAGCTTGGATATATGTACCTGAGGACAAAAGATAATATTATTATTTTATATTTTATAGTGCAAGCTGTTGATGGGCTCTGTCTGTGGAGCGCTAAGCTAGGTAATTCTTTAGAATAAATAATGAGGATATCCGTAAGAGAAGCCAGGTTTTTTTGATTGTCAGAGTACAACAAAAATTCGGTTATGAAACAAACTTGCTTCCGGCCTTGAAGAGTGGACTGCAAGCTGACCACTAATGCCGGAACATAACTCAAGGTTGTTAGAAATCGGCAAACAGGCATACAGACCACGTGCTAGAAAGCGATTACCGTCGCCTATTGAATACGATTGCAAAACTTGCGAAACTAACGTGTTGCCAGTCTTTAGGAAGGGATAGAGTAGGTGGGATAGGAGAGATGCGGTCCAGAGATTGGATAAAGGGATGGGATAAAGAGGATGGGAGGATTAGACAGGAAGAATAGGATATGGAACAGATAGGGGGAAAGGGAAGCGGGCCATCGGAACTCACTCACCACATGAAATTCAATTAGCTCAAAGTTAACCCTTTCACGCCGATATTCTGTGAGAGGGTGGTATCACACCATCTGACCCTATGGGCTGAAATCATAATAATGTATCTAGCATATCGATGGTGAGTTGTTTTGTCGCCTCAAGAGAGGCCACCCGGCCGCATGAATTAGTATTCTTTCTTTGTCCCTGCATGCATAAAATAAATTCGTAAACAAGAAGAGGCAAACATCCAGCAGTTGACATCGACTGATGAAGGGAGAACATATTATCTTTAATATACAATTGTAATACTGCAAGAATCTTTGTTATCAATGACGTATAGTCGGACTATATTGACTCGGAGATAACTAAACTGTCGTAAAATGTTAAGGGTTTTAGATTGATTGTGCTCCGTTTTGCAGAATGGCCGTTATTAGGGATTGATGGCGATAGTTAAATTGCACTTTAAGTTATGGCTTATTTGAATCGATCCCTAAAATGGCTTTTGCAGATCAAGTTTATATTTCTTCTTGACTATAAAGTAGTAAATCGCCAGGATTGTGTCCTAGGACATTGTATATTGTTGTATTGCTTTTTTTATTATTGTTATTTTGACGGTCTCTGTGGTTGAGGTTAAGTCTATGTTGCCTAGCTCACTGGAACGCAATGGTTCTTGGTTCGATTCCTAGCACGGTAAATTTCTCAAATGTATTTTCCGTTATTTACTATGATCTGAGCGATTGAGTTGGCCCCAGGGTGGGCCGTTGTATGTTACCTATAACATAAACGTAACTTACTTAGCTTGGGGGTATGTATATAAGGCGTTTATTTGTCGGTTGATTTATAATTTATTTATTGTTTGAGTAGAGAAAAATATATTTTCAACATATTTGCTCAAAAATGCATTTACGAAACCCCCATGCCCCACATAACGGAATGCGCGGTAAAATAGGTACTTAGGTGAAAAAAAAAGAATTCTAGCAAGGACTTTACATCAGGAGAATAAATAAGCTGATAAATCGAACCTCCTTTGAAGCGCTTTTAATCAATACATTTGTCTCACTTTAATACTATACAGAAAATGAGACGAAATATGTAATTCTAATTTTCACCAAGGGCATGTGACGCCATTTTCATATTAAAAACGTCAAAGATGGTTGCGACTTTTCCACTCATATATTGTTTGTTTCATTACCTATTATACTGTCTTCTCGCAAATGTGTTGAATAACTTTGTATGACCAACGTGCGGTTGTTGGTTTTTACGAACTCGTGACTATGGTAAGCCTTCGACTTGTCTCGGGCTTACACTCGTCTAATCGTTTGTAAAAACCAACTAACCACACTAGTATCATAAATAACTATTACTTAACGTATACGTTTATGCATCGAGTAGACTTTTGGAATAACAATATTAATTAAAATTAACTGATATGCCAATGATTTTACTGTCCTTCTTGAAAACGGGAAACGAAGATATTAGAACACCCGTAAGTTAATAAAGCTTGACAAGTTGATCTCACCCTAATAGCTTTATCTTTGCCCTCCTTAGAACGAAAATTATGATCATGTTTTAACTTCGCCTTATCTTGTTCCACTGAATAATTAACCAGATTAGATGCGTTTATTAATGCAAATTTATTTGGGGCAAGTGTAAATAATAATGAAGGTTTTATTATTCGCATTTTAAAACAACCGTAAGTTTTTTGCGATTTTAATGTATATGTACATATAATATCAAAATATACATAAGTTATTGCTAACACAAAAAAGAAAACAACTTAGTTATATTGTATTCTACTTACAATCCCTTAAGACTATAAGTAGAATATTGAGCCTAGATCATCGGAGTCTAGGTTTCCAAAAGGCTGGCTAATTTACTACGCTGGATCGCCACATTGATTCATTATGTAGAAACTGGCCCTCTTATCACGTAAAGAGTTACGCGTTATGGTGGTTTTTTGTAGAGGTAGACCCCACAATCCCAGCATCTCAACAGCAATCGACACAAACAAGTGGCGGCCTCTGTGGTTGTGCGAGCTAACGCAGATGCTCTGGGTTGGATTCCTGGCAGAGTTAATTTCGTAAACGAACTTTCTGTTATATACTATGGTCTGGGATCGGTCCCAGAGTGGTTCGTAGTATATTACCTATAACACAAACGTAACTTGCTTAGCTTGGGAATATACAACGTGTTTGTGTATTAGTGCCAATTTTTTTTTCAAATTTTATTGAGGGTTGCATATTTGCGCCGCTTGAGTGATTCAGCTGTTTGCGCCACCGAACCGGAACGATTTGATCTTATGAAAAAAGAATACAAGGAATTAAAAATACCTAGATAAAAAACAACTCTTCAACTCTCTTTTTTGCCATTTTACTATTTCAAAAGTGAGAGAAGAATGACACGTGGCGTCATCTATTCATGTCCAAATTTCATTAGTACCTATACTCAAGGATATGAAGACAAATAAACAAACATCACAATGACATACAAGTACGGATAACAAATTGAAAGTAAATTAAAAACGTAATAAAAGCCTCGTTGCAGTATGTACCATGCAATAGTCCACGACAGGCGGCCGTTTATCACATCAACGCGTAACACGGTAAACTCACTTTAGTGACAATATATATTTGGATGGATGCCAACTATGTCATTTTGAGTGTACGACATTTATTTTCGTATATTTTGATTATATTTTTGTTACTGCGTAGTTTCTCACTGTGTAAATAGAACGGAAATATAATATTAGCAATGATATCGCGTCAATAGGCGCCGACGACGAGTAAAATTTGTCAATCTACAAATAAATATGAAACTTCATAAATTCCATCAAAATGTTTTATTTTAATAAATAAGGACAATAAAGCCGTGTTTAAAAACCAACAATGGTAAATTATATATAAATACAGCACCCCGGAGTTCATCCAGATTTTGTATTTTTTAAAACATTTATTACATTTTATTTTAGAATTATTTTTATATAAAATAAAAGAATTGGGTTTTATATTTTTTTGTGAATATTATTTTAAGTATTCAATAAAAAAAAACAAGCGAGTAACAGCAACGAGCAGGAATTGCAATCGTCAAATAAAACACTTATAAAAGCATTCATGGTTACGAGATGTTGTAAATGGCAGCCATTTTGCCCGAGCGTCAAGCGCACTTTTAATCACATTGGAAATGAAATATTATAGCTGAAAAGTGTGGAAATCATTTTCGTTCATATTGAATTTATTAAATATATGTTAATGGTATTACAGATTTTAAATTCATTTATCTAGGTTAATGAACTGAATGAATAAATAAAATAATATTTGGCCAAGTGCCTTCACGACATTTGAATTATATTTTTATTGCGAAGCTGATTTATATGTAGACGGCTCACCTAATGAAAAGTGGTTACCATCACATGTAGATGTCCGCAACACCAGGGGCGAAACCAACACGTTGTCGGCCTTTGGAATGTTATAAAGTGGATGCGATAAGACGTGGTAGGAGGGACGACATCAAGAGGATAGAATAGAGGAGATTCCCGGCAGTGGAAGTGGCCTTGCAAGGCCCAGGGCTGCGGAGAGGATAGGTTATATACCCGTAGCCCTGGCATAAGGTGCAGGACAGAACACCCAGGGGTTTTAGTAGGTATCCCTAACTGGTGAGTGGCAATAGCATTGACACCAGTTCTGATTGGGCATTCTAGTGCCACCCCCGATCTAGCGACTCCCACACACGGGTCGCGAACTATTCTCTCAAGCTTCTGTGCTTGTTGCGGCTTATGGTCCTCAATCGGATTTCCCCTGGCTAAAAAACGAGGAGATGGGATAGGGGAATAGAGGGATGTAATATGGGATAGGAAGAGGAGAACGGCAATCGGAATTCTTACTCATCGTACGAAACACGATTAGCTCAGGGCTAACCGTTTCACGCTGATATTCTGTGAGAGCGTGGTATCACACCGATCGAGCCGGGTCCTAACAGCTGTAAACAGGATAATGATTCCAGCATGGCTCTACCACGCATAAAGTCATATAAAGTCTATGAATACAAATATATTTTACACTAGCGGTCCGTCCCGGCTTTGCACGGGTGTTTTATGGCTATTTTTTACACATTGGGTTACATTATTGAAGTTTTAGTAGAGAACCGTAATTTTTTTCTGGTAATAAATACAGCCTATGTGACTCAGGAATAATGTAGCATTCTAATGGTGAAATAATTTTTAAAATCGGTCCAGTAGTTTTTGAGTTTAATCATTACAAACCAATTTAAATACAAATATTTACTCTTTATAATATTAGTATACATAGGAAAAATCTCTTAAGTGTCTACGAAAGTGTTGTAAACAACGTTCTAAACATGTAGCGCGGTACGCATTCGTTTAGAAACAGAATTGGGTTATCAGTGTGCGAAACAAAACAAACGCGTGGAGCGTTCATGCGATAAACTATTGTTTCCATCGTTTTCCGAACATTTTTGTTATTTAAAACGATACAAAAGCGTCCGGCGATTTTTATATTCACGAAACCGGAATTTCACTGACAAATCTACGCTATATTCGAATGTTACCGATATTTATTTGATACAACTTTGAAAATTTTGCAAAAATTGAATATTCTGGATCTAAAAACGTTTATGTATTACGGCAGTTGTCAAGTGATGTATTCTAAATAAGACTTCATTGCCTAAGGGTGCTTGCAGGACTATAGAATTTTGCAGAACTTACAAATCGGTACCGATCGGTTCCAATTTGTGCGTTCTGGGAACCTGTATCTTTATCCAATCACCTTAAAGCAGCAGCTTTGCTTAAAAGTGTTTTACAGGAAATTTCGAAATAGTAAAAATAATAGAAAAGACAAGTTTTGCAAAGAAAAATCGCAAGGGTCTCCATGTATTTATATGAAATATAGTATTATACCATAGAAGAATAATATTAAGAATTGCAATGCTAGTACCTACTTTAAGGTATTGGTGGTTAGTTAGTTTCATAAGTTCCAAGGAGTGGAACTCATTGCTGTAGTCTGTCTTTCCCGATACTTCAACCTGGGTGTTTTCAAGTTCCAGTACCTTCTAGGTAAGCGTGCACCATCTTATACCATATCTTCGCTCTACATCGGGCGAGATCATGGTCAAACGCGAACCTATACTACTATAAAAAAAGTTCGCTATCACAGTAACACAGTCTCGTAATTACAGTACCCAAATATTCCTAATTTTACATCTAGTTAAATCTGTGAGAACTTATTCTTCCGATTCCTATATCGTACCAACCATTCATTTGCCTTACTATCGGTATTAAATTTGGCATAAGCGCCATACAAGTAATGTCAAAATTTAACCGATGGTTAGTAAGTGACTGAATAGTAAGATTTAGGTGCCGGCCTTTAATTAGTTCTAATACTTTGTTTAAATATAATGAAGTAATGTAACCACTTTATTGCTTTTATTGTAAATTAAAACTAGCTTCTTAAAAATTTGGAACTTTAAATATTATGAAACCGAGAAGAATGTATAAGACCTTCGATTTTTAATAAATTTTTATAGTTACGTATTCAAAAAGAAAGCTGTTGGGAGTCAAGTCGTATGGAGCCCAAGACCCCGTTGTTAAAAAAAAACAATATTTTGCAACATTTTGTTGTTATAACAGTGTATATGGTAATGTTTATGGTTTGTTCGGCACCGACTTCAAGATATAGAAGATGTTATATTATTTTGTCTCTTAATAAACTAAATAAATTCTTAGTCAAAAATCTTTATTAAGTTATTTTATACTTTTTAGTTTTTGAAGTCGGCTTTTTAAACGAAGTTTTTTTTTTATTTGTAATTTTTTTGTGTCTAGTTATGGGTAGGCCTACCAAAGGTGCCGCGCGCCTTAAAAAATATAGGTTCCAAGAAACGGGAACGGAAATTTTTTATTAAAAATGTTCATAAAATGAAAACTACTGGGCCAAACGATGTTAAATTTTTAAAGGACCAAATGGCAACTATTCTGCATCGAACTAAAAAAGAATCACGTAAATCGGATCATAAATTTCAGAATAATAGGTGTACATACATAAAAAAATAACAATAAAGTTGAGAACCTCCTCCTTTTGGAAGTCGGTTAAAAAGACAAAGATAGCTAAGAAGAAACGCATGATATACTTGAATTTACGATCCATGGTGTACCAGGAGGGCTGCGCATGTCTAATTTAATAATACAGGGGACCTTATCTCGTAATAATATTCCATTTTCCGCCTAAAACAGCGTAGTTGTATAAGTTAATACTTTATTTAAAACAATTTTTAGGGGTTCATTACCTTCCTAGTCGTACCTACTCCGGCGTTATTAATTTCACTTTGAACACTTTAAAGTCAGAGCTGTTTTATTAAATTACCAAGTTTTTAATTTCCAATTATCCAGGAAAATTTATTAGTCCATCAATACTAATACGAAAATGTGAAAGTCAGTCCGTTTGGTCCTTATTTTGTAGATTCCTTTTTCGCAGTCTTGCGTACGTACTGGTGAATATAAAATTTGCTAAATGACTTTCGTCAACAAAAAACGACACATGATATTTTTATATCCCTAAAATTGAAATAGTGATTGGAGATCCTTTCTTTTTGCCAGTGACATTTATATATTGGTAACGTGGTACTCTAGAACGAGGTTAAATAGATAGCTCGTAATAGAGAAGGTTGGAAAAGCACCACCTATAACACTGGCGAGGGGCGAAAGGACGGCTCTGACTCCCTTCGGGTTGAGCGGCGCTGATCCTCCGTCGAAGGTAACCGACATAGCTCGCAAAATTAGCAAGTTGAAGTGGCAGTGGGCCGGTTACGTCTATCGCAGGACCGACGGCAGATGGAGCAACCGAGTCCTGGAGTGGAGACCACGTCTCGGCAAACGTAGCGTAGGACGCCACCAGCTCGGTAGACTGACGACCTGCGCAAGGTCGCGGGCGGGGCTGGATGAGGAAGATAGGAGACCGGGATATGTGGCGCGTACTTGGGGAGGCCTACGTCGAGCAATAGACAAAGATTGGCTGAAGAAGAAGAAGAAGGAGACCCTCCGTCGCTTAACCAGACGACGACCACTTGGACCAGAGGCCCAATTCTGCTATTAATGTCTCATCAAAATCGCCAGACACTATCGTGTCAATAGTAGGTTTTCCTGATTTGGGTTTCCAATATTCATTTCGGTTAACGCCATTTCTGCTGATAGTAATACCAATTTTTTTCTACTATTATTCCGTCGCGACTATATCGAGAAGATATTGTGGATTTAGTAGAATACAAATTTTTGACTTTATCGCAATCGAATCGTACTTTGGATATTTTCGCAACGCCAAGATGTTGAAATAGCAGAATTAGGCCCCAGAGTGGGGGCGTCCAGCTATAGCTCGGTCTCCGCGCTAACGAAGACTCCGGCGCCGGGTTGGCCTGGATGACTTCCGGCACCGTGAGCAAACGGCCACAGGCGAAACCCGACGGAGGTCCGCCCGCACTTAAGGCCACTGGATGAGGGAGCGGCGTTGTTCCGCGCTTCCTATTCTATCGCCACGGGGTACTTTGCGCCCTGCGGTGACAATGAATTAGGTATTTTTGGCCCACGCCTGCCAGGGTTTACGCGGAATAGGCGATAGCCACTTCCCGCGACCCTGGATATAGGCGACTGGGAGGACTACGGGGAGTTTTAGTGGATATTTCGGTAACAGACCGGCGAGTCTCTTCACACATGGTGAGATGTCCGTAAATGGATTTGTCCTCGTCTAAAAAAGGTGCCACCTATAAGAACAAGAGAATAAATAATAATAATAATTCGGCAGACAAACACACAAATTGTATAATCCTAAGCTAAGCAAGTTATGCTTGTATTATAAGTAACATTCAACGGACCACTGAACTAGCTGAATAACGGAAAATTCGTTTAAAAAATTTACTATGCCAGGAATCGAACCTGGAGCTTCTGCGTTGTAGTGAGGTCGGCCGGCAAAGGTTAAGCCCACTCAACCACAGAGGCCGTCAAAGTCAAAGCTTTTGTATAGTATAGATATATAGAATATGCTTAAGTTAAGTCATAAAAAGGTGTATTATATTCCACCTCGGACCTAAACGACTATATATTGACTTTTAAGAAATATGTATACATGATTTTGTATGCATATTGCATATGCTTTTAATACAAATATCAGAACTCGGGTTTCTCAGAGCAGGGGCGGCTCAAGAAGGTCAGTACGGTAGGCAACTGGGTACGGTGACAAAATTTAGGGGCTACAAGAATGCCTGCAAAAACGCTTGAACTATTAAAGCCTAAAAAAAATCCAACACAACACCCAAAAATATATTTCAATTCGTTTACTTGAATCTAAAAAATATGTGAGTAGTGAAATCAACAAACTGAAGAAAGCTATACAGAAGATTTATTTATTTATGGATAACCTACAGTAAATACATTTGATTAGATAACTATAATTAACAAAAGAAAGCCAATGACAGACAGGTTTTCATGAATAAGCTATTGGTTAAAAGTAACATGCAGATGTCAAAAAGGCACCGAGATTCTTATTCACTGTTGAATTTTTTATTTTTTTTACTCCAGGAGTTCAACAGACAGGCAGACGGCTCATTTGATGGAAAGCGGTTACTATCGCCTAAAGACATTTGCAACACCAAAGGTGCTACAAATGCGCTGCTGTTCTCTTAAGGTAGACTGGAACCTGGTCACTAATGCCGGCTGGAACACAAGACAAGATTGTTTTAGCGACATACTTTCGACCAGGGGTAGTAGCCATCCAGTCGGGCAAATGCCCTACCACCTGACTGTGGGTTGTTTTGTCGCCTCTTACGACAGGACGCCCGGTCGTAGGAAATTGTATTCTTTCTCCGTTCCTGCACAGATAATTTAAGGCTTAGACACCGCTTGACTCCTGAAATACTGATTGTAAATGGATCTTCTTAAAGATTTCTTTAAGTTTTCTTAAGCTTCGGTGGGGGCGGCATTTATCGGGTTTGCCTACGGTGGCATAAAGGCTACGGACGGCCCTATGTCCGAGCGAAACCGCATTAAACACTCTAGTGTTTATATAAATGAATTTGCCTGGATATAATTCAAAGGGCAAAAGGTAAATAAATGAGTTTAATATGGGCAAATATTTTATGTTTGCTGGGTATATAAGAGGAAAGTGTTAGCACGAAAAGGGTAATTTGTATTTTGTTTGCGGTTTCACGTCGAGGGGCTATTCGTTTGATCATATTGAAAAGGGTTTGGGTTGTGATCATGTGATACATATATTAATTTATAATTGCGATAACAAATACAAGCTTTTACTACGTTATTCTTTTACTATGACTAAAGAAATACTTGGAAATATTAGTATCTAGACATCAGACAGAATATGAACGATCAAATTAAGCACACATTGAATCTGTTATATGACGAGACCAGACTCAAAGACAGATTTATTCGTTCTGAGAAATTTAATTAGTGAAATTATACTATTTTTTTGTTAAAATAAATAATAAGTGTAAGGAAAGTCTATATGTTTAGTCTACATATAAAGATTGAATAAAAAAACGATTTTTCAAAGAAGATAACAATATTTATTAAACCAAGACATGATAAAATAATACAATTAAAGAAAACTTAGTTATATTGTATTCTACTAATATATAATCGCTCAAGACTATAAGAATATTGAGCGTGTGTCTTCTATGAGTAAGGTGCCCAGAAGGCTGGCTACGTTTCGTCGCTGGATTGCCATACTGATCCGTTGTCCGAAGTAGGCACCAGCCCTCTGATCCCCTGAAGAGTTGATAAGTCAATAGGTCTATCATATGTAAAATACAGTACAATTATCATGTATTGGTTACTAAGTGAATAGTATATGGAACTATACATATTGAGATTAACGATGTACAAAACTTGCCAATGCGACCTGGACATTCTGATAGGTACAACTGAAATATCTCTTGAAATGAGGTCAAGAAGGAAAGATACGTTTTCAATTTTCCAGCAGAATATGTTTATTAGTCGATGACATTGGATTCATTAATCTAAGATTAACCGTCTGAGATATAAATTCATTTTTGTAATCCCTGCGTAGTAATTATAATAATAATAATCATTTATTTCTAATCAATTCAACATTCATCCGTCAACTTTAATATAATGTTATGAATTGCTTAATTATTAATTACCATAAAATCAATGATAGAAATTGGTAGTTAATTAAGGCTTAATTAGATTAACAAACCAGGAATCGATTCAAAGTGTGTTATTTAATTCCTGCTCATAATTATAACGTACTTATACTAAAGCCTGATTTGCATTAATAAATAAGCAGTTAGTTAACTTCTGAAACTGGTCAGTTAAATCCTTATCAACGTTAGGACAAATATCTTATTGCATATCCGGAAAATTCTGTTCAAACGATGATAAAGACTTAATTAGCCGGAAAATTAATTAACAAATCTGAATTTATATACATAATAACGCTAAAGGTTAGTCTATACCATAGGTTCTCAACGTGGGCGGTACCGCCCCTCGGTGGGCGCTGAGACTAACTGAGGGGGCGATTAAAACTTCAAGTGATAGTTCTAGAGGGCGCTATATAAAAATCAGTGAGCAATGGAATGTATAACGGAATGGGTAAATGTAAAATAAATTTTAAGTATATATCATTATCTGTATGTTTTGCTTTACACATCGCAACATTTTAATGTCCTGCAATTCAGTACAATTTAATTTTTTGAATAAATAAAATAACTGAACCTGGCGTAGGTTGAGTTATTTTATTAATTATTGTTTATTTTCCTACATATTTGTGTATTAGATGAAGAATTTCTGGAGGGCGTTGTGTATTAATTTTTTTCTAAAATAGGCGGTACACAAAAAGTTTGAGAAACACTGGTATATACTCTATACTAGAATTGCCCAGGGTTTGCTCGTATAAATTCTTCTCCATTTTTGTAAATATAAATATATTATGTGTCGACTGAATTGTTGATAATACAGTAAATAGAGTTTGTAAATTAAGTAAAACTGACTTACTGCGGGCTCGTTACACATTTTTAATTTTGGTGAATGATTACAGTATTACGTTGATGATGGCGCTACTGGAGAATGTTGTAAAATATTGATTCAATTGACAATGACGATTGTCAGATAATTTTAACACCGGTTTTTTATAATTTATTGTATGTAACACGTGTCCTCATTCCTATTGCGGGAATTTAGAAGTAAGCATTTTATAGCAAAACTCAACAACATGTAATATTATACTTTTTGCAATTTACTTACGTAGGCAACCTAGATTTACTTGTGGTTGAACGGGTACCTGTACATTGCATAATGTGCGCGTGTGACGGAACGATCAGTCTCGAGCGTGTCGTCTCATCATACCTGTTTTTGGTCTCACGTACACATAGAGAAGTGTTTACTACAAGTAAAGCCTGCTCGCCTTCGTGAATTGCAAGAACTGTATCAAATTTCATATGAGAGCGAGTTTTTGTCGACTAATATTTTTATTAGCATTGGGCTACGGAGCCTTACAAAACAATAATCTCATAAACCAACAGAATTGCTGTACGTCTGTTCAAACTTTATATTCTGAATGCAGAGCTTATGACATATAAATTTACTTTAACTAGTTGATAGTATGGATGCGAGATCGGGAACTAGATGATCAAAAGTTACTTTTATGCTTTAAATCTGATTTAAAGGTTAAATAAAATTTTACAGCTTCTAGAGTTTGAAAAGTTTACTATTTTTATGTTATTTTGTTGAAGAATTATATGGTTTTTATTAGAGTAATATTTTGTGTTTTGTGTTAACTTTTATTTTGTTAGGTAATATTGCATTTTTATACAAAATCAGTAAGTTTTAATCGGCGTTCTACAACTTTTTTTATTGCACGAACTTAGTAAACAGGCAGTCGGCCCACCGGGTGGAAAGCGGTTACAGTCACCTATAGACGTTTGATATAACAAACATGCTACCAATGTGCTGCCGCTCTATAAAGAAGTAACTCAAGATTGTTACGGCAGTATACTCTAGACCAGGGGTGGTAGCTATCCAGACTAGTAAATACCCCCACCATCTGGTAACTAATCTGCAGAGAACATGGCGTTAAGTGCGGAATATACCATCGAAATTGTAATTAATTCACAGCAGCAGTTTCTCCTTAAAACAGTAATAATAAGTTGCGAAGTCTATTGTAGTCCTAAATCACTAACTTTTGTCAGTTATAAGTTTATATGCTGTTTTTTTACTCCTAGTATTCTTCTTACACGATAACACAAGTTAATGTAATAAAAGTTTTATATGATGTAAGTTTTGTTTTATATGATATAATTTTTATATGATAAAAAGTTTAAAAAAATACCTGAGAAAAATTGTGTATAATAAAATCATCGTGATCTTTGGATAAATAAAATTAATTTCAAAAGTTGAGAACCGCTGTTTTACTAATAGGGTTGACTCTCAAAATTTTGTTCTTCCCGAACCGTCTCATTACAATTTCCAATTTACTCCTAAACTTCTCCAAGACCAACAGCTTATCACTGAAAACCTTTATATTATAAAAGAGCCTTTAAATTCAAAACAGCAAATTAAATGTTAACATTTAAACTCTTCTAAAAGAAAGCGTTTTCGCAAAGTCAAAGTAAACCAATATAAATAAGCCAACAGGTCCTACAAACGGGGTATTTATTCCCCCACAAAGTTGCCCGTCGTAATTTCTTTGAAGTGTTACTTAGTTACCTTGACCTCCTTCGTCTCCCTACTTTCTATGAATATTGGAATAAAACGGGGTATTTTAATAAATTGTACGGGTCTTTTTATACTGGACGTTGATAGTTTAGTGGCTGTTATCGTAGTGATTGAGCAAGCCAAGGCCATGTAAGTTCGTGGCTTGAATTTATACAAACAACGTCTTTCAGTAAAGCAATTGGTGGTTATAGTAATGTGCTATTAAGATTAAGTGACCATTGTGTTTTGTGATCCCTAAGGAGCTGAGTGCTGCTTTATTACAGAGGTTAACCAATGAATGCTCAATTACTGGATTGTTTTCTTTCATGTTACACAGGAATTGTAGAAATAAATAGTGTGTATATTGCCTTACTATATATAGGCAATTTCTCTGATTTTTTTGCATACTACAATATATTACAATGGTGTTGAAAATGAAGGTAAACATCGTACGGGAATTTTCACGTCAAGGTTGCCGATTTATGAAACTCGCCAATCCACTTCGAAGTCGGACAAATATCAGGTTTATCGTTTATTATCCTAAATTGCAAAGACCAGAGCTTAGTAGTGTAACGTTTCAGGATTGATATTATTATATACAAAATATTATTATATACACAAACACGAGGATGGGTGATTTTTTTTTAAACAGAATATAAAAGCCTGGTAATGTGGCTTGGCAATATAGGACGATGAAGTTCATGTCAAGTGAACTGAGTAGAAAGCAATAATTGATAGGCAAAAAGAAATAAACACAAAGAACTCTTAAATCTATATTAATAAAAAAACTGCCTGTGCCCGCGACTTCATTCCCGCGAAACTTGAAGAAATAATACCTTTATACTCCGCTAAACGGCTGGAAAGGTGGTTTTAAAAAAAATCATCAGCGATAATGTTACAGTTATAGATCGTTTCACACAGATGTGGCAATGGGTATAATTTTATTTGTGATGTTATGTTCTTTTTAATTATTAATGACGTTACATATAGACAAATAACGATAATATTTATATTCATTAATTATATTATATGTGTATAATTCCTGAACTCTGTAAGATATTGAAACGGAATATACACAAAATTCTAAGTGAAAATTGCTGTTTTTATATCTAAATTGAAAACCGTAGAGTTAGTTTTGGGCCTATTAGGAAGAGCCTTACAGACAGACAAACAAAAAAATCGTTTAAAAATGGTAAATTATTTTGCATCGTATAAATATTAGGGATAGGTCGAATGTGGTTTGAACCGAATACGAAATTCGGCCGAACTTCGGCTTGAATTCACCACACTTTCTCAAGAGCAACACGCCGTGAGCTGTTGACGTCGTGACAACGCCGACGTGATAACGCCGTAAATTTTAAGTATGAGTAGGTGGTATCCACCTACAAAGAATACATTTTTAGACCTTTGATTGGAAAAAAATCACCATTTCATAATTCTAAATTCATAATGCTTAATTCGTAAAAAGTGATTTCAATCAAAATTAAAGTTGTGATTGCAGATGTCCCTTAGATGTGTTTTTTTTAAAAGTTACGCATTACAATTAAGCAGTTGCACTACTTACCGATGTTTATGTTAGAGGAATAATAAGTTTATTTTATTTTTATTTTTATTTGATGCATATTTCATTAGGCAAAGACTCAATCAAGAACTATTCTTTTTAAAAAATTGCAAGTTAAGTTTTACGTGTTTCTAACTAAAATAAATGACCATGAGTATATAGACGCCAATTTTTATATTACGGTTATGATAGATATTATTTCTATTAACTTCAGTCAAAATAGTGCAAGTAGGTATTTTACATTTTTCTTGCACCGAATTTCGGTATTCGGCTTAAGCTGCCGAAATTCGGTCAAACCGAATGTAAAAAGAATTTCGGCCCATTCTTAGTAAATATCCATTTTTAATTATTTTGGCATTCATGTTAAAATTACACAAAGCTTCAATTTTTAATCATTTATTCGTATTTGTTAACGTTTACCTGAAAATTATAATACCATTTAGAGTTTACAATAAATGTGGTTTTGTCTCTTATATCGATTTTATAAAAAATATATTAATAGGGAACAGTAGACAAATATTTATATGTGGGGGAACAGTAAGTAAATATGAAGCAAAGATAGGCAAGGAATTTTTGAGTGACGACACTTCAGGCAATGACGTCACACAAGGAGGTAATGTGCTCTTGAGTCCGCCCCAAGCGACCCTGATTCTTACGAGTCGAGTGCCCATCTTGAACCCTTTCAGTTTGCCTAGACATAGCTACGTGCTTACGCATAACTTTAATTGGATAACATCTACCTAATTTAGGTTGATCATATTCATAATTTTGGCCATGAAAGAGGAACGCAGGCACGACAAACAAAAACAAAATCTCTATCTGTTGACTACACATGTCTGCCAAAATTAAGAAACAGGGCTATGAATGTGGCATAGATAGTCGGACAGATGGCCAGACCAAAATCAGAAAACAGAATTCTTTTATTCATAATAATGTTATACGTCAATTTTAATAATATGACTAAAAATTATTGAGAAACATGTCTGTAAATAGGATAGACGGACAGAAGGACGATTTTATAATTGTTCTATTTTTCCAACATGATACGGAATCCTAAAAGACCCAAATACGCTTTTTATATATAGATTCGCCACTGATCAAACCCTAGTACCTAGTTTTAACCCTACTTTATTTTGAGAACAAGCATTCACACAGATTACATTGCATAAAATGTTTATCTAGAGGCGTTATTCGCCGCGGAAAACTCCAATCCAGCTCACGAAAAAAAAATCTACCCAATTTTCCGGGATAAAAAATATCCTATGTCCATTCTTGATATCAAGACTACATAATTATAATATATTTAGTACAACTACTTACATTTTACCTATACTAATATTACAAAGAGGAATGATTTGTATTTTTGTATCTTTGTAACGAATAAACTCAAAACTACTGGACCGATTTCAAAAATTCTTTCACCATTCGAATGCTTTTTTTTTTTAAGGGTGAAATGCATTTCGCACATACTGGGTCCTTTGCTAGGGATTAGACCGTTGTTGATCATGGAGGCTTTCCACTGAGGCAATCCAAACAATAATCAACCGGCTTGTGTGGAGACTCGACTAATCAATACCCCACTAAAACCACCCTCCTCCCATGTGCCCCGCGCTTATGGCAGGAAAGGCGTGAGATACAGAACGTAGTTACGCCCACACCGATCCTAGCGCACAAGTGCTTGAGAATGCCCCGGGAGAGGCAAACTCACTTCGTCAACAGGGCTGAAGACTCCTCTGCTCCCTAGATGCTAGAGGGCCCCTGCAGCGGTATTTCAGGGAGGGAGGTCATGCGCATACCTGCGCCTCCGGGCTCCCGACTGACGTCGGCGCCCGCGAGACGCATGCGCACTACCATCTCTCTCCCTATCTCGTTCCGCGGCCTCCTTATGAGACACTACCGTCTCGCAGAAATTGGCCGCGCCCACCCACTAATCGTCGCTGTGCAGCATGGCTTGCACCAGATCGCCCAGCGATTCGATCGGTCCTACAAGTGTCTCGAGTTCAAACCTCTGAGGTGCCCATGCTGCGCACTTGACTAGCGTGTGTAACGCCGTGTCCAGCGCGCCACATTGGCGGCATTGGGGTGAAGGCAAGCAGCCCGCAATCTGACACAGATACTTATCGAAGCAACCGTGCCCGGTAAGTATCTGTGTCATTCTGAAGGTCAGGGTCCCGCGTTTCCGCGAGAGCCATCGCAACAGCTGCGGTCGAACCGCTTCCACCGTGTCAATGCCAGCAACAGGGTTTTCCAACTCTACTGACCAAGATTGGATCATGGCCGCGGTTTCCCGCGTCCTGATCACCTGGAGTTCGGCCTGGCCATAGACCAGGCTACGGGCGAGGGCATCCTGTCGGGAGCGCCGAACTTTGGCTATCATGTCCGCCTGGAGAGGCCAGGGCGGATCGCCTGCCTAGAGTGTCGACGCCATCCACGACACTGTACGGTATCCTCGGATGGTCCTCACCGCCAGGACCCGTTGTGCGCGGCACAACAAAGTCCTATTGTGGCGGTGAAGTGCAGTGGACCAAACGGGTGCACCGTACAGGGCCATACTCCTAAGGATGCCCATACCATTCGAATGCTACATCATCCCTGATTAACATAGGCTATACAAAAATTAAGTATCCCTACTAAAACTTTAATAATGTAAATCATCAATCTAAACAAAATTGGCACTGGAATTGGGTTCTACGATTTTGATGAAATTTTATGTGTTTGAGTGGGTCCCGGGATGTTTTAGATTCACAATTAAACCCGGTAGGTGGCGCTGGAATCGGATCTTAGATTTTTATTTTTTAGGGCAAGACAACGTCTATCGAGATCGCTAGTTAGTGATAAATCCACAAATGTTATATATACAGACATTACATATATTAAATAGAAATAGACATACATACAAACGCACCCCTAGAACTATATAGACCTAATTAGAAATATCAAGTTTTTCAATTTTATGCCTTATATTTATGTACTAGATATTAAAATCCAATTACTCACAATTTTGATTTAGGTCTGTATAATGTTAAGCGTGTAAAATGTTTATAGATGAATAATGAATATATACATACGTTTAAATATCATCATATTCCAACTACGACGACAACGATTATTGGTTGAGTCGTTAAGGCGTGAAAGTAGGGTTGCCAACTATTTTTGAGAAAAATAACGTATAAAATTTTTAAGTAGTGAAAAAATAAAGTACTTGGAAGAAAAGAAAGTATGTTTCAATATTTTATTTATATTATCAAATATAAATTTTATTTTGTGTGCTTCTAGCACACACTAACAAATTACATTATTCTTAAATTTTTGGAAGCAAACTTTACATTCCCAATTTAAATTTAAATAAACAAACAATTCATTATTTATTAAATATATAGATGTCCTGCTCCTTTCATCTCGCCATTTTAGATTAATTACTGATTAAACTCTTTCAGTGAAAGCTGGATCAATAATAGTTCAGTAATTATCCATTTAAGAATTTTATTTTACGCATCAGAGTAACTGTTGGAAATAGAGTATTTTCACATACTTTATTTTTATGCAAAAGTGTAAAGTATATTTACCAAAAATAAAGTAAGATATGTTATTATAAAGTATGGTTGGCAACCCTAAGTGAAAATGTTACAAACAAAAAACCCACATTCGCGTTTATAATATTAGTTAGGATATTAGTAGTAGTAGTGTAGTAGTATGGTTGTGAACAGAGCTACGTAATGTTTTTGAAGGTGTTTCCATTGAATACTCTAAGCATAGGAAGTTCTCGGTTTTTACCTTGCGTTTATCTCGAAATTGGATTTCGGAATAGGTTTACTTCAAACTCATTATTTTAAATTTGATTTATGGCCTTTAATATGCAAAAAACAGTTTTGCCATAAAGAGAAAATTAGAACGACGACCGACTAAGTAGAAAACGCCGCTTTAAGAATTTTCCTTACTAACATTAATTATTCCTAAAAACTTGAGTTCTGCAACATTATTAAGACAGGTTTGTGTAATATGGCTAAAGTATTCGAGTAGAACATACAGATTTAGGAGTAGTTGCTTAATTATACGCGCAGAAATTGCTACAATTTAGAGCAGGACTAACTTACGTAAATAAAACAAATATAATAAATTAACCAACTATAATGACACTTTAAAGCGATGTTTTGATTTGAAATCGTTTATTCGGATTATTTTATATAATTTTTTTAATAAAAACCAAAACCGACTTTAAGCTAAAAAGAAAAAAAATAAACATTTTCTTCAACCACAAAAAAGCAACAACAAATTTGCAAAATATAGTATTTTTTTATGTGTTTTTTTGCGCAAATACATGAATAGCTTTCGAAATAATATATTAAGAGCCTGTAGAAATTGTACTGGCAAGCGTATACAAGTTTGCCTTTTGATGAGTGTGGGCGTTCTTCAACAAGGTTGAAATCGATGTCCCTGGGATCCACTCATCACACCCTAATTTGGTGATAATGAGAACAACTCAGGAGTCTACTCTTTCGAATCAACAAAATTTGAAAACCGATCCACAATTGTCGGGGAAATCGCATAACAAACATACAAAAAAACATACCGTACAATGAGGACCACTTTTTGGTCGGTAAAACATTTAAAAAGAAACCTAATCTTATAAGGTACATGCTATGGTTAGATACATTTGTCTCCTAATATTCAGAATTGGAGAAATTAAGTTTTTTCACTGCTGACTTAGATTATACTTCAAGTAAATTTTAAAACAAATGTGAGGAAAGGTTTAGCCGGGAATTTGAAGGGTTGATATTTTATCGTGCAAATTTTTCAAAAAAAATCTTGAATGTTATTAACAAAGATTTGTGTTTTATTGAAAATCTAAGCTGTTTGTTTAGTCAAATGTGTTTTTAGGCTAAACAAGAACTCCCTCCCTCGTATGGCTTCAGCCAGAGACCTTATAATTCAGAATGTTGGTCGATATTTGGCACTGTCGCACAAATCGGGCCGAGATATATGGAGATTTAGAAGTGGAAGTTCACTATCTTAACCGTTTAGTATTAATTCGAGACTATCCCAAATTAAAGACATAAACATAATAGTTTAAAAAGTAGTGTACGTAGATATGCATGTGGGGTATCGTTAGACAGGTTTCCAAAAATCGGAAATCATAACAATGGCAGTGAGATATGATATTAAGTACTTCGTTTATTATTTAGCTAGTTTTAGAGTAATATTTCAATTGATGTGATATGTGTGGCGACCCTTATAAATTGTGTTTACATTCCAAGCTGCAGTGCGATAGTGCAATGCACTACTCTGAAAATACATGAGCTTACAGAAGCAGTCGTCTTTTCTGAAGCAAACTGTGCTACGTTTATGTTTGTACAATTCTATTTATATACCTTGGATTTATTTTAAGTTAACGAACATGTGTGCATAGCTTTTTCTTTTTACTGATTTATTTTCTGTCTGTTTACTAATTGACTTGTCTTTTAATATAGTTTTGTTAATTAGCCCAGAAATTAATTAAAATAAACAAAAATTCGCATAGTAAATTACAGTTTAGATCAGGATAGCTTTTAGATTATAATTTGAAAAAAGCGTCTTTATAAAAACAACAACACAGTATACAAGATGAAAATGCAAATAACATCTACAATTAATCGACTATTGGTACAACAAGTCTAAAAGACGTCCGACTCATACGGAAGTCTTTTTTATAGTCGTACGTAGCGATACATCACTTGAATGATGTCACTATTAGACTACCCTCTTTCTTGCAAATTATGGTAAAAATAATTAACTTTTTTTAAGAATAATTTTAATAAACCGATTTCAGTTACAGCAACCCTTATGCACTTAACCTCTGATTTACGAGCTCAGTCGTATGCTCTCATGTGGTTTATGTAGCCTATTTTAGCCAAGAATGTGCAGACTTACTTGGGGCAACTCAAAACACCACAATAGTAGTTGTAGGTTATGATAATAAGAGCGCAGACTCTGTTATTTTCCTTGTTAGTTAACAGGCACCATAAAAATGAAATAATACGAACATATATTTAACATAGATCTAATAAACAAAGTCTTTTATAGTTTAACTTAGACAGTGTCTGACAGGTAGCCGAAAATTTTTATGACAGTCATGCGGGATAGGGTACTACTGTAAGGTCCGAGGGTTTTACTATATTCGCTTTCAGCTTTTACGACATCCAGTAAGAAGTTGAACGAGCAACTGTTTGGAATATAAACATTTATATATTCAAATGTATATGGAAGAAGAAATTTACAATTCAAGTAATAAAATTGGTCTATTTGCAGTAGGTATAGTATAATTAACGTGATGGACCAAATTAGGAATTCTCGCATCCACTGCAGCCTTTTTATCTGCGTAACATTGCGGATAAGCTGCAAAAATTTCGGTTTCATTGGTACAGGCACGTTTTACAGAAACCGGCTAATCGAGTGGAGGGACTAATGTCGCCTAGCCATGTCGCTTCTGGCAGGTCCTGGTCAAAGGGGTAAGCCTAACAATTAATGCTGGCTTGACGTCTAAAGGATGACATGCGTGCTAATGGTCTCACAATTAGGGATGCCGAAGATCGCGTAAAGTGCTGAAGAAAAAGTAGGAAGGCGGATCCCGGGCTTCGAGGTAGATGCTCCGAATGCTAAAATTTAACGTTAGGATAGCCGATATTCTCATTCGCCGACGGAATTCTAAAAGAAGCGTTGTCTTTTCTTTCGCCTTCTCCCAATTACTTGGAGTAGGCACATATGTCTTTTCCTTCCATACTTCTCTATTCTGACACTATTCTATATTATTCTATACCAGTGTCACACCACAAATCATCATATCATCCTTCACATAATCCATCCATTTCTTTTTGGGTCTACCTTTACATTTGTATCCATCAATTTTGCAGTTTTAATGTTCTTTTTGTCGGATTTATCTATCATCTAAAAGAAGCGTTAACCGTGTTTAACTCCCCATATGACTAAACTGAATTGCTTTGGCATTGTTGCGTTTTCACCTCACCATTGTGTTGCGAATTAATAGAAGGATGTTAGCATGCCCGACAGACGTTGTTCTGATCTGAAAATATAAAATCTAGGTTCCATCCAGGTATATTGCAGTGCCATCTACTGCGTCCAATCGCAGATTATATCACCGAGGGACCAACTCAAATAAATATAAAAAAATTACGTTAAAATATTGAAACTCGATTCCAGCGCCACCTACCGGGCCCAATTGTGAATCTAACCATTCTCAAATCCACTTGAACACCGAAAAAAATTTATCAAAATCCATCCAACCATTTAGAAGAAGTTCAGTGAAATACATATAAACGGAAGAATGTATCATATGTATGAAGATCTTACTCCTAAATTTGATGCATATAACTCCAGTAATGAGATAAACGCCTGTGACACACATAAACAGGCGAACTTATGTACTAGACAATTTTATATGGGATCCGTTTTTGTCAAAATAGTTACCCACATTATGGGAACCCCTAATAAAACATCGGTACATTCGATGACGCGTAGCAAATTTAACAACCGATAAATGGCATCCATATATTAGCAAAGGGCAGCTATGCAATAAAACTTCATTGCAGGGCTTTTCTGAAAATTGAATTTGACTCGATTCTATGAAATAGTTACATCATTGCTAATAAACTAGTAATAAGAAAGAAGGCAGCACATTTTAGTAATTGTTATGATAGCATTGTTATATATATATATATATATATATATATATATATATATATATATATATATATATATATATATATATATATATATAACGAAGGAAGGTACCCCTTTTTTAGCCTGTCTGCTCAACGGCGACGGACGGTCCACCTGACGGAAAGCGGTTACCATCGCCTATCGACCGACCGCAGCACCGAAGGTGTTATGAATGCGCTGGTAATAAAAAGATAAAAAAAATAGTAGTAATATTAGTTGTTCTCTAGACGGCACTTCTAACACACCACCACCACGCCGCTACCGCGATAATATTCTGTGAATTCTACGTATATGCCTCCTCTACTGCGGCCCTACCACTGACACCCAAACGACAGCGAAAGTGCGGCAACGGCGTGGTCGCACGTAGTGTATATAGTTTAGCGGCGCAGCAGCGGCATAGTGTCGGTGTTTTGTACACGAAACGATTACAAGGGCTCGACTAGATATTCGCAAGTTAACTCGCTTATTAACTAATGCAAATGTAAAATCAGGCTTTACTCTAAAAATATATTGTAATAAAAATATCACTCTCCTACGATATTTTTAGATTAAGCAAAATAAATACGTCGAAGTATTTCACTTATGTCAGCTCTTATCGTTTTTCATAAACAATGGTTCACAGTTATTTTTGGGTTTCGTTAACTCGATATCGCCCTTAAAAGGAAACTCCTTTTAAAAACAGCCTTTTCATACTGACGATCAAGTTTTTGTTATATTTTTCGTCAATTTTTATTTACGGTTGTTTGATTACGGAAAGTTGTTGAAAGTTATTATTTTTTGAGTACATTGATGCCATATTATTTCTCCTTCGGTTAAAGCAAGCAATTATTTGCCGAAAAGTATAACGTGATATTTTGCTGTGCTATTTTATTTTAAAGATTGTGTATAAATTTTATTAAGAATAATTAAATTTAAAAAAGCAATAATTATTTTTGCAATCTTCAATCCACAAGAACTCTTGGCGTCAGTCATAAAGCCACAATTCGGCTGAGGGGCTGCGATGAGATATAACCCTTTGATCCCTAGTTGAAAGTTAGGTCCCAAAGGGCCGATTTTTCAATCACCAGATAAAAGTTATCAGTCTATTCAATTATAACCGGAATTAATTCAAAAGTGAAACCAACTGTTTTATTCATGCAAATGATATATTTAATTTTTCCATGTTACACTTTATTCTATGAATAACTTTTATCTGGTGATTGGAGAATCGGCCCTTAGACATGTAAATTAATAATTACCTCAAGCTGGTACGATTCACAAACAGGGCGAACCCGTATATAAAAAAGAAAAAGAAAATATTATTTACTAATCTCTAGACTAAAGTGTAGAAGGAATAGGCTACTTGAAGATAATTAGATCAACTCTTATTTTAAGATCATATTTCATATAAAATTAAGTGATTTTATGAAGCAAAATTCAAAGTCTGAATAAGAGTTCAAAAAATGCTTTATAAAAGGATTTTTTAAATGTCTAATCTTAAAATAAAAAAAATGCTCCGTATACCTGCCTACAATACATTTAATGAAGATTTTATTACGAAAATTATCAAGAAACCCGGTCTCTATCTTATTTTAGAATATCCAACAAGAACGATTTAGCGCATCCATAAAACTTATCGTAACCTACGAGTTCAATATGTAACATATGAGGCAGCTATTGATGCGGAGTATAAAGTCGGGAAGTAGGGTCGTAAATCGTGCGACTTGTCGTTGCTGATGCCCACCCGCGTC
Source organism: Dendrolimus houi (assembly GCA_039645545.1). Classification (NCBI taxonomy): domain Eukaryota; kingdom Metazoa; phylum Arthropoda; class Insecta; order Lepidoptera; family Lasiocampidae; genus Dendrolimus; species Dendrolimus houi. Next base: position 19,644,066 of record CM077119.1, on the reverse strand, counting down.
CGAAGAATTACCCACAGTGTGCAGACCACTTGCCCAGATTGATTTATTTGCCACTTTGCTACTTGTTTCGTAGTCGATAGGGAGTACTAGATAGCTAGATAGTGGAATGTATTGGAATTCTTAATTATATTCGTACTTTCTAGTGGTAGTTGTTTAGAAAAAACGGAAATCGTAACATAAGTCATGTCCGCACATCTCTCTGTATATGTTTTTTATAATTATTAATCTGAATGCGATTATAAAAAAAACTTCCATGTATCAGCTCCGATGCACGACTGGAGTTTACTCCTACGTTAAAAAACGCGGAGACAGCGGTCGAATGCGGTCGCATAAGGGCGTTTACAAGAAAAGAAAAAATACTGACAGACAAATAACTATTTAGTCAATAGAAAATACACATATAAACACAACACCCACTCACAAACGTATTAATTAAAGATTAAAGTCATATAAGTAATATCAAAGCGCCTGATCGAAACATAATAGTATTGTTAAAACTCATTTTGGAAAGCAAGATTAATGTAGGAGAGGTGAAAATTAACATGACATACATATTAAACTACTTCAATTAAGAAAAATGTTTTGACCGATTTGAATATTATTTTGTTTGTTCGCTCTAATAAAGGGGTGGTTTAAACGAAAGAAAAAAAACAATTTTCTGAGTTACAATGATATGAAAATCGATTCTTAAATAGTAAACTTCTAAACTTTTTGTCACAAATTTTAAACGTCGTGTAGATATTATGAATATCAAGGTAAATGTATATGTTACTGTAAAAGTCCGAATTACTGTAAATCCTAGGATTAACCAACACGAGTTGTTAAACGAGTTGTCCGAATTTATTTAAAATGAAAAGATTTTTCGGGCTTTTACCATAACCTTTTACGAGTTGTTAAATGTTGATTTTGGGAATAAAAGAAGTAGGACCTAATCATTTGTTATTAAATATTCATTAATCCTTTCTTATTAATTCTTTTATCATCAGGATTTACCAGTAAATCTTAGAATGTACCGTAGTTCGAGCTTTTACAGTAAGTAACATATATACATAGTATGTCGGTAGGTTATCACCATGGCACATATTCTGGAATTAGTTCGCTAATTTCCGCGGGCGCAGAAGGATAAATGTTTATAGTAACAATAATACTATATTTCTTAAAAACTTTCTACGCTTGCTGATTTCTTCTCTTAGATATGAATTTATTTTGAGAAAAACTTGTTGCGTAGATTGTATTGTGGATGATATGGCTCTAGTTCCCGTGACGCCTCGTACAAGCGCGGATTAGGGGCATTGGTCAGTTTCAGTGGGTAATCTAGCGGTCGGTTCCTCGCAACTTCTTCTGCTCTGAAGACAGCGTGGAGAACCAGTCATCACATCATATGGGTTTGCTCTGTGTCGAGTTTCATTTAAATCCGTTCAGTAGTTTCAGGTGATGCTCTAACAGACAGACAAAAATTCTTAAAATTGCATTGTCGGAATCCCCTGGTCCGCGTTATCCCCCTGGTTTTTTGACATTTCTAAACGCATTGTACAAACTCGAGCCATTTACAGTTATTATAGTTTAATATAGATAGACAGATAATAAAACTTATAAACAAAATTACATTATTGCGGCCCCACCGTTATAAAATATTATACTGCTTTGGCTTTTGATGAAATAAAAATTGTCTGAATTTTCACACAAAAATGTATAAAATATTCGTGAAAAGTTACGATTACCTCGGCCATAATTCAAGAACATTGTTCGACGTTTTACTGTTTTGGTTATTAATTTCGAAACATATATTTCACAAGTTTCGGATGTATTGCCTGGTATTATGCCACACAGGCGTTGATTGTTTTGAATGTTTTGTATCCGGATTTAAGGGGTTTGTTAGGAATCGCTATGGTTTATCCCTTCATACATGATGGAAATTGTGCTCAAAGGTTGGGTAGGGTGGACGGATAGCTTTGTGTTTCATAAGTTTATACTACCTTTTGTTCGTTATTACAGCCGCGTGAAACGAATCTGGTTTGTTGTATGTAGGTATTTGGAATGAGTTTTCAACCGAAATTTCACAGCACTACTACTATTGTTTTGAGTCGAGTCGTTTCTCTTTCAAGGCCGACAGCATTTTGGTAATAGGCCGGTACCGTCTTAGGACTATTCAACTTCATAAAAGTAATGTCGAAATTCCACCGATGGTAAGGCAAGTGAATGAATAGTATGAATGAATGAATGAATGAATATAAAGCATATTGTGTTTTAAAAGATACAGTTAACAGAAATAAAATTTTATAATACAATAGGCGGTCTTACCGCTATTAGCGATTTCTATAGTAGTAAGATAGATAGTATTAAGATATAGGAACTGTCCAAATACCTATGATGCTAAAAAGGCGATGCAAATTTATATCTATCTGGTAGGCCGTTTGTAAGTATGCTTTATTCCAGCAATAAAAACATACAGGGTCTTACGCACAGATATGACGATTTTATAAAGGTTCCTTTATTTTAAAATAGTTCGGGAACCACAAAAAACATGATTTAAGTTTTAATTTCCCGTTTAATAATGTCAATTTCATTTGTGTCAATAGGGTCGGTAAAACTGGAATGTTTCCCTGCCAAGCTCCGTATATATATTATATGAAAAATATTTTTAGTTTTTGGACTAATATTATCTACAGTTTAATTCCTGGTCCAGAGTTATTTTATAAAACTTCTAATAAAATCTTTGTTAAGAAAAATTTCAAATTTGCGTAAAAACCTTCACGTGTTTCTTGAGCTTTTGCTAATTACACCCATGAAGAAAGTTAATTGAAAACTTGTTTCGGACATCAAACGAGATTTCCACCCCTCAATAAATATGATTCTTGGATTAATCACGGGTGTAGACGCGCGGAGCGTGTGAGATCAAGCTGCCGCCGGCTGCGGCATCCTAGGCCACGTACCCAAAGGCACAACGTAGCCGATTTGACCATGGAACGTCTGTATAGAACCAACAAAACCCATACATTGGGCTTCATTATTTCGAAGAACCGTCTGTATGCGGATTAACAGCAGCAGTTACTCCGCTGGGCGACAAGGCACCCACGAGACCGGCGAGACTCATTGTTAACTTAAATAGACTAGCGTCTTATTAACGAACCATTATTATTTCTAGTGCTTCAGAATTGTAATTACACTTATACAATAATCAAGACTTCTTAGTGTCAGAAATTATATAAACTCAGCGTAAATTAAGTTAAACAAAGACTTTTAAAAAATATCGAATCTCTCGATGTCAAATGATTTAAGATTTTTTCTATGAAGCTGGCAAATAGTGAAACGAAAGACAGATAATGAAATGAAAGGTATGCAACACCAAGGGTGAAGCCAACGCGTTGCCAGCCTTGGACGCGATAAAGAGAATGAAAAAGAGGATAAGATAGAGGGCTCAGATTTCTTTTATTTTTAGATTTAATAGTCAATATACGTATCCGTGCAGGAACGGAGAAAGAATACAATTCCCTGTAGCCGGGCGGCCTGTCGTAAGAGGCAACAAAACAACCCATAGCTAGATGGTAGGGTATTTCCCCGTCTGGATGGCTACCACCTTTGGTCTAGAGTATGCCGCCATAAAAACTTTGGATTGTGTTCCGGCATTAGTGGCCAGCTTCCAGTCTCCCTTAAAATAGCAGCAGCTCATTTGTAACGCCTTTGGTGTTGCAAATGTCCGTAAACGATGGTAACCGCTTTCCATCATGAGGACCCTCTGCCTATCTGTTGAATTCATGCAAAAAAAAAAAACAAATTACACCTAAAATCATCACATTAATAAAATAAATATTTGAAAAAGTTCTCGCTCTGATCATTTGGATGTCTAAATTATTTTTTTTGAAACTAATCTTAAAACTCATGAATGACGAGGAATAAAAGTCCTATGATAATAAGAATATTGACCTGGAAAATAATGGATACAAGTGTAAACGTAGACCAAAAAAGAAATGGATGGATTATGTGAACGATGACATGAGAATTCGTGGTGTGACAGCAGATATATGCCATAATAGAAGTAAGGAAAGAGAAGTCATTGTGCTGCTCCCTAATGATTGAAAGGTGGTGAGAGAAAAAGATTTAAACTCGAACTAAAACTTCTTTAAGAATGTAATAACATAAATATTTGAAAATCATTCGGCAATAAGATTCATATTCCTTCGGAGTATTACTGTAATATTGAAAATCCATTTAAATAAATCCCTCTTTAAAGGACTTCCAATGAAATTGATAGATTTGAATTTCACTGAGATTCCTTTAGGTGGATGTTTTAGTTGAGATTATCGCTGAATGAATTTCATTCACTTAAAGTTATGCGATTTCATTAGAGACGAGCTTTCAGTAAGTACATGAAATTTGTAAGGCCATTTTAATTTCGCCAACAATGTCTATCATACTGTTACGACCGACAAAGACCAATGCACACCTGCAGTTTATTACCTTTTCGGCATTTGGACTTCTTTTGTTTACCTTATGTTTAAAATTTGTAATTAGAAAACAGCCTATTGTGTATTGTACTCGTTTATGGCCATTCGCAGGCATAATTAGGCAGGTCTGCGGATTATGATTTCTAGGAATTTGCGTCGACGCTTACCAGGTAGACATATTGCGTCGTTCACTAAATAAAGCAATGCCGCAACGGAGGGGTGCAGCAGTCTAGCGATAGTCACAAACGAAACAAGACGTGTATACATTAGATAAGCTATATAGTGACGGACTTTGCGCGTGTTATTGAATCGTGTATTACGTTTGTACTGGTTGTGTCCAGTTATATTTGTACCTGTGTTATACGTGTTTGTATAGTTCTAATAAATTCTATACTAATTCCAAAAGGCATTTTAATTCGAGTCCCGTAACTCGTAATAATACAATTTTAACATTTTAACAATTTCAACATTTATTTTTCCCTAAAGTTTGATTATATCTTTTTGAATGACGTGGTTATAAATCCGTGGCAGAGGGTATGTAAGCAAGAGATAGATATATCGCTAAGTTGCTTTAATATAGTGACAACCATATTAACCATATTAAGTTGGTCTAAGTTCATAAATAAAATTATGGATAGTACATATTTTTAATTTTATAGCATAATTAGAAATATATAAATTTGGGTGGATGTCTAGATGATACATTTTACAATAAATTTTACTACTATTGACATAAAAAACAGGCTTTAAAATACCGTTTTATATACTGTTATGTTTAAAATGTCATCATAGAAATAATTTTCATTACCTACTGTTTAAACAATAAATAATGAGCTACCTATTTGACTTTTTTAGTTGTATAAAATTGTGCCGTCATAATTTTGTACACTTGTATTATACAAAATTTATAAGGCCGAGAAGTATTGTAAGATGACAAAAAAGTCACAATTGACTTGACTGTCATCTACCCTATTAAAACTACTTGTCGATTTTAGCTTGTGACTCCTTCTCCAGGGTCTTCTTCCTCTTTATCTATAATGAGGAGGTTGGGGCCTCAAGGTTTATCTCTTTACCCCGGCTGCAACTCAGTGGGCAACTACCCACCGGTAACTGGGTCTGGAGCTGCTGGAGTCTTCTCCACATGGCGATGGCTTCGCAGCAGCTCTCGTTGGCCAATCTGCGGTGTTCGGTGGCCTTCGCCGGCTTTAGGTGGCCATCTGTGGCTTCTGGTGGCCTGTCAGCAGCTTTGTGGGTTTTGTGACCTCACGCCATCGCCCTGATTAGGCGAGCGTATGAGATAACGAGGAGTCGGCTGCCAGGTGCGTTGATGGTCTGGTGGCCGCGCGTGTAGTGGGGCAATCCCGTGGAGTGACGTCTGGCCGCCATTGTCGACGGGGTCGAACATTCGCCACGCCATCATCGCCATAAACTCCTCAAAGCTTATGACTCGTTCAAAACAAAAGAAATATAAGACGTTTTATTTTACTCACAGTGATGTTATGTATATGTTATAATATAACTATAACTTTAGTTTCATATATAACTTCAGTTAGGGCTCTGAGTTTCAAAGTTACTTCTTCAACAGTGACTCTCATTTTAAGTATTCAACTACCATGGAAAATCAAACTATTTAAAAAAATGTGTGTGCAGTTCACATGCAGTAGAAATGAAACCTCAGCGAATATACGCACAGGTAATTCTTCTCGAACTTTTATTAATATAAATTTTATTCCTTCAGCCTACATCCGTCAACATATTATAATTCAAAATAAACTTCTTAAGTATCACTTTAAATTTTTCATTGTTTTAGTTTAAAAAATATTATCAGTTTTATTTCGGTCCAAATTGGATCTATGTTTAATCATCGGTCTTACTGAGTCTCTAATCTGTGCTGCACAATGTAAAACTCGTATTTCATTCTCTCGCAGGATTAGTCATATAAATTTATGTGTTTATCTCTTTTTAGTGTCGCTTTTTCGTTTCATCGAGTTTCAAATCACAATTCTAAAGAAATATTACTTCATAAATAATAGGTTGGGGAAAAAGTCTTTTCGCATATAGTATGTATGAACTTGTAATAAGATCTCTTTGGCTATACCATTTGTATCTGGCTGGTTTTGGTATCATTAAAAAGTTTTAATTTTAAAGAAGACAGTTCCAAATTCAAATTAGGAAAATGTGTGATTTTAATTTGTTTTTCTTATTGTTAAAATGAGTGAATCTAATGAAGAAATTCGATACATTTAAAAATTTTACTACAAAAAAGGTAAAAATGCAACACAAGCCGCGAAAAAAAATTGTGATGTTTATGGACCTAATGCAGTATCTGTGAGAGAAGCGCAAATTTGATTTAAGTGTTTTCAATCCGGAAATTTTGATATCAAAGATGCACGTCGCTCTGGTCGCCCTGTTACGGACAAAATTTATGCCATTTTTGAAAAAGTGGAGCAAGATCAGCATATTAGTAGTTACAATGTAGCTAGAGAACTGGGAATTGACCACAAAACGGTTTTGGCGCATTTGAAAAAAGATGGGTACACAAAAAAAGCTCGATATTTGGGTGCCTCATGAGCTCACTGAAAGAAACCTAATGAACTGTGTACTCATTTGTGATTCTTTATTACGACGTAATGAAACCGAACCATTTTTGAAGTTGTGTCTTTATATTACTACTCGCTTCAATTTAGATTGTCAAATTTTGTAAATAATGGGCTATCTACCAAAAGTTACTAAATCCAAATCGTTCAGACGGCTTCTTGAGTTTAAGCTGATAACTGTTACATTGACAAATTTTGTAAACTATCTACCAAAACTAATAAATAGCAGTTCCCTTCTTGCTTTTAAATGAACGGGCCCAAATGGTCAGCGTGTACAGTATGGAAGGGGATGCTTACCTTTCTATTGGGTGCAATTTCACCTTCTCGTTTGCCACCGGGTGTTTTGTAATGTGCGTATCTGGAGACAAGATTGTACATTATTTTTTTCGTAAAGCGACGCATTTTTGGAAACCGCTGTGTTTTTATGCGCTGTAGTGTCTTGTCAAATCCAAAATGCCCTATGTCATCATGGTTCTTTCAATATTTGCCAGTGATGAAAAGTGGATCACGTACTACAAGAACGTGCGAAAAGATCGTGGTCAAAGGCCGGTCAGGCTTTACAGACTGTGGCGAAACCCGGGTTAATTTGCAACAAAGTGATACTGTGTCTATGGTTGGATTGGAAGGGCATTATTCATTATGAGCTGTTGCCGCCAGGCAAGACTATCGATTCTGAACTGTACTGCGAACAACTGATGAGATTAAAGCAAAAACACAACGTACATTTAATAATAGGTTTTTCACACCTAAAACTGGGGTGACCGAACTCACCACAATTGAAACATCGTATATTCGAATTCATCGTACCAAACCTAGAGCTTTGCAATCGATTTGTTATGTTGAGAGAAAGCGGCCGAAATTAATCAACAGAAGGGGTGTAGTTTTTCACCATGATAACGCTAGATCTCAGACATCTTTACCCACCCAGCAAAAATTACAAGAGTTTGGCTGGGAGGTGTTAATGCATCCGCCGTATAGTCCTGACCTTGCACCTTCAGGTTTTCACCTGTTTCGGTCTCTGCAGAATTCCTTAGGCAGTGTCAGGTTAACATCACGAGAGGACTGCCAAAACCACTTATCGCAGTTTTTTGATCAGAAGCCCCAAAATTTTTATAGCAATGGGGTCACGTCCCTACCTACAAGATGGCAAAAAGTTATCCAACAAAATGGCACCTACATACTTTAGACAAATGTAAATAAACTTTATAAAAAAACCTTTTTTAATTTTTATATAAAATGCGAAGAAACTTTTTCCCCAACCTTATATATTATTCCCCAGTTCTATGACTTAATAGATCTGAATATGTAATATAACGCTGACCTTGTTTCAAGTTATCACATTACACAGAGGTTACGTGAGGTAACGTGCAACTTGTTTTCCGGTCAGTGCTGTGAGAGAATTTTTTATTACCTGAAAAGGTTGAATTTGGCTTGTTCAGCTCACATCAAACAAAGCGACAGGATAAACAAACTCTCACATAATTTGCATGGATATTAAAATTGTTTTAAAGTGTCCTTTTTATGATTTTACACCTACCTACATATTCGGCAGAGAGGTCTAGCTTTATTGGTATTCATTTGGTGATTTGGAAGTGAGTGGCAGTAATATGGGCCCAGGCCCTAGAGTGAGAGATTTCGATAGAGAAACTAACTACGTATACCGGATAAAGCTGAGCAATGAGTATCTCACAATATATTTATTACACCTCAACAACGTACATACATACACTGCTTATCTATTTATCTATTATCTATTACATATAATAAAACTGTAGAAGTTGAATTTCTGTACAATGAAAAAATTTTTGCTAAAAACCGAGTCAGGGGGATGTAAGAAGTGAAATAGAACTAATTTAGATTTTTTAAATTTTATGTTTCTCTGTTTGTACCTGTTTGTACCTAATCTCCGAAACGGCAGAACCGATTTAAATGAAATTTTGTATGGTGCTAGCTTATATCCCTGGCCAACATATAGGATACTTTTGATCCCGAAAAATTAAAGATTTCCCGTGGGATAGTTAAAAAACCGCACCACGCGGACGAAGTTGCGGGCATCAGCTAGTATATAATACTTCCTTTACGAATTTACGAGAGATTTAAATTAAAATAAACGATTTTATAGGAAGAATAGATATATTTAAAAAGCTTATGTTGATTAGGTTTAGTTAGTTAATGTTTCTTATTGTATTATAAGCTGTGCCCGCGTCTTCGTTCGGTGAGGAGTAAAATTATTAGATTAGATTAGAAAATTATCATTATTAGAATTATTTTGGCCAATATAAACATCTATCTTTATTTATAGCCTTTGTGTTATTGTTACGTATAAGCTATATTAATATAAAGTTTAATCTAAATCCGTTCTATAGTTTTGCGGAAAAGAGTATTATAATAAGAAGTTACAAATAAATTACAAAACATTGATATAATTAAATATGAATTTACTTAGTTCATTTCAAAATGGATAAATAAATTTTCTTTAAATAAAATTCTCTCTAATTAAGAGTTGTGGAGAAAGTTCCAAGCCTCACTGAAACACAAAGGAAATTAAATTTAAACTACTCTATAGCATCGTGATGGTGACAATACTTCTGTTTGTTTTATTTTAATCGAATTAAAAATGTATTTCTAAATTAATTTGTAGATATATTGTCATGTATGCCCCTTAATAGTTTATTTAGGACAATATTGTACTTAACATCAACATGCACTTGAAAACAATTAAATTCTCCATTAAGTACAATTTTGTCGGTAACCCTACAACTTCCTAGACATGCCATATCCGCCAGTCCAGTCCCGAGGGAAAGGTATAAGAAATGCTGGTTAGGCTTAAATTGACGTCGAGAAGGATAACGTGCGTACCAATGGTTTCAGAAGTGGAAAAGAAAAAATAGGAAGTGGACCCCAAGGTTCGAAGAGAACACTCCGAATGTAACTAGGACTTAACGCTCGGATGATGATGATGATGACATACAAAGACAGACGAGTAGACGGACATAAGTAAAAAAAGTGGTGGAAATTATAGCTGTTTTAATATATCGCCATACAGCCATGAAGTTATTTCACATTGTCACTGCTATTTCATCGGTGAGAAATATCAACCGATATTTTAGAAGTGACGACAAAATAACAGTACCGCGATATATATCAGTGACGACTAGAACTACAAGTGATTATTGGAACTGTGGAAGGAAATAATACGTTGCACTCTCAACGTTACTTCACTGTGTTATTAACTCAACCAAATGAATACCTTACATTTTAAAGAATAAGATTCCATTTTAGTAAAATAAGTACGTTTGTTTGTCGTTTCGGCTATCTACTTTAGCTATTTTGTATTACATGATGGTTTAACGGTTTGTCTCACGTGAAATATTGATCTTGGGAAATTTCACGGTCGTTTCCTATTCTTATAAGTGGATTGAAAAGTAATTTATTTTATATCACTGTTATTTAACCCGTGATCAGTAAAATGTGATATCACTAATTAAAATATAAGGTTTTTTGGTAAATGGGCTACGGATCACTATTTTAAAATAACGGACTACTTCTTATCTATGAGTGCGATGTTAAGTAACAGTGATTAAATCTATGAGGACTGAATAATTTGAATTAACCGTATAATGTACATGTATGTGCCTATTGATTTAGATAATACGCAAGCACTCAGAAGGGAAATGCGATTAATTAAACATTACTTGTGCTTCGTAATGTGGGAACATAGAGAATAGCTAATAAGGTTTTATGGTAATCTTATAGAATAATACATTATGCGTAAATCGAACAATTCATTTATAGACGTCTTGAGAAATCTAATAACGTAAATTGATAATATACATAATTAATTAAAATTTGATACACCATTACATAAATATGTAGGTAGATGACACGTGTTATAATAAATTCTATTTTTTTTACGCATACAAGAGTGGGCGCTAAAATACCAAACTAGCTTACTTTTGTAATAACTGTTTGTATAATCACGTATGAACGGTTCCTATATCTTACTATTCATTCACTTGCCTCACCATCAGTAGAATTTTGAGATTAGTTTTATGGAGCTTATGTCAAATTTTAACCAATAGTGAGGCAAATGAATGGTTAGTAAAGTATGGGAACCGGTCACCACTGGAATGCCGAACGTTTTTCGTAAAATGAGGTAAACAATAAAAAAACATTTTTTATAAAAAAATACTTTTCATTTGAATTCACACAGTACACTGTTGAATTTTTCATTATATTTCACAGGAAACGTTACCAGTGGCAAAATTCGGAATTTTACTATTGCCCAATAGTGGGCACGCAACATGTGGGTAGCTAAAAAGTTCAAGACAAACGGTTGTGTCGCCCACATTCCAGATTTTGTTATAGGTATGACGTACGGACCTGTTATAGATATGACGTCATTACTGTGTATACTCTTACAAAATCTTAGAGGCTGCGATTTTTGAGGAATATTAAAATGTCTTAATCAATTTAACTATTATCTATTCTATTGATTTACTTATCCACGAAGTAATATCTCTTATATTTCGTCTTTCTCGAATCATTTGGGATCGGCACAATACATCTACTCCTGTATTTTAGCATACGTCCTCTGGCATACTACAAATTCATGTCACCCTTCACGCAATCCACTCATTTTTTATCGGCCCACCTTTATTCTTATATTTATCAATCTTTTTTTCAGTTTCACAATTTTTTGATAACATGATTTTATCTCCTCCTCATTACGTGTCTATATCAACTTAAACTCGTTCTCTCTATATAATTAAATATTAAGACATATTTATCTAATTTACAGATTACATAATTATATTGTATTTTGTAATATTTTGTATATCGTAATGTATTGTATTGTTAACATATTGTTACATGCCGTCAAAGATAAGCGCACAGCTGTCTGTTGTAAGCGCAGTCTATTGTCTTCCTCCCGGATTAAGGAATTCTTTGTGTTTTGAATTTGCAACTAAAAAACATGCTATTGTTTTTCTACTTGTTTTATAACCATCATTAGCGTCGAACTAATCCTTATTGTTATTGTTTTCGACTTTGTGGACGTTCGCAGGTGTGCAAATTACTATTTCCCTGAAACTCGGTGTGCGCGGCCAATTTCTTTGTACTGTGTAGTTAGTATAAGACGATGCCCGAATGGAGGGGTGGGCAGTCAAGCGACGACTACGAGACGGATAAGACGTTTGTAGTACTCTCCATTAGCGATATAGACGATGGAGTTTACGCGTGTCGAATTGCATTGAATTGTGCAGTGTGAACTGGTTGCATCCAGTTTTATTTGTATTTGTTTTATATGTTTTGTACAGTTCTAATAAATTCTAAAGTAGTTCTAATAATTCGATTCGTAATAATATAAATTCCAAAAAATAAAATACATTTCTAGGTATTTTTAAAATTCGAGGCCTGCTCAAGGAAGCTCTGTATAAATACTAGAAAGTAACTGCAGTTCACTTTAATTTTAACAATGTGTGTAAATGCATATCTGTCTGCCATAAACCCGGATTATTACCTGAAAAAATTTGTAATTAGAAAAGCCGCCTATTGTGTATTGTAATTCTTTATGATGGTCGTTAGCCAGGTATGGTTCTTGGAAAACTTGAGTCCACGCGGTCGATTGCACCGTTTAATATAAAACAATGCCCGAATGGGAGGGTAAGGCAGTCTAGCGAGAACCACGATCAAACCAAGACGTGTACATTCGATAAGCGATATAGTGACGGACTTTGCGCGTATTATTTAATTGTGCATTACATTTGGACTTATTGCGTCCGGTTATATTTGTACCTATGTTATACGTGTTTGTATAGTTCTAATACATTCTACAGTAATTCCAAACGGCATTTTAATTCGAGTTCCGTAACTCGTAACAGTATATTCATAAGTTTATACTAATTCAGATCTTGAGCCGGCATTTCAACCTGTGAAATAGAGGAAAATCTGTATTTTATGATAAGACTCGAAATAGTTAATATTAAGTACGGATTTTTCTAAATAACATTGTATATTAAATAAAGTTTTATAGATAGCTTAATATGTCCTTTAACAAAATTTAATCTTACTTATTCTAAAATTTAATTAAGCACCATTCAGCCGTTTAGTGATGAAAGGTAACCAACAAATAATAATACTTTATAATGTTAATTAATAAGAATAAGTAGGAAGACTGAACAAAGCAACATCAACATTCGGGACTAATGAATGTCATGCAGAAAGAATTACTGTTCAAAGTGTATGTAAATAATAATTACCAGAGTAAAAGGAAAATGTTTATTCGAAACACAAATCGAATACTGTGTTAACCAGAGCGAAATCGATTTGGAACATATATGCATGAGTATACTGATTCGTTTACCATTCGAGTATAACCGCTCTGGCAAAAGTTACTCGTTTTTTACTAGTATTGCAAATACCTGTGTTTGCATATTAATATTTGATTAATCACAACGAAAGCTACTCTTTGACATGTGTACCAATGGTCTCAATACAAGGGAAGCCGAAATGGAGAAGAAAAAGTAGTAAAGAGGACCCTGGGCGTCGAAGCGATCGCTCCGAACGCAACCGGGATTTAACGCTCGGACGATGACGAACGAAAGCTAGTCTTTGAATTAGATCTTCGTTGGTTATTAGAAAACAATGTTCATATAAAAGAGCGGGCGTTAAATACCTTGCTAACATCTTCCCTTTAAACATATAAATTAATCAATCCTTATCAATTATATAAATAAAAATATATAATATTGTGGCGAGTGATAGTGGAACAATTTAGTTTAGGTTTAAGAAGTTTTAGAAAAAGGTAGAAGAGTCTGGAAGGAAAAGACAAGGACAGATACATTTTAGACCGGGATAGATAATAAACGAAAGTTATAGAATAGAATGTTCGGGAAGGAAAAGACAGAGATAGACAGATGTTAGAAAGCGATAGATGATGAACTAAAGTTCTAGAATAGAAGAAGGTTCGGGAAGGAAAAGACAGAGATAGATAGATGTTTAGAAAGGGATAGATAGTAAATAAAAAAATAATGAAAACAAGATGAAAATTATGGGTTCCAGAAGATTCTTCCGGGTATATAAACAGCGTAATGCGCGCGCCTATCGGGCAGTTTGAGTTCAGTTCAATACAGCGAAGTGACAAGTGCGATACGTAAGAGTTGGAAGAGAAGTTTATTAGAAGACAGTGACGAATTTATTGGTGAATTTAGTGAAAAGTTTAGTGGGCAGTTCAGTGAAGGAGGAGTGTAGCGTAGTTTAAAAGAAGATCCAGAAGCGAGTTACACGCGGTAAATTCGGAGGTGAGCACTGCAGTAGCAGGAGGTGGTCTACGTAATATCGGCGACGGTATTGTGAGTCAAACATATAAGATGTTTCACACACGTCGGGACAGTGCGTCGTTAGTTGTGCGTGTAGGGGCAACCCATCGAAGAAGAATCACGCACGGCTGTGTAAGTCAATAAAACTGGTGTTTTCTTCCAATCCTAAGTGCGTACCCCCTCTCGCACGTAACAATATATATAATATTTTAAATATTATTCAAACAACAATAAAGGTATGCTATTTGACTCGTTAAAGATGCAATGATATCTTGCTACTCTCAGATTCAGACTGCGCCGTTTTGTTAAACAATAAAAAGTATCACTTTATTTGACTGTCAACTACCCTATTCAGCCCCGAATAATAGATGAAGCTGGGGAATCAAAAATACCCACGTAATTTTTTTATATAATAATAATCGGCAGACAAACACACATATTGCATATCCCCAAATTAAGCAAGTTACGCTTGTATTATGGGTAGTATACAACGAATTACTCTGGGGCCGATCCCAGACACCTAGACCAGTTACCTCCGTAAATTGTTCTCGAATGTAGCCAGTTTATTTATTTAAAGTATCATGGCCAGACATTTTGCCGATATCAAACAACGTGCAAACAAGAATTGTTTGTTTTAGAAAGCCATGTTTGTGGATGAAGTAATAAATTCAATTGTACGTGTTATTTGTTTTATAACGATTGGTTTAATAGAATATTTTATTAGTTATCTGTTTCAAATGTAAAAAGCAAATTAAAAAATTATACTGCGCGGTGTTATATAAAGTTTCAATATATTTTTATGTATTACTAACTGTAGCTTTTATTTTGTTTGACACGGGCTACATATACATTATCTTCTGAATCTTTTAAATTATACTAAATCTATCTATACTAATGTTATAAAGAGGTAAAGTTTGTGAGTTTGTGACGTTGTAGGGGGTAATCTCCGAAATTACTAAACCGATTTATAAAATTCTTTCACTGTTGGCAAGCTACACAATTCCCAGTTGACATAGGCTATATTATATTTTCAAAAAAAAATAGGGATCCTTACTAAAACTCCAATAGAGTAACCCAAGGTGTAAAAAAATACCTAAAATCGCGTGCGCTGCGAAAACTATTGATGATAGAATAAAATAATGTACTACGACTTTGCAGAACACATCATTATTTACAAAAAGTGTCGCGACAACATGTGTCTAAATATTATAATTATGCCACAATAAGTGTTCTTTTATTTAAAAAAATTAATTAAAACGCTGCCGCTAGAAAAGGCTCTTTATTTTTATCTTGGTATTCATCCTTATCAAAGTAAATTATTTCATATTCAAGACTGCTGCAATACCTTTATATAACTTTTTGAATTATTCAATTCGGATATTTCATTCGAAAGATATCACTAGCTTAAAAATGTAAGTATTAGAAAAAAGTTGTGTGGTCGCCGCGCACCCTAATCGGCTAGATAGGCTTATGCGATGTAGGCCTCACTGGGGTACAGGCAGTACGGGAGGGGAAATATTTTGAATTCGCTTAGTAGGTAATTAAACTCAACCAAAATAAAGAGTTAAAGTTTGTGAGTTTGTGACGTTGTAGGGGATAATCTCTGGATCTACTAAATCGTTTTTGAAAATTCTTTCACCAGTGGAAAGCTACATTATTCCTGAGTGACATAGGGTATATTTGATTGTGATTAATAACAAGTATTTTTTTTCTGATGCCTAGCGAAATGGGCACAGGGCAGCTAGTATAAGATAAAACTGCTGTTTTAATCGCTAATATTTGCATTGTAATCCATTGGATTGTTTCCGAAGCTATTGTAGACAAACATTCAGACCGATTATTAGTGATTAAAATTCTATAAACTGTTATTTATGATTAGGCATGTAATAAATGCAGTTTTAGCTTAAATTTTGGTATTGATATTGAAGTCACTGATAGATACATCGATGTTATTGCTACACATTATTATATTATTACTTACGTATTCTACCTATAATCTCTTAAGGACGCTAATTAAAAAAGATAATAAAATGTTGTTTATAAAATATAAATTTCATTATTCCAAGTCATGAAAGGAACTGAAAAAACTCAGAAATAAATCAATTTCATTTGGTTATATACTTAATAATATATATAATACGAAAACTATTAAATTCAGTTTCGTGAAGAACTCACAGACTGAGTTGAGCAACAAAATTATAGTTGGTAGGTATTATTTTTCGGGCTCAATATCACTTGCTCGCGAAATATACAAAACTTCCAGGCAAGTTAGATAGGCAATAAATATTTCCCAGACAGACACTTTGGCACTATGTTATTGAAGAGAGATGGTTCCATAAAGTAATTGTATTGTAATTCCAAATAAATTGCAGAACCTTACGAGGTTTGAGCCGAGCATATAATATATATTCAAGAAAAATGGCGCCGAGGTTTAAGGATCAGCAAGGTTATTCTGAAACGGTCCTTTGTTAGATTTGAATATGGAATAGACCTTATTAAATGGTAGAACGAAAAATTACGCCAAAATTCAGCTATGTAATGTGAACATAGCAACTGATGTTTCTTTTATATTATAACTAGCTGACCCGTGACCACTGGGCGTCAAAAAAAATATTAATGACAATCAAGTATAGACTATGCCATTCAGGAATAATGTAGCTCTCTATTGCTGAAAGAATTTTCGAAAAGGTTCAGTAGGTCCAGGCACTAGTTCCTACAAACAAACAAACTAATACACTTCACCTCTTTATAATATTGTTACGTGTTACCGGACTCGAATTAAAATGCCGTTGGAATTATTATAGAGTTTATTAGAACTATACAAACACGTATAACACAAGTACAAATGTAACCGGACACAACAAATCCAAACATATTGCAGAAGGTCGTAATTCAATAAAACGCGCAAAGACTGTCACACACACGTACGTACACGTACACACGTCACGCCTTGATCGTGGTTCTCGTTCAACTGCCTCCTCTCTCAATCAGCTCGTCGTTTTATACTTCACGAATGCGAATGTGCTCGCCCGGCAACGTCCACCCGATTTCCTAGTAATCGTAATCTGCACACCTGGCTAATGATACTTGCAAGCGGCCATAAACGAGAACAATAGGCTGTTCTCTACAATAACCAGAAAAGTATGCCAATAAATAAGTGAACAAAAGAAGACGATCATAAAAGGATTACAATTAGTTCAAATGCCGACTGGTAATAAAATGTGCTTTTACAGACTGTACGTGGAATTTGTCTCTGTCCAAGCCTAAGTTGTAACAATATTAACTTATAGACTATGACTATGCATTCATTATCTTACTAGGTATTAGCTAGCATTTTATTCTTGTCAAAACATGTGAAAGTACTTGGTATCATTCCTAATAAGCTAAATCAACAGTTTAGGAATGGTGTATCCTTAAAATTGTTGACACATTTTTAGCTATGTGTAAAGTTTCTTGTGAAAACCTAGCTAGGTTTTGATATTTTCTCTGCAGAATTGTTCTTCTATAGTTCTGTCAATTCATTATCAGTTTGTTGTAGCATTTTTCTTGTTCTTTTATTTTATTAAAGAATCTGTTAGAACCCAGGTTCTGAAGCAGACGTTACTACTTTCCTCTTTCACTTCACGAGAATTGCACTCTTTAGATACATTGTTTTTCTGCAGAAGATAATTTTCGTACACTAAAAACAAGATTTTGAATTGAATTACTTTAAATCTTTTAGACAACTTAAGCCGCAAGATATTAAAGTAGAAAACGTTTTATATTTATCGTCTATAGACACAATGTGACTAAAATTTTATCCAAAAGTTTATTTTGTAAAAAAAAACAAGGTATAGCTTAAAATGTTTAAAATGTAAAACGCTGAAAATAATCATAATTGCAAGATATTATTTATACAGACATAAATATTTGTGCTGTTCTTCCTTTTTTATTTTTACTTCTTTTTAATTTAATTATACCTAGACATAAGTTGTTAAAAGTATCCTCTCAGTCAGGTTGCCTGGAAGAGATCGCTTTAAGCAATAAGGCCGCCTTTTGTTTTGCCGTTAAATTATTGTAATGATTTATTCTGTAATTGTTTATTTGGTGAACAATAAAGTGTTTTCTATTCCATTCTATTCTAAATATTTGCGAGTTCCATATTTTTTAGTACCTATAAGTAAATAACTTTTACGAAGTCTTGTTAAGGAGTAAACTAAAGAAAAATAGCTAAAATTTGTGAATCTTTCTTATTTTAATCCTAATCATATTTTTACGTGTCCCAAAAATGTATAGAGTATAGTATATTAGTCTTAAAACATTTGCTTAAGACATGCGAAATACAACAAACCTTTGGCACAATGTGCTTTGTCTTTTCATTACAGTCAGGCGTACGTGAATCTGCATCACGAAACCTTGTTCCAATTGCTCGTCCTGTTCAAGAGAGGCCGTATTTCCCTTGAGAATGTTTCAGCTCCATTGTTCGGCTTTTCTCATAATGCGCAGATGCAACAGGAAAATGGTACGTATGGAACGACTCTATTGAATTTTGGTCGTAACCTTCGCTGCACTCGAAATCTTATATATCAAATCTTAATCTACAAGTTTTATATTTATAAGTTCTTGTGTTTTATGAGAAAAATTTTCATTATGGAAGAATATTGTTACAACTTAGGCTTGGACAGAGACAAATTCCACGTACAGTCTGTAAAAGCACATTTTATTACCTGTCAGCATTTGAACTAATTGTAATGATCGTTTTCTTTTTGTTTACTTATTTATTGGCATACGTTTCTAGTATTCTGAAGAACAGCATATTGTTCTATTGTACTCGTTACTAGCCACTTGCAGGCATCATTAGCCAGGTATTTACGGATTAAGTACTAGCTGATTCTAGGAAATTATGTCGACGATACGATACGGGGCATATTTGCATTTGTGCAGGATAAAACGATGGCTTGATTGAGAGAGGGAGTCAGTTGAGCTACAACTACGATACGGGCGTGACGTGTGTACATTCAGGAATCTAATAATGACGGACTTTGCGCGTTTTATTGAATTACGAACTTCTGCATTATGTTTGGATTTGTTGTGTTCGGTTATATTTGTACCTGTGTTATACGTGTTTTATAGATCTAATAAACTCTATAATCATTCACACGGCATTTTAATTCGAGTCCCGCTAACTCGTAACAATATTATTAATAAATAATTTTTGGATATTTTAATCTAAGGCGATAGTTTGTTACAGATGTTGAAAGCGGTGTCTAGCGTCAGTCGACGTTGGACGTCGCGTTCCGCATCGGATTAACGTTAAACCGATGGTCACTGTGGAAACATCTAAACGCGTGTCAATTTTCCCGGGCACCCTTATGATTGGTCAGATTTGTTTGACAAATTAATTGACGGCTAAAATGCGACGTATTTATACTGGAATGTTCAAGAATGGCTTTGGACGCCGCGCATAGCATAATATGTGTGCCGCGTCATACATCTGAGTAAGACTAGAATGTGGTGTGCGGAGTATCCCCAATAAAGTTTATAATTTGGTTTATAACCTGTTTTATATGCCATTACGCTTCGAACGCGTTAAAACATCAACACAATACTTATTGGTAATTGTAATAGGAAAGCCGGCTTTTTTTTGTTGCGTCTGGCATCAAGCTTCTTTATTTCTATATACAGGTTGATTTTTTTAAGTGAGCTTCCACTGCCCAATCCAAAACATAAGACATAGTGAAAAATACTCAAAGGAGATTCAGAGCCGATTTTGATGAAAACGAAAATGGCATTAAGTTTGACACTCCTTTACATAAATTGATTCTTATAGGCAGTAAATGAGATTGTGTAATTATAGAGTATGTGTTTTTTTTTTCAAAATCAGCCGATTCGATTCCTTACTAGAATAATTGATCTTATAACTATCTAACGATGCCGATTTCGTTTCCATCATAATCGGTCCCGAGTCTCCTTAGAGTATTTTTCGCTATTTCGTATATGTAGTTTAGCATTTGGCTTTAGAGTCCTAATTGAAAAATTCTCCTGTATACCCAGTAACACATACCGCGATCGTAATTTAAGAATTATTCTACGCGTTTAACCGCGGGCGTCATTCTCCGCACCAAGTTTTCTTTAAAAATATTATACTTTTTTAAGATTCTTTCCGTTTCAACTGCTTTGTTAATAATAATAATGAGCGCTAATCAATTAATTGAAGTCAAACATAAATGATCTGGCATTAGTTTAAAAAAATCTGGTAGCGATCAATGATGCGCATTGGACAATGGCCCGCCAACAAGGAGAGTTGCTCTTAAGTACATTCAAAAACTTTATTGAATACCCATCTGCCCATAAATTGCACTAACTTATCGGAAATGTCGTCATCTAATAAGAACAGAAGATAATGGGAAAAGCTGAAGAGTAAACTTCGGAACTTATCGTTTTCGGTGTAAAAATTGAACGGGTCCGCCTAAAACTTTCAGAAGCTTTTGCAAAGAATTTTGATAATGGAAGCGCGTAAATAATGTTTTTATCTGGCGGCTGTCAAATAAAAATTTGAAGACTCAAATAAAACTAAATTTACATTACTACTGACATTATATTACTTTAGTTAAACTGCGTAATATTTTTATACAAAAAATCGCCTAGAGGCGGTGGACAAGGAAGGTTTTATTACTAGGTATGCAACCTAAAAAACTTGTTACTGACAGTATCCTATATCTCAAGGTATGTTATTCGATATCATTATTGTCATCCTAGTGTTAAATCTCGGTTGCGCTTGGAGCGTCTGCCTTGAAGCCTGAGTTCCTTTTCCTGCTTATTCTTTTTCTTCTTGTTGATTCAATATAATTTACTTAATTTACGCAAGATCAAATTTTTTGTGCAAACTATTCACGATTATAGGTACACATAGTTCAACCATGTATAGAATTTTATGTGCACTCAAGTTTTTACCCCTCGGTTACATGTTTTTTTATTGCTGGAGAACACATGCGGCTTACATGGTGGAAAGTGGCTACCGTCGCCTATGAATAGGCAACACCAGAGGTACTGCCAATATGCTGCTGGTGCCGGTCCCAAAGAGAGGAATGGAACCCTGGCCATTAATACCGGAACACAACTCAAGGTTGTTACGGCAGCATCATCTTGGCTAAGAATGGTCGCTATCCAAACGGGTAAATGCCCTGCTACCTGGCTGTATAGTCGCCTCTTACGATAGACTGCCCGGCCGCAGCAATTGATTCTTTCTCCGTTTCTGTAAGGTTAATTGGTTCCATATTTTCTATATATAGTTCAAAAATATTCAGATAAATGACTATTATATACATAAAGGGACGGTCGGACATGAGAATTTTATTCGGATTCCGTTCGTATTGTTACAACTCAGGTCCCAACAAAAACAAAACCCACCTGCATATATGAAACAAAGCACATTTATTACCGGCCCGTATTAAAACTAATTGTAACTCTTTTATGATCGTTCTCTTTTGTTTACTTTGTGTTTAAAATTTGTGATTAGAAAATAGTCCATTGTTATTGTACTCTTTTATGGTAGTTTGCGGCTGAGTCATTAGCCAGGTGTGGCGTATTAAGCCGACTTAGATACAGGGACATTGCATTTGTGCAGTATAAAACCATGACCTGATGGAGGCGGAGTCAGTCGAGCGATATCCACGAGCGAAGCAAGACGTGTGTACTACAATCGGGAATCTAATAAGTGACGGACTTTGCACGTTTTATTGAATTACGACCTTCTGCACTACGTTTGGACTTGTTGTGTTCGGTTATATTTGTACCTGTGTTATACGTGTTTGTATAGTTTTAATAAACTCTATAATAATTCCAACAGCATTTTAATTCGAGTCTCGCAACTCGTAACAGTATGATATAAGTTTTACGACTATAGGTTTTGTGTATTATCTTGGAAGGTAATTGATTTTTCGGTATTCATCACACATGGCTCAGAAAGAAAACCTCTCGAGTAAAAGGCGCCTTTCTTTACGTACAAATATATGAAAATTATAATTTAGCAGTTGAGCACAAAATTTTGGCATTTATAAAACAAGGCTGTTATTTGTTTTAAGCTTGAAGCAGAAAGCACGACGGATGGCGAGCGTGCTGCGAATGTTTGTTCAACAAACAAAAATCTGGCTTGCTAAAGCGTAAAATATCAAAGATTCCGCCTACTGGATATTTCATAGGGATGTCCCGGATAATGCTGGTATAATTTCCAATACAACTGGAGGTTACGATTTACCAAGATCTTAAGTTTTTTTATTTAATATGAACAGGATATATTTACTTTATTGCAATAATAAAATTATTAAAACCATAGACTTAAAAATAAATTTACATTAAAAAAATTCGAGGCCGTCAATTATTTAGGCAATGCAATTGAGAAGCTCATTAATGTAATCTAATGGAGTCCTAGGAAAAGGTTACATATTTGTGCCGTTTGGGGTTGAAACATTAGACTCGTGGGGTCCGTCGGCAAATAGTTTCTTTAAAGACATATGTAAGAAACTCTTTGACACTACCCGTGATCAGAGGGCTGGCTCATATTTTGCACAACAAATAAGTATTGCCATACAGCGTGGCAATGCAGCCAGCCTTCTAGGCACACTCCCCGGTGGGAGTGATCTGCTACATAATGTATTTATATTATAGTTCTTCTTATCTTTTTTTTGTCCCAAATTGATTTGATTAAAATTAGTTTAAATCGCATTTAAAATCGTTAAAACATAGTTACACTATAAATTTTTGATGGAAATATATTAGGAATAATAAAAATCTAACCAATATTTGAATTTTACGTATATTGTGTACTAATGGATATACACATATCAGAGGGCCTAAAATTGTCGCCTTTGAAGAAACTGTTAGTATAGTATTAGTAAATTGACTCGTGTCTAGATATATAATTATACTGGTTGTACTAAGATATGCCAGCGACTTCGTCCATGCTTGACTTGAAATTCCCGCGGGATTGCCGGGACAAAAAGTACCACAACATTTAAAAAAGTATGTAAGTAACCGTTTTAGTGTTACCTGTGGAATAAGTAAATTTTTATGCACCCGAACAAATACAAACCGCTCCCGGGAAAATTTTTCGCAGGATTCCCAAGATAAAAAATATCACACATTTTATTACATAAAATTTGCTATCGATCCGTGAAAAAATTGCATTGGTATTCGATTTTTTTAATCTGGCCATTTTAAGTAATTCCCAGAATTTTAAGTCTAAAAATTTGCTGTCGATTAGCAAAAACCGCATCGAAATCGGCCCGGTAGTTTTTAAATGAATCTCAAACAAACAAACAGACAGACAAACCGCCAAACAGATAAGAATTATAAAAAAAATGGTTCGTGATCTCCAACGTTTGTATAGT
This sequence comes from Dendrolimus houi, assembly GCA_039645545.1. NCBI lineage: Eukaryota > Metazoa > Arthropoda > Insecta > Lepidoptera > Lasiocampidae > Dendrolimus > Dendrolimus houi. The sequence continues at coordinate 19,620,337 of CM077119.1, read as the reverse complement.
CATATATTCCAGTTGGTTTTTTTAAATAGCTTCAATGTACAGACACGGTATTTTTATAATTTTATAGTATTATAGATAGATTTGTTATGGTCATCATATGAATCTGCGAAAGCGACCTCTTTAGGCTCTCTGACTCACTTCAAGTTTTAGTTCTTGATTATAATTTAACTGACTTTTACCCGTGGCTTCACTCACGTTAAAACAGGATATATATGTTATAAAGTGGGCAGTTATAGCTCTTAGAAATGTTGAACTTTTTCATCCATATATACACTTTTATATTCACCATCATCACCATGACAGTAACACATTAACATTGTCGCTTTCATTGTTGTTTCCATGACGATGTATTTGTTAGCAAATTGCAACGGTGGCGCCATCTTTTCGGCTATATTCGTCTATCCCTCGGGAATAGTACTTCTGTATGAAAGGTACCCTATGTCTTATACTATATCCCCGACAACGTCTATGCAAAATTTCGTCACGATCTTTTGACGAAAAGACATCGACGAACGATTGCATAGTTAAAGCGTCACAAACAAACAGACAAACAAACGCATATTTGCATTTATAATATTAGTTAAAATAACGTTACTTTTATTTTGTTTTCTAAGAAATTTTACGCATTCAGGTAATTATTAAAATTCCATTAAAACTTTCTTAAATTTTAAAGGAATACAAAGGAGACTTTCTATTACCGTAATCCCTTTTTAGGATTTCGTAGTTTGTAGCAAGTTTGGCAAAATGGTAGCTGTTAATATTATCATTAACAAACCTAACTTTCAGCCTCGTAGTCTGTTTGATTAAAAGCTATAGGTAATTAGACAGACGTGATTCCTTCAGCGGCTGCTTTCTAACAATCGCTTAGTGAAATTGAAGCATCTGGATATGCTGGTAGTTGTAAGACATAGTATTAAGTTCCACTATATTTTGATACTTATCATTTTTATCATACCAATCTGCTAAAGCGGCCGCTTTAGGCCCTCTGTGCCCGCGTCTCTGTACGCGCGGGACTTTACATTTATATCTTCCAAAGGAGAAAGATATCAAATTAGAACATAAAGGAAAAAAAATCTGGTTTAATTCTTACAGTTTAATTTTTTTTTATTGCCTGAATTCAGACAGGCAGACGGTCTACCTGATAGAAAGCGATTACCACCGCCTATGGACATTTGTGACACCAAAGTTGCTACCAATGTGCTGCCGCTCTCTAATGGGAACTGAAATCAATTATTATTGAGCAATCTGAAGCCTATATGAGATAAACTTCCAGTCAGACAGAAATACCAATCATTTATATGTATATCAGTTTTGTCTTAAATATTGTAATGTTCAGACATTTCTATTTTTATTATTTATTAGTACAGTTTCCCTTTTAATTAATCAATAATAGTTCAAACAATGTTTATTTATTTTTCATGACGGTATTCAGCCAAATTACTTTAGGAGGCCGCCTCTTGTATTAAAATTACAAACGGAGAAGTTAAACAGCTTCAGGCATGTTGGTACTAAATTAATTCTATCTTAAAGAAAAAATGATGTCCGTGTTTCTATGAAACTGAATTTAGGATTGGCTAAATATTTAGAGTCCCGCAAGCCATTTTGAAGTCGTGATAGCGTAATGCCTAGCGGACGCGTCCCAAACTCAAAGGGCGCGGCTTCGATCCTGGCCAGAACGTATGCACCATTTAGGCAGTTTTCTGACCTAATGTGCATATTGTTACAATTACCACTTGCTAACAACGGTGAAGGATAACATCGTGATGCAACCTGCACATCGAGATAAGCGATCTGTCAAACCTGCCAAGCCGCCTTGGACAACCGTGGCGGGTATACTGTTCGTTCCCCTATAATGGGTGGCTCGAGCCCAGCAGTGGGACATTTATAGGCTATTACTATAAAACCATTTAAGAACGTATTATTATGATGTATTTTGTATTTGTGATATTTTGTTGTAGTAGTATCTGATAGCTATTTTTGATGTGCAACTTCTTTAGAATCGTTGTGACTTGAAACAAAAAAGAAAGCGACACTAAAAAGAGATAAACGCATACATATAAGAGAATAACCCCGCGAGAGAATGAGATAGAATACATTATATTTAATAATTTAACCGCTATGCTCATACAGATAGAGTTGGAAATGTTTTGAAGTTTTTCGTTAATACTTAAAATTTCTTGTTCTAAAACTTAAATCTTGATATATAAAAATGAATGTTTGTCTGTATGTCCTTTGTCGAATCGTAAACTATACATTTGATCATGTGATGATCTTTAGCAAAGTTGTTGTGCATGAGCCAAAGAAGGTTTCTGAGTTGGTTCTCAATTGGACCCGGTAGGTGGCGCTGCTGTCGGCATATCGATTGAAGCTTTTCCGGGCAGGATAACGTCTGCCGCGACAGCTAGTATATTATAATGATGATATAATATATGAAGTGTGACGTCACAACATTTATAATCCCTCAGACCCCTTGACACACTTTAATTCACTTCTACTGCGTGTGAACTGCACACACACACACACAACTTTTTTCAGAAATTACTGGGTCTGTATAAATAATAATCGACATTTATTTTACTTTTTTAAGTTAGTTTAGTTTCCACTTAAGTTTATATTAATATTCTTAAGTATGTTACAATAAATTTGAATATGATAATCGGCAAACAAACGCGCATATTGTATGAATGCTTTATGGGCGATTTTCTTTTTAGTGTACAATAATAGTTGTATAGGAACAAAATGGTATGACTTTTCTTAATAGTCTACTTCACAGGCTCATTGATTTTTATGGATGTGCTAAGACGTCATTATTCTAAATCATCATCAAATAGATTAATAATAATAATAAATCTTTATTGTCAAAAAATCTGCTGATACAATAACTATGGAAGTCCCTGACTCCCGAGTTAGGCATAAGCATGTGTTTCGGTAATCAGTGCCCTCTCACAGTAGTATATAGTCTGTATAGTTTTAACACACAACAAATATAAATCGGTAACAGAGTGTTTTATGTGCAGTGGGTAAGCGCGTGGGTGTGTGTGAGCGCGCGCCCGTGCGCACTTCGTTGTCTGTGCATGAGTGTGTTGTGTGTGTGTGGGTGTGTATAATTATGTATGTACTGTACGGTTTCTATTAAAATAAATATATTAAATCAGTGCTTCGGTGGTCGCATAGTCAAGGGTAACTAGCCAATTTTTTAATTTAATTTTAACTTTCCGACTTGTGAGTTCATGTACATTGATTTGTTTATTTACCTTGTTATATAGTGTCATAGACATATAGCATTTTTAATATAATATGAACACTAATTAAATTTATCTATATCATGAAACTTTGCTAGTAAGTTGGCATTGCTTTTATATATACCTACTTTGTTTTGGAATTTAGTGTCAAATATGTTAAAAACTGAATTGAATAGATACGAAATTATTTGCTTCTACATACGTAAAAATTGTTCTTCTCCTCTAAGTGTTGAACTGTGAGGTAGAACATTGTAAAAAATCAGCGGCAGTGATTTAAAAACTTTCGACAAAAATTGGTCTAAAAGGTTTGTTTAGTAGTTTTGACATATTAAACACCTCATAGTATTTTGCATCGAATATTTTTTTGGGGTGTGTAGCCAAATAAATATAATAATATGTAAATAAATAATAATATGTGGACGTTTGTCACCTATACTGGACTTTTCGTTATGTTTCGAATATTTGACAATGTAGATTCGTTTATTTAATATCCTAATATAATAAATACGAAAACAGTCAAACATTGAAAATTCATTGAAGTGCACTTTCAATTTTGGACTGATTTTAACTAAAAATATGTTTTCAATAATTACGTAGTAATAGCAATAATTATAGTCGTGGTATAGTTATAATTATAATCGTGGTACAGTTATAATTATAGTCATGCTAGCGTAATGACTAGTGCACGCATCTCAAATTTAAAGACTGCAGATTCGAATGCTGACTAGAACGCATGCACCACTTAAGCAATGTTTTGACCTAATATTTATATTGCTACAATTACCACGTACTAAGAATGTGTCACACCTGCTAAGCCGCCTTGGAGGAGCGTGACCGGTATACTGTGCATTCCCCTATAGTGGGAGGTCCAAGCCCAGCAGAGGGATGTTTATGGGCTGTTATTATAATTATGTAGTAAACTTTTTATTCTAGCCTGCATATATACAATTATAGAGCACAAAATTTCTAAGTTTAGGTTAATAACTTATATTTCCATATTATATAGACTAACAATATAGAGTTTTAAGTAAATGTGTTAACAACTTCACTAATGAACATACCTCAAAGGTAAAATGGGTTATCGGAAGCAGTACAAGTGGAACAAGATTCCCATTAACATGGCACTTCATGTTACATTTATAACAAGTCCGTGTTTAATGAAAGGTCTATGAAATACCCGGTGTCCCAAATATTATACAGTTTTTAGGTTATCATAATATAATAAGCATTTACAGGCGTCGAGTTTGTACAGAGAATTCTAGTTCTGTGTCGAGTTTCATTTAACTTCATTCAGCAGTTTCAAAGTGATGCTTGAACAGACAAACAAAAATTCTAAAAGTTGTATTTTCTGATTCTGCTGGTTCGAGTTAGCCTCGTGTTTTATGGAGTAATTTACTCCTTAAGAACCAATTTTTATATAATGCCCCCAGTATGGAAATTTTAAGAAATAACTCTAATGCTCTCTCTCTCTTAACTCTAAGTCGTGGTAGCGTAATGGCTAGCGCACGCGTCTCGAACTCAAAGGGCGCGGGTTCGATCCTGGCCGCAACGCATGCACCACTTAGTCAGTTTTCTGATCTAATGTGCATATTGTTATAATTACCACGTGCTAAAAACGGTGAAAGAAAACATCGTGATGCAACCTGCACATCGAGATAACCGATGTGTCAAACCTGCCAAGCCACCTTGGACAAGCGTGGCGGGTATACTGTGTGTTCGCCCTATAATGGGAAGCCCGAGCACAGCAGTGGGACATGTATGGGCTGATATTATAACTCTAATGCGTTACGTTTTTTGTTATACAATTTCGAACTTATGCCATAAGCTCTAAAATAATATCCATCAGTGTAAGACACAGCGTCTTGGAATTAAAAGGTCTTATAACCGCCCTTATTATTATACAATTTTGTACTTTAATGCAATGAAATAACATCTAAAATTACATCCATTACTGTAAGATACGGCGTTTTGAAATTAGAAGGTCTTGTAACCGCCCTTATTATTATACAATTTTGAACTTTAATGCAATGAAGTAAGATGTAAAATAATATCCATCACTGTGTATTCAAAGACAATCGTACTTAAGGAGTAAACTCCAGTCGTGCATCGGAGCTGACAAACACATTTTTGTTTTGTTTTGAAGTTAATTTTCAAATACGACACACCCGATTTATTATTGTTGATGTTATATAGCAATATATAAACTACCTGCTTTTTTTGTAACCTACTGCAGTGAATTTATTCCAACTGTTAGCACCATATTAAGAATTCTTGAAGCTAAAAATATTTCCCAACATTTTCAAACATGTAAAACAACTTCATAGAACTTGCTATTAAATGTATAACTCCACGGAAGTTTTGCAGGGTTTGCGTATTTTTATTTTACTACAACTTGCACCACTCGCGCTAATTGGTGTCAGATGTGCCCGTTTATATAATGAAGTTTGTATTAATTTGAGCACGTTACCTGATTCTTGGAAACTAATCGAATTTATCCCCTTTGATCATACACGAAGCGCGTGGAACGAAAAGGAATTGATTAAATTAAGACAGAAAGATTATTTTTGTATTTGTCTGGAGTTACTTTTCTTTTCGGTTCTGTGACTTTTAGTATAATTATTATGATTGTTAAAATTAATTAATTAACGGATTTACCAATAGGCTGAGTAGACTGGAGCCTAGGGCGGCAAATGTGAGGCCAATATTTTTTTTATGTCTTACAGAAATTGTCTCTTACCTAAATTCTAAGACTTAATAACTCTTATTAAGTCCACACAAATAATTCAACATGTTACATGTTTCAACAATTAGATATTTTAGTCTACAATTTGAGTCGTCGCTTTTGGCTACGCCAGAACCTACCTAAGCTACTCACCGATTCTCTGCTTCACAATCTACTAATTACGGAAAAAAAGTTGTGTAATTAAGACCATAGTGCACAAACCATAAAGGTACAATTTCTCATATCATAATTTGACAGAAAAAATAATACGATTGTGAACTAGGGTATCGATTTGTAGAGGTCGGTAGGAGCGCCACAATTTGAATAGCCTACAGGGTTTAATCTCCAAATCCGCCTCTGGTTTTAATATTCGTTCGTTCTCCTGTTCATCTATTTATCTATGTCGTAATGATGATTCTCATAAACTACTTCATTCGTATTAATAAAATTTAGTAGCTATGAAAGTACGTTTGGAGTTGCCTAATCACAGGAATGAAAACAGCACTTTTCTTCCCTGTGACATCATTTTATATATACGTATAAATTACTTTTGACTATATTATTATTTAATTTACATAAATTTGAGCTAAATATTTACTATCATCAGTGACAAAAAAATACTGGCTGATAGAATGCCGCAGAAAAAAATTACTTGACGTTTCATAATTGACGTACGTGATGACGTTTCATCAGATTTAGATCCTTCGATTCCTTTGGATTTTACGCCTGATTTTATTAGAGAAGTAGTTGTTTGTTTAAGTTAACAGTTTCCATTTACTTCCCTCATATTCTAAATGAAAAGCAGAGTATTAACCTCGGGTGAAAGGCTTATTTAGGCACTCAGACTATTAGCGCCCTCGCTACTCTCGTGCGCCAAACCATCTCGTGCCTAAATAGGTCTAATTCATTTCTCGTGTAACAATGTACTATTATGCACATAAACTGTATATTTATAACCGACATTTTCTCTTTAAGAACACAATACAAGCGTTGTAATACAAAATGCGGGGATAACGGATGCCTTATATACCCCAATACGGAATGCGAGTGATGTAGAAAAAAGCTCTTCTATGACTATGTAATTTAGCAGACAAGAAATTGCATCACGGGTTAGTTTAAGATGGAGATATGTGATTGACATGGTGACTGGCTTATTTTTTATGATTATGTAGTCGATTTACATCTTACACATTAGAGGCCTTTTTTCACAAACTAGGGTGTCTATAATAATAATTATGGTGACCATTATAAATATATAATTGAAGACTGAAGAATATATCAGTGCAAATAGCGTATGGGATATTTTAGGGCTTTGAGAAATCATAACAATGTTTCTTTAGCGGATAATGTGGACCCCCAAATCATCCGCTTGATACTTGATCCGGGGTATTATCGGGATAAGAAAGAAAACACGACTATGTTTTAATGGCGTTTAATTGCTACTAAAGGTGTCGGACTCGCGGGCGCAGCCGCACGTCACTATAAGTGCAATATTGCTGACCTGACAAATTGTGTCCTTCATTTCGCATTGCTTTCCCGTATAATGGGATAGCTTTCGGGGAAAATGAAACCTAAATTTAGAATAGAATAGAATATACTTTATTGTAGAAAAATGCTACATAAAATCAAAAATATTAATATAAAAGTACTATCGGCGGTCTTATCGCCCATGGCGATTTCTTCCAGACAACCTTTGGATGGAGTATAGGAAGGACAACAAAAGTCGGTAGTTGCAAAACCAGCATTCGTACAATAATTTAGTTTATTAATGAATAAATAGTAATTATATATGATAATATATATACAATAATGTACATAAATAAATACACATATTATATTATATACATATAAAAGTAAACAATAACACTATAGCTTGAGGTAGTTACCTTTAACTAATCTGTTAAAAGAATGTAATGATCGTGTCTGCTTGATAGTTAGTGGTAGTGCATTCCAAAGTTGAATGGCCTGGACGATAAAAGACTTGTTGTAAAAACTTGTTCTGTTCACAGGCGTTTTCAGTTTCAAATTCTCTGACAATCTAAAGAATCTTGAATCACTGTAATTAAGGAACTGAAAGCGTTCCTTGAGATAATCAGGGGACTTGGGATTGAACAAAGTGTTGTGAAGAAGAGACAGGATATGCGCATTCCGGTGAAGGCGGATGGGAAGCCACTTGAATTTAATGCGAAATTCAGATATATGATCATATTTGCGTAGGCCAAATATGAAACGAATGCAAAAGTTTTGAAGCCGCTCAAGTTTTTCAAGTTGATATTCTGTGAGATCAAGATAGCTGACATCAGCGTAGTCGAGGATTAAATTTACGCAAATTAAATCACCTAAAAACTCGATTTGGGTACACAAAGTATATAATTATAAAACACATTATTTTTAAAACTCTTACCAAAACTTTAGATAGGAAACGCGGCGATGTGAATTGATTTCAAGATTTATTAACTTACTTACATATACTCGTAATTGCGAAAGTATGTTTGTTTATGTACAATATTATTCATAAACAAATATACTTTCACTGTATGAGGTAGATTGTATCCTGAGAATGGACGAAGGCTACAAGTTTTACATGAAAAAATAATCTTGAAGGCGATATAAGAGGTAACGAAAATGTCTACGGGCACCCTATAAATTCCTTAGATTAAGAATCCTTAGGTATAAGAAAATTCATATTTAGGATTTTGGTACGAAATAAATAAGTATAATGCACTTATTTATTTCGTTATATATTTCGTTTTCGTTCGTATATAGGGTTACAGTTAACATTCAGAAATTAAAAACATAATTGCGGACCAAGTCGTGGGTAACAACTACTACGTAATAATGAAACGAATTGTATCTATTTCTTTTGTGTCTCTAAACATTTAAAACTACAATGCTTTTAACCTTTAGCAAACTAAGGATAGAGCTACTTACTTATACTACATGTAAGGAGTAGTTTCATGAAAGTAGTCCACAGGGATTCAACTGTTATTTCTTAACACTGCTTAAATATCATGTCTTTGTCTTGTTAAGCTTCACATTTTTTTTCGAGATATAGGTACGTGTGCGTATACCAAATATATAACAACAGCCCATAAATGTCCCATTGCTGGGCTCGGGCTGCCCACTATTGGGGGAACGGACAGTATACCCGACATGCATAGCTGGGCACCGTTAATCAAATAGTTAACTTTGTTAATCGCTAATCCGTTACTGAAAAAGTTAACTTCGTTAAAAGTTAAAGCGTTATATTTCAGAAAATTTAGCGCAAGTTAACGTTAGTCGTTAATCCGTTAATATGTGATAAAAATTGCATCTTCTTATAAAAACTGTTAGTTCTGGAAGTTAACAGGTTAGAAACAAAAAAAAGACGGGTATAATTATTAGAGTGTTTAATATAGGCATGTTGACAAACAATGTTTTTTCATTTATTTGGATTAAGGTTTAGAATTTTTTTTATTAAGATAGACTAGTTTCATTCTGGACGAAACACTAATTAGACTAACTAATTTTAAGACGATTTGATAATAATGTAATGACCAATTGCTATTTAGACGAATTGCTACATGAGACCACTTACATTTTAGACGAAACAATACTAACCCGTCCAATTTATCTGTCAATTTAGTCATCTGGCATAATATGAATATTCCCCTTCATGAACATTAATATGTTGAAGTTCTCGTCTGAAAGCGAGGCTCGTTTCGGCTGTAGTATGTTCTTGCTCGTGGAGAAAAGACCTTCAACTGCAACGCTTGAGGGTATAGCAGTATTATATTTAATAAATAGATTTGCGAATATCTGTTCCCCGAGGAATGCCGCATCATTTAACGAGTCTATCGACTTTATATCAAGCCACATTTTGAAGAGATTTTTAGCTTTGCTCTTTATAGATTTGTGGCTCTTAGATTTTTCTTTACACCCGCCGGCAAAATAGTGTCATTTTACTCGCGGCACGCGCCGTTGTCGACCGGTTGGAACGTACATGTCAAAACGTGTTTTTCGCGGTGCGTGCGGTATCTGTGCTGGATTAACGATTAACGGACTTTGGGAAATTTAACGAAAGTTAACGAGTCCGTTATCATATTTTTAAGTTAACTTAAAAGTTAATCCGTTGCTCAAAATGTTAACTTCGTTAATTAACGATTACCGGATTAACGAATTAACATTCTTCTCCAAGACAACTTGGCAGGTTTGACATATCAGTTATTTCGATGTGCAGGTTTCATCACTATGTTTTCCTTCACCGTTGTTAGCAACCAGTAATTGTAACAATACGAACATTAGGCCAGGTAAATTGCTTAAGTGGTGCGTACGTCCTGGACAAGATGGCCGCGCCTTTTGAGGCTGGGAGCCATGCGCTAGCCATTACGCTATCAAAACTTTAAATTAATTACAATTAAGGTACTCAATAATTGTAGAAAACTATTTTACATATTGTTTACCAAAATCTGACTACAAAAATTTCACTACACTTTTTACACGATTATTCTGGTATTTACATAAGCTTCAAACCCGTAACCCAACTCCGCAAAGTAGATATTTTATGGACAAATTCCCTGGAAGTTTGACCTTTTTACTATGTACCCAATTTGTTTGATGGGTGCACGTTGACCGAAACTATTCCGCAAATAGTTACGTCATGAGGGTTTGCATTGATACCTATCGCTGACTCTGGTAAAAGGTTTCGCCGATGACAGAGGTCAGGGCCCTATTCTGCTATTACTATTTCGTCAAAATCGCCGGGCATTATCGTCTCAATCGTAGGTTTGCCTGAATTCAGTGTTCTGCTAATTCTAATGGTCTTGTTCGTCACTTCTATCCGTTGCTTTTTGTTCGTTTTCTTTTACTTGTAATTATAACAATGTATGGTGGTGCACTAGGCATCCACCCTTTTTATCAATTTAATCATAATCATGTCAATCCATTCTCCATAGCAACAAACCGAAGACGGCCCTGCTTCGAGTGCGGTCCTGTGGTGCGTTGACTCAACTGCGTGGGCCACCTGCGTCGTCAACAACAAGCGACGCCGTATATAAGGGCGCCCTCGGTATGCAGCAGCACAGATCCGCCCGATTATGACATACGCGAGTGTAGTATTCGGCCATGCCAAGCCTTCCCTTTTAAAGAAACTGCAAATCGTTCAGAATAAATTCATGCGCAGAGCCGTCGGTGCTCCCCTCTATATGCGTAACGTCGACATCCACCGCGATCTGGAGCTTCCCTCCATCAAAAACTACATTACGTCGCTCTCGCGTAAGTATTTCGATCTAGCGCCGCACCATCGAAATCCCCTCGTCGTGTCCGCGTCCGATTATAAGCCTCGACGAAAGGCTCTCGTGCGACGACCGCGTAACATCCTCACGGACAAGGTCGACGATATCACAAAACGGCTGGCTCGGATCAGCCCGCCCGCGGTTAGGACGGCAGGCTGGCAGGCACCGACAGACAGACACAGACGGCAGCGTCGACGCCGTCAATCACGATCTCTCCACGTCCCCGCGAGGGACGCCAGGAGACACAGCCCCCCCATAAGATAGACTAGGCGTGTTGCTGGGAAGTTTCTTTCGCCGTTTCTTCTCTCCCAACCATAACACGTTGCGAAACGGCAGTAAGATAGTATAGGCCACCGCGAACCGCCGATCCCGGTCCGCCGGGATCCTTCCTCTCGGGCTTTATATTACCCGTCGCCCGCTCTCAATTAGTGCATTGTGTCGCCCTATGGTGGGCATCATTAGATTCATCCCCCTCTCATGGCAACAGTCCAGCCGAGGTGAAACTCCCTAGGGAGCCTCGAGCAAGTTGCCTCCCGGGCTCGAGCGCCTTCTCTTCGCAAAGGCACTCGCCCCGAAAACCCCGGTAAAGTTGTGAGGTCTTCGGACCAACAACATAAAGTCAAGTCCAATAAAAAAAAAAGCAGCACAGAGCAAAATCATCATCGAGACCTCACGCTGCTTCGTAATCGCGCAATGCAACGGTGGCACTCTGCCCGTTGAGTTTTGTTAATCCAAAGGCCAGTCTCTAAAATATCAACTTGTATCCCTTGAGTAATGTAAAATCAGTGTGCATTAACATTGTAATTATCTGTAATAAATAACATGCGCAACGAACCAACGTATCTGATTGAACCCGGGACTGAGGAGTAAGAAGACGCTTTGCAACCACTGTACATGAATTGTGGATGTGATCAGAGACTACATTTACATGACAACTCTGGTCACCCCCACAAATGTTCATATATACCATCAATTTTTAACTAATGTTTATTGTTTTTAATTTGCTTTGTGGAGCTGGACACCACAATTAATTGTTAGATCTATTATCTGGTATGATTTTTTGTATTTTGTCCTAAATAAATATTTTTTGTTTGTTTCTTTCTTTCTTTCAATGGCGTGCCACGGCCATCTTTATAAATATTTATAAGCGAACACTCGCGAAATAAATGTTTAAAATTTTTGGTAGCTTTTCAATATACATTTCGGCTAATGCCATTTCTGCTAATGGTAACACTTTTTCTACTGTTATTCCACTACAAGGATATCGATAAGATATTGTGGATTTAGTAGAATACAAATTTTTGACACTGTCGCAATGTAATCGTAGGTAATTTGAATATCTTTGCAACGCCAAGATATTAAAGTAGCAGAATTGGGCCCCAGGGCAAACAGTTTATGGAAATGTTTACGATACTTAAATTGTCATAATAAATGTAAATTTGAAGATTAAATTACATCGGCGCTATCTGTTGGCGTTAGCTCACAAACCATGATAGTATAAATCTTTGGCTTTTCGCAGATAAAGCGGTTTAGATCATGTTTAGATAAAGCGTTTTCGTGTAAATTTTTAGTATCTCAATTACCTACGCGCGATTGCCTATGCGCTGAATACGATGTGTATTCTTGAAATAAGACAAAGGCATGCGTATTTACTTATTCCACCAATGGAATATTCCATAAATATACTAGTTGGTATAGTATATTAATGCTTATATTAAAACTCTGTGACATTTCAAGATTCGCTGCAAAATAAACTTGATTCTCACAAACAAGAGGAAAATGGAGGATACACTTGACACGATCAAATTAATTTATTTCTCGTCGTCCTCGTCAGCCAATCACAATTCAATGCTGAACGTAGGCCTCCGCATTTCAAATAAGTATAAAAAGTAAATAAAGAACACACGCTTATTTTCGCGTAAGTTGCGCGCTCTATGCGTTGATTAAATTCTAGCGCGCTGTTTTTACAAACTGGACATAGGCCCAGTTTGTTAGGAGTATTGCATAAAATTGCACGATCCTATAAAGGCTTAAAAATCATAAGATGTCTTATTTCATTATTATTCATATATATCATTATGTCATAAGATCTCACTATTTTGTAGAAAATATAACTAAAACACATTAAAAATATAAAGTTTAAGAAGGTTAATTTTTATAGAGCAATATTTCTTAGAAAATATAAGCCCGAAGTTACAACGTTCAAACGTAGATGGCGCTGTTCGCTGGCGTATGAGGAGCAATTCGTACTGTAATAACGAATACGATACACTTTGGTTTGTTTGCTCCTCGTGCTTTCATAGATTTAAGATCTACTTTGTTTGTAGAGGGTTTATAGATGGTTTATAGACGGTTTGTAGAGGATTTGTAGTAGGTTTATAGAGGGTTATTAGAGTGTTTGTAAAGACTTTATAAAAGGGTTTATAGAAAGTTCGTAGTAACTTTGTAGAAGGTTATTAGTGTGTTTGTAAAGTCGTTGTAGATGATTTGTAGAGGGTTTGTAGTAGGTTTATGGAGGGATATTAGAGAGTATGCAAAAACTTTGTAAACGGTTTATCAAGGCTATATAGAAGGTTTGTAGAGGGTTTATAGAAGGTTTGTTAAGGTTTGTAGAGGGTTTACATATTGTTTATAGACCATTTGTAGTTGGTTTGTAGAGGGTTATTAGAATGTTTGCAAAGACTTAGTAAATGGTTTATTGAGTCTATATAAAGTGTTTGTAGAGGGTTTAAGAAGAATTGTTAAGGTTTCATAAAAGATTTGTAGGCGGTTTATATATTGTTTATAGACTATTTGTAGAGGGTTTATAGCGGGTTTGTAGTAGGTTTGTAGATGGGTTGTAGAGCGTTAACAGAAGGATTTTTAAGGGTTTATAGAAGGTTTGTAGAGGGTTTATAGAGGGTTTGAAAGATGATTGTAAAGAGCTTATAAGGGCTTTGTAGAGTGTCTGTAGCGTGTTTGTAGAGGGCTTATACACTGTTTATAGACGGTATTCAGAGGGTTTGATAAGGGTTTGTAGAGGGTTTATAGACGCTTTATAAACGGTTTATAGAGGATTTGTAGTGGGATTCTAGAGGGTTTGTAGAGGATTTGTAGAAGGTTTGTAAAGAGTTTGTAAAGGTTCTGTAAAGGGCTTGTAAAAGGGTTGTTTGTATGTTTAGTGGCCATGGTGGTTGCATTATTGGTATATTAGTCGTATGACGTGTGCATGTATTATTTTATTTGTGAAAGTACAATGGTAAGTGAGTTCGACAGACATTTGGGATTATTTCCAAATGTCTGTCGAACTCAGCGAAGTGATCAGGGGTCAGCTAGTATTAAATAATTAACACTAGCTGCCCCTGCCCACTTTGCTGGACGACATTAATTTTTTAATCACAAATATTTATAATATACGTTACTTTGGAATAATGTAGCTTTCCAATGGTTAAAGAATTTTCAAAATGGTTCTGTAGTTTAATAGATTACTTCCTTACAAATAACAAATAAACAAAGTAAAACTTAACGAATAACTGAATGAATAAAAATCAAAGAATAAGTAAACATATCCTCAGCTATTAGCTTAGCTTAGCTAGCTCTGACTTATTATAAGTAAAATGTTGTGTTTGTTATTTTGATGAGCAATAAATTGCTGTCAATCTACTTATATATTAATCAGGACAAGCGAAGCGAGTACTATCCCACAATCTATGCATTTTTGTGGTACACTTTACTGAGAAACTATCAAATTTTGAGATTTGGGCTTTGACACTGTAATTTCAATTTGTTTCTAGATATATTCTATCATAAAAATATTATTTTCTACATATTAAGAAAAATAGAAGATATAACATTTTTTATTACTTAATCATACTAAATCAGAATATTATTGTATTCCTAACGACATTTGTTCGATAACTAAACAACTAATATCCATGTAAATATGTAAACAGAATGTTGTTTGTTAAAAATACCGAAGTTTCTTGGTTAAGCACAAATAAATTATCAGTAATTAATTAATTATTACTAGGTAGAAAACTTTGCGATCCCTCCTAAAGCACCGCTTTTTGTTAGTTACATATTACATCGAAACATTCTCAGTAACAAGTCTTTGTCACTATTTATGTAATCTTTTAATCTACTTAAAAGTTCATTATGGTAAATGCCATCGTGTCGTCCGATTCAAAAGCATGGCCCTGAGCACTTTTCAAGGCGCCTTCTATTTTTGTATGAGCCACGTGCCAGCGCCAGATGCATCTCTATTCGACTACAAAGGCACCAACGAATATATGTATAAACCGTTTCAATGGACTTTTTGAACAACATAAATAAAATGAATTTAAAACTTATTATTGAAACTGTATTTTAATTTTATATTACTTTCGTTTTCAATATTAAAAGTAAAATAATTGGTTATTATTGGTTAGCTTTTATCGAAATAAGTTATGCCCATTAATATTTTAGATACAATTTCTATAGAGTAGAATTATTTAATGCTGCTCTTAAGGTTGTTAGTTGGTCCGTATTTGGAACTAGTAATAGTATTGTTACATGCCATCAAAGATAAGCGCACAGCTTCCTGTCGTAAGCGCAGTTCATTGTCTTGAACGATTTTGGAATTCTTTTGTGTTTGGAATTTGTAATTAAGAAAAACATGCTATTGTTTTTCTACTTGTTTTATGACCATCATTAGCGTCGAACTAATCCTTATTGTTATTGTTTTCGACTTTGTGGCCGTTTGCAGGTGTGCCAATTATTATTTCTCGGAAACTCAGTGCGCGCGGCCAATTTCTTTGTACTGTGTGGTGAGTATAAGATGTTGCCCGAATGGAGGGGTGGGCAGTCAAGCGACGACTAAGAGACGAGTAAGACGTTTGTAGTACTCTCGATTAGCGATATAGATGACGGACTTTACGCGTGTCGAATTGCATCGAATCGTGCAGTGTGAACTGGTTGCATCCAGTTTTGTTTGTATTTGTTTTATACGTGTTTGTACAGTTCTAATAAATTCTATAGTAGTTCCAACGGCATTTTTAATTCGAGTCCTGTAGCTCGTAACAGTATAAATAATAAGCTGTAAACAAGCACATACGACGTTCTTGACTGTGAATATATTGTGTAAAATATTTTTAAATTTGGAAAACATTAATTCTATGTTTTAAGTTTATAATATTAATAAGTTTTTATGTTAATCACTTTTAATTGGGTACTTACTTTCGATAATTGAATTTACATTTTATGGGACAAGTGTAATATAATAATAATCATAACAGCCCATAAACATTCCACTCCTGGGCTCGGGCCTTTCACTATTGGGGAACGGACAGCATACCCGCCACCCTTTTCCAAGGCGGTTTGGCAAGGTTGACACATCGGTTATCTCAATGTGCAGGTTTCATCACGATGTTTTCCTTCACCGTTGTTAGCACGTGGTGATTTTAATAAGGTACACATTAGGTCAAAAAACTGCCTAATAGGTGCACGCGTTCCGGCCAGGAATCGAACTCGCGCCCTATTGAGTATGGGATGCGTGCGCTAGCCATTACACTACCACGACTTGTATACAGAATCGATATGCACGTGAAAATAATTTTAAAACTTCTCTCACTGTTTTTGCTAATGATTGATATTAAATATGTTTTTTATTGCATGTGTTCATCAGACGGGCCCACCTAATGAAAAGCGTTTACCATCGCCTATGGACATTTGTAACACCAATACTGCTACTAAGGTGCTGTCTCCTCTCTAAAGGGAGGCTGGAATCTGGCCACTAGTGCGGGAACACAACTCAAGGTTGTTATGCCCACATACTCTAGATCATACTCTAGTCATTCAGACGGACAAACACCCTACCACCGGGTTGTTTTGTCGCCTCTTACGACAGGTTGCCGAGCTGCACGAAATTGTATTCTTTTGTCATTTCATAATTATGTATGGTATTTTTACGCTTACATCTCTGCTTATAAAAGTTTGTTTACATTTACGGTAAACTTGAGTGAAGCAAAGCACACGTATACAAAGGTACTAACGGATGTAAACTAAATGGACAGTCCATTTCAGGAACAGTTTTAAAGGTAATGTACATTGAGTTTGGGCACGGAATGTGCTGTGTCTGAAATAGCTGTTTGGTTTTATTTTACGACAATTAAGCTAATGGAAATCACATCTAACATTTCAGATTCGTTGTTTTACCTAAGGCGGTTTCATTCGTAGATATTAATTAAAATAATCGTACATAATTACTTTACTCTTTTTCTCATTTAGACACAGTGGATAGTTTTTTGACTAATTTATTTGTCAATAAACACAAGTATAAATTGTTTTTGGGTAATTTACAACTGAGATCTCTATAGCTGATCTCATACACAAAGACGACAGTGTATCCAGTAAACTACAGGTCCATCGCTTAGATCGTAGAGATACTCAAATGTAGAGTGTATATGCTTAAATATTAATGACATGAGATATATCTACGAAAGACCTACCTTTTACTACTGTAAATAATAACCATAAACAAAAATTCGAACCAACGCAATAAAAAAATTCTAAGTTTATAAATATTTGACAAAAATCTTTATTTTTTAATTTTAACAGCAAGAAACTATTGAATTGCTAATTCAACAGTTTCTTTTTGTATAATTAAAAGTTAAAAATCACAATATATATTCAATATTACAACGCCATTGGCATTGAATATGCGTGAATCATGTTTTTCTATGTACAAGGTGACTGTTTAGGCAACGTATTAGTACTGTATGGCAGATGCATAGATTACCTAAGATAGACCGTCTCAAGGCTTTGAGCCAAATGTTACATACTTTTGGCGTGTATGTACTATAGCATAGTATTTTGTTAAATATGTATTTAAAAACATTTTCCAATAACATTTCGCACGCTTAATAAAACAAAGAAATATCTCAAAATTTGTTTTGTTTAGGAATAAGCGTTTAAAGTTTTTGTCTATTACGAGTTGCTCTTTGTTTGTTAATAAATTATTTCAAACTAGCTGTGCCCGTGACTTAGTCCGCGTAGATTTTTTTCCCGGAACCCGAAAAAAGTAGCTTTATTTACTTCTTATAACATCAGCTATCTGCCAGTGAAAGTCCCGTCATAATGGGTCCAGCCGTTTTAGAGATTAGCCGGAGCATCCAGATAGGCAGATAAACATTTTTAAAATTGATATTTTGATATAAGTACCGTATATACTTTCATAATATGCATTTATTAAAAAGCTGTTTGTTATTTGACGTTACAAACAGATACTTCAATT
The DNA here is from genome assembly GCA_039645545.1 of Dendrolimus houi. NCBI lineage: Eukaryota > Metazoa > Arthropoda > Insecta > Lepidoptera > Lasiocampidae > Dendrolimus > Dendrolimus houi. The sequence continues at coordinate 19,601,851 of CM077119.1, read as the reverse complement.
TTATATATCTGTATAGATTTCTGAATGTTCTTTAACTATATATAGCTGAATGTGTAAGGATTTATATTAAAGTAAAATAAAGTTTATTTGTTCTAATAAATTATTTTGAAAATAAAGAGCCGTATTTATTCGTACTTATTAATATGATAAGTAAATCTCACCTGTTATTAGGAAAGAGATTTATTGGGGTTTATTTCTGTCTTTGTAACAATATGTTTGCTTCACTCGTCGCAGTAGTTAGTAGAAAAAAGAGAGACAATCCTTTATTTCGCCAACTAACGGTCAAATTGAGACCATTGGTACGCATGTCATCCTTCACAACGTCAAGCCAGTATTCTTGGGTCTACCCCTTCGCCCGGGACCTGGCAGAGGCGGCGTAGTTATATATTCGTTCCCCACGTAACTAGCAAAACGCGGCCGTACCAGCGTAAGCAACTCTCCTGCAGTTTGTCTGCTATGTCACGGACGTGGAAACGGTCGCGGATGCGGGAGTTTCTGAGGCGGACCTTCCGCGTGACTCCACACATCCGCCGAAGCATATTCATCTCCGTGACACGCAGCTCCTGCTTGGGTGGCTCAAGTAAAGGCCACGCTTTATTACTATACAAGAGGACAGTTCCGAAACTACTAAACATATACGGCTGATATTTGACAAGAAAGGGTTATCAAATGGCACTACACAGATATGTAGAAAAATCTTGAAAAAAATGAAGGGACTTTTTTTTCAGTATACAACATAGTATGATGAAAATAACATCGTTAGTTAGATCTAAAAATCATGAAGATGTTTTCAAAGAACTTTTCTGTTTAAGTCATTATTAGGTGGGGCAACATGCTACAAAAGTTGTGAAAAGAGATTCTTGTGTCCCCTTTACCTTTTGAAATATGTAATGAAAATTTCTTAATAAAAATTGAGTTTGAAGAACATGAAAAATATATTCAAAGAAAATTGATTTCAACAAGATTCTTTGAGTAGTTTTAGAGATATAGAGTATCTTTGATTAAAAGCTATTTTGTGCTTCCATAATCAAAAAAATTAAATACTTAACATTTGTCATCTCTACAGATTCGTCCATTGAGTGTGAACTACCACGCACTTATCACTTTTACATTTGGATATTAGTAAGTATAGATACCTAACTTTGTGACTATGGCCTTACAAATACTAAGCAGCACAGCAGGTACTAACTAAGAGGGGCCATGGACTTTAACATCTGTTTGCATTTGTTATATGCACAAGCATAACGCTTAATAGGTATTAATTGGATGCCTATAGCTAATGATAATTATCGATGTAATGACTGTTATGTGGTTGTGATAGGAAGGTACATACTTTTTCAACACGTTTGCTCAAAAAATGCGTTTACGAAGTCTTTATATATGTTCAAAAATTAAAAATTATGCACCACACAATGGAACGTGCGATAAAATAGGTACTCTTAGGTAAGTACCTATTTCACCGCACACTGTGCAGTAAAGTTGGAACTTTGGAACACCCAGATTTTCTAAGAACTAAGACTGTGATATACAAAGACAGACAGACGGATATGCTGAAAATAAAAGGGTTCCCTTTTAACCAAAATGGCTACGGAACCCTACAAATGTTGAGTGATCAGCACGAATCGAATCAAATAAATTAAAAAGTTAATGTTGAAGATTCCATCATGATTCCTATTACTTTTTTAATCTATACTAATACACTATACTATCTGTACTATCTATATGGGATAACATCCTGGTTCAATTTGTTATAGACTGTATGAGAGAGATATGACCTAGATCCTTGCACTAATCTTGAGATCGGCCATCTCCTGGCTCGATTCAAGTTGCACACAAGAATGGTACACGGCACTAAATTCTACCTTAGAACTAACAACTTGTACAAAGTCTAAGTATAGTAAAAAAAGTAAATACAATAAGTTGAAGTTGAGAAGAGTTGGTAGGAAAAGATAAGCGCAGCGCGCGGTGTGTTCTTTGTCAAACGTTGACTCTGAAGAGTCCGAAATGGCTGCCCTTAGCCTGCTGTGCATTGGCCATCATCTCACATAAGAGGGCAGAGAGTAAAATTGATGCAGCGATGTTCTACCTACTTAACACTAGGCAAGGACTGAACAATGTATACCAATATTATAAATGCGAAAGTTTAGTGGATTTTTGTTGCTGCTCAATCACAGCAAAACGGCTGAAAGGCTGAAATTTGGTACAGAGATAGATTATAGAATAGTCTAGAATGGCATATAGGCTGCTATTATCCCGGAAAACAGTACAGCTCCCTTGGGGTAGCATCAACGCGAACGAAGCTGCGACCAAAAGTTAATTATGCCCAATTTCAGAAAGATAGATATAGCGTGTTATACAGTGCCACCTGTATAACTGAGATCTGAAGTTACCTATATTTTTAAACTTATAGAGTATTTACATTTACCTAGTTTTCCAAATAGACAGAACATGACAGTTGTCTTATTTATAGCGGGTCCCACTATGAAAGGTCGAAATGTACCATTTTTTATGTTAGAGAAGTTAATATAATGGAAAGGATTAGACTGTTTGTAAACAAACGTGTCATAACTTGTCTAAACCTGATAAATTGTTTCACTTATACGGGCTACTGGGCTACAAAGTCGTAGTACATTATTGGGCTACAAAGATAAACATCGAAAAATCTAAGAGATCAAGTCTCAGTTAAAAAGGTTTGAAAATTCCCAGTATTAGAGGTATTTCAATGCAAAAGTGTCATGACTTCATTGTAATTATCAATAACAGAGGTTTCTAATATATTAAGGGCACACTTATCCAGGTGTTACTGGATCTAAATAGATTTATGCAAGTATATCAGCATATTGGTGCGCATGGAAAAACTATAAAATTCAGACGCTTTTAGCTAGCAAAGCAATTAGTGAATGAGTAGGCAATATGTGTTACTACATACTCCCATTACCGACAGCTCAGCTAGTTCCACATAAGTGGGGTAGTAATGAGAGTCTTATGTTCAATTTACATTTAAGAGCCTAATGTACGAGTATCAGATTTGAATACATTTTGAATCTTGATCCTTAATTTATATATCTATATATCTTCATGGGCGTAAAGGGCATCTATATATTAAGCCGTGAAGCAAAACCTTTGTACCCCTTTTTACGAAAATTGCACGGACGGAGGAGTATGTAATTACTTATAGTTTATATAGAGAAGGAGTGCAGAATGCTAATTTTTTTTTTTTTAATTATGCGTAAAAATACATCAAATCAATAAAAAAAACATAGACATAGACAACACTTTATTGTTCACCAAATCAAAAATTACAAAAAAAGTACAAGACAATAGTTACTTGGTAAAACAAAAGGCGGCAAAACATTACACACACTACCATGTATTTGACACGCACACACATATATACTCTTTTGTTTATTGTTAAAGTTAAATTAACAGTGTAGCCTTGGCGAAATCTGTGATAAGTTTAAAGTGAAAAGTGAGTTCAAGTTTATAATTTAAATTAATTATTATGGTCGAATTTCGACCACGGGCGACCACTAGTAATGAGAATTAGGCCATATTGGTAGAGAAACTGTGCTTTGTTGAATGACCTTCTAGTACAGCAAAAAATAAGTTGACAACCCTATTCACCAGCAATACATCCTTACTTTCTTTTTTGTTCAAATTTTCGTAGTGGTTCATACGTAATCTTACTTTATATACCTACTTTGAATGAAACTATATCCTACAATATTTTGAATAAAAAATAAAATGATTTATCAATAATTTATATTCTATACATACAGATAAATAAAATTCAAGTGTCTGTTTCTAATGTCAAAATAACAGCTTTTTACTAAATGCACATGAAAGTATATACGGTACTTAGATCAAATAATCAATTTTTAACATTTTTGTCTGTCTGTCTGGATGTTCTGGCTAATCTCTGAAAGGGCTGGACCGATTTTGACGGAACTTTCACTGGCAGATAGCTGATCTTATAAGAAAGAAGTAAGTTAAGCTACATTTTTTAGGGTTTCGCGAAAAAAATTCCACGCGGACGAAGTCGCGGGCACAGCAAGTTTTTTTGAATAAAATCATGTGATTATTATTTTATTATAAGTAAGGCAATTTTACGCATATTCATTATATTTACATTTTTAGGAGCTTTTGAATGAATATCTAGCGGTAAGCGCTGTATGTGCTCAGAATTGCAAGAGGTTCATTGGAATGGAGTAATCATCAGTGATCGGAGTAGGTACTATAGGTGCAGTTGTTTTTGGTATGTAATCATATGGTCAGTGTATACCATCCTTTAATTTACCTCCAAAAACATCTATATTTTACTTTTATCTCTAAACAAATTTAGCACGAGACCTGCATTTATTAATACACAAGTTAACAAAGCGCATCGTAGTGATTACTTAATATTATTAATTCGGTAAATTGAACCTAATCAAGTACACAGAAGTCTATACTAAAAGATTATTTCCGGTAATATAATGCAATAATCCACCAAATCGGTTGTAAGCTAGCTGTTAATTAGCTAAGGCCGGTGGCTATTAGGTTGAATCCACCTAATCTATATTCCCAATGGACATGGACGCTTCGTTTATTACTACAAAGAAATACATTTACTTAAATAATATAGTGATTTCATAGAACAAATAATAAAATTGATAAGTATGTTGTTGTCTGTAAGAGATCGCTTTTTAGCGATAAGACCGCCCTTTCTACATTACTAGTTATAATTTTAGTCTTTAAGTTCATGTTTATATTGGTGTATAATAAAGTGTTATCTATCTATCTAAATATATATGATCTATCCGTGCAGGAACGGAGAAAGAATACAATTTCCTGCGGCCGGGTGACCTGTCGTAAGAGGCGACAAAACAACCCACAGCCAGGTGGTAGGGCATTTGCCCGACTGGATGGCTATCACCCCTGGTCTAGAGTATGCCGCCATAACAAGTTTGAGTTGTGTTCCGGCATTAGTGACCAGGTTCCAGTCTCCCTTAAGAGAGCAGCAGCACATTTGTAGCGCCTTTGGTGTGGCAAATGTCGATAGGCGATGGTAACCGCTTTCCATCAAGTGGGCTGTCTGCCTGTCTGCTGAACTCATGCAATAAAAAAAAAAACACAACAAGCCGTAAAAAAGCCCTGGTAGCTTAATAGTTAGGGCACGCGTGTCAAACTCAAAGGGCACGGGTTCGAATCCTGGCCGGAAAGTATGGACCATTTAGGCTGCTTTCTGATATGATCTTCACATTGTTACAATTATCACGTGATAAAGGTGAAGGAAACATCATAATGAAACCTCCATGCACATCGAGATATCAATGTGTCAAACCTGCCCAAGCCTTCTTGGCCGAGCGTGGCGGGTGTACTGTCTGTTCCCCCTATAATGGGAGGCCCGAGCCCAGCGGTGGGACGTTTATGAGCTGTTATTAATATATATAATATATTTATATAACATGTCATGGAACTGTTAACGATAAGATGTAGCCTAAAATATTGTAACTAGTATATTCTTCTGTCTGTTTGTTGGTTAATAGAGTTCCAGAACAGCTCGACGGATTTCAAAAACAGTTTTTGGGAGTACAGTAATAGTAATTGTATCTTTAACTAGGATATGGTCGCAATTTTGTCCACGTTTAACTTGAAATTCCCGTGGGATTACCAAGACCCAAAGTACCGCAGCTATCGTTTTAGTGAAAACTGTCGGCATAAGCTTATTTATATGCACCCGAGCAACTACAAACCGCTCCCGGGAAAATTCCCGCGGAATTCCCGGAAAAAAACTCACACATTTTATTACTTAAAATTTGCTATCGATCAGTGAAAAAATCACATTGGGATTTGATTGTTTTTAATCTGGCCATTTTAAATAATTCCCAGAAAAATACTCAAAGAAATTCCGGAATAAAAAGTAGCCCAGATTTTAAGTTTCAGGATTTGCTGTCGATCAGCGAAAAGCGCATCGAAATCGGCCCAGTAGCTTTTACGTGAGTCTTAAACAAACAAACAAGAAAAAAAAAAAAATCATCGTGTTCTCCATCGTTTATATAGTCTATTGAATTTGTAATATTTATAGATTTTCGTGAATAATCTTTTTATTATATTTACTTAGTTTTTATTGTACACGTATTTTACTATGTTTATATATTGTTACAACTTAGCCAAAATTCCACGAAGCACGCCGACAAATGTGAATGCACACCTGCCGGCCATAAAGCATGGCTTATTACTTGCCAACATTTGGACTTCTTTTGTTTACTTTGTATTTAATATTTGTAATTAGAAAAGCCGCCTATTGTGTATTGTAATCCTTTATGGTAGGCACTGGCCAGGTGTTATTCTTGGAAACAATTGTTTACGTGGTCGTGACATATTGTAATCTGAGTATAAAGGAATGCCCGAATGGAGAGACTGGCAGTCAAGCGACGATTACGATACGCGCAAGACGTGTACATTCGATAAGCTATATAGTGACGGACTTTGCGCGTGTTATTTAATTGTGCATTACATTTGTACTGGTTGAGTCCAGTTATATTTGTACCTGTGTTATACGTGTTTGTATAGTTCTAATAAATTCTATAGTAATTCCAACGGCATTTTAATTCGAATCCCGCACTCGTAACAATATGTATGTGTATATATTTATTATTATTATTTTAATGTAAAATTGTCTATTAGTTCGTTTTATTTTTATGATTATTTAACTAAATCGTTTGTATATTATTTGTGTTGTATTGTCCTCCGTGACTCCACCTGCTGGTTCCAGGCGAAATATGGCGCTGGTCTTAGTGACAAGCATTACGCTGAATCTGGGACCAATTTTAGGACTTATATATATTTCTTTTATCGTATTGTTAAAGTGTTTATTGGTTCTAAATAAATCAATTCTTTCTTTCTGTATGTTCCGTTTCTATATCTTGCAGGGTTCAGAAGACATGAGATTAAATATTTCTAATTTCGCCGGAACTAAGTCGCGAGCACAGCCAGTATAGATATAAATGTGATAGAGACTGATTGAATGTTCGTTTGTTCGTAGGTCTGGGCGAGTTGAATATCATAAAAAATTGAAAAAAAATATATAAGATTACAGCCCATTCATTGACATTTTCTAAAGTTTTCGCGACTACTACAAATACTACGTTTTAATGCGTTATAAAGTAATTTTGATTCATTTGTATCTATAACTAGCTTCTGCTCGCGACTTTGTTCGCGTGAAATAGTTTAAAAAAAGTAAGTTAAAAAAACCCCATGATTTAGAGACATTCTTCATTGGTGCTCCGCTCCTATTGGTCTTAGCGTGATGATATATAGCCTTATAGCCTTCCTCAATAAATGGGCTATCAAACACTGAAGGAATTTTTCAAATCAGACCAGTGGTTTCTGAGATTAGCGCGTTCAATCAATCAAACAAACAAACAAACTCTTCAGCTTTATATATTAGTATAAGATAATAATGATAGTTTAACAACGAGATGAAGATAGAATACTTTTTATCACGGAAAATAGCTTAGATTCCGTCCGAGGTTATGAGATACGCGAGAAAAACCGCTCAGAGAAGTTCTAGTATTCATAATATTCTTGCATTTTCTTTTTCGTGTTCTCATTGTATCTTGAGATGAAAAACCGGTGAATAGAAGCTCGTTTCATTTTCCATCCGAATAAATAACTGAAACGATGACAAGATAAAAATCACTGTTATAAAAACAAAAATGTGCGACTCTTGAAAAGAAAATGTAGTAGTAAAGTATTTCCTAGGATTTTCCTTTGATTTTGTATTTCGCGGGAAATCGGATATTTTCAGAGATAAAAGTAACGTATATTTTTTTCAGTTTTTAAAGTATTTTTTTATTATATGAGTTCAGTAGATAGGCGGACGGCTCACCTGATGGAAAGCGGTTAAGGTTCCAGTCTCTCTTAAGAGAGAGACCTGGCCACTAATGCCGGAACACAACTCAAGGTTGTTATGGCGGCGTACTTTAGACCAGGGTTGGTAGCCATCCTGACGGGTAAATACCCTAACACCTGGCTGTGGGGTGTTTTGCGCCTCTTACGACAGGCCGCCCGGCCGCAGGAATTGGTATTCTTTCTCCGTTCCTGCACGGACAAAAACGCATGTACGTTGTACAAAATTACGTAAATGGAATCATAATTTCATATTCATATTAAAACCATTTATTTGTACAAATAAATAAATGGTTTTGTTTATTAAGTAATTTAATTTTTAATTTAGTTACTATATTACTAATTTTAATATTAGTACATATCTAAAAGATAAAATAATTTAGAAAATGTATAAAAGATATTTCATATTCAATGCCATAGGGCATTAAATATCTGTGTATAACAGTATTCGTATTTTCCTTCTAAGAGAAGGAATTTCCAATTGTATATCTTTGAAATAATTCGTAAATTTATTAAAAATATTCACTCGTACATTTATATTATTACTAGCTGCGCCCCGCGATTTCACCCGTGTGGTGATGGAAAATCTTTATATTTTGAATAATTCACACTATATCTTTATAAATTATAGTCTATGCGTTATTATGATGTGTAAGCTATATTATTGTAAAGTTTCATCAAAATAAATTCAGTAGTTTTTGCGTGAAGGAGTAACAAACATACATCCATGCATTCTTAGAAACTTTCTCGTTTATAATATTAGTAGGATGTTATTATCATTATACAAGATTGGTACTAGAGATTTCAAATCGTACGAAGTAGCCTAATTTTACTTACATAAAAACTTTGTTAGGTTTTTTATATGTATATATAAACTTTCAGTGAAAAATTATCTAACTGATGGTGAAAATCGCTTAAAATCCGTTGCGTGGCTTAGGAGGAGTTACCGGATATACAGACTGACAAACGCGGAAAGCGACTTCGTTTTATCTATACATCTATACAGATAAATAAAATTGAAGTGTCTGTATGTAATGTTAAACAAATGTGAAAAAAATCAGGGGAATAATTAGTACCAGGAGATTCCAAAAATGCAATGTTTAGAATTTTTGTCTATATGTTTGTCTGGCTGTCGGTCTGTCTATCTGTTTCGATGTTCCGGTTAATCTCTGAAACGGCTGGACCGATAACCGATGACGGGAGTTTCACTGTCAGATAGCTGATGTTATGAGGAGTAACTTAGGCTATGTTTATAGGGTTCCGCGAAAAAAATTCCACGGGGACGAAGTCGCGGGCACTGCTAGTATTATATAAAGATATTGTTATATTACATTTACATTGTTATAGGCTGTTACGCTGTTTCCTTTTCACCACTGTAAATAAATACAAATTTAATAAAATTTGTTATAGATGTTTCGATGAGCATAGACTGGATAAGGCTTAAAGTTTTTGCGGTATATGTGGTAGACGATTATTTTATTTATTTAGGTTTATGGCTTGGCAGCTAGGCCTTTAAGCCTGATCTTAGATTACAATGTAGTTTCTTCATTTTCTTAAGCCTATGTGTAGCACAGCTAAACTGTAGGTTATCAGCTGGTGCCATTTAACGGAGTTCTTGTGACAACTCAAAAGGCCACATTTGACTATACAGTTCACATTTCTCACAAAATACATAATTACTACTTAAAAACTATCAATATCCTACAACTATTGTTAATTTTAGAGTAATTTTACACATTTTTAGAAAATAAAACTGCACAGCACTACATCTCCCTTTAGTTCCCGCCAAAAACTCCTGTGATAGACGAATGTGCAGGCGAAGCCATGTGAAGAGGCTAGTAGTGTATACAAAGATATTTATTATATTCAAAGCAAGCTTTGAATAAATCTTGTAGTTATAAAAGGGCAAGGGATCCTTTATACCAAGAGGAAAATGATACACTAGGCTCAAGTATCTGGTACTTCATGGACAGTAAGTAGTTCCATTTTCATCGGCCTTGGGCTACGAATAGAATCTTAAGGCATATAGATTGCAGTAACCATTTCTTGAAGTTTTGTTTCGTCGACCTATAGGTTTAAATTGGACGTACCTATGCATAGATAATATATATATATATATATATATATATATATATTTATAGTGTAGCTATAAAGACATATACACAAGCTTAGCTTATCCAGCGAAACAAGAATGCTTTCGTAACGCAAACAATTATTTTTCGTTACTTACAAGCAATTATTTTCATTACGAAATATCGCACTGACTGTTTTGGTTGAGTTTTATTGAATTTCAAACTCTTTTGTATTTTAGCCAACATTTGTAAAAAAATTCTTTGTCGTGTTGTTGGTATTTTTATATGATGAAATTACTTTTAGAGGGTATTTGTGTTGTAATTGTATTGAACTTATTTATTATTTAAAAAAAAGCTAATAATTACGATAATATTTAATGGAATGAAACGATTTCAATCCACGCTTTCATTACTTTAGTCGTCTAGAGATAGCATCTTACGCACAAAATATTTCTTCGACTTACATATGTTACTATAGTAACTTATTTGAATGTGTGACTGTGTGTATAATTTAAAACGTGTCTATTATAAAAATTAACATTAGTATAAAACTATTGATTAAAAAAAATGGAAAAAAATGACGACTCCCTTCTAGATCAAGCCGTGTTGCTCTATGTAAAGCGCTCTGTCCCATCTGTAGCATCAACAACAAAGCCCAACCTTGTGCAAAACTGTTATTTTGTTGTTCAAACGAGACACACAACTCCGGTACTGGACAAGTTCGTCTTAACTTCCAATTTACAAAAGGGAAACTTTTAATGGCTCCGAATTGTTTGTCATAAGGGACTTTAGAGTCAAAACAAAACAGGAAGATTAGCTTGTACTTTGTGAATATATAATTATTCATAAGTGCACACATTTGAGGAAACCTGAGGATTGGGATACGTATCGCGGACTTTGTTATGTCCAGTAGAGGACTGAATGGCGGAATAGGTAGTACACATTGGTATGCCAAATCCTTACAGTGCTTTAAAAATGAGGTTCAGAAGCATTTCTTTTTTATTGTGTATAGTAATTCCAAATCTGTTATATAATTGTGTGTATATTGTCATATGTATATATACGTATGTAAATATACATTTGTATATATACGTATGTAAATATACATTTGTATATATAGTTATATTGCTTTTGTACTTATACGCACCGTGTATACTTATCATCATTATTTATAGACTGCACCACCGTCAGTTTTAAAAATCTATTAATCCCTGCCAAGGGTTGCTTGGAAGATATTGGCTTTTTAGCGATAAGGCCGCCCGTTGTATTATCTTTTGTATTTTTCTACTTCTGTTTGTCTATGCTTTTGTGTACAATAAAGAATTATTTGCCTACCTACCTACCTACACATTTAAAATGTAACAAATATGTAGTATGTTTACGGGCTAGATGTAAATATTTTCTTTTTGAGAATACTATATAAGCTTCAGGTGAAGTCGGCACATAGTCAGTTCATATTTTTATGGTAGTATAGGTTTGCATTTTACTACGCCCCCGCTCGATGTGGAGCGGGGACATGGTCTAAGATCTAGCACGCTTACCTAGAAGATACCTGTTCACACAGGTCTTAAAGACACCCAAGTTGTAAGACTCCGGCAGTTCCACTCTTTTGCGGTGCGCATGATGAACGTAGACACAAAGCGCTTCGTTCGTATAGTGTGGAATATCCACCATATATCGGATATACTGAACCGCCAGAGTAGCAGCAAGCAGCAGCACGCTGGCGAACCGTTTTAAGAACAAAACGGTATACTGTATGACGATGCTTTAAGAACAGCACATCACACAGTACATACCGTAAGTGTATTTAAAATTTGCATTATCAGATAATAATAAACACGTATCACTTACATTGACCCGGACAATGTATATTTTAGGCTCTTCCAAGGCGGATTGGCGAATTTCATTAATTAGTAAGTCGTGGTAGCATAATGGCTAGCGCACGCATCCGAAACTTGAAGGGTGCGGGTTCGATCCTGGCCGGAACGCATGTACCACTTAGTCAGTTTCCTGATCTAATGTGCATATTGTTACAATTACTACGTGCCAACAATGGTGAAGCAAAACATCGTGATGCAACCTGCACATCGAGATAACCAATGTGTCAAACCTGTCAAGCCGCCTTGGACAAGAGTGGCAGGTATACTGTCCGTTCCCCCCATTAATGGGAGGCCCGAGCCCTCGGCTGCATACATTTATGGGTTGATATTATATTATTTATTTATTCATTCGTCGTCAGCCATTTGCAGTCCACTGCTGGAAGTAGGCCTCCCCAAGACGGGGCCACTCATCCCTGTCCTGTCAGCCAGCGCCTATTTTTTTTTTTTTTTTTTTTTTTTTAAGGCGGGGGAAATGCATTTCGCACATACCGGGTCCTTTGCTAGGGATTAGACCGTTGTTGATCATGGAGGCTTTCCACTGAGGCAATCCAAACAATAATCAACCGGCTTGTGTGGAGACTCGACTAATCAATACCCCACTAAAACCACCCTCCTCCCATGTGCCCCGCGCTTATGGCAGGAAAGGCGTGAGATACAGAACGTAGTTACGCCCACACCGATCCTAGCGCACAAGTGCTTGAGAATGCCCCGGGAGAGGCAAACTCACTTCGTCAACAGGGGTGAAGACTCCTCTGCTCCCTAGATGCTAGAGGGCCCCTGCAGCGGTATTTCAGGGAGGGAGGTCATGCGCATACCTGCGCCTCCGGGCTCCCAACTGACGTCGGCGCCCGCGAGACGCATGCGCACTACCATCTCTCTCCCTATCTCGTTCCGCGGCCTCCTTATGAGGCACTACCGTCTCGCAGAAATTGGCCGCACCCACCCACCAATCGTCGCTGTGCAGCATGGCTTGCACCAGATCGCCCAGCGATTCGATCGGTCCTACAAGTGTCTCGAGTTCAAACCTCTGAGGTGCCCATGCTGCGCACTCGACTAGCGTGTGTAACCGTGTCCAGCGCGCCACACTGGCGGCATTGGGGTGAAGGCAAGCAGCCCGTAATCTGACACAGATACTTATCGAAGCAACCGTGCCCGGTAAGTATCTGTGTCATTCTGAAGGTCAGGGTCCCGCGTTTCCGCGAGAGCCATCGCAACAGCTGCGGTCGAACCGCCTCCACCGTGTCAATGCCAGCAACAGGGTTTTCCAACTCTACTGACCAAGATTGGATCATGGCCGCGGTTTCCCGCGTCCTGATCACCTGGAGTTCGGCCTGGCCATAGACCAGGCCACGGGCGAGGGCATCCTGTCGGGAGCGCCGAACTTTGGCTATCACGTCAGCGAGCGCCTACCGGCAACCTTGCACAAGTCGTCGGTCCATCGGGCTGGAGGGCACTACGTTTACCGAGGCACGGTCTCCACTCCAGGACTCGTTTGCTCCATCGGCCATCGGTCCTGCGGCAAACGTGACCGGCCCACTTATTTATTCATTAGTAATCTCAATTAACAAGTGTTCTCTATGTGTTTTCCTACAACGTTAGCACGTAGTATTGTTATATTATGCACATTGGGTCAGAAACATTTCCTTAACATCGCAGCTCGCCGGCACGATTCGAATGAATGTTATTGGAATAAGACGACTACTTTAACCACTTACTTACCACAACGTTCATACTTTTATTGACATTATTATAACTATACTCTTTTTCCTTAGAAGACGATTTTCGTACTTTACAGACAGGATTTTTCCTATGGATTACACTATTTAATGATATTTAAATGTCTTAGACAACTTAAGCCACCTCTAATGTTAGATATTATATATAATAATAGCGGCCCATAAATGTCCCACTGCTGGGCTCGGGCCTCCCACTATAGGGGATAATGTTAGATATTATAGTAGAATTTTTTTATGTTAATCATCTAAAGACACAATTTAACTAAAATTTTATCCAAAAATGTATCTTGTAAGAAAAACAAGGTATATGTGTGTAGTACACTTACGTTAACATTATTAAAGGCGACGAAGTATTGTTGCGCAAACATACTTGGCCGATTTTTGTACGAGTATGTTTATTATGTTAAGAATTTGTAAACTCATCAAAAAAAGGAAGACTTTATTCATCATAATTCATGGTGGCATGAATATGTGGATAGATTGATAAAATTAACATATTTTATGAACTGCAATAACTTTACTTCTCTAATCGAACAAAATAATGTTTCTATTGTGTAAATAATAATTATCACTCTTGACATTAACACCAATCACGTAATAATTCACTTTATTAAAGCGATGGATAGCGGTTCGTCGAAAACTCGATGCGCTGGAGACCGTTCCAAAGTGTGTCGAAGCGAATTCTCCATATACAATGTACTCTTTGGATTTCTCTTCCTAAGATGGCTGCCTCGCCTGGATAGACACAATGCTTCGCTAGAGTGACATTGACAACATATCACTCTTGACAATGACATTTCAATGATCCGTCCAGAAATTTATTGTAAACTGTGTTTGTGTTATGTAGCCAAAAAAGTTAGTTAACATAGACAGTCTCTAAATACCGCTTATTATTTATCATATTAGAAAATGTTACAGCTTCCTTGATTTTATATGATGGTACTAAGTTATGAATGATATCATGTTTTGATGAGTCAACTAACTGTTTGTAGAATCTATTTGGAAAATTTAGGTTTTGACAATATAGAAAAATATTAATATTGTAAATGTCAATACGGAAGAAAATTATATGAGTTATTTTCAATATTTTTTATGGAGTTTTCTTTTACAATATACCCTCCCGACATCCCCACTTATTTTATAAAATCTAAGTCAATGTAATTTATTTTGTACATACGGCTTAAAATAAAATGATGTCAGTATAACAAAGTATGATATCACTGTATCCTGCCGCACCTGCAGGTTACGAAATATTTGATAATAATAACCAGAATATGAATTAAAATATTTTAAATATCATCCAGAAAATAATTAAAATTCTTTTACTAAGATATTTTAAATGTGTGATGTTAGCAAGATATTGTAAAGCCTGTTATTTTGGGTCTTCCTGATTCAACCAATGAAATCTCATCCTACATTAAAAAATCTTAAATCATCCCAAACCCTATTCCTATCTCAACCCAAATGTTATTCCGTACTCATCTGAAAGTAAAAAAAGCCAATTATACTTAATGAAGTATAATTCTTTAAAAACGAATTGTAAAGTAAGTTATTAATCCTATTATTGAAAGTACTACTGCAATGTTAAATTTATAGACAAAATAACCATTTCTGAGAACAATAATATGACGTGTACCCATCTAAAGCTCAGTGTTTCCGTCTAATGTGTTTTCAATGTATCGATTAGAAGTTAAATTTCGATTAGCCACTCTCAGACAAACCAACAAATACAGAGTATAAATTTATTCGTCATAAATTTTGCTCTAATCCATTGTTTCGAAGAACTGAAATAATCCTGTGTTCCATGTATATATAACTATAATATTTAAATACGTGGCGCCCATTAAGGCAAGAAAAAGGCCTACGTATACCACAATATTTCAATATTAATAACACTCATTAAATTTTTAGGGCTTCGTATTGATTTATACTAAATATACGGATCTTCTTATTATAGCGTATTCAGCACATATTACACTATATTCTAAAAGAATGTTCATATAAAAAAATGGCAGTAAAATCATTTAACTTTCAAATTTTTAACCGACTTCCAAAAGGTCTGAAATTTATGATCCGATTTACGTGATTCTTTTTTAGTTCGACGCAGTATAGTTGGCATTTGGTCCCCTAAAAATTTAACATCGTGTGGCCCGGTAGTTTTCATTTTATGAACATTTTTTTATGAAATAATTTCCGTTCGCGTTTCTTGGAACCTATATTTTTTAAGGCGCGCGGCACCTTTCGTAGGCCTACCCATAGCTAGACACTAAAAATTAACAAATAAAAAAAACTTCGTTTAAAAAAACCGACTTCAAAAACTAAAAAGTATAAAATAACTTATTTCTAAAGCTATTTTTAATTATAATATCTTATTTTTAATATATATTATCTAAAACATCTTGAAGTCGGTTCGAAGTAAAACAAAAATTGCTATATTTTGAAAATTACTAAGCACCGACTTTAAGATGTTTTAGATAATATAATAGGTTGGGGAAAAAGTCTTTTCGCATATAGTATGTATGAACTTGTAATAAGATCTTTTTGGCTATACCATTTGTATTTGGCTGGTTTTGGTATCATTAAAAACCTTTAATTTTAAAGAAGACAATTCCAAATTCGAATTAGGAAAATGTGTGATTTTCATTTGTTTTTCTTATTGTTAAAATGAGTGAATCTAATGAAGAAACTCGATACATTTTAAAATTTTACTACAAAAAAGGTAAAAATGCAACAGAAGCCGCGAAAAAAATTTGTGATGTTTATGGACCTAATGCAGTATCTGTGAGAGTAGCGCAAATTTGGTTTAAGCGTTTTCAATCCGGAAATTTTGATATCAAAGATGCACGTCGCTCTGGTCGCCCTGTTACAAACCTAATGAACCGTTTACTCATTTGTGATGCTCTATTACGACGTAATGAAACCGAATCATTTTTGAAGAAGCTGATAACTGGCGATGAAAAGTGGATCACGTACGACAAGAACGTGCAAAAAAGATCGTGGTCAAAGGCCGGTCAGGCTTCACAGACTGTGGCGAAACCCGGGTTAACTCGCAACAAGGTGATGCTGTGTATATGGTGGGATTGGAGGGCATTATTCATTATGAGCTGTTACCGCCAGGCAGGACCACCGATTCTGAACTGTACTGCGAACAACTGATGAGATTAAAGCAAAAAGTTAAGAGAAAGCGGCCGGAATTAATCAACAGAAGGGGTGTGGTTTTTCACCATGATAACGCTAGACCTCACACATGTTTAGCCACTCAGCAAAAATTACGAGAGTTTGGCTGGAAGGTGTTAATGCATCCGCCGTATAGTCCTGACCTTGCACCTTCAGATTTTCATCTGTTTCGGTCTCTGCAGAATTCCTTAGGCAGTGTCAGGTTAACATCACGAGAGGACTGCCAAAACCACTTGTCGCAGTTTTTTGACCAGAAGCCCCAAAATTTTTATAGCAATGGGATCACGTCCCTACCTACAAGATGGCACAAAGTTATCCAACAAACTGGCACCTACATACTTTAGTCAAATGTAAATAAACTTTATAAAAAAACCTTTTGAATTTTTATATAAAATGCGAAGAAACTTTTTCCCCAACCTAATATATTAAAAATAAGATATTATAATTAAAAAAAGAAATGTTATTTTATACTTTTTAGTTTTTGAAGTTGGTTTTTTTAAACGCGTTTTTTTTTCATCGTAGAAATTAATTTTAAATACTGTTCAATAATTATAATCAATAAGCTATTTAGGCGGTTAGAACGATGGTCTTATAACGCAGTACACTCTTACAAAATCAAGAAGGCTCTGGCGTTTTGTAAGGTGATAAAAATATCTCAGTTGATTTGATTGTTACCTGCCCTTCGTTGAATGATTTATGGATGACCAGGTGACCCGTGCCCATTTCGCTGGGCATCATTAAAAACACACACGCGCGCACGCACACACGCACGCACACAAATCAAGGTTAAATCAAACTTTCTAACCTTTAATTAATTCACAAATGCGGATAGAACTTGCATTGCCTCGTACGAGGTCGTGAGCATTTCTTACATGGAACGTTATTGCTGTTATATATTCAACAGGCGTTCTCGTGCCCGCTTCGCTGGGCGTTATTAAAAAAATGAAAAAAATATTATTGATCACAATCAAATATAGCTTATGCCACTCAGGAATAATTTTTCCACTGATGAAAGAATTTTCAAAATTGGTTTAGTAGTACAAGAAATTACTTCCTACAAACACACAAACTCACAAACTTGATCTTTTTATAATATGAGTATAGATTTATTTCGGTATGGTTTCGTATGGCGCTACGGCTCACGCCCAAACGGTTAACATAGCTGTGTTCGTAATCATAGGCCATGGAAATACCCTTTTAATTAAATCATATTTCTAGGAAAATAGATGGTAAAGTTACGAGTCATATCTTTTATGATTAACTATAAACTATTGGATTTACGCATCCTTAATTCTACGAATTTTCATCTTCCTAGTCATTTTTTTCAATAATAGTTGTAGGAATAATTTTTATTTTTGAAATAATAGGATATATTTAAATGTCGTGGTAGCGTAAGGGCTGACGTCGGTATCCCAAACTCAAGGGACGCAGGTTCGAATCCTGGCCGGAACGCATGCACCACTTAGGCAGTTTTCTAACCTAATGTGCATATTGTTACAATTGCCACGTGCTAACAACGGTGAAGGAAAACATCGTAATGAAACCTGCACATCGAGATAACCGATGTATCAAACTTGCTAGGCCGCCTTGGATATGCGTGGCGGGTATATTATCTGTTCCTCTTATATGGCAGGCCCGAGCCTAGCAGTGGGACGTTCATGTGCTGTTATTTATAATTGTTATAGAACACATTTACCTCCTATTTTATGGCATGTGAAAGCTACAGAATATATAATATAGTTTATATAGCATAACAGTACGATACAATTTACAAAAATAATAGTAAGGGAAAGAAAAGATTGTTTAATCTTTTACTCAGAGAACTTTTTCATAAGTTTTCTGAGTAGAAATCGGTTAAAAAGGGTATCGTTTCCGTACATATTCTATATTAAAATTCATGAAAACGGGATACAACGATAAAGTACTTTTATCCCGGCAAGTCAATGTCTTGGATCTTTGATCAAAATCAAAGAAGATTTGGTTATAGTAACTATGCCGCGATCTACTGAAACCTATATTTCTATCACTGCTGCTGTCATACACATTCTTTAGTCTCCTTTCAACAATTCTCTCTATACCCACAAACCACCTTAACAACCCTCCTTTTTCAACCCTTATTACTAAATAGAAATAAAATAAAAAATTCTTTATTTCTACCAATGTAGTTGTTAAAAATAAACACAGAATTCATATGTCAGACAATAGTTACCTCTATGGCATAGGCCTCCCCCAACAACCCTAATTAATTTACACTAGTACACAAGCAAACATGCAAATGTACTCTGATTTATATATTAATAGGCAATAGAATAGATAACGCCATTTCAATACTGTCCTGACCCTATTCAATGATAGATAGGCTTATATTTGTGACAACGTAAGGGTCTAGTAGGCGAGTCCCTCCCTTTGACGGCGGATTGATCATCGCCGAATATTCTGAATATTCATTTGAGCTATATCGAATTAAAATTAATAGCCAAATAACTCTATTTCAAATATATATGCTTAACTAAATTTACTTTTTTTAATGCGAAGCTGGTAACCGAGCTGAAGGACGACGGTCGATCTAATGAAAGGTGGTTACTATCACCTATGGACGTTCGCAACACCAGGAGTGAAGCCAATGCATTGCCAGCATTTAGAATGGGATAGGAGATAGGGGAATGGAATAGGGAGATGGCGTAGATAGAGAAGGTAGAATAGAAAGAGGGGGAAGTAAGCCAAGGGAACTCTAACTCGTCCTACGAAACACGATTAGCTCAAAGCTAACCGTTTCAGGCCGATACTCTGTGAGATCGTGGTATCACACCGATCGAGACCCTAAGAGCAAGGAATATAACAACTCTAGCCATCAGAGCCATCTCTACCACGTTAAAAAGATTGCCACTTCTTTCGTACAGAAATTGATATTTATATCTTCTAAACATTTGCTAGATACACTATTTCCTAGCGGCAGATAGGATATAACCTCTTTATACCAAATTTCATCCATAGGGACCCTATTCATTTATGAGAAAAATGGACGTGAGCATAGCAAATGGACATATGGCAATACATTATGATTGTATAAAGTATAAAAGTTAAAAAATTCAGATATACAAACTTACGAAGAATATATATGTATATAGACAACACTTTATTGTACACAGAGCATAGATAAACAGAAATAGAAAAATACGAGCGGCCTTATCTCTATAGAATCTTACTTTAATATTCGTATTAGTGTTTAATGTATAACGGTCTTAGTCGTAGAGAGTTAGAGTGACTTTGAACGTTTCTTTAAGAACCATAAAGAGGTGTCCAAACTTACTCTTAACTCTCTATTAATAAGACCGTAAGTTTATATCCTCTTAATAATATAATTCCTAATTTAACCTGTGGACAGCGTCGTAGGTTGTATTATTACTTAATATTTCAAGTTGTAACTTTGTGTATACAATTTTAATAATGTAGCTGGTTGTTGTTCCAATAACATAAAGTAAAAATAAGTTATCTTTGAAGTATCTTTAGGTAGTTTATTCGTTTCTTTAGCAACTTTTTCGGCACAGAAGACTATTTCAGAAGATTTTTTACGAAACAGAGACCAGAGTTAGATAAAACTTTTAGGTTTGTAGCCGAAAGTATTTTTGGGCGGGAAGTATATGGACAAGATTTATGTTTGCAGAGATAGTACTAGTAAGCCTGATATCAAAGTTGGCCTAGATTCTATGATGTATGATTTTTCCTTATATTGTGAATTTTTACTTAGACTTTGGGCTTCCGGAGCCTTTAAATAAATCCTTGCGAAGCTCGTTCGTCCGTCTATCTTTGTATCTCACACACAGTAATTTTTCTCAGAAAATTTTCATTTACATAATTCAAATTTGAAAGTAAAAAGTTGTAGTTTATTATATATATTGCGAAAAGTTATGTATTATAATCGCGAAAAAAGTAAAGATTTGGAGTAAAAACCATACACGTCACTGAGGGTAGAAAAATGTTTTTTCTTTGTACATAAGTTTATTGTCTTTTTTGTTTAAGTAAATAAATAGGTAGCAGGATATTTGCTTTGAAATTAGTTAAAATGTTGTCCCCCCGCTAACGACATTGAAGAGATTTAAAAATACTTTCAATGAAAATTGGTGTGAACAATATTAAATGCGTAGTTAAGGGCAATGGGGGTTATATTTTAGATTAAATTCTTTATTTATTGGTTCCATAGCCAAACATTAAAAACAATTGATCATGGTCTCATATATGCAACCCTTCATTGAAAGCGACGCACTTACCAGATTTATTGGTAATAGGTTTAATTGAAAAGTTTCACCACTAGGGTGCAATAATAGTTTAGTCGGTAGACAAACACACGCATTATATATCCCCAAACTAAGTAACGCTTGTGTTATGGGCTATATACAACAGACCACTCTGGGGCTGGTCCCAAACACACAAATCATAGTAAATAAAGGAAAATTCGATTACGATATTTACCATGCCAGGAATCGAATCCGGGACCTTCATGTTACAGTGAGCTAGGCTGGCAAAGCCTTAGCTCAACCACAGTGGCCCTCAAGTTTTAAATATATTAATACTAGTGTAATGAGCAGACCTTGCCCTGCCCTGAAAAAATAAAAATCTAGAACCTGATTTCAGCGCCCCCTACCAGGTCTAATTGTGAATCTAAACCATTCCCGGTTCCACTCAAATATTATTTTTTTACACCTTGGGTTACATTATTGACGTTTTAGTAGGGAACCGTAAATTTTTCTAGTAATAAATATAGCCTATATTAATTTGGGATAATATAGCATTCTATTGGTGAAAAAATTTTGGAAATCGGTATAGTAGTTTTTAGTTTATTCTTTACAAACATACAAAAATACAAATCTTTCCTTTTTATAATATTAGTACAGATAATATAGATGTAGTATATAGTTAATAAAAATAGTAACCAACATTTAAATAAAAATATAGGCGATGAAGCCATTCGTTCTAGACCAATTAGCATGGCGCATGATTAGTTCTACTGACTTGAAAGGCATTGAATCTCCATTTATATTACTCACGTGACTCACTTTGCATTGCCGTGACATAATACATAGCGAACAGCTTACAAGGTCGTTTAGAACTACTAATATACATATTATATTAAAGTAAAAATAATAACAGGCATGATTAGAATTAGTATAGTAAGTGCAGGTTGTATACTCTCAGTATAATTCAGGTCCACTTAGTTCACAGGAACGCCAAAGACCCGAGTTATATTATGTTTTTAACAGGACTTTGTTAGCGAGAATTGTGTTATCTACTCTGATCTGGGTTTCTGGGATTGACACCAGAATTGAATCAAAATAATCGGACACTTGCGCGGCGCGTTACGAGATTTCCGTTCCATAAACTATTCTGCAAAGGCAAATGGAATAAAAAGACGACTTATGTATTATAAAAATTATCTAGATATGTTTTTATTAGTTTTATAATGAGTTTAAATTCACAACTTGGCATTGTAGAAAAGATAAATAGATTAGACTTATTGAATCAGTGCCTGTACCCGTAACAATCCTAAATTTTAAGACACAATTTTATAAGTGAATTGTATCTCCTAAAGAAAAATAATAACATATTTTGTTCACACAAGCGTTACTTGCTTAACTAGAGAATATACGCTTCAAATTGCACTAATGCCGACCTACCCTAAAAGTGACATATATGGCGCGAACCATAAAATAAAAAATATTTTTTTGGCGGAAACTAATGAACAGGTAAATATTATGCCATGTTTTGCAATTTGGTTTTATGAGTTATTATAAAAAATCTTCCTTAGTTCATTCAGGCAAACACCTACAATTTGGCAACTGAAATTCTACAGTAATGCTGACAATACTGGTTTAACACATATTAAAGCTAGAACCGTTAATATTTTCAAAATCATCAGCATAATGTGTAAGAAGAGACAATATCTTAAAAATAAATTCTTTATTAGTGTCTGTTGTATTTAAGAGCAGGTTCTATCCGCAGCCTCGCATGCTTTGAATTATTCAATCAGAAGAATCGACTATTTAATCATGACCTTCGCTTTGTATGAGTCTGCACAAAACAGAGAGGTCAAATGTTATCGAACAAAAACAGTTTGAAATAAAATGCTAGAATAATGTTGATCATGTTTATCTTTATTATACGAGGAATTCTGGAAAAGTAAATAAAAATATTTGATTGCTATTTTTACAGTCTTATGTTCCTTATTAATAATTATAATTAGAACGTTATTCAAATTTATAATTTGAAACACCCTCCACTACCAAATTTAATAATTCAATGTAAAGTTTCCAATAAATAAATAAATAAAATAAATATGATTTTATCCAGACACAATAAGGTTGAAACTTTATAGGCTTACACTAAATAGTGGTATTTTTTCTATTTGATAATAAATATTTAGGTGTTATACCTAGACAGCAATCACAACAAGCATGATTCTATGTTATATATACATGGTTTTACGTATGTTCTGCAAACGTCAATATATTGATCTTAAATATAAATATATAATAAATATTTATATTTGCGAAGTAACACTGCTAGCGTAGCACAAGGCAGCTGTCTCTCGCCAGCGTTATATGGTCTATACACCAATGACATCTCGACTCTACCGGCCTCTCTACACCCCTGGGAGAAGGATGGGACGCTGGCACTATATGCAGATGGCACCGCCTTCTTCGCGACCTCACATAGTATAGATGCTGCAGCTCTCCAGATGCAGCGCGTACTAGACAAGCTCCTGGCGTGGCTTGACAAATGGCACATGACCGTTAAAGTAGGGAAGAACGTCGCGCTACTAGACACCCGCCGACCCTACAAACCCAATCTACTGAAGCCTCGAGGTCAGGAGATTGAGTGGCAGAGCTCGGTCAAATATCTCGGAGTGCACACAGACAGGTCGTTGAGCATGAGCCTGCAGGTGGAACGCGTTGTAAACGAAACGCAAGTTGCGGTCACCCTATCGCCTGTCCTTGATTCCAAGTTGAGAACGAAGATCGGGGTCTATAATATCTATCTCCGCTCGAGGCTCATATATGCGGCTCCAGTATGATACACGCTGTGCTCAGCCACACGAAAAGCCAAGGTCGAGGCTCGGCAAAACGTCGCCCTGTGAGTTTGCGCAGGAGCGGGTCGGTACGTCAGAAATGGTGTAATCGCCCGTGATATGGGCATCTCCAGTGTCAAGGAATTTGTGGGGATGTCAGCAGCGTGGAAAATATTTAACCGCGTGGACAGCGGCGGACACAGATCGCTCCCCCCCTGCACGCGCGGCCAGCGGACCATCAACACACCTAGCTGCCGACTCTCTGCAATCGCATACGCTCGCCTGAGCAGGATGCTGATACGAGGTTGCGAAAACCATAAAGCCGCTGATAGGCCACCAGACGCCACAGGTGGCCGGCCACCCAAGGCCCAGGTGGCCATCGAACGCCGATGAATGAGCAACTAAGCTGCAAATGAAGCCAACGCAATGCCCGCGAAGGCCAGCGAGAGCCATTGAGAGACCACTGTTATCCGGATAGGCTCCAATGGCTCCAAACCCCGCCACCGACGGGTAATCTCGTTGAATAGAAGTCGGGGCAAAGAGATTTAAATCGAGGCCCTCCCCGCCGCCTCTAATGGTCAAAGAGGAAGAAGACCACAACACATTGAATATTTTCCTGGTTTCTATTGGCAAACCTGTCATTTTTACATTTGCATAAAAATTTGGAGAAAGAATACAATTTCCTGCGGCCTGGCGGCCTGTCGTAAGAGGCGACTAAACAACCCACAGCCAGGTGGTAGGGCATTTGCCCGACTGGATGGCTACCACCCCTGGTCTAGTGTATGCCGCCATAACAACCTTGAGTTGTGTTCCGGCATTAGTGGCCAGGTTCCAGTCTCCCTTAAGTGAGCGGCAGCGCATTTGTAGCACCTTTGGTGTTACAAATGTCCATAGGCGATGGTAACCGCTTTCCATCAAGTGGGCCGTCTGCCTGTCTGCTGAACTCAGAAGAGGACAAAACCGCTAACAACCAAAACCATTTTCTATTCTTCTCTTTAATAATAATGAATAATAACAGGTCATCACGTCCAACCGATGAGCTGAGACTTCCCTATTTTTAGCAAATAATAGACAGTATACCATCCACGCTTGTCCAAGACGGATTGGTAGGTTATATACAACGGTTATCTCAATGGAGAGCTGTTACACATTGGTTATCTCGATATAGAGTTTTCATCACAATGCTCTCCTTCACGCTTTTACGTTGCAAAAAGAGTAGAGTTATTTTCTAATTTACAGTACATAATAATTATGTATGTATAGCTTTAAAAATTGTTATTCAGGAGAACTTACTTTAACTAAAAGCTATTAAATTTAATAAACAAAAGACTTGTTTGTGTCAGCTCCGACACACGTCTGCAGTTAACTCCTTAAACATTAAAAACATGTGCATGTGCGCGGTGACAGCGGCCGAATGCGGCCTAATAAGGGTGCAAGAAAGACATACAGACAGACAGAAAACTATTTAGCCAGTAGAAAATATAAACACACCACAAAACAAACTCACACATTTTAATTAAAGATTAAAATCATATGCGCCTGTCAGAAATATGATAGAAGTTTCACTAAAACTCATCGTGGAAAGCAAACTAGTATAGGAGAGATAAACATTAACATACAAATTAACAAATAACTTTCATTGGGGTGGTTCACATGAGATGAAAAAACGTAACGCTTTTGAATTACGCTTGCATTATTTCTCTCCTTATATGAAAATCAATTTTTAAGAAGTAATCCAAAAATCAACTAGTATTCTATAAAAACATTACCAAATGGAAGTAATACATAGTATGTATATAAAATATATTACTAATTGTATTGTTTCTTGAATAATCTCACATCGAACCTTGACCTCGGGTAATTACGCTACAAAGATATGACGTATATATCATTCATAAATATTTTAATTATGTATATTTTGACATATTACGTAGGTATAAGAAGTATATATACTTTATACCTATATCTAATAACTAGGATATGCCCGCGACATCGTCAACGCTTAACTTGAAATTTCCGGGAGACAAAGTACTACAGAATTTTAAAAAAAATACAAGCTATCGTTTTAGTGAAAACTTTGCCATAATAAGCTAATTTTTATGCACCCGAACAAACCAGGGAAAAATCCTGCGGGATTCCCGAGATGATAAATAATACAAAACATTTTATTACATAAAATTTGCTATAGATCAGTGAAATAATCACATTGAAATTCTTTTTTTTAATCTGGACGTTTCAAATCTTTCCCAGAAAAATTTCCGTGGAATTCCCAGGATAAAAAGTAGCACAGATTTTAATTCTAAGTGTAATTTGCTGTCGATCAGTGAAAACCGCATTGAAATCGACGCATTAGTTTTATATGAGTCCCGAACAAACAGACAAACCGATAAACAGACGAGAAATCTAAAAAAATGCGTCGTGTTCTCCATCGTTTATATAGTCTATTCCAGTTGTTTTTCTAATAGCTTCAATGCATAGACACGGCATGTTTAGAATTTTATAATATTACAACAATCGGCGAAATGTTTATCAGTTCACTTACATTGAAAAGTTCCGTAGTGGTAAAGGAACTTTAATTGTTTTATATCAATAATTAACATTTTCTATATGATACAAAACTGAAACGGAATAGAGAGCAGCTCCGTATGTAGCCCTAATTTAGATTGAAAGAGATACCAATACAATTGTATATTAAACGAGAAAATATGTCAGAATCGATGGATATTTATTACTATTTAACGAAAAAATTACTGCAACTAATTTTGTTGCAACTTTAGAGTAACATATCTTATACACCGGAATAACAATACTCTATAACTTATAAATATTGCTTGCATTAAGTTATAATATAATAAATTAATATAATAATGAAAACTTAAGCCTAAGTAAATCGAAAACATTGGGTGTTCATATTCTATTTAACCTTAAACCATTAATAGAAAAACGGAGTCTCGGACTCTCAAAGTGATGCCGGCTAAAGGATACCGATCTCAGAATTGGGTGCCGATCGCGCCGCAGTGCGTTACGAAAACTAAATATTAAATAATCGAATAGTACCGATAAAGGTGTAATATTTTCCAACAGATACATTACTTACTATTAACCAAACATTGCAAACCACGTATATATTACATAAGTTTAAGCACACAAGTATTCAAAAAATGCTTCATTTCATTTGACGCTTTTATTCACACAGGCTCCGTCGATACTTTTATTTCGTCTGTGTATTCTACCTATAATCCCTTAAATTAGAATAAAATAATTTGAATTTAAAGATTTAAAGTAGAATACTAAGTTGTAGGTCACCGTTTTCTGTGGGTTTAAAATTACTTCAATTGTGAATAATATCATGGGCACGAATATCACGAAATAACCTTGTAAATAAAAAAATACCTAATTTTGTAGAACGGGTGGTTTCATCTAGGTAGAATATATAGACATCCCTAGGAATAGAGTTAATTAATAACTAGTTTACCATTTCTTCTTGAATCTAGTTTCATGAATATAATATTTTCTTAACTAACCCGCTTGCTGCTTTGAGACTAAGGTCATTGAATAAATTAGGCGATGTTTTAAAGTATTTCATTGAAACAAAAGATAAACTTTTCTTTATCGCACCCTTCTTAATTTTATTACCTACTGTTTTAACTCGTTGCGTAAAAGTTGATAGCTCTAATAAATTTTACGGTTTTTTAACATTTAATGCAGGGTTATATTTTTATAAATAATTTGGTTTTTTTTTCGTTTAATGTTGAATAATAATAGTTGCCAAAGACGATCTTTGGCAATACAATATAACACAGGAAAAGGCGTTTCCTGTTGTAATTAGGCACCTGCTATAATACACAAATATAAAGTAGAGATGTTTTATGTTATTTATATACTAGCAGTGCTCGCTACTTTGTACATGTGGGGTTCTAAATCTGTATTCATTATCTTCGAAACCCTGCAAGATATATAAATGAAACATACATGACAATTTTAGAAAATTCCTGTTGAAATGTCAAACACCTTCATTGAAATCTTTTGACCCTTTTCAGAGTCTATTTGGAACAAGCTTTTAGATCTAAAAAGATCTGAATTAAAAATCTAAAAACAACTTTCATTTATTTTTTAGCATTTTTTTGAAGTCGCTAACAGTAAAGAATGGTAACGCGTTGGCTTCGCCGCTGGTGTTACCAACTTCTACAGGCGACGATAACCACTTTCAATGAGCTGAGCCATCTATCTGTTTGCTAGCTTCGCAGTAAAAGAATCAGTCATTTCTATTCTATTTCGCAGTGTAAATTATTTAGAAATGTCCCATTGTTGGACTTAGAGGTTCCCATTTTCGAAGAACGAGTGATCAACACTCATTTAAATATTAAATAACTAAGCGGACTGTAAATAATTAAATAGTAAAAAATTGGCGAATTAGGGGACTTCATACATCAGTTATCTTAACATTCAAATTGTATTAACACGTTTTTCTTTATCAGAAGCACGTGGTAGTTGTGAATACTTTGCAAGCCATTTAGCCGTTGCAAGTTTTTCTGATTTGGAACCCACATCACTGGAGCGAGACGCGAGTTCCCGTAAGCTACTATGACATATTCCTAGTCAATTCCGCGTGGAAATGATGCCATCGTTTTGGAAATCTTCCCAATAGATTGCGATCTGGGACCGATACACTTAATATTTTTTTATATTTAAAACATTAGGTACTTATAGAATTAAAGTTATATAATTGTGTAACATTTTAAAAAACATGGGTGGTACAGTTGAAGCTGGTAGACCATGACGTATATACTTACGTCTTAAAGAATGGCCAGGTCAAAAGGAACTATAATAAATATGTATGTATGAAGAGATTAATGAATGTAGATGAAGCAAAAGATGCATGTGAAGATAGAAGCAAGTGGAAATCCATCGTCTCTGCGTACCTCTATGGGAAACAGGCATGATAATGTGCATGTATGTAGGTATGTTTAAAATAGATTATATTTAGATTTTAATTCAATTGGGTTTCTTAATTAAGGGTAAATGTATAGCATTCTAATACAGAAATTTTAAGTAGTGCGGTGGTGAAGTGGGGAGGGGGGGGGCATACTTACCTTTACTACAACCCCTAAGGTCCGGACATCTTGAAATATATTTTTTATAATAAACATAACTTCACTTATTTTCGCTAATATTGTACTTCTATCATAGGTCCAAAGTTGAAAAATCCTTTCAAAGTTAAAAAAAAGCCAGTAATCAAAATAAAAAGAGTCAAAATAACCAAAAACCAACTTAATTGGATAAAAATGAAGAAAAAACACAATAGAGCACATTCATATACACTACAAGAGTAACCATTCAAAATGGCGACCAATAAAGACGATGTTTTTTTTTACGTAATCGCATTAATTTATATTAAAAAAAAAATTTGTACAGCAATGTATTTAAAAATTGATATCATTAATATATTGATTCATGGTCATATTAAATACCAACTTGCTAGTCGTCCACTAAATTGATAAATAAAAACCAATGTTTCATACGAGACTTTTAAGGAGTCGTAACTGTTTGTGTGTATAAAAAAATAGTGAATGGTTACCAGTCAGTTCTTGCACTCGCCGGCCGCTGCCGCGGCACGCTCGCTACGCTTTCTCGGCTCTATTATCAGGTAAGGGATCTTTTAAAATAAAACACGGTGTCTATATAAATTAATTAACTTTATAAATATATTTTATTGCGGCAATTAATTCTAAAAAGCCGTCTTTTTTATGCTTTAAGACGCTTCACCTCCACAATTATTCTACGATTAGGTCTGAAAAGTTTTCAGTATTGGTAATGCTTTTTGTTTTAAAGAACTTTTTCACAACTCTCCACTGCGACTCAATCCTCTGGGTGTGTGTGCCATCCCTTGCCACAAATGGATTATCGGGGCCCGAGTGGTTAACCTTCTTATGAATATAACCAAACTGTGACAAAGAATCATATGCCCGCCAACAGTCCGTATATATAGTCGTCCTCACCTCAACATGCTTTTGTATGAAAGGGATAAGCACCTCTGCCGACCTTATATTTCCTGGACACACTTCTAGACGAAGATCCTCTGACCCATTTTCTATCATACCTAGTACCCAGTGCCCTTCAATATGACGTCCTGAAACAATTAAATTAAAATTATGCAATAAGACTACAAAATTTCCAAAAAAGGTGAATTTAATAACACAATCTTGATTAAATTTACCTTTGTTGTATTTCCTTTTCCCAAACTTGCTTTCGTCTATTTGTACAATTTTTCTTTTTCCACCAATTTTACTATGAACTTCGAGGTGTTTCTCCCTATAATGTATGACTATTACCTCTCTACAGTATGAATACCAGTTAGCTATGGTATTTGGACTCAGACATGTTGACTTTATTTTTTGTATGGATCATCAAAAATGACATGATCGTATGACCATCCACGAGAATACGCATATAGGTAATACACGTAAACTAAATCTATAAGAATATTTTCAAAAAAGGTTCCTTTTCTTCGTGATATTTTTTTTAGCACTTCCTCCAAATTTAATTCTACATGTGCCCTTTGAACATACAAATATTCCAACCGATTTACAGCCACTGTTATAGCAAATTTTCATTAACGTGCGATGTGTGGAACACCTCTTTTCTTTAAGAAGTAACCCCTCTGCTCACTAAATGCAATACATTGCTCATTAGTACCGAGATTTTCCAAGATGTCACGGATGCTCCACATATTTAAAATCACATTGACATGTAGCCGCCGATCCACATAATTGATATCAGAATAAAAATCAAAAACGGGCGCATCAGAAGGCGGCCCTGCTTCATGAGAAGACGACCTCGCTACATCAGAAGACGGTTCCTTCACCATTTCGTAATCGCTCATTATAAAATCCAGTAAAAAAGCCAAGGTCCAAAAATAAGCAATCCAAACGAAGTCCAAAAGAAAGCAGGTAGTCAACGTAAAAAGAATCAAAATTATCATAAAATACAGCACGAGTCGTCGAAAAATCAAAAATTAACAGAAGAAAGCACATTCACTTAACTACTAGAGAAAAGGAATAAAATGGCGGCTATAAAAGGGGCAATAAAGGCGGCAAAAAATATTTATCAATTATTTTTTTCATAGAAATATATCGATTTCCGAAAATTATATAAAATAATACATTAATTAATTCGAAATCTTGAGCTACAAGATTTCGAATATCTTAATTAAAAATCGATAAGTATTAATGACATATCGATTAATTTATTTTTATCATCACACCTTGTTAGCCAAGCCATTAAAAACAAAAGTGACAGTAAAAACTGTCACTTTTTAATCAATCGAGGAGTTTTTGGCGGGAACTGAAAGGGGGCGTTGTGCTGTGCAGTTTTATTTTCTAAAATGTGTAAAAGTACTCTAAAATGAACAATAGTTGCAGGATATTGATAGTTTTTGAGTAGTAATTATGTATTTTTGTGAGAAATGTGAACTGTATAGTCAGATGTGGTCTTTCGAGTTTTCACAAAAACTCCATTGAATGGCGTCGGTTGTAGCCTGCAATACAACTGCGCTACTATACGAAGACCTATTAATACATTAGAATTGGCTGTATGGACTAAGATTCCTTTGCCTGCCTTTGTGGCGAATTCTAATACTACTACTTAATCAATCGATTATATGTCTAGCATGAATTTTGTAGTCATGCGTCAATTAAATTTGAAACTATTTCTACATTAAAAACAGTTTTAGTGCTACAAAAAGTTCTGGCGGTTATATAATATGTAATTCGTGAGTACATACATAAATCAAATCACGGTTTGTTATTATCAAAAGTGACACAATTTTACAACAAAAATAAGTGAGATTATGTTTCTAAAATAAAAAAAAATTAAGACCTCCGGACCTGAGGGGTTGTAGTAGGGGTAAGTATACCTCCCCCCTATCCACTACGCCCACCCACCCACAACTTAAAATTTGTGTATTAGATTGTTAAGTCACAGCCTAATTAAGTAGACCTATATAAGTCCAGTCTATCAATAATACCAAATTCATTATTCAAAACAACTAAACGTATATTCTAGCAGTGTAATTATGCTAAAATTCTACTGAGCAATTGATTAGATTTTAATACAAGAATCCCTTTAAATGTTAAGGATTAATTGCCTGTGCAATAGGGTAGTTGACAGTGAAGTCAATTGAGTCATTTCTTATTACCTTACAAAACCCAGACCACTTAGATTTTGTAGAAGAATACAAATTTGCGACGTCATAACATAAATGAATAACTTAGCATAATATTAAAATTATTTGCATCGTGATATTTTAAAAGTATGATAATAGTATGGTATTTTACCGCCTGCTCTTTTAAATATGAACATTGATTTCAGAATTGGGTATTTAACACGTATTACGAATACGATGCATTCTCCAATATTATATATAAAAATATATCATATAAAAGAACAGGCGTCAAAATATCTTATTATCATCTTGTTTTCAACAGTTCACTATAGAAATAGTTTTAATTATACTTTAAACATCAATTAATACGCTATTCGACTTGTTAAAATTATGACGTCACAAACCAGTATTCTCATACAATATTAAGGAGGCTATGATAATTTGTGCAATGATAAAAAGCGTCTCAGTTGATTTGATTGTCAAATACCCAATTTATAGTAACATGTATGATGTATCGAATTTTACTCTTAGATTAATACAAACTTATTTTTATAGGGTATGATTGTACACGAGAAAGAACTGTTCGTAATCGAGTTAGACTCGTAGACAATGTGGAAGAAATTAACGATTTTTCTTGTATAATAAATTGAAGGTCAAATAGAAAGATGAAAGTTGAAAATTAAAAAGTAATAATATCACTGTAGAGGCTATCAAATGAGAATGATCTTTTTCATTCATGGAATTAGGTTAGAAAATAATAAATCACTGGACATTTTCATAAGTTACATAAAGAACCAGCGTGGTTATGCTATAGTATAAGCAAGTGTCAGAACCTCTTACTTCCAAGTTTTGTATTGAAAAATATTTTTAATACACACATATATATTTTATAGAAATCTAGAGCGATTCTTTATATGTAAACGAGACTCGCACAGGGTCACTTATTTTAAATAATTGAACTCACCTTAAACTATAGAGAAGATTAAATTACTCCTTAATCTAATATTTAAGTCACAAATAATTCCACTACACACAGTTACACAATCACTCGAAATACTTATATTTACTCAACTGAAACACATTAGAGAATCATTGAACATTCGTATTCATATAGATTACGCGCGAAAACATCGAAAAGCCAAAGTCGTTCGCAAACAAACGTATTGGCTCAAACAGCGTTACCGCCGTACTGGCTTACGTAGAGCCACTTCTATGCCCCTACCATGAAAACATTTCGTCTTCAAACTCGAATAGATTGCTAAAAAACTCACCCATTGCCGGCCACGATACGTTTGTATAAAATATTCAGAAGCAAACCCAGCGTTGTTTATTCAAATGGAGAATATGAGAAAATTTGTACATGTGTAGAAATTCCCATGTCAACACGAAAACGCGTGGTAACCGCGGAAGTCACAGTCCGGTTGATCATTTGAGATTTGACCAGATCTATACAAATGATTACATTGTGAACTAATTCAAATATTCGCCCCAGAGCGACCGGTAACAAGTTTAGGCTAACTCCGAAAGGCTATTCCGCTCGCCGTAACAGAGACAGCCCAGTAACTTCAAGGAAAATTGGAGTGTCTCCAGAAGTAGCTGTTAACTGAATTGGATTTACAACTTGAGTTAACCGGCAACAGACGAGATTAACGCTTTGTTAATTATTCCTCTTGGAACTGGGATTATTATTGAATTATTTAAACAATTTCGTGCTGTTTCATTTACACAATTCAGTTCTCCAGATCTGTTGAGCGATACTTGTGACATAGGGGAGCGGACGTACTATTTGAAAACTTAAAGAACGTCATAGCCTCATAGACTTTGTATGACCGTACCTAGTTATGACGTCATAAGTCTGTATAAGCAAAAGGTGTGCAATTGCACATTCATTGTTGTTTGAACAGGAATTAAAATTATTTCTATCATTACATTTTAAAAGTTAGATAACAAGATGTTATTTTAACGACTGTTCTTTTTTATATGTAAAAATATTAAAATTTATTGTAACATTACACAAAGTAATGTAACATTCCTATTTAGTTTTCGAGATCTCTTGAGCAATACTCGTAAAATAAGGGAGTGGACAGTGAAATCAACTTAGATATTCTTCTTATGAAAAAGAACGTCACAGCCTCATAGAGTTTATGCGAGCGTACCTACTTATGACGTTATAAGTAGGTACAAGTAAAGGAAGTTAAGTAGCGCATTAATTATTGTTCGAAAAGTAATTAAAATTATTTCTGACAATGATAAGATGTTATTTTAATTCTTGTTATTTTACATATATTTACGTTTATTGTACGTGGTAGAGCCATGCTGGGACGGCTCGATCCATCTAATAGCTTCGATCCATCTAGCCTGGTACTAATTGTGTTTTGTGCGATGAGTGAGAGTTCTGATTGCATCTCACTCCTCCTATCCCATTTTCCCTATCCCTATCCTACTTCAATCCCATATCCCATCGTTTCTATCTCTTTTTATCCTAGCCTAAATGCTGCTCACTTGTTGGTTTCACCCTGGTTGTTGCTCACATCTATAGGCGATGGTAACCACTTTCCATGAACTGGACCATTCGCCTGTTTGCCAGCTTCGCAATAAAAATAATAAAAGTATATAAATATTAGAATTTGTTTTAACATTAGCGATTTTCCCGCGGCTACGCCGCTTGAATACCATTATGTAGTAGTAGCTTTATGTTACGTATAAAAAAAAACTTAATTAGGTTTCTAAAACGCTGTATCCGATCTATATTGAGACTCCAAAATACGAATAGCTGCAGGCAATATTTCATAGATTATAAGATTTTAACACTTCCTTATGAAGTTTGTTTATTTGTTAGAAATAATCCTCAATTTTTTCCCAAGCCTATGCTTGGGACCTATGTGACCTATGTCAAACTATAAAACGCAATCGACGCGATAATGACAGGCTTTGCATTGAGAGAAGTAAAACTACACAAATGCAAAAAAATGTATTATGTATAGCACCAGTAATATACAATAAATTAATTGACAGTATAAAAAAGCAAAAATCTATATTATTAATATATTTAAGAGACACCTAAAGAAATTTTTGATAATGAAATGCTATTATAAAATCGAGGATTATTTAAGTGATAAATTCTAATGATTATTAATGTATTCTTATTTAATTAATGCTTTGCTCGACATATAATATTATCTAATTTATTTAATTATTATTGTTAATTAGTTTAAATTTAGATTTAGTTATAACATTTGAAAATTTCACGACTGATAAGGCAAAATGTATTGAGACAATAAGAAAAAAAACACCTATGTACACATACATTTCTAGCAATATTTTATTATTCTATTCTGTTTATATATAAACTTTCACTAAAAATGTATCTAACTGATGGTGAAAATAACTTAAATCTCATAGCTACATTATGGTGTACACATACCGTATTCTGTCAATATTTAACGACGTTACCAATTAATAACAATATCATATCACAAATAACGCATTAAACTAATCGCTAAATCTGTGTGGAACGGTCAACAACTATAACATTATCCCAGATAAATAAGTGACATAAGCTAAATGCCCATGAACTAAAACTAAACTGATATTGTTATGTTTTAAAGAATGGCTGAAAAGATGGCCAATCCACAAATTACATCACACAAATTTATTGATTTTTTTGACCCTTGCCTCGTCCATATCACAAGCTGGTCACATTCGTAAGACTCCTTCCTCCATTTGTTTTTGAAGCAGGAGGAAATACATTTCGTACACTACCGGGTCCTTTACTGGGATTAGACCAAATCAATGAGAGTTATCCACTGAAGATGCCGCAGATAACAGAGTCAATTGCCGGCTTGTGTGGAGGCTCAGCAAGGTACCCAACAATAGTATAGCTGGGGCATGCGAAGACAGTTTCCCTAAATTAAACAGAAACAAAAAAATTACCTTACCATGGTGGTCCGAAGCTCTTTTACAATATACTTAATTATGAACATAGTTTGTTTTGTAACGATTTCATATATGGCTGGTTTATATATATTACTATTCGTTCACTTAACTAACTATTGGTAGAAATTTGACATTATGGATATTGTGTTAAATTTTAACCAGTAGTATGAAAAATGAACGGCTGGTTAGTAATTGGGCATTCACAATGTTGTAATGAACGTAAAACAGCACCAGTTTCCCTTTCCATAATAATTCCGTCAGAAATAACTAATCGATTCTTCTTTTAATCCAATACATCTAGAAACTTCTCTGAAATATTCCCCAAGTTCATAATAAATAAATAAACAAAGTATCAACCGAATTTCCTTTTTGTTTCATCAAGATGTTCTCGCATTATTTATTGCAAATACCAAACGTCTTGAGTTTAAATTTTTGATTAAAGGGTGGCAGCCTGTGGTTTGTTCCGCATCGTTGATGATTCGTTACCCTCGGTCGCAGATGTCGAAGAGCAGTGCTTGTTAGTTTTGTCGGTTGAAGTCTGGAAGACGAGGGTGAGAATAACATTATTACTTACATCTACTTTAATAATTTATTTCTGCCGTGTTTAACATGTAGAAAAGTAATTTTTTTTAATTGCATGAGTTCAGGAGACAGGCAGACTGCCCACCTGATGGCAAGCGGTTATCACCACCTATGGACATTTGCACCACCAAAAATGCTACAAATGTGCTGTTTGTATCTAAAGGGATATTGGAACCTGGCCACTAATGCCGGAACGCAACTCAAGATTGTTATGGCGGCATACTTTCGACCAGGGGTGGTAGCCATCTAGACGAGCAAGTGACTGTAGATTATTTTGTTGCCTCTTACGACAGGCCATCGCGTCGCAGGAAATTGTATTCTTTCTTCGTTCCTGCACGGATATACGAGTCAAGCAATTAGACTTGTTGTACTAGAAGATTTTCGATTACAATAGCACAGATAGGAATCAAGTCAACTGAGTGAGATATTTCTTTTCCTTTTTTAACAGACTCAAAAAAGGTTGAGGTTTTTAATTCATCTTATTTATATATGTTCAGTCATAACTTTTTTGTTTTAAATTAAATTAAATAAATTTCATAGTAATTGAATATCAAAAACGTGACTTAAAACTGAAAAATAAAAATTCTGTAGCAAAAAAAAACTGACTTCATGAGTAACTTAAAAGCAAAAAATAAATATTTTCTACAGCATTTTGAAGTGTTACTACGTTTTTTAATGTTGTTGTTTGTTTATGTTATGGCACCGACTTCAAGATGTTGTATAAAATATTTATTTATTACGTTTTAGTTACATTTTTCCTAGGAATATTTTATGGTTACTCATGAAGTCGGTTGCTTTTTCATTAAAACATAGCAATTGTCTTTGTCGGAGCCTAAGTTGTAACTATAAGCGGGTTAGATCGTTCTGTTCCCATTGAAGAAGACAATTGTATGAAATATTATTTACTTGCCATTTATAAGTACATATGCGTATCGCAATATTATAAAACGTAATATAATCTAGTAGATTAAGTAATGTAATCTAAATAAAACTTATATATATTTGTACATATTAAAGCCGCAGCTAAAACTGTTTGTGTTTGAAATGATAACTTTTGGCTTTGATACAGACCTTAAATCTATCTGAACACGAATCTATAGATTTACGCACTGTTTCCATGGATATTTAGTCAATGGTTGCTTTAGAGATTACTTACAAAACTCAATGTTATCTAAAATGTCCTTTAATTAAGTTTTCTTGGAAGACATCGCTTTATGCGATAAGGCCGCCTATTGTATTGCCCAAAAAGTAAAGGCAATTTTGGTTCGAGTGCACAAAGTTATGGCGTCATAACTAGGTACACATGCGTCTTTTTGGAGTCAGTCAAAGACCTACAATTTAGTTGTATTGATACTGATAATTAATAAATACAGGTGACGAGCCTGTCCGTGTATGGTCTCTTTGCCAGTTCTTCATCTACGAAGAACGAAAATACTATTCGGTTGGAATAAATAAATTTTTGACAACTTATTATAAAGATGTAAACAGTAAGAAAATTAAATATGCGGCTATGGCTGCTATATTGAAACATCTCCTGTGCGTAGGTGACAACAATTTAACAAATTGACAGCATGTACGTTGATAAGATTACAATCTATCTTGGGTATTTCGGGAATGTTGTTGTAATTAACGAAAATTGAAGCTCCCAAGGCTCGCCTTTTCAACGCAAATATCAAGGCAAAATGTTATACACAAGAAATTTGTTTTATCATGTTTGAGTATTTTTCATTTTTTTTTTTCATAAATTGTTCTCTTTACATTCGCTATATTTGCCGTAATTTTTCTAATGTATAAATAAAATAGAATGTCTAAATATTATATAAATAATATATAAAAAATAGCACTAGCTAATTTCAAAAACAACTCATCGCATCTTATTTTAGGTATTAGTTAGTTTGTTTTTAATTTGTCACATATGTAGTTGAAAAGTCTGTCGGAAGGGGTAATTACTTACTATGACATCAAAATTAACATCTCTGCAGCTATTGATTTACCTAAGAAATATCTAATACAATTCCTACTTATAATAATAGCCAATAAACATCCCACTGCTGGGCTCGGGCCTTCCATTATGGGAGAACGGACAGTATACTCGCCACGCTTGTCCAAGGCGGCTTGGCAGGTTTGACACATCGGCTATCTCGATGTTCAGGTTCCATCACGATGTTTTCCTTAAAAATTGTAACAATATGCACATTAGGTCAGAAAATGGCTTAAGTTGTGCATGCTTGCCGGACAGGATTCGGACCCATGGTTTTTGTGTTTGGGACATGTGTTCTAACCATTAAGCTACTACTGCTTCCTACTTAGAGTTGGTTATTTAGCTGCAGGCTATAAATTACAGATCCAATTCTTTCTATGGATTCCTTTATATGAAATGGGCGGGTAGCTGTCAAATTGATATTGGATACAATAGATGTATTAGGCAGTGACAGTTGTATGCCTTGGGCTTAGACTATTGTTCATTGAGTTTGTAATGTGGTAGCATTATTTATAGTATTAAGCACATATCAGATTTATACGTGATTAGGTTTAATTCTGAATTAAATTAACATCCCAAAGTCCCAATGAGGATGACAAGGAAGGCATCGCCTCCTTTACGCCTGTAAATTTAGCTGGCTTAAGCCTCTAAGGCCAAGCACGCACTACGTTTGTCAATAACGGAGTTATCCTTTCACAACTAAGTCCGATATTGATACGTATTGCGCAGTTAGCCTTAGACAATTGCCCGAACTAAACTTACAGGTGTAAGGTCGGACTAACATTATACATACAAAGTCGTTCTACATATGAACAAATACACTGTTTTACCTTAGAAGATCATTTTTATCCATTACAAACAGGATTTTTGCAATGAATTATCTATTTAATGATGTTTAAATGTCGTAAATAATTTAAGCCACATCTAAAATTAGATATTACAGCAGAAAATGTTTTATATTAATCATCTAAAGACACAATTTAAGTAAAATTTTATCCAAAAAAATATTTTGTAAGAATAAACAAGATATGCATAGTCAGGTATGATTT
This sequence comes from Dendrolimus houi, assembly GCA_039645545.1. NCBI lineage: Eukaryota > Metazoa > Arthropoda > Insecta > Lepidoptera > Lasiocampidae > Dendrolimus > Dendrolimus houi. The sequence continues at coordinate 19,562,318 of CM077119.1, read as the reverse complement.
ATATCCACAGATTGAAAAAGAGACCATAAAGCCGACATTAGATGATTAAATTTTATCTTTCAATTTCATTGAATCAACCAAAGTAATTCAGATAGACATAAACTGGAATCATTCAATGTGATTGAATATCGTTTTACCGTGTCCATGGCCTATTCAACTAAATTAATTTAAATTGGTTGATCATCTAGTATCAGCATAAACAGGGTTTAGAAACCGGTAAAAAAAAGTTGAACCGGTTACGGCCTAAGTACATAGTAACTTTTCTTTCCGGTTTTGTTCTAACTTTAACCTCAACCAAACAGGTTTTGGTAACAAAAAATCATTAAATAGATTTAGTTGATAAAACCGGTTTTGAACAATTTTTGCCGCACACATTCAAAGCGCAGCCATGTGGTACAGCAAGTGTTCAGTCGCACACAATCACATGTTAAGAGAGATAGAATGAGAAAGTAATTATCTCGGAATTAACAGATTAAGGCAAGTTTATATAACACTCTTTTTAAGGTTCACACTCCGTACGAAGTAGTTGACTAAAACCGGCTAATTTTTATCCGGTTTCAAGCCTTGAGCATAAGGGTTTGTTTTAAAATATAGTAACCGAAAGCCTAATAAAACATTCTCTTTATGTTACCTAAACAAACAAAAGCGACCAGACATAGTTTCAAGATTATTAATGACTATGCCTAAACAATCGAGGCGGCTTACGCAAAGCAAATATATTATTTTTATAGTATTAGTTTGCTTGATATACTATGAGTTACACTGTCCCAACATAGAGAGTGACCTACATGTTTTCTGTTTACTTTCACGACAAGCCAAATATGGTTTGAAATATAGACTATCTTGCGCACTTAGGGCAAATGTTAATATTTCACATTCATAAAAGCAGTTTGACTTGTGATAGAAAAGTTTTTAAGAGCGATTGAAAAACGTGTATTAGTTATTTTAGCGGTGGTATTATAGCATTATTTATTATTGTTGTCAGGTGATATAACATTCTGATATTTAAAAATATATTTATCATACTTCATAGTGAATTATTTTAAAGCTTTCAATATTTTAAGGCAAAGGAGAACTATGTCCAGTATCTAACATAAATGATTTTTTTCTAATTAAACTTCTTGTCTTAAAGAACTTTGCAATTTTGCTTTGAAAATATGACAGCTTGACGTATTACTGTTTAATATAAAATAATATTAATTTATTCAAAATAGAACTTAATATCAACAAATAATATAACTATAAAATAAACGATATATATAAGTATATACAAATTAAAATTAAACTATAAAATCTAGTGCCAGACCGGTGACAGTAGGAAACGTGCCCAAAAGACTGGTCACATTACTTCGCCGAATAGCAACGCTAGAGCGTTGCCCGAGGTATAGACTAGTCTTTTGGTCACGTGAGACATCTACCAGACGTTTATCTATGTCTTGATAAAGCTTGTGCGTTTCAGGCTCCCGTGGTCCCAGGGCCTCAACTCCAAAAGCCGCAAAGTAAAGTATTTAACTATATTCGCGGACTTGCACGAATTAATTCCCCGCTCACCTTTTAACACCGAACAAGTAAACGTACGAGCTCACGTCACCGATATATGGTGGAAATATCAATGAAGTGGACGAAGCACTATGCTTCCACCTTTATAATACGTACCATTGAGGAGTGTAACTCTTTACCGTTGGCTTTTTTCCCAAAAAATACAATTTAGGTGTATTCATGTCTCGCGTGAAAGGTATCTTCCAGGTAATCGTTCTCCAGCCTAGACTGTATTTCCACCTGACATCAAGTGCAATGTCAGTCAAACGCGAACCTATATAATATAAAAAATATGTGTTAAGTAGGATGTTTGTATTAAGGGCTATTTACATGGCGAGAGTTTATCGAACGGTTTGGGACAAGAAACGTATATGATTTTCGTAGGCGATACTCTTTAGACAATAATCGCATTGACATGTTTACATTCAACAAAAAAACAAAAACTCTCCTACGAGTATGTCATACGATAATCGTAAGGTAATTATCACCAAAAGTTTTGTTTACACTACGACACAAATGGCATTTGCCTATGATTTCTCGACTTGCCTAAACTAGAACTCGTATGACATTTTTTCAATTTCATGCGAGTATCGTACAAATCAATATGAACCGATTTGAATGCGAGACTTGCCTTTGGAGCTCGGTGATGAGCACAGTATTTTATATTTTACACAGAGACGTCAATATTCAATGACCAGGCGTTTATCGCCCTTCCACGTACGATATCGTATATTTAGTTTACATGATCATATTTTTTTCTTGCTTTCGACAATCGTGTCTTCAAGGCAAGAAACTCTTTCCATGTAAATGGCCCTTTAGACTCCCAAATCCGAAGAATTGGAAAGATTATTTTCGAAATTTACTCTACTGTGATTCAAAATTATACTATTAATCTAAAAGACAGATTCTTAGATCAGAAGGTCATGTACACCAGGGCTTCTGACTTGTGGTTGAGTTCGACAAACTATAATGAACAAATGAAATTACGAAACGCGTGGGTGGTTCTTGTAATACCAAAATAAAGAAACATGGACCACTAAACTATGACCCGTGCTATCTTTCCCAGTGTAATAGAAGTAAATTATACGAGCTATTTCACATAGACCTTATTATATTGGTTATTACAAGTGCTTAGTTTCATTCAATTGAGACGATAAATACAAAATATATTAATTTAACATGAAGAACAGCTACAGGCTGGCCAAATAAAGATTAATAATAATAGCGGCGCCACTTTCGCAAAAATATCAAACTGTAGAAACTCCAATATTATGATGATCATGCGTAATTTTGTTACTACTAGTAATTTTAAGTATTAAATCAAACATCTTGCAATCAAGTTGCTTTATTTACGACATACGCGTTTTGTTAAAATAACCTATGATGTTTACTTTAATAATAAGAACTATATTTTTGTAGGCAATAGCTTTAACACCTTGTGATAATGAATAGAGCAATTATATGATTAAAAGGAGCGACAGAACCATAACAAACCTGTCATGTAGGTGGTTTGTGGTAAATAACGTCAAATTATGACAAAAAGATTTTTGCTTTAAATTCCACTAGGCATCCTCGGTAAACTTTAAAAATCACTGCTCGATTGAAACTTTATAGAGGTAGTTAGTTATTTTTAGTGGATTTTAGACTTGGATCAATGTTAAAATTATAATATTATAGACAAATTTACTTTTTTTACAATTTACTGACTTTGAATACAGATAAGATAGAATATCGCTAAAAGGTAAAAAAAATAATTATGTTCTAGACATTATGGCCAGGCTTTTAGCTTTACATTTATCGCCCATATAAACTATTTTATTGTTATAAGACTACTATCTTATTGACTTTCATTATTTGTTCGTCTTATTATGACTACCTCACGCTGGTTTATCGATTGATATGATAACAGCCCATAAACATCTCACCGCTAAGTTCGGGTTTGAATACTGCAAATAATTAATCGTTCAGTAAATAATGTAATTCTGTAAACCTCCTAGTCCGCCTATGCTTAGATGGCGCCACGGTAATTCTTATCCCGCTTTTTAACGTCTTATTACTAAAAAAATTGACCAAAATAGTTAAAATTGAAAGTCGTGATTTTTTGATTTTGTTTAGTGTAGTTAGTATATGTGAGGGTAGATGCGAATATTATTTTAGAGTATAAAGTACAACGCAATGTAGATAGATATCAGTCGATATACTACCACCAAGAGCAGAAGTAAATAATAGTTTGCTGGCACGGTGGCCTAAAGATAGAGTGGCACATTTTAATGTAAATGGCGTATAGTTCTAATAAATTTTATAGGAATTCCGAACGGCATTTTAATTCGAGTCCTGTTACTCGTAACAATACAATATTGGCCTTCTTAAGTCTGAATTGTAAAAGTTTGATTCATTATAGGTAAATCAAATAATGTGATGATTGCACATCCAAACCTTATACCAAATTTTTTAATTCAATTTCACAGGTGTGACATATAAATCCACTCTTCAATAGATTAAAAACACCCTCTACTTAAAAAGCTTTGACTTATCAAACGCTTTGCAGCAGTTGTGATAAGGAATTAAACTGTGCTAATCTGTTAGTGTTATTTTTTACTTACAAATCCGGAATCACTTTTTCTATTCATTTCCTCTTCAACCACTACACTTTTTTCAACAATACATTTTGTATAAAAGTATATTTTATAAGATGTCAAATTGAACTTTAATTTCTTTGTTACCATCAACAAAATCTAGAATATTTTTAATCCACAAAATCATATGTATAAAAAGAAAATATATGTAACTAGGATATGCCCGCGACTTCGTCTACGATTGAATTGAAATTCCCGGGATACAAAATATCGCATTATTTGAAAAAGAATGTAAGCTATCATTTTAGTGAACATTGTCGGAATAAACAAATTTTTACACATCCGAATAACTACAAACCCCACCCGGGAAAATTTCTGCGGGATTCCCGGGATAAAAATCACACACTTTATTACATTAAATTTGCTATCGACCAGTAAAAAAATCACATTGCAATTCGATTTTTTTTCTGGCCATAGTAAATAATTCCTAGATAAATTCACGCGAGCTTCCTGGGCAGTAGCGCAGATTTTAAAACTAAGCATATGCTGTCGATCAATGAAAACCGTATCGAAATCGGCCCAGTAGCTTTTGCGTGAATCCCGAACAAACAGATAAAGAGACAAAACGACAAACAGATAAGAAATAAAAAAATTGCATCGTGTTCTCATCATTGTTTATATACTCTATTCCAGTTGGTTATTTTAACACCTTCAATGTACAGACACGCCTTGTTTAGAATTATATAATATTATAGATATGTAAGTAACATAAGAAGTTTGTTATTAGTAAACAAGCTAGAATTATTCTAAATTAAAATACAGATCACGTAAATGTAATCAGACCTCTTAAGGCTATACTGCATTATTATTCTCAATTGCCCAGTAGCCTACTTAATAGTTGTTTATACACATAGCATAATAGCGCCGTTTATTGCATTCCAATCGATTTTTAATTTAGAGAGAGAGAGAGAGAGAGGGAGAGAGATAACACTTTATTGCACACCAAAATATACAATTACAAAAACAGACCATATTTACAATATTTTCTAGGCAATACAACAGGCGGCCTTATCGCTCAAAGCGATCTCTTCCAGGCAACCTATAATAGCAGCCCATAAATGTCCCACTGCTGGGCTCGGGCCTCCCACTATAGGGGAACGGACAGTATACCCGCCACGCTTGCCCAAGGCGGCTTGGCAGGTTTGACACATCGGTTATCTCGATGTGCAGGTTGCATCACGATGTTTTCCTTCACCGTTATTAGTACGCGGTAATTGTAACAATGAAAGGCAGGCAACCTAAATGAAAGAAATTTGAATCAGGCGATATTGTATTTAAGAAATGAATATACAAATACATACATATATACATAGTCATATATATATATATATATATATATACAATGATACATAAATTATTATAATAAATGTATTAGCATGATTATATTCTGTTAATCAGACATATGTAGCTATTTGTGGACAAATAGTCATAATAGGACAAATTAATTTTGTCAGTATTTATACTTTTTTTTGCTAGCGCAGGGGAATGTCTATTCTTGCTACACACTCTCGGGCTCGGGATACGGGGGAAGGCCAAATGCAGTGCCTAATGCGGCCTGCATCGAGTGTGTGTGAGACTCTGACTTGACGATCCCGGTTTCTCTAACAATAAAGGAACAGCCGGCTAACTTCCCACTAAACCTACCTGCGCCCCAAAGAGAGGAAACACTTAGTCAGAATGACACAGGGTCTAGGACATAATCACCGCACTGTGTCGTTCTAGTGTCCCAGATTAATACAAACTCAGGGAAGCAGGGCTGTATACCACTTCAGTAGTTGTACTTATGACAAGTAACTCTATGCGGTATACTATAATATTATGTATTCTGTAGTAGATATATAAAAGTACTAGTAGTAGTTCCAAGTGGCGGATTGGAAACAATCAGCTTGTTCATGAGTAATTTTAAAACCTAGAGCTATTGACTAACGGTGTTATTCATATTGAGTTAGAGTAAGTCAGAACACTTCTTTAAAGTTCTTAAAGAAGCGTTCAGACTTACTGTAACTCAATATGAATAAGGCCATAACGGTCTAGTTTATCGGGTAGAGACTATGGAGAGTATGCTCTTGAATTATTAACTTGATTACTCCCTACTCTATTCCATCGTCCAACAACAAGACATCTTTCTGCGACCTTGGAAATAACTGATTATAATAGAATTCAGTAAGTATATTTGCTTACAGTATTAGAAATGAACATAAATTACTTTTATCTCGAAAGGTTAGGTTAAAACAGATAACCTTACAGAATAAAATGAGGAACAAGTATTTGAATCGTAAGGGTGACCTTCTCATAAATTAATACTGTATTTCTATAGATAACTAATTCAACTCGAGAACTGTCCGTGCAGGAACGGAAAAAGAATAGAGATAGATTCCTGCGGCCGGGCGGCCTGCCGTAAGAGGCGAAAAAACAACCCACAGCCAGGTGGTAGGGCATTTGCTCGACTGGATGGCTACCACCCCTGGTCTAGAGTATGTTCTGGCATCAGTGGCCAGGTACCAGTTTCTCTTTCAAGGCCGGCAGCACATTGGAAGCACCTCTGTTATTGCAAATTGTCCATAAGCGACGGTAACCACTTTGCATCACATTTGGGCCGTCAGCCTGTCTGCTGTGCTTATTTATTATTCTTATTATTCTTTAAAAGGAATGCACAATTCACATCCTGTTTCCATTAAGCCTGCAAATATGTAGACTCCAATTAAAATTGCAGCCGTAGTGTGAATAAATCTTTGCTACTTTTATATCAAAACAATTAGTGCTTTGCTATTCCCGTTATGTTTTATTATTTTTGTTTCCACTAAAGAATTTAAACTCAATCATTTTGAAAATATAATGGTCATTTATTCAATATTAAAAGAAAAACAAAAATGATTATGCTAACTATAGTTAATGTAAGAAACGTATTTGCTAGGTGACGCTCGCCGGCAATCACCCACTTTTGCGGCAAGCGTCATTTTATTGAATCCCAAGAAAGTCGCATGGTAGAAGATATGGATTCCAATAATCAAGATATAACTTGATCTTACAATGAAAGATGTTAAAATTGATGACGGCCTGTGTGGTTGAGCGGGCTAAGCCGTTACCGGCCTACCTCACTGCAACGCAGAGGCTCCGAGGAGTTCGAGCAGATGCGGAAGGCCATGAAGGCCCCCGCTGCGGATGCGGCCCCGGTTCCCGCTGTAACGGCGGAGCCGGGTCCCGTGCCCGCTAAGCGGAAGGCCAAGGCCGCCGCGGCGGAAAAAGTCCCGGCACCCGAGCCGGTTCATATATCCGCCGCGGTCCCCAGAACGGTTCCGGCTACCGCCGCTGTGGCGGAGCCGGTTCCTACACCAACCGCTGCGCACACCGGTGTGGATTATGATATGCTCACGCATATCATCGCCCGCACGGTGGGTGCGATGTTGGACGCTCGGCTTGCCGGGATTGAGGAGCGGCTGCCGCCCGCCGCTTGCGGCGGACAGGAAAAAGGCCGCGGAGACACAACCGCTGCCTAAAACGGCGGGAGCTGCCGCCGCCGCCCGCCGGGCCCCGGGGGAAGTAATTCCCCGGTACCGATGGAGGTGGTGGTAGCCCCGTCGTCGGGGTGGCGGACTACCCACCGCCACCCCTCCCTGACTTCGATTCGCCGGTATATTTCGGAACGCTGGGCTCTTACCAAGCTCGACGCGGAGCAGGCCGAGGAGAGGGCTATCATCGAATGCTGGACCTATCCAGCCGACCTGGGGAATCTGGAGGCGCAGGCTGAGCACATGCGCAAGTCCCTCAAAAGGATTTGTGACGCTGCTATGCCTCGAGCCAAACGACCGCCGCCGCGTACATCGGTCCGCTGGTGGACTGAGGAGCTGGCTGAACTGCGGAGGGCAGTCCGCAGAATCAGCCACAGGCTCAAACGCAGCAGAGCGCGTCGTCCTCCAGACTATGTTGAGGAGAATGGACTCGTGGGGAGTTCAGAGAGGCCAGAAAGGCCCTTTCGATCGCAATTCTGCGAGCGAAAGCCCGGGCTCGGGAGGAGCTCCTCGAGACACTGGACCGGGACCCTTGGGGCGTCCGTACCGTGCGGCCCGCAACACGTTGCGGCCCTGCACCTCCACGGCTACGGAAACGCTCGAACCCGAGGTCCTCCGGTCGGTTATCGATGGGTTCTTCCCGGATCCGGGGATCTTCACTCCCGATATGGGTCCAATCATTCCCGACACCTCGGAGGTGGAGCTTCACCCATCACCGAGGAAGAGTTAGACGTCGCCCTGGACCGGCTCCGGGGCAGGAAGACGGCTCCGGGACCCGACGGGGTTCCGGGTCGGCTCCTCTTCCTGGCCGCCAAACACCTACGCGGCCAGCTGCGGGAACTGTTCGATGCCTGTATTCGCGCAGGTCAGTTCCCGTCGCAATGGAAGGAGGGCCGATTATGCCTGATTCCCAAGGAGGCCGTCCTCCCAACGATCCGTCCGCCTACAGGCCCATAGTGTTGCTTAACGAGGTCGCCAAGGTTTTCGAGAAGATCTTAGCGGAACGCCTCGTTAAGCATCTCGATACTGTGGAGCCGGGGCTAGCACAGACGCAGTTCGGGTTTCGGCGGGAGGCGCTCCACGTTGGACGCCTTCGAGACACTGCGATCTGTAACGGACGACGCAGTCCAAGCAAAGGATACTGTCCTGGCGGTTTCGCTAGACATAGCGAACGCCTTTAACAGCCTCCCTCACGAGACGATTAGGAGGGGCTTCGTGCACACGGAGTCCCCGTACCTCACGAGGCTGTTGGGCGCGTACCTCCAGGATAGATACATCCTTTGGGAGGCGGCGAGTCCGAGAATTGCGCGATAGGTCGGCGACGCGTCGCGTGCGGCGTACCACAGGGATCGGTCCTCGGGCCGGTTCTTTGGAACGTCGGTTATGACTGGATCCTTCGGGTTCCGGTCCTGCCCGGAATAGGGCTAATCTGCTTTGCGGATGACACCCTATTTTCTCCGTTATTTACTATGGTCTGGGTGTCTGGGATCGGCCCCAGAGTGGTACGTTGTATATTACCCATAACACAAGCATAACTTGCTTAATTTGGGGATATATAATATGTGTATTTGTCTGACGATTAAATTTAAAAAAAAATCAAATTTAAGGAGAGGAGCTTTGCTTCAGAGCGCCAAGGCGATATCTGTTTACAAAAGGATTGTTTAATATGATTTAAAATAATTTTTAAAATGTGGAGATATAATATGAACTTTACATGATTGTTCATCGATTAAGTAAATTATAAAGTAAGTAGAATACATACTTAATTATACTAGTTCATGATATTTTTTCATCTTCTATGTATGCCACGTAAGTGACAACTAAGTAATGACGGTATCTACAAAAAGAAACTAGGCGCAATACAATAGATTTATTAACACAATTTTCATATACATTTGGTTCGAATAAGATTCACTTTATGGGCTGACCAAATTTGACAAGCAACGGGTCATTGGCGCTACAATTGACTGGTCTGACCCTAAAAGGAACCACAGAGTTCTGCTGTAAGTAAAAATTTAATACGAAAAATATATATCTAAAACCATAATTATACGATTTAAAGTTCAATCTTGTTACACTATTAACTATTAAAATGCTTTATAATAATTTATTACAAGTCTGCTTATATAATTTATTATTGCTTTGTATTATTTTTTAGAAGGCCCTTTTTGAAATCAAGACATATTAATTACATGATATAAACAATAATTAGATTAGCAAAATAATCAGAATAATTTATATCCAAGCTTGTTCTTAGAATTCTACTGCCATTTCATCCCTTAGAACAGCGATAACACGCGAATATTGTTTATATTTTAAAGCAATATTGTAGCGCATGTGGACATTTGAATTGATAAAAATAAATAAAAATTAAGAAATGCGACATTTTTATCCTATCAATTATTATCTGAAATCGATGAAATTTGGATAAGAGTAGGTATTGACCTGAAAAATGGATCTATGATTAATATTAATACAATAATATATTAGTGACTTAAGTACCCTAATCTCATTTCAATGTTGTCCCTTCGAATCCTGACTAGAGAGGCAGCATGAACCGCTTTGGCATTTTTCAAACTTTTTCTGTGTTACAATTACCATGTTCTGTTGCCAAAGTAAAGACATTGTAGAAAAACTTGCATATCGAGATAACGGTTATTCTTATTATTAAGTATCCCGCCACAAGTCTTCTGTTCCTCTAAAGTGGGAGAATTGAGCCTAGCATTGGGACGTCTAAGAGCTGATATTATGAAGTCGCAATTTCTCCAATAAATTATTGAAATATTTACATATATTAATACAGCTTTGTTGATGAAATCTTTCAAGTGAATACATACATACATACATATTTATCCCGCCTGTTTGCCATGGCGGTAGGCAGTGACTATAGATCTCCACTTGCGACGATCCTGACAAACAACTTTCGCTTCATCTACTTTCATTAACCTCTTCATACATGCACGTTTATTTGATATGCTTTTTACTTGACCTCGTTTCAAGTGTATGTTGTAACTATTATAATATTTTTATCAAACGACTGTTCAAGAGTTCAAGTGAACTTCTGAAATAAAGGTTAAGACGATGGATTAGTTAAAGACACTAAAGGTGTAATATTCTACTTCTGACATTGAGCTGGTAGTTATTATCTCTATGACTGCAGGGCATCGACGTTATTCAAGCCTCTATCGTCGAAGGGAAACTCATAATCACTCTACTAGCAGTTTATTGAATTGAGTCTTATGCAGCTTGGAGTTTCCGTTTCACTAAAGCTTCCTAGATTATAAAATTAAACGGAGAATTCAACTAACTTCAAACTGCATATAAACCGTAGGTGTTAAAATAAGTCCCGTTTAAGGATGTCTAACATTGGAATGAATGAATCTTCATTTGTTGAAATACATTTACTGCTTTAATTCCATAAATGTTCATTGAAGCCCCTTGAGCTTTTACGGAGTATATTCGAGACCAACTTTGAGACAATCAGGTAAAAATTCATCATCAACCATACAAAATCATCATTTAGGATTAAACATCGTAATAAATGCCAATTTTCAGTTCAATTTTTTTCATCACCGAATAAATACTTAAATTTTGTGTGTTGATATTTATAGCATGTTTGATAGTGAAGATTATTTGTTTTACTGAAATCAGATACTATTTTTAATTACTAAATATAAAACTATTCTATTAATAAAACTAACTTTAAAATATATACAATAGTATAAAAAACCTATACTAAAACCCATTAGCCCTATCAGACCTCTGTCGCTGGGCAGTGTCAATAGAAGACTAGCAGCATTACCTCAATACAGAGGCTAATCCTTTGAGCGAGGTAAGTTCCAGTCTTCCGGTCTCCTGCTATAGCGACCAGACGTTTTTAATATTATGAAACAATTGTGGGCATTTGGCCCTATTAGATAGATCTGCCATTCACTAAATTTAAAACCAAATTAAAAAGTATCTTGCTAAAAAGGGGATACTACACTATTGAAGAACACTGCAATGACAAAAAACATTTACATAGCAGCTCGCTCTAACCTCTTATAATATATTTTGTATAACGTTTTTATCTTGCCAAGCTTGTAAGGAATTTATGGAGATTTATTGCAGCGTAACATTTTAGTACGCCATGTCATTATTATAACTATAATAATATTTTTCTTTCATTTTATTGTGTCTTGGTCTTGGAGTGTAAGTAGTGGAGTATGCACTGTTTGTTACAACTCCATTAATTCTTCAAAAAGTAATTCTGTAACATAATTCTGTATAAAACTTATTAAAAAAAAGAGAACATGAGATATAAATAGAATAAGAAATATAAAGAAAAACAATATTTAGCTAGACGTGTTGCTGGGGAGTTTCTTGCCGCTTCTTCTCCTTAACAGCAATAACACGTTGCGAAGCGGTGTACATAGAATAGGAAGAAAAATTAAATTAAATTTATATGTATGACCTTCAAAAAGTGTTCTTCAGTGGAACTTATTTTGAATAAAAACATTTGAATTTGAATTTGAATATGGGCCCAAAGTCTCCATCCCAAACAGCTCAAATATGTAACCTGTTCCAAGGATTGCATATTTGCCGCCTTTGAAGTTTTCGGCAGAACTGACAGTGCGACCGGCCTAACTTCGGACTCCTGGAGATCGGAAGGCGCCAGTGTGTCGACACAGGTAACGTCCCTCCCACACAAGCGGCCTTCCCAAACTCTAGGGAATCAAAGTCGTACCCCTTGCCATCGTCGCAGACCAGTCCGTTCGTTATTTTCTAAATAAATTATGGCGATTATATTTGAGATTGTTTTATTTAAATTACTATTATGCTGGGACCGCACTTGCGATAATGCTTAATATATTGGCTGTGATCAAATGGGGCTTATCTATATATTATTTATAGAGTTAAAAATAACGCCGTTAACAAATAGCCACATTTGTGTATACGTTATCTATCAATAGGTAAAATCATTGACAATTATCCATGTAGATTCGGAAAAATAATACTAATTCCTGTGGCCGACGACCTGTCGTAAGAGGTGACGAAACAACCCACAGCTATAGCCATAATAATTGAGTTGTGTTCCGGCATCAGTGGCTAGGTTCCAGTTTCCTCCTCGAGACAAGCAGCACATTGGCAGCATCTCTAGTATTGCTAATGTCCATAGGCGACGGTAACCATCTTCCATTGCTGTTGGCCCGTCAGCCTGTCTGCTGTGCTTCAGCAATAAAATAAATAAATAAATTAAAAACAATATCGTATCACAAATAACGCATTACACCAATTGCCACATCTGCATGAAACGAACCATATTTGTAAGATTATTGCGATACGGTTCTAGCATTAACTAGGTATACAATATTTGAATTATTTTACATAGTTCATGGGAAAAAGAGAAATATATTGGTATTCTATAAATGTGTCTGGATTTATGTATGTATTAAATTTATAAATTAGTATAAGTATGTACATATATATTATATCTTATTATATTATGTATATATTTAAATTGTTCAGTCCTATCTGTTTTCTGCTCCACCTACATCGCCAGTTTAGTTAAGAATTTCTTTTAAGCTAGGTTTCCTGGAAGAGATCGCTTGTAACGATAAGGCCGCCGCTTGCAAAGAAGTATTGTAATTTTACATTTTATTTTTGTAGTTGGATATTTTGGTTAGCAATGAAGTGTTATCTATCTATCTATCTATCTAACATAATGGAACTTTAGAGGGCGCTGCCGTCGTATGTCATTGCCCTCTATCATAGCGGTTTTCAGGATTTTGACGAAATTTTGTGTATGTGTTTGAGTGGGTCTCGGGATGGCTTAGATTCACAATTGGTCCCGGTAGATGGCGCTGCAGTAGAGTTCTAGATTTTTAGTTTTTAAGGACAGGACAACGTCTGCCAGGTACAGCTAGTATATATATAATTCCTTAAATTACTTATTATTATTAAAATACGGTGTGAATGTAGCTGTGCTTTGAAGTGCATGTTTGCGCAAGACCGTCATACATTAAGAGTGTTCTTAAGACTTAAGAGGTTGTGGGAAGTGATTCTCGTGAGATTTATTTTAGAGATTGTTAGTAATGAATTCTTATCTCGAATCAATATTGTTCTTAAGTACATTTGTACTCGTATTTATATCACAAAGTTTTAGTATTGTTCCGTATTTAGCACAATCAATTTTCACGGGTATTTCTTAACTTCCATTATTTGAATAACATATTAAAACAAATGCATCGACACCCCGTGTGTGCTATCTACATCTCTGCTGACCTATTGTAAACTGTCAGTGCAACTCGCTACACCGCACGCGCCGCATCGACCTTCCTGTTTTTTTGTCCATGTTTACAAGTGTATTCCAAAATCGACAACTAGCTAATCCCCTAACCAATCAAGAAAACGTGTCAGTGACTGTGACTTACTATCCACAATAGAAGGGTTCCCGTAGCACAGCGAACAAGGTAAGTGCTTGTCTATTTGTCGTTTTCCAAACTCCGCCTTCTAAACCGTACAAGTGTTTTTGCTTCATACCCAAAATCAATTTGTTTTTGAATTGAAAATTTACCAGCTTTAACTATCTATCTAAAAAGAAAATAATAAAAACAGTGCATAAATGTCCCACTGTTGGGCTCTGGCCTTTCCTATTTATACGAGTAACGGGCAGTATAGCAGCAACGTTCTCTCCTGCGTATTGGCGGATTTAAAACATCAGTTATCTGGGTTACTGCTGAGTAATAATGTTTAAAAACTTTTTTGCTACGTCAGAAGTAACCCCTCACAGCAAGCACACTTTGAATTATACCTATATTTTGTACTTTTTTTCTTGCGACGCTGGCAAACAGCCAGACAGCCGAGCTCATGGAAAGTGTTTACGGTCGCCTATAGACGTTTGCAACACCAGGGGTGAAGCCATCGCATTACCAGCTTTTAGGATGGGATAAGGGGTGAGATGGAGGGATCAGACAGGAAGCATAGGATAGAGGGGATGGGATATGAGATTGGAATAGGAGGATGGGATAGGGAAGGTTGGATAGAGGGATGAGGAGGAGGAAGTGGGCCATCAGATTTCTTACTCATCGCACGAAACACGATTGAGTCAAGGCTAAGCGTCTCACGCCGATGTTCTGTGAGAGCGTGTATCACACCGACCGAGCCGATCCTAATAGCTGTTATCAAGTTTGTTATTCACCAAAACATTATTAACCAAACAAACTATTTACTTACATAGTACACACAGTTTACATCTTGTATCTTCTATGTCAATAAAAATGAATCGTAAAAATGTATATACGCGCATAACTTGAGAACGACTTTACCGACTTTAATGAAATTTTTGGTATGTGTTTTAATGGATCCCTAGATTATTTAGATTCACAATTGGAACCGGTAGCTGGCGCCGGGATCGGGTTCTAGGACTCCTAATCTCCTGAACCGATTTTGATGATATCTGTGTGTGTTTGAGTGTGTCTCCGGACGGTTTAGATGCACAATTGGAACCGGGAGGTGGCGCTGGGATTGGGATCTAGATTTTTGTTTCTCAGGGCAGGACAACGTCTGCCTCTAGTAGTTTATAGTGCCCTCCTTATAGCATGCAGTGCTTACAAAATGGCGGTTACGAGTAAAACATGGTAAACGTATTTTTAGATATCTTAACAACATGTCCATGTTGTATAACTTTTTAGTGTATCGTAAAAACATTGTGATACCATTTCTGCAAAAAAGTGGAAGAACCCAAAAATGACGATCACTGCAAGTGTCATTAATAGGGCAGACTGGTTAGTAAGTGTCTGTGGTGCTTCTCTTCATACAACAATTAGGAAAAGCAAAGCAATCTATCATAAACGGGTCTAGCAACGCAGCTATATCGAATACCGCTTAGTTCGTAAGATATCCCTTCGCTGACTCAGGTCTCATTTGTTCAATTTAGCAGAGCTTTTGATCAATAAACCTGGCTCGTACAAAACTTATGGGAAATTTTGTTTGTTTTCTTTTTCTTATTTGCTTTCCTAAGAATATATCTTTGCTTACCTAGTCATCGTAGAAACAATAACATAAAATCGGTTTACTACTCCGGACACTACTTTATTTATAATAATCTGTATCTATGGCATTACGATATATTGAAGATAGGTAAAAGTTGAGTTTTTGATACCTTTTTATTTGGAAGTATTTGAATTCTTTATGTGGCTAATAGAGTTTTCTAGTCTAATACTAGGAAAGTAACTCTATTTCTTGACGACCTCTGTGGTTGAGCGGGCTAAGCTTTTGCCGGCTTATTTCACTGCAACGCAGAGGCTCCCGGTTCGATTCCTGGTATGGTAAATTTCGGAAACAAAGGAGAATGACCAAAAGTCGTCTAGCAAAGTTGCATGTTGCAGAATCAAAATAACATCGAAATCGTTTTCTCATTTTTTACAATCAATTTCACTACAGAAATGTTTTTCACAGAACCGGAATTATGATTTTAAGATTAATAGTAAATTAACAATTGTTACGCACCATTTCCGTATTATAGACATGGCATGACGTTTCGTTATCTCCATTTAGACAGGTTACCCATGCATGAGTTTTTAGACTCAATCAACACAAAGGATATCAAATTCTTGTACAGTTAAATAACTACTGATATTATATTATATTTTACAACGTATTGAATTCTTATTTTATCATTAAGTAAAAATAATTATTTTTCTGCCGTTTCACGTAGACGCAACTGTAAAGCTATATGATATTGTCAATATTGTCAAACGGCCACATTGTTTATGTGTCGATTGAGAATAGTTATTGTGACAATCTCTCCACTTAAATAATATTATTTGCGGAACTACGTTTGAGTGTTTGTTTTAAACAACTTATTGTGTGTTTCATGTTCTTACGACAGAACATTTTTATGTACCTAAAAGTGTTTTATTACGCCAGGACGTTTATATGTTGTGTTTATGAACTCTTTTGAGTCTTCTATAATTCTGTAATCATGTCGATGCTTGAGCCTTTGATAATGAGGAGAAGTCGGTATGTCAATTGTTCGCTTTTGATACCCAGCAATAACCAGCAGCATTCCTTGCAACAAGCGCCTACGTCAATGATTACCATTTTGCAATCTTGGATAACTCCTACTGAGGTAAGATTCATTTTATTACATGACATGCTAGTATAATTAAGTTCATTCATCTCACGTCGATTTAACATAACTCAATAAAGTCAAGTTTTATTACTATATTGGTGTATAGCTTGAGTTACGTATTTTGAGAACATATTATAACAGAATTACAAAGTTTTTTTTATTCCAGCTTTCATCAGAAAGTGTAATTTGTACGGAGTGTATGATATTACTTCAAGATCGAGCAAACATATTCAGTGGACATCATTCACATGAAGAACTACCATCGCCTGCTTTCGGGCACAGAAGTGTATGCTTTTCTTGTGGACGATCTTGTGGCTTTCAGTAACAGACTGAAATCGTTGTTTTATTTCACTGTTGTGACCAACAACACCAATATAAGATATAAAAATATGATTAATATGTTTTGTTTATGGGTTAAACATTATTTGTAGGTTATGTCCGTTTTGGTCTAATTACTTGAAAACCCGGTTAATTATGGAGAAGCGAACACTTTTATTCGATAATATATAAAGCGATGTCTATAATAAATAAAGATTTATTGTGCAACAACTTAAGACGAAATTCCATACATATGTGGTCATTGTCCTTTTCTTTGTTATTTACCATAGTCTGGGTGGGTGTCTGGGATCGGCCCCAGAGTAGTCCCGTTATATATCACCCATAACACAAGCGTAACTTGCTAAATTTGGGGATAAACAATGCGTGTGATTGTCTGCCGATAATTATTATTTTATTTACATAAAAAAATTATTAGGTTAGGTTAATTAGGTTTTAATTACTAGGGTCGCGTTTGGCCGTTACCTCACGCGATTTCGAGCGGCAATATGGTCTAAGATGAAGCACGCTTACCTATAAGGTACGGATACGGTATTCACATGGGACTTGAAAACACCCAAGTTGTAGGTTTCGGGAAAAACAGACTCCGGCAATGAGTTCCACTCCCTTGCGGTGCGCATCATGAAGGTGGTCTCAAAGCGCTTTGTTCGTGTAGGTGGTATGTCCACCATAAAGCGATGCCGCATGCCAGTGCGTCTTATTGTCCGATAATGGAAGTTTTTTATATGTAATCCTTCAGTGAGAAATTATATAACTTATGGTGAAAGCAGCTTAAAACTCCTTTGACTAGTTTAGAAGAAGGTAGCGGATATACAGTCAGATAGACGCGGAGAGCGAATTAGTTTTATACTATTTAAAGAAGATATATGGCAGAAAAACACACCCATTTAACGTATATCTCCTAAGATAAGTTAGTTACGCTTGTATTATGAATGATTTATAAGGAACAATGCTGGGGTTCATCCCATACATCCAGACCAAAGTAAATCTCCTGAGCACATCGTTGTCCGCAACCATTTTTTTAACTCGTTCTAGAATCTAGATCATTCATTTTGGGCTACAATTTCATTGATCAATGCTCATTATTGTTGTCAAAAAGGCATTTGGAGTAGAAACATTCTTAAGATTATATAGGATTTTAAAAATCTGATTATGGTCAATCGTGCGCGTATGAGATTCATACGTTTACGAAAAGTACCCTACCGGGAATTGAACTTCGGACCGTGCGATGTAGTGAATTAGGCTGACCAACGCGTAGACAACTACACCATAGTGGCCGTAAATTATACAATATTTGCAATACAAATATTGTACAATATAAAATCAATACAAAATGTCGGTCTTGTTGCTGTCAGAAATTTCTTACAGGATACTTTAGGATAGGGAAAAAGAAAATGGTAAGCACTCAGTTTGATCTGTGAAATATTTTAGATAGTTATTTTTGTTTTTTTTTTCAAGTGAAACTTCTATGTAGACGGGGGTATTTTTTCTGTCACGAAAAAGCGTTACGGCCGCGTGGAGAGGCGGCATAGTTTCAGAGTAGACGTGATGAGAGGCAGCATAATTTTAAAGTAGACTATGGATGTTTTTTTTGGTTCCGGATCGAATTCAGTTTATTTTATAAAATAAAATATGTTTAAATAAAAAATGCATTCATTAAAATGTACCTAACCTAACCAAATCATAATTTGCAGTAAACCTGCGAAAATACAAAATGTGTGCTGAATTCAACGGACAAATAGAAGAATGAGTCGTAACGGACAAGTGGAAAAACGAATGGCAACGGACAAGTTGCAAAACGAATTGCAATAAAATTTTAACTTAAAGTTTTACGGGCAGATTGTTAATGTACTTTTTCAATTTGAAAACATGCCCGTAAAATTTCAAGTTAAAATTTTGTTGCGATTCGTTTTTCCACTTGTCCGTTTTTAGCTTATTGAGAATTGTTTTTTTTGATTATTACATATATGTATATCAGGCCGTAAGTACAATATTATTATTATATTAGTACTTTAAATTCCCATATTTCCACAATGTTTAACATTGTCTCAGTACACATTACAGAAGAAAAATAGGTACATATAAACATTTCGTTATTAAAAATATAAAACTCAATATTTTTTTTTATATAAAATACTGGAAAGTGCTAGACGCGGGGCTTTATGCTAAAGCTACTGGTGGTTAAGGCTCTACAAACAGGAATCTCCTTACAATTCGTGCCGTGTCCAGGGGCCCAATTCTGCTATTTCAATATCTTAGCTTAGCGAAGATATTCAATGCACGATTTCATTGCGATAGCGTCAAAAATTCCTATTCTACTAAATCCACAATATTTTCTCGATATCGTCGCGTCAGAATATATGTATATAGACAAAAATTGGTATTACCACCAGCAGAAATGGCGTTAGCTGAAATTAATATTGAAAAGCTACCAAAATTTTAAACATTTATTTCTGGAATTTTCGCTTAGAAGCATTCAAAGCCTAAAATATAGAGTATTCCGGATCCCTGTTTGAAATATGCCAAGCGAACGTTTAGTAGAAAATTTAACAAAGCATGCATCATTGAGGAACTCGTTCACACAAGCCGAACGCCGTTCTATCACGAAGTTGCAACGCTTAGAAAACTTATTCGAAATTTTCTGCATTTTAAACTTTAAAGTACTTATTTATATTTAAATTCTAAGGTGACATCCCATCTTCCAAGTAACGCGTGTTTTAGCCGACTCTGCTGCAGCCCAAAAGGAAGCCCCTAAGTACCGAAATAATACCACCATTGGAAATATTCTACACTATAATAAATCTGTAAATGGTCCGTCTGTCAGAGTATTACGTGAAAACTACTAAACGTATTTAAATGGAACTCGACACAGAGCTAGTTAATATCCTGGAGAGTAACTTAACAGTTAACACTTAGAATACATTTTATTCCAATAAATGACGTCATTTCCTTAGAATAGACGGTTTAGCAAAATAGATGGTGCTGCAATCACGTTTTTACAGTTCACTAACAAATGCCTACGTTGTCATAAACAACATGTCATTCATTGTCTTTCTTCAAATCAGATTGGTTTCGACTCGCCTCTATGTTTTTCTGGGCAGTTGTGTAGACTATATAGACCTAGTTTCTTTCTTCTATTATAGTACATTTTTAAAACATTATCCTTGCTCCGAGTCATTAGGATTTTCTTTTAAAATAAAGAAAACCAACCATGTTTTATACCATTTTAGAATCACTATGAAATTGACAAACTATTTTTTAGTTGGTTAGTGAGGTCTCAATACAATTTATTTATACCACAAGATCCAAAAGTCAAGAAAAAATATAAAATATTAAAAAAAGATATTAATGTTATTTTTTTAAAATTTATATTATATTATTAAATAGTAGTAGTAGTATAGTTATTTTTTTTACAACAATGGAAAAAAGTAGCACATTTGGCACGACAGCTATTCAAGAATAACGCTCAAAAAACAGAATGAAAATAGTCTTAGATTTGTGCAAGTGGCATCAATAAGTGTGAGCTTATGTGTATAATTTTTAAAAATTTGAAAATTGTCCGATTACTAAAAAGCTACGACGCTTTAACTAAACATAAATTTTGATTTTCTGTTTAGTCATGTTTCTCGCAGGTAAAGGATTATCCATTAATTACACCACACCTGCATATTATATATGTCTAAATAGCTACTAAATAACATAGTTTCTCTAACCCCGAGAATGCAAATTGCTCTTATGTTATTATTAAATATTTAACACCCGATCAAATTATTTAGGAAAAAATACATCGATTTGTTACGATATTTTATTTTTCACCTGCAAAAATAAAGGTAGGGTTTTTCTAGTTTCATTGCTGTTAAATTGTTACAGGCGCGATTATCAATCGGTAAGTCGGTAAGTTCAAATTTATTTATATGTTATTATTCGTCTTGTAATAATATAAATCGATAAGGCTTTATTGTTAACCAGTTAAACATAAAGTAAATAATTTACAGTCATCGTGTCAAGGTTACAGTTATCACTTTAGAGCAATCTCTTACCGACAACCCGAAAACATATGATATTTTTATTTACAGAATTGTAATATAGCATGACAAAAAATAGTGCTATTTATTGGATTGTAGATGAATTCCAGTAATTTGACGCTGTGGAGTGTGTACCAATAAACTCAAATTTCGGATCCTTGTGCCAGGTTTTACCTTCTCCGCGATAAAATTATGTCCTAAGCTTTTACTAGCTGCCAAAGTAAATTGGTATGATGGATATTAGTTATATTATTTACCAACTATTGCCGACATACAACAACTCTTAATCTTTTATTGCTCCGTAAATCCGCTTGCGGTCGAAACGCAGAAGAATATCTTGCACTGCACGTCGCTTGGCAAGAGGATAGAACTATTTTGGGTGAAGGCCACGTCGATATACAAGAAAATGAGCGGGCGGATGAGTTGGCGAAAGCGGCGGCACTTTCTTTGAAAGTGAAGCAGCTTTACGATAAGTGTCCGGTCTCCTTCGTCAAACGGCAGTTCAGCATGGGGATAGTTGACGAATGGAACCGGAGAAACTGTCAAGAGTCAACGGCGTCCGTTTCGAAACTCTTTGTCCCGGAGGTCGCGCGGACCCACAGTAGTTAGGTAGTTAGGTAGGTAGTTAGGCAGGTCGGCCTCACCGGCCTGCACACTCAGCTCTTCATATGGCTCGGAGGGTTCTCTGAGTACCTGTACCACTTCGGGTGCAAGGAAATTCCCTCGTGCATCTGTGACGACGAGGAGAACGAAGATATTCCGCATCTGATCTTCCGGTGTCCTATTTATTCCGGGGAGAGATATGAGTTAGAGTCAAAAATGAATATAGAGGTCAGTTATAAAAATATGGAGGACCTGATGTCCAAAAGACATAGAAACAAATTTATCGCATATTTCATTAATAATATAGTTAGGCAACTTGTACAAAGGAATAAATAGACAAATAAAATATATTATTACTTATGTTTTAGTATATGTATATATATATACATACACATATGTATATATATATATATATACATATATATATATATATATATATATATATATATATATATATATATATATATATATATATATATATATCATATAAAAATTGCAGAAGTTCAGCAGACGGGCAGACGGCCCACTTGATGGACAGCGGTTACCATCGCCTATGGACATTTGCAACACCAAAAGTGCTACAAATGCGCTGCTGCTCTCTTAATGAAGACTGGAACCTGGTTACGAATGCCGAAACACAACTCAAACTTGTTATAGCGACATACTTTAGACCAGGGGTGGTAGCCATCCAGTCGGGCAAATGCCCTACCACCTACCCGGCAGAACAGTTAACAAACATAGATATATTGACTAAACTAAACATGTAAGAAAGTAGATTTTAGGAAAATATGTAACATAGAACAAGCACAAATGTTGAACTAGCTCAGAAGTTTGTATAAATGTAAAGACTCTATATTTTTTGAAAATAAAGAAAAATATATATATATGAAAGAAAAACAAATATATATACATATATATATATATATATATATATATATATATATATATATATATATATATATATATATATATATAAAAGCCTGACAAACCAGTTCGTCGGGAGAGAGGGGATTATAATAAAAAAAATCTTTATTTTTGCAAATTAAATTCATTACTACAAGGCTGAATCGCTTTATAAACATCCAAACAAAGTAATTTTCATATTTAGATATAAGTAGTCTACTGAAATCACGCCAACGTAGACACCTACTCGGATGATTATCGTCGAATAACTTACTGTTCAAATTTTACACATTTGTTTTTTGAGATAAAAAACTTGATTTTGGATGAACATTTATATAAGCCAATTAGACGTATATTTTAACACTATATGAATTATCATTTATATATTTTAAAATTCATTTTTCAAAGAATACATGTAGTAAACAATATCATCATTATCATATCGTATTATTTATTATAAAATTTAAGTTGCATATTTATTGTCCGTGACTGGTTCACCTTACTTAATTTAAAATAAATATTCACGTTATGTTCTACTATTTCTTCTTCAACTAGTTCTGTTCAGTATATTCAAAGAAAATAGACTTTTTACAGACACTCGTGTGTGATTTTGCTTATACTTAGGCGTCTCGGCAGACATTGTTCTGTCCTAAAAAACTAAAAATCTATAACCCGATTCCAGCGCCACCTACCGGATCTAATTGTGAATCTAAACCACCCTATAGAGTTGGGTAGGATATGATTTTAAAATGAGTTTGTTAGAGTAACATGACATTTTGTACTGAACCAGTACAATGTACCACTTCAAATGAGGCGAGGAGATTTGTATGGTTTGTACCGCGGCAATACATTTAAAGCGATGAGCGTCATTCCCTCATTGGTCCCGTACAGAACTTCTAGTTTGGAAATGTTCATAAAGAATCGGATATGATCGGCCTCGGTCACCTCATTTTACTAGCAGTCGTAAATGTCATGTTGTCCCTCTTTGTCATGTGAATATCCTTAGAGGCGTTATTGTACTATTGTAGCATAAGCCTCGTTCCGTCCTTCCTCTTACATTTGAGGCGCGAGTAGTACATTGAGGAGTATCGCGACAAAATATTTGAAGCATTACCGTTTTAGATTTTGTACCGTATCAGTACAAATGGATTTTGTACGGGACAAATGTACTGGCTCGTACGTGCCCGACGCAACTCTACCACCCTGGCACCCACTTAAACACATCAAATTCCGTCAAAATCGTGAAACCCGATTACAGCGTCAAGTATTTTGTATACATTGAAGTTTTAGTAGTGATCCTTAGTTTTTTCTAGTAATAAATATAGCCTATATGCTCAAGGATAATGTAATATTCTAATGGGAAAGGAATTTTTGAAATCGCTCCGGTAGTTTTTGAATTTATTCGTTACAAACATACAAAAATACATATCTTTCCTCTTTATAATATTAGTATCAATATACATGTACAAGAGTAGAGACGTAAGTAATCATAGTGTGGTTTACGTCCCTTTTCAACAAAGAATAGTTTTGTTTAAACATTGACTAATTCGATGTTACTAGTGTTTAATTTACATATCGGTGTAGATTGGAATAATTTAAGCAATAAGGTTATGTTTACATAAATTAAAAGTTTATGTTTCGATTAAGCCAGTAATGTTATTTGCCTTTTAAAGTATAATCATGGTTTTCCAGTAGATACATGTAATTGTAGCTATATTTATGCTTATAGCGATCGACTTTATCGTTCGTCCGTCCGTTATTTCTTTGAGTATAACAGTTTTTTTCAGAATCTGCTGTTTCTATATTAATTGAATTTCTCACAAAAGTGTAATCTGTATGAAGTTACACAATAATGTCATGAAAACGAGAAAAAGAACAATAATAACATTAATAGTGAACGCTATAAATATACGAAAAAAATGTTAAATAACCTACCTAAGTACCTACCTCTAAAGTACTTAACATTAAATCAAATCAAATAATTTTTGCATAAAACATGGTTATACAAATAGGTCTTATTATTTTATACTGAGCATATGTTTTTTGCCGGTTGGGCGTACATTTTTTTAAATAATAAAACTATGTTTTACCGGTTTTAATTGTGGTATTTTATTTGATTTTTATTTTGTTCTTATAGAAGACAAAGATGCCGAGTATCAATGAGTAACGTTTTTCAAGATTATAATTTTTTTCAGCGACATTAGTCATCAGATGTTCCTCAATAACTTTTTTATTTGCGTTAATACATAAGGATATATGTGGATTGCATGGATTTTAAAATAGCTGCACCTATTTCTAAAAAATTAAAGGAATCGTCTAGTTTAGTGAAGTCGGACAAGTTACTTTTATCCTCCTCCCACTTGCAATTAGTTATTATTATTAAAAATTGTACCATTAGAATATATAATCTCTGGTGGACCCAAGTGTATTTTTGTTTTAGTTGTTATATTTTGTTGATAATTATATACTTTCTTTTATTCAAATATGCATTGAAGAGTCATAAATATTGTTATTCATCTCAGTTAGCTAATTCTATCCAATTTTGAAGAAACTAGGTAAATAACCAATGCTGTATTTGTTTATAAATGCATTATTCCAAATTTCAGGTTGCAGAGCTTAAAAAACACTGTCAACGAAAGTTAGGTTGAACCCAGATCCATTTAGCAGTTTTTGAGATGATTTCATAAGTATGTATATGAGAGAAAAATAGTTCATGTTTGTTACGTTTACAGAATCTTCCATTTGTATCTATGTTAAAATTTATTTAACGACGCTGTTAGTTTTTGCTACAGCCTTAATATTCCTCCATTGCTACGTAGTACACTAATACGATAAATGTTTTTCAGGACTTGTTTCTAATCTTTTTAAGGTTCCATAGACTAATACCAAAAAATATACGATTATTAATTTTAGGAATAACAGAACAGATTGACTATAATTAGTCATATCGAACAGATATGACTAATTATTAAGTATGTCTGTCCAACGAAGTGTGATAGAAAAGTGTTTTCTATAGACAAGTGGCGTTAGTCCTAACGAATAAAATGAAATTGTATGGGAATTACATAATACTTAGTGTAACGATACGTCATTCCCATACATTTTCTCTCTATTCGTTTAGGGCTAATGCCACTTGTTAGCAGGGCCTGTGCAGGATAGACACAGGTGGCGTTTTGTATCGGAGGCCAAGAGTCAATTTTGGCCCCTTTTTATTATAACGCGGGGGAATGTCTTTTCTTGGGACACCATCTTCGGGCCTGGGGGGAAGGTTTTATACCAAGGGATATGTGGGACTCCGAACCGACCGCATGCCTACCGTGGCCTCCGAGCGGAGTTAAGGGGGGATGGTCGGCAGTCAAACTAGCCACTAAACCTAACTTGTGCCCCTCTCCTGTGCGCTGCCTGCCACAGAAACTCGACCATAGATACTACATCTGTGACACCCCACGCTTTGTTCTCAGGGCACCTCCTACAAAGTTGTCAATTTTGACCCCTTTGCCAACGGAGTTAGTTTAGTATAATAATAGACCTATGGACGACCATCATACATGTAACTAAGGCATTTTTAAGGGTTTTACAAGTGGTTACTGTATCTAAATACAGTGAAATATGTCGGTTAAAAATCAAAAAAGTTGTCCTAGCCTCGTAGATAATAAAATTTAAACGATAGGAAGTAATATTCTAAAAAAATAAGTAGTAGATCTTAGAAAACATTTTAAATAAATAATAGTATGAAAAAAATACGTTAAGTAGTTTTTAAGTTATCGGGTATTATTAGTTAAAACTCTTATCGGTTTTTTCAACCGAACAGGAAATAAAGTAGACATTCTTCACAACTACTGAACCCTTCATAGAGCGTACATCAATACACACTTGGCTGATGTTTCTTTTATATAAGGGTAAACAAATATTCAGTATCTACATTGTATTCGCGTGTTTTACACACTCTGTTCGTGTTTTAAAGTATTACAAGTAAGTCATTATAAGTATTAAATTAGGTCTGAAAATTATATTTTTAATATTGAAATTAATTTACGTAATACGTTTAATTAATAACTCTCCTAATTTTTAAATCAAAAATGACTGTGACAAACGTAGACAGACAGACGGAACGACAGACTATCATTTTTTTTAGCCACAACAAGTTACAAAAAAACTTTTTTAGAACTTAACCAAAAAGCTACTTTAATAAAATTTTATGTACCTGCTTAATACTGTCTCAGACGAAATAAAAGTATAGACAAAACCTACGTCAAATGAAGTGAAGTATTTTTTTAAACATGTGTGCGTAAACTTTGTACTATACAGGTAGATGGCTTGCGTCTGTGTGGTTAATAGTAATGTATCCACTGGAAACCATTCTACCTTAATCCGTACTCTGATTCGATTTAATATTGAGTTCTTGTAACGCCCTGCGACGCGATCGACATCCTTTAGCCGGCTTCATTCAGAGAGCCCGAGACTTCGTCTATCTATTCTATGAATGTTACATTTAAATCTCTTTAATTGTTCTTCACCGTTGATTTTAGACGCATCATATTAAAGAAGATATAATTTTAAAGATGTTATCAGTACAAGATCGATTTTTAAAACAACCACACGTACCTGCCTTTATTGTGGATAATATAACTCCACACGATGTTGCCAAATCAATTATTGCTGGTCGGCAGAGAGAGCCATTCTATATATTCGACATGGATGAAACGTGCCGTCTCATCAAAAATTTTAAAGAAAAGTTGCCAAGGGTAGAAGTATTTTATGGTATGTATAGTTATACCTTCGACATTATCATCATCCTAGTCGTCCTCCAATCCTGGTTTTGATCGGATAGTTTTCTTAGAAGTACAAGGTCTGCTTGAAGTGGTCCTACCTTTTCTTCTCTTCCTCTTTTCTTTCCCAATTCGCGCGGTTTTGGTATTTTGTTATTGTGAGACTACAAACACGTAAGTATATCAATCCTCCATAATGTCGAGCCAACATTTCTTGTACATGCCTCTCCTAATAGGACCCGGTGAAATATATATATATATATATATATATATATATATATATATATATATATATTAAAACAAGGTAAAATAATTTTACTAAATGTAGTTACTTACAGAAAAACCCCGCAATTATGATATTTGTAAGAAACTGAGATTCACAATTGCTGTAAGCAATTGTGAATCTGGTTAGTTAGCACATTTGCAGTAAATATTCTAAAACTGGTCATGTAGTATAATAAATATATCTGTACTACCATCTTACTTTTAAAATAAAAATAATTTTAGTTGTTACTTAAACAATAAACGTCATAACTGGCTAAACTCATATAAAATCTAGGAATTTGCGGTCTTTTTTAACGTGATTTTCTCAGTGGATTTCCTCTACCATATATTAGTTCCTTCAATAAAGGACATATTCGTTCAGACTTCTTTGATTCGTTGCGCTCCAATATGTAATGATTGTCAATAAAGAAACATATTATTGAGGACTTATCCACATTGTCCAGTCGTGGTAGAGCACGTAATGGCTAGCACACGCGTCCCAAACTCAAAGGGCTCGGTATCGAATCCTGGCCGGAACGCGTGCGCCATTTAGGCAGTTTTTAACCTAATGTGCATATTGTTACAATTACCACGTGCTGACAACGGTGAAGGAAAACATCGTGATGAAAGCTACAACAGATGTGTCAAACCTGAGTTTGGACTAGCGTGGCGGGTATACTGTCCGTTCCCCTATACTGAGAGACCTTAAATATGACACAAGTATTTTATAGTATTATAATATGTCAATTAGTAACGCTATAACAAAGCATTACGAATTTATTTTTCCATCTTGTTCGTCACTTCTGTTCGTTGTTTTTTTTTATTTGTAATTATAACAATGTTCTTATACACTGCTAATTGCATAATTTATAACTAATGTTTATTGTTTTTAATTGGCTTTGTGGAGCTAAGCCGTGGCATCTTAGAGGTACTTTCGGAAGAATAGCGCTGGTTGTGAAACTAAACTAATACGAAATTTTCCAACAATTATATTATTAAATTAATTATATTATTATTGGAGTACAGCAGACAGGCTGTCGCCGCAGCTGATAGAAAACGGTTACCGTTGCCTATGGCCATTTGCAATACCAGAGGTATTATCAACGCGCTGCAATTTTCGAAGGGCTGTAATTTTTTTAAGAAACAAGCCAAAAAAATATCTATGCGGTTTATAGTATCTACGTTAGTAAGATTTCAGCTTTTGCAAATGTTCAGTGATAGTTACCAATTTTCTCTTATGCTTTAGAAATTGGTACCAGGAACGATAAAGACTAGATATCAAACAAATAACAGTAATCCAATCTTATTATTTTTAGTCCAATATACTACTCCACTTATCTAATTGGCATGGCATGTGACTTTACGCTGGCTACTCTTTGCACACGCCATATCGAATAGTAAGAGAGAGAAAGCACGCTAGTGTGATATCAGAATGTTCTGGTGCACAAAACAAGGATATGTTGTTATTTTTTTATCGTAGTAATAGCCCCTGACAAGATGCCATTGAGAAGTTTATAGCCTCTATGTCTAATAAAGTCAAAGAGAAATACTTTTTAAACATGAAGTATTATTTGCAGCGGTGAAAGCTAATGATGCGGATATGATGATAAAGTTGGCAGTTGCTATGGGAGTTGGCTTTGATTGCGCTTCACCGGGGGAAATTAGCAAAATAATACAGCTCAATGTGCGACCTACGTAAGTAACTAGGTTTTTCATATGAGGGTAAGTAAGGAGTACCATCCTATATGGAGGGGATGTTGAAAGAGTGTCCAGCAGTATGCTGAAAATAGAGGTTTAAATAGAATAGAGTAGAATAGAAAACAATTTATTGTTCATCAAATAATTTAACGGCAAAACAAAAGGCGGCCTTATATAAAATAGCGCTGGCATAATAAAAACTACGATATGAATTAAACATTGTTAAAGTAGGTACCATAAAATGAATGAATAAAATGCCAGTATAGAAAACCTACAACTATTTACGTACTCTAAAATAATTTAGTAAATATAATGGTATGAGAAAACGGGTAGAGTGATTTAATTATTGTGAATTTCTTAATAAAAAAAACAAAGCGGTAATCTTTTGGTCCTTGGTTATTTTTCTATCTCATTCTAAATACTTCTGGCCTTTTTTATTTAATTTAGCCTATGCCAAGCGCCACCATTATTATCCGCGTCAGAGGCGGCGTAAAACATGGGCAACGTGGGCCATCACCTACGGCTTTGCTCTTCTAGGAACCTCGCACCCCGCAGACAGGACGAGTAATCGTCGCGTTTGCGCGCGTAAAACGCGTTTAAAATGTCGAAAAATTTCATTCGTTGTAAAACAATAATCCTTTCGCAGACCAAATTCTTTTTTATTTCAGCTAGCAACATTCGTAGCAACTATTACTGAGAACCACCGCCAGCCAATGCCAGTAGTCAGTTTCAATTATTTTTTAAATTCATCTTTTTGCGGTACTAGACGGTCTCGCAAAATGTATCTTGCCCAAATGAAATCTAGGTCTTTCTCCGCCACTAATCCACGTTTTGACGGACGCTTTCAACATAGAGATGTTACTACTTATCTCTACTCTCCATAGTTTCTCCGTGCAGGAACGGAAAAAGAATACTAATTCCTGCGGCCGGGCGGCCTATCCTAAGAGGCGACAAAACAACCCACAGCCAGGTGGTAGGGCAATTGCCCGACTGAATGGCTAACACCCCTGGTCTAGAATATGCCGCTATAACAACTTTGAGGCATCCGGCATCTGAGGCCAGTCACCAGTTTCTCCTTCAAAGCCGGCAGCACATTGGCAGCACCTCTGCTAATGTCTATAGGCGACGGTAACCTTTTTTCATCACAGTTGGGCCGTCAGCCTGTCTGCTGTGCTTCAGCAATAAAAAAAGTTTCTCATCCGCTATAAATCACAACTTTGCTTCTTTGACCGTAGCGTATTATTTTAGAGCCTAAATACAGAAATATACATATTGTTCGTTATCGTAAACTCTGGTAAAATAATCTCATAGAGGCTGGCTATAATTTTATTACATTACTTTATCACGGTGTAGTTGTACAGACATTTAATGTATTTTTTTATATTGTAGTTCGAAAGGTTAATTAATATCTGATATAATAAGACAAAGATTTGTAGTAATGGCATTTTTTGTGTTTCAGGAGCATAATATACGCTGTGCCGGCGAAAACTCCGGAACAAATGGTATATGCTAGGACAGTAGGCGTCCGACACACTACGTTCAACACTTCATGCGAATTAAAAAAGATGAAACAATACTGGCCGGATGCGAAGTAAGAAAAATAATAATTTACTTTTAAACTACTTTAGCTGTAGAATTTAAAGAGCTAGTAAGTGGTTCTCCCAAGAAATATCACAAAAACATCGATGGGTCCTATGTGTAAGGGCCAATGTGCAAAATGACAAATTTTCAATAGAGACTCTCAATGTTTCAGTTTGATATATTTTTTACATGCTTCAACTGATGTTTGTTAAATCATGCAAAGTTACTATGACAGATTTTCGTTATTTTAGATTTGAAAGATCGATTTATTTGTATATATATATATCAGTTTTTTTTATTAATGTGGATATACTTACATATGCGTTTTTTTTATACTAATGGTACTGAAAAAAACTAGTCAGTAGCCAAGCCCATTTTTAAGAAAAAAACATGCATTTTAAAAAATTTCACTTCTCCATATTTATAAAAAATATTAAAAATAACTAAATAACTTAAATACAATAACAATAATTAATTATAAATAATTATTTTTATAACCTAGTCCATCACTGCAGTCATTATTATTTACATTACCAATTCCTAAATTGACTCTGACTGCTAATAAATTTGGTCGTCATGTTTCACTAAGTTACATCTAAATTTCGTGTGACGTAGAAGTGCCTAACTGAATGGTTGGCCGTTATAGTAAACGAAGACGCGGAATCTCGCCGCGTACATGTGTCAAATAAAATTGGGCCACATAAGCCTTTTACTGTACTAAAAAATAATATTTCTAGCTATAAATGTGTATTTTTAGTGCACGTTGTCAACTATAGTAAATGTAGCATTTAATACAAAACAGCAAAAATACTCAAATTGTTGCATTGGTCCATATATGTAAGACGCATCGAAATGTCAACAACTTTAATAGAATGATATGCCATGTTATGACTATTAGGCCCACTTGCACGTTCCTGGGTTAGCTCAACTAACTTGGAGTTAACTGCTAACACATGGTTAAATAAACAATTTATCTTGCGCCATCAAAAGTTAGGAGTAAGCCCAGGGTTAAACATCTAAATATTTAACCCACCATTGTGGAAAGGTTAAGTCGCTAACACACAGTTACTCTGGTTAGGTTACAACAAAAAAAGCATAGACCTTTCAATTTATCAATTTAAAAAAAATGTCTGGTTAGTTAATCCGGTGGAATTTTTTAATGGCGAAAGGACAATGAGAGTTATTTTTTTAATTAACTAACCCCGACTTTACTAACTCTACATTTATTTATTTAACTTGACTATGTGTGCAAGTGAAACTTAGTAAGTTTCGCTTCCTAGTAGTCATAAAATGTACTTGTAATGTTTTGGCAAGCACAATAAAATGACCGCTAAAACATAATTAAATACACGTCATATTACATAACCCACACATACAAAATGTTAAGTAGACGTGACATATCGTTTTCTCCTGAGTTTCCCATATATAAATTAGTTTTTAAAATTTTAGTTACGATCTGCACGATATCGTAACATAATCGTATAACGATTATGATTGTTATTAATTAAGAGTGGTTTAATTTAAAAAATCTTGTTTAATAACCGTTAAAATTGTTTCAACTATGTCAAGTCATTCTTGAATGCATAAATACGCCTCTATTGCGACTTCTATAAAATTTAATCTTGGTCGTACCTCTTAAGCACTTTGTATCTAAAATCCCTAGAAATTATTTCTTTAATATTACTTTTTAATCTTTAGTGTGTTGATTTTCTCCTGTCAATAGAATGGTTTAAAACATACTCATATAATACTTCATTTACTTAATTTATACAGTATATTACTTAGTATTAGCACCTGTTTTATGGCTTAATCCCTAACCATTTTGTAAACATCTGAGCAAATATCTACATGATTAACTTTAGTACTTTATCGTAGTTGTAAAATAAATATGCGCATTCGAGCCAAATAATCCAAATTTATCTATGGAAACAGATTAAAAATTTAGTTTCTTAAAAAAATACGACAAAAAAAATCTTTGTGGCATTAACTATGATTGGTTTATTACCTCGCTATAGTATAATTAATTTGTAGAGGGTTTGAGTTTGTACTACAATAAATTTAAAAAAGTGAAAAATTCATGGAGACTAATTCGGGCCAGCTGTTTCCGAATGTATTTTTATATGGCTTTCAGGTTGCTAATTAGAATCCGCGTTGATAGTGATTGTGTTTATAAGTTAGGTGAAAAATTTGGCTGTGACTTTGAAACTGAAGCAAAACAGTTGTTGGATGAAGCCGCGGCCCTTGGATTACATGTAAGTATGTTTTTATTACGCGACTACTAAACTTCCTGTTGTGTTTCATTATACTAGCTGAAAAAATAAAAATCTAGAACCTGATTCGTGCGCCAAGTATTTTGTTTAGATTGGCATTTTAAAATTCATAATATCTTTTGAATGGAATGTCCGATTTGAATAATTCAAAAAGTAATAGAATATGAAATGATTTGTTTGGATAAGGATTATTACAAAGGTATGGATAACATGGTCTGATTTTGGTCGGCATTTCGATTAACTTTTAAAATGGAAAAAGTAGTCATAGTGACATAACTACAATAGTTAGACATATAGTATCGTCAAGTTTTTTGTACACATTAATATGTTCTTTGATATTGTAGAATATTTTTTTGTTCTATCATTAGTAGTTTCTGCAGTGCATGCGATGAAAGACATTTTATAGCTAATATTTTTACACCTCGGGTTACATTATTGAAGTTTTAGAAGGTATCCCTAAGTTTTTCTAGTAATAAATATAGCCTATATTACTCAAGGATAATTTAGCACTGTAAAGATGAAAGAATTTTTGAAATAAATCAGATAGTTAATGAGTTTATTCGTTACAAACATACATACTTTCCTCTTTATGATAGTATAGATAGATATAACGTCAGTTCAGGGTTCCAACTGACCGAGATCTTGTAGTTGAAATGATAAACTGGTTCTTCACAAGCATTCTCTACATTTTCTGTATATATATTTCTCCACGTTTCTCATGTGAAAACCTGACCAATTCTGTACGCGTTTGTTTTAGCGAATATTTCCTAAAACATTCTTTATTTTCTATTTTTAAGTTTACGCTATTCAAATCGTCGTTATTTTAACAAAGTTAACCTAAAATATAAAAATGTATACTTATTTTTTCGAATATAATTTATCTTTATGACCGTTCATTAGGTTCTACCATAAAGGGTAAAATGGGTAGTATGTATGTATAATGACAATTTTAATTTCTTACGTATGCAGATTTTAACCCACGGATAAATGGCGTTGTTCGGGAATGATTTTCTGGAAAGAAATTTTAAGAAACTCTTTGATGCCACCCGTGATCAGATGGCTGGTTCATATTTCGCTCAGCGAATCAGCATTTTCATACAGGGTGATGCTGCTTTTAACATTCAATTGTATTTCAATATGGTTGTGTTTGAGTGCGGAATCCAAGTAGAACTAGACGATCTTTGACACACAAAACCGGTGAAAAGAATATACTTACGCCGGTTGCTTGAAGCCAATAATCTAGCCATAGCAATAATAATAATAACAATAATATTTATTTCTTTGCTCTCACAACAAAACATAAGATAAGAAGTAATTGCTAGAAAAGGTTCCTAATGACTAAAAATTGATGAGAGCCTGGTATCAGTAGATGTAGTACACAGATATACATACACACTATTATACATACAGAGAAGGAGTATATCAAGTAATATTTGGAGATTTTAAATTGATATAAGGTCAATACGACTTGATGGTTCCGTATCTTGTTATATAAAATATATATATATATATATATATATATATATATATATATATGTTTGGTGTCAATTGTTATGTGAATCTAAGATGACAATGACTAGAGGAGGGGTATTTGTGTAAAGTGATGTATGAGTGTTATGAGAATGTTGGTTTGACAGTAGATTTGGATAAATAAATACAACTATTAATTATGGATATTTATAATCCTTATTGTTCTGTCTTCCATTATGCCATTTGCTTTACATAAATTTTAATTAAAACAAAATAAACATTAATGCCCTAATAAAAGATAATATGACTAGGTCAGATCTGTCTTATCTGTAAATGCCGACAGAAAGTAAACACTCACTGGATAAAGCATTGACTATCACCTTGATAAAGAGTTGCATGAGAGGTTACTACTTGATAATTTTAAGATGTTTGGCCGCGGGATGCCAGAGGCTGTTCCTAGTAAATAAGACTAACCTAGTTGTAATAGTCGGCGAGAAACTGATATTTATCTAAAGTTGGAAATAGTTAAGAAGGGGTTGAAGACAAATTAAAGTAAGCAAGTTAAATTTGACGACACGAGTAGAACGAAAATTAATGAGGTGCGCGCCAGTAAAAGAACTCAGATTAAAAAATTAGCATAATTAGCTATTCGACTTTTCTGGAGGCCTACTGTCGAGGGTCCGAAAGTCAAGGCTTCCGGGCTACGCTAGCAGGTCCTGTAACTTACTGGTTGAATGACAAGCAATGGCTTATGATCTTCAAGGGTGGTTATTAAACGAAAGTCGGAGAAGGTGGATTCAACAGCTCGTACACAAGGCCACAAAAAACCCCACACAATAAAATTGTAGAAAAGACGTGGTGTTAAGTTCAATTTCTAGTGTACGATAAAGAGAACCTACCTACCTACCTACCTACCACATAGATAAGCGTTGGTTAGTTATAAACGGAGAATTTATATATGATATTTAACAGTACTTATATATACCTTCTTAAACCTATTCTAACTAACATAAGGGGAATCAAATAGCATTTGTTTTAAACCACTGGTACAAAGAAACGGCTTTGCCAAACTCAGACCTACCTTACTTCATGTTCATGAAGTAGTTTAGTTGAATAAAAACAATAAAAGCTTATCAAAACTTTCCGTTCGTATCATGGATACGTGTCTCATCTTAAAAAGTAAATTTGAAGTAATATTGGCGGGCTCACGGAGGTCAATGACGGAACACTAAAGAATATTACCGTTTATGCGTGTTTAGACACACATAAAAAAAATCAACTTGTAAGAGGTATGGTTAAACTCGTAAATAAGTACCTTTTTCGTGTCGGGGCTACGCACGTCTAACTTTCGACTTTATATTAATTAGGTCTGCCTTATTGGCCTGCGAAACTTGTGTCTGAATTCACGGAAGGAATGATATTTTAAACGTGCACTGTACAATTTTATAAAAATACGGGCCCCCAGCCCTTTGCGTGGTTAACGCTGGTTTCCAAAAGACACGACACTAGTCCACTATATTAGAACGACCCACGTTAGAGGAAGACAAAAGAGAAAGGAAGAAAAGATCATTTGGGACCTGTTGGATACAGATTCTAGAGGATTCCAATACATTAATAAAAGCCATCCTGTAAAAATTTCTAATAAGGATAGCCTATAGGCTATTAATATCTTATTTTGTGAGGGATATTTTAATGGGCTAAACAGTCCTGCACTGAATTTAAAAAGCAATATCGCGACAAGGATGTGTTTGTCGCACTCGCGATTTTTAAAGCGTTATTTTGTGGAACTGAAACAAACGAAACGTTCTGCTAACTTGACCAATGGTGTGCGCGTTATATACGCGTCTTGTTTGGTTTTTGTAAAACCGCTGTCATTCAACTCACATTCAACTAATTGGACAAATCCTCCAAGTTTCCTAAACACACCATTTTCAATTTTGACAATGGACGATTCGCGAGAAATTTTGGAAGTGGCTCCAAAAGCAACAAGTAGATTGAAATGACTGGTCTTCTTCAGACCACGTCACACTCACTCACACACACACATATATACATACATATATATATATATATATATATATATATATATATATATATATATATATATATATATATACTAGCTGCCCCAAGAACTTCGTACCGCCATATTTTCTGAATTCCTAAAAGACTTTGTTTCATGACATAAAAACAAAATCGGTCTAGGTGATTAGGAAAATTCTAGAACCCGATCTCAGCGCCACCTACCGGTTCTAATTGTGAATCTAAACCATCCGGGAACCCACTCAAACAAACAAAAACAAAATCGCTCCAGATGATTAGGAGGATTCTAGAACCCGATCTCAGCGCGACCTACCGGTTCCAATTTTGGGTCTAAACCACCCCGGGACCCATTCAAACTCACAAAACAAATATCATCAAAATCGATCCAGCCGTTTAGGAGGATTTCACTGTCAACACACGTACAGAAGAATTATATATATATATATATATATATATATATATATATATATATATATATATATATATATACGGAAGCACCTTAGGATTATACTTTTCTGAATAAAGAAAAATACAGATCCATCCACAATTGACGGACAAATCACGTAACAAATGTTTGTTACGTGATTTGTCCGTCAATTGTGGATGGATCTGTATTTTTTCTTTATATGTACAAAAAAACTTACAATCGATTTGAGAACCCCCTTCTTTTGGAAGTCGATTAAAAATATAAAAATGAAAGTCTCTTCAAAATCAATATTTTCACAGTAAAGTAACGAGAAATAGCCTAGTATTAAATAAGCCACAATGCTTATAATGCGCGAAGCGGTATATGCCTCATTATTCGCGTAATGTAATCCATTATGAAAGTATTAAGTATTCTCCAACATCCTTTTTCGAAGTTCCTTCTTTGTAAACATGCAATAACCCATCCCGACTTGACGTCTGACAGCTATTATACGCGTAGACTGGAGTTCGACAGACGCCGGTATACGCGAGATCATTCGAGTTTCGGATTTATTCAGCGTTTTGGTATATTAATTAACTTTATATCAATACTTGCATAATATTACAAATGCGAAAATAAACATAGCGGAGTTGTGTACAGGAGTGTATCGTCACGTTTTAGACAAAACAATACGTTACCTTATCGCTTAAAGTGATTTTGTACTGCCAAATTAGATTGCACCCTTGTTTTTATATTTATTGTCCAATATGCTTACGTTCATATACTTTAAAACATATTCGACTGTGGGACAGAACCCTCGCAGTTTTATTCGTGCCGCAGAGAGTCCATAGGTTATGATACATTGTGCCATTAAAGAAAATGAATTTACACAATATTAAAATTAAAAATAGGAGCAGAGACGAAGAATTGTTATCATCATTCAAGTGTTTTGTTCTGATTTGATAATAAAAACGGAGTTATCATCAGTCTAGTATAATATATGATTCTGTTTTAGTCCCAGCTCTGGACATGTGAGCTTGATGGTCCGCTTTGAGAATCGATCGATATTTGATTGATTTATGATTATTTTTGTACATTAATTGAAAGTCCTCTGGGAGATAATTTACAATGATTGGTGTCTTATATTCCTCGAGCCTTGTCCCATACACGTCATTATATTTAGGAGTAATATATTTGCATGCGCTATATCTCGATCTCGTGTAGTTAGATCTAGTTTTCTTAACTAATAGTTCTTGTTTGTTACATTCAGTTATTATTAAAAATTTTACCTTATCTAATAGACTCAATTTTAATATTTGAATAATTCTTTATAATTGATAACTCTATAAATGAGAGGTAGTTCGCTGGGAAGCTAATCCCACGGTAGCATGGAAGAGATTTGCGTGCTGCACTAAAATGCAACTAAAATTCCCTGCCAGAACAGAAATTTATAAAGAATATATACAAATTTCGAACAATAATGGTTGGGCCTAGGCCTTCGAGGAACAACAATAGCTTCCCTGGAAGATCTTCCTTTGAGATGGAGGAGCATCCCATCTCACTCCTCCGTCCTGTACGGGACACTCTTCATAATCAAGAATGATAGAAGACTGCGCTGTGGCGAATTATCTATGGCAGGCCACGTAGTGCTTTACCAAGACACGGAAGGACGTTGTTAGATTTAGTGGGTAATGGCAGACGCCGTGACGAACTACCTATAGTAGGGCCTATGCTGCCTCACCAAGATGGGGAAGGACGCTGGCAGATTCATTGGACAGTCTGGCAGCCGGCATCACACATCTCTTTCCTCGGTGAAAGTGCATACAAAGCCGGCCGCTGCGTGCCTCGTATAGCACTTGTTGACCTCCCCCGAGTTCAGAGAGGACGCGTTAATACATTCTTCCAGCGTTTAAAAAAATGATAGAAAGAACATCGAAGTAGTTTTAATGAGTAGCTGGAAGTCGCCGCAAGTATTACCCGACACGTGGCCTCGTTTATGGCCAGGCCGAGCTTTAGGCGATCAGGACGCGGGAAACCGCGATCATGATCCTAACTTGGTCAAGAGAGTTGGAAACTCCTGTGGCAGGCATTGAGACGGTGGAGGCGGTGCACCCGCACCTGTTGCGATAGCTCTCGCCGAAATGCGGGACCCTGATCTTCAGGATGACGCAGGTACTTACCGGGCATGGGTGCTTCGATAAGTATCTGAATCATATCGCGGGCTGCCTGCCTTCCCCTCAGTGTCGCCAATATGGCCACATTAGCGTTTCATACGCTGGTCGAGTGCGCAGCATGGGCACCACAGAGACATGAACTCGAGACCCCCGTAGGTCCGATCGATTCGCTAAGTAGTTTGGTGCAAGCCATCCTGCATAGCGACGATCATTGGGTGAGAGCGGCCAATTCTGCGAGGCAGTAATTTCTCAAGAGGAGGCCGTAGAACGAGAAAGGGAGAGAGCTGCGCATGAGTCTCGCGGGTACCCATTCGTGGTGCCCATTCGTGGTGACACCTCTTGTCGCTTTGATTTAATCCCTAGTAAAGGACCCGGTAAAGAAAAGTCTTACTGACCTCTAACAAATACGTGTGCATAAAGTATTTCCTCCTCACAAATAAGAGAACTTAAAGAAACGTAACTAACTAATCTGAAAATTAAACATTTTATTGTTTTTTAGGTGAAGGGAGTAGCTTTTCACGTGGGCAGTGCCTGTTTCTCAGAGCAAAGCTATGTAGTGGCGTTAAAGCAATCAAAAGCGTTATTCGACTATGAAAAGAGCGCTGGTAGACATATGGACATTTTAGATATTGGCGGTGGATTTTTCGCTGATAGTATTGGTAGTTTTGATAAGGTAATTTCTTTATTTTGGGTACTTCGACTATTTTATCGGCGCTAACTTCCGCGTAAACATCGCGTTTTAATTTTCCGATACGAGAAATTTTTGGTACTTATATCCATTTTTGGTTTTCACAACGCTATAAATACCATATTTCATTATAATTGTTTATCTGCAAAACCTTGAAAAACGGCATGCGCTGAACTCAATAAAGGATGCGGCTCCGTGTTTATATAAATATAAAATATAAATATCTGTAAACATAAATAACTTTTTCAAAAACAATTCCCAGTCAACACATTGTCACAACAATTAAATAATAAATTATAACACCACACAAGTCAGAAACACACAACTAACAACAAAACTTCACACATACTCACACCAACGCGCACTACCACCGCATTGCATTACAAGCACACTTCACAAACAAACCGAGACACACAATGAGCCTAAAAACTAATAACCCAGACACAGAAAGGAAAAAACAACACACATGGCACTAGCTAGGATAATATATATAGGTATAGACATAAGGCACACACTGCACATGCACTTCCTCATAACACCAGCATGTAACAGATACACTCTACATTAGTATAAGTTTAGTATTAAATATAGAATAAATTAATTAATATAAGTTATTCGTAAGGTACACCACAACAAAAATATCATTGAATAAATGTCACACACAATAACGAAAATAACCAATAAGCGTGTATAAAATTCTAAAAACTTTCTTTGAAATTAAGTTATAAAAAAGGGCACGGAACTCGAGTCCGTAGAGTTGTTAAAAAAATTAAAAAACAAATAAAATTATATTTATTACAATGACTATAATTTAATACAATAAAAGAAAACTTAACTTAGTTATATTCGACCCATAGTCCCTCAAGACTATAAATAGAATACTAAGCCTTGGTCATCTCTTCTATGGGTAAGGTGCCCAGAAGGATGGCTACGATTCCTCGCTGGATCGCCATAATATATATTATTTAAAAATTACTTACGTTTAAAGTCTATAAAAATAAAGAAAAACATATGTATTTAAGTATATGCAAATAAATCTATATGTATATAATAATAATATTCGTATATTATATATTATGTAACATTTTTAAAATATTGTGCAACAAACCCTACCCTAGCTTCTGTGCCATATTTCTCTCTCCATACCAAGGTTGTCTGGAAGAGATCGCTATCAGCGACATGACCGCCATTTGTACCTAATTCTAAGCTGTTTTTTTGTATTGTTTCATTAATTTTATTGTACAATAACGTATATTCTATTCTATTCTATAGATAAACTCACTAAGTTTGGATTAAGAATACAAAGGATTGTGTAGCATTAATTGATTGATTGAAGTTGTAGTAGCTCAGTGGGGTTATATATCAATGATGTTGGTTTGTATCCTAATTGGACAGCACTCGCCACTTGGGTAATTTTCTGACGGTGAGAGAAAGCATTGTCAGAAAGCATCGAGAAATAAGTAGTGCGGTGGGTACATTGACAATGAATTCCCTAAAATAGTGACCGGGCACCCATCAGTGGACTTTTTCTTGCTGTTTGTTATATTAATTTATTTCAATATATTCATTTTATTATGTGTGAATGGAAAATAAAAATGTATCTTGAAAATATGTATTACAGGCAGCAAACCTAATAAACAAGTATATAGATGAGTTGTTCCCCGATCCAGATATACAGATCGTAGCGGAACCTGGGAGATATCTCTGTGAGACAGCGTTCACGTTGTACTGCAACATAAACAGCGTTCGTCAGGTGATATACCATTTTTAAAGTGAAACTTCTTTAGAATCGTTGTGATTTGAAACTCAATGAAACAAAATAATCGACACTAAAAAGAGATAAACACGAATCTACAGGACTGAGCCTGCGAGAGAATGACATAGAATACATTATATTTAATCATTTAAACACTATGCTCATACAGATATAGTTGGAAATAATTTGAAGTTTTTCGTTAATACTTCAAATTTCGTGTTTTAAAGCTTAAATATATTGTAGAGATATAATATATGAAATGTGACGTCACGAAATTTAGAATCCCTCTCACTCCTTGTCACACTTTGTTTCACTTCTACTGCGTATCAACTGCACACACATAGTTTTTTTGTAGCTAATATCATTAACTGTGGCTGCTACTTCGTTCCTGTCGAAGTAGGACTTAATTTTATATCTTTTAAGCCCTGCAAGATATTGAATTGAAAATCCGTTAAGTTGTTTTGAAATTTATTCCAGACAAATTTTGAGATAGACCAACAGACGAAAATTCTAAAGTGTCATTTATGATTAAATATCAACAGTCATTTAAATTTTAGCATTTGTTTTAAAATCACAGACGCTTAAGGTCGCTTTCTGATTTGTCGATGCAGCAGCGGTACGGAATCGGTAAAGGCAGATTTATATTTGTCTGATGTGTCGTGTTATGATGCGTCAGAAGCAATCCCGATCTGCGTTAGAGTACAAGGGGTGGGAAAGGCGAGGGAGGCAGAGGAGCGGCCGCGTTAGAGAAGTATGAACGCGCTTTTAGTTGTATTGTGACGCGTCAGAGTACTTGTATTTTAAATAACCGCCAATTTTGCTAAGCTAAGACCAATTTAGGACTACATTTACTCATTGTTTTTATTTAAATAGTTGAAGTGAGTTTTACTGTAGTTCTAAATAAATCTTTTTCTTTCTTTCCTTCTATTTTTTTATTTCGTTTTTTAGAAGATTTGTCAGTACCAAAAGCTGAATTTCTTCATAATCCAAATCAAAATCTGATGACTCATAGAAATAAATTGCGAACATATAAACTATCCGAAAGCTACGAAAGTACTTAAAAATATCGTCAGAAGGCATCAGAACGCGACATATAGATGTGAACGCTACCCATCTCATCAGAACCCATCACAACACGCCACGTTCGACAAATATAAATCCGCGTTAGGCTTGGTAAGTTGGTATACTTGATAATGAACACTTACCGAGCTTGACATTATCGTAAGTGCGTCACATATCTAGCGAATCAGGTAACTCTCATAGAAATATATAATTGGGGGCTCGGTTAGCCTTCGATTTCGCGTATACTGAGTATACCGATCTCGCTGCTGCACCAACATATCAGAAAGCGGCCTAAATTGGATTTATTAAGATAGATAATAATCGGCATACATAACGGAAAAAATGTTATAATATTTGTATAAATAATGCAAAATTAGTTAGGGAAAGGTACTTTTTAATAAACTAAAATTATGTGATTAAGCTAATATTGTTATTTTCAGACTATACAAAACGATAAACGTTTAAACATGGTATATATTAACGATGGAATACATGGTACTTTGCGATCTTACGAAGAATGGCACTCTGTGCAGAAGCTAAAGGTATGTAAAGTAGTCTTTTAAGATGTTAAGATTAGATCATTTAACAACATAAAGAACATGCATTCTAAATATTGATATGATGAACCTATGTGAAAAGTTTTAACGAAATATTTAGTGAAAAATTTATTTTAAAGAAATTTTATTTTTAAATTAACAACTATTATTTACTTCTAAAATCTTATAAGACACATTATTAATTCAAGTTTATTTTAAAATATCCCTGTAGTGAGATCGTCTGCACACATTTTAATGCCAGTAAGCAAGTAATATTTCTTGGGTTTACTATCTATACTCTGATCTGACAGAGGCGTCATGGCTAGACATTTCAAGACTTCCGTGGATGAAGGACTTGTTTATTTTTCAGACTACCAATTGTATCATGTCCCTTTCATCTACTCTATTTTTTTATATAACTATCTCGATTCTGTTCAAGTTTGTTGTAACAGTGTAGGCCACTCTTTTGCAGGTTATCTGGTACGTTGTATTTTTCCTAATATATATTATATTTATTTTAGCAACAAGATAACGAAGTACTGGAAGATACTATACTGTGGGGTCCATCATCAGACTTAAGCGATCGGATGAAGCAAGTTCAACTTCCACGTTGTAC
This sequence comes from Dendrolimus houi, assembly GCA_039645545.1. NCBI lineage: Eukaryota > Metazoa > Arthropoda > Insecta > Lepidoptera > Lasiocampidae > Dendrolimus > Dendrolimus houi. The sequence continues at coordinate 19,518,322 of CM077119.1, read as the reverse complement.
ACCAAACGACTGGCTTGTATTTAAGATGCAAGGCTGTTACAGTTTGGTGTTCGCGGGAAGATTCTCAGGCTTTGAAACTGCACTTACTAGACCCGTTATTTCGACAGATTTGTGGTAAGTATTACTGTCAGCCACATCCAGAGAATTTAAATCATGATTAATTTAATTTGCAATTTTATTTTGTCTATTTCGTTTTATATAGAGACCTGATGTTGTTATTGTTATTCGTAACTGTACTGTAAAAGTTAACATTATCTCTTTATAGTGTATATATGAATTGTCTTTTTAAGAAAACTAGTAGTCGCCTATTGGTCGAAATTCGATTATAATTAATTTAAATTATAAGTTTGTACATTATTAAGGTTCTGTTGTCAAAGACTATATATACTTCTATAACCACAGATTTCTCCAAGGCCACACTGTTAATTTGACTTTAACAATAAACAAAAGAGTATATAGGTATATGCGTGTGTGTGTCAAATACATGGTATTGTGTTTAATGTTAAATTTTTTTATCTAATGTAAGTTTTATGGATGATTTAAAAAAAAAATAGCATTCTGCACTCCTTCCCTATATAAAATATAAGTGTGCGAAATTTCATACTCCTCCGTCCGCGCAATTTTCGTAAAAAGGGGTACAAAGTTTTTGCATCACGTATTAATATATAGATGTCATTATTATAAGTACTACTGAAGTTGAACATAAATATACATATATTATCTCCTATTATATATGACTTTTCAAATAGTTTCCTACTGTGTTTAATTTTAATTTTTAAAAATACACGATTCTTGCAAATAGCACATTTATCGACGTCCTTGAGTATTAATCCTTTGCCTCATATGTCTAGTCTTGTTTTTATAATATTTGGCGCCCAAGTAATAGATTTATTGGGCACCGATTTGAAGATTTCGCTACATTAAAGCATTTTCTACAGTAATTGACATGAACCAGTGTATTAACGTGACCGAACTACCTCAAGCAATATTACCACATTGCACATTAGTCAGTATATATAATACTAGCTGTGCCTGCGACGTCGTCCACGTGGAATTAGTTTTCAAAACCCCCCGATTTTGAAACATTCTTCATTGGTGCTCCGCTTCTATTGGCCTTAGCGTGATGATATATAGCCTTATAGCCTTCCTCGATAAATGGGCTATCTAACACTGAACTTTTCAAATCAGATCAGTAGTTTCTGAGATTAGCGCGTTCAATCAAAAAAACAAATTCTTCGACTTTATAAAGCTATATATATTAATATATATATATATATATATTAGTATAAGATATATCAGTATGATCAGTTCAGTTAGTGTATATATCAGATCAGTTAGTACATAAATATGGGAGGTCTGAGCTCAGCAATGGAACGTTGATGAGCTGTTATTATAATTTATTATTAGTATACCATATATAATATTAAAAAATAATATTTATTAAAAAAAACACATGAATCTTAACTAGATTTTTTCTGGGGAGTTTCTAGGGAAGCGATCTTAGTAATCTAAATATTAGATATAACTTTTTAAATAATTTATGCCTTTTAAACATGTTCTCCAGTGGGACACATTTGTAGTTTCATTAAAAACTTTTGAATTTCAATATATAAAACGGAGTAAAATTTGACAGTTTTAAAACTACTTGTATAAACCAAGCAGTAAAGTTTCGAAATTATTAGCACCTAAACTTCTGTTTATTTTGAAGTCGGTCAACTAGAAATTGTGTTCTTGCAAATTCCAAGATAGAGTTACTTAAATATGCAGACCACTTAAACATTCCAGAGAAAGTTTTGCAACAACATCCAAGCTATTGTTATGTATGATTTATGATGCATATTTTAAGTAAAAAAATCTATCATGCGGGGGCTTCATCTGCGTTAATGTTAAATATTACGTCTGTGGCCATTGGGCCAAACGCATTGGCGTTTTATTTAAAGTGTTAAAAATAACACCTTTAGCGCATTGTAGTTATATAAATATACATACCCTATCTTTCAATATTTAACATCATTAAAATTGCCGCACCTTAAATAACGCCTTAAATCTTTAACACTAACGCAGATGAAGCCATATCTTAAGAAAAAATCTGTAATCAAAAAGGGTTCTCTAATAATCTGCATTCGATTGAATTCCATTACCTATGACTTAGGCCTCCAAGTACGACAAGAAACACACATGTGTTACCGTTTTGTTTATATCTATTTATTTTTTAAATACACAATTTCTTTTTCAGGTACAAAATCAAAAACTGTTCAGTTTTCGATCCTTTTGATTTTGTATTAAACCCGGATATTTCAGTCCCTCTTCCATCAACTTTGCCACCACTTATACCTCAGAGAAAGGACGAGAATTTCGAAAATAAATATAAACTTGAAACCTTAGTCGATTAGATTAGCACTCAGACGAACGAAAGAACAACAGCGTCAAATCAAGTGAAGCATTTTTTCTACAATCTTGTATGCAATTCTGCTAACGCTTTGCGATGCGATCGGCTTCACTCTGTGAGCTTGGGATTCGGTGTACCTGTTTATGTATATATATATGTGTATTTTTTTTTTAAGATGACTATAATTATAAACGTAATATAAAATAATATGTTCTGAAATTGTTTTATTTTAATTTTATTATTGTATGTCTTTGAAGACCATGGGCCATAAAAATGACCAGGGCTTTTGGAGGGTTTGCGTGGGGCCATGGGGAGGCCAACACGTAGAGGCCTCTTGACAAATTTTATGTAAATGTTGCGTGACACTAATCGGCGATTATCCCTGTCTACACCATATAGTAAAGTACCCAAGGACAAGCCCCGGCCAGTGTCGGACTATTGACTATTTGAGAAATGAGAACAAAAAGTACCAGGCTATTGGGGTGAACTGCTAGTGGTTCTAGGGGATCTGGGAGTATGGGGACTATGGCGTCTGCCAGTCATAATGTTCAGGGAACATTGAAAAATGGGCACTAAATTTTATTGTTATTTATCAAATTCAAATTCCAAAGTTTTCCAAACACTTTTTGCAGATCATACATATAAGTCAAAATGCAAATCTACTTCCTATTTTATGTACATCGCTTCGCAACGTATTATGGCTGTTTATATGAGAAGAAGCGTCAAGAAACTTCCCAGCAACACGTCTAACTGAAGAAAAAAGCAATTATTTACCTATCTCATTTTTTTTTTTATTGGACTTGACTTTATGTTGTTGGTCCGAAGACCTCACAACTTTACCGGGGTTTTTGGGGCGAGTGCCTTTGCGAAGCGAAGGCGCTCGAGCCCGGGGGGCAACTTGCTCGAGGGGGCTCCCTAGGGAGTTTCACCTCGGCTGGACTGTTGCCATGAGAGGGGGATGAATCTAATGATGCCCACCATAGGGCGACACAATGCACTAATTGAGAGCGGGCGACGGGTAATATAAAGCCCAAGAGGAAGGATCCCGGCGGACCGGGATCGGCGGTTCGCGGTGGCCTATACTATCTTACTGCCGTTTCGCAACGTGTTATGGCTGGGAGAGAAGAAACGGCGAAAGAAACTTCCCAGCAACACGCCTAGTCTATCCTATGGGGGGCTGTGTCTCCTGGCGTCCCTCGCAGGGACGTGGAGAGATCGTGATTGGCGGCGTCGACGTCGCCGTCTGTGTCTGTCTGTCGGTGCCTGCCAGCCTGCCGTCCTAACCGCGGGCGGGCTGATCCGAGCCAGCCGTTTTGTGATATCGTCGACCTTGTCCATGAGGATGTTACGCGGTCGTCGCACGAGAGCCTTTCGTCGAGGCTTATAATCGGACGCGGAACCTATCTCATAGTCAAGTTGTTATACAATTACCTACTTTCTAGTAGGTGCAGGAACGGAAAAAGAATACAATTTCCTGCGGCCGGTCGGCCTGTCGTAAGAGGCGACAAAACAACCCACAGCCAGGTGGCAGGGCATTTGCCCGACTGGATGGCTAACACCCCTGGTCTAAAGTATGTCGCTATAACAACCTTGAGTTGTGTTCCGGCATTAGTGACCCGGTTCCAGTCTCCCTTAAGAGATCAGCAATGCATTTGTAGCGCCTTTGGTATTGCAAATGTCCATAGGCGATGGTAACCGCTTTCTATCTTGGGCCTTGCCTGTCTGCTGAACTCTTGCAATAAAAAAAAATAAGATTTTTTTAGCTTTTAAGGGTTCAATAGCAATTTTAGAAGAAAAGGAACCCTTATATTTTCTCATAAACGAATGGAATTATATGGATGAAATTAGACAAAATGTATTACCCGCTGTTCCTCTGACTTTTAAACTATAAAGTGAAAAACTGAAAAAATTAAGTTGTAGAGCTTTAAAAATGTTTTAAATGTGTAATATTACATTAAGAAAATTATTTATTTACTTATTATTGGAATGTTCATATTATTCATTGTCTCCACCGCCACTGTAAAATGTTTTAATATTTTCCTTGAGAGACCGCTTTAAGTGATAAGACCGCTCTTTGTTCAACATTTATTGTTGTACCTAGTTTTTAGAAATTTATTGTAAGTTTTGGTGTACAAGAAAGTATTTTCATTCATTCATTCATACGTAGTTTCTGGGATACGGGGTATTTTGATTAAATGCTTTTTTTATGGTTCCGTAGCCAAAAAACCAAAACAAGGGACGTTTGTCACCTCTACGGAACTCTTCCAATTACGTGACTACGGCGCAATGTTATATAAATAACATCAATCTACAGACACGTCCTGTTTACAATTTTAATATATGACTATCAGGACCGAGATTGTGCTGCCCAGAAAAAATAAAAACTCTAGAAGTTGATTTACAGCATCACTACCAGGGCCCCGAGTCTGCAACTCAAATTTGCAATCAAAATCAAAATTGGAATCGTAAGTGTTGACGGTTTTGGTAGTCTGTAAATCATCTCGTCTCAATATTGAATCAATAGAAAGAAAGAAAGAAAGAGTCATGAGTTACAAAGTTCATAAGCAAAAAAGAAATTTGTCTAAAAATAATCAAACTTTAATCTTCAATATTTGTGAATGGTGACATTTACGATAAAAATGTAAAAGACCTTTTTTGTAGAGTGTTCGATTTTTTACAAAAAAGTATATGGAGTTTTGCTGCTAAATCAATTACTAACGGAGATATGATTTTTTCTATTGGACTAAGGAAAAAAACGAAAACGAATGCGGAGGATCTTCCTATTGAAATTAAAAGCTCATATTTGGTGAGAATTTTTGTAAGGTATCTAGCAACCCATTCATCCGTGTCACTTGTGAAAAAAAAATTTTTTTTGACCCACTCAATTAATATTATAAATGTGAAAGTAACTCTGTCTGTCTGTATGTGTGGCTGTTTGTATGTCTGTCTTTTCCGTTTTCACGGAAAAACTACTGGACCGATTTGGCTGAAACTCAGTATATTTTCGATACTGAGGATGAACATATCCCGAAAAATGGTATAGTTTCCGAGATAAAAATATATTTGTCTCTCTGTTTGTTATCCTTGAATGGAAAGACTATTGGACTGATTTGGCTGAAACTCGGTACATATGTAATTTTAATATCGAGGGTGGCTAAGGGATACTTTTCATTCCGGTTAATGGGATAGATTTTGGGAGAGATTTATGGAAAGGTTAGCCCGGAAACTAGGATAGGTTTTGTGATTTTGTCCATTTCGTCCACGTGGTCCCGTTGGTGCCGTTGGTTCCGTTGTTCCGTCGGTCCCGTCGGTCCCCTTGGTCCACTTGGGTTACTAGATGGAGGATGGTATAGTTTGCGATATAAAATGAAATAAATCTTCTGGGCGCAAACACAAAAAATTAATACAATGTAACCTGTACCGCCTGCTCTTTAAACAAGAGACCCCGCACTAGAGGTTGACCTGCGGCGCAGCCGCGGGATAAACTCTAACATGTATATATATATACGTATATATGTGTGTGTGTCTGTGTAGAGACAGGTAGATTTTTATGAATAATGGTCAAAATTTCACTTAAGTCCGATAAAATAGTCTCATCCCTCAATATCAATACAAAAAGAAATGTAAACAAAACTACCCGTCCCCTTTGATTGCACAATTGAATTTTGTTGTTCTTTTATAGTATTCATGAAGCAGTCGTGACACGAAAGCACGTACCGGCCGCTCATAACTGATATACACATTTCTATATAGGTATTCGCATATTTTGTTTTGATATCATGTTTGCGGAAAACAATAATGGAACATTTACTATATATATTCAACCACTTCCGCAGTTGCTCATGCTGCCGTAAATAACTCCTACAATATTTCTGTGAGAAAGTTGCTCTGAGCAATAAGAGACGTCAAAATAGTGTACATTTAACTAATTACTAGTTTTGCTCGCGACTTCGCTACCGTTAAAATAGATAAGTGGACATGTTATAATTCTTATAAATGTTCAACTTTCTTATACAGAGTATCTAATGATAAATATCTGTAACACCACCTAGAGAAGCTGGAATTAAATAATCATATTTAAGGCAAATAGAATATTAGACTTAAAAACATACTTTGAATTCATTCTCCGGCATTTATTTTCCTTTTACACATAATCAATCAATATACATAGTCATTGTAACAATTTACGTATATTAATTACATTCACCTAACGTCAAGTCAACGTCGGTTTACATAGCAGAATTTACTGTATTGTTTTGTCTACGTGCGTCTTAGCTGATATAACAAGACTAACTAGATTTTTTTTAAATTAAACTTGACGTTATGTTGTTGGTCCAAAGACCTTACAACTTTACCGGAGTTTTCAGGGGGAGCCCGGGGGGGCAACCTGCTCGAGGTGGCTCCCTAGGGGGCTTTACCTCGGCTGGACTACAGTCTATCATTAGATTCATCCCCTTTCATGGCTGTAGCCATGTAGCCAACCAGAGGGCGACAACAATGCACAAATTGAAAACGGGCGACGGGTCATATGGAGCGCGAGGGGAAGGATCCCGGCGAACCGAGATCGGCGGTTCGAGGCGGTCTACGCTATCTTACTGCCGTTTCTCAACGTGTTATGGCTGTGAGAAAAGAAGCAGCGAAAAAAACTCCCCAGCAACACGCTTAGTCTATCCTGTGGGGCGGCTATGTCTCCTAGCGTCCCTCGCAGGGACGTGGAGAGATCGCGATTGGCGGCGTCTGATATGCCGCAGTCTGTGTCTGTCTGTCGGTGCATGCCAGCCTGCCGCCCTATCTAGTTGCCATGAATGAAATTGGAATATTAAATATTAAGGTATACTTTAACGATAATCTACTACAAGACATCTAAATATATATATATAAAAAGAGTTATTGATGTATTGTGATTCCTAACCTAACACATGACAGGTTCACATTAAAATTGGGTTGTCTATTGTTTGCCCCAAAAATATAAGCAATAATACTCATATGTCCGAATTTTACTTGCCCGAATTGTTTGTTTACCATAAAAGTTACGTGACATTCTCTTGTATGCCCGTACATTAGATACCATAATGACACGAGTGCCATACGTATTGTTATCCATTTTATTAATTGTAATAATATTATTTAACAGAATATTTCAACGCCATACTAAATTAATTTCAAATACATCCAAGCCTTTCTTGATTAGCAAATACAGCAAGCTATTCATTTGCTTATGAAATTCTGGCTTTCTAGCATTCCGGCGGCCGCTGCCGCGGCACGCTCGATTCACTCGCCCGGCTCGTGCATTGTTTTTCATGTTCTAACCTAACCTTTTTTTTTTTTTGATAACGCAGGGTTCATGTCTTTGGATACCGTCCTCGGGCTCTTCGGGGGAAGGGCCAAATGCAGCGCAGAAGCATGCATTGAGGGTGTGTGGGACTCTCAGCGACCGGCTCTCCACGCTAGCTTCAATCAGAAGCAGTCGCGAGAAACCGATCACCAAACTACCCACTAAACCTAAACCTGCGCCCCTGTATCCGCGCTTTTACAGGGCGTCACGGGATTTAGAACAGAGTTACTGCACCGTGACGCCCTAGGCTCGGCAATACTGGGCCACCCCGGTGGCAGAGTGACCCACTTCATCAATCAGGGCGGCAAGTCCGCTGCTACCCCCGTAGCAGCGGCCCCCTGTGACGGTAATTATGGGAGGAGATGCGCGTAGCGGCGCCTTTGACCGCCGGTCCGCCTCCTGCGGATGGGGTCCGCGTACGCATCCTCCTCCCTAACTCTTTCCGCGGCCTCCTTCTACGCCATGACGGACTCGCAGAAGGAGGAAGCCGCAAGCCAGGATTGCTGGCCCTGGAGCATCGCCTCGACCATGCTACGAAGCGAGCTCACAGAGCCAACGACGTTTTCTAAGAAGGCCCTCTGGGGCCCCCAGGCGGCGCACTCCACGAGCGTGTGAAACGCCGTGTCTTGGAGTGCGCCGCACTCGTCACATTGCGGGGAGGGCTCCCGCCCCGCGATTTGATGCAGATACTTACCAAAGCAGCCGTGCCCAGTAAGTATCTGCACCATCCTCAACGTCAGGGTCCCGCGTTTCCGCGAGACCCAACGAGCTAGGTGGGGGCGGATCGCCTCCGCCGTTGCAATTCCCAGCTTCTGGGGACTCCAGGTCCCTCTGCCAAATCCGGATCAGAGCCTCGGTCGCCTGGGCCCTGATCATCCGAGTTTCTGCCGGATACGGCACCTCTCCTCTCGCCTAAGCATCCTGCCGGAAGCGGTACACTGTTGCGAGTACCTCTGCCTGGAGTTCCCAGGGCGAATCACCCGCCAACAATGTCGCCGCCGTCCATGACACAGTACGGTATCCCCGTATGGACCTCACCGACAGGACCCTCTGAGTCTTCCTCAGCAGGGTCCTGTTTTTCCGGTGTAGTGCATGGCTCCATACTGGCGCTCCGTATAGTGCCATACTCCGGAGGATGCCGGCGTACAATTTCCTCACCGCCGCGCCCGGCCCTCCCACGTTCGGAAGAAGGCTGGCCAGGGCGGTAGCGGATTTGATCAACCTCGGGGCCAGCTGAGTGAAGTGGGCCCCGAAGCTCCACGTTCCATCGATGACAAGCCCCAGATGTTTCATCTGGGGCTTGACCGCTACCGCAACACCTTGGACAGCGACTCGCGCGTCCCGGGGTGCAAGTCTATATGGTCTGCGGAACATGAGGGCCTCCGTTTTCTCAGATGTTCCTTTTTTTTTTTTTTTTGATAACGCCGGGGGAATGTCTTTTCTTGTGACACTGCTTCGGGCCCGGGGTTGACCAAGGGGTGTGTGAGACTCCCAGCGGTCGGAATCTCCACGCATGCCTAGCAACGGCTAGTAGTCGCGAGATTCCGTCCGCCAGACTACCCATTAAACCTAACCTGCGCCCCTCTCCCTCGCGCTTTTATGGGGCGTCACAGGATATAGACCTGAGGTACACGACTGTGACGCCCCGACGCCTGGCTTTACTCCCTAGAGTGGCCTTCGGGGAAGGCCACCCTCTTCACCAATAGGGGGGGAAGTCCCGCGGGTTCCCCCGGTCCCCGCGGGCCCCTATGATGGAATCCTACGGGAGGAGGAGGTGGGCATACCGGCGCCTCCGGCGGCCTGTGCGCCGCCGTCGGATCGGGTCCGCCTCTGCGTCCTCCTCCCTGCTCCTCTCTGCAGCCTCCTTCTGGAGCATTACCGCTTCACAGAAGGAGGCCACTGCTCCCCAACAGTCCTCACTCCGCAGCATAGCAGTGACTAAGCTTTGGAGTGAGGTTACTGCACCCACCACGTTTTCAAGCGCGTGGCGCTGAGGTCCCCAGGCGGCGCACTCCACCAGCGTGTGAATCGCTGTATCCATGGGTGTGCCGCATTCCTTACAGTCCGGATACAGATACTTACCGAAGCAGCCGTGCCCGGTAAGTATCTGCACCATCCTGAAAGTGAGGGTCCCTCTTTTTCGAGGGACCCAACGAGACAGGTGGGGGCGAACCGCCTCCACCGTCTCTGTACCCGCCACTGGGGACCTCAGATCCTCGGCCCATTTCTCCATCAGGGCCGCGGTTGCTTCGACCCTGATTTTCCTAATCTCTGCCAGGCACGGCCTTAAACCCCTTTCTCGAGCATCCTGCCGGAAGCGGTAGACCTTGGCGAGCGTCTCCGCTTGGAGCTCCCAAGGCGGATCGCCCGCCAAGAGAGTCGCCGCTGTCCAGGACACCGTACGGTAACCCCGAATGGCCCTCACCGCAAGGACGCGCTGACAGCGCCTCAGCTGCGTCCTGTTCTTGCGGTGAAGGGCGTGACTCCATACGGGAGCACCGTACAGTGCCATACTCCGCAAGATGCCCGAGTACAACCTCCTGCAGGCCGCGCCTGGCCCTCCCACGTTAGGTAGAAGTTCTCAGATATTCTAACCTAACCTAACCTAACCAAACCTAAACCTATTGATCTTTGATTTTTTTCTAGAAGCAATTTCGATGGCAAATGATGTTATGGCATATAATAATTACGCCTTACAATGATGATAACAAATGATGTTATTAAAATTGACTTTATGGGAAACAAAGTTTCTAGCACGTGACTAATATAGTAAACAATGAGTATGACATATAAAATTATGAGAAACAATATTATGTCTGTTGACCAATAGAGCAGATGAAATTACGATAAATGATATTCTGGCAAGTAGGTGTAGCTGTTAAAATTGTGGCTGTCATTCTTGTAGCTGTCATGATGACGTATTTGTTAGTGAATTACAACGGTGGCACCGATAAAACGCGTTCAGAACGCTATATTTTCAACTATATTCATCTGTCCCTCTGGAAGAGTACTTTTCTGGAGAAAAGGTACCGTACATGTCCTATTCTGTACCCCTGACCACGTGTATACCAAACTTCGTACTTAGGCGTAAAAATTCACAAACAAACTCACATTCGCATTTATAACATGAGCTATATTTATATCATAGAAAAAATAATAATCACCGTCGCGTAAGATGGTGAGTGATATCAATTCATCGTAATAGAACTTTTTAAGTAGCTTTTTACCCTCTTAAGGGAGACCGGGGACAAAAGTAACAGTTTGTACTTGTGGGTAGATTTTTGAACAACCATAATGTTTTGAATAAAATAAATATAACTCTAGATACTACCATCCTTATTCTACAAATTTACATTATTAGTTTATTTGATATAGGTCGCATATTGCAAAATGAAATAGCGAATGTTACTTTCGTCCTGACCATAAGGACAAAAGTAACACTATGCAGGTCAAAAGTAACGCTGTTATTATTCTACGTAATATTATATGTACAGTGAAAATTGAACACAAAATTAATTGAAGAATTAGATTACACAATAACAAAAACAAAACGAAACTTTAAATATTTGACAATCAAAATAAACAAAAAAACTTTTTCTTGGAAATAATAATGTACCTACTCTCGAGCAATAACCAGGACAAGTTTAATGAGACTGATACAAGTAAGTTTTCTCTATAGCGTGACATGTCAAATGCTAAATTTTTATACCCGTAAATTACTTTTGTACCCGTTCAATTTTATGTTATTTCATGCGTCATACCCTTTAAACTCATTGTTCTACACAAAAATAATTAATAACACGTTATAGATAATCTTATCACATACTACAAACCAAATATTTATATTCATATCATCATCATATTAATACGAAAAAAATAAATGGCATACCGTTAAAAACCTTAATTTTTGTACTTAAATGATGTAGCCTTATCAAAAATAATATATCAATAGATACTTTACGAACGCGGTGATAAGACGGAAGCATGGCTAGGGACACAAGCATGCATCCAACGATCAGCCGCCTTATTTCGTCTATTGGACAATTCCACAAAGCGTTTGTTAGTTTCGACCCGCTGTTACTTTTGTCCCCAGTCTCCCTTATTCATATTGAGTTGGAGTAAATTTGAACGCTTCTTTAAGAATATTAAAAGCGTTCAAACTTAATATAACCTCAATATGACAACAACACCAGGCTTAATAATAGACTAATACTGCTATCTTTTAGATTACAAAAAATATTTCCCTGTTATTTGGGGCTTGGTATACGCTTCTTCAATAAGATTCCGAATGAAGTGTTGGATGTGCCCTTCATTAAAAAGCTAAATTGAAAAGTACCTTGCATGAAAAGGAATACCACACTATTGAAGAATATTTAAATGACAAACTTGCTTTTACATAGCTGCTCGCTTCAGCCTTTTATACTTTATATCTTCTGTATAACGTGTTTATATTTACATAACATGTAAGGAATCTATGGAGATATGTCGTAGTATGAAATTTTGGTATGACATTATTGCGACGGTAAAAATATTTTTTGTTCGCTACAACTCCATTAATTCTTTTAAAAGTAATTGTTTATCAACTTTTATATATATAAAAAAAGGAGTCTGAAATAGATAAATAATTATGATGAAAGAATATTTTTTTTAGCTAGACGTGTTGCTGGGGAGTTTCTTTGTTCTCCAGTGGAATTTATTTGAATAAAAGTATTTGATAATAAAACTATGTTTTAACGGTTTTAAGCGCGGTAATTTATTTGATTTTTGTTATTCCGACGTTTCGGCCACTTTTCAGTGACCGTGATCACGGAAGACAAAGATGTCACGTGTCAACGAGTATTGTTAAAGTTTTATTTAGCCTACCGCCAACTTGTTCATTTTAATTATTTAATTTTAATTTTGTTTATGGTTTTATTTACTCTATAGGAGCCTAATCTAATTTACCACCGCTTCGCAACATGTTATGGCTTGAAGAGAAGAAGCGGCGCAAGAAACTCTTGAGCAAACATGCCTAACTCTAATAATTTTATATAATATTAGAATAGGTAGAAGGAAAAATAAAAGAAATTATCAGTCAAGTTGGTTTGTGTTCCGGTGCACGAGAAAGAGCTTACAGTGTCCTGAGGTCTGGCAGTTGTTTTCGCTGGGTTTGAGTCTTGATAGTTTTGATGATCGGATCCCAAACAGGTGGTACTTGCCAATCATCTTCTCTATTGAAATTTGGGTGTTTTTTTATTTCAATAGCCTCACACATCATTCTAGGTATGAAACGATTCTCTTTTGCGAGGATTTGTGGGTTATCGAATCTGATGTAGTGATTAGGTTTATCCAGCGTGTGTTCACTGATCGCAGACTTCGTAGACCTTGTGTGTTTCGTGTCAGCAATGTGTTCTTTTACCCGTGTTTTTATGCTCCTCTTTGTTTGCCCAATGTATGATAATCCACACCCACAATCGAGCTTGTAGAAAACCGTTAAAACGTGGTTTTATTATGTATACAAGTCGCGAAAACTTAAGAAAATAAAAGTATTTGAATTTGAATATATTTATAATATAGTATATTTCTATATAGAAATCCTCTGCGTGTGAGTCTGATTCGAACAAGGTAACTTGTTTGTGTTAAAATATCGAAGTTAATGCAGCTTGCCATTAGCTTGGCATTTGCCCGTCTGGATGGCTAACACCCCTGGTCTAGAGTATGCCGCCATAACAACTTGTAAAACAACAGTTGTGTTCCGGCATCAGTGTCCAGGTTCTAGTTTCCCCTTTCAAGGCCGGCAGCACATTGGCAGCACCTCTGGTATTGCTAATGTCCATAGGCGACGGTAACCACTTTCCATCACAGTTGGGCCATCAGCCTGTCTGCTATGCTACAGCAATAAAAATAAAGTTTAATCCCTAAAGTCCTCAATTTAAGTGCTAACATATATACGTACATAGAAATATACTACCGACAATAGATAACCTTTATCAAGAGACCTTACAACGTCCTTGCCTTTATCTATTGTTGGTTATTCAAAGTAAAACACAATTTAATTAAAACTATAAGTATCCCTATTAATATCATAATGCGAAAGGAACTCTGTATGTCTGTTTGCCTGTCCGTGGGTTCAGTTTTTACGGAAAAACTACTGGACCAATTTGGCTGAAATTTGGTATTTATGTAATTTTAATACCGAGGGTGGATAAGGGATACTTTTAATCCTGGTTAATGGGATAGATTTATTTAAAGGTAATTCCAGAAAGTAGGATAGGTTTTGGTTTCTTTTTGTGATTTGTCATTTTGGTTATTTTAGTCACTTCGGTCGATATGGTCATTTTGGTCGATTTGGTTATTTTGGTAATTTTGGTCACTGGTCATTTGGTCGATTTGGTAATTTTGGTCGATTTAGTCATTTTGTTCGATTTGTTCATTTTGGTCGATTTGGACATTTTGGTCGATTTGGACATTTTTGTCGTTTTGGTCGATTTGGTTATTTTGGTCGATTTGGTCATGTTGGTCATTTTGTTCTATTCGGTCATTTTGGTCGACTTGGTTATTTTGATCGATTTGGTCGTTTTGGTCATTTTGGTCATTTTGGTCGATTTGGTCTAATTTTGTACATATGTAGTTTTAATACCGGAAATGGGCATAGATACTTTTCATCCCGGGAGATGAGATATTTTGTGATATAAAATGAATCTTCCGGGGGCAAATAGCACTGACATAAAAATTTAATACAATGTAACCTGTATTAACGCTTGCTCTTTAAACAAGAGATACGCGCATGGCGTTAACCCGCGGCAGAGCCGCGGGGTAAACTCTAGTGTAGGTATAATTAAGTACAGACATATAAAAAATCCTGTAGTTATTTACATAAGTATGCAGACAGACTAAGCAACCTGGTAGACAGTTCAACTGATAATAATTGTGTACCGCTTCTAATGGATATTTGCAACACCATGTTAACGACATAGAAACGTCGCAAAATATATAGAATAAATGCATATATTATAAAATTAACAGAAGTAAGAGAATGAATATCTCTATCTACTCAATAATTATATATCAACATATTTGCATAGATTACTGATATGATATAATATAAAGATTGGGCCCAACTTGGCCCAGTGACCTCCAACCTCCCCATTATAGGCACCCCATGCCTCGCAGTTATCAAATTACTATTGAAAAGGTTTTTTATATCATCTTAAATATACAAACAACAAGGCACAAATTATAAATACATAAAGAGTTACATAAATTCATCACTTCCTCAGTTTCCTGAAGAACCTTGTACTTGGCGGTTAGTACAAGTCGGTGAAGTACAAGTTCACCGGCGGGTTTTATACTATAAAATATCTTAGATTACCGTCAATTATACTAGTATATGTACGAAGTGTAAAATGTCTAGTAACATGCAAATATATGATGTTTTAGATATTAATAAAAATATTTAGTACATAGTAAACTGTAGATTAAACAAATGTTGGACAGTAGCAACCAAGGAATACGTGCTTGCTATTCCTTTTTAAAAAACAAGACAAAAGTTATAGGTCATTGTTCTTCTTAAGACAATTGCTAATATAAATCTTTGTTATTCACTAAACCAGAACTAAATATCGTCTTTAAAATAGTTATCGTTTTGGGATACCTAACAGCTAGGAGGCTGGAAATATTTTTTATTACAATAAATTAACGAGTTACTTCACGAATATTAAACTAATAACAGGAGCGATGCGTTATATATAGTGTATTATCTACGAGCCATAATGCATGATGATTGATAAGTAAATTTTTGTCGGCTTATAAAATTATTCATATCCTAAAGAAAGTCGAGAAAAGTAGAAAATTACAATTCCAGTGAGCATGGGCCCGATGTAATTTTGTGTCAGTCATAACAAAAATAAAAATGCCGAAGGGGGAAATAATTTGAAACAGTTGAAACATCTTCAATACGAAGCTTATGCGTAGTCAATTTTATCCGAATAACAGCTGCTTCGCTTTGATTATAAAAGGAGAAGAAAATTCTATTTAATACTAGGAACCTCGATGTGGCTCCGATAGTGTAAACTTTGACGGTCTTATTCATATTAAGTTAAGTAAGTTTGAGCACTTCTTTAAGAACTTTAAAGAAGCGATCAGACTTGTTTAACTGATGTTTAACCCATTTTCCGCGATAAAAATAATTTTAAATTCATCCCTATTATCGGAAGTGTGTGCTATTTAATGACAATAGGGAAATGGATGCAATAAATTTTAAACACTTTACATATGAAAGAGAAGGCCGTAAAATAACATCCTATGATTCAACTTGTAAAATATCATAATATAAATAATTTGAATTACTTCCAGATAATAATTAATGCGCTATTTGACTCCTTTTACTTGCACTTATTTGTGAGGTCTGAACTTCGTTTACCAGAAAAATTATATATAACTGAGTTAAGACATTAATATTAATACAGATTAAAATTTTAATAACGAAAAATTGATTTATTTGAAAACAAAGTTTACATTTCTTTTTTTGTGTTTTAATAGTTTAAGAGTTTTTGCCGCCCTTAAATTTTGCCGCCGTAGGCAGTTTTGCCTACCGTCTCGAGCCGCCGCTGCAGTGCGGCGTTCTGAAGTTTATAAAAAATATCTTATTTGATTTAGCTGTCTGTTCCAGTATTGCTTTACTTTAACACAGAACTTACAGGCGGGCTAGAACTTCTTAGCCTTAGAAGAGACGTTGGCTCTTTAAGTATATTCTAATGTTTAAATAACGGGGCGTGCTCCGATGAACTGTTTATGTTGGTACCATCCTTGCCATTTTATCATCGCACTACTTGCCGGTAGGTGAGACTCTTCTATATTTTATTTTTGCCGCAAGCTGACAAACAGACAGACGGCCCTCCTAACGAGAAGTTGTCACTGTCGCCTATGGACGTTTACAACACCAGGGAGGGCCCCGAGTCTGTAATTTAAATTGGCAATTGAATCGAATTGGAATCGTAACTTTTGACGGGATCGTTAGTCTTGTAAACCATTTCGGCTCCATATTGAATCAATTTTGATTTGACCGAGACTGATTTAATGCAAAATTTATATAATACGGATATTTGACCATTTGTCAGTCGAATGGGTCTAGACTCGTATTGGCATGGTTTTTTTTGGTGAAAGTTAGAGACTTGGGGCCCAGCGGCGATGCCATTGCGTTCCCAGCCTTTAGGATAAGATAGAGTGGATGGTATAGAGGAGATGGTATTGGGGAATGAAATAGGTGGTATGAGATAGGGAGATGTCACATGAAAAAAGATGTGGTCCACTGGAGCTCTCATTTACCGCACAAAACAAGATTAGGTCAAGGCTAACAGTTTTACGCCGATATTTTGTAAGAGTGTGGTATTAATCACACTGGTCCATATATAATTAAGATAATAATTATAATAAACATTTCCACATACAGTTCACATTTCTCACAATAGTCCCACACTGGTCGGGGCTTGTCCTTGGGTGCATTATTATATGGTTTAGAGGGATAGTCGCCGATCAGTGTCACGCCACATTTACATTAAATCTGTTAAGGGCCTCTACGTGTTGGCCTTCCCATGGCCCTACACAACCCCTCCTAAAGTCCAGACTATTTTTATGGCCCGTGATCTTGAAAGACATACTATAATTAATAAACATACGGCCATCGCATGTGGCTCTCGCTACTTTTTCTCGTACTGAATGAACCTTCTTCCTGAAGTTTTCTCAAAGCGCTACAATATGGGCATCTTCAAAAAAAGGTATATTTGAAAATATAAACAGATTTATTACAAAAAATAAACTCTTTCCCTTAGTTTACCTATTGAAATTACTTCACAGAAATTGATCCTTATAAGCTACACTATGATTTGGTAAAATAGTACAGAATGTTTTGTTTTTATCAAAATCAGCCGAATCAATTCCCGACAAGGGTAGTTGATTTAAAAAAATCTAATGATAGCATTTTAGTTTTTGTCAAAATCGTTTTTCGCTATTTCGTATAGTTTAGGATTTGACCCTGAAGGCTCACGTGAAAACTTCACCTGTCTATGAGGTAGGTATGTAAACCATCTGTATCTATAGGAAATGGTGACATAAGCTCAGTATTACTGGTATTACCTAAAGTGCAATAGAAATGATAACAAAATAACTTACTTTAGATTACATTTTCTTTATTATTTTATTTCAACAATTTTTATTTTTTGATAGACAATTATTTAAAAATCAGGTCAGTTTTTTTTGTAAATATGTATATAGTAGTTTTATTTTTAGGTGTTATATAAATATTATACGCTGTAAATGCTGTTACGAGTCGCGAGACTCGAATTAAAATGCCGTTAGAATTACTAGACTTTTTTAGAACTATATAAACACGTATAACACAGGTACATATAATATATAACCGAACATAATAAGTCCAAACGTAATGCAGAAAGTCGTAATTCGATAAAACGCGCAAAGTCAGTCACTTATCAGATTCCCGATTATAGTACACGCGTCTCGCTTCGCTCGTGGTTCTCGCTCGACTGCCTGCTCCCTGAATTGGGCCATTGCATTATACTGCACAGATGCAATATGTCTGCCCTGCCGCGTGGAGCGAATTTCCTAGAATCAGCTTGTACTTTAAATCCGTAACACCTGGCTAATTATCACAACACAACAACAGGCCGTATGCCAATAGGTAAACAAAAGAAGACGACCATAAAAGAATTTAAATGTTATTAGTTCAAATGCCAACGGGTAATAAATGTGCTTTGTTTCAGATATACAGGTGGATTTTGTTTTTGTCCGGACCCGAGTTGTATACTTTTAGATATATGTTGTAAATAAATAAACGAATAAATTCTCAGATAAGTTATGTGAGGTTTCATAGAGGTGATCGTCCATTGAAATTCAATCCTTTAGGATTTCCTCAAAGGAAATTTTTTTACTACCCGACTTGGGGATACTCAGAAAAGCCCTCAGTATTCCTTTCTTCTCTTTATGCCAGGGCTACGAGAAAGCGGAAGCCAAATCAACTCCGCGTGTCCTGGCAGACTGGAGACCCAAGGGCCACATCCACTGCCGGAAGGAAGCATAGTCCCCAGCGTCGTCCCTCTCTAGTCTAGTCTAGTTCAACATGGGTATTTTTTGTCTTTTGGGAATGTTCCCAGTAAGTGACAGTGGTTTAATATATTTATAGTTTAATATATTTAAGCTTTAAAACACGAAAAAGCCTTTAACGTTTTGATTCAAAGATACGGGTGAATATTTTCAAAAATATTTTATTAGAAGAATAATTACTAAATAGGTTATCTATAAATTCATAGAAACGGCCAAATAAAAGTCAACCATAGTAAGTGGCTCCGTTGCAATATTGGAACTACATATTAGGCAGTATTACGCGTACATGCCAAATGAGGCCGATTTTTCCATGGTATTATTATTTTATCTAAACAAATTTACTATCTAAAACAGGGATTCCCAAACTATTTTGGGCAAGAGACCCCTTTTCCAAAATGAACTGATACCTCAGACCTCATAGCCAAATTACTTTAAAAATCTTGTTCAGTTTTTAAAAGTACAGCCATGATACTTCCTACTAAAATATTAGTCGTTCTTATAACAAGTTATTGCACATAACACAACTTATACAGTAGTATCTTAAAAGTTTCAAATAATAACTTGTGTTAATTACTAGGGGACGAGTTTTAGAACTCTTCAAGCCCCAAAATCAGTTTTCGTTTATATCGACCTCTGGGAAACCGAATTCGACCGCAGGGGGTCGCTATCGATCACTTTGGGAATCCCTGATCTAATATGTATTAATTCCAATAAACGAGGCCATAAAAACTTTTCTAATACCATTCACTTTTACACGTTAAATTGGTGAAAAATAATAAGATGTGGAAATATGTAAAGCAGCATATCTAAAGCCTATACGTAAAACACTGTGCCTAACTAAGTACAAGTTAAAAAAATGAAATTTTTAGAAAATTTCAAAGTATTTCGTTTTGAAATATTGCAAAGTATTTTTAAATTAATATCTATAGCAGCACCCATTTGTTAATTAATATCTAATTACTATTATATTAGACACTGTTGTGTTTCCGCTGTATTTACATTCTTGTATCTCAACTTCATTCGTATTATATTTTTTTTAAATACAAAAACAGTACAGCTTAGACAATTATGTATAATAAGACGAACCCTACGTAAACAATAGCGTCAAAGTGAAATATTCTTAACAAATTTGTGTGCATAACCTTATTTAATAAGCACATGGCTGACGTTTGTGTGGGTAATAAAAATGTTACTACTGGAAACTATGCCACCGTAATTGCTTATATATTTACTATATTTTAGGATTTTATAAAAAAAAAATATTTTATTCAAACATATAATGGAAATTCTTACAAGCCTTGCTTTGTGCCAATTAACAAGTTGTAGATTTGTCGTTATGTATATTAACTTCGGGATGCAGATTCTAGATTCGTTACATGATACAATCTTATATGCAGACACTTTGCTGTAAATAATTTCACTTATCAAATATTGGAATTGTAATAGATGTATCATTACTTTTATTTATATAATCAGCGGTAGCCGATTTTATGTAAAAATGGAAATAATGAACTTTTAAAAACACTACAATCAAAACAGCTTTTACAAAACAGTCAAAGCGCGTGTATAATTTTATTTATCACTAGGATTTGCCTACGACTACGTCCACGCTTGATAGGTAACTCAGATTAATTATTTTGCCAGTATTTAAATTCAAAGGGTATTTTTAGCAGGACAATGGATTTTTAATTTGAAAATACATGATTTCCAAAGATTTCCATAAAAACCAGGGATAAGTAATGTTACTACTAAAGATGTCTAATAAATATAGAAACTATGATATTAAGCAAGTCCGTCGGCAAGTGATCCAGAGTTAGGAAATTCCGGGAATATAAAAAGCATTTTATATTGTTTTAGTATCATTCGGATCCGAATCAACAAATTTTTATGTATTCTACCCACTTTTAAACTCTCCCGGGAACGTTCTCACGGGCTTCCCGGAATATAAAGTATCGCATCACTTGAAAAAGGAATTAAGTTATCGTTCTTGTGAAATCGTATCGAAATCAGCTAATATTTATGCAATATAACTAATTTATATCATTATTCGGAAAATTATTGCGGGATTCCCGGGACACAAAGTGTCGCAGCCTTTAAGTTTTAGTGAAAACTGTGTTGAAATAAGTAAGTTTTTTTATAAATAAATCGCCAGACAAACACACACACTGTATATCCCCAAACTAAGCAAGTTACGCTTGTGTTATGGGTAATAACCCAGACCATAGTAAACAACGGAGAAAATACGTTTCCAAAATTTACTATACCAGGAATCGAACCCGGAGCCTCTGCGTTGCAGTGAGTAAGCCGGCAAAGGCTTAGCCCGCTCAACCACAGAGGCCGTCTTAAGCACCCGATAAACTAGAAACCGCTGCTGGGAAAATTCCGCGAGATACCCGGGATAAAAAATCACACGTTTTACTTTATAAAATTTGCTCTCGATTAGTGAAAAAACCGTATTGGATATAGTTTTTTTTTAAATCTGGCCATCTTAAATCATTTCCAGAAAAAATCTCGCGGGTTGATCGAGATAAAAAGTAGCGCAGGTTTTAAGTTTAAGAATTTGCTGTTGATCAGGGAAAACCGAATCGTAATCGGCCTTGTAGTTTTCACGTGAATCCGAACAAACAGGAAAATAGACAAGAAATCTAAAAAATGGCATCATGTTCTCTATTATTTGTATAGTGTATTTACAGATTTTTTTAAATAGCTTCAATGTACAGACACGGTATTTTTAGAATTTTATAATATTGTTACGACTAAACACGCCCACAAAAGTGGATTCACACATGCATATCCATAAAAACATACTTTATTACCTTTTTTGGCATTTGTACTTCTTTTGTTTACTTTGTGCTTAAAATTTGTAATTAGAAAAACAGCAAATTGTGTATTGTAATCTTTTATGGTAGTCATTAGCCACGTGTGATTCTAAGAAAATCGGTCCGCGTGGTCAGGTAGACATATTGCAATAAAGCATTGCTCCAATGGAGAGATGGTCAGTCGAGCGATAACCAGCCGCCAGGCAAGACTTGTGTACATTCGATAATCTATTTAGTGACGGACTTTGCGCGTGTTATTGAATCGTGCATTACGTTTGGACTGATTGTGTTCAGTTATATTTGTACTTGTGTTATACGTGTTTGTGTAGTTCTAATAAATTCTATGGTAATTCTAACGGCATTTTAGTTCGAGACCTGCAACTCGTAACAATATAATAGACAGATTGTACTCAAGTTTTACAAAGGTGAGTAACTTTTTTTTAAAGTATTTTTAATTATATTAAGACAATATTTTTTTATTATGGAGATATTCACAAATCGAGAACATTAGTAGACCAGGTATAAGCTTATAAATATGTATAAGACAAAATTTCCATAGTCTTATCGCACGCCTATATATAAAAAGGTAGCGCAACAACAACTTTTCATAGATGCAAGTATTGTTACATACGTTCTTCTTGGTGTAAATACAGCTCGTACATCTATTAATATATGTAAGTATAACAATTTAATTTAAAATAGTAGATATGCGGCATTTTATATGCTTCGATAACATAATTATTTAACTAAGTTTATTTTCGTAAATATAACTGTCATTGAGGCTATTTATATAATTGGAAAAAAACATATTGATCATAAATCTGGAAAACTAAATAGACTTGTATATGTGTTAGGGACAAATAGCATCTAAGGAAACTTCTTTATGCGCGAATAATGGATATGTGCCGTCTGTTCTTAGTTACGGAATTATTCTGTGGAGCAATTCGGTTGAAGTTGATAAAGCGTTTATTACACGTAAGAAATACGTAAAAGCTATTTTATAGGCATACATTTCTTAAATGGCTGTAAACCCTCCTTTAAATCTCTAGGCATATTCCCTTTACCATGCTTATAGAGGGTGGCCAGAACAGTGACGTTCAAAGAAAAATTTAATTAGCTTACATGATGGGGTACCCGAATTACTTTCATGAGTTTTAGTTATCGAGTTATTCATTTTTAGTGATTTTTGGGAAATTTCGACCGGATCAGCTTTAAGTATTTTGTTTTAATTTTTGGTATGTTTCTTTGGGAGTTTTCTTATATAATTGAGTCCTTATGAGTTGTACTTTCACTTTTTAAAATTATCAGTATATACCCATAACATAAAAGCCAGTTACAAAAATTACACTTGAAAGTAAAAAAAAAATCTTAAATTATAAATTGAAAAAGGCAATTTGATAGTTTCGCAGTGTCAATATTTTTTTAAATATTATGTTGCAGAATGACTAATATTGTAGAAAATGGTTTTAAGAAACAGAGCGTCGCAATAAACTTTGTGTTAAACGAACATACGCCCGAACATGTAGCAAGGGCTATGATAGAAAGTGGGAAACAGAAGGAGCCCTTCTATATATTTAACATGGATGAGGCACATCATCGCGTCCTACATTTTAAGGAGTTAATGCCTAGAATCAAAATATTTTACGGTAAGGAGTATATGCTAGTAGCCATTGAAGCAGAATACTAGTAATTAAAATCTAACCCTAAAAACCTTTTGTCTGGAGAGCTCTTAAATGCTACAACTATACTTGTATGGTTTGTACACCTGGAGATGTTATAAATGGTAGATATTGAATTTAATATTAAGATATTTAATGATATTAACTTGATACTAGATAGATATTGTGAGAGATGGATTGATATGAGTACACGAACGCGAACCGCGATTCGTTGGGTGAGTTAATGATTTGGTTGTCCAAAATCGTGTACTCGAGAATGTGCTGACTTTGCGGTCTGTACGGTTATTATCGTACAATATTTAGTTGAGTTACATAGATGTCGAAGTTTAATAATAATATCAATTACTTATAAAGTTTAGATTATGTTTATATATTGGTATATTAAATTTGGTACGCACCATAGTAAGTTACTTTTAACCCTCAGAATACAGATATTTCAAAATCCAGAATCTTAATAATGCAGTACAGTACGATACTGAAATTAAAATGTATGATACTTGAGGATATAGGTGTCAAACTAGCTGAAGTGAAAACGTGATTGGATACAAAAGCCTTGATAAAAAAAGTTCCAGACTTGCCTCTGAAAATTTCGAAATTTACCTGGATATCTTACACGACAATATATTTCGATATGATGTTTCACATACATATTACTCAAATGATAATAAAAAACTTGGCCCAGCAATTTTTTACAATTGTGGTTTTATTTGGACGTAATCACGATGTTTCTAAATTGCGCTTATTTTATTTTATTTATTTAAATTTACTTCGAAGTAGCTTCAACATAAAGCGGCCATTTTCTTTCTAGTTACTTGCGTGTTTGGCGTCGCATTCATTTGCATTACGCAACGAGCCGCGCCGTATGAGTGGCGTATATTTGTTTTTTATCTACCTTTACGAAATAAAAAAGGACGAAAATATAAAAAAAAAACAGCTGGAGGTGACGAGTCTTATGATAATCGTAAAAGTTCACGTGTAAAATAAACGAAAAATGCCTCATACAAATTGTTAAAAATAATTTTTTACATATATTTGACTAATGATACAGTATAGTGCAGACCAGTAAGTAAATCTGGTACGACTTACATTGGTTACTTATGCTAAAGTATGTAATTTGAATCAGTTTAGAAAACGAACAATTTGTTTTGTTTTTCTTCGTTCACCAAAGTTAAATTAGATCAATTATTTATTTCAATTTATATGTTTACTTTTCTTAGAAATATATAAATCCATAGTAATCTGAACCTGATTTGATGTAAAAAGTAAAATATTGAATTTTCTCGACGCAAGATACACTATTTATGGTGCAAAACAGAAAAGTTTTTCGAGAGAGCACTGGTGGCTGACTATATACATACCGTATTTAACCTGAAATGAGTTGCATATAAATTGCTTTGCATCATGTGAACATTTTAAATATATCAATAATTTTAACGGTTTTAAACAAATATGCTTATAACTTTATTCACTACTCATAGTATTTAGGATCTCGTAGCATTCATATTTTCCGGGATAACAGTCTTTCTGTCTTTTACACTTTCAAGTACAAACAACTATTGGACCGTTTTGCTGACATTTGGTATATGTGTAATTTCAATACCGAGAATGGACATAATATAAGTCCATTGTCGTTTCATTCACCAAGTATAAATAGGAAACATTTATTAAAATACAAACCTATATGAGATAGAAATTTTATGTAGATAGTTAGTAAAAAGTGCTTGGTGAAAATATTTCACACAAATCTTGATGTTAACCTTATAAAATATTGTTACGAGTTACAGGACTTGAATTAAAATGTCATTTGGAATTACTATAGAATTTATTAGAACTATACAAACACGTATAACACAGGTACAAATATAACTGGACGCAACCAGTACAAACGTGATGAACGATTTAATAATACGCCCAAAGCCCGTCACTACATAGCTCATCGAATGTATACACGTCTTGCTCGTATCGTAATCGTCGCTTCACTGCCTCACCCCTCCGTTCGAGCATTGTTTTATATTAAACTTGTTTTATACAATATGTCTCGACCGCGTAAACAATGGTTTCCAAGAATCACACCTGGCCAAAGACTACCATTAAATATTACAATACACAATAGGCTGTTTTTCTAATTACAAATTTTAGACACATAGTAAACAAAAAAAGTCCAAATGCCCGAACTAAGAGGTAATAAGCTGCATGTGTGAATTGTTCTTTGTCGGTCGTAACAATATGTAGCTTTTTATAAAAAAAACACGAAAATAAGAATTTATGTCTGAAAATCGTCACTTTTGAGTTGTGTCCTTAGACTTAGTTTTGTTTGAATTAGTTATCATAACTAGATATTTTGATAATAATTAAAATTACAACAAGGATATCTAATTATGATATGAACAAGTTTGGCATCAAACATTATTCATATATTCATTATTTCATTTCGTTCTAAAATTCAGTGTCAACTAGCGATTAAGAGCTTACGATATTTGAAACTGATTTTTATACGATACTTACTCGGAAGGAGCATTAGGGAAATTGAATAAATTTAATTTGACTTTTACTCGCAGATAGCCAAGTTATTTTTTTTATAACTTATTGATTTTGTTTTGTGTAAGGTTGTAGTGTAAGGTTTTGACGGATGATTGCAGTATAAAATCCGTGCAGGAACGGAAAAAGAATACAATTTCCTGCGGCCGGGCAGCCTATCGTAAGAGGCGACAAAACAACCCACAGCCAGGTGGTAGGGCATTTGCCCGACTGGATGGCTACCACCCCTGGTCTAGAGTATGTCGCCATAACAACCTTGTGTTGTGTTGCAAATGTCCATAGACGATGGTAACCGCTTTCCATCAAGTGGTCCGTCTGCCTGTCTGTTGAACTCCTGCAATAAATAATAATAATAATAATAATAATTTTATTATTATTATTATTATTATTTATTGGCTGCTGTCACCTAATCGTCTGTCCCGTATTTTTTGTAATAAATTTAAATAAAACAGTGATTCTTAGTCATAAAATAGTCTTCCAAATTCACAAAAACAGTTTACCAGTATTTGAAGATTATTTACAAGAAATCTCCTTCTATTAATATCCAACAGAAAGAAATTTATTACTTTATGACATGTGTACTGTCAATCATCCGGACGAAAATGAAAAATTCTATACAAATTATTTAGAAAAGTACAAAATTGTGGATAACACTAAACAATAAGGAGACAAACGAAATTGCAGCACGACAAAGATGCGCACACCCACTATCAGCTGCGCCCGCCTCGCCGGGTTCTACGTCTCGGTCATCAGCGTCGTATGAA
Organism: Dendrolimus houi; assembly: GCA_039645545.1. Classification (NCBI taxonomy): domain Eukaryota; kingdom Metazoa; phylum Arthropoda; class Insecta; order Lepidoptera; family Lasiocampidae; genus Dendrolimus; species Dendrolimus houi. The sequence continues at coordinate 19,491,701 of CM077119.1, read as the reverse complement.
GACATCGTGACGGCAACGACCACTGGGATATCGAGCGAAGACGAGGAGGAGCCAGCGCCGCCCGCCCCGCCGCTAAGACCTGTGCGGGGCCGTGGGCGGCCACCGTCGGCACGCTTGGGGCCTGCGGGACGTATCCGCGCGCGGCCCTCGCTACCGGTGGTGCAGTGCGCCGCATGAGATGGACTCAAGAGTTGAATGAGTGCGTCATGCGCGCGTACTATGAGGCGACAGAGCGAGGAACTAACCTCACTTCGTATCGTGGCCGTTTGCTGTCTTTGTTTCAGACCCTTCAACCAGCATCCGCCGTGACGGCGCAACGACTATCGGATCAAGTGCGCGCTATCCAGCGATTACACCTGCTGGACGAGTCGACACTTGATCGTCTACGCAATGCTGTACGGATCAACCGCGAAAGTACTGACACGCCGCAGCCTACGTCATCGGCAACACCTGCGGACTCGCAGAGGCCGGTGAACTTTACCATGGACGACGTGTCAGATGGCCTAGCGGTAGGTAATGTAAGTATCCAGATTAATGAGCAGTTGAGAAGGACTTTGGAACATTCGATTCAAGAATTCCGAGATCAGCCTGTCTTAAATAGGCCACGCGTTCCGAAATTGCCCCTGCATAGAAATAATTTGTTGCTTATGGGAGCTCTGGATTGTTTGCTAGCGCCTTATTTTAGGTCTAGCACGGACCTTGCCGATACGCACTCGATCCTATATTGCGGGGCCGTAGCTGTATGTCGAGTGGCTGGTGTAAAGTTTCCAAATACACAGGCTACCCGACCTACAAGCTGCAAACCTGCCTGGCAAATACGGATTGAGCGGCGTATCGGCAGGGCGAGAGTTCTCATAGCCAAATTAATCTGCTTCCGGGCTGGCAATTGCCGGCCCCGAGTTATGCGCTTCGTGGCTCAGGCATTCACTGGTACAAACGTCAGTCCCACTGAATATATGGCCAGAGCCACGGAACGTATAGACTTCTGGAAGCAAAAAGTCTATGCATGGGCAAATAGAATCCGCCGATACAAAGAGCGAGCGGATAGATATTTCTTGAATCGGACCTTCCAAAGTGAAGAGAAAAGGGTTTATAGAGGTTGGGAGAAATCTAGCGATAGTGTCGCTGACAAGCAAATGCTAAATACTGATGCCATGGCTTCTTTCTGGCGCAGTATCTGGTCAGTGCCTGTCAATTATACGGAAGGTGACTGGATTGAGGTGGTCAAGCAATCATGCGAACAGGTGCCAGATATGGAACCTATTACCATTGAACCACTTGATGTTGGTAATGCAATTCGTTCGGCACATAACTGGAAAAGTCCAGGACCGGACGGATTGCATAACTTTTGGATCAAGTGGTTCAAAAGCTCGCATGGTTGCTTGGCTAATCAATTCCAAGAAGCTGTTGATCGTGGTTCGCTTCCAACCTTTATGACGACAGGCGTCACCCATTTACTCTTCAAATCTGGCTGTACCACTGAACCCAAAATTATAGACCAATCACATGCTTACCCACCATCTACAAGCTCCTTACGTCCATTTTGGGAAAAAAAATATCAAATTATTTTTATAATAATAACATTTTGGCAATCACCCAAAATGGATGTAAGGCTGGGTCACGCGGTACGAAGGAATTGCTTCTCATTGACACAACTGTTAGCCAACAAGCCCGACGGAACAGAAGAAATCTCTCCGTCGCCTGGATCGACTACAAAGGCGTATGACTCAGTGCCGCATACATGGTTGATGAGAGTCTTAGAGTTGTATAAAGTCGATGCAACTCTAAGAACCTTTCTTCAGGCATGTATGGGGCAATGGGTCACATACCTTAGGCTTCCAGGGGAGAGGTTCCTTTGCCGGAGGACGCGATAAATATAGAGCGTGGAATATTCCAGGGTGACAGCTTGAGTCCCTTGTGGTTTTGTCTAGCATTGAACCCTCTTAGCAATTTGCTAGAGTCTTCAAAGCTAGGCTATCGGTTTCGTAGAGGGGTGCGATCATGTCACACTTGTTGTATATGGATGACCTCAAACTTTTCGCATCCAACGAGCCAGACTTGATTGAATTACTGAAGACAACAGAACGCTTCAGTAAGTCAATTAATATGGAATTCGGGATAGAAAAGTGTGCGGTCATGCATGTGCAACGAGGAAAGTTGTGAATTCACCGAATTTGCAACTTTCAGAGAACATGTCTCTCAAATCCCTCTCCGAGACCGAGACGTACAAGTACCTGGGTATGTCAGAGTCCTTAGGTATAGCCGTCGCGGACGTTAAACAGACGGTGAAGGACCGATTTTTTTGCCGCCTGAGGAAGGTTTTAACCAGCCTTCTCTCAGGTGGAAATAAAGTCAGAGCCTTCAACAGCTGGGTTATGCCCGTGTTGGCATACTCCTTTGGCATACTTAGGTGGACTCAAACGGAGCTGGACGCCCTAGATCGAAGAGTCCGTTGCCTACTGACAAAACATCGTATGCATCACCCACGTTCATCAGTAATGAGATTGTACATCTCGCGAAGATGTGGGGTCGAGGCTTTCTAAATGCCAAGGATCTGCACAATCGTGAGGTGAACAATCTCAGGGCATATTTCCTTAAGATGAACGTGGGCTTGCATAAAGATGTTGTGGCAGTAGATAAAGGTCTTACCACGCTCTCGTTGGCTAAAGAGAATTGGTGCAACCTGGCAGTACTGAGCTCCTCCGACCGCATCAATGTATGGAAGAGCAAGGAGCTGCATGGCAGGTTTTATCGGGCCTTAACAGGGCCCGACGTAGACCTGTCAGCGTCGGTAAACTGGCTACGGTTCGGTAACCTCTTTGGAGAAACCGAAGGTTTTGTCTTTGCAATTATGGACGAAGTTATTAAGACAAATAACTACCGGAAATATATCCTGAAGGATGGCACCTTAGACATCTGTCGGGCATGTCATCGCCCAGGTGAATCCCTCAGGCATATTGTTTCCGGCTGTTCACATCTTTCTAACGGCGAGTACTTGCACAGACATAACCTCGTAGCCAGGATTATCCACCAGCAACTTGCCCTTCGATACGGTCTTGTGGAAACGGAGGTGCCTTATTACCAGTACTCGCCGGAGCCAGTTCTTGAAAACAGTCGTGCCACGCTCTACTGGGATCGATCAGTTATCACGGACAGGACTATTGTAGCCAATAAGCCTGATATCGTGATAATAGATCGATCTGCACGACGAGCAATACTCGTTGACATCAGTATCCCGCATGACGATAACCTCGTGAAGAAAGAAAAGAAAACTAAGTAAATACTTAGATCTTGCTCACGAGGTTACCGCTATGTGGCGTCTGGAGTCAACGAGCGTTGTGCCGATAGTTGTCACCGTCAATGGTCTTATAGCGAAAAGCCTCGACCGTCATCTAGAGAGACTTTCGCTAGGAGGCTGGGTGAAGGGCCAGATACAGAAGGCAGCACTCTTGGACACGGCACGAATTGTGAGGAGGTTCCTGTCTCTGGAGCCCTAACCACCGGTAGTTTGGACCCCAGGCCCCGCTGGCGGTGAGCTACAAGATTTTATATTTTTTTATTGAATATGTATTTATTTTTGATGTATTTTTATAAAAGAATGATTCTATGTATTTTTTTATAAAAAAATGTCTATATATTTTTTAAAAAAATGTAAAATTTTTGAGAATAAATGAATACATAAATAATAATTTAAAAAAAAAGCGTGATGGATGAAATATTTTGATAAGTTGCTGAATGAAGAAAATGTGTGACAACATGAACTAGAAGACTTGAAAGGAAATATGGGGCTAGTGAATGCAATAAGTGTGGATGAAGTGCAAGATGTATTGCGAAAGATGAAGAATGGTAAAGCGGTGGGACTAGATGGTATCCCTATCGAAGTATGGAAGATGTTAAGCGAGGATGGAAGGATGTGGCTAGCTAGCCATATTAAAGAATAAAGCTTTATTCTTTAATAAGTTGATGATCGAAGAGACTGTACCCCAGGAGTGGCACCAATCATATCTGGTGTCCATATTCAAGCAAAAAGGTGACATCTAAGACTGTATTATTACAGTCTTGGATGTCACTGTGTCTATAGTTATCTATAGAGCAATAAAGCTGTTGTCACATACTATGAAAGCATGGGAGGAAGTGACTGAGGACCGACTACGAAAGGAAACGGAGGCGATGCTATTCCAGTTCGGGTTTATGCCTGGTCGCAGCACAACAGATGCCATATTTTCAATACGCCAACTAATGGAAAAATTCAGACAGATACATAAAAATCTCCATATGGTGTTCATAGATCTTGAAAAAGCATAAGATCGCATGCCCCGAGAAGTTTTGTGGTGGATCCTCAGAGCGAAAGGTGTGCCAGAGAAGTACGTAATACTAATAGAAAGCACGTATGAGAATGTTAGTACACAAGTCCGCTCTGCAGTAGGAACCACGAACAAGTTCCCTGTTAAGGTATGTTTGCACCAGGGATTTGCCTTAAGTCCTTACCTGTTTCTGCTGGTCATGGATGCACTGACCGCAGAGGTATAGGATGAGGCCCCCTGATGCATACTCTTCACAGATGATATTGTCCTGGTGGATGAAGACGCGGTGACACTTCAAAACAAACTAGACAGGTGGCGGCAAGTGCTAGAGGGGGTTGGATTAAAAATCAGCAGAACCAAAACCGAATATTGTGATTTCGGCGGGACCTCTAGTGCTGTGCCTCTTAAACTACAATCAGCCACACTATCACGTAACCCCGAATTCAGATACCTTGGTTCACTACTGCAGAGTGATTGTGATATAGAGAGGGATGTAAAGAGAAGAATAAATGTAACATGGCTAAAGTGGAGACAGGTAACCGGTGAGACGTGTGACAAACTAATGCCACTCTAACTAAAAGGTCAAATATATAAATATGTCATACGACCAGTCATGCTATACGGGTCTGAATGTTGGGCCACTAAAGTGATAAACAACAAACGTCTCCACTCAGCTGAGATGAGAATGTTGAGATGGATGTGTGGTGTTACAAGAATCATAAGGTAAGAAATTAATACATAAGGGGATCTTTGAATGTTGCACCCGTGACTGAAAAATTGAGAGGAAGAAGATTAAGTTGGTATGGGCATATAATGAGGAGGGATGAAAATCACGTGACAAAAAGAATGTTAAACTACAAGATGGATGGGTACAAATGTAAAGGTAGACCAAAAAAAAGATGGATGGATTGCGTGAAGGATGATATGATGATTTGTGATGTGACAGAGGGTGTATGTCAGAATAGAGGAGCGTGGAAGGAAAAGACATATTGTACCGACCCCAATTAATTAGGATATGGTGAGAGAAAGAGAGAGAGAAGGTTGTAGTGTAAATCTCTATTTTTAAATAAACAAATAGCAAACTATAATATTACTATTTATACAAAGCACAAAATAAGTTATTAATTTGCTAAGCTGAAAACTATATTTTTTAGGATAACCACAAAAATAATCCTTGCTGTGTTTTTGTAGTACCATTTTTTGTACATATTTACTTTAAACATTTTTGGGGAGTTCCGCTCGGGTAAGTATCAAAGAAAACTTTAGTAAATAAAAATTATTTTGTTATTCTTCACAGTGATCAAAATGCATATAAACCTGTTTAATGATATTTGATTCATTCAATTTCGCGCATGTGAACTCTAGATCAGTATTCCAGTATCCCTTTCTAACATCTATCTATCCTGTCTTTTCCTTCCCGAACTTTCTATTCTAGAACTTTCGTTTATCGTCTATCCCTTTCCAACATGTATCTGTCCTTGTCTTTTCTTTCCAGAATCTTCTACCTTTATCTAAAAGTCTTGAGACCGGCTTACGCTGGCGGAAAGTTCTACCCTCGGTCGCCACACTACTAATATATACATAATTAATATGTGTATAGCAACAGCAATAGCTATACAATATTGATAGTAGTATTAATACATAATATATTAATATTATATATACTAATATACACAATATTAATATATAAATAAACGTACATGTAATTTGGTATTAAATATTTATTATAAAGTGAGATAATATCTCGCACCAGTTTTTTTAAAAATAGGGAGGGACTTCGCCTGTCTTACATTTTCGGGCAATGAATTAATTCTACAGCCGAACAGCCTGCACAAATTATACATCTTAAACAAATTTCATAGAGATCATTTAACTCTAAAGACCAGATGAACAAGCAAGCGAATAATTACTTTAGCGTTCATATTGCCTTTCATTGCTGTCAATGTATTTTCAAAGAATAAAAACGATAGTTATTGTAGGTACTGCAAACTCTGTCAAATGTTTAAGTTCTGTGGCAAGGCAAAGCGCCGCTATATTTATTTTATACGTTGTGATCTAAGTGAAAAACGAACTTTGTGAATTGGTATTCGGTCCCTTAATTAATAAATATTATCCATCGACAAACTACTTTAAATGTTTTATATAAGCTTTACATTCAACATTAAATCTTCGAAAAAGTATTTAAGAAGTAATGCCGGTAATTTAATTATCTGTTAATAATAAAAAAATATTTTTCAGCAATAAAATCTAACGATATAGATATGATGCTGAAATTTGCAATATCACAAGGACTTGGCTTTAGTTGTGCATCACCCGGAGATATCTACAAAATTAGACAACTCAATGTAAATCCAATGTAAGTTTAAACTAACATAAACTCCGTACAAAATTAAATGCACCTAAATCGTCTGACGAAAATAATCATTTTGAAAGTAATCTATTTATGAGATAGTACAAATTTAATATAAAACCGTATTTAAAAACTGAAATGTCGGCGACCCAACCCTCCATGTAACTTTTTATCTATAGTTACGTTTCCTGTGAAATATAATGAAGAATTTAATTGAAAAGTGATTTTTTTTATTTTTTATAAAAAAACATTTTTATTGTTTACCTCATTTTACGAGAAAAAGTCCGGCCGACTCCAGGAGTTTTAAACAGTTTTCTTAAAAATATATACAAAACACCTAGTACTAAGTACCTAGTACACAGTACCTGGTATCAAGTAACAACTACGTAATACCTAATACCTAGTAGTGTTTTGTACAATTAATCTTCTTTGTTCATTTCCAGGAGCATAATTTATACGATGCCTTCCAAATCACCGGAGTATATGGTATATGCAAGAAAAGCTGGTGTCCAACATACAACTTTTGATTCTTCTTTTGAGTTGCAGAAGTTAAAAGAATACTGGCCAGATGCAAGGTAACATGTTTTCATTCTCCCATTTTAAATTAAACCTCTATTAATTAGAATATTATTTTACTCATAAACATCATTTAAATTTATTTCTTAATCTTATATGATGTTTTGACCACTTTTAGTATCTGTGATTACAGTATGACATGAAATCTAGGATGATATGTAAATGGTTATTGTACAAGGATTATATAAGTTGATTACATTCTATAATATAAGATACACACTGATAAACATACCTACATACAAATATAAATACATAAATATATGTAGGCAGTTCAAAATAAATACAAATAAACGACGAAAATTATGAAAAGTATAGACATCGTCCGTGCAGGAACGGATAAAGAATACGATTCCTGCGTCCGGCCGCCCTGTCGTAAGAAGCGACAAAACAACCTACACCTAGGTGTAAGGGTATTTACCCGTCTGGATGGGTATCAGCCCTGGCCTAGTGTATGCCGCCACAACAACCTTGAGTTGCATCCCGGCATTAGTGGCCAGGTTCCAGTCTCGCTTTAAAGAGAGGCAGCACATCGGTAGTATCTTTGGTGTTACAAATTTCCATAGGCGACGGTAATCGCTTTCCATCAGGTGGACCATCTGCCTGTGTACTGTACTCATGCAATAACAAAAAGTCATAAAACAATACAATGATATGTAAATTGATAACATCATAAAGACTATTTAGGCCTGAAAGAAAATCTTGTGATGAGAGATGTCCCAAAAAATGTATTATATAATACTATAAATGCCCATGTATAATGCCAATGTTTTTGTCTATAGAAAGATTATGTGATCACGGCTACTAAAATATGGCTAAAACGTTTATATATGGGTCAACAGACATGGGAACTTAATAAAATAATTGCTATTAGAACATTTTTATAGGTAGTAATTGTTTACAGGTCTTCATTTATGGCCGGTTCCTATATCTTACAATTCATTCACTTGCCCTAACATCGGTTGAATTTTGACGTTACTTGTATATGCATATGTCAAATTTCAACCGATAGGTAGGGCAAATGAACGAAATAAGAACCAGGCCTTAAACGCCCAATTCGGACCACCTATATTCTTCGAGACGCCTTTATTGTTTTATCTTTATTTTCTTCTATTATCTATAATGTTATAAAATGCTAAAGATGCCATGTCTATATATTGAAGCTATTTACAAAAAAATAATTGGAATACTATACTAATATATAATTTGTTTTAAATTTGTTTTATTTTTCGTTTTGTGTCTTTGTTCGAGATTCACGTAAAACTACTGGGCCAATTTTGATGCGGTTTTCACTGATCGACAGCTAATTTTTAGACTTAAGCTCTGCGCTACTTTTTATACTAGGAATCCTGCCGAAATTTTTCTGAGTATTATTTAAGATTGCCAGATTAAAAAAATCAATTCCAATGTGATTTTTTTACAGATCGATAGCAAATTTTATATAATAAAATATGTGATATTTTTATTTCGGGAATCCCGAGGGAATTTTCTCGGAGTGGTTTGAAGTTGTTCGGGGGCCTAAAAATTGGCTTAATTCGACACAGTTTCCACTGAAACGATTGCCCACGTTTTTTTTAGATGCTGCGATAATTTGTATCCCGGTAATCCCACGGGAATTTCAAGTAAGGGGAACGAAGTAATAATAATAATAATAAGTCGCGGGCATATCCTAGTAATTGATATGATTATTATTCTTTTTTATGAAGAAACGTTTGTATAGCAAATAAATGCGACTTCAGGCTACCACGTGATCTCCGTTAGTTCACAACCTACAATTTCGTCGAGGCTGGGAGTTACATTTTTTTAATTTCGAAGTTAATAAAAGGCAGGCCTAATGGAAAGTAGTTATTATCGTCTCTCGACTTTTGTAACACCAGAGGCAAACCTAACAAATAGCCAGGCTTTAGGGTGGGATAGGATAAAGGCGATGAGATAGAGGAACAAGAAGAACGGGATGGAATAGAGGAAAGGAATAGCAGGATGAGATAGGGAAGAGGAAAGTGGACCATCGCAACTTTCACTCAGTGTACGAAACACGATTAATTCAAGGTTAACCGTTTCACGCCGATATTCTGTGAGAGAATGTTATAACACCAATCCAGCGTGGCCCTAGATAGATAGATAATTTTTTATTGTACCCCAAAGCATAAACAAACAGAAGTAGAAAAATATAAAAGATAGTAGTACAAAGGACGACATCATCGCTAAGAAGCAATCTCTTCCAGGCAACCCTTGGCAGGGATTGATCGTTTTAAATACTGGCTCTACCACATACGAATGAGAGCAACATTCGCCTGGGACCTATTTTCTAGAAATTTATTCAAAAATTTGATATCAATCAATACTTTACACTGTCCGCATACATAAAACGTGATAAGCTATATTTAAAATGAAGATTTCGTACTGTTCCAGATTACTGATACGTATCCGAGTAGATTCCGACTGTCAGATCAGTTTAGGTGATAAATTTGGATGTGATTTTAAAACTGAAGCCATCAATTTATTGGAAGAAGCAGCAGATCTTGGTTTAAATGTAAGCCACAAAAAATAACAACGTGATAATGACCTCTAATACACTTACATATATTCGTTAGGTTCCTAACTTGAGCCATTGACTAATAATTGAATCGTAAACGCTTTCCTGTAGCCAATAATTTTCATTTTATCGAAACTACAATATCAGCCTAAAAACACCCCACTGCTGGGCTTGAGCCTTCCCATTTTTTAGGCTAGTGTACAGTATACTCACCACGCTTATACTTGGCAAAATCGTCGTCGTCAGCCTATCACTGTCCACTGCAGGATGTAGCCCTCTGCTAGTTTGCGCGACTTATCATGGTCCTCCGCCTTCCTCAGCCACCCTCAACCAACCATCTTAGTCATAGGTACTATTTGCTCCGCGATCAGCGACATACCCGCCCAGCGCGATAACTAAATTTTCCTCGTATTATGAATACTAAGCCCAAAGATTGGCCCCAAATTCCCGGCCGTCCAACGTGGCGGAATGGCGTATTTCAAATATCGGTAAATATCTTGGTGTGCAAGATTCCTCGCAATGTTTTCTTCAATGTCAATATGTACATTATGCCAATCTACCTTAGCAGTACTCTCAATCATAAATTGAACTTACATTAATTGAATGTACTGTGGAGTTACTAAACCAGTACAATGCAATAAAAACTGTATTTTTACATTTTTCGTTTTGAATAAATCGTCAAATAAATAATACATCATATTCCCAGCTAAGTAAGTTGTGTTTGTGCTATGGGTAATATACAATAGACAAATGAGACCAGTCTCAGATACTCAGGCTAGTAAATTACTGATAGTTCTTTTATGAAATTACTCAGCCGGGGTACCTCTGCGTTCTATTAAACTAAAAAGATCAAGGCTAACCCTCTACATGAGCCAATTATTGTTAATTAGTCGCAATACCCGTATACTAAATTGTAGGTATCTTATTTTTTTATTTGAATTTTTCTTAGAACAATAAAATATAATATAACGAATGCATTTCAAACAGGTTTCTAATTAATAAGTTTAACAATATGTATCCTTCATACTCGTAAATTTGAATATATTACCTGAATACATTTATTTCCAAAACGACTCATGATGAAAGATATGTAAAATCGCGCGAAGTAGATTAAATATGTGGCCGTATACGAGTCGGATATATAACAAGAAGCTTCCTTTATATATTGACATTAAAACTCTTGTTCCTTTCAACAATGATGAGTTGGCTCTTCTACTCACCGACCGCTATCACTGTATATTTAAATGTCGGCCATGTACCCAACATAGCCGACATTTAAATACAGGAGCTGTAGAGGTCACGCGTTTTCCACCTTACATTTTTAATATTACATAAAATATGTATTATATGAAAAAACAACTAAATTCTAAAAGTAATCGACCATTAACTTAATATAAACTAGTACAGAAACAAAGCTAAATGTATAGGTACAGCTCAACATAAAAAAATATAATGATAAAAATTAGAAACAATATATGAGTCTGAAATCGCCGTCAGTTGATAACGTTCCCAGTATATTACTGTATAATATAAAAATATTAGTAGTCCTAATTATAATAGTGTAAATATTAATTATATTTACATACATATTTTCTCCATAAAGTTTATATTCTGGAATCTAGAAATAACCAGGTGTCGCAAATAGACGGAGCAATACCATAAAGGCTTTTATTTTATTTACTTTTAAGTATCCTATATACTCGTATATATAATATAGATCCTGTACAACAGATCCCTGGCTTATAGAGTAGTTATTTAATTTTGATGCTAGGATGATTATGACATTTGATTTTAAAAATAAACTTTCATCTTCATATTTCTTAGTGACAAACCAGTACAAACGAACTGTTAAAAATGTTTGTATTTCATCAGGTAGTTGGAGTGGCTTTCCGGGTTGTTACTGAACATAAATTATTAGATAGTTACGTCACAGCTTTAAAACATGCTAGAGCATTGTTCGATCATGAAACTGATGCTGGGAGGGGTATGAAGGTTGTCGATATTGGAGGAGGATTTCTTAGTGACAGAATTGATAGAATAGATCATGTAAGTTTACCAACACATGTTTTTTTGTGAATATACAATGTTATTATTAATTTTATTTTATTTTTATAAAGTAACAATATTTTGAAATACATTCAACCCCTAGTGCCTGCCTCTTGTTTAAAGAGCAGGCGTTAATACAGGTTACATTGTACTAAATGTTAATGTGAGTGCTATTTGCACCCGGAAGATTAATTACATTTTATATCGCAAAATTCCTATCTCCCATCAAGGTAGGACAAAAAGGACAAAAAGGCCAAAAAGGTCAAAATGGTCCAAAAAACCAAAAAAGCCAATAAGGCCAAAAAGGACAAAAAGGCCAAAAAAGGTCAAAAAGTTAAAAAAAGGACAAAAAGTTAAAAAGGTCCAAAATGCCAAAAGGTCAAAAAAGGACAAAAAAGTCAAAAAATTAAAAGGGACAAAAAGACCAAAAAGGTCAAAGAGGACAAAAAGTACAAAAAGTTTAAAAAGGCCAATAAGGTCAAAAAAACCAAAAAGGACAAAAAGGTCAAAAGGCCAGAAGGTCAAAAAGGACAAAGATGACCCAAATGACCAAAATGACGAAATTGGCAAATCACAAAAACCTATCTTACTTTTTGGGATACATAACCTTTACATAAATCTATCCCATTATCCGGGATAAAAAGTATCCCTTGTCCACCTTCAATATTAAAATTACATATATACCGATTTTCAGCCAAGGTCCAGTACTTTTACCGTAAAAGCATAGCACACAAACAGACAAATATATTTTTTTATCCCGAAAACTATCCCATTTTTCGGGATAAAAAGTATCCTATGTTCATTCTAGGCATCGAAAAAATATAGGGCCGAGGGCCAAACTCCGGGTGACTAATTCAGATGGCGGCAAATTCATGCTTCGCAGACAAATACACAACTCATCATTAACGCAACTTTGACCATTGACCACTGAGCTCTCCAATACTTTAAGCACATAAATTACTTTTCGCAGGGCGCGTAGGCACAGGTTAAACACCATAGACGCAAGCATATCCATCAGTGGGCGTCTGATGGCTGAAATGATGATAATGATTGAGTTAAAGATATATACGCGCGGGTGAGGAATATTTAAGTGTTTGCCGAAAAAATTCAAGATCTGAGGCTGATTCTTGCAATTAACGAATGTGGATGAGCTTTCATTGTGGTAAACACGGTAAACACGTATCTGTGTGTGCCTGGGACCATGAGCGGGTACGATTTGACGACGCTCTCACTACTGGCCATTCCGTCTGATACAGACACTATTTCAATGTGCATGTATATATATGTACACGTGCAACCACGAGTGCAACTCACTTTCCTGGATTGCAAAATCTATACTTCTTTTTGATGCACATGGAACCAGATTGTGTGCGCATATTCAATTCATGTGGTCACTGTCATTGAATGTGTACAAAAACTGTCATTAATGTGGTCATAGCAGTTTTTTGTTTGCCCAGGTTTCGAAACTTGTGAATGCCGCTCTTGAAGAGCTCTTTCCGGACCCTCAAGTGCAAGTTATTGCTGAACCTGGAAGATACATTTGTGACTCCGCCTTCACATTATACAGTAACATAAACAATGTTCGCAGGGTAAGTTTGTTCTTTGTTGGATTACAGCCGAAAGGCTAATAGCGTACTTGATGGAAAGTGGTATCTGGTAAAATAATTTTATCGTTATTTCGTTTTATTAAACTTTTGTAGATATTTTCGCTAAAACTGAACCCTTACATTGTAAAGTCTATCTGTCTGTATATTGTTCTCCAAAATTATCTCTATATAGATGAAAATTGGCAGGAAAGTGTGTTGGTCTATATGTAGCTATACAATGCTGTAGTAAAATTTCAAAATAATAAGCTGGCTCTCATAAGTCCCATACATAATGCTGATAGATCAACACTTTATTTTCACTATACATAGATGTGTGTGAATAAGACACGTATTGAAAAATCATAAGTGGGGAAAGAAACGCTTCTGAAGCTGTTAAAATTACTCCTCTATGTATTTTTTTAACTCTAGTTTAAGTAAATCTAAAAGAAGAATGTAGTTTTTTTTAATTTATTATTGAATGAGTTCAGCAGATAGACAGAAGGCCCACCTGATGGAAAACGGTTATCATCGCCTATGGACATTTTTCACACCAGATACTACCAATGTGCTGCCGCTCTTTAAAGGGAGACTGGAACCTGGCCTCTAATGCCGGAGCAGAAATCAAGGTTGTTATGGCGGCATATTCTAGATCAAGCGTGGTAGCCATCCAGACGGGCAAATGTACCACCTGGCTGTGGGTTGTTATATCGCCTTTAACGAGAGACCCTCTGGCCGCAGGAACTTGTATTTTTTTCCGTTCCTGCGCGTATAATATAATTAGTCATCATCATCATCATCCGAGCTTTAAATCCCGGTTGCGTTCGGAGTGTTCACTCCGACACCCAGGGTCCGCTTTCCTACTTTTTCTACTCCACTTCGTGCGGTCTTCAGCACCCCCCGTTTTGAGACCATTGGTACGCAGTCAAGAATAGGCCACGTTTCACTGCCATACAAAAGGACAGGTCTAATGATGGATTTATAGACCTGATAAGATAAGTAGTGCTAGTGTATAAACAGAATAGAATTATACTTTATTGTACAACAAAATTTCAAAAATTTCAAAAATTTCAACGAAACTTGATTTCGACCAAATGCGTTGAGTAATCTTTGAGATATGGGATATCTTCCATTGAAAGTGTTTTAGCGTTCCGTAGCCAAAAGACAGTAAATAAATAGATTACGTTCATGATCTCTTTAGAATGCTTAAGTTGATGTGAAGTTCCACGCATTTGGCTGATTTGTTTATTAATTAATATAAACACCTTTTATACAATAATGCAAAAGTGAAATCATTTGATCCTTATTCACGGTATTCGACATTAACGATTACGGCATTAATATGGTTAATTAATTTAAGGTGGTTAAAAAGGGTAAAACAGTCAATATGATTTACATAAACGACGGTGTTTATGGAACAATGCGATATCCTGAGAAGTGGCATGCCATCTCTAAATTTAAGGTGAGAATACAATAACAAGATTAAGAGACCTATTCTCATAGTAAATGGCGTTGATTTATATATTAAAAATCATAAACATTTTTAGCAAGATATAATTATTATAATTAATGTAAATACTGCAATAAATAACTGGAATCTTAAAATTAAACAGGATAAGGATAAGGAGTTTCTTTCCGCTTCTTCTCCTTAACAGCAATAAGACGTTGCGAAGCGGTGTACATACTCGTAGAATAGGAAGTAAATTTAACTTTTAACTTATATGTATAACCTTCAAAAGGTGTTCTTCAGTGGAACATATTTTGAATACATTAAATTTTCAACAGCTGATAAATACCAATTAGGTTTTCAGTGACGATATAAACTTAAGACTGTTTTAGAACTGTTAATACTGTTACGACCGACAAAGACCAATGCACACCTGCAGCTTATTACCTTGTCGGCATTTTGACTTCTTTTGTTTACGTTATGTTTAAAATTTGTAATTATAAAAGAGCCTATTGTGCATTGTACTCATTTATGGTCGTTTGCAGGCATAATTAGGCAGGTGTGCAGATTACGAATTCTAATAAATTCGATATACGCGGGCCGGCAGCCATATTGTATCGGCAGTCTAGCGATGGTCACAAGCGAGAAAAGACATTCGATAAGCTATATAGTGACGGACTTTGCGCGTGTTATTGAATCGTGTATTACGTTTGTACTGGTTGTGTCCAGTTATATTTGTACCTGTATTATATGTGTTTGTATAGTTCTAATAAATTCTATAGTAATTCCAAACGGCATTTTAATTCGAGTCCCGTAACTCGTAACAATACATAAAGTAACTATAGTCTATAATTAATAATAGTTAAATTTAAATTGATAAGGCGTTTTAATGAGATATTCCTTTCTTATTAACGAAAATTTGATATAACTAAATTTAAGCCTTAATTTAATTTTTGAACGTAAATACATCAAAAATATAATATTTAGTATTTCATATTTGATATTTAGCGCATAATATGTTTTAGGCTATTATATCTATATGTATGTAGTTGTGTATGTAATACGATTAGTCTAGGTTGTATAAAATATTTAAAACCCAAGATGAATATGTATCATAACCTGTATTTAGTGGTAGAATTGTAATAATTATGAGCTCTTGGTAATGCAAATATTGAAATAAGTGAGGACTACCACTAGTAACTTTAATAATATTTTTTACAGTCTCCTTCAGAGAAAGACATGGGAGACTTAGAGGACACTATTCTCTGGGGTCCAACTTGTGCCTATCTGGATCAAGTCATGAGGAACCGACCAGTACAGTTACCAAGATGTATACCCTGCGACTGGGTGATTGTAGAAAATCATGGTGCTTACACAATATCGTTTTCAACAAGATTTTCAACTATTGAAATACCTTTGGTGCGATCTGTTATTTCTTTGGAATTATGGTAAGCAAAACTTTCAAGTATTCTATATAATTCGGGCTTTAAAAATTTACACCCTTCCCTTAAATTATTAGGTACCTACATATATTTTAATTTTCTAACACAGATATAGTTAAGACAGTTTACTGTAAATTTTTTACCTGCACATAATTTCATTCATGTATAGCTATTACAAAGAGTAATAATGTATAGAAATAAATTTTTAATAATAATAAATTATAAATAAATTTTCAAGAACATAAATTAATTTTGTTAAAATAATATAAATCTATTTACAAATGTAAAAGTTGATATTAAACCGCTATCAGCGGAAATCGTTCCCAAAATAACCGCAGTGTTACCATGTTGAATGGGAACGCTGATTCGTTTGATCACACGTCGCCTCTACCAGACGATAATAGGTCTCAATAGAGGCTTTCCCGGCTCTAGAGGAGCTTTGAAAGGCAATAATTTGTCTAGCATCTAGTAAATAGCATCCATCATCATGAAACGAATATAAAGAGCATATTCTGGCACAACTAGTTATTATATTACAAGATGTCGAATCCTTCCAATAATTTATTCGAGCGTAGCAAATGCATCATTAGCAATTATGTCGTCATAACTTAAATGTATAAAATAAAATAAATAATGTATCAAATCGCGTATTTATTATTTAAACGGTAATTAAAGTTATTTTTGTTGTGATATTTTAAAAGTAAAATGATAGTATGATATTTAAGTGCCTCCTCTTTTATAAGCAAAATAATTTTAAAAGTTATCACGTGTATTTACCCAAATTTAATCTTAGTAAACCCAGACTGTAATCATATTTATTTAGGAGTTTTTGACGGGACCTGAAAGGGGGACGTTGTGTTGTTCAGTTTTATTTTCTAAAAATGTGTAAAATTACTCTAAAATGAACAATACTATTTTTGATAGTTTTTAAGTAGTAATTATGTGTTTTTGTGAGAAATGTGAACTGTATAGTCAAATGTGGCTTTTCGAGTTTCCACAAGAACTCCGTTGAAATGCGTCTGTTGTAGTCAACAATTCAAGTACGCTGCCTATACGAAGACTTATACATCAGAATTCGCTGTATGAACTACGATTCCTTTGCCTGCGTTTGTGGCGAATTCTACTACTACTACTACTACTCTCATTTATTTACTACACCGCAATAGGTACATATATCGCTCGGATCCTTTTAAGAGCACGATCACACATATATAAGGTGGATTGGCGGGTTTCATACGTCGATAATCACACTATTTTTTGCACTTTTAACACGATATTTTTCTTAACAGTCAGCATGTGAACAGTATACACATTATCTATTACTACGGTGCACGCTTTCAGCCAGGAATGTTGTTGACAAATAATTCTTTAGTTGCTGAAGTTACACATTTCTAAATTTACAATAATAAGAATCGTCAATACATTGAATATAACTTAATGAAACAAAACAGATAAAATTAATTTTATTAATTAGGCATATTGTATTCTACCTATAACACCTCAGGGTGTTCAGAGTCTCAGGACTCTAAGTATCATAGTATACTGAGTAATTTAGGCCACGTTACTTCGTTAAATCGTCATACTTATTCGATATTTATCTGAGCTTGAACGGGGAAAGAATAAATTTGCTACGGCTGAGTGGCTTATCATAAAAGGCCACAAAACAAACCACAGCTAGATGGCAGGATATTTACCCGTCTGGATGGCTACCACCCCTGGTTTAGAGTATGCCGCCATAATAACCTTGAGTTGTGTTCCGGCATTAGTGGCTAAGCTCGCGTCTCCCTTTAGAGAGCGGCAGCACATTGGTAGCACCTTTGGTGTTACAAATGTCTACAGGCCTGTCTGCTGAACACGTGCAACAAAATAAAATTAACAAAATATATATATGCCTTTGCTTACTCGAAGATTCATCGAATCGATTTTACATGTAGTTCTTAAATATTAATTTTATTTGTTTGCAGGCGTTCTATAAAAGACAACGCTGTGTTCAAGTCGTCAGACTTCGTTATTCTACAGGAGATCTCTACGCCACTTCCCATGACGTTGCCACGTCTGCCACATATAGATTCAACTCATGAACATTCCCATATACCGACTTTAAAAGTGTGAAAAACCCATGCATAATTTATATAAATTTATGTTAATTTGCTTACATTTATTAAAATTAATTTGCTCGAGGAAATTAAAATTTAGAATAATAATTTTCCTCTACAAAGATCTATCAATACTACTCATTGACTCTAGGGTGATCAAAGGGCTGGTTTCTACCTACAACGAATCAGTATGGCTTCCCAGGGAGGTAACGAAGCCAGCTTTCTGGGAACCTTACCCATTGACTTCGATGACCTAGGCTCAATATTCTACTTATAATCTTAAGGGATTATTGGTAGAATTTTGAAATTTCCTTCACTGTATTTGAAATTTATAAATTCAAAAATACAAAATTGAATTCAAATTCAAAAGTTTTTGTTCAGACTAAAAGTTTCACTGAAGAACATTTTGGAAACTCATATATATAAGTTAAGAATTCATTCTATGTACACTGTTTCGCGATGATAACGTCTGCTGGATGTCACTGCTCTATATAATAAATAATATAAATCCACATAATTGAAATCCACGTATATAGTGACTTATCGTCATATCTCAGGAACTATAATACCTATGGATAGACTTGAAATTTGGCATGGACCTTCCTTTCGCCAAGTAGAGGTCAGCTAAGAACGGATTTAGCGGCACGCGAAGCGGGCTAGTGTCAGCTAGTTTTATATATAAATAGAAAGGTGACTTGTATATTTTATCCTTCTTTACAATCTTGGCGAAAGAATCTCTCAACAATTTTGTTCTTTTGAAAGGTACTTTAGATTACAGGATAGTTTATAAGGGAAAATATACATGTGGTTACTAATAATACACCTAGCTTGTAACCGTAAAATGTACTGTGCGCTTAATGAATAAATACAACTAAATTTAATGCATTTTCAATGTTATTCCTTAATATTCATTCCATAATTAAAACGCTAAGCCTAGATTAATATGTTCCATAGGTAGGTTGCCCAAAAGGCTACTCTGTAAGTAATTTTTATGCGTTAATTTGATTGCCATACTAGTCCAAAGTAGGCACTAATCTTCTGATTACCTGACGAGGCCACATGCAATTTGTGGACTTATTTAGAGACTTGAGGCCTTAGAAAATCATGGTTCAAATGTTTATTTAACGAGCAGGACAAATAAATAGCTATCAGTGAAAGATTTTTTCTTCACAGTTCTTTAGTACAATAGTTGTTTTTTTGTTAACCACCTCAATCACTATGTGTAGCAGATAAATAGTTGATTGTTGTTGTTGTTGTATAATATTCTTCGATTCTTACTTTGAACGTGAAAATGAACTATCTCAAAGTTGTAACAATTTTGAGATAAATATTTGTAAGAGACTCTGTGGAATGTCCAGGAAAAAACGTTTTAATAAATATTTCACAGAATAGATATTCAATATAAATAACTTGGGTCTTTCTAATACACAAAAAAGGCAATTTAAAATCTCTGGTTTGGGTTTGGTTCCGGTCTACTTATATATCTTCGTCGAAATTTTCGCAAATACCCGAGGTCCCAAGTATTAAAACAGTCGTCTAATGACAAAGAATTAAAATACGTGCTAGATATGTTATATACGTATATATAAATTATTGATATAGTTCTGTATAATAAAAGAGAGAACAAAACATTCATTTAAATAATAACATGGCAACAAACAGGATATTAACATTGTGGTTGCGCCGAGGAACACCTCCTTATAAATTCTTCCACACCATACTCGCCATCAAGAAAAGAATAAATTTTTAAATGAAGAATGCGCAATACAAGACGTTTCAGTTAGTGTCACTGCTGTCACCGCGATAGAAAAAAATACGCATATATATAAATTGTTGGAACACATTAAATAGAAAATAAACTGTTGTAACTGAATTTAATGCACATTAAACCATAATCCTAGTGAGTGTGCGAGCCCCCGGGGGACGAGTGCAGTGTGGCGGCGGACTGGTGGCGAGGTAAGTCCTTCCTTGCTTCTTCTTCCACGTCCCTTTGCCTTCTCCCGGCCATCGCACCGCGCCCGCACATTAGAAAAAACTACATGAAGATAAGTCAAAAAACTTGATTGGGAGAGAACATTTTTTTATTTCTTGAAACAGACAAACAGGCAGGCGGCTCACCTGATGGAAAGTGGTTACCGTCGTTTAGGGACGTTTACAACTCCAGTGCTGTCGCCAACGCGTTGCCGACCTCTAAGAAATTTTATAACGCCCTTCTTAAAGAACTCCATGTCATAGCGCAAAGGAGAAAACCGCGGCGGGAAGTTCCCTCCATTTCATTGTTGTACGCGAAATAAATGTTCTAGAGAACAGTTGCGTAGTTGAGCGTGGAAGCTCAAGAAAATGGGGTTGAATATCCTGTCGCTGGCGAGCGGTACGGTTGTAAACGTGAGGCGTTGGCACCAGATCAAACCGTTCCCCGGAACACTCTCCGTTATACAGGCGGCAAAATACGAAGAGGGACGAAATTTCTTTTCGAAGGCTAAGTGATTCTAAATCACCTGTTAGTGGCGCTGTAGTCAACTACAAGTGGAACGCACCACTTTTTGTTAGAGGTGGGTGGTGATAGATCTAGATAAAATTATATCCGACATATAGCCGTCTTTAAAGATGCACGTCCAGGTCCCGTGCCCGTAACATCCATACGAGTCCGGCTGTATGCCGCATGTAGTGGACTGTAGAGTGCAATTCAAAACTTTTAGTAACACTGATAAGTTACGCCAAATGTATATAGATCACTTTTAATTTATATGAAGTTATTATTTTTTTATATTGGTACAATTGGGGCACCTGCATATTTGTAAACAAAGCACATTTATTACCCGCCGTCGGTGTTTGAGCTAATAACATTGAAGCACTTTTTATGAACGTGTCTTCTTTTGTTTACCTATTTATTGGTTGTTGTGGAGAACAGCCTATTGTACTCGTTTATGGCTGTTTGCAGACATAATTAGGCAGGTGTGCGGATTACAATTTCTGGAAAATTGTGTCGACGTTTGCCAGGTAGACATATTGCATCGTGCATTATAAAGCAATGCCCCAATGGAGAGATCGGTAGTCAAGCTATAACAACAAGCGTGGCAAGACGTGTGTACATTCGATAATCTATATAGTGACGGACTTTACGCGTGTTATTGAATCGTGCATTACGTTTGTACTGGTTGTGTTCAGTTATATTTGTACCTGTGTTATACATGTTTGTATAGTTTTAAATAAACTCTATAGTAATTCTAGCGGCATTTTAATTCGAGTCCCGCACTCGTAACAATATTAAGAAATCAGCACTTCACTTCGACAACTATAACATTAAGGTGATATTATATAACCTACTATATTAATAACACGAGCCTACATAAAAGTGGTCTGTACTTTTGACCAGACGCATGTATTCTTATGTATTTCGATGAGCTAAATCTGAACCTGGGGTCGGTTTGGTCCATACACCCTTAAAAATTTGAGAGTTTATGATTAAATTGGCCGCAGATTCGGATTCAGCGCATCGAAATACATAAGAATAGATGTGTCTGGTCAAAAGTACAAACCACTTTATTTATTTTTTTGTGGGTCAGTGTAATTATGAAACAAAGCAATATTTTATTATTAACTACTTAGTACTGATCTAAATTAATGGAAAATTGTAAAAACAAACACAAAAAAAACTTCATATGGGAAAGTAATTAAAATTGTTCTATACTAACGGTCTTATTGATATTTAGCTTAGAAGAAGTTTGTAAGCTTCTTTAAGGACCTTTCTACCTCAATATGAATAAGACTGTAAATGTACATTTAGTTTTATAAGTTATTCTTATTTGTACTACAAGCACGGGTGCATGTCTTGTGTTGTCGCGCAAGCTTGCCGGTGTAATGTACCAGATATTATTCACACCATGTCTCACTAGAAAACAAATCACTTATGGCCGGTTTCTGTATCATACTATATTCATTCACTTTCCCTACCATCGATTGAATTTTGACATTACTTGTTTGGAGCTGATGTCAATTTTGAAACGATAATAAGGCAGAAAAAAGAACGATGGTAAGATATAGGAACAGGCTATTAGTATTTATCAAGTGAAGGAACAAACAAAACACTTAATTGATAAATTAATCAGTATTTAACAAAGAAACGAATAAGGTAAAATAGGAAATAATTGTTTGTGATTCTCACGAGAACACAATTTGCTAATGAGTTGTTGATGTTTGTCTGGACATAAGAAGTAAATAAGTAGCACTTTTGTAAACGCATCATACATTATTATCATACGGTTAGATTTAAAGTCAGACAGTTAAATTTTGAAGACAAGTCAGTTCGGATACATATGTAAGTCAGTTAGTTTCTAGTTACATTTTATATGCAGAAGGTTTTGTACCAATTTATGAAAAGTGAGTTAATATTTATAATGGTTTTCATTTATAACGCACGGCCTCGATTGTAACGACTTTTTGGTTATAGCGAAGTAATACTAACTCCCTTGGATTTAATGTAGGTATACTTTTGGAGGACGCGACTTCGGTTCTAGGACCGATTTTGGGTGAAACGACGAGTTTTAATGACCCATTTTACCCACAACACTTTCCTAAAAATCCCTTACAGATATTGCTACCATGTCAACAAACATATAGACAAAGGTTCAATCATAAAGCTGTTTTAAATTTTGTTTATAAATGTTCAGGCAGGTATAGGTAAATCTAAGAATCAGTTACTCAGTAATTTTCAGTGAGTTAGGCGATAAAATTATGTATGCGTATATTGCGCGGCTATATTGTCTGGCAATAAATATTGTTTTTATTCTTTCTATTTATTTATATAGCGACGGAATAATAATGATCCCTTTAACGTGGTTATAACCTAAATCCACTTATAACATTGGAATACCAAAAGTATTAACTACGTTTTTGCTAAGGTAGTTCGTAGACTATTTCGTAAGTCATAAGTTGTCACTTTGTTTAATTTGAATTTTAAAATGAATGTGTTTAAACCACTATAATAACTTTCTCGTCGCCAACGCGTTGTTTGTACATCCGGACGACGATCCGAGGATTCGAATCCATCCGGATCTACCCACCTCTATTAAATTTGATGTCCTTGATGCATATGGAGTGCGTGTATATTATTCAGTTTATAGCTTTAAGGTTCCATATCCATTTTAGCACAAACGGGTCCATCTTTTTCATCAGGTCTTCAGCTCCTTTAGGTCGCAAACGCCCCAAAGCCGCAGAGCCACTGATGGCTAATTAAAGCCCAAGATGATCATCGGACGTCACAGATTCATTACTATGTGCTGTTTCTGTATGTAACCTGAACCGAGCCAGGAGAGGGCGGATCTCAAGGTTGGTGGAGCTTCTGCTTTTCAAGTGCAAGGATCTAGAGCGTATCTCTCTCATACAGTCCCCAATTACCGAACCAGCATATTGTGCGTGAGCTATAGCGCCTCACAATCTTTTTTTTAATTCATCCTAATTGAAAGACAGAAATAAACTGTCTATTATCGGCTTAAATGATCCCATTGCTACATTTATCCGTGCATAAACGCAGAAAGAATACAATTTCCTGCGGCCGGGTGGCCTGTCGTAAGAGGCGACAATTCAATCCACAGTCAGGTGGTAGGGTATTTACCGGTCTGGATGGCTACCACCCTCGGCCTAGAGTATGCCGCCTTAACAACCTTGAGTCGTGTTCCGGTATTATTGGCCAGGCTTCAGTCTCCCTTTAGAGAGCAGCAACGCATTTGTAGCGCCTTTGGTGTAGCAAATTTCCATAGACAATGGCAATCGCTTTCCATCAGAATCCGCTTTCCATCATGTAGCAAATTTCCATCGCTTTTCCATAGAGCTACTATCTAGGGTTTTTCACGAGGTGTAGCCGCGGGGAAAGCTCTAGTCCATGCATATAATTGCACCTGTTGAGTAAGAAGACGCTCGTTGAAACCACGACACACCTAAGTATTTTATCAACAGAGGCAGACATACATTGTGGGTGTGACCAGATTTTCCATTCCCTACAACTCTGGTCGCCCCCATATTGTTATGGCGGCACACTCTAGATGTGGTAGCCATCTATACCGGCAAATACCTGGCTGTGGATTGTTTTCTCGCCTCTTACGACAAACCGCACGGCCGCAGGAATTAGTATTATTTTTCCGTTTCTGCACGGATAAGTTTTATTTAATTTATCTTTTTAGGAACGTTGCTAACGAAGAGCGATCTGGGATTCAAATTTTATTTATAAGTTTTGCTTCTTAATTAATTGCATTTGTTTCCCGTTAATACATGGTATATTTTTTTTTAAAAAGGTGTCCATAAATTTATTCAAGACCGACATAGACTAGTGTAACCACTTTTCATTAGGCAACACAGGAACAACAGGCTTTCTGCTTTACGATTTGACAATTTTGCCATTATTTCAAGTTTCATGAATATTAATGTTTAATCAATCTTTAAGTTAATCGTCCTTCAACTTCTCTGGGTGTTGCATTTATTGGTTGACACAATTTGGTTAATGATGTTACAGAATGAGTACTACCATTCAAAATGGCTTCAAAACACAGTGCACTATACCCATCTCTGTGTTAGACAACTGCTCACCAGAAGATGTGGCAAGGGCTATGATTGAGAATGGGAAACAGAGTCAACCCTTCTACATATTCAACATCGATCAAGCACATCAACGCATTCAACATTTCAGGGAGCTAATGCCGAGAATCCAAATTTTTTATGGTAAGAAAAAATAGTCATATATATATATAATATCAGACATAATATTTGCTTTAAAAAAAAAATAACAAAAACAAAACAGACTTAAAACTTTTTTAGTTTGAAGTCGGTTCATCTTCTTGAAGTTCAACATCTTGAAGTCGGTGCCAAGTAAAACATAAAAAAACAACAACTAATGCAAGATGTTGTCGAAAGAAGGCGGTTAAATATTTATTTATTGCTTCTTAGTTTAAAGTCGGTTTTATTTTTGTTAAAAAAATATTTTTTTACTACTTAGATTCGCAAGCACTTGAATAGATTTAGAAATCATATATCAAGCGCTTGTAGAAATTGTACTACTGGCAGGCGTATACAAGGTTACTATCTTAATCTTCGGTGTTGACGCTCGTCAACAAGGGTTGTTTTTAATTTCTCTACAATCCACTCATCAGATTCTGACTTGGTAATCATGGGAATACTTTGGGTGAATACTCTTACGAATACAGAAAAAAAGATGAAAATCGGTCTATAACAGACGGAGAAATCGCATTACATGCACACAAAAAAAAATTAAACGCCTGAAGAAATGTAATATCTGCATGCGTATATAAGCTTTTTTTTCCAAGTATTAGGTGCACAGCATTCTTTAATATGTAATGATTACTGTCGATTACCCTGGAATCCACTTAACAGATCCTGACTTGATGATCGTGGCACAACCCCGGGAGTATAGACGATTAAAAAAATATTTAAAAATAGGTTCACAATTGAGAGAAATTAAGTAACGAACATACAAAAAAACCAACATGCAGACGAATTTAGAATCTCCTCCTTTTTGAAGTTGATTAAAAAGTTCTTGTCTGTTTGTTCGGGATTCACATAAAAACTACGGGGTCAATTTCGATAAGATTTTCGCTTATCGACAGCACATTCTTAGACTTAAAATCTGCGCTCCTTTTTAATCTGGGAACCTCGCAGAATTTTTTCTGGGAATGATTTAAAATAGCCAGATTAAAAAAAACGAATTCCAATGTGATTTTTTCACTGATCGATAGCAAATTTTATGTAGTAAAATGTGTAGATATTTATTATCCCGAGTATCCCGCAAGATTTTTCCTGAAAGTGTTCGGGTGTATAAAAATTAGCTTATTCCGACACAGTTTTCACTGAAACTTACTTTCTTTTTTAATGCTACGGAACTTTGTGTCTCAGGAATCCCGCAGGAATTTCAAGTCAAGCGTGGACGGAATCGCGGGCATATCTTAATTATTATATAAATCGGCAGCCAATCAAATATAAGCTAACCATACTACCATAATGTGTAGAAAATGAAATTATTGTTTTACTTTCTAGCAATACTCTATGTTAACGTTAGTGAATTATAAACAAAGTTTAATTTATCCGTGTTATTTTAATTTTAAACGTTGATCCGGGTCTAAAATCCGCTTAAAATAAGTAAATATGGATATAACAATACTAAGTTTGTAATAGCATTTAGCTTCTTTAAACCAAAAGATTTTCCTTATATTCAGTTATAAGGTCTTATAAAGCTCTGGCTTATAAAATTAATAGCCATTATTATTAAAGTAAACACCATAGGTTATGTTGACAAAATACGTATATCGTACATAAATCAACTTGATACTTGTATTATGTACGACGTAATACTAAAGTTACTAGTAAGTACCAAAATTACTCTTATCTTGGGGTTACGAGAGTTTCGACAAATGTAGGAGAATACGCCGCTATTATTTTCTACTTTTTTACCAACCTACTTACGTTTTACACTTCTCCATTCACACACGAACACATATTCATCTATGCGTGAACATAACCTGTATATACAAAACATACAATTAATTTGTTATTAAAAACTTAATAATCTATATTAAGCCCGCCACTTAGTTCGCGAGAATCTTACCCTTATCTTCTAAACCTTGAAATATATCGAAATGGTCATACACGAACATTGTCGATAAAATTCCTGTTTCCAATACTTAGGTGGTAAATCTATCTATCTATCTACACCATAATAAATCTGTAAATGGTTGTAGTTTGTACAATGCGTTTAAAAATATGAAAATATCAGGTGGGATAATTCGAACCAGGAGATTAAAGAATACAATTTTGGAGAATTTTTGTCTGTATTTCTGTCTGTTAGAGCATCATGTGAAAACTACTTAACGGATTTAAATAAAACTCGAATTAGAGCTAACTTATATCACGGGGTGTAACTTAGGATACGTTTTATCGTTTCCGTGGGATGGACGAAAATAGCGAAAAAGATGGCGCTGCGATCGCATCTTTTTTGGAAACTACTGAACGTATACGAATTAAACTTCATACAGAGCTGACTTATAACCCGAGTCAATACTTAGGATACTTTTTATCCCAATAAAAAACGTCGTTTCCGCGGAATAGACGGATTAGTAAAAAAGATGACACTGCAATCGCGATGTAGACAACCATCTGTGTAATTCAGTAACAAATACGTTGTCAAGTTGGCTACGACATACACATAAAGAAAAGTCTTTGTTTTGTTGTGCAGTTGTCTACACTATATTGACTTAGTTTTTCTTTAAGTGAAACTTCTATATAGACGGGGGTTATTAGGATTTTTTCTCTCACGAAAAAGCGTTACAGCCGCTTGGAGGGGCGGTATAAGGTTTGAGTAGACGTGGTGAGAGGCGGTATAATATTAGAGTACACTATAGATGTTCTTTTTTGGTTCCGGATCGAATTCAGATTTTTTGTTTAATAAAATAAAATATGTTTAAATAAAAAATGCATTCATTAAAATGTATCTAACTTAACCAAATCATAATTTGCAGTAAACCTGCGAAAAATCGAAATGTGTGCTGGAACACGTAGTAGCAGTGAAACTTCAACGGAGAAGTCGAAAAACGAATCGCAACGGACAAATGGAAAAACAAATGGCAACGGATAAGTGGAAAAACGAATGCCAACGGACAAGCGGCAAAACGAATCCAAATTCATTTTTCCACTTGTCCGTTGAAGTTTCACTTCTACTATGTATCCCAGCACACATTTTTGTAATTGTAGTAAATTGAACAAGAAATTATAAAGTTTTAGGTCTAAACAATTACAGAATATAACCTCCTTTAGACAAATAAGTCACTTATCGTTGTTGGCGCACGATTGACCAACGAATGTACACACACTGATCCAGCCGGGCATGAAAACAGTACACTCGCGCCAATGTATACGCTTAATATCGAAAATTTACTATGGGAAACGCTCATAGTCATGGTTTAGTTTTTACACTCAATTTTATAAATGTTCTCAAGTTCCTGTTTCTAACCATCTGGTTAGAAACAGGAACTCTTTTATGACGAGTAATAGATCTCTATTACTCGTCATAATTTACTCAGTTTATTCGTGCTTCTTTATCTTCTTTACATAGTATAAAACAAAGTAGCTTTTCGCGTTTATTTGTCTGTATATCTGCTAACTCCTAAAACTATGCAACGCATTTTTAAGCGATTTTCACCATCAATTATATACATTTTCACTGACGGTTTGGCTAAAAGACACAAGCAAACTTGTCTCTGAACCCGACCAATGAGAAGAAGAAGAAGAAAAAACATCTATTTAGAACTACAACCAAATGAGAATACATTACACTAGCATAAATAAATAAATGTACCATGTAACATGCACTAAAAAAACGAAGCAAGTGTAGCTCTAAATTGGTCCTAGCTCAGCATGTTGCTGGTTGGGTTCACCAGCGCTGATCTTCCGCTAGGGCCATTAAAGTGACATACACAGACCCGGAAGCAAATAAAATGCAAAGTAAAAAGAAAGTATTAAAAAAGAAGAAAATATAATGTATACCACAACAATTGTAAAAAATTAAATGCATATTGTTCATATAGTTTGAGATAGTTATATCAATAAGAGTTTTAAAAGAGCAATATTATAAGAAACATACGACACAACACATACAGGTTAGGTCAAGCACATTCTCCAAATGGGCGCCCGCCATTATATAGCACTGGTATCATGAACAAGATCAACTTGGCGCATTTGGTGGGCATCCAATGCTCAACTCATCGCACGCCATAGATTAACCTGGCCTAAGGAACTGCTACATCTCAACTCTCAAGATCATTTTGAAGCAGGCAGCAGCCTTTGTGAAACTCCCTCACCATTATTAATTGTTTTTTTCTTGATTCTTTAGTCTTGGTTCTTCTTTTTCTAAGCGAATTATAATTTAGGGAATTACTTTACGGTTTCTATGTATATTAATTTTAGCAACCTGTTTTATAGATTATTTGTAAGTTTCGGAAAAACTAAGTAGATTAAAACATTCGGTCCAAATTATAAAAATAATCCCACGAGGAGCTAGAATTTCGGTGTGTCAATTT
This sequence comes from Dendrolimus houi, assembly GCA_039645545.1. Lineage (NCBI taxonomy): Eukaryota > Metazoa > Arthropoda > Insecta > Lepidoptera > Lasiocampidae > Dendrolimus > Dendrolimus houi. Next base: position 19,462,246 of record CM077119.1, on the reverse strand, counting down.
TTTTCTAAACTTATTCGAAATACTGTAACTTTAAATTCTTTACGAGTCTGGGAGGATTTATTACAGCTCCCTTATACAATTTTAAGCATTAAGCACAATGAATCTGGAACTCTTGAAACTAAAATTAAAAAACGCTGCTAAAATTTCCCAGAATTAGATGATCTTCATAGAAATAGAAACATTAGAAAAACTGATAAGGAGTCTACCGACTCAATAGATTTGTGGAATCAAAACTTTCTGATGGAGACATCAAGGGGGCTAGAATTCCGTTTTCCAACGACACCATTGCTCCCAATAACGAGACTACTTTGCGGGCCTTAGAACAAAAACATCCACATTCAGATACAGCTCTAGGCTCCAGCTTAGTATATCCTGAAGAAATCCTAGTTGCAGCACCAAAAACGGTTTTTACATCTGTTGTCTTTCAGAAGTGGTTCAGTCAGTGGGCGTGATGGCTTGACCCCCCAACACCTAAAGGATTTGTTGGGAGGAGGTAAGGGCACAGCTGGTGAGACTCTTCTGAAAGACATAACAGACTTAATTAACCTAATGCTTTCAGATGCAATAAATAACGACGTTGTTCTAACTTTATACGGTGCAAATCTAAGTACTCTAAAAAAAAAGATGGAGGCATACGCCCTATAGCAGCCAGTACTACATACCGCCGCCTTGCCGCCAAGATATACTGTCGGTAGATAACGGATTTAAGTTCTTCTTATTTTGCAACACGCCAATTAGGCTTTGGCAAAAAGGGCGGCTGCGAGGCGGCGGTACATTCACTTCGAACCTTTGCGTCCAGAGACTGTTGCAAAGCTCTTCTAAAGTTGGATGTAAAGAACGCTTTTAATTCCGTCAACAGGGCCACCTTGCTGGCTCAAGTGCGTGCAACTGTGCTGTGCAAATGCTACTGTGATAAATCAATTTTAAAGTACCAAAATCATAAAGTTTTTTCAGAAACCGGTTGCCAGTATGGGGACCCCCATGAGCCGGCCATATTTTCACTCGCCATTCATTCCATTATAGAAAAATTAAATTCTAAATTCAACGTGTAGTACCTCGACAACGGCATCCTGGAGGAGACATTGACACTTAAAAAAAATAAGCAATATTTAATTTTCGAGTTTGATAAAATTGGTTTAGAGCAAAATTATTCAAAATGTGAGATATATTTCAGTGACATGGTGCCAAATATCCATAATAATATATCAGATTTTCGTAGTTTGGGACTAGATTTTAAAATTGTTGATAAAAATAGCCGCAGCCTCCCCCGTTTTTGAGGAGTCGTTTTCTACTTACGTTAGTAGCAATCAAAATGTCCAGTCAAAGATAGAAAATCTAAAAAGTATAAGTTTAATATAGCGCATATTTGGTACTTTGTTTTTACGCTTAATTTTATATATATTTTGAGATTCTGTCCTTTATGGTAAAACCAAAATATTTTAAAAACTTTGGATATATTCGGTACTCGCTCTCATCAATTTTGGACAATCCTTTTGATGACTATACAATAAGGTACAGATGACAATAAGGTATGGAGGTTTGGATATACGCAAAATTTCTACAGTTTCTGTACCCGCCTTTCTGTCCTCAGTGTACAGTACAAAGGACCTCATTGGTGAAATATTAAATCCGTCACTTGGTGATTTTGAGGTCCTGTATTTGACTGAGGCCAGAAATGCTTAGTCTGTGGCCTGCCGATATTAAAATTTACCCATAAATTGGTGCGTTGGGAGTCTGGCTTGTGGCTACAGGCACTCCCTTCGGCGAATTTGAGCACTTTTCTAGACGATAACACGTTTAGAATAAGTGCTTGCATTCGCCTAGGGGCGGCCTGTGTTGTCCCACACCGTTGTCAGTGCGGAGATAAGGTAGAGCTCCTCGGTCACCATGGCTTATCGTATATCACGAGTGCTGGGAGAATTTTACGTCATCAATACTTAATGACATAATCCGTCGGGCTCTTGTCAATGCCGGAGTACCTGCCGTTCTAGAACTGAACGGTTTGTGGCGCGACGATGGCTAGAGACCCGATGGTATGTCATTGGTGTCCTGGAAGATGAGTCGCCACTTAGTATGGGACGCGTCTTGCTTCTATACTTTGGTAGCGTCCCATCTTCCAGCCACTAGCATGTCTGCGGGTACAGCTGCTGCACAACAGGAGGCTCTAAAACGCCGCAAATACTCAGCTATTGGAAATGGCTACATATTTGCGGCTTTTGAGGTCGAGACCCAGGGACCATGGAGGCCTGAGACGCACAAGCTTTATCGAGACAGCCAAACGTCTGGTGGATATCTCACATGACCAAAACACTGGTTTGTACCTCGGGCAACGCATTAGCGTTGCCATTCAACGAGGTAATGTGGCCAGGCTTTTGGGCTCGTTTCCGGCTGACAGCGGTCTGGTACTAGATTTTATAGTTTAATTTTAGTTTGTATATATAGTTTATTTTTAGTTTAATTTATTGTATAATTTAGTTTATTTTTAAATAAAATTAAATATCTTAATAAAAATAATTCGAGTTTGTACAATGAGTTAAAAATGTTAAAAAATCTGGGGGGATAATTCGAACCATGAGATTACAAAAATGCATTAGATTTTTTGTTTGTCTTTCTGTCTGTCTGTTCGAGCATCACGTGAAAACTAATGAACGGATTTAAATGAAATTCGATAAAAAGCTAGCTTATATTCCGCGGCGTAACTTAGGATACTTTTTCTCTCAATAAAAGACGTGGTTTCTATGGGATAGACAAAAATAGTGAAAAAGATGGTGCTGCGATCTCAATTTTTTTCGGAAACTAGTGAACGTGTATGAATGAAACTCAACATAGTACTGGCTTATAAACCGAGTTAACACTTAGGATACATTTTATCCCAATAAATGAGGTGGTTTTCATAAAATAGAGAGATTAGCTAAATAGATGGCGCTGCAATCGCGTTTTTTAATTCACTAACAAATACGTTGTTATAGAAGTCATTCATTGTATTACTTCATATCAGGTTGGCTTCGACACATCTCTGTTTTGCTGAGCAGCTATTTAGACTATATGGACTTTCTTTGTTATTGTAGTGAATTGAACAAGAAACAGTAAAGTTTTAGTCTTAATATATGTATATTTTATATATAATACCTTACTTTTTTATGTAAGTAACATAGAGCTTAGGTAGCCTAAGGTTTTTCACACGGCGTAGCCACGGGGAAAACTCTAGTAATATATAATTATTTTGAATTTTCTTTTACAGCAATGGAATCAAACGATATAGAGATAATGCTAAAATTTGCCATATCACTAGGACTTGGCTTCGATTGTTCATCACCTGTAGAAATCTACAAACTTAGACAACTCAATGTAAATCCAAAGTAAGTAACATCAGAGATACGAACACCAAATGTGTTTTGTTCTCTTTGAAACCGTCCGTACTTATTAAGTTTCTACTTTTTTATTGCTGAAGTGCAACAGACAGGCTACAAGACCATCGGATGGAAAGTGCATATATAATACTATATACATATATAAAGTAAGTGGCTACCGATGCCTATAGACATCTGCAACACCAGAAGTATTGCCAACATGCTGCCAATCTCGAACGAATTTAATTTTATTTAAAAAAAACCAACCACGTATCGTAAACGCTTAGGAAAATCTCTTTTAGGAGCTCATTCCAAACCTATAAGGTACACGAGAGACACGTCCTTGAGAACCATTACCTAGACTAGCGTAATGACTTTAAAAAATCAGGATTAACGCCCAACCGATGGAGAACCCATGGTGCACGACAGTGACATCGAGTCACAGAATGTAGGCAATGGGCAGTCGGATATGAACAGTGTTGGTAATAGCACATAAACCTGGGGCCCGCTTTAGTTTTATAATGTTATATTTAAGAGTCAATAGAGAGCATTAAAAGATTTATTTCATAAAAAAGTGATGTTCTTCTATTCTATTCTAGTCTTCTGATGTAGACTCCACGGCAGAAACAACCAAATACTTTCAGAAATAAAAATAGATAAATTTGTGTATTTGAACAAATCGTTGCTACTCACATACATATGGTTTGATTTATTACATTGTGTATAATGGGTTGACTTGTCACTTCAACATTACGTAGTAATCTCTAACTAGTCTGTGACTTCAACGGAACCCTTCATAGTACGTGGATTGACACGTATTTTCTAATTTACTTATAGTTCACTGACTCACAGGTTTATAGATTTTGCTCTACAATTCAGAAGAGCGATCCTCATAAGAGTATTGAAGCAACAAGTTAACAGTTGGAAATACATAGTTACAGTTAATTAATATTTTAGGAGCATAATCTATGCGATGCCTACAAAAACAGCAGAACAAATGGTTTACGCGAGAGAAATGGGTGTCAAACACACAACATTTGATTCCGCTGATGAGTTGAAGAAGTTGAAAGAATATTGGCCAGATGCAAGGTAATAATTAAGTTGCTGCGTGAAGTTGTAGTTTTGTATGCCTATAAATTGTCGAAGTGCTGTTTCTCTATAGTACTAATATAATTGAAGTATCCAGTGGCGTAGCTAGCATGGGTGGCACTCGGGGCGGATATTGTAGGTGACACCCCTAAACTCAATCAAAAGCAATAATAATTTACGTTTTATTAAAATACGAGTATTACAAATAATTTTTATATATTATGTGAAATAAATTTAGTTAATAAAAAAATAAAATTTCTCCCTTCTAACTTTAACACTTACAAACTCCGAAATCACGTCATCGAAATTTATATTTTGTGTTGTTTCATGTTCTATCATTAAAATACCTGTTTAATCTTATTTCTGCTGAAACTCTTCTCACATGAAGCAACTGATGCACATGTTGTTAGAAATAACTTTAGTGTGACTTTTGGCACTATAACTGATGTTCACGATCACGTGAGCATCATCACGAGCCGGTGCTGTTGTAAGTAGACTATGGGGTGTCTGTGGCAGTACTCTATGATCCGACAAATTCGATACTCCGACACCTCCCTGCAAAACGTTTGTCGGATTACCGAGGGTCCACTGTATCTTCAATTAGGTTAATACGTTTAATGGTTCCGTAGACAAATGAAGAAAGCAGTGGACGTTTTTCACCTCTACGGGACACTTCTGCGTGACATTTATGCATACTTAATGTAAGCTGTGATTGATTTATTTAGGTTAATTTTATATTTAATTTTTCATAACAACTATATTATTTCGATAGATTACTCATTCGTATTCAAGTGGACTCTGACACTCCAATGAAACTAAGTGATAAATTTGGATGTGATTTTGAATCTGAAGCCATCGATTTATTGGAAGCAGCAGCAGATCTTGATTTAAAAGTAACTGAAAATGAAAATTATATTCTTGTAGACTACATTTTAGCGTGTAATTGGAATTTTTAAAATGTAATAATTTTTAGGTGATTGGAGTAGCTTTCCACGTTGATTTTTCGTACAAGTCTGTAGATAGCTACATTACAGCCTTGAAACACGCCCGAGCATTGTTTGATCACGAAGCCAATGCTGGAAGGAATATGAAGATTGTTGACATCGGCGGCGGTTTTGTTAGTGACAGAACCGATAGTATCGACTATGTGAGTTCCACGTAATTTAGAATAGAGCCGTATAAAAAAATATATATTTCCCAAAATGTTTATTTTTACGTAACGGTATGTCAAGAACATTAAAAATGGTAAATAAATATAATCTACACATGAAAGTTTAAAATGGCTGTAAGAGCGAGGATGTTTGGCTGTTTTCCCTTTAATGAAGATTTAACCAGCCAGGTGAAACGTTGTATCTGACACTACGAGATTATTCTAGTTTGGTACTCGTACTGCCAGTTGCTAATTATACACGCCCGCCCATTCATTTGCTATGTTTAATTATTTGTGCGATATAGCTTATATCAAGATTATTTTTAAACGATTGCTCGTTGAGGCAAGGAAATGTATCTAACCATCTATAATTAATCATCATATTTGTAAGGTCTGAGACAGCAAAGGGCGCAGATCAGAATTATATTGATACCACACCGCAATGTTTAATACTTATCTTTTACATCTATAAATGGCAATCTAGTGTTATTATCTCTTGCAATACTGAAATTTTTGAGCTTTTTGATTTATTTGTACAGCTTTCGAAACTTGTAAATGCTACTCTTGAAGATCTCTTTCCCTACCCTGACATCCAAGTTATCGCAGAACCAGGAGCGTATCTAAGTGACTCTGCATTTACTTTATATTGCAACATAAGTGACGTTCGCAGGGTAAGTTGATTCGGTAATCATTGAGGGAGAATGCTAGGACCATTGCTCTCTACAAAAAACTTATAAAATAGAATAGAATAAACGTTTATTGTATAAACTGTCACAATCATAAAATTACAAAGGTGTTGTAGTTTTTTGTTGGAACGACAGTTTGTCTTTTCGGACGTGCAATACAGGCGATTGTAATGGTGCCTGACCATAATTAGATTATTTAATCAATAAACAAATGATTAAATTAATATAAAATTTTATCTTTACAGAAGCATAAAACAACGTCACATTACTATATGCCTTTTACACTTCCACTGCTGACCTAAGACACAAATCATTCTTGAAGACAAAAAACAACTAAAATATTAATCAACGTTTTATTATTTTAAATACTTTTAAACCAAATCGGACATAAATCGAATGTCTTCTATTTCTTCTTCTAAGGTTGATTTTGTAATGATCGATGTAAAAAAAATTACGCTCAGTCGCTATAATTACTTATTACAATTATCTGAAGTGCTCCAAGAAGCATAGCTCATTTGAGAAAACGTCTATTAGAATGGTATTGTTGTGTTTAACTATTACACTGTGGTTGTAATTTTCGTATTCGATATTTAAGCTAATATCGATCTTTTCAGGTGAAAAAAAATGGAAGCCCAATCAACATGATTTACATAAATGATGGTGTTTATGGAACGATGCGATACACGGTTCCATGGCATAAAATTACTAAATTTAAGGTTAGTAAATACATGTATATACAATTTGCTTCTTCCCTTTTTATCTCCCCGGCAATTAGTAATACAATCTAAAATTAGTAATCTCCTGATACTATAGCTCTCACTCACACACATAACACGTAAGTTTGTATACACATGCTTGCACTCACAATTGGACGTGTGTAAACGGTTACAAATTCATTCGCGGCCAGTTCCTATATCTTGCCGACCGTTAATTTGCCTAACTATACGTTAAAATTTGCCATAAACTCCATATATGTAATGTCTAAATAAAATCGTTGGTAGGGTAAGTGAATGAAAAGTAAGAAGAAACTGCCAAAAATTTTATTTTTATTTTGACTTGTTGCTGAGGAATTTCTTGCCGCTTCTTCTCCTTTAAACAGCGATAACACGTTGCGAAGCGGTGTACATAGAATAGGAAGTAGATTTAAATTTTGACTTATATGAACTAAACTATACTATAAATAAAACTATACTTACAAAATAACATAAATCTATAAGTAAAAAATTGGCCCCAAATCGCTGTCGGCGGGGAGCGTGTCCAAAATTTCCGCATTTCCGCCTTGGATGGCAATGCTGATTCGTTGCCCTAGGTGCAAGCCAGCCTTTTGGTCACGCGAGACCTCAATTAGACGCGTTAAGAGATTAGAGTTAGATTAGAACAATTAGAGGTGTTCTCGATAGAGGTGATGAGCTCCAGCCCCCCACGGCCCCATGGCTTCAACCCCGAAAGCCACAAATACGTACCCACTACCAATGGACACGTATTTGCGACATTTCAGTATTTTCGACTTTTCAGCATTTCGACTTCGAAACCTTCAAAATGTGTTCTCCAGTGGAACTTACTTTTGAATTTGAATTTGCCATCGGTTAATATAAGCGTGAAAAGATTAGTCTTAAGCTGATCGTATTTCGTACGACGTGTGAGGTGTTCCGACGATCCACTGTCCCAGCTTCCTTATCCTATTCTCCTATTCTATCCCTTGATCCTATTCCTCCTATCTGAACCCTCTATCTCACTAAGATGGAATTTCTTTTCTTGGAACACCAACCTCGGGTCTGGGGGAAGGCTCGCCGAGGGATGTGTGGGACTCTTGATCGACCGTAAGCCCCCATGGCCTCCGAGGGGTCGGCCGTCAAACGGAGCTAGGGCCGTAGTTTGACGGCCAACCAACGGCCGTCAAACTACCCACTAAACCCAACCTACACCACTAGCTCACGCGCTTTTACGGGACGCCACAGGAACTAGACCAGTAGACACTGCACCTGTGACACCCCAACGCTTCCCACAGGACACCCTCTTCAACAACAGGGGTAAGTCCGCGAGATCCTATCTCATCGCCCAACCTCGGTATCCCATCCTAAAGGTTGGCAACGCGTTGGATTCACACCTGGTGTTGCAAACATCTATAGGCAACAGTAACCACTTTTCATTACGTGGGTCGTATTGGCTGTTTGCCAGCTTCGCAATGAAACATTAACTTCTTAAAAAAGAATATTCTGAAGGGAAAGAAAGAAAGACTTTATTTGAAGAAATAACGACATAATTACATTCCTTATACATTATTATACACAGAGCATATTTCAAGAATTTGTACTCCGTATTTTCAGCAAACAAGGTTTGCACTCAGCATATTGCTGTGCCGGAATTATATCCGACACAACGCTGATTTTCAGTGCAAACCTTCCTTTTGGCGTAAGACCAAAACGACTCTGACCGAAACGACGTCGCCGACGACGACGACCAGACCAGTCCTATATTAAATCGATAGATACCTTAGAATACCTAACATTTTTACAGAGATCAACAGAAAAAGACATGGGAGAATTAGAGGATACCATTCTCTGGGGTCCTAGCTGTGACTCAACAGATCAAATCGTGATGGATTACACAATACAGTTACCAAGATGTACGCCACTTGACTGGCTAATTATACAAAATCATGGTTCTTACACAATAACGTTTTCAACTAGATTCTCAAGTCTTGAGACACCTTTAGTAAGACCTATTATTTCTATAGAATTATGGTGAGTTATTTTAGAAATTTTTAAAAGCATAGACGGAGCCTCCCTATGTGAAAAAAAAGCGTCAAATGAAGTGAAATATTTGTCAAAGACTTGTGTGCGTCAACTTATGTAATATACACGTGCTTTGCGTCTGTGTGGTTAATAGTAATCTATCCACTGAAAATTATTCTAGCTTTACCCGTACTCGATTCGATTATTTTTAATACTGAGTTCTTGTAAGGCGCTGCGGCGCGATCGGCGTCTTATAAATCCTTTTTACGGTCCTTCCAGCATCTTTTATATGCTTCACTATGAGAGTCCGAGACTCCATCTTTCTGTTATTCGTCTAAGCCTACTCAACACTCTTATTCAATTACGTAAACTGATGAATTCCCAGTTACATCATTAGGTCTATCTGTATCATTTGATCGATCAGGTCCCCAAGTCTGCTATTACATTTAGGTCAGAATAGTCAATCAGAGATTCCGTGACAATTAATTTTATCAGTACTTTTTTTTGGACTACCAAAATTGGCAAACTCTGCTATCATGAAGTCAATGATAAATCATTCTGACATTGTAAACGGATTTGTTGGCGAAAAATGTTACTTTATGATTGAATTTTTTTTATATAATAACTGCCTATTGATGTTGTACTACTGGGCTTGGATCTCAGGGATGGTCACTTAGTCAGTATACCCGCTATATTTTTCCGAGGCGACTTGCGGGTTTGACACATGGGTTACCTCAATGTGCAGCTTTCCATAAGAACATTTTCCCTCACCGTTAGCTAGTGGTAATTGCAACAATACGCACATTAGATAGAAAACTTTACTGTACTATATCTTTATTGTACACCATTACAGAAATCTTAGCCTAACAATATTTTAAATATGCACAATGATTAAACTAAATGAATAAATAGGATATACTTTTTATAATTAAAATGTATACCTCGGACAACGGATCAGTATGGCGATCTAACGAGAAAACTTAGCCAACCTTCTGGGCATCTTACCCATAGAAGACGGAAACTTGAACTCAGTATTCTACTTACAGTTTTGAGAGCCTATGAATAGAATGGTAGAATACAACACAAAGTACATTGTATATATGAAAAAAGTAGAATATAACTAAGCTGTTTTCTTTTGTTTTATATTTATATTAGCGATACTCGATTGTTACTAAGAACAATCAAATTAGTCGATTGTTCCGATTATTCGATTGCAATCGAGAAACATTTGGTGCTTTTCAATTGTTATTGATGTGTTACTAGTTTGTATTCGCGTTTCACAATAATTGTCATTTAGCCTGTGCTCGATTGTTTATGATTAGTAATCTGCATCGCAATCAAAGGTCGCGCGGGACGATCAAAAGAAAATGTTTTATTACTATGAAATACCATGAATTAAAACACGCCAAAAGCGCTAATATTTTTTAAATTTAATATCTTTTCTTTGAAATTAAATATAGACTTTTTTGACTCCTGTCACATTAAAAAAAATCACAATAATCATCACATTTGCAAGAATTATAAACTCTTTGTTAGTTAAACTAAAAATTAAAAGGAAAACTTAAAATACAAAATCAAACTAAAATATGACATTGTGTATCAATTACCTAAAATAAAATAAACAATAAATTAGGTCGACCGACGCCAACCGCGGCTACCCCTGCCCCGTTTAGCACCCGCTTGCGGTTCGGTGTAATTTCTGTTTATCGTGCCGTGCGCGCAATTGTATTCGATTTTTAATTGACAACGAATGAATCGACAATCAAATACGCGCTTGCAAAATTGTCGATTCATTCGATTTTTTTAAAGTAACAATTGCTAATAATCGCGCATCGCTATTTTATATTTATCCTAAATAAACCGTTTAGTCATCTCAATGAGATCACAGTAGGCGTGAGGCATATTTATGCTAACATTTAATAATAACAGATATTTACAGACAATAGATAACATTTGTTATTTCTAGAACACAATACCTGTTCTCCCGATAACAGGCACATAACAAATCAAACATAAATATTAGCTACCTAACTGTTCTGTTAATTATTATTTTTCTCTCGTTCTATCTAAGCAAATCATAATTAAGCTAAAAAGAGATGCACCTATTATTCATATCAGTATCTCATTTACACTTCAAGGAGTTATACGGGCTAGAAAGAGACGCACCTAATATTTATAAGGTAACAGAAATAACAGAATGTAAAGCATTTAAGATGCGCACACATTACGGGATGCGTCTGGAAACAATATGCACGCCCAGAATTGGACGCGGCTTTTGTGTTGCCAACTTTCCTTAGAGAAAACATGGTATGTGAACTCTTAATAAGCGCTGGATTGGCAAGGATTTGGAAAAATCCCTGAAAAATAAAAATCTAAGACTGAAAGCGCTAAGTTGGCAACAGTAGGTATGCATGCACCGCAAGCCGCGTAAAGGAACTTCGTTTCAATAACAAGTAAATAACAATATGTTATTTAATAACTGATAATCAATGCTGTTATTTTTGGATAACAGTAACAGGAGTACCAGATATTCAAATTAAGCTGTTATAACTCATCTCTAACCACGTTGATGAGATTGATAAGATGATCTCATCAACGTGGTGAAACGCATATGAGACTTCAAAAAATACTTTTTCTTAGCTTTAATATTTTAATAAGATATGGAGATTAATGATTTCGCCCCCGTTGACAAATCACAAAGCAAATTAATCTAATAAGAATGTGACTACAATGCACACCATACCGAGTTACAATTCTCTACAGCGTCATCTAGTTGTTTGTAAGATCATTGTAATTAAAATTTCTTTAACTTTATTACAGGCGTTCTATAAAAGAAAACGCTGTGTTCAATTCATCAGACTTCGTTGTTCGAGCGGAAATCTCTACGCCACTTCCCATAACGTTACCACCTCTACTGCAAAAGAATAAGATACACGAACATCCGCATATACCAACATTAAAAATTTGATCTCCATACACTGTAAATTTCACTGCTTGTAACTAATTTGTTTAAACAAATTTTAAGTATCTTACTTTTTATAGATAAATATTTTCTAGGTGCTGTAAAACGAAGAAATTCCGAAATTATGTATGAAGATTTGTGATGAATTATGTACTTGTACCTAAGTAGACATAATTAAAAAATGTATTTAAATAAGCATTTATTTTCTTATAATTATACAATTTTAATTATAATTCAAGTATTTATAATTTAGTTCCAGTGATACAGTTTTAAACACTGTTAAATTGTGTCATTATTATTCATTCATTTTTATTATATTTAATACAGTAAATTTAATCTTCACAGCGTCAATATTTAGAATATATATAGAAAAATAAGAAATTTATAAATGAGTTACAGTAAAATAGATGTTACACAAGATAGATAATAATAGTAGCGTTGCACCTAGGGAATAGAAAATAAGAGAAAACTGCAGAAAATTAAATAACAATATTATTATAAATCATCGAAAATATAGTTTTCAAAATTGTAATAAACTCTTTCTTTTTATAAAAAATTGTAAATCGACAAGAAAATAAGATAAAACAGATATGTAGATTAGTATAAGACATTACGTAACTTAAATCGTAAGATAAATGTATAAACATTAGGTATTATTGCAAACATTTTATAATAAGATAAAAGATTTTTCCACCCTTATTTATCCCAAGATAAAAGACTAAATAGAGTAAAATTATAAATAAAGAAAACAAGAGCTCCATTTTGCCCAATAATGGAGATAAACAGCAATAATAAAATAATAATAATAATACAGTAAATTACCATATTTTTTATTAAACAAATGAAGTAATAAAATTAAGCGTAATTGAAAATGATATACATTCATGATATGAATGATAGACTTCAAATGGCATTCATAGATGAAGACCCTTCTGAGGCAACCGCGAATCGTTGGTACAACGAATTCATGCGCAGTCAACTAGCTTTGGGGGATGAAGTAAGAAGTGGTCGCCTTTTGACGGCTGTTACGGAAGAAAATATGCTAGCATTGAAAAATTTAATTCCAGACAATAGATGAGTTACGTATCAAGAGATTCAGCACATACTGCAGATTGGATACGGAAACCTTCACGAGATTCTACACGTGCATCGTAGCGTGAGGAGAATAGTTTCACGCTGGGTGCCACACAACCTCACCGATGCTCAGAAGCAGGCCCGGGTGGAATGGTGCCGTGATATGATAAACAAATTTGAAGCAGGCTCGTCTCGGCGTGTTTACGACATCATTACAGGTGATGAGTCCTGGATTTATCAATACGATCCAGAAACGAAGCGCAAGTCGACGGTTTGGGTGTTTCAAAACGAATCAACGCCTACCAAAGTAAAGCGATCTAGAAGCGAGGGGAAGATTTTGATCGCGAGTTTTTTCAATTTGACGGGCTACTTGGTGTCAATTCCTATACGGAACCAAAGAAGCATCAACGCCGAATGGTATACTACCAAATGCTTGACAGAAGTTTTCTCTGTTGTGAGCAACAAGCGACCAAACACAGGGCGCCGCGGGCTACTGCTCCACCACGAAGATGCGCCCGCCCATACCGCGCTCAGAACGAGGGACTTCCTGGACAGTACGCCGGTTAAATTCCTGGGTCACCCATCGTTTCAGCCCTAATCTAGCACTGTGTGACTTATTTTTATTCCCAAAAATAAAAAATCAGCTCAAAGGGATACAATTTTCGTCGGCGGATGATGCGCTTTCAGCGTTCGAACAAGCTGTAAATGAGGTATCTGCGGCGGACTGGTAAAAGTGTTTCGAAAATGATTCAGACGCATGAAACTTTGCATAAAGGCTAGTGGAAATTACTTTGAAAAGATTTAATATAAAAATATTTGCCTATAGAACATATTTTTATTTTCACAAAACTTTCTGAATGTCCCACGTACAATGGACACTTCTGAAAGCTTACAGTTTTTTTTTAAATATATTTTAGCATAGTATTTTAAATGCTAATGTAAAATCATACTGTAAACAGTCTAATTAAAATATAATGGCCCCATTAGTATATCAAAAGTAACTTTTTACAAACATGTTCCCTCCCTCTGTACTCAATATAGCCAAAAGAGTACCTTTAGACTTAGTGGATATATGTAAATGTAAATCACATCACATCATCAACCACTTCTTACATTTTATTACATATTACTATTATGTTTAAATTAATTCTCCAAGACAATCCAACTAATTAATTCAACTTAATTTTATAATTCGTCCTTTACTGTGTATGTCAGAATAGTAAAAAATCGCATAGTTTCATTCCAATGACTTCCTGTCTATGTTACGTATGTTTGTGATAAACACACGTATATACTTATTTCCTTCAGGAAATATTAAATTTCACTACTCTATCTGGGATAATGCTAGTGTAAGTAGCCGTTTCACGTAAATATAGCGATGGTTTTAATGCATTATTTAATATGCAAAGTTGTTATTAATTGTTAATGACGTTAAACATTTACAGATAACGTATGTGTATGGGTGAATTTTTCAAGTGGATCGTTAGTGTCAAATCCTAAACTATACGAAATAGCGATAAACACGCAAAGGAGTGTCGAGTACGATTTTGACGAAAACTTAGTGGCATCATTAGATTTTTGAAAAATCAATTACCCTTGTCAGGAATCGAATCGGCTGATTTAGGAAATAACAAATTCTGTATTATTCTATATATCAAAACATATTGTAGCTTTAGTTTTCGTCAAAATTGGACTGGAGGCTTCTTTGCGTGTTTATCCCTATTTCGTATAGTTTAGGATTTGGCCCTGAAGGCCCACTTGACAAATTCAGCCTGTATACATTATTTCATTAATTGCGTTATTTTTAATGCTATAAATAAGACGCGTATGGACAGTCATTAACGTTTAGATTGTCCCAGATGAACCAAGGGCATAAGAAGCCACATTTGATATTTCATGTCAATATACTGTGAAGATAATGTTGTAATAACGTCCAAATAGTTTTTATAGAATATCCGTTTCATTTCATTACGAAATATTATAGCTTAATTTATATGACAAACTAACTGACCGACAACCTTGCAATGGCTGAATTGTAATTAATTCATATTGTGAGTTTATGAAATGCTGTTGGAAATATTTGAACGAGATATAAAATATATGTACTCACCCTTGTACTACATCTGAGATAATGTTATAATTATTAACCATTTCACGCACATGTAACGATGGGTTTATTTGTGATGCAACATTATTATTAAGTGTTAAGGACGTTAAATATTAACAGATAACGTACGATCTATGTGCGCACAACTGTACACTAATGCTATTCGTTAACGGAATTATTTTTAACGCATGTTGGAATCAACCTCTTTAGATAGTTTTACTTTTTATGTTTTGACATTTGTCGTACTTTTGTTTTCTCTCTTTCTATCAGGGCGTTCCACTAGTAGCTCACAACTCCCAAAATGCTCCGTTAACCGTTCCACAAAGCGACCGCGGTCGTTATGGTCGTGGCGAAAACGTCACTAATCACGTCATGATTTTCGATCACACAACGCTCAAAACGACCGATGTCAAGAAGTGGGTCGAATAGCCGTTCCACTTGGGTTTACGATTGTAACGCCGGCAAGCAAGTGGAACGGGAAAAATCGCGATCGTGAACATAGTCGTTGTGAGTCACTAATGGAACGTAGCCTATATTTATCCTTGCATTGTACCGCATCGTTATAAAATAAATATTAATTTTATAAGAAAATTCTCGTGTTACTTCATGTCCAAGTTATATTATATACAGTTTATAAACGTGCAAATAAAAGTAAGACGCAATTAAATTTTCTTCAGTGAGCTGCAATTCAATACGAAAAATGCAATAGTAAATCGTTTTTTCGTCGGTTCTACTGCAAATATATACGACTACGATACGCAAATTTCATACAAGCAACCAGTTTATAAAACTCATTGTACATCAAAATTCATTATTATAAATCGCTGACATTTTATTGTAGAAAAAGAGGGAATATAATTATTAAGACATAAATCTTTGAGGCCGAGATTTCGACCGTAACGTGTGTCCGAGATTTGAATGCGCGCGCGGGAACAAGCATCTACTAACACAGGTGGGGCCTGCTGAAGTTTAATTTTTGGAACCGTTCTTTTGCTGGGACTGTGGACATTACTCTCGTTTGTGTATTTTTTTATTTAATATTTTTTCCTAGTGTTGTATATTGTAAGCTTTGTTATAATATAAGTTTTACTTTGCGCGTTTTATTGAATTACGACCTTCTTCATTACGTTTGGACTTGCTGTGTTCGGTTATATTTGAACCTGTATTAAACGTTCTAATAAACTCTATAATAATTCTAACGGCATTTTAATTCGAGTCTCGCAACTCGTAACAATATTTTATTTGAGGTAATTAATTTTTAATTATTCAATATGCTGTTGCTTATTTTATTCCTCAAATTATATTGAATTGTTCTTTGAGGCCCCTAACATGTTGGAATCAACCTGTTTAGATAGTTTTACTTTTTATGTTTTGACATTTGTGGTACTTTTTTTGTTTTTCTCTTTATATTTATCCTTTCGTTGTACCGTATCGTTGTAAAATAAATACTAATATAATAAGAAAATCCTCGTGTTAATGAAGTAACACGAGAATTTTCTTATTATATTATCCAAGTTATAATATATACATAAAATTTCTTCGAGGTCGGCAGCGTATTGGTGACATCTCTGATGTTGCAAGCGTCCATAGGCGACGGTAACCGCTTTCCACAAAGGTATCAGCCTGTCTGCTGTAATCCAATTATAAAAAAATATACAGCTTACGTGCTCTCCACAGAGCTATAAAACAGACGCATTTGGCAACAGTCAATAACTTTAACATTATCTCAGACGGAGCCCGAACATGGTAGTGATAAATGAAATGTCAAAAATTGTGATCATTAGTAGCCTCTATAGAACCTATCAATTTGCGTGGACATCCACGCACTTTGCAGTTTGTTTCCCCTGGTAACACCTGCTAGTCATTCATTGCGTTTTGGTAATCTAACTATACTCTGATTTTTAATTACCTGGCCAAAAATGACAGCTTCGATGGATATTTTTTGATACTTAAATGATTTGTGTGAGTTGAATCAACAACTCACAAATATGAGTTTTGTCCTATAAAATCTCTATAGAAATTTTATAGGATTCAACTCACTGTGATTAGTGGAAGCTTGCAACATAAAAAAGTCGATCTTAGCTGTCATTTTAGTCCAGGTAATTAAAAAACAGTATATTCAGATTATAAACCGTCGTTATTCTTTACAAGGATCATAAAGTACATATAGTAAGTACAGTACTAGTGCACTGCAACAATACCTAGGCATAAATACGTACACAGGACAAACCCACATACACACACTTCACTCTAACTTTGTACGTCTTTGACATCGACAATATTTTATAAATACCGACTTTCTTATTTATTTATTTTTCTATACTGACTGCATTTGTTTTGTTTATTTGACTTATTAATTGTGATGACATAATTTCAATTTAAAATAAATTAATTTATTCTCTTTGTATAAGTTTGGACTACAAAATAAGATCCATCATTGGCTCATGTGCTGTTTTTAAAATGTATGTGATCTTTGTTGAATACGAAATAAATATAAATTTACCTTACTGATTTGTAAATGTCATGCCTGCTCTTCAAATTATAATTTACGGCCTGAAAAATTGTGAACATTTTCACTGTGTGGTTTCAACCAAAGCACACGATATGTGTCGCGGCAACGGCCGTAGAATGACAGAATCATTTATTTACATATTAAAAGTAGTTTTTAGTCTGCTTACAATCTATTGATAATTAATAATCTCAATCCTAATTAATATTATAAGTATCAATGTGAGTTTGTTTGTTTGTGACCTATGGAACAGATCATCATGGATTTATGCATACATGTTTTCAAAGATATAGAAAAGGACATAGGGTACCTTTCATCCAGAAAAAGTACTGCTCTCGAGGGATAAACGAATATAGCCGAAGAAAACATTGGGCTCCGATCGTATTTTGTTGGCGCCAATACGTTAACAATACATCATGGCAACGACAATGACAGCGACAAATTTCATGTGTTGCTCTTATGCTTAGTTCCACATTCGCTAGGTGGTAGTTGCGGGTATTTATCATTAGGTGCTTTGAATTAAAATCAAATTCGTAATTTCTCGGAATTATAATATGCGCACTTTATAACATATATATCCTCTTTAACGCGAGCGAAGCCGTGGGTAAATGCTAGTTTATTATAAACTAAAGATTTTACGATCAGTGGCACATGTTACTAATATACCCTTACAACTACTTTATTACACATTACAGGTATATTAGCTTCGAGAAGTTTCTGCGTTTGTAATAGTATTTGCGTATTTACAGGAATTCTAAACTTGAAATTTAAATTTCCTTGTACAATCAGCAAAAAAAGGTTCGTTACATTTTGAAGAAGAAAATATATTTATAATCAAAAGTTAATGGTGAAAGTCAAATAAATAATTATTATTTACATTGGTGTTAGGTTTTAGTTTGATAATTAATAAATTTATAATTTTTATTTGTGGTTCCTTCTTGTTATTTATTGTTCAGTGTTATTATTTGTTGCTAATTGTTGTTATTTGATATTAAACTTGTTAATTAAAAATGATTCCGATCTTGAAACGTGGTCGAGGTATGGTAAATATATGGGGGATAGTGAAAACTTACGTCACTAAAAAAAAGGCCATTAACATGAATGAATGAATAATAATATCATTAGTTGAGGAAAAATTTAACAGCATAACTGTAGAAGAATGGAAAAATGTTTATCTACAATCTACATGCTATTGAATAGGAATACAAATTTCAGTGCAGGGATGAGGCTTTAGATATAATATCACAACGAATTAGAATTAACACAAATGATTTGTAAATCCACCAAATAAAACAAGAGAGAATATATTATACCGGACGAACGTAGGCACAAAAAAAATACATATATCGCGGCACGACGCGGACCGGAGACTGTTTTGGGGTTTTATTGGACTTGACTTTATGTTGTTGGTCCGAAGACCTCACAACTTTAGCGGGGTTTTCGGGGCGAGTGCCTTTGCGAAGCGAAGGCGCTCGAGCCCGGGAGGCAACTTGCTCGAGGGGGCTCCCTAGGGAGTTTCACCTCGGCTGGACTGTTGCCATGAGAGGGGGATGAATCTAATGATGCCCACCATAGGGCGACACAATGCACTAATTGAGAGCGGGCGACGGGTAATATAAAGCCCGAGAGGAAGGATCCCGGTGGACCGGGATCGGCGGTTCGCGGTGGCCTATACTATCTTACTGCCGTTTCGCAACGTGTTATTGTTGGGAGAGAAGAAACGGCGAAAGAAACTTCCCAGCAACACGCCTAGTCTATCCTATGGGGGGGCTGTGTCTCCTGGCGTCCCTCGCGGGGACGTGGAGAGATCGTGATTGACGGCGTCGACGCCGCCGTCTGTGTCTGTCTGTCGGTGCCTGCCAGCCTGCCGTCCTAACCGCGGGCGGGCTGATCCGAGCCAGCCGTTTTGTGATAAAAAAAATACATATATCGCGGCACGACGCGGACCGGAGACTGTTTTGGGGTGCGCGGGCGACAATTGATATAAGACAACCCCCGCACCCCGCCAAACCCCCCCTGTTGCCCTGCGCGCGCCCTCTACTGCCCGTCTTCGCCGTCTATTTGAAATATAATGAAACATTAAATAACATTCCCCATCTCTTTGCGTCGCTAACATGATTCAACGCATGAAAGTGAGGATGAAGATGAGTATGAAACGTCTGGAGTTGAAAAAATTTAATATTAAAAACTCTGTTTAATATTAATATATATTATTTTAATATTATTAGTTTCATATTAAGTACCTATGTATAAAAATATATTTTTATATATTTTACTAATATTTTTATATTAGTTTATTAATTTATCTGTTGACCGTACACTACTACAAACAAAAAAACATCTCGAAGCTAATTTACCTATACTTTTAAAGTTATCTTTTAAATTCGTCTTTTAAACGAATTTTTTTCTTTTGACTCGTCGAAGGCGTTTGACCTCGTAAATTATGGGATACTATGGAGGAAATTGGAAGGTGAATCGACTTTGCCGCCTGCTATTGTACCAATTTTTAAATATTGGTACAATAATCACAAAAATATTGTAAGATGGGCAGAGTCGTACTTCGACATATATAGGTTGGAATGCGGGTGAGGGGGGGGTTAAGCTCTCCTCGCCTTTTCAACTTTTACATGAATCAACTGATACATGAACTCGGCAGAGCACATGTCGGATGTCACATAGATGAGCTGAACATGAACAACATTAGTTACGCTAGTGACATGGTTCTGCTGAGCCCAACTATCGGCGATCTGAAGCGGCTCTTGTCAATATATGAGTCGTATGCAGTGAACCATGGCCTTTTTGCTATAATATAATGCTAAGAAGAGCGAAGTTATGATATGTAAAGCAGGCGCTAAATCTTACGATATCATTGCTGGAGTATACCCTCTGTGGCAAACCGATATCAAGGGTTTCCAAGTTTAAATATCTGGGGCACTGGGTAACCGAAGACTTAAAGGATAATTATGATACAGACCGGGAACGTAGCTCGCTGGCTGTCCGATGTAACATGCTGGCCCACAGATTCGCACGCTGTACGCAAGAGGTACATAAAGCAGACGCTTTTCCGAGCATACTGTTAGTCCAGCACACATGCAGCCTGTGGGTCAGTTACACGCAGCGGGCATACAGCGACCTACGTGTCCAGTATAATATGGGCTCAGGGTGTTGTTGGGGCTGCCATGGCGATGCAGTGCGTCAGGGATGTTCACAGAAGCGCGAATCACACAGAATTCACAGATGGCTTTGCGGCCATCATTAAAAAGAGATGCGCACCCCTACCGGCCCGCGTTCGCGGCAACACCAACAGCATGCTGTCTTTTTGTAGACCGATGGGACTCGCCCCTGTTACGTAAATGGGTGCAAATGCACACCCAGTTAAATGTATGAGTTAGTTTGTTTTCTGCCGCCTCGCGGCCCGGTGGCAGAATCCATAATTGAAATAATTTTGGTATACATGTCCTTTTGACGCCGTGGAGTAGAAACATTTATAATAATTATAGTGACGCGGGTGTAATGCCCTAGTATTTGTTTTATTAGTTGTGCCATGAATTAATTTGAATTTTGTTAACATTAGAATTAATATTATAATATAAAACTCTATGGAAATAGTTAATTTCTGAAATAAATGAATTATTATTATTATTAAACGGATGGTTACTAATTATTTTTGGTCAGGTCTCTCAGGTCTAACAGTGATGCCGATTCTATATATAGTATAATATGTTTATGTTTGTGTAGTATATAAAGTCTATTATTAAGTTACTTGTGTTCTGAATGTTTCATATTATTTATTGTCTTCACCGCCACTGTCCAGTTTTAATATTTTCCTTAGTTTAAGGAGTTGCTTGGAAGAGTTTGTTTTAAGTGATAAGGCCGCCCTTTGTTTAACACTTGTTGTACCTAGTTTTTAAAACGTGGTTTTAATTTTTGGTGAACAATAAAGTATTTTCATTCATTCATTACTTATTATTTATTTAATCCTAACCTATCTAATAATTTAATGCAGATTTTATGTGTGCTATATAATAATTACTCTACCTATATTTCATGAATGCACAAATGCAGACTTCAGGACTGTGAACCAGTTTGCGTATCTCAAAAAAAATCTATTAAAATTCATTAGAATGTAACGAAAACCTTATGTCTTCTTGTATCTTACTCGTATTATTAGACTACGCCATGGTAATTAATATAATTCGTTCGGTTACCAGACGACTAGACACTTAGAATTAAAATATAATTTGTTGCCCACGTGTTCTATTGTACACGTGAAACTTGGCTGTTTAAAATACATAAATATTTATTAAGTAATAATTAAACATATAATCGCATATAAACAGGTATATAAACTCGATTCAGCCATTTAGACTAACTATTTCAGAGTCAAGATACATACAGTTGTCTACTTATTAGACAAAATGAATACTATCATACAAAAATTACAAAATGGCTTCAAAAAGTATTGCACTACACCCATTTCCGTGTTAAACAACTACTCGCCCGAAGATGTGGGAAGAGCTATGATCGAGAATGGAAAACAGAGACAACCCTTCTATATATTCAATTTGGATGTAGCACATAATCGGATTCAACATTTTCGGAAGCTAATGCCTAGAATCAAAATTTTTTACGGTAAGAAAAATAACTACATATTTTTTTATGTTTGCTTGTAGGCAAACTGGTAAAAGGGGTCCACTTGATGGCAAATGGCTACCGTCGCCCATAGACACTGCAACACTAAGGGAGCCGATGCTTTGCCTACCTCGTTGAGACTTTAGATATTTGCTTACATCCTTTTAGAACAGCCCCATATTGTAGCGCTCTAGGAAAACCGCGTGAGGAGGCTCATTCCATAGTTTGCTTACTTATGGCATAAAAGAACGAGTGCCACGTACAGTGGATGAATTCCAGGTGTCAAGGAAGTGTGGATAAACTCCCAGTCACCGGCGAGCAGTGCGGTGGTAAAATTGCGACGTAGGTACTAAACCAAATAGCTCCTCATAACACTACTCACTGTACAAAAGGTAGAACGCGCTTAGAGCGCCAACGTCTCTTCTGAGACTTAAAGGTTCTAAACCGTCTGTAAGTTTGAGATCGTCGACAATCCGGACAGCTCGGCGCTGTAAGGAGACAAATGGGAGCAGCTGGTACTGAAGTGCCCCAACCCAGAGATAGGAGCGGTACTCCACATAGGGACGGACTTGGATCGAATATAGTACAAGCTTATATCCCGGTGTGAATTACCACTTAGCCCTACTGAGCACTTCAAGCTTTTTGAAGCGAATTTCGCTTTGCTCTCCAAATGCCCTGAAATTGCACTTCGCTCGAAACAATCTTGGGAATGAAACAGTGCATTCTCGATAGAATGGTGTCTGCTATGACATCTGTGCAAATGGAGGGATCATCCGGTAAGAAGCAGATTTGCAGCCATGGGAAAGAAGCGTAAAAATCTCGCAAACCGTCCCAATGCGCCGACTTGTAGTGTCATACATGGCGTGTCCCAGAGGGATGGGGATGGCCGTTTTCCACTACAGAAACCACAGAGCGTACCAGGCAGTGGTCGAAAGAACCCAATGGGGCTTTAACGAACACCTGGTAACCCCCGGGTGGATAGTCGCAAAAGATCTAGCAGCAAAAATGTATGGATCTCAATATCTGGTATCCTGGTAGGATGTAATACCATCTGGGTAACACCATAAGCTAGGGCAAAGTTTGCGGCACAGTTCCCGCGTGGTCGGATGTACGCGACCCCAGCCACCTCTTGTGGTGGGCATTAAAATCGCCAAGGAGTGTGTGTGCCTTCTACAACAATACCCCTCCGGTATTGCTGTAGAAGGCTATCTATGATTTTTTGGACGTATCCGAATAATCTCTCGGCTTCAGAGTCACCACTATGAGTCCTATACAGGCACGCATAGAAGCACGTGTGACCACCGCAATCTACACGTATCCAGAGAATTGACAGATCCCTGTCTTCAAGACTGTCTAATTGCCGACAATAGATATCGCTCCTGACGTACATACTTACCCCGACTTTGGAAACGAATGCGCGTTCCAGACTGTAGCCGGGATATTCAATATAATATATATGTGTTAGTAGGTGGAGATATCTGAGTTTCCGTTATTAAGAGGAGAGCCCGCCATACCGTCTCGAGTTGGTGGTGGAGAGCATTTATTAAGTTGGAACGAAGTTTCCAAATGTTACAGAAGTCCACGCAAAACGTGGAAGGGGTTGCCTCTGTAGAAACGTTCCTCTTTTTCTTTTTAATAGCCATAGTTATTGTATTTTAAAGGGATAATAAACAGAATGAATGTTGTTGGCTCAGAAACTGCATGGGCAAAACTACGGTTTCCAGTAGATCCTAAGTCATCGAATAATATGTATCGTTGGTGAAAGGGACGGAAGGGCCCAGCAGCCCTTTTCTCCAGCGAAAGGACAGCCTCCTAAGCTAGGATAACAAGGGTTCAGGCCTCTACAACCAACGGGCGGCCAGTGGTGCACCATTTCATTTGGTTTCCCTGGCCTCCACACCAACATGACACGCCCCACCATTCAGAACCGACTGATAAACGCGTATGGATCAGCAGTTTTCGAAGCCAACAACATTCAAGGAAGGGACGAGGGATGGGATAGGAGGGAGGGGAGAGTGGGCCATCGGAACTCTCACCCATCGTACGAAACATGATTAGATAACCGTTTCACGCCGATATCTTGTGAGAACGCGGTAACAAACAGATAGAGCCGGCCCGGCGGGCTGTGATCAAGACAATGATTCCAGCACAGGTGTACCACGTAATATATAATATCGGATAATATACATTTTATACCTATAAATTTAGGAACGGAGAACGAATATCGCTATAAGAATATTCCTGCGGCAGGGTGGCCTATAGTAAGAGTCGACAAAACAACCCACAGTCAGGTGGTAAATCATTTCCCTGCCTGGGTGACTACCACCATTGATCTAGAGCACGCCGCCAAACAACCATGAGATGTATTCCGGCATTAGTAGCCAGGTTTCAGTTCATCTTTCGACACTGGGAGCACATTGGTAGCACCTTTGCTGTTCGAAATGCCTATAGTACTACTACCACTTTCCATCAGGTAGACCATCTGCTGCAAGACCTGTAATAAAAAAACGCAAAAAAAGAAATGTATATAAACATTACCCACTAATACACAAATATGCAGTGTTTTTATTACTTAAAATGTGTCACTTCATATTTTTTGTTAAATACTAGCCACACAGCTACTTTATTCAAGCGGGATCTGGACTTAGTTTTATCTTCTAACCTTGAAAGATAACGAAAAGAAACATACACTAAAGTTTATAATAAAATACCTGTTTCAAGCACTAAAATTATCATTAAAATTCTTTTAATTATTTCGGGGTCTTTTCAATAGGTACAAGTTTCCTATAGACAGATAAAATGCTAAAAGCAGTCATTTATGACCATGTACAGTAATACCCCGCTTTACTCGAGGGATGCATTCCAGACAAAATCGCGCTTAGCGACATACGCGTATAGCGGAGTAAGACGAAAAACAAGCTAATTAAATAATTAAAGTGCTTTTATCGCATAAATGAAACAGAATAAACTTATTCATTGTTACAGATTTTTATTTATTTATTTAATTCTTAGAATTACATGGTACATAGTTATAATACATATTTTGGGTTACTGATGCCATTAAAATTATAAAAACTTTCTATTTGATGTTACAAAACTGAGTAGATTTGATCCCGATAATGTTACTATTAAAAATAAAATAATGGACTTTACTACCCGATATGACACGTTAGTTAAAGAAGCGAATACAAACTATTACTGTAACTTAATTTCCAATTACGTGAGTACATCCCAGGCATTGTAGAATTTAATCAATAAAGAACGAGGCAAATATAATGCATTTCAGTCGGACTTTACAGACTTTATATTAGACTCGCAAGGCAATAGATACAGCACAACAAAAGAAACTATTAATGCTGTTATCACACACACAGGGTTTGTTAAATCTGGGAAGATCGCCTAAGACGCCCCAGCGCGGGCCCCGCCACCATCGAGGGGGTGAGGCCCATCCTGCACGAATGGCTCGGACGACGTCACGGCACCCTGACGTTCCGCCTGACACAGGTCCTCATGGGGCACGGTTGCTTCGGGAGGTACCTGTGTCACTTCGGTCGTGAGCCCACGTTAGGGGATGCCTAAGAGAAGGGACGTTGTCATCCGTTCTTAAACTAAGTAAAGTGATACCACTATATAAAAGCAAGAGTAAGCGCGGTGATATCAATATTTCCAGCCAGTGTTTATTATCCCTGCAATTGCAAAAAATTTGAAAACGGGTGTACGGTTTAGAATGCGGAATTTGGAAAACGCCAAATGCACAACCACTTACCTTGCTAGCTGTGCTGCAGGAACCCTTCGATCGTGGATTGTAATTCACATTCACTGGCACGATTTCTCGATTGGCTAGAGGATTAGCTAATTGTATATTTGAAAACACGAAAATGGACGAAAAACTGGAAGGTCGATGCGGCGCGTGCGGTGTAGGAAGTTGCACTAACTGTCCTCGTGGGGGCAGCATCGGCGTCGATAGCTCACACGGGGTGGCGATGCATTTGTTTTTAAATATACTAAATTGGAAGTTATGAAATACGCGGAAAAATTGATTGTGTTAATATTACGGAACATACTGCGGGCTTTAAAACAATCCATGGTTTTAAAGGGAAAACCATAAAGTAAAGACATGAAAGTTAATAGATTAGATAGAAAGTAAAGGAAAAATATTAAGAGGAAATTAAATTTGGAACGAAAATGAATGTTAAATAAAATGTTAATATAGTGTAAAAATAAAGCAATATTTACAAATAGGTATATGTATATATATTAGTAAATTTGGTGAAAATTTAATTGATTGGTAAAGGACATATTTTAATAAGGGTCTTGTAAAAGAGTTTTACCTGCACGCAAGGTAACAATGCGAGTAACATTGTCTGAGCCTGAATGTAGCTTATGAATGACTGCAAGCTGCTACTGCAATATTATCTCCATGACTATTGCAGATGTTACAGCAATTACAGTATTGAAAAGGCAAACAGATATTTTAGTCATGCAACATCGCTAATTGAATCAATCAAAACAACGACTATAAAGAAGTCAATTTGGTGCTCGGCATTATCAGGAGAAAATCCGATATAATAAACAAAATTTTACAATGTTGATTGAGAAATTTAAATTTAAGTACCAACATTATTAAGGAAGTACATATGAAATTGTTATAAAAATAGAAAAATTAAAAAAAAACAATAAAATCGGAAAAAATAGGAAACAATTCGAAGGACCTTTAAAATGAAAAAAAAAATCTCAAAGAAATTGTTGAGAAATCAGGATTTTATGTTAATTGATGATTTGATTGATGATAATTTATTTACGTTGCTTTTTACTACGTAATAAAATTAGTTTTGTAAAGTAGTAACTTTAGAAAATAGCGTTACATTTGTAAAGACAACTGGAATCGTTAAAGAAGTTTAGAAAAATAATGATTCGAAGTTTCTAATCTACGCAGGGAAAATCTTTTTCGAGTGCAATACTCATTTTCGTAAGAAAAATTGAGGCTGTGGTGTCGTTTTCATTTGAAAAGATTTTTCTTTCGAAATGAAATTGATGGCCAGACAATGTTGAACATGAAAACTTGAATTGTAAATATAATGAGAATGGGATATTCTTCCATTAAGTAAATATCCAAATATACTGTTTATGGCAACAGGAGTGCCTTTGCGAACCTATGATAATATCTTCAAGTAATATTCTGTCACTACAATCGGAACCTAACAAAGCTCAATAGGACGCGTAGAGCGTAGTTCTGGATCAGCAAGAGGAAGATTCTTTAAATGAGGAATGTTTTCAAAAGAATTGGGAATCAAAGGGAGATAATTTGTAATTGTAGAAAGAATTAAAGCCGTCGTATAAATCTTGGGTTCAGGCTTATTATGAGGAGTTATTTCACATAATGTAAAACCAAGTGGACTTTCTGTACAGTCGCCAATGCCTGAAACGGACATACTACGACGGGCATGAAAGCGTGGTAATTTTAAGCGTTGAACACATGATTCTGATATGATTGTAGCCTGGCTACCCTGGTCGATTAGGGCTCGGATATGCTGAGGAATACAGGACTCATCGTAGGCAGGGCGTAAATTTACCAATGCAGTGGTAAGTAGGACGGTATAATCTTGTTTATCTGGGAAGTCAATAATATCCTTTGGCAATGATGGCGTATGTGGAGAAATTGATCCACTATAGCAATTAGAACTATCCGGGAGCGAACATTTTATTGCTGAATCAGTATGATTCGTGACATCAACATTACTAGGGGTAATTAATTCTTTTGAATTAGATTTATGTAAGGATGAGTGGTGACGTTGGGAACAACTTCGACATGAAAACTTTGAGTAACAATTTTCAACATGATGTCCCACTGATAAGCAATTCACATATTTTATTATTTGCAATTATGTGTTCACGTTCAATTAAGGTTAATCCATTAAAATCCTCACATCTAGATAGTGGATGGGAAATTGATTTACAGTAAAAACATTTCTTTAAATTTCTCAAATTCGAAGAACTAGCGAAGAAGGGACTGTTGGGTTTGGGCTCATAATCAGCGGTAGTCGTAGCATGTACGCTGTATGTGCGAGTAGAGGGGCGAAGCGCGCGCGCGTCTGCGAGGCGCGCGTCGCTGAACGAGTGCGAAAGAGAAAGCGGCGCCGCTGTTGCGGCCGAGGCGCGTACGTCGGATTCGTACTATGCGGCACGGCTCTGCCGGCGCTGGACATTATTTCGAAAGCCGTTAGCTCCTTTCAAGAAAGTCAAGTAATTCTCCAACGGAGGGTACCTCACTAGGAGAAGAAAGAGAAGTCTCGAAACGACTCCTGACGGAATTTGTTAGTTTTCGTAAAAGTATATTTAAAAGGAAAAATCCCATGAATTAATAGGAAACCCTAATGATTTAAGCGCTGTAATATTCTCGATATAAATGTTGATTAAATTTCTCAAACCATCATGAACCGTTTTATCATTAAGATGCTCAAGATCGATAATGCGATCCAAGTGCTTGGATGCCACAATGCGCTTGTTTTCGTATCTATTTATTAATATTTGAACAGCATTACGGTAATTTTCGTTGGTCACAGGCAAAGATTTAATGAGTTTATAAGGTTCACCCTTTACGGAAAGCAATAAATATCTAAATTTTTCAACTTCACTTAATTGTTCGTTATCAGTTATCAAAGAGTTAAACAAGTCATAAAAACTATGCCATTCGGTTGGTTGTCCCTCGAAGGTGGGCAATTGTAATGGAGGTAGTGGTAATACTCGTGACGGTGGAATGCGAGATAAAGGTGAGCGTACATTTGCAATACTATGGCGAGTTTGTGATTTCATTAAATCGGACGCAGCTTGAATTTCATAGAACATGTCATCAAATTGTTCACGAATAGTGTACTGCTCATCTTTATCGAATTTTTTTTCTTTTACTAATAATTTTTCTAGTTTAGTTTGGGTTCTAATGAATTCCTTTTTATAGCTGCCTAGCTCTTTCAATCTACATTTGAATTGAGTTTCACATTTGCTTGAACAGTCTGAGATTTTTTTAAGATTACCCATTAAAACTTCTCTTTCAAAGAGTAATTGTTCTTTTTCGGCATGTTCTTTTTCGAAAGAGACATTTTAGAGTAAAATTAGTAAAAGAAAAGTTTAGAAAATGAAAGCAATTAATATAAGAATGTATGTAATTCAACTTGCAGTCGCACGAAAAGAATATCTTAACGTAGGTAGTTTGAAATAACTACAATTACGATGAAATTTGCTTTTATTTTAGTAAGTATATAAATACAGGATACGTAAGAGGAAAACTAGAATCAATTAATCGTTACCCGGTTGGACCAAAATCGGATGCGGAATTTGAAAACGCCAAATGTTTTGCCTAACCCTTCGATCGTGGATTGTAATTCACATTCACTGGCAGATCGATTGGCAGAGGATTAGCTAATTGCATATTTGAAAACGAAAATGGACGAAAAAACTGGAAGGTCGATGCGGCGCGTGCGGTGTAGGAAGTTGCACTAACTGTCCTCGTGGGGGCAGCATCGGCGTCGATAGCTCACACGGGGTGGCGATGCATTTGTTTTTAAATATACTAAATTGGAAGTTACTCCGTCTTACCTAGTACGTGAAACAGACTCTTTATCGGATAGACAGTTTGCCTATCGAGAAGGTAGATCGACAGTAATGCAGGCACGAGAAGTTACTCGTCGAGTATTGCAGGCTCGAGAAAATAAATTACAATTTGCCATGTTATGCTGTGATCTATCGAAAGCATTCGACGTGAACGATCACGACTTAATTAAAGCAAAATTAAGACATTATGGCATGGAAGGAAAGTCTTTAAATCTATTAGCTGACATGCTGTAAGGTCATGCCCAGGTAGTAGTTGTCGATTTTTTTGTAGTAGTAAAAAAACATCGGAGCCCTTGTCGTCGCCAAAATGTGTCCCTCGAGGTTCATCCGTCCCCACTGTTTTCGTTGGTCATGAATGAACCTAAAACTGTGACACTTGCAGACATCTTCATGTACGTGGATGATGTTGCAGCTGTAGTAACTGCTTTTATGGTCGATCTACTCGAAAAAAAGCTAAATGGTGCAGTTTCTCAACTGGCGTCGTGGTTTCGTAATTAATTACATCCGTTAATTACATTGTGTATGTATTTATTTATGACAATTGTAATGATGTGTACATATATTTTTATATTATTGTAATGACTTACTTATCTAATATTTTTTGAGTAGCATTTTGTTTGCGTTCTTACAAAATTCTTTCGTAACAAACTACACTGTTTTGTATTGTTTGCCAAAAACTTATAATAATTGTTTTTTTTATAAACTGAGAATATTCGCGCTATTATTGTCTAGCGCAATCACGCCACGAGGTGAGCTAATGTATCCACGTAAAGCCCTACTTAGCGCGAATTTTAAATATCGCCTTATAACAAATCTGCGCTGTGCGGGGTCGCGTAAAGAGGGGTATTACTGTGTCGTATCAATTGAATTTTGCGACCACAATTATCAGATGGACCATTAAACTGTTTACAGCACTACCCTATACTACTTTAAAAAAATTTAAGAGAATTTTTAAAACAATGAGTTGTATTGAAAGTAAATACCTAGTGATAGTTATTTTTTGTTTATTAGTTATAATATTCTCCTTTTTTTAGTTAAGATTTCATTTTTCGGTTAAGATTGTTTATTGTGTTTTTGTTGTTAATTCTTTTGGTCTTAAATGTATGGAATTATTGTTCGACGCCTTTTAACAAAAACATAACAATAAAATAAATGTCTACAAAAACCTTCGTAGTTCGAACACACTTGCCCAATTTACTTGTTTTTTTTTAAATGTTTGTTTACAGCAATGAAATCAAACGATACAGAGATGATATTAAAATTTGCTATATCACAAGGACTTGGCTTCGATTGCGCATCACCTGCAGAAATCTATAAACTTAGACAACTCAATGTAAATCCAAAGTAAGTGACAATATATGAACACTTCCAAAATTTTTTTGCTCTATAACCGCCTACTTATATAAGTACAGGCAGTTTTAGTTTTAAAATATGGTTTTAAATCATTTTTAAACTTGGTAACAAGCACCTACTCGTAGCCGAAGTAGAACTGGTTTTGTTACTTTGATGCTAAAGAACAAGTTTGGGAGTGAGAGTTAATTTCATGAGTTACTAATACATTACTTTTGTCAAATTTAATTTATTTGGATTCAGTAGTTTTCAAAAACAATGTCTGAGTCATACTGAGTCTATGGAACGGAGGGGCTCCATAGGGCTACTGGGACTTAAAAATGTGACGATGCTCTTAATGGTCTTTCTTATTTGAGTCAATAAGTGGTGAGATAGGCATTAGCTTCCAAGATGGTAAAAATCGTAAATTCTGAAGTGAAAGACCGCAAAAATCCTAAGAGTTGTAAATACTTTCTACTAAAAAAAATTGTGCACGTGAAGCAGCTTTTGAGATATGAATTATTTATGATTAAATTGTTTTTGTGGCTCCATTTCCAAATAACGAATACAAGGAACGTTTGTCACCTCTTCATAATTGGTAAACAGTCGCGAATTGGCTCAATTTTCATATTTTACTAAGGCACAGGTATACAGATTTTTTGATCTACAGTTTAGGAGAACGATCCACAATGGAAAATTGAAGCAACAACAACAAAAATATAATCATTATGTATATCTACATAATTATAAAAAAGTAACAACAGAATCATTGCAAATATATGTAAATATGTGTAATGATAGATATACATTTTAGGAGCATACTCTACGCGATGCCTATAAAAACACCAGAACAAATGGTTTACGCGAGAGAATCAGGTGTTAAATATACAACATTTGACTCCGCTTATGAGTTGAAGAAGTTGACAGAATATTGGCCAGATGCAAGGTACCATTATTATAATACTTTATAATATTTTGGTTTCATTCGACATTTATGCTATAGGAAAAGGATCCAGTACTCTAGTGATTCATATTTTGATCTTTGCCAATAGTTTCACCTCTTGCCACTTAAAGACCAAAAAGATATTGCTGATTTTTTACTTATTCTAAAAATTATCTCCTCCGATATTGATTGTCCAGATCTTATAAGTAAGATCCACTTTAATATTCCAGCGAAGTCTATACGATTTAATCAACCCATAAAATAAATGTACCTTAAGTTTTACTAATTACAGACAAAACTTATTTCTAGTGCGAGCAAGTAATTATTTAAATAATGTAAATAAATACGATGACATCGACCCATTTGTAATCAGTATTTTAGGAGCCAAGCGGTGTCTGAGCCTTAAATTTTACAACAGTGACTAAGCACCTCGGTGCCTTTTTTACGCTGCATGTTACTTTTAACCAATAGCTTATTCGTGAAAACCTGTCATTGTCTTTCTTTTGTTAATTATAGTTATTTAATCGAATGTATTTAGCTATAGGTTTTCCATTAATAAATAAATAAATACTACTAAAATAATTTAAGTATATCTGTAATTTCAAAACAAATTATAAAATTTAAAAGAAATCTATTATTTATACGATGCCTAAATTTTAAGGATTAAAACAGTAATTTAACTTAAGTACATTTTCGTATATTTATGTTTTATTTTCGACCTGTTTCGGCAACAGAGGCCTTAAGTATTAAGGCCACATTATAGTGTAGCGTAGTATGCAGCAGTCTAAGCTTTAAGTGCTTAGCTCACTGTTCTCAAAGGTATTGTGTTCCATTCCCAGTGAGATAAATTTTCCCAATGAACATTCAAGTATTTATTATGAATTAGGTGTTAATGGTACAATCCCAGACTTGTACTTTGTAACTCAACCGTAACACTAGCGATACTTAGCTAGTGATATCGATTGTCATAATTTAACGATCATAATCTTACACAAAAAAGCGAAAAGATACCGTTTTATTTTTATTAACATTATTATTAAAGTCTACAGGTGGCGAAATATTTGGTTTCAAAATCATGAAAGTTGAGCCCTTCTCCATCTGACTCTTGAAGTATAGAGTGGATAATTCTGTAAACATTTGATTTTAGAGAGCTCAAAAATAATACCAAACTTTGACACTACCCGTTCAGAACGCTGGCTCATATTTTGGCCAGAGAATTAGCATTGCTATACCGCGTGACAATACAGCCAGCCTTCTAGGCACGCTTTCCGCTAGCAGTTTAGATTTAATGTACTTAAGTTAACTTTATATTTAGGTATTTAATTGAAAAATAGTTTTAAATTTTATACTGCACTTGTCAGCAATACAATGCACTATTTACTAATGTTAATCCTTTCATAGGTAACTTATATCAATTTAAAAAATGTTGTAATTTAGAATGATCCAATGACTTACACTTTTTAGAATGACTTAAACTTTTTTTTATCTCTATTTTGTTAGTAATTATTATGTAGATTTTTTTTGTTCAATATTGACCTCATTTAAATTAAATAGACATTTTATTTAATTTTCGTATATTTTTTTTTCTAATTAACTGTTTGTGCTAATTTTTATTTTTATTATATACATTATTTTTTAATGGAAACTTGATTGATATATGTATTATTTTTGTGTTTTATATTTAATTAATTATTGTAGGTTTCCCAAGAAAATTAAATATATAAATAAAATCTGTAGCATAGTTTAAGGAAGTTGTATTTTGAATTAAATACTTTTTTAAATAATAAAAACAGTAAATGACTATCAATTTTACGGAATTCTTTACTGAATGTAGGCTCACATGCAGCACAGCATTACATCAAAATGTAATGCTATAGTGTAATTTTAATGTGCTAATTTTTATAGTCAAGTTTTCATTTATTTTATTATTTTGATAGATTACTCATTCGAATTCGAGTGGACTGTGAATCTTTGATAAAACTAGGTGATAAATTTGGATGTAATTTTGAATCTGAAGCCATCAATTTATTGGAGCAAGCAGCACATCTTGGTTTAAAAGTAACTAGAATTTATAATTTTATTCTCATAATTGCATTGTAACATTTGATTGTAATTTTTTTAATTTACCTGTTTTTAGGTGGTTGGGGTATCTTTCCACGTTGGTTCTGTGTGCAAGTCTGTAGATAGCTACATTACAGCCTTAAGACAGGCCAGAGTATTGTTCTATCACGAAGCCATTGCCGGAAGAAGTATGAAGATTGTTGATATCGGCGACGGATTTCTTAGCGATAGAATTGATGGGATCAACCATGTGAGTTCACACTCATTTATAGAACAGGCACATAGAAAAAGATTCAAAACTTTCCAATATGTTTATCTTGAAGTTGTACATTGCAACATTTATGTGTATCAGGCACAATAATATGGATAGTACCGAAAGATGCAATAAGTTAATTGATTAAGTGAAATTTGAAATATCAACAATGTGTAATAACAAGATTTGATTTTCCATTAAAGAAGGTTCGTCCAGCCGGACGAGATGTTGTATCTAGCCAACCACCACTACAGTGCTTGGTTTGGTACTACTACTTATATATGATCCCTTATTTGCCAATCGTCATGTTACTTTTGTAATTTAGTTTATATCGTGATTATTTGAATATTCTCTAGGGCAAGAGAATGTATCTAAAAGCCTCTCTTAATTAACATACTTAAGTCAGACATGACTAAGGTGTGAAAGGTTATTTCTGATAGAACAGAGGTACCGCTCTAAACCTCTGTAAAACGCCATCTAATTTTATTTGATAGTTACTAAAACAAATCCGTATTTTATGGCGTAACCGTGTCTTGAAATTGTGAAATATTAATTCTTTCATTTATTTGTACAGCTGTCGGAACTAGTAAATGCTGCTCTCGAGGATCTCTTTCCCGACCCTGACATCCAAATTATCGCAGAACCAGGGGCGTATATATGCGACTCCGCATTTACTTTATATTGTAACATAAGTAATGTTCGCAGGGTAAGTTTATGTGGTAATCGTAGAAGAACTTTATAAATGACAGTTGTCCTGTAAAACGCAACTTTGATTAGGGATTGCAATCCGGAAAACCGGATCCGGTAATCCGGCAGATCGGCATCAATATGCACTTACCGGATCCAGTACAAACATGACGGATCCGGTAATTACATATTTTGGCAACATAGTCGGGCGTTGCTGAATAAGTAGGTATTTTAAACGCGTGGTGTTTGTGCGTGCGAGTCCATAGATCACATAGTATAAATGCGTGTAATTTGAAGTTGAACTACCGCGTACCCGCGCCGCAGCGTGTCGATTGACAGATAACACATTCAACACAATTTGTTTCCTAAGATCGATTTTCAAACCAAAAATTGATTGTTTGTTTAAAAACTAAAGAGTAAAAATATTATAAAGAATAATAATAATTATTGTGATTGTTGTTGTTGTTGTTAACCAGGTCAGATCAATCCGGCCAGATCCGGCCGGACTAAAAATGAGACTGGATTGCAATCCCTAACTTTGATAATGCCCCTAAATGTTACATTTCGACAGTCGATCGGAGGTGGCTTCAATTTAGTCTTCTCACATACGTGATAGAAATACAATATTTTTTAAACAACCTTTATATGTTTTGCCTAAAAATATTGCGACTAAAGTATATTGATTATGTCTGTTATTTTAGTGATTAATAAAGCATTATCCATCTATGCTGCGTACAAACCTTGTTTGCTAAAAATGTGGTTTAGAAATTCTTAAAATATGCTATATTTTTAAATTATGATATGTGAGTAATATAATTAGGTCGCTATTTCTTCAAAGTAAGTCTTTTCTTTCTTTCTGTATTTTGAACTTAATATTCGTTTTAATTTTTACTCAACACTCTAAGGTATGTCATTCCTAATGCTTTTTTTTCTATTATTTTAATATTGAGTAATACGGTTGTTGGTATCGCCAAGTAACCTTCTTTCGGCATATACAAACTTTTTCTTTATTAATCTAAATTCTTCCTTTAAATTTGACGGCGCGTTCCCCTTTCGCACGTCACGTTGATTCATTCATTGTCATATCATAAATTAAATTAAATCGCCCGACATAATTAAAACATATTATATAATAAAATAATTAATATTGTTCCGCGCCCGCACCATTTAAATAACAAATACAATCTAAATATATTAATTAAATTGACCTAAATACTTTAAATTATATAAATCCCATTACTTCGCCGCATTTATTAACAATTAAATACATTATAAAAATAAACAAGTACAATAGTGACCAGTGAAGTGCACGGTGGAGAAAAAGAGCAGCGATATCATGCCCATTAACCAAATAACTGCGTGCCCTTCTTTCCAATACCCTTCAAAATTGTCCCACTTCTTTTCCTGTAAAATTGACACAGTTCGCTTATCACAAATCCAGCGCCGCCGCAACAGTTGTATATTGTACTACTGTATATTCATTTTTGCAAATTGAAAATGTAATAAATTATTTATTGTATTGTTACGACCAACAAAGACCAATGCACACCTGCAGTTTATTACCTTTTCGGCATTTGGACTTCTTTTGTTTACCTTGTTTAAATTTTGTAATTAGAAAACAGCCTATTGTGTATTGTACTCTTTTATGGCCGTTTGCAAGCATAATTAAGAAGGTGGGCAGATTACGAATTCTAAAAAATTCGACCTACGCAGGCGGGTAGCCATATTGTATCGGTGCAGTCTAGCGATGTTCACAAGCGAGACAAGACGTGTGTATATAGTGATAAGCTATATAGTGACAGACTTTGCGCATGTTATTGAATTGTGTATTACGTTTATACTGGTTGTGTACAGTTATGTTTGTACCTGTGTTATACGTGTTTATATAGTTCTAATAAATTCTATAGTAATTCCAAACGGCATTTTAATTCGAGTCTCGTAACTCGTAACAGTATTTATTTGTATCGAAAGCAAGACATTTAAGAATACAATGTTTAAATTACCTATCTAAACAATCAATTTAACTAAATTTTATTCAAAAATTAATTTCGTAGCAAAAAGCAGGTCACACATAAATTTTGTCACGTCCGCTTCTGTATACTGGCATACCTCAAAGGGTATGTATACCCAACTTTGAGAATGGTGCTGGGTCCATTAACTTATTATCTGTGTGGTGTATAACATAGCAAGGTTGCAATTTTTTGTTTCCGATATGTAAGTCAATGCGGTTTTTTTCAGGTGAAAAAGAATGGTAGAGCAGTCAATATGATTTACATAAACGACGGTATTTACGGAACGATGCGATATTCAGTTCCGTGGCATAGAATTACTAAATTCAAGGTGAGCACATTATAATTTTCTGGTTCCCTTTTTCTATTCCCAGCCCTTAGTGGCATGTGCTATTTTCTGACATTGATAATATCTCTCTTTCTCTCCCGAACACTCACACGCATTCTTAATTTTACAGAAGTCATCAGAAAAAGACATGGGAGAGTTAGAGGATACCATTCTCTGGGGTCCTAGCTGTGACTCAACAGATCAAATTGTGATGGATTCCACAATACAATTACCAAGATGTATGCCACTAGAATGGCTGATTATAGAAAATCATGGATCTTACACAATCACCTTTGCAACTAGATTCTCAACTCTTGAGATACCTTTGATACGATCTGTTATTTCTACGGAGTTATGGTGAGTTACTTTAGGACTTTTAGTTTCATTTTGCGTCACAGTGCAGTAACTCTGTTCCAAATCCCGTGACGCCCCGTAAAAGCGCAGATACAGGGGCACAGAGAACGGAGGTAGTTACATTATCATAGTGTTACAACGTAGGCTCCGACAAAGACAAATTCCACGTACAGATCTGTAAAAGCACATTTTATTACCTGTCGGCAATTGAACTAATTGTAATCCTTTTATAATCGTCATCTTTCGTTCACTTTATTTATTGGCATACGTTTCTAGTTATTGTGGAGAACAGCCCATTGTCCTATTTATTGTATTCGTCTACGGCCGCTTGCAGGCTGCATCATTAGGCATATATTGCGGATTATAAGTACAAGCTAATTCTAGAAAATTATGTCCCCATTATTGATTCAAATTGTCGAGCGGACACATTTGCATTTGTGCAGTGTAAAACTATGGCCTGATTGAGAGAGGGGACAGTTGAGCGACAACTACGATCAAGGCCTGACGTGTATACATTCGGCAATCTAATATTGACGGACTTTGCATGTTTTATTAAATTACGACGTTCTGCATTACGTTTGGATTTGTTGTGTTGGGTTACCTGTGTTATACGTGTTTGTATAATTCTAATAAACTCTATAATAATTCTCGCAAACTCGTAACAATATTTATAACCATACTTTTAAGACTTATACTGTTTTGTTTTATAATTAATTTCTTTAACTTTATTGCAGGCATTCTATAAAAGACAACACTGTGTTCAGCTCATCAGACTTCGTTGTTCAAGCGGACATTTCTACACCACTTCCCATGACGTTACCACCTCTACTACAAAGGAATAAGATACACGACCATACACACATACCCACTTTAAAAATTTAACCTCGATATTCTTCTTCCATGCCTCTATGATAGTTAACACTGTTAATTTTACTGTTTGTGACTAATTTGAAGAAATTATTTTTATCTTGTTTTATATCCGTAAGTGAATTGATTACTGTAGGACAAAAAAGTTCTGAATAATACGTGTGATTCAAACAAATAATATTATAAATTTATTTTCAAATTTTTATAATGATAAAGCTTTTTATAATTAAGTAATTGCAAAATAGTCGTAAATCAGTATTTTCAGCTTGTTTTTATGTACTTTTTAAAATATTTATATCCATACAAGACTTGAAAATATAATAAAAGATCAACTACTTTTATAAATTAAACTATACATTACTTTTAAAAATAAACTATATATACAAATTAAAATTAACCTATAAGATATGACTTGAAGATATATTTTGTTATTCTTAAAAGAAACCATATTAGTGAGTAAGTAATCATGTTGACCTACAGCAGATTTCTATAGCTTACCATTATTTAACATTTTTTAATACTATCCATTATTTTATCTTACTATTAGAAAATTCACATTTCCTTTATGAAGTTTATGTAAAATTGTAACTAGTAGATAGTAGTAGGCAAGGGAATTCATACTAAAACATAGGAACACGACGTTATTGTCCAATGATTCGTTTCCATTATGTTCACTTCCATGATAACGCATGGGAAAGTGGTGAGGGAAATAGACAGCGCGAGTATGTAAACACCACATTAGGACATACTCGCGCTGACCACTTCGCTCACCAATTTCCTGCTTACTGGGCTAAAACGACCCATTCCACTACTGTGACATTAATGCTGGCAATGTGCATCACTGGTTAGGAAGATTTTCTGACCCAACACGCATATTGTTACAATTACCAGGAGGTAATCGTAATAATATTACTATTTCCATCACTGTCAACAATAAGAATTATTGACGACGAAGAAAAACATCTCGATGAAACTTATTCATCGAGACAACCGTTGTGTGACGCTCATCAACCTGGCATGGTATATCTGTACGGGTCCAATTTCATTTATTTTTATTGTTATTAAATATTCATTCTAAGATAACCATTCTGTGTGTCATAAATTTTATGTTATAATTAAGACAAATTAATGTAATTGATGAAATTATACCATTATAACAAAAAATTGTTACTTAATTAAGCGTTGCCACCGTCCTTGATGTTGCAAACGTCCATAAGCGACGTTAACCACTCTCCATCGGATGGGCCGTTTACCCGCTTCAGATAATAAAAAAATATTTAGTAAAACATATATTAAATAGTTTTATGAGCTGTTTTTAATTATTCTATTAAGCAAATTTTATGCTTTTTTTTGTTAAACATTTTCCAGTCTTTAAATAAATTTAATTATTACAACTCAGTATAAAGTAAAAACAAACGTAATACTGAGAAAATTACGGCACGTTATTTATAAAATCCCATTTAATCCTCAAATTAAATGAAAACAGGAACTAATATAAATTAATTTTCTCAACATCAATCATGCCTCGAAATAAATAACGGTGAGAGGAAAAGGTCAAAAGATATTTTTTGCCCAAAAATAACAAGAATGCTCCAAATTAAAGTATAACGAAAAGCTCGTTTTAATTAAACTTAATGTGGCTCATTCATTGCTGAAAAGGATTTAAGATAAAGCGAGCTCGAGATTATTAGCGAGATCACCTTTTTAGGATTCAAGACTTTGACAACTCTTTTTACTGTTAATTATTTGAAATATATCATTGATACAATTTTCAATAGACAATATCAAGCAAGGCTTATTGTAACATTAATGCGAAACCACGTAATTGAATCTGAGTATATTTTTCAGCTGATACTGAAACTTGAAATATTATTTTGTAAAATAGATGAAAAAATTTAAAACATCCTTAGTATTTACATTATTGTAAACTGATATTTTTATAAAGTATTGTCTTATATATCTTTTAGTTAGAATAATTAATTTTTTTATCATTATCAGATTCTCCTGCAATATAAAATAGCTTAATGTTGTCTATATTATATACCACTAACCCTTTCCACCGCTTAGCCTTCCTCGATGGAAAGCGTTTCTAATGAAGAATAATGATAAATAGCAGGAGAGGTTAATGAGGAAAATTAATAAAACAGTTAATTTTAAAATATAATATGATTTAAAAATCACTTTTTATAAATAGGAAAACAATACATTTAACTACGTAAATTGTCGGGCTAGTCTTGCTTTACAATATTTATAGAGACCCTATATCTATTGATTTCAATCTGTAGCCGCAGACGACCGATCGCCACGGCGGCCGTTCGCAAATGATCAGCAAACGCGCTGCTCCTAGTCGAAGCCCCCGTGTTCCCCTTCGCGCATGCCTCGCCTCACCTCACCGCGACACGCGTAATCGTTTGAATGCGCTTATTTAAATGTTATATTTTGTTTAGCAGTTAAATGTGTGATGTAATATAAAATATTAATCAGTATTTTTACCCAATAAATATGCATTCCTGAACTGCAATTCAAACACAGAACAGTATTTAATTTCCACCTGAAGACCTCCAAAAATCCATTAAAATCAGTTTTAAATTAAAAATGATAAAGAGATTTATAACTGTTTCTTTTAGACCACTACAGATTTTTTCATTTAATACTGTTTAACAGCTCGATACTAATTTTGAGTTTACTTTTTCTTCATGGAAACTTGCAGCTTGTAGAGTGCTGCGGGTCTATGTAACATGAATACGAGTGCTAACATTATGATTTGACTTAAAACAAAATTCCTGAATGCATGAAGCGTGACTAGACCGCGTGAATTTCATTACGGTAGTCGATCTTGAAATCAATTGAGATTTTTTTTTATTACAAAAAAACACTGCTTCCTTATTCTATATACGTGGAGAGATTGGATCATAATTCTAACGAGTCAAATAATTTGCTCATTATTGTTTAAGCGCAAATATTTTAACGCTGACATTTTATGAATTTATTCTAAATATTGTATCCTATTTTATCTATTACATTATTTCAATATATCGATTTGGGCTATTTATAATAAAATACAAACTTGAGCTTGATAGGTTTGTTCATAAAGAGACGGAAGCATTAGATAGACTACAAAGTGAATCTGCCACATTTGACTAACCCTGAATTGAGTACCATCGCTCGCTAAGTTACATCTGTTTATCTATTAAGGTGAAACTGCTTTATATACTAAACGTCACTTCTCAGAGACAGTGGTGGAACGGTGTGGGTCGCGACGCTGCTGAACACCCACTTAAACCATCCTAGCATTCCTTCTATTACCTAAACTAGGTCCATAGGAAAGCTTTGCCAACGCCATGACCAAGACACATGTCGGCCCCGCTCCAAAGCCGATAGCATTAACCAGCAATTAGCAGCACTTAATCCATTAGCAATCAACATTATTTAGAGCCACAGCGCTAAATTAAGGCTGGTGCTTACACCGCATGTTTCAATAAACGAGGCTTAAGAATACAAAATTTCAAGACTTTTACATCGTCGTGACTATTAACTGTATATATAGAAACGATTTGCCTTTAACATAATTCACTAAACGTAATGCATGCGAATGTATAACAATGTCTAAAAGGACGTAAAGGAAATAAGAGACTCGAGAGCAATACGAAGTTAATGAACCAATTAATAGTGCTTACACAACTAGTTTCAGTCCCTCTGTCTCGTACAATTCAGGGCGCTCCACTGTTTGGACCACGGACTTGGTTCAATTGGCCATTTACCGGTGAAGTCCGATATTACTTTGTTCTGGGCGGAATGTTCTAGTCTCGTTTCCCTCGAAGAGTTTAGGACCCTCGCTGAGCTCTATAGTCATAAAGGTTGAGATATTACGGTCGAATACCGGTAACACATGTCGCTCAGCTCAGCCCTGTTTGTTTTGTGCTCGACTAATTTTCCTCTTATTATGCTTGTTATACTTAATCCAATATTTGCCATGCAGAACAATACGCTTGTATTGTTTGAATACCTATTACAATATAATATCTTTATTGTACACAAATACACAAAAAAAACATTTTACATTTTTAGACCCTATATATAAAACTGGTTTATATCTTAAAGCAATGTCTTCAGGCATGTTTTGGCACTAAAAATTGATTCGGCGAATTTGTTCATTATATTTTATATACTAGTGCGTTTTTCATCGCTTCACTCTTGTAAATTTTGAATCTATGTCCTGAAAAGTGTCTCAGTTTTTAAGATAAAAAGTATCCTAGATGGCTTTTGTGGTTGAGTCGACTAAGCCTTAAGACCGGCGTCTACCTCACCGCAACGCAGAGGCTTCGAGTTCGATTCATGGCATAATAATTTTGGTAAACAAATTTGTTATGGTCAGGGTCCCAGAGTGGTAGTGGTTATGTGTTTGTCTAACGATTATTTATTTATCCTATGGCCGTCATTTTCATAATAATCGATCATTCAGAATAGTATGTGTATCATAAACGGAATATCTTGTCATTAGGAATATAAAGTATTTTAGTTTCATTTCCCTAGTCCTAAGTACTTTTATATACCCTTCATGACAAGGTTGTTCACGTTCCTTTCGCCAAAAAAGAATAAATGGATTTATTGTAATTTGGATGATCGAAAGGATTAAGTTGAATTATACATACATACATACATAAAACAGAGTAAATAATAAACTACACATATTTATTTATTGAACGTACAAAACAGATTTCTCACTTAACATAATCATAGTATATTAAATATTCACATGATCTCATAATAAAAATCGCACGTAGAACTCATTTACGTGTTGTAATGGCCTTGAAGTTCTATCTATGCTGAAGCTGAAACAAAACGTATTTTTTTTATTATAATCGCATATAATAAAGCTGAAATTAATAAACATGTACACATAAAAACATATATGTGCGGAGTATTATTGTGTTAATGTTATGTCCTGCATTCATTTAAACTAAATTATATTACATATTATGTTAGAAATTTATAAGTAAAAATTAATTCTAAATAGCTGTCAGTGGGGACGTTCCCAGAATGCTGGGCATATTGTCGCATTGGTTGGCAACGCGACATGTCTTATTTAAATCGGGTAATAAAAATATTGAAATAGGAGAAGACAAAAGATCTCCTGATTTTCACCTTGCCTAAGACTAAAAGAAAGTCTTTAAATTGGATATTTGACACATATTACAATAAATTCTAAAACAGTATTCATATAAAAGCGTAGACGTTAAAATATCTTGTTATTATCTTACTTTTCATCATAAATCATCATATCGTGCATCATAAAAATAATTTTAGTTATAGTATAAACAAGAATTAATAATCTATTAGACTCGTTAAAATTGTAACGTCATAAGCCAGTTTTCTTATAAAAAAATCAAGAAGGCTGTGACTTTTGGACGACGATAAAAAGTGTCTCAGTTGATTTGACTTTTAAATACCCAATTAACGAAAAATGTAGGTGAATTATATTTTTAA
This sequence comes from Dendrolimus houi, assembly GCA_039645545.1. Lineage (NCBI taxonomy): Eukaryota > Metazoa > Arthropoda > Insecta > Lepidoptera > Lasiocampidae > Dendrolimus > Dendrolimus houi. The sequence goes on along the minus strand of CM077119.1, from coordinate 19,418,026 downwards.
TTAATTATACATGTAATTAATTATACATGTAATTAATTATATCATAATATATTAATTACGTATATATTCGTTGTTGGCGACAATAATCCAAATATTACTTTATTACAAGTTTTTAGGCGTCGTCCTAATTGGCCAGGATCGTACGATAACACGATGCGTTCTCGACGTGCGATGAAAATGGAAGATGATTCAACAGGGGCGTCCTAACAGATCGCGCGATGCTCAGCGTGCGTGGCCGTCGCACGACGGCGTCGCGCCGCTATCAACTATACAGTGCCATTTTAACAATGACTCTTTACAGAGATACGTAGTTTTTGCTATATGACAATATTGCTTGGAAAATTGCTAATAACATTGAAAAAAGGAATCGTAGACCACAATATATACTTTATAAATCCAGAAATCAGCGCAGTGAATTTTTGAACACTAATTTGATGTACGAAATATGAGGTACATATCAAACTACCGATGTTGCTCCTCTCTCTGCTCGCCCCATTCCTCTCGCTCTCATGTTGCCGCGCTCGTGCCATGACGCGTGACCAATTAGGACACTCAAAAGAGGTTGGTATGTTTGGTTACATGATCAGATAATCAAACTCATAGTAAGATCATTATTAAACGTAGCCTGTGCTCGCGCGATGGCTTCCGAGCTTCAATTAAGACACTGAGGAAATCTGTATGCTTGAACTCATCGTGCGACGAGAACGCATCGTGTCATTGTACGATCCTCGACAATTAATACGACGCCTGAGTCTAGTTTGATCTATCATGCAATTACATAAAGAATACAGGATACGATCTCTTAGCATACTCTAGTACATCCAAGACACACACAATAAAATTATACTTATTAACATGCATCTATAATCAGTTGTGCAATTTTAATACTTATTACCTAATAATCGCCGTTTTTAAAAATTCATTTATTGTATAGACTTTTGCCGTTTTTGTGCTTGTCAAAACCTGTAAGAACTGTATCAAAACATGGTATAGTCCCCGGCACGATTCTTGAGCGGTCATTTTGTCCTGCGACCAGTGAAATTTCGATGCTTTTTGGAAGTATCAGGTATCGTTCCTTTTGAGTAAAGAGAAAAAAGTATAATATTGTCGATTAGTCGATAAATTTCATTACATTAGCTACTAGGTTTGTCATTATTTTTTAGTTGTGTTGTAGATTCAGATTCCTCGAGAAATACTTGCAAGGTCTTAAAATTGCATAACGGAATTTTATAAAAAGAAATAGGGGTAAAAAATAATTAACCAGGAACTGGTGGAGGAGATGCCACTTCAGGTGCTGGCGCTGAAAAAGACGAAAGCAAATAGTCACTTTAACATTTATATAAAGTACTATTTTTACTGCGTAAATTATAATTTTATATTAACACTAACTATACTACTAGACGTTATCCTACTGTTAAAAATAAAAATTTAGAACCCGATTGCAGCGCCATCTACCTGTTTCAAATTTGAATCTAAACTATCCCGGGACCCACTTGAACACACACAAAAATAATTCACCTAAATCCTAGAACCCGATTGCAGCGCTACTTACCTTTTGGTTTTTTTTTGGCCAGGGGAAATCCGTTTGAGGACTAAGCCGCGACAGGCACAGAAGCCTGGGGGGATCTTCGCGACCCATGTGAGAGTGTGGGATTCGCCAGATCGGGGGTGCCACTAGCGTGCCCGGTCAGAACCGGTGCCACGCTGTTGCCACTCCCCAGTTAGGGATACCCACTAAAACCCCTGGGTATTCCGTCCTGCGCCTTATGCCAGGTCTACGGGATTGGGATTCCCAGCTCCGCTATGCCCTGGCAGGCGTGGGCCTCGCTCACTTGGCCTCTTCCAATGCCGGGGATCTCCTCCCCTGGCGCCTACATGGTCTAATCCGTGCGTGGGGCGGTCTGTAACGCGCCCCACTCTCATCTCGACGACATGTACGGGTGAATGAGAACCCCTGTACCCCAAGGGGCCCCACCCACGCCGCCCGCTTATGGCGGCCGAAGGTCGAAACCCGCCCTCCGGTGCCGGCGCGTCCTCGTTTGGCGGGAGCGGAGCAAGGAGGTCCGCTCGCGCTCCCACTCCGCCTCCTTCTTCGCTGACATGACGTGCTCGTAGAAGGAGGAGACGGCGTCCCATCCGGGTTTGCTCTCGACCATGGTGCGAACCACGGCCGGGAGCGAGGTGTCAAAGCCGGTGAAGGCGACGAGGTCTTGGTGCTGCTCCGTCCATACAGGACACTCCTGGAGTGTATGCAGCGCCGTATCCTCGTCGCCTGTGTCGCAATGGCGGCACCCTGACGTGGGCTCTCGGCCAAGGGGACACAGGTACCTCCCGAAGCAGCCGTGTCCCGAGAGGATCTGTGTCAGCCGAAACGTCAGGGTGCCATATCTTCTGTCCAGCCATTCGCGCAGGACGGGCCTCACCGCCTCGATGGTGGTAGGGCCCGTGCTGGGGTGTCTAAGGCGTTCTTCCCAGACTCCCACGGCTACCTGGCGGAGCTCCGACCGGCACACCTCGATCTCGCGAGGTGCGGGTCTGGAGCCCCTAGCCAGGGCCTCTTTGCGCCATGTATACAGTGACGCCAGGACCTTGGCTACCAGGTGCCATGGGAGAGATCCGGCGAGTAGTGAGGCCGCTTCGAAGGACACCGTACGATATCCTCTTATTGCCCTAACGGCCAATACACGCTGCGCCTGGAGCGCTACTTACCTGGTTCAATCCCGAAACACAATCAAATAAAAAAAAAAAAAAATGAAAACCGATTGCAGCGTCATCTATCAGGACTAATTGTTAATCTAAACCATTCTCAAATCCACGTGAACACATAAAAAAAACATCACAATCATTCCCACTGTTTAGGAGGAGTTCAGCAGCCTACCGGATCCAACTGTAAATGTAAACCATCCCAGGACCCACTTGTACACACATTTTTATTTATCAAAATACGGTTCAATCGTTTAGGAAGAGTTCAGTGACATACAAACGAATAGAAGAATTTTATATATAAAGATTTTTGAGCTAGAAACCCTCGGGGGTTTCCTCAGAACACTCTACCAAAGTTTCACCACAACCTGATCAACGGTTTACGAACGCATCGAGGACAAACATCCAAACATTGATTTTTATTTATAAGATGACGATATTTTTGTAGTTCTGCCAAACATATTTCTTATTACATCAGCTAATTTGGCACATGGTTGCATCTGGATATTCGGTTTCTGATCTTTTTAAAAACAGCATGACTGTTCCGAAACGATTAACTTGTTAATCGGTGGCTTCAAAGCCCGGAACATCAACCCAGGGTTGCAAGTTTATCGGACTGTTACCGGATACACATCATTAAACCTGTCCTTTTTTACGGCAGTAAAGCATGGTCTGTACTTGAGCGACACAAGCAAGAGCTGCGTGATACAGAGATGAATATGTTGTGATGAATGTATGGAGTCACACGGAAAGACCATGTCAAGAACTCCCGCATCCACGGCAGTCTTCATGACCGTGACATAGCAGATAAACTGCAACAGCGTCGCTTACTCCGATAAGGCCACGTTTTACGGAGACCGGCTAACGTCAAAAGGAAAGGTCCAAGAAATGCTGGCTTGTTGCTTTGAAGGACGACATTCATACCAATAGTCCCAAAATTAGATATGCCGAATATCGTGCAATATTAAGTAGGAAAAGTAAGAAAGCGGACCCTGGGCGTCAAAGGGAATGCAACCGGGATTTAAGGCTCGGATCATGATGACACATCAGAAAGTTTGTAATCGAACTATTCGACTTGGTTTACACCATTCTATTTCATCTTCGGACAAAAAGGCACTCTAGCCTACGTCATCCACCCACATTGGGAACGTGTGTGACCGGAAAATTTAACTTCCACATTTCTTACGCATCCATAATTTTGGAATGATCTACCACAAGCTGTGCTTTATAAAAAATATATAATAGTGAAAAGTCTGTCAAAATATCTTCAAGTCTCGAATAAACATGTTCTAGGTGAGCGCACTCTATTCTCTATTAGATCATTGATTAACATTAAAAGTGACATAAGTCAAACGGCAATTTATTTTAAAAAAAATCTGTGTGCAGTTCACACGCAGTAGACGTGAAACTTCAGAGAATATACTCACAGTTAATTATTCTTCTCTTACTTTTATTAATATAAATATAATTTCTTTAGCCTACATCCGTCAATATATTATAATTCAAAATAAACTTTTTATGTATCACTTTCAATTTTTCACGGTTTTAGTCTAAAAAATATTATTATCAGTTTTATTTCGGTCCAAAATGGATCTACGTTTAATCATCGGTCTTATTGACTCTCTTATCTGTGCTGCACAATGTAAAAATCGTATCTCATTCTCTCGAAGGCTTAGTCCTATAGATTTGTATATATATCTCTTTTTAGTGTCGTTTTTTCGTTTCATCGAGTTTCAAATCACATGGAATTTAAAGAAGTTTTACTTCAAAAATATATGAATAAAATACCTGGTGCTGGTTCTGGTGCAGGTGCCGGTTCTGATGCAGGGGCGGGTTGTGCCGGTGGTGCTACAAAAATAAAACAAGTAAACAGTTGTATTAACCGTTCGTCTTACGATACTGTATAGTTGATATAGTCTATTGAACAAATAGACACCACTTTAGAAAAACTCAAGTATGTGTCTATTATGTATTTAGAATACAAAGCACAAATTATAACAACAAGTTTAATCTCTTTTCGTATACTACTCTGTCAAAAAAGTAGCGGGAAAAGGTCAATAATACACAAAATGTTAGTTATTCATTCAAATTTATTTTGTCACCTTCAAAGTATGCTCCTTCAGAAACGATACACTTACGCCAACGAATAATCCAATCATCAAAACGTTTTTAAGCGCTTTTCCGGAATTGAGTTTAGTTCTCGTCGCGAATTCTCCTTTATTTCTTCTACCGAATGAATACGGGTGCCACGAAGTGGTAATTTCAGTTTAGAAAAAAGAAAGAAGTCGGCTGGAGCCATTTCTGGCGAATAAGGTGGTTGCTCGAACATATTTGTTAAATTTTTGGTCAAAAATTTATTCACAATGATGGCCTTGTGCGATTTTGCACCACAATAATGTACCATTATCGTGGTGCAAAATCCAAGAATTTTCTTTCGACAAATCTGGTCTTTTTCGTCGAATTTGCTCTCTTAAACGCCGCACAACGCTCAAAAAATATACTTTATTTATCGTTTGACCTTCCGATAAGAATTTCGAGTGCACAACACCGCGGTAGTCAAGAAAAACAGTCAACCATGACTTTGACTTTTGATCGACTTTGGCGTAGTTTTTTCGGTTTCGGTTCAGTTGAAAGGCGCCACTCCGCAGCTTGTTGACTAGTTTGCATATCAAACACGTAAACCCACATCTCGTCACTAGTAACAATGCGTTTCATGAATGTTGGGTCGGAATTGACTCGTTCTAGCATGTCCTCGGCGACTCTTACGCGGTTGAGTTTTTGGAGAAAATTCAGGACTTTTGGGACTAGCCGAGCTGCAACATGTTTCATACCCCAGTGATTATCTAAAATGATACAGATCGACTCGTGAGACACAGGAAGTGCAGCGGCTATTTCTCTCAAACTTGAATGAGGATTTTCAGTCACTATTTCTTTCACTTTTGCGATGTTAACTTCAGTTGAAGACGTTTATGGCCTACCAGGGCGAGCCAAATCTTTCAGCATATCTCGACCGCTTTTGAACGCTTTGTACCAATCATAAGCACGTGTTTTTGATAAAGTCGATACACCGTAAGCCTTCTGTAACACTTTCAGTGTCTCCGAATACGAAATTCCATTGGCGATGCAAAATTTAACACAAATCCTTTGTTCGATGTTTTTGTCCATTATGAAATTCGCAATACACACTAGATACGATCTAACTAAAACAACGCTGTATTTAATCTAAATGACCGATGCAACTCAAACTCCACGCCAAAATTAAAAACAGTTGTACCAACCTAACAACAAAAAAAAACAAAAAATTGAATTTGGAACCATAAATAAATCATCTATTCTCGATACTTTTTTAACAGAATATATCTCCAATAATTTACAATACTCGAATAAATCTACTGTAAGTAAATAGAAATGAACTCATATCCCTTTTTCAAATTCTTTAATATTTTTATTATTATAAATAAGTCTATATTATATTTTAAAAAAATCAAAAACAGCTCCAGTGTTATGCGTATATCTTTGTATATATTACTCTAATTTACATAAAACATTATAGATTAAGATAAGTACTAACCTGATTCAGCAGGTGGAGGAGCAGCCGGCGGCGCACCTGTAAAGCAGAATTTTGTTTACACAAAAATAACTAACACTTTGTGCTCTATAATCGCATTACTGAAATGACTGAACGTCAAAGTAATCATAAAATTAGCTTCGTTGTCATCAATCAATCGCAGTCCACGGTTGGATGTAGGCCTCCCCAAGTTTGCACAACATATCCCTCTGCTGTCCTCATCCGACACCACACTCGCGATCTTGCACAGATCGTCGGTCCATCGGGCTGAAGGGCATCCTACACTATTTTTACCGAGACGCGGTCTTTACTCCAGATGACCAAAGACGTGGTAGGACGTAAGAGAACCAAGGTAATCGGCATAGCACGTAAAATTGGTAATCTGAAGTGGCAAAGAGCCGTTCATATCTGTTGCAGGACCGAAGGCCATTGAAGTAGACGAGTACTGGAGTGGAGACCGCGTCTCGGTAAAATTGGCTTGAACTCTAAGAATCTTGAATTCATTAGAATAATTATAAATATCAAATACTCTGTATATCAAAATTAGCTTTGAAAATCAGTCACAGGTATACGTCGTTCGAGTAAAATATTAAGAACAATATAGTTAAATGCACAATATAAAAGGATTTATTTATTTTATGTTAGAAAACGAGGATGTGGTAGAATATTAGTTACATGTAATGAAAAATCATTACCAAGTTTCCACTGCTAGAATCAGTTTAGACTGCACTGACTACTTATATAAAAAATGTATTTCAGTACTATCCTAGCTAAATAAGAAAATAAAATTTATCGTTGAAGATTATGAATGCAAGCAATCTTTTTATTGATATATTTTAGAGTGTAATAAGTTCAAGGTCATATTCCTCTCTTTAAAGAATACGTTATAAGATATTTGATACGCGATAGACAAAACTATTTTTATAACCTTCAGCGGGTGCAGCAGGTGCTGCCGCTGGAGTACTCTCAGCAGGCGTGGGGGCCGCTGGAGTACCGTCAGCTGGCGCTGGAGCTGCAGCAGCTGTAGGTGCGGGAGTGGGAGCAGCTTCAGTAGGCGCTCCTTCGGCAGCTGGAGCACTTTCAGCAGCTGGCGCAGCACTCTGCGCCGCATCACCTTCCTGTGATGTTAAATGTAATGATACTAATTGTTCATTATTAATATAATATATATACTTGGAAAAGCTTAAGCAATGTCAATTTAACGATGATATTAATAATAAAGTAAACATTAATATTAGTCATGACCATATTGTTATAAGCTTACTTACGAATACATAAATGACGTTAAATTATGGCAATAATTATGTAAAGAGTGCTACAAATTATCGCGAGTATTTTAATAAATGTCCATTCTCATCTATTAAAAGTATTTATTCGGCTAATTTAATCAAGCCAGTAAAATACTCGCTTAAGTCGACTTTAAAGTTTATTACCTACTGAACTGGTATCATACTCAAGGACGAAAACTAATTACAAGTAGTAAATAGAAAAGAGCAGAATATAGTATTTAATAGTTTCCACTATCACATAAGTACTGCTCACAAAATAGGTAAAACGATGAATTTATCAGGCGTTGTTGTTATGATAACCGCAAAAGATCCCAAACCTGTTATTACAGTTATATAAAGATGGTCGTTGATTGAAATATAAAAATTGGCAAAATTAACTATAATGTTTCCGATGATCGACCACCATGACACTATTATAATAGGACACCTGATCATAAATAAATTAAAGTAAAGATTGATAGTAAACATATTACTTTCGCATTAGACAATTCAATAACATCAGCACAGCCTTGTTATAATTAAATTTTAAATCCACTAATAATTCAACGAGAAACATCATTATGTTAAATGTATACTATGAATTATTAATGGCAGCTTTTATTAATTTCGACCCGATTATTACTTTGTGCGATGAAATTAATTTTAATAAAGCAGTTATTGAAAAAGCAATTTGCGACATTGTTAAAGCGCGAATGTATAAGTGCCTTTTTATTAATGCTATTATTTTGTAAGCATAATATTTTTTTAAATAAAAAAGCAAATTCAGACTATCATGTCGCTTTTCAGACTTACCCCTAGAAGTAATCTGAATGTGCTACCACAACTTCCGAGGATATAAACAATATTGGACAGAACGTCTTTATTCTAATCTCATTGACGATATATATATTCAAACAAGCTTCCTTTTGCATATCGTCCTTTGGAATTTCGATCACAAGTGGGGCAATATTTTCTTTTGTTCTTCATGAATACTATCCAATATTGGTGAAGGGTGTTATAATTTTTTATCACATGATTAGAAGGCGCTATACGTACACAAGATGACAGTTTTCGAACATCAGCGCTCCTGAGCAAAATGCGTACTACGTTTTTATCCGCAATAACCTTTTCAATATATAAATATGTTTATAGCCTTTCAAAGAAAACTCGTATGGAGGAGCTATTCATTGTACTTTATATTAGTTTAGTTTTTCTTTGTCGACATACTATATAGACATTATTAGTTTGTTTCTGGTATAAATGCTATTTTATACAGAAAATATTGGACTAAGTCTTAACATTTTTGCAAAGTGGTTATTATCGAGGGTTCCGATATCTAATAATAAAAGTCGCCCAAGTATATATTTTTTATTGCATGAGTTCAGCAGACAGGCAGACGGCCCACCTGATGGAAAGCAGTTACTGTCACCTATCCACATTTGTAACATCAAAGGTGCTACCAATGTGCTGACGCTCTCTAAAGGGATTCTGGAACCAGGCCACTAATGTCGTAACACAACTCAAGGTTGTTATGGCGGGATATTCTAGACCAGGGGTGGTAGCCTTCCAGGTGGACAAATACCCTACCACCTGGCTGTAGGTTGTTTAGTCGCCTCTTACAACAGGCCGCCCAGCCGAAGACAATTGTATCCTTTCTCCGTACCTGCACGGATAATTATATGGTAATCCACGCAAAATGAAGAGTTAGGTAATGCCAAACGTCCGCTGTATTTGTTATTAAACTTTAAAACAACAAAGAGTATTAATTAAACAAATATACCCAATATCCCAAATCATAATGAATAAATACTGTTGAAATTGATTCTCGATGTGTTTTACAAGTTCAAAATTTCCCACAATTTTTGATCATAGTTCAGGACAGGATACACTTATAAAATCGTATAAAGTGTAGAGGAATATCCCTAGTGTCATGAGTAAAGAAGTCGTTTAGTAACATTATTATAATTTTTGTTTAGACTATGTATTATATTGAAAAAAATCATAATGAAGCTTAAGGTCCTCACTTTGAAGTTTTCGTAACTTATTTTGCTGAGCAAAGTAAGTTATCTATCTACATTATAAGCTAAAATAAGCTCTATATTCTCAAGGCCATTAAGAAGAAACAAACCGTCATTCGAACAAAGTCGCTTTCATAAATTACTTAGTTGTGCCCGTGACTTTACGCGGATTTAGAGATATTTATTCATATTTTCTGAACCCCGCAAGATATTGAAATGAAAAATACACGTATTATTTAAACGATATTTCTGTTTAAATTTATATAAATCTAATCGAAATCTACTCGATAAACTGTCAAACAGACACATAAAGATCTAAGTAGAAGTTTTAATTTAATTTTTTACCTATAATCGGGCTCCATATTATACAATTTTTTTTTATCTGAAATTATACTAATAAATGAAAAATGTCCCCAACTTCTGTCTGTTGTTTGGAATATTGTTTGGCAGCGTTACCACATTAAATAGCTAAGCTGATTCGTTGACCAAAATAAAGACCAGAATTAGGATTATTAAGAAAGTCATTTCACTTTGTAGCTTTTATCGTTTTCTGTTTAAATTGACTTTTCTTATTGCATGAGTTCAGCAGACAGGCAAACGGCCCACATCATGGAAAGCGGTTACCATTGTCTATGAACATTTGTAACACCAAAGGTGCCACAAAGGCGCAGCTGCTCTTTTAAGGAAGACTGGAACCTGGCCACTAATGCCGGAACACAATTCAAGGTTGTTATGGCGGCATATTCTAGACCAGGGGTGGTAGCCATCCAGACGGGCAAATGCCCTACCACCTGGCGAGAATTATAATAATAATCGGCAGACAACCACACACACTGTATATCCCCAAATTAAGCAAGTTACGCTTGTGTTATGGGTAATATACAACGGATCATTCTGGGGCCGATCCCAGACACCCAGACCATAGTAAATAACGGAGAAAATACGTTCCCGAAATTTACTATACCAGGAATCGAACCCGGAGCCTCTGCGTTGCAGTGAGGTAAGCCGGCAAAGGCTTAGTCCGCTCAACCACAGAGGCCGAGAATTAAAACTATAGACAGATATTTATTGTTATATAGATTAGTTTCGATGCCAAGTTAAGCATATAATGGGGCGTCAAAATGTGGATTACATACACTTCGTAAGTTGTAATATTGGCGTTATTTTTAACGCTATAACTAAGACGCGTTTGGCCATATTCAATAACTATAACATTATCCCAGGTGAAGCCCGATTATTATGACAACAGCACGTAATGTCCGATAGCACGGCTCGGGTTTCCCAAGGTTTTTGGGGTAACGGATATTTTATCCGCCACGCTTGTTCAAGTTAATGAAGTTGACACATCGTCGATTTCGATTTGTAGATTTCATCACGTCTTCGTTCACTGTTATTTCGTGATAATTATAACCTCATGGACCTAATATTCTGGTTCTAAGGTTCCTATAAAGAGGTAACGTTCTTTATTAACAATAATTTACGCTAGTATAAGAAAGTATTTTATTTTTAGCCAGCTATTTATTTATATTTAGCTCATGTAGATGCCACTTTTATTAAACACACGTTAAGTTATCGTAATCACTTTCTCGTCCATACAGTTGTATGAATATTGTTACGACCGACAAAGACAAATTCACACCTGCATACCTGTTTTGCACATTTTATTACCTTTCGGCATTTGGACGTCTTTTGTTTACTTTGTGTTTAAAATTTGTGATTAGAAAAACAGCCCATTGTGTATTGTAATCTTTTATGGCAATCATTAGCCAGGTGTGATTCTAGGAAATTCGGTCCACGCGGCTGAGCATACATATTGTATTTGTACAGTATAAAGTAATGTCCCAATCGAGAGCGATAACCACAAGCGAAGCAAGATTTGTGTACATTCGGTAATCTATTTAGTGACGGACTTTCCGCGTGTTATTGAATCGTGCATACGTTTGGACTGTTTGTATTCAGTTATATTTGTACCTGTGTTATACGTGTTTGTATAGTTCTAATAATTTCTATAATAATTCCAACGGCATTTTAATTCGAGTCCTGCAACTCGTAACAATATTTAATGTTTGTGTACTTTATATTTGTATAAGACAACGTTATATTCTTTGGTACGTTGCACTACTTACCACTCTAAAAAACTTATCGGGCTATCCGATTCCGCTGCATAAATTCTTAATCAAATATAGTAAGTTAAGTATGAGTTCAATTTTAAGACCTATTTAAGGTAAAAATGAGAGAAAATGAACAAAATTAATGTTATGAATAATAAATCTATTAATTCCTAACGTCCAATAAAACAAAATTATCAATTTGTCTCTATAAATTTAAGGTTCGTATTTCAGAACAATACTCGACCGCAAACCAAATCCTAAGACATAGAACGAAATAATGATTTCAAATATCTGAAACATCTCAAATGTAAACGACTAAGCATATTTTAATTTACTTTCAACGACAAGTTATTGGAACAGGATCCGTAGTTTTTTTAGATATAAGATATATTCGATAAAGGGCTTTTTCTAAGATTTTCCAGCAAGATAATAAAAACAGTGCACATTCCTTATCTATTCTGAGTTTTTCATTTTGATTGGAATGACACATACTTAGCTGATTAATATTTTTTTATAACATCTAGTTCCTTCTTAAAACAAAATCCAACGTCTCAATATCAAATTATCTCATACTTAGCTTACAAAACAATACACAGATATTGGGTAACTAAACATAGGAGTAAAAAGATAAAACAATAGGTAAAGGGTAACAAAGAATTAGGACCACAACACAATAACATGTAATACAGAAAATTAATTTTATTAAATGTATCTTACAAAAATCATTATTTAATAAATAAATAATTATATTATAAAAAAAATGTTCCGACATGTTCGAAATGGTGATCAATTGACAGTACGCGGTTGTAAGAGGAACTATTTAGTTGGTTGAACCTACTTGGTCCTCGGTTCCGGACTAGCCACTGAAGGTAGGTTTATCACAAAGTAATTAACATTGATATAAGGTCTTATAGTTTATGGTGGGGATTAACACTTCATGCTTCAACCTCTTCCTCTTTTACCTTCTGATCTCCCGGCTTGCCCTTCGACCAGTCTGGCTTTTTCTGTAAGGGAAAATGATAAATATTAATGACGGAAGTATACCGAAAGTGCACACTGATTTATTCACGGCGTATCATGGCCATAATGTAGATACGCCCGCTGATAAATCACTCGAAAGCCGTTCAAGCATTTATGGATCGTAAAAATATATACAAGTGTAAACTCAATCAAGGATATAAATGATTTATATTGCAACTCAATTTAAATTAGGAAAAGTAATGTAAAGGAAGGTGTAACGGAATGTCCATCTACCACGAAAACCCATCGATAATGTCCAAAAAGTAAGTAGTAAAGTTTTCCCATGACTGTCAATTGTTACATTGGCGATTAATCTCAAATCATTGTCAGAAAAAAATTACAAATATCATCATGTTATATCATAACTGATAACGCAAGTATACACTAAGTGGTATTCCTACAATACCCGTATGATTGTTTAGTGTTACTACACTCTAATAAACGATTTTATAAATATAATCACAAAGGTCCTTCTTTCAGCAGTAACTTTTCCCAGTGATTTGAAACTGATCGTCACAATATAAGGTGATAGTTGTGAAACGAAATTCTGTCTGGTTGCTAACAATCCCTGGGCGACGCCTACATTTTTTTCCTACATTTTTACTCATCAACCTTTGTACTAAGATTCAAGATTGATGCATTCGTTAGTTGAATCTTGATTAATTAATTTTTGATTTTATTGTATTTGGTGGGCTAACAGGTGTAATCTTAAAAACTAGGTTACATATATATAAACAAGGAAAAGCCATTGATAAGCCTCCACAGATGGCAGAAATAGATTAATATAAATGTTTAAAATAAGCTTAAAAGGAGAATTATAAACTAAAAATATCCATAATTGTCGAGCAAGAAACTAATTATTAATAGTATAGAGTTCAATTAATAATGCATTTGTAGATGCTAGACTATCCGCAAATAAGTCAATATCCACATGATCCAACTTAATTTATTGAATTCATTGACTGTTCTGATAAAGAACGTATGACGATGGTAATAACATCATTTGTGTCCTTGATTAGTCGTAAATAAATTGCGCTACTAATAATAGACCGATCGCACAATACCACATCTGGGCTACGTTTCAAAAATTAATTGGTACAATGTTTTACAATCCGCCCACGTATAAATCTGAAATTTCTACTTTGTCTGACACATAAGTTAAAATTATATGTGGCGGTTATATTGAGGCTATCGCCAAGTTTGGAGACTGTTTTATATTATCAAAGGACGTGCCCATACTTATATAAATAAATAAAAGTAATTTGTTGACTTTAATAAATTACTTTAATTTAAAAAAATTAAGTAAAAGACTTTAAAAAATGTGGCAAAGTGTGTGATTTAAATAGGTCATCTACTCCAAAAATAGGCAAAGTATTTCTCAACACTCCACACATCGAAGCTTCGCAGCAGTCTTAAAAATTCTTACCTATATACATATATTCTAAAGCTTATATCTTAAGCATATTAACCATCTTTTAGAAAATATTTACAGGCATAATCTACATAAATCAAAGAAGCAAGGCAAGTTTATAATTTCCGCTGAACTCAAATCCTGATTTTTCTTTTCCCAAAAATAAATCGCTAGAGGCTAAAGAAAAACGGATAACTAAGTCCGATGATACTACCTCGTCAATAAGGCGTTGTATGATAGACACGATCAACCTGCCAAAATCGTATGCGACGCGACAGCGTGCCAATGTCTACTCTATAAAGAATTCGCAAAGATATTTGTGCCTAGACTGTGAAAAAATAATCTAACATCCAGTCTAATAATGATCTATTCAGAAGCTGTGCTGAAAATATACCATGCCACGTGAATGAGCAATGTCTATAATCAAAATGTGTCGGAATATGTGGGCTCGGTTTAGTTTCCATTTACCTTGCTTCCAGCGCCACCCTGTGAAATATCGTATCATAATTTTGTAACAGAAAAAAATGTCTTTATCTATTTCTTAAATCTTCATCAGTTATTGTTTAGTGATAAGAAATATTCTATGCATGGTATGGAATACAAAAAGTTTGTTATGACTGTATCAACGATGTAAATGCTTGAAACTGATAAAGCCTAGTGATGTGTTGTTGTAAACTTTGATGCTCAATTCCAATTGTATCAAGTTCTCCTAAGCTATATTGATTTAAACGTGTTAGTCACTAACAGGAAAAAATTGCTTTAGCTGTACTGTATATTTTTCAAAGGATTTGCAAAGCTTTGCAGGGGATGGCCTGAATACCAATATAAACTCGCATTTAAATCAAAATCCTCTCAGCATAAGCCTTTGGGGATGGTATTTCAATTACAATGTTATACCATGTTCATGAGAACACAAATGCAAGGGTACAAGCGAAATGTAACCTCCCAACCAAACTATCTCACCTTTTTATTTCTCGTTTTGGTCAGTATTAATCGAAAACACTAGTCTAATAATAGAAAAGTTTATTTAAATTATATTAAAGGGTAAATAAAAATAAGTCATCTGTTGTTCGGTGATTTAAAGTAGTTTTTGAGTTATGTGTTAGTCTACTTCTTTCCGATGGCCCAGTCAGCCTTCTCCGCTTTCTTAGCCTGTTGGATGGAACACGTATACAGTGACCCCCTTATTCGTAAATGTTAAAACAATTATGAGGCCTTCTTTCTATTTGGAAACAAAATTTAAACTCATTACAATAACTAATGATCTCAGTAGACTAAATGATTATTTTTGTTTATGTTTCGTTATTGATAATATAATAAGTACATGATTATAATTACGGCATCACAATATCCCCTCCTCTCAATTTTTGACGTTTTATTATTTAAAAACCTTTTTAGAGAAAATCAGTCCTAAGATGTGAGAGAAACTTATCAACACTTTTAATTTTTAACATATTTGGTTTAAATAATATGTTTTTACAATAATAAAACGAGAGAAATAAATGTAAACTGTTGTGTAATCTAAATTATATAGGGTTTAGAGGTTTTCAAGAATTGTGTTTTTTATTGAATGATTATCATTCTCATATTAGGCTCCCGTGTATTTGATAGTAATTTAAGCGCTTGGGATGAAGAACGTTATTTATTACTATAAAATGGTTTTACTTATTTGAAACCAGTACTAGGGATTTAATGTATAGTTAGATTTCTACACAGTGTATCTACATAAAAATACACAATAAAAACGTCTTCCAAATACATGACGTCGTTTTAAACTTTTTAGTGAGGTATATATTTTGATTGATTTAGTTTTCTGTTACCAATAAAAGAAACACCTCAAAATACAGTATATCGAGTAGAGAAAGGGAACACTTTCTTAAAAAGAGCACCATCGCAAAAATATGTTACGAATAAGGGGGCGAATGTTATTGTTTGTTAAGATTCCTTCTTATGGTTCTTGCAAAATAATCGAAGTATGTTATTAATAGCCTCGTGGGAATCGAACCCTCGGATGGCTTTTATAAAAGTAAAACGATACCATGCAATATTGTTTATTTCGAGTGTTATATTGTAAGATTATAGAATTAAATATTGATGTAACTTAACTAAAGTTTCTGTTAATGCCAATATTAATAGATTTAAATTAAATTCACTTTATGAAATATTCTAAAAGTGTAAAAGAATAAGCTTTATATAATTTTTTAACATAAATATAAATCGTGAATACTTTAAACATTTCATTTCTTATATTGATAATTAGAATTTAATATTAATGCTTATTCCATCCAGATTAACTTCAAAAATAGTCATTATTGTCAGCATATAATTGCGTCTCTTTTATTTTTGACTTTATATCCGCATTGATACAATCGGAGTATGCTCTGACCGAGGGTGCTTGTACGAGTTAACTTTATACGAGTATATACGGATAGCAGTTTATACTCATCCCAGTTTACTCGTATCAATTTCTTCATTTTCAAATAGATTTTCCGAATTAAAAATATCAGACCAGTTCACGCCGTTTTTTGTCAAGCTATCTTAGTAGAGTAGTAAAAATTGAGTACGTTCCAATTTAACTCGGATCAAACACATTTGTCCGAGTATATTTCGATTGCTAGTTGCCACGAGACGAATGGTATCTTAGTAACTATCTAAGTAACTATCGCGTTCACTATACTATCTTAGTATAGTGAACGCGAGATAAATGATCAAGACTAACCAAATATTTCTTTCCTTAAACTTAGATTTTCGTCTTATAACAATATTTACCTCTTTGTCTTCCTCTTCGAGGGTGAATTCCTTCTTTTTAACAACCTTCAATTGGTTACGGAAGTTGAATTCGGCGGCCTTCTTCTGGAGCTTGGCGAATTTGTTCTCGTATTTGGACACCTTCTTTAGTGTGGGTTTGACGCTATTGAAAAATACAACATAAATGAATACATACAAAGCGATTCATAACGCCGATAAAGCTATCCACCATTCGAACAGACTATTGATATGACTTGCAAGTATTATAAGTAATATAATATCTTAGAAATATTTGATATAAGTAATATAATATCTTAGAAATATTTGATGACATGTGGAAAGGGGACATGTTACTATTGGAAAATATTGACAAAATGGGCAATAAAGGCTTTTTATTCTTATTTTGCTTCTTATATATCTCCTTCATCATTAGCTATTAGGTACTAACAGCAAGCTCAGCAGCGTTGTTTCAGGGTCTAATATGTATTTTATGCATATTGCATCTACCTTAATTCGATGTAAAAAAACATAAAAATAACAGATATCTCCTTTGTCCAATCATGTCACGTTAGTACTGTATCGCTATGTCATTATAAACAAACTTATCGGAATTATTTATTTTGTGCTACAATATCAATTTTATACGTATATGTTATTATGTAATTAGGTATCTCTGGTGGAGGACCTCAACGATACATCTATTATATACAAAAGACTGTCTTACATTTTTTACATGGGGTCTGTAGGTTTCCAGTCAATAAGAAAAAGCGGTACAGGTGTTATTGAAATTCTTTATACACGGAAATAATAAATTACAAATAAGAAACACTAGAGCCTCCTGCGAGACTTCGCTCATGTAATTAATGTGAAAATTCCAGACCCTATTAGTAAGGTGTTTATGAGCTGTCATATAATAAACCTTAAAACATGCTTCAAAATAAGACCACTTAGTAGTTTAGTATTACATAATTTTAATTGAATATAAGAAAGTGTTAGATGTAGGTATACTCACAATTTGCCTCTGAGGTCGTTGACTTGAGAGTTCAGGTCAGCGATCTATGAAAACAATGAAAATATTATATACAAATAAAAAATATATACAAAACGCTCACGACATCTTAAAGAAACCAATTACTTACGTTGGAAAAACGAAAGCAATATATTATATTAGAATCAGAATTACAGAGAGTTTAAAGTAATATTGATATGGTTACAGGAGTTACCAGTGACTCAAGAGTTTGTCGATTTAAGTTTGTTTAACAGAATAAAGAATAATTATATATAGTAGTTTAGCAAAACAATAAACTAAGAGTAATTGTGGAAATACGTTCCACAAGTTTATTCATAAACTGATATTTGAAATAAATACAGAAAACAAATTCTAAACTTGAACAACCATTTAAATCACTGCAAGTGTAGCTCAAGAAGCTCATGCAATACACATCTCAAGAAAAATGTCATATTCAAAGCCAATACGAAATGAAATATTAAAAGAAACGGATAAAGCATATATACAATGCAGTGTGTATGTATATTGATAAGAATTGTACGCATTAATGCTAGAAAAGCATAGAGCGAAATATAGAATTGAGCGAAGATTAGGCAGTGTTATTTGCGAGCTGAAGATCTGTTTTACGTCTGTAGACTATAAGTACATACTGAAGGAAGTATACAGTGATAGAAATCTGTCCCACATCCTATGATACTGTGGCCTCCCGCATACCTCTAGCCTGCGCTCTCCGCCTACATGGTCCAAGTACCGTACGCTATCCAAACGACTACGCCTCGCGTTCTACTACTCTCGTGCACAACATCTAATAGTTAATCCCGTGACTGGAAGCTGGTCGTCGGCAGCTCCTGCGCTCTCAGTATTATGAGTGTATTCACAAAATTACATTTAGGTGCAGAATATTTTACATGTGCAACAAAAATAACACCAGCGTCAACAACATCATACGCCCCTGGCAATGCGATCGAAAATCGTGTATAATATAAGTTGTAACTCAATTGTGTGTAGATATCAGTGATCGAAGTTGTAACATTTGAGCGCCAAATTTGTTATGTACGTCTGTCGAGTGATGATAATATGTTGGTATTACATACATGTCAACATCAAGAAATGAATAACATAGCCATCACAATGTATATGGTTCACGTTGCATACAATGTGTATCATGATGTGACGGTGCAAAATCGATCGATACATACAAATTTAGTAATCAGGTACAGATATGTTTTTGTTTAGTGTTTTGGACTCGCAAGTGAGCATAGTATATACCACTCAATGTCCCGAACAGTGTTGTAGAGTGGGCCACGCGGACTCAGGTTCGCCAGGAGAGGAATGGCCGAGTTTGACCAGAGCATGGCACTATCATTAGAAACACTCGGTGTCCATACGAGTATTGCAAAAGGTTTTAGGGTGTTTTCAGCAACCGAACACGCAAAACATATCGCGCGGAATGTAACGGCACATACATGAAAAGTTGGAGATTTGGAACAAGAAGTTTCACTTACACTATGCACTTGCGTGTGCCAATAGAGGAACAAGGTCAACGTTCCGACAATATTTAACGGCAACGCTACTGTTATCGTAAAAAGAGAAAATTCAGTAAGGCCTTTAAGCTCGCCACCACACATGAAGCGTAACACTGCCGGGTGCAGAGATTATGCAGGATTATATATTTAGCACGCATTTAATATATTAAAGTGCCATACTACTCAAAGATGGGTTAATAAGGAATCGGAAGCATGATATTTGTTAATGTGCATGCATCAGGGATAAAACTGGACGAGATAAGCCGATGACATTGAAAATGAACGTTTATGTACGCATACACTGGTTGGCATTCGCTCATTGCAATGTTTTTATGTGAGTACATTCACTTAGAGGAACGAGTATGTTTTATCGAAAGATAATTGCGTCATAGATAGATGGTGTTAGATGATAATATCGAAGATGAAAATGTGTCGATGGCTGTTAGGCGAAATTCACATGCTCGCCGTCCACATGAAAGGTAAGTGCGCAGTGTGGTGGTTATTGTATGCCGATGGCGATGGTCCGTGACGGTTACTGTAGTTAGTGTAGTTAATGGTGTAAGCTCCATGTCGGATGACGCGCCGCCGGTTGGCGGGATCGATTTTGCACCGCACGGCTTCGGGCGCGCGATCGCCCCTAATCTACGACACGCACACACCCGCTCTACAAGTATAGCACCATCGAATCGGTTGTTCCACGTTATTTACAATTCATCTCAATAACAAACAACCGAAAACTTATAAAGCATTGTCAATCTTATGGATATAAACACGAACTGTCACACGCGCACGTTTGTTACAGAATCGATGACTGTGGTATTCACAATGGTTATAAAGTATTGGTCCAATACCTCATAATCTCTTTTCCTGACTTCATGTTCCAAATCCCACTTCTGGCCCTCACACACATACATGCGGTCATAATACTCCTGTATTATTCTCTTGAGCATTGCTATAGAAAAAGGAAAGACAGATTATTGAGCCAGCAGAATGAGCATGGGCATCGGTGTGAGAGTGACCTGCGTCTGTCGACCCGAGCGACGTGTGCATGTGTGCGGTGAGCCGTACAACTATCATGTCATCATGTCATTGTAACAACTAAATCAGAATAAAATCATGTCATAATGCATTCCCAATCCTAGTATGCAGTTTACCTCCATTTTCCTAATTTCGATCGCTCGTTCTAGTTCATATTTATCCCCTTCAAGGCTGTATATTCTGTGCCAGTACATTTGACAAATCGTCTGCAGTTCCGCTAAAGAAAAACAATCACATTTTAAGGTATAACAATATTGGGCCGCTTCGGAGACAGCCCCAGTTCACGGATCTGAATGTGTTGTGTGTGGTACACGAGATGTGGGTCAAGCGTAAGCAAAGCTACATGACCATAATATATATAAAGGTGGGCATCAGATGGACTATTACTGCGTCGAATCTATGTGGTTATTGACTTAAAACCGATGAGAATATCTACAGTAGTCTATTGCAGCACCGGAGTCGCCACAACGCGGGTCATTGTTATTTCAGCGTTTAAAATTTAACGAGTTATCCACACTGTTAAGTTTGTTGAGATATATATATATATATATATATTTACTGTCAGCTTCCTATTATTTGTATTTTAAATCGGCTGCGAAAAACAAAACAATGTTTTAGACTAGTCACATTATCGGCATGAACTACTTAAACGATGAGCGTAAGAATATAATTGCGCCCAAACCAAATCAGACCTCGAGCTCTCTGCGCGCCACTTCCACCTCGTGGTCGTACTTCTCCTCTTCAAGCTTGCCGATACGCTGATAGTATCCAGTTATGATGCTCGTGAGAGCCGCTACAACATCAACCGAGAGTTAAGCCATGCTTTCCTAAGGCGAAGATGTCGTCAGAAACATATCGTAATATAGCGTTCTAAAATTGATCGTAAAAAGGCCGCAGAACCACATCGTCACGTATTCAGAGAATACAGTTGAATGAAAATATTTCACACTATATTGCGACTGAAATTTGACGGCAACAGCCTTATCAGGAAACCATAGTGTTACTCGCACGTCTATCGGGTACGCCGCAGGTTGAAGGTACCCACGCATCATGGACGGACAGTAAGCCAGTGTGAGTCTCAAGAAGAAAGATTATATTAAAAAATAGAAGGTAGTAAGTATTCGCATATGAGTTTATCGTTTCACATAGAGCTAAGAAGTAGAAAATCGTATTAGAATGGCAAGATTAAGGCTGCAACGGGACGAGTCCCGCGGCCTACACACCAACGCTAAGAACTTAAATCTGTTGTTAAACCAGAAGTAGCGACAACACGGGAAATTTCACAAATTAAATTATTAAGTAACGTAAGTATTAAAAATGTGAGTAAAGTATTGTGAATTCGTCAAAATAGACTTGCTCTATCGTAGTTCGTCTCACTACCTCCATATCTTTCCTTTTAACGATGTATTCCAGATCGAACTTTTCGTCTTCAAGTTGATTGATGCGTTCGTGGTAATCTTTGCAAACCCTCTTAATAGTATCTATAATACGACACAACACAAAATGTACAAAAATATCATAATTAATGACGATTTATGAACTATTATTACACTCGTTGTTTTGTAAAGTGTTATTGGTACTGATCCTAAGTTAATAATATATAAAGTTTTTGGGAACTATTTCTGAACTAATCTGAAAACATGCTAATCTGTGATGTAATTCATAAGTGATGAAATAAAAGTTCACTACAGACTATTGGAAATATTGTTACCTTCATTTGCATCTTCAATGTTCTTGGCTTTACCACACCTCTCTTCAATGATACGCCTTCTTTCGGCGGCTTTGCGTTCCTGCTCTTTCTTTAATTCCTCAGCGGCTTTCTTACGCAGCAGCAACTGTTATCAAAGATGATGTGTTATAAATCCTCACCCCACTGTTTCTTTGCATCTTATATATTAAAATTAATATCAGAACAATCTAGAGCGATTTATTTTTTAAGTTTAGGGAGAAAAAAAACCTTTCTACCATTACAGTTACAGTTATTTTGCCAGTATTTAAAATAAAAAGGTATTTTCAGCAGGGCAACAGATTTTTTATTATGAAAATACAGACACGTAAAACCCGGGAAAAGTAATGTTACTAAAGACGTATATTTCTAAATCTACTAAAGATGTCTAATAAACGTACAAACTGTCATATTTAGTAAGTCCTAATATCACATGGTTTCGAAGTTAGTAAATCCCGGAGAATTAGCTGTCTATCAGCTAAAATCGCATTGAAATCGGCCCAGTAGTGTTTATGTGAATCCCAAACGAACCGACAAGAAATCTGCCTGTCTAGAATTTTATAATATTATAGATTTTTAAGGGTATTCGAAACTGCTAGAAAAGTAATAAACAAATTTCAACAAAGTAAATTATTCAAATATCTGTAAAAGTACGCAAAATTTATTGAAAGTCTACTAGTATTCAAAACTAGGAATAAAAATATACGAATAGGTACAAACATTCAACTTTACGCATCGCTGTACAATATTGATTAAAAAGTAAAAGTATATATGTAATGCTTTTCGATCAACTTTAAGCATTGTATGAGAATCAATTAGTTAAACCCACATTTAGCTTTTAAGAAAATCTTAATCATGTTCTTAATTGCTCTTAAACAAAAGGAAACGTTGTTTTTTTTCCAAAACTAATTTAAAAAATTGAATAACCTGTGTAATAAAATACTCACCCTGAGTTTCTTCTTTCTTTCAGGTGTCATGAAACCCTTCTTCGCCTTCTTGGCCTTGGAGGCCTCCTCCATGCGCTTGCGCACCTCAGCGCGCTTGCGGTCGATTTCGGCCTGTTTGGCCTTCTTCGCCTAAACACATTCAACCGCATGGTAATATGATGTGTGGTTGGAATTTGTGTATATATTTTAATGTTGATGTGTGTTTGTAATCATTTAGTGAGTATGATAAGCTAATAAATGAGTAATGTATAGCTACAGTAGAATCTATTTATAATGAACCGAAGGGAACTAACAAATACGTCATACTAAGCGAACATCATTCAAAGCACACATATATATTATTATACATACTTAGAAAATTATTGTTATGTAATTAATAGATTTTGTTCCAGGCATCATTAACCATAAAAATTGCATCTAGCATTGTTATTTTTGTAGAAGGGTTGTTTTGATTATAATTGAGATAATTGAACATTTTAAGGACAAGATTCTGTCTAAAATTGCTATCATTGTCTCTATAACCGGACACAATTTATAAAAATAAGTTGCGTCATTATATTTTTTAATTAAAATTTAATTATATAATTAAAGTGACGCCGCTTCCGACTTTGTTATAAAAGATTTTATATGAAAACTAAACTAAACAGTCATAATAAACGGATTGTACTATATGCTATTTAAATGGTAAACTTAAAAAAGCTCGGAGTTTTAACTATGTGAATTAAAACTATTTTTACATTTTGAAGTATTGATAAGTTTGTAAATAATGTGTATGGTATCTATTATCTTAATGATAATTTAATTTGAATGTAAAGTGTGTGATGTAAGATGAAATGTGTTGTTGCTTCGTCTTCTTGTACTTTACCTCCTCGAGACGCTTTTTCTGTAAAAATAGACACGAATTGATTAGGATATTGCTGAAAAACTATCTCTAATATAAAAAAAAGAAACCAATGTGTTATTATTATCACTATAAATATATGGTTCTAAATGTTGTAAAACATAATATGCCAGTCTAAATATTAGAAAATATATGATTTTATTGAATTAAAAGTAAGAAAATTTTGTTGGTTTTCCTTTTTATGATTGAGTAAGAATATATCTTGTTTTTATTGATAATGACATGAAATTTTAACATAGCTTTAGCTTATCGAGATTAAATGCGCTATTAGTACTACAAATAATATAATTGTCAAATAATTGTGAATAAGACATTTGTAAAACAAAAAATATTCTTATTGTAAGTGAGTAAGTGTATATAATAATACAATTTAATTAATTTATATAGCTATCTATGGTCTCTAATTGTTATGAAATACAAATGCTGGGTGTAAAACCTAGCGAACATTATTTCTCTACCTTTTACTATTTTATGCTAATTTGAAAATAAAACACAGAAATAATGCTCGTTGGCTATTGTGCTTTAAGTTACATAAGTTTTGTAATAAATTATTATAGTAGTTTGACAATTAAATAAGGTGCATATCGAATTACGTCTACGTGTGATTATCTACTTATAGTGACTTAACAATATTGAAAATAATAAAAATATTATGTTAGAGATACATAGTGCGAAGTGGTAGAAGTTATTTACGAATTAATTTAGCGAATTAATTATTTTTTATGCATTATTATACTTTTTGTGCTCGTTACATCTATAAAGCTGTTATTAAATTTAATAGTATAATTAAATTTATGTAAATAATAAACAATGTGCATTATTATATATTGCATAATAAACGGTTAAATTTACTGAACTCAATTATGTGCTTATTAAGAATTTAGTTCAGTCTGCCAACATCGACTTGAATCACTTACAATCTTTAATAATAGGTATCTAGAAAAAATAACTGCTGGAAAAGAAATTCAAATTTAAAACTAATGGTACGTGTACGTATATCTTGAGTTGTCTGGAAGAAATCGCTAGGGGGATAGCGATAAATCCTGTCCAGACCTCCTACCCATTGTGTGCTACCACAATAGTACTACTTTATAACTTTTCTATCATTGTTTAAAATAAAGTGCTATTCATACTATTTATTTAATTATTTTATATTCTTTGTCTAATTTAAAATACACTTGAAAACGCTGCATCTCTATAACAAAATAAATTAATTATATGTGACTACACAACCAATTTGCAAACTCAATTCTATAAATCCTTTAATTTCTCAGAATTCATCTTTAAATCTGCTGCTATTTATTAGTATTTTCAATAAATATATCTTATCATTGTGCTATTAACTACAAATTACCTACTTATGAAAAGATTCAGTGAACCCTATAGGGGTTCCGGGAAGATGAAAATGCCATATTTCTAAATTAAATATAATATATTTGCGCTTGTTCGGTGATAAGTGTTTGTAAGTATGTAGATTAGTAAAGAAAAGCCAATTACCTCAATTGTCTCGAGGAGACACGGTACTCAATACTGCGTTGATGTAAGCAGAAAAGCGTTGTTTAAAGATTTCCATAAAAACGTTGCAGGTGGCCGGATCAAATATAATGAAACAGAAAAATAAAAACACATTGTGTTATTATGAGAACTAAATTAGGCATTTTTAATACAAACGACTTGTATTTTAATCTACGTGAACAATATTAAACATATTTTTACGAAGAGTATCGAAGAACTACACTCTCCGAGCAGGAACGGAAAAAGAGTACTAATTCCTGCGGCCTATCGTAAGAGGCGACAAAACAACGCACAGTCAGGGAGTAGGGCATTTGCCCGACTGAATGGCTACCACCACTGTTCTAGAGTACATACCCTAGAACAGTGGTGGAACTCTAGAACTCAACTCAGAGTTGTTATGCCATAGCGTATACATATACGCCATGCCATAACAACTCTGAGTTGTATTCCGGCATCAGTGGCCAGGTTCCAGTTTCTCCTTCAAGGCCGGCAGCACATTGGCAGCACCTCTGGCGTTGCTAAAGTCCATAGGCGACGGTAACCACTTTCCATCACAGTTGGGCCGTCAGCCTGTCTGCTGTGCTTCAGCAATAAAAAAAAGAACATTTAATTTTTTTTTTTTTTTTCCTTTTCTAGTCCAGTATGGAGATATGTATATGAATAGGCATCCTATTTTTCTACATAATTACTAAGCCAAGTGTGGTAAGATAGGTAGGTAACGCTACTTATTTTATAACCAAAAGGACCTGGAAAGAAAAGTTATCACTAATGGACATGTGCTACATCAGGGGCGTTACCAACATGTTCAGCGTCTAAGAAATTAAATGACGTATTTCTTAAATTACCCCATATCGTAGTACAAGGGAAAATCTCGGTGGAAAGTTTCCTCCAAGTCATTAGTCAATATAAACGTTTTATAGACACGTTGTAGAATTAAGCGTGGTAGCTCAAAGAAATGAGGATGACCATCGCAATCATGGCGAACGGTGAGGTAGTGGACATCCGATCAAACAGTTTTTCAGAACATTGCCCGCTAAACAGACGCTACAATACGCAAAGAGATGCCGCCTCTCCTTAGGCGAAGCAACTCTCAACAATCTGTTAGTGTGAGATCGTCTATTATACGAAAAGCATGTCGCTGCCTGGAGAGAAGAACGGTCTACAAACTAAACTGCAGGCGTCCCGGCCTATAAATATGAGCGGAATTCTATGGCCTGATTTGCACTTTGTAATATACAAGTTGTTGCTGAAGTGTGAAATACTGCTTGGACCGATGGAACAACTTGAGAAGGTAGATACGTATGAAGGTAGATAGATACCTTTACAGGTGTTATTGTACAACGGTAGTAATTTACCGTCTGGTCAATTGTCAGAAGTAGAACTTAAAAGTCAGTTGTCGTCTCTTTATCATTCTTTATACCATAAAATTTCTAAAACAGATGATCTCAAGTGATTTAAATATTTTGCAAAAGTTAAATTATCTTCTATCTTAAAATACATTAATTATCTTCATCCAGCCGGCACGATGTTGGATGAAAAATTTCTTTAATTAACCTATAACTTCTTTTGCTTTTGGTTCGTTCCTTACCTTACTTCATCATCCGCCATTTTGTATGTGTTGGTTTAGGTGTCCTAAAACAAGAGAAATTAAATTTATTTATTAACTAAAATATTACAGTATTATTTATATTGAGTTAGAGTAAGCTTGTAGATTTCTTTAAGAACCTTAAAGAAGCCCACAAACTTACTCTAACTCAGTATGAATAAGAACGTTACAATATAAACTTGAAATATGATTGTAAAATAATAATTTTTGTGGGTTCGTAAAAGCGTTTATAAATCTATAGATGAATATTTTAATTTTTGTATTTAATGCATAGCATTGTGTATTTTAATATATTTAAGTCTTTTTGATAGACATTTAAAATTAATTTATAGTTTTCTTTATTTTTATTTAATAATTTTATTGTATTGTATTTAAATCCTAAAAGTTAATTTTGATTAAAATCAATAAATAATGCAAATTAAATAAAACAATTACATTTCAAAAGTTATCACAATACATTCATTAATGACGTGCAATATGGCCATCATCGAACAAAACTGGCATTCGAAACTATTTGGCATCTCGCCAAGTATATGCTAAGATGATAACTACCGACACTTGATACTCAAAATTCTGCTATTAGGTGCATAATGCACAAGTTAATAGCCTATATTTCTTAATAAAAGTTATCAAACAAAACATTTTACATATCTTAACAAACGAACATTATGAAAGAGTTCATTACTTGCAGAATGTCTATAAAATCAAAAATAGTTCGCGGATATTGTAAGTAGAAACACCGTGAAAAATCAAATTTATTCCACATAGTAAAACGTTGCCAATGTAATGAAAATGCCACAATTAGCCTCGGGTGTTTCCGCCACTGTTCGGGTTACATCGGGTGATGCGCGCACGCTTGAAATAGGTTGGCTCGCATTCCCGCCTGTCCTAATTTGGTGGCACGATCTTGCCACCCTGCTTACTCGGGTTTCGAACGTCACAGTAAACACACCTATGCAGTAATTAGATATGTTCTGCTATTATCTAAGTTGATAAAACATTATATTATTTTAATGTTTTAATTGCCGTCAAATAACTAAAGCTATACTTGTAAAAACGGAAATAATTTAAAACTAACAATAACATTTAGTTTTCTACATTTATATTTAGGTGTGGAGTGGGACATCTAAACTTATCCCTAACACAATGCCATCATTATAATCAATCAATAGCTTATCGAAGTATCCAATGTCTATGGCAATGTGTCAGTTGGGTAATTATGACAGTATCGTTTACCGCATAACAGTGACGACTCATATGCATACATAATCCATTACGCAGACTTGAAACATTATAGATTCAAACGTTTGCAACGTCACTAAAACCGCGATTTAACATGTAAAATACACAGTAGGCGTGCGAGTTCACACACTGCCGTGGGAACGATGCATCACGGTGTTCCATTACACCAAGACATTGATATATCACTTCACTGAACGATAAACGCACTTAACAATTTCAAAGCGTCGAGGAATTTCGACTTTTATGTTAGATATATATATTATATTTTAAACGCCACTATAACTCACCTACGGAAAGAAAAGAGGATGGCCCTAAAAGATGGTTCAGCCAACACGAGCCACAGCTGCTGACTGGTGCGAGGCGGGCGGCAAGGCGCGGTGGGCAGTGCGTAGGCGCTGGCTGCCGCTTCCCCGCACCCCCTCATCCGCCCAAAGCCGCCCAAGTGAGCGAGCATACACAGAACTCCCTCCTTCCGCACGAACCGCAGATCCCCCGTTTCAGTATAGACATTTTTAGAGCAGTGTCGTTTTGACACCAACACCGAAATAACATCAGGTCTGAAGCTCCAGTTTGAAACTTCTCAGATGCCTCGTAAACTTTTTGTGGAACGATGTTGCCATGTGCTTATACAATTTTATAATCCGACTGGATAATAAAGCGCTAATTAGCAAATACGGAACTGAGTAACTTTTCTCTTATAAACTGCACTAAGACACTCATGTCGCTCCTCATGTGAAGAAAAATAATACATATTCTGCTTTAAGAAATTAATAGATATATGGGTATGGTTGTATAGTTTAGATTTAGAATAATGTTTATTGACAGCGAAGCAAGCATCCTTTGAGTTTTGATTGAAACCCATTAAATAATAAGCCATTTATTTATTTTATAATTCAACATTATAATAATTTATTTTCATGAATTGGTTTAGTATTTTCAATGAGTTTTATTACTTATTTGAATTTTATTTTTCATGTTTAATCTGTCGTTTCAACCAATTTGTGTTCAAAAGTGAAGAATTAAATTAAAATCTCGTTTAAAACTTTTAAAAAGCCAAATATGAACTGGTTGATGTGAATTTAAATTACAAAATAAAAGACATTAAATAGGTATAAATAAAACTTAACTGCCATTCAAAAAAATTTCAAGATACAAATATATTTTTTGTTGAGAATATGATCAGCTTTTATTTATAAAAATAAAAATCGTCATGTTAGGTTAAAAATACAATCATCTTATTGACTTTATTACATACTTTTGTGAACCGAATTTTACATTCATATGAGCAGGAACACGTGAATTAAACTGTGTTTTAGCTAATAAATATTCTTTAATTTTTGCAGCGTGTTAACGCGTGCCAGACTTCTAGGCACCTTACCCATAGAGATGGTGACCAAGGCTCAGTATTCTACATATAGTCTTACAATATAAATTGTATTAGTTTGTAATATTTTAATTTTAAATTATGTAGATCAATGATTAATTAATCCAACAAAAAGATATTGGCATTGGGACCCTCGGGCCATGGAGGTCTATAGCACATCACCTATATCGAGACCTCTCAACGCATCTGATTGAGGTCTCATGTGACCAAAAAGTTGGCTTGTACCTGGGCAACGCATGAGAGATAACGTTGTAATGCGACCAGCATTTTGGTAACGCTCCCCACCGCGCGATATGCAGTCAATTTTTACTTATACATTTATAAAATGTTATTTTTTAAGTATAGTTTTATTTATAGTATAGTTTAATTAGGAGACCGGAACGCTGGAGCTAAACTCGCTCAAAGGATTAGCTTCTGTATCCAGCGAGACAATGCTGCCAGGCCAACATAATGCCCAGCGACGGTGGTCTGGTCGGGCTTTAGTATAGGTTTTTATTTTTTTACTATTATATATATATATATATATATATATATATATATATATATATATATACATGTAAGTTAGTTTTATTTTTAGTAGTTTAATATTAATTAGAATATGATTTAATAAAAAAATTATAGCAGTTTAATTAGTTAATAATTAAAACATTAACTATAATGTTCTTTCTACAAATATATATTGATTTGATTTAATAGAGGGATAGAGGGAACACCTCTATTCTATTATTATTATCTATTCTATAGATTATATGGGTCGGAATGTTGGGCCACTAAAGCGATAAACCACAAACGTCTCCACTCAGCTGAGATGAGAATGTTGAGATGTGTGGTGTCACAAGAATGGATAAGGTGAGAAATGAGTACATAAGGGGATCTTTGAAAGTTGCACCCGTGAATGAAAAATTGAGAGGAAGAAGATTAAGTTGGTATGAGCATATAATGAGGAGGGATGAAAGTCACGTGACAAAAAGAATGTTAAACTTCAAGATAGATGGGTACAAATGTAAAGGTAGACCAAAAAAGATGGATGGATTGTGTGAAGGATGATGTGATGATATGTGGTGTGACAGAAGATGTATGTCAGTAGAGGAGTGTGGAAGGAAAAGACATATTGTGCCGACCCCAAATAATTGGGATATGGTGAAAGAAAAGAGAGAAAGAGGGAACACCTCTGTAACGGTACAAAAGGAGTTTGCAATAAATTTGATATAGACTCTGCAAGTGTTAATTTACTTTGAGACTTTGAACCCAGTAATTCATTTAAAACTATTAGAAGACTTCATTCATTATGCTGTTAACATTTTATACAGACCGTAGAATCAACTTAGTTGTTTAATCAAGGCTACATTGAAAAGCCACGCGACGGTCTAAAGAGCTCTTTAATTTGAATTTAGCTTTTTAGTTTGATATTTTGACTGCTAAAAGATGCATAAAATGTCAGGCTTTATTAGGTTTTAATTTTTCATTGGCAAAGCGTAGTTTACATCACGTATATCTACATACAGTGTACCTGTGTACATGTAGGTATGTGTACATATATCATGTGCATAATTATATAAAAATAAAATAAAATATATATTTTTTTTATATTCTTCTTAGCTTTGCTGTTTACTGTCCATATTGTACTGTTCTTCCTTTTTTATTTTACTTCTTTTTAATTTAATTATACCTAGACATAAGTTGTTAAAAGTATCCTCTCAGTCAGGTTGCCTGGAAGAGATCGCTTTAAGCGATAAGGCCGCCTTTTGTTTTGCCGTTAAATTAACGTAATTATTCATTCTGTCATTGTTTATTTTGGTGATCAATAAAGTATTTTCTATTCTATTATTATGTGTACATACAGATTAGATACATTTCCCTATTAAATTGCATCTATATAGAGCCAATAGCTTGCAGACAAACTGACTATGACATAAAGACAGACTAAATACACATACATATGAAAATTGAAAACATAATGGTTTCATCTGGTCCATAATGGCTGGAGAACTCTAAAAAACAGTCAACTTTGGCATAAATCTGCCGTCGTTATATGACGTATTGAGACACAAATAATCAGCTATTTATAACGATGATGTAAATTGTAATTACCGGCCATGTAGCTGTCAAATCCATGATTTTTAATTTTAGTTTATTGCGCTCTGTACAACAGTAAAAATACTACTTACATTCTTTGATTGATTAACAAAACTGCCGAACATTCTTTTCTCAAAGCTGTTTATAATTTTTGCTTTTATGCAAACAATAATGTTAGCTTAAACATATAAGTTAGCTACAATTTGCAGTTTTAAAACCAGTTACTATATTTTATACATATATCTTCCCAATACCATGTTGTCTATGTGTTAGCCTGCATAGTATACAGGAAAATCCTTGTTTGATTCCAGATAGAGTAAATTCGTAATCGAATCTATCTTAGTCTGGATATCGAGTCTGGAATCAACCCTAGTGGTGTTCGTTGTAACTCATAACCCAAGCGTCACATATTAACTTATAGAACTGTTTACCTACCACTTTATTTAAAAAAAAACTACATTTTAACTGGAGGGTCGAAACCAACACTGAAATATAAATCTTGGATTACAAAAGCTTTGTTTGTCTAAGAATAAATTTCTAATATCTAACCTTTAATATAAAGGAAAGTTATTTGCTTTCCAATAAATACTAGTTCAAATGGAGGTATTTCATTAACAACAATATAATATATCATTCTACAGATACCGTAATTAAAGATATTGCAATCAAACGCTTTCAAGGAAAATTAACTTGGAGGAAAAGGTGCAAGATAAAAGATTGTATGTTTGTTGTAGATATGCAAGTTATTTTTTTTCTTAAAGTTCTGATTTTCTTTTTAATACTGATATTGATTTGGTCCAATCATGTATGTCACTGAAGTTCTTCTAAACGGCTGGACCGATTTTTATGAAACTTTTTGTGTGTGCTGGGGTGAGTCCCGGGATAATTCAGATTCTGAATTTAATCCGGTAGGTGGTGCTGGAATCGGGTTCTAGGATTTTCATGATTTTTTGTGTATTTGAGTGGATTTTTGGATGGTTTTGATTCACTATTGGACCCGGTACATGGTGCTGCAATCAGACTGTAAGATTTTATTTTTTCAGAGCAAGACAACGTTTACAGAGCCATCCAGTCAGATATAAAAAATAAATAAATACGTGTTTCCACGTTACAGTTGGAATATTAATCCATTCACAAAATAAAAAAATAAATGAAGACAAGTATGCAAGTTGCGATGTAGATAAGTATATCTATATTTCAGTCATAGATGTAAACATTAAAGAACTATCTTCTATTAGTAAAGAAGCTTAACTCACAAAGGCTATTTTGCATATAGGTTGAATAAAATAATCCTCAAGCCACTTAACTCAGAATTTTTAATTAGAAAATGTATTACAGTACCTGCATAATGGACCCTGATTTAAATATGTAAAAGATTTCCGGTTTTGCTGTGGGTTTTAATATTCTCCAAGTAATCTTTCAAGTGTCGGCTTGAAATTTAGATGTTAAGAATACACCAATTTTAGGAGTTCAACCAAAAACACTCTTTTCTATTTAAACATAAATTTTGTAGAGTCAGGATAATTAAAAGAAATAACTATTGTTAAACTATTACTTTTATTTGTAGAAGCCATGATAGCTTAATTGATAACACTCTGGAGTCACAAACTCGCGTTTCAAAAGAAACGTTAGTTTAAATCCTGCTCGGGAAGCATGCGCCACTTAGGTAGTTTTCTGACCTACCTAGGTGAGTCAAAAAGTTCTTAGAAGTGCATAATTATACATAAAACCTTTTTGGGAGAAGTTCGATTTTCAAATTAAAGAATGTCAATCACAAAATATTTATTTCAATTGTCACTTGTTTTTGTCAGTTCGTTCGCAAGTGATAAATTGTTTTGTGCAACAAGTAGCTAAAAATGCAAAATTATGGATAAAAGTGAGTTACGGAAGGTGACAAAATATCTCAGCTTGTAAAAATGTCAACAAATTTTTTTGGGACATTCAGCAGACATTAGGGGATGATGCTGCACCCTATTCTACGGTTGTGTACTCGGTGGCTGAATTTAAAAGAGATAGATGAAACTGTAAAGATAACCCACGTTTTGGGCGGCTTTCAACCTCCGTTACAGAAGAAAATGTCAAAAAGCTTGTGAATATGGTTTTGGAAGACAGAAGAATAACTATAAAACATATAGCTGAGATCCTAAAGATATCTTTTGGTAACGTTTAATCCATTTTAATTGATTGATGAAAACGATGCCTTTATACAATTCATGAGACAGCATTATTATTTTGATAAGCGCTTAGTGGAAACTCCTCTTAACGAGTTATCTGACACCAACAAAGGCTTATTGTTTCGGTTTCCTAAATAATGCGCTTTGTTAACTCTCTACTCCTGTAGTGAGCTGAAATTACGTCATCTTAACCGAAGTATCATTTCATGCATAATAATAATCATTTTTTGTACGTTGATGAATGAAAATAAATTCTCATATACATTATACCGACTTATACGGCATGGAGCAGGAAAACGGCGAAGGAAGTCCACAGCGCGAGAATCAAATGTTCAAATAAGTTGCGTTTACGCTGCCCAATACCCTCGTCACTTTTCTGCTTGCTGTCTGTTGTAGATATATTATGTTTCAATAAAAATTATGTAACTTGAAATACATTTAATAAACAAAAACACTACAGGTCATCTGTTTTATAATATTGTCCAAGACAGGGTAGTCATTATTTATACTGAGCGGGAAAAGTAAGTAAACATGCAGTTTTATTTATGTTGACGGCTTGATACGAGCGTTATGTACACAGACCGGTCATTATTCACAGTGACCAAATTGCCCGTAACATATACATTATGTAAACGAGGCAATAGCCTCCTCTAGGTTGTGCCTCATATTCGGATCCTCTGCTTTCCTCATACACATCCAACTGGTGGCATTATTTGTATAGGTAAAGGAAATTTTTGTGAGCACATTGATATAACCCGTGTGAGAAACTCGTAAACTGCCTTATGCCCGGTTTCAATATTGCAAAAACGATTCGTTTTTGATACCGACGGTTAGAATATTGACGCCTGGTAACTCTACTCATGTTTCTATAATGAACTGTCCGTAGCTAGTTGCTCATGAAAGTACCAACTACCGATGGGAGGGATTTTCTAACCGACCGGTAGACTTTTTGTATGGAAACGACAGATGAAGTGTTTCTATATTGTAACCGCTGGTTGTCAACACTACTATTCGTAGGAATTTTATTACCACCCGATTTCGGCCGGTTGCCGGTTTTATTTGGGTTGCAGGTTTTTTTGTCGTTATTAATACGTGATTTTAAATTAAATTAAACTCAATTCTTTTACTTCTTCTTTTGACTTGGATTTAATTTTTATTTATATTTTTAAATTTACTGTTTCTATGTTTAACAGTTCTAATTCCAATTCAAGTATTGCTTACTATTCATCTCTATTAATCTTATAAATGCGAAAGTAACTTTGTCTGTCTGTCTGTCTGTTACCCTTTCACGGAAAAACTACTAGACCGATTTGGTTGAAACTCAGTATAATTATATACTTTTTTGATGACGAGGAGAACATAGCATACTTTTATCCCGAAAAATGGCATAGTTTCTGGAATAAAAGTGTATTTTCTGTTTGCCTGTAATGCTTTCACGGAAAACTATTGAACCGATTTGGCTGAAACTTGGTATATATGTAAGTTCAATATCTAGGCGAGACATACGATACTTTTTATTCCGGAAAAGAGATAGAGTTTGGGATAGATTTATGTAAAGTTTATCCCAGAAAATAGAATAGAATTTGTTTTTTTTATATGTAATTTTTGACAATTTGGTCGTTTTCATCATTTTTGTCACTTTGGTAATTTTGGTCATTTTCGTAATATTCGTAATTTTCGTCGACAAATATTTAAAACAACAAAGTCCTCAGTTCTCAGTTGTTGCCAACACAGATAAAACTTATATGGTTAATGCCACCTTTCTAATAATAAGGTCAAAGGTTTCAGTCATTAATTAGACTACAGTTTTTTGTTATTCTTGAGCTTCATCTGCGATAACGTTATAGTTATCGATTGTGACCTAATGCGTTTTCAATAAAGCGTTAAAAATAACACTGTGAATGAATATAACACTATTAATAGTTATCGTATTAGTACGTACTAACTGTCAATGGTTAACGTCATTAACAATAAATTACAACATCGAAAATAACACATTAAATCCATCGCTACATCTGTGTGAAATGGTGAATAACTATAACAGTATCCCAAAAGAAGCAGTAGCATTATAAAAAAATCCCTAAAACAATTGAATGAAAACAAAAAATTGGATAAGGTTCTCCCACAAAGTTTTCGTCATTTGACTCTGGAACCATAAAAACCGTTATTTTTAGTCTTAACTTATTTAAAAACAATTGCGATCAAAAACCACAAATCACTAAAACTATCGAAAAATTTCTGAAGTGACAACACTGTTTCTTATGACAACACTTTTTTTTACAACAAATCCAATGACATTGGAACAATCATTATTTAAAAAGTTTATATGTTGTTTAGATTACTGCGTTTTGTTCATGCAACATTCATATAAAATGGCTCAGTAATTGTAAGTATATTTAAAGCAGATTGATTGAAAGCTTGATTGTTAATGATAATCGTACCTATATCACAAAAGTCTCTTCTTTTGAAAATGTATTTATTTTGTAGTTGTACCTCAACTTATTGAATTACGTTGCGTGTAGTACTACTATAATTATGTTGCGTTAGTAAAACGCTTGGGAGGGAACTAGTTACTGATAACCGACAGTATTTCTAACTGTCAATGAGCTTGTGAAACGCTCGTATAGCCCTCTTAACGATCGGTTATTGGTAGCTTCAAAATCAATCAGTTACTATTACAGACAACCGTAGGTAAAATTTAGAAACCGGGGGCTTAGACAAACGTGGAGAGTATACCGTCCGTTATCCTAAAAATGAGTCGGATATTATATCAGACTCGAAACCCTAAGATTTGGGATTAATATGATGACACTTTTTGAACTATGTATGCGTCCACCAGCGGATGAGGACAGATAATGCAATTTTAACCAAGTTTAATTAATTTCATCGTGACCAAAGGGCTGGCCTATATTTAGGGCAACAGATTAGCGTTGCCATACAACATGGAAATGCAGCTAGTATTTTGGGAACGGTCCCCACTGATAACGATTTTAAGTGAAAACTGTGCCGGAATAAGCTAACGTTTATGCACCCGAACAATTACACACCACTCCCGGGATATTTCCCGCGGTATTCCCGGGATAAAAAACAGCACACATTTTATAACATAAAATTTACTATCTATCAGTGAAAAAATTACATTGGAATTCGTTTTTTTTAATCTGGCCATTTAAAATTATTCCCAGAAAATTCCCGCGAGATTCTCAGAATAAGTAGTAGCGCAAATTTTAAATCTAAGTATTTGCTGTCGATCAGTGAAAACCGTACCGAAATCGGCCCAGTAGTTTTTACGTGAATCACGAACAAATAGACAAGAAATCTAACAAAATTGTTTTCCATCGTTTATATAGTCTATTCCAGTTTTTTTTAATAGCTTCAATGTACAGACACGGCATGTTTAGAATTTTATAAT
This sequence comes from Dendrolimus houi, assembly GCA_039645545.1. Classification (NCBI taxonomy): domain Eukaryota; kingdom Metazoa; phylum Arthropoda; class Insecta; order Lepidoptera; family Lasiocampidae; genus Dendrolimus; species Dendrolimus houi. The sequence goes on along the minus strand of CM077119.1, from coordinate 19,380,623 downwards.
GTTATAGATTAATTTTTAAGTTTTTTTTATAGTGTAATTTATTTTTAAGATAGTTTAGTTTTAGTTAATATTGTTTTATTTTATTTAGTTTAATCTATTATCTATTTACAATAGTACCTACTCATTGATCTCAAAAGTAATAATAGATGTCTATATTAAAGTAGTACTCCTATTTTTACCTCGAATTCCAAAACGTCTTTCCACTTGACAGTTATTTGCTCAAACCTCATTTCGTACGTCCAGTCGAGCCCGTGCGGAAGCTTAAACAATTTTATTAGAAGTCGAGGAATCTGCCTTTAAAGTACTAGCTTCTTCGCCCGTGACCCGATTTATCTGGTTAGCTCTCGGATTAATAATGTTGGGTGTTAAAAAATCGAACAAGTGCTGTTCAATCTAAATACGGTGAACGGTTCTGTAGATGAGATAAGCGACTACTGTTTGTTTTTTATCACTTGCATACAGGACTTTAAAATAACTTAATCAAAACATTTTTTGTTGTTTTTAAGTTTTACTCCCTTTGAGTTTTTTCAGAATTTTCTACATATGTAGTTATTCATAGTTGGACAATTATGTCGAAGGCTCTTGGATATTTTGAAAGTGAATTAGGTTTTTTATTACTAATTTAAATGTAAATTAATTTAGCTCTTATAAATTTTATGCTGTTTGATAAACCAAATCGTACAGGTTTTAATAAAACACATGTACACGCCCCTAACAACTGCATTTAATTATATATCGGACGAGATCTTGGTCAAACGCAAAAAAATTAAAGTAATCTTTCAAGTTACTCTATCATTCTGTACAAATAACGAACATTGTTTGTTGCACAGAGCTAAGAAAGTCATCGCGCGTCTGTCGCCGCGCCTCTGCTATAGGTGGCAGTAATAATAATAATACTCGTAATAAAGTTGTGCGATAGTCGCACATCTGAGCGCAAGCGGCCGCCATTCTCAACTCGCACGTGGCTAATAAAACATCCCCAAAAATGAGAATTATGCCTAGTTAGTCAGTGATTTGGTGTTCTGATCAAAGTAAAAAGGTGACTAAACAAAATTCTCGAGTATCATATCACATCATATCACAAATAAGTATCTAAGAGTAAGTTTTAGCTTATCAAAAATGAGAGTCAAGGTTACTTTGCAACACAAAACCTCAACGGAGTATAAGCCATCATACATCAGTAAATGCGATAGTGAGGGACGTGTGGGTTGATATCGTTCATATCGATAGTGTCTGTTAGGGTGCCACGTCTTGTCTTGTCTTCGATGACCTAGGCCCCGAATTCTACTTATAGTCTTAAAATATTGTACGTATGTATATAAGGGAAGTTTCTTTCATTGTAGTAGATTATAGATTAGCATATTGTTAAAAAAAAATCTTATGTATATTTTAAATTGTAACGGATAATTTCAGTAATTAGGTAAAATATTATTGATTGTAGTAAATTTGTTTATCAACTATAATGATTTCTTTTATTTTGAACCTAATAATAATACATATTTTATTACGTAATAATCGGGCAAGTCTGTACAAGTTCACGAGCCATGAAGACCTAAACCAATTTCTTGTCATGATAAAAATAATAATATACCGACTCTATCCACCGCACTTTAAGGACCAGATGGCTGATCTAAGACAATAGTTGAATCTAGAAATGGTGACTCCCATTGGCAGATTCAGTTTGTATGGAAAATATTGCCATGCCACCTCTATTAGGGGCCGCACGGCGGGGATGGGGGAATCTCTGCTCTGTGGTTTGTTGCTTGCTCGTAAGAATGGTAAAATATCATCAAACAACCACCATAAGGAAAAATAAATCAATGTCGGCACAAACGTTTCAGCACATAAGCAAGTGAGCTTTTAAAATGTAACAAATATATGCATGAATTCAAATATTTTTATCATAAATCAGAATATTATTGAATAAGAACCTACATTTGGCAAACACTTTGTATCAAATAACGTACCCCAGCTTGTGAATATTTTTAGGATTCCGCAGCCATTTAGAAACCATCATAATTTATTTCATTACGTATATCTATACTTTATTAGTACTTTATTAGGAATTTATGACTACGATTATATTAGTTCTATTTCTCTTGTACTCCACCAAGTTTGTTTAATTTTCTTTTAAAATTAGAAATCAGAAATCGGGTTGCCTGAAAGATATCGCTTAACGATAAAGCATCCCATTGTTCTAATGCACATGTGTCCATATTAATTGTCTAGGTTTAAGGTTATGATGGACAATAAAGAGTCTTTCATTCATATGCGTCTGTATATATGTGTGTGTCATGGCGCTACTACATTTTAGAGAAAAATGACTGGTCTATACGGGTGAAATTTGGCAAAATGTGTCCTACAGGTATACTAGCTAAACAAGACCATGGTGCGCTGTGAGTTCTTTCTGATATTAATTATTAAGGGATCAATCCATCTACTCATTACTTTTGCAGTATTACTGATACAAACTTACGGAAGCTAATTTTATAATAAAACTACGCTTTAACGGTTTTAAGCGCGGTAATTTATTTAAATAAATTACCTACAACTACGCTTAAAACGTAGTTTTATTATGTATACAAGTCGCGAAAACTTAAGAAAATATTATGTGAAACTAAATTTTTTATATCTTATATATAAAAATCAATTGCTGTTCGTTAGTTTCGCTAAAACTCGAGAACGGCTGGACTGATTTGGCTAAGTTTGGTTTTGAATTATTTGTGGAAGTCCAGGGAAGGTTTAAAAGATGAGTAAATATGAAAAAAATTGATTCTGAGGCGATACGAAGTTTTCCAGGGCAGCTAGTATAGAATAATAAACATGAACTCTTTTATTAAAATTAATCGTTATGTCAAAATTTCAAACTTTTCGTGTTTTGCTTAGAAACGGAAGCTGTTTTTTTATACATACTATACACACTGAATCGAGAGCTTACATTATTTTTTAATTGCTGCGGTATTATATGTCCCGGGAATCCCGCGGGAATTTAAAGTCAAGCGTGGACGAACTTGCGGGCATATCCTAGTGCATAATAAATGTAATATTTATACTGCTACAAAATCTATAATATTATAAAATTCAAAATATGCCATGTCTGTACATTGAAGTTATTTAAGAAAACAATTGGATTACACTATAAAAGTAGATGGAGAACACGATGCATTTTTTAGATTTCTTGACTGTTTGTCGCTTTGTTTGTTAGTTCAGGATTCACGTAAAAACTACGGGGCCGATTTCAATGCGGTTTTCACTGATCGACAGCAAAATTATTAGACTTAAAATCTGCGCTACTTTTATGCTGGGAATCCCCGGGGAATTCTTCCCGGGAGCGGTTGGAAGTTGTTCTGGTGCATAAAAATTGACTTTTTCCGATACAGTTTTCACTAAAACGATAGCTTACATTCTTTTTTAAATGCTGAGATACTTTCCCCTCGGGAACTTCAAGTCATGCATGGACGAAGTCGCGGGCATATGCTTAATAGTGCCTAGTGTGTTTTAATAAAAACACAAAATGAAAATTACGTGTAGCTACCGTATATGTAATTCAGAGATAAAAATAGTAAGTAACAAAGCAAGTAATAACAGCTCATAGACGTCCCACTGCTGGGCTCGGGCCTCACATTTATAGGGGAAACGGACACTATACTCGCTACGCTTGTCCAAGATGGATTGGCGAGTTTCACAGATCAGTTATCTCGATTTTATCACGATATTTTCCTTCACCGTTAGCACGTGGTATAATTGTAACAATATACACTTAGGTCAGTAAAGTAACAAAGTGGTACGATTGATTCGAATCCGCGCCCTTTGAGTTTCGGACTACTAACTACGCAGTTGCATCACACGCAAACCTCATAGGTTTAAGTGGTTCCTTACTTTTATTTTGTAATGTAAAAATTCTATTATGATAAATAAATAAAAAATAAAAAAACTAAGCTGCCACGGCTTTTTAAGAAATAATAATATATGTAGATAAAAACAACGATAAGTATTAAGATTTGATTGTAAACAGTTTTGCAAATATTTTACTTTCCTCACAAATAAATCCTTAGCAATAAAAAATGAAAAGGGATAAAGCCGAAAGATATTTCATAGATTGATGATATTATTATTCAAGCTGCCGATATACGAACTGACAATCACATACGTCGACCTCGATCCCCTTCGCAAATCTATTGGGAGACGCGGGCATCTATTCGTACAGTCACCCGACTTTCAGCAGTATTTTGTTTTCTAACATATTAAAAAAATATATTTTAAAACGTTTTATCTGTTTCTTTTCATACGAATATGATATATAGTTGCGCCGAGGAACACCTCCTTATAAATTCTTCCTCCCCGTCCTCGCCATCAAGAAAAGAATAAACTTTTAAATGAAGAATGCGCAATACAACACATACAAGACTTTTCAACGGAGTGTCACTGCTGTCATCGCGATATATATAAAAATACGTATCAAGAAGTTGATGGAAGACAATAAAGAAAATAAACTGTTGTAAATCAATTTAATGATCGTAAGCATATCCTAACATCCTAGTGAGTGTGTGAACCCCCGGGGGACGAGTGCAGTGTGGCGGCGGACTGGTGGCGAGGTAAGTCCTTCCTTGCTTCTTCTTCCACGTCCCTTTGCCTTCTCCCGGCCATCGCACCGCGCCCGCAATATAGAAAAATAGAATAAAGAAAAATATTCACCATCAACCAGTAAAAGTGAAATCTGAAGTCTACTTACGATTTTAAAAAAATCAAGCGATAACTAAAGTGTATATACCTTATATAACGCCTAATCATAAATTTCCGTTTTTAAAAAGTTTGTCTCGAATAAGCTCAAAAAGTGGCCGCTTTAGGCCCCCAGGAATATTATTTTAAAATTTGGTTTATGGTTCGTTTGGATGTGTTTGTATATTTATTATTTATAGTCAGACCATTGTACCATTCGGTCACAAAAATTCAAAACATCAGACAAAACATGAAAAATAAAACGCATTTAAACCTGTTGAAACTACATTTTAATCTTCTTATATATTAAAAATGAATCGTAAAAATGTATGTACGCCCATAACTTGAGAACGACTTTACCGATTTTGATGATATTTGTTTTGTGTGTTTGAATGGGTCCCCGTTGTGAATGGTTTAGATTCACAATTGGAACCGGTATGTGGCGCTGAGATCGGGTTCTAGAATCCTCCTAATCGCCAGGAGCGATTTTGGTGATTTTGTTTTTGTGTCATGGAATAAAGTCTTTTAGGAATTCAGAAAATATGGCGATACGAAGTTCGCCGGGTCAGCTAGTTGTGTATAATTATCATAAAACTTATAAAAATAGATATAATACTTATTGTATTTTTAATTCGGTTATATACATTAGCAGTAGTATTTATGTCTATATAAATTATTGCAAGAGTATTACTACTCTAGTATTCTGGTTAAAATATACTACATACGTATGTATAATGTAGTTTAACCAGTATTAAATAGAACTAGATGTATGTAATTACAACGTACCTACATTATCTATCATTGAGTTTCAGTCATACATTTTAAACTAGTTTAATTACTATACGGAATTATAAATGTTTTGTTTTTAATTTATTGATACACTAAACAAATTACAATCATTAAAAAACCTTATAACTAAATTTTTTTTAATGATTTAATCATTCTTCCTTATTTATTTGAAACTAGTATTCGCTTATGATTTCCTCAACTTCGGGTGAATCTATTTACACAAAACAAAACTGAAATAAATACAAAAGTTGAAGCAAACACTGCTTCATAGAAAATCTTATTATTTTCCATGAAGTTCATGAATGGAGACGGATACGCTTTCATACATTCTTTGGCCCAGATTGTAAAAAGATGAGAGGGATTTTAAGATTTTCTTTTATTACGTTGACATTTTTTTTATTGGTAGTGTGTAGTGGGCTTAGTTATTTTGAAAGAATTAATCGTGTGGTGTACTTGTTTTCTTATCATTAATTGTTGAAATTCGAATTGAAATTCGATTATGGGAATCGATAACTTATTTTATTTGAAACCTTATTTATATGATTTCTCGTCATCCAGATAGAATTTAGGGCTGATGTTTTTCATTTTGTAATAGGAAAATATAGCTTTCTTTTTAAGCCATATCTCAACTCATTACATTTATTTCGCCCAAAAGTTCACGTCTCCTTTACGAACTTAAAAAGGAATTAAGTAGGTGAAGGAATGACCCGGATAGGGTGAAGGAGTGACCCGGAGAGGGTGTAGGAGCGAGATGGAATGCACCTCCGTCTCAAAGGAAGATCTTCCAGCGAGGCTATCGTTGTTCATTGCAGCCGATAGTTCGAGATTTTTAATTTTTATAAAAACAAAAACGGACTCGTCGGGGGAATAGTAAATGCAGTGTATTGCAAGTTAGATTTTCTACAGGGCAATCGTCATTCTTTCATGGTATTATTACCACCGCTCTTACCTGATTTACCATTTCTTCATTTCAAACTCACACGTATAGTTAAAAACTAGAATTCATTATCACACCCAGTCTGCATTTCATTATTTGGTTCGCATTGCATCGCACCTGGGACACAGTAAATTTACAGACCGCCGTAAGCACCACTCATATTGAGAGCGTAATCCTCCAGCGGATTCTCATCTCGCGTCCAATCTCGTAGGCTTGCCGACGCGACGGTGCCCATTAAAACGTAACATTACACTCACATTCATGCAATAAAATTCAACTTTCAATATAAATCTTTACCGTCTTAAACCGCAAAGTTAATTAACTACTTAAATATTGCAAATGTAAATCGGGCTTTAAATCAGTGCACCATTGCCTCTTAGCCTGATTTACATTTGCATTAGTCAAGTAAGTCAAGTCTTTATCATGGTTTGAATAGGAATTTTCCATTTAAGTAATAAGTTGTCGATTGTGGGTGTTTATTTTTATGTGTGTGGTGAATCGATGATGTTATCCCGTTGAATGAGGGTGATGCACCACTGGCGAGAAACCATGGCTCTCGGAGACTACTTGGGAGAGGAGTACAAAATGATATGATGATTTGTTGTACTCTCTATGTAATTGTTGCTTGATTAATTTAATATTAAGCTTAAGACTATAAGACTATATATACAGAAATCTTAACTGCTACATGAAACTAAGTAAAACCTAAACATTTTCGTAGATGCACCTCCGAAGGTTTTCTGTTTTCTGTATCGATAGATTTGGGCACGTACATGGTCTACTCAGTTATAACATGACATAACATGTGACATAACATCGATAAATAAATGTCTATCCATACAAACATAAAAGAACTTATTCGCAAGTTAAATAGCTACTTAAATAATGAAAATGTAAATCAGGCATGAAGAAAATGTAAGAGGCAACGGTGCACTGGTTTAAAGTCTGATTTACATTTGTCTTACTTAAGTAGCTAGTTAACTTGCGAATAAGTTCTTATCATCATTTACATATTTATGTAACTTAATAGACAACTTATTACTTAACTGGAAAACTTCTATCCAAACCATGATAAGGGCTAACAAATTGACTAGTGCAATTGTACTAAATCAGGCTTTATACTATTACCCATGGAAAAACAAGTTCTAGGAATGATAACACTATATGACAGTTTATTAAAATTATCAGTTAATACAATTGTTTGACGGGCTGGACAGAGAATTGAAATATGTGGCTCAAAGAAGAAGTGTAACAGTGGGCATCGAATAGTTGACGACATTGGACAGTTAACAACTTTATTGCTCACTAAAATAAATAATTACAAAACTGCATATTTTATGGCTTTTGGTATTTTATTATAATTAATTTGAAGTAATTTCGAATACTGCGATTATCTACTAAACTACTTTATACACCTTTCTTACTTCAGTTATCTCAAGTAGATTGTAATCTACCAGAGCAGTGGACACGCGGTGTTGGTCTTACTTCTGCTTTCCAGTAGCTCTGGGATAAGGTGAACACACACATGGAACACCAAGAGGTTTTAGGTATCCCTGACTCGGGTGATCATAGCATTTCTTTGGAGGTGTTATTAACATCCTAACGTGGTGAATGTCACACTCCACCGCCGTGTATCCCCCGCGGTGGGCAGTCCTCAAGCTGGTTTCACCTTGTCAAAATAAGATATTCTGTAATGTAGCATTTTGTTAAGTTTTCGCGACTAGTACCTACACAAAACTAAAACGTTTTAGTGGTTTTAAGCGCGGCATTGTATAGAATTTTTATTCCGACGTTTCGGTCACTTTTCAGTAACCGTGTAATTTGTTTTCTTTCTGGAAAATTAATAGAGCCAGATTAAGAAGAGTAAATAAAATTTCTAAACTAACTTATCTAAATCCTCTGAATACGAAAACCAACTAAAGATCATTTAGTAACACAACGCTGTATCCAATTTGTTTAAAAATAGCAAGTTGATAAATATAACGGGGATAAAAATAATTATAACGAAGTTTTCCTCACTAGCGCCATCTCATTGACCTCATTTTTATTTCTACTACAATAAACAGTATCACGATTTTGTACAATGACATCTAGCATGAGATGTAATAACATTTACGTGTTTGATAATTCAGTTGGGCAACCTTAAATTAGAAAAGGGAAAGAGACTCGTACGACGAACTAAACTATAGAATAACATGTAGATGGCAGTAGTAATAACTGATAATATAAGGTGAAAGGAATTTATAAGAAACTCTTTGATGCAACCCGTGACCAGCAGACAGAAGGCTTACTCACACACCTTTCGTCGTTCGTTTTCGTCCGATCAGCCCGAAAGAGTCAATGAAATTTTAGATAGAAGAAAGAAAATACAAAGATTTCTTTAAAACTACAATAATAAAGTCTATATAACACAAAAATTAATGGAACATACAATGGAAAATGTATTTAAATGTAAAAAAAAACAAAAAACAAAGATGTTCTAAACCGAAAACGAACAACAAAATGCGATTGAGAGTAAGCCCTCTGCAGTGGCGTAGCTTCCCTTAGACGGGCCTTGTATCAAAATGTGTCAGGGGGTCCAAAGTAAGGGTAAAGTTTTTTTTATAAAAGAAACAAAATATGCTCGAAATGAATTAAAATAATTATATATTGAATATAAGTTATTACTTTTTTTTTTTTTATTGCATGAGTTCAGCAGGCAGGCAGACGGCCCACTTGATGGAAAGCGGTTACCGTCGCCTAAAGAAATTTGCAACACCAAAGGAGCTAAAAATGCGTTGCTGCTCTCTTAAGGGAGACTGGAATCTGGTTACTAATGCCGGAACACAACTCAAGGTTGTTATGGCGGCATACTCTAGACCAGGGGTGGTAGTAGACCAGAGGTGGTAGTAGACTAGGGGTAGTAGACATCTAATGGGGCAAATACCCTACCACCTGGCTGTGGGTTGTTTTGACGCCTTTTACGACAGGCCGCCCGACCACAGGATATAGTATTCTTTCTCCGTTCCTGCATGGATGAAACTTACTTCTTATACTTAATGCTCCTGGGAGCTAAGTTACACAAACGATTTAAATCAAAGATACACTTCTCTCGCTTTTGTTGTCGGCAAACTTATTTATCAAGTCATCCATAGCTGAAGACGATTTCAGTTTTTCTAGATTTTCTGCCTCTATAGACAATAATGACAAGTCTGATAGCCGTTTCTGTTGGAAATCGAATCTATTCGATATTTTGTGTTACAATACACATCACTATTATATGTAGACATCACTAAGCGCTCTTGCAAAAATGGCTTCCTAAAGAAAACTGTGTTCGCATAAGTATATAATATTAAATATCAGTATTAATTGAGTTAATTCTTTCATTAATCCACAAAGGACCTCAAAACATAACAGTTTCTGTTGGCCCAGCAGTTATTTTCAAAAATGTTATTAATCTATAAAAGATTGTGGATAACATTTTATTAATTTTTGCTTACACACTTTCGGGGCCCCTGTAGCCGGGGGGCCCCGTATCATTGATACGGCTGATACCGCGGTAGCTACGCCCCTGGCCCTCTAGTTAGTATTTCGCGCAACGAATCAGCATTACTATACAGCGTGGCAATGCATCCAGCCTACTGGGCACGCTTCCCTCTGGCAGCGACTTATTACTTACATAGTTTATTTATTTTTAATGGTTTATTGTATTTTTTATACTAGTTTAGTCCATAAGTGAGAATATACTATTACATCAATATTTAAAAAAAAACAGAATAATAACAATAATAATCAAATTAAAAAACTAAACTATTGTATAAATATAACTATACATACAAAATAACAATCTATAAGTAAAAAATAGACTCCAGGTCGCTGTCGGCGGGGAGCGTGCCCAAAATGCTGGCCGCATTTCCGTTGAATAATAATTTTATTTATAATAATTTTCTGATTCAATTAATATTGTGAATTATATTATTATTTATGATGTTAAAAACAGGAAAAAGAATACTAAATGCCCAGTAAAAACGGGACTCTCAAACACTCCTATATGACTAGATGGCTTCTCAAATCTTATTCTCTCCCTTTTTGTCATTTTATTAGCAAAAACCATATTAAAACATACTTTTGGAATGAATTCGAATGAATGAATGAAAAATCGTTCAATCTTTATTATAACAAGAACATTATAATTATTAATAAACAACATTGAAATCTAAACTAAATATGGGACCCAGATCACCGTCACTTGAGAACGTTCCGAAAATTCAAGCCTCTTTTACACGCCAGGTAGCAACGCTTATATAAAATAAACAAAAAAAATTAATATAGTCCTTTTTCTATCTGGTTTCAAAAATATTTTAAATAATAAATAGTTCAAAATTGTGAAATGTGCGGCTATTTATTCATAAAGAACTTATAAAGCTTTTTAGAAGTGCACTCTGACCAGGCTGTTATCATTTCTATTGGAATATTCTTCGTACACATAATAAATCTTTTTCTTCTTTCTCGTTTCTTCGTACACTTTTGATATGTATGTATAGTCAGCCTAGAAAAGTGCTAGTGAATAGTTTTGACAATAATTCGTAGTTAGAGTGCGTCTCACGTTTAAAGTCCCGCGGCAAAAAATGGAACTAATCACATAGATGAGCCCAGTCTGGTTTTCATGTTGCTTTTATCAAGTAATTTAATATAAATGTATGGTACATACATTCATCATATTATTATTCAATTTACTAATACTATTAAATCGAAATCTTTCTAAAATTATTTTATTTTCTAACATTCCGTCTCGCGACCATAGGGCCCCGTCTGTATATATGTATAGGTGGAAATATAAAACTTTTTTGGCTGACTATACATTTAAAAGGTAAACTATACTAATGTTGGTACTCCTTATACAATTAAATGATTGACAACCCATTCATTTATTCAAAACATTAATAAATCTATTTTTATTGGTGCCATATAATAATGATAATAATAATATTACTGCATGGCTTCAAAATAAAAATATTAAGATTTATTATTATCTTGAATAAATTTAGATGGTGCCAATCATTGGGGATGCCAACAATGGTATTTTCTCCTATGTATGTACTTTAGATAACGAAAATAAGCATAGGATACATTTTATCTTCAAAAATAGGTCAATTTCCATGGGATAAGGTCTCGAAGGTTCTGCGAAAGCTCCAATGTTGAAAAACTGACAATGAGCAAAATATATTTCACAAAATCTTTGTTACAATGATTGTTTAAAAATAACTAGAAAGTTGCGTGCTGCTTTTAGAATACAGTGGAGTGGAAGGGAAGTAGGAAGTCTCAAAGAAAGTGGGGGATGAGATATAACGTCACAGTTCTATGCTGCGTGTACAGAGCATCGCCTCTCTATTCGGGTCACCTATTTTGGGATGATGCACTTAACATCGAACATGAACAAATTTATTCAATAAATTGACGGAATATCCGACTTGCCCAGTGGTGAATCGAATTACTTCATAAATAGCTATTTAAGTAGATATATTAAAAACTATGCTAAGAATAATTAAAAATACGTTTTAATGGTTTTAAATACTGATTTTTATTTATATAATTTTTCTTTCGACGTTTCAGCCACTTTTCAGTAGCCGTGTATCCCACTCCAGGATGCAGGTGCCTACAAGCTTGATTGTCATTGTGGTTTACCATACATTAGGCGAACAAAAATAGGCATAAAACATGGGCATAGAAGTACACATTGCTGACATGAAACACACAAGGTCTACGAAGTCGGCAATTAGTAAACACACGCTGAATAAAACCAGCCACTAAGTCAGATTTTCTGTACATGAAGTATGTAAATCAGCTAAGATCTCAGTAAGCTCATATAATTCCGTAGAAGTGATCATGTCCAATATCTTTGTCATTTGACTACAAAACTAAAAAAAATAGGTAAGTAGGTAAGTTCTATATATGGAGGGTAAAGGTAAGAAGTACCATTTCTGTGTTGAAAAAGTGTCCGTCAAAACGTAGATAAGTGTGGCACTGCGGTATCATGGGATAAATTTTGAAGGAAGCACCAAAAACAATTAGATTGAAATAGAAAAATAAATAAAGACCGAAAGATTTCCGCTTGGTTTTTTATTATTAAAAATTCGTCGTCAGCCATTCGCAGTCCACTGCTGGACGTAGGCCTCCCCAAGTCGGCGCTACTCATCCCTATCCTCTGACTTCCACATCCAGTGCCTACCGGCGACCTTGCACAGGTCGTCGGTCCATCGGGATGGAGGGCGTCCCACACTATGTTTACCGAGACGCGGTCTCCACTCCAGGACTCGTCTTCTCCATCGGCCATCGGTCCTGCGGCAGACGTGACAGGCCCACTGCCACTTCAACTTGCTAATTTTGCGAGCTATATCGGTTACCTTAGTTCTCTTACGGATATCCTCATTTCTAATTTTATCCATAAGAGAAACACCCAACATAGCTCGCTCCATAGCCCGTTGAGCGTCTTGGAACTTGTGGACCAATCCCGCCGTCAGTGTCCATGTCTCGGCTCCGTAGGTCAGGACGGGGAGGACGCACTGCTCGAAGACTTTTGTCTTCAAGCATTGCGGAATGGTCAACGAGAAGACTTGACGAAGTTTACCGAATCCTGCTATTGGCTTTCCCCTCGAATTTGTGCCTGCCTACCTGTATTTTCTGTCCATATTCCTGCGCAACTTATAGAGGGGTGCCATTGACGTTTACCGGTCTCGGCATGACGTGTTCATTGAACATAACTTTCGTCTTCTCCAAATTCATGCCGAGACCGACTCGTCGGGAAGATTCTTTTAAGCTGCCCAGCATTTCAGCAAGTTCCTCCAAAGTCTCTGCAAAGACAACGATATCGTCGTCGAAACGGAGGTGAGAGATTCACAATAATTAAATCACTCAAAACGTTTTCTCCTAGCATTATCTTAACTAAATTATTTTAAACTACGTCGTAAGTAGTTGAAGTTTTCTATACTGATATTTTATTTATTTTATGGTATTTCAACAATATTTAATTCATATCGTAGGTTTTCGTACAGCAACGCTATTGTGGTAGGGATTTGAACCTCTATTTTCAGCATACTGCTCGACATTTCTTCAACTTTCCCTCCAGATACGATGGTACTACTTACCTCTACATTCCATTGTTTTGTAAAAGCATAGCAGAATAGCCATGGCAGAAGAATACTAATCTTTTTTCATGGTCGAGCTGACAAACATAGACTGTTTTTATTATTTTACTACGAAACCAAAAACGCATAATTACTTCCCTTTTTCAAAAACTACTTAACGGGTCTTGTTCTAACCAATTTTTGTTGAAATTATTTTTAAGCTCTATTACATTATTATTCAAAAATTTTCACCTCATAATGTATACAAGTTAGAGAGGTACAAAATTTTCATATAATTTCGCCACCTACTGATTTAAATGAAAGACTTATTAAACAAGCATTATTATGTTTTTTTAAAATCTGAGAACCGTATACGACTACGTACACTAAAAAATTTCAACCTTGTGTATCGCGGTCGCCCTTAATCTTATTTTTTTCTCGATAACACTGCCGCATTGTTAAGCGAAATATAGAATAACACTTTATTTCTCACCAAAACAATTACGAAAAATCATAATAAAATAGTTAATAGGTAAAACAAAAGACGTCATTATCACTAAAAGCGATCTCTTCCAAGCAACCTGACTAAAGGAAATTCTTAACTCATATGTAATTATTAAATAGTGACTATATATTACATATTCTTACCAAATTTCATTCAAGTAAACACAGACATACGGGCAGGTGGACCCTAAAACAATAATCATTCTTCACATCTAGGGAACCTTTCACTGCGCGTGGAGTCTCATTTACTCGACTGATTTTTTCATCCAAAAACTAAACGTTAGTCCTCAACCATTAAACATCATAGACCGTTATAATAATTAGTGGTGGATAAGTTTGCGATCGAGCGAAGGCTTGTTCCCCTCCCTTCCTCGCAACTTCCCGCTCGGCCCAACCTGTTTCAGAATGAAACTGACCTAATTCCTCCACTGCATACCCCCTCTCAATTTACTGACGTCATACACACACCTTCAGAACCAATAAGACGACAGCCTCCTTTCAAAAAAACGCAATTGTGTCACTTACAGTTTTACAATAGAGGTGACAATTGCACTTTCTATGGCATGTCGGTTATGGCGTTTCTGTTCTGAATTATAGCGGTGTAGAGTCAAAAACTGGGTCATCCCGGGTTGCAAGGCTCTATTCATGAATCGAAACACGCAGGGTGACGTGTGTTCATTCTTACAACGGGCTCGTCGAAAACCAGGCTTTGATTGATGCGCGAGCCAGCACCTATGAACTTTGATGGAGTAATAAACAAGCTATATTATAATCTGTATTTTATATTCGTGAACAGGCATTTAATGGAGATTTTAACAGATGCAGCACAATTTAAGAACCGAGAGAAACGAAAGGCCCGGGCACCATGGGAACCTGAAGATAATGAAGTACATAACTTTATCGAGTCAGAAGTACACATGTCGGAAAGGTTGAGCTATTTCAAACACTTTTGCAATCGATCTCTTCTAACTGCGATCTGGGCCTAGCTTTTTTTACTTTAATATTAATTATATTTGTACATATTTTTTAGTTTATTTTTAGGAGAAGCTATAGTAGCTTAGTCGTTAACGTGTTCGGGTCCTAAACTCAAAAGACACAGACTCGAATTCTGGACGGGAATCACGCGCCACTTAGGCATTTTTACGAGCTAATGTGCATATTGGTAGAATTACCATGTCTTAAGGTGTAGGAAAATATTGTGATGAAACCGCACATCGAGATAAGCTATGTCTCAAAACCGCCAATCAACCTTGATCGAACATGGTTTCCCCTAAAAAGTAGGGATGGGATGTTCATAGGCTGTGTTATTATCTCACTAAGCTATTACGACTATAAGAAAGTATAGTAATAATCAGCTATGATTTCGTAAGTGCTAATAAAGTATGAATCTGGCGTAGACATGGACCTTGGTAAAATGACACCCAGGGAAAAACGTTGAAAGGCCACTTAAAATAAAAATAGCTCACACCATTACCTTGTGGCCTAAAATACAGGGCGTTCAAATAATGCGCCCCAATACGGTTAGTCTAAGGATTGGCGTACGCTAGTATATTAATTATTCCCGTTTATTTTTTTAATACCGCTATTTATATTTTTTTAGCTACTTTAACTTCAACTGACCATATTTTTACACAAATTACATAATAGGTTGAGGAAAAAGTCTTTTCGCATATAGTATGTATGAACTTGTAATAAGATCTCTTTGGCTATACCATTTGTATCTGGCTCGTTTTGGTGTCATTAAAAAGTTTTAATTTTAAAGAAGACAATTCCAAATTCAAATTAGAAAAATGTGTGATTTTCCTTTGTTTTTCTTATTGTTAAAATGAGTGAATCTAATGAAGAAATTCGATACATTTTAAAATTTTACTACAAAGGTAAAAATGAAACACAACTCGCGAAAAAAAATTGTTATGTTTATGGACCTAATGCAGTATCTGTGAGAGTAGCGCAAATTTGGTTTAAGCGTTTTCAATCCGGAAATTTTGATATCAAAGATGCACGTCGCTCTGGTCGCCCTGTTACGGACAAAATTGATGTCATTTTTGAAAAAGTGGAGCAAGATCGTCATATTAGTAGTTACGCTGTAGCTAGAGAACTGGGAATTGACCACAAAACGGTTTTGGCGCATTTGAAAAAAGCTGGGTACGCAAAAAAGCTCGATATTTGGGTGCCTCATGAGCTCACTGAAAGAAACCTAATGAACCTTATACTCATTTGTGATTCTTTATTACGACGTAATAAAACCGAACCATTTTTGAAGAAGCTGATAACTGGTGATGAAAAGTGGATCACGTACAACAAGAACGTGCGAAAAAGATAGTGGTCAAAGGCCGGCCAGGCTTCACAGACTGTGGCCAAACCCGGGTTAACTTGCAACAAGGTGATGCTGTGTGTAAGGTGGGATTGGAAGGGCATTATTCATTATGAGCTGTTACCGCCAGGCAGGACCATCGATTCTGAACTGTACTGCGAACAACTGATGGCATTAAAGCAAAAAGTTGAGAGAAAGTGGCCGGAATTAATCAACAGAAGGGGTGTGGTTTTTCACCATGATAAGGCTAGACCTCACACCACTTTAGCCACTCAGCAAAAATTACGAGAGTTTGGCTGGGAGATGTTAATGCATCCGCCGTATAGTCCTGACTTTGCACCTTCAGATTTTCACCTGTTTTGGTCTCTGCAGAATTCCTTAGGCAGTGTCAGGTTAACATCACGAGAGGACTGCCAAAACCACTTGTCGCAGTTTTTTGATCAGAAGTCCCAAAATTTTTATAGCAATGGGATCACGATATAAAATGCGAACAAACTTTTTCCCCAACCTAATACATTACATCCACATTCATCACAAACGCATACAAACACGCGCTCATACAAACTAGTCATAATAATTTATGATATTCTTATAAGTTAAATCATATATACACATATGTTAATACCTGGACTTGGATTTTATATTAATAATTATATTCTGAACCCTGTTAGATTATGAAACGAAGCGCACAAAATTTTAAAACTCCTATTTTTATTCCTAAAATTGTCATTCAAACCCGTTGAGCTATTTTGGACAAGATGCTTTCAGAGACTGATAGACATAAATTCTAAAAAATACAATTTATATTTAGGGATCACATAAATTCAATTAAATTTTGTCATTTATTTTGAAATGCGACAAAGGCTTGAATTATATTTGTAAAGATAGATTAATCCGAAGCGTACTCGAGGCTTCTGACATGGTGGATAAAATCCATGAGAATAATGTGCATTTGACCATGTCATCCCGCTGTACATTCTATCCATGGTTACCAATTACTTATTATATAGGTACCGATAAAAAAATTCGCTAATGCGTAGTAAAAAAAGTACGTACATTGTAATATCATATGATAGCTAATAAAAATATAGACAAAGTTCAGATGTAGATTTTTTTTCAACAGGTTCTACCGACTCCTACTCCGTACCTTTTTCAAGTTTAAATTTCATCTGGAAAGTATTTAAAATTACATGCTTTAAATGTAATAAGATTGTTGTTTTCGTTTTTGTGTGTGACATATTTTGAGTGTTTGTGTGTGTATTGAGGTGTACCTTAAAGTTAATTATCCTAATTATATTTCTAACTAGAATTTGCCCGCGACTTTGTCCACGTTGAACAGGTAACAATGACTATAGTTATTTTGCTAAATATAAAGTCGAAAGGTTATTTTCAGCAGAGTAACTGGATTGGATAGATTTTTTAGTATAAAAATACATGAATCCCGGAAATTCCGGGATTCATATATCATTATTAACGGCATACACAACTACAATTATTTTACTATAATTTTTATCGATCAATGAAAATTTCGCATCGTTACCATTTGTTTTTTACCTGGACACTTTAAACTCTCTCCCGAGAAAATTATATATTGAAAAAAAGATCAGTGAAAGCCGTATCGAAATCGTTCTCGTGGTTTTTGCTTGAATCCCGAACAAAGAAACAAACAAACAAAAATGTAAGAAACAAAATACTACACTTTTACAATTTTATAATATTATAGACAGATTTATATTACTATGATACTTATTCTTATGATGTAGAACATTTACTACCCTCTAGTGTGCGAAGCCTAATATAATCTAGAAGGCCGCGTCCTGCCGCGTGACGCACGCGCCCGCCTTGGCTGGTGAATGGATACACCGCGGAAATCGTGTTAGCGTGTCCAACAATAACCAATGTAGTTGACACATTAACAAAGCTGGGTGCCAGCACCACCATTACTGGAAATAAATCTAACTACAATATTATAAAATCGTCGTCTTTTGTTTGCCCGAGTGTTTGCGGTTTTTGCTTGTTCGCGATTCATGTAAAACCTATTGGACCGATTTTACTATTGGACCGTCTTAGCTACTACATAACAAGATTTATATAATATAATATAATGGTTTTGTTGCGGCGGCGCTGGGTTTAGTGATAAGCAAACTGTTTTAAAAATGAAAAAGAAGGAGAATGGGAAAATTTTGAAGAGGTTAGTGGAAAGAAAGGCACGCACGTACCTGATTAATGGGCATGAAATGTCGCTGCTCCTCTGCTCCTCAATCCACTTCACAAGTGCACTTCTGTAACTGTTTATTTTGTAACAAAGCGATACACAAGTATATTGCGGCGCGGTGAAGAGCGGTATATAGTTATATATTATGATATATTATTTATTTACACAGAGAGATTTATAAGCGATGCGGTCGCGATATTATTTATTTTAATATATTTACATTATATAATTTTATTTCATAATATTTATAAGGCGCAGTGATTTAATTTTATGCTTGATGACATGGCAGTGAATGAATAACGTGACGTGCGAAAGGGGAACACGCCGTCAGATTTGAAGGAAAATTTTTAAAATTAAAGAAAAATTTGTACATGCCGAAAGAAGGTTACTTGGCGATACCAGGTTTTGTAACTTGAAAATGTATATTGTTCATTCATTTTTTTTTTCACCAGGACATTTTCGCCGAAGCTCTAATTCATTACAACTATATATTACAATAATTTAAGGTAAGTCGTGGTGGGGTTATGGTTAGGGCACGCGTCCAAAACTCAAAGGGCGCAGGTTCCAATCCTGACCGGAACGCATGCATCACTTAAGCAGTTTTCTGACCTAATGTGCATATTATTACAATTACCACGTACTTATAACGGTGAAGGAAAACATCGTGATAAAACCTGCTCACATCGAGATAACCGATGTGTCACACCTACCAAGCCGCCTTGGAAAAGCGTGGCTATACTGTCCGTTCCCCGATACTCGAAGGCTTGAGCCCAGCAGTGGGACGTTTACGAGCTGTTATTATTTATTACATTAATTTAAAATTTGGACTTTTCAAATTTAATACTAAGTTTATTAGGCGATGTATTAAAAAATACAGAAATATTTCAACGCGATTTATATTTTGGAACCTAACACACCCCAACTAGATGGATATATAATTTTCTAAAATTTTATTGGGATATTTATATAAAACTAAAATTAAACCGCGACTTTGTCCACGTTGGATAGATAACAAAGATTACAATTATTTGGCTAAATATAATATCAAAAGTTATTTTCAGCATGGCAATGGATTTTTAGAGCTAGGCATGTTGCGAAGCAGTGGTAAATTGGATTAGGCTCCCACAGAGTAAATAGCAACCATAAACAACATTTTAAATTAAATAATTAATATGAACAACTTGCGGGTAGGCTAAATAATAACTTTGACACCTTTGTCTTCCGTGATAACGGCTACTGAAAAGTAGCCGAAACGACTAAATAAACTAGTTTTAATTTAATTTATACTTACAGCTTGCCTTATTTTTAATCTGAAATAATGTTTAGGGCAGTTGCCTTGGGTGAACATGTTGAAGTTCAATCTTCAAACGAAACACACATTTGCACATCTTGGAACTAACACATATTTGTCCAGTCTAAGTGCACTCTGTGTAATTATTAACCCAGTGTAGGTAATTTTCTGAAAAATATTACTTAAAAGGTTTTCTTGTATAATCGGAAGATGTAAGTAAAGCGAGTTGTTCTATGTACCGAGATGGTAATTATTTATATTTCAATTTTACAATGCAGTCTATTGACACAAATACAAAGAAACAAGCCTATATTCAATAGAAAACAGCTTGTCGGGACACTTGCTGAACTACAACGTTCTTAGCATTTCCCATCAGAATTAAGACATGGGAATTATAAATAAAGGTGTATAGAATTCCCTCCCTCAATACTAGCAGCACGTTGGTAACACCTTAGTGAATTAGACACAAACGATAAAATAAGACCCTCTATCCTAAACCAAGAAAGAAGAGAGGCGATTTATATTTTAAAAAAACACAAAAGTGTTGCCGATGTCCATAGGCGGCGGTAACCGTTTATCATCAGGCGAGCGTCAACCTGACGTCAAGCTGTACTTCACTGTAAAAAAATGGGTTTCCGAATAAAAGATAAAGAAGTTGTAAATAAAAATTTCATTTCAATTTCAATGACCTACATAACCTGTTTATTGATGGCTTCCATTAAAATCCCGGGTACGTTAACTTGGTTAAATATAGAACCTTCATGTAAATGTCACTGCATATGTCCTCCACTTCATCTACGTACATATAATATGCTGTTAACTTCATCAAAAGCGCATCTCTAAGCATATCAAGGTGTTCCAAGAACTCATTTTACCATGTCCGCTGATAGGGCTCACTGCACAACGTACAATTTGTTCGTAGAAACTGAAAAAACAATTGTTAACGCTATTACCCATACGTTAGTAAATTTGCACATAAGTTTGTATCTATTTCACTAAGAAACAACTGTGCCATAATAAGGTAGCCTATCAACAAAGTCGTGAAGGAAGAGGATGAATATACCGACATAACAACCTTGAGTTCTTTTCCGGCATTAGTGGCCAGATTTCAGATTCCCTTTATAGAGGGGCAGCACATTGGTACCATCTTTGGTGTTACAAATGTCCATAGGCAATGGTTATTGCTTTCCATTATGTGGACCGTCTGTCTGTATGCTGAACTCATACAATAAAAAAATAAAAAGACTGCGTAATAAATTAATTTCCTTTTTAACAACAGGTACATTTTAATGCAGTTAATAACAGAATAAATAGTAATGACGTAATAGATTTTGACAATATTTAAGTCCTATGTCCCATCAGACTTCAGTAAAGGTTTTTGTAGTACTTATTATATGGATTTTTTTTGTTCATAAAATTCACTTTTTTGTGTACGGTAGGTAAGTAAACTCACAAATAGTGGACTATTTGTGAGTTTCTAAGGTCGTACTATTTATCATCAGTTAGAACTCATGGTAAGTGGTACGACCATGGACTTCTGCAACACTAAGGATGCCGATGCGTTATCTAAATATCGAGAATTTAAGAATATTTACGCTCTTTTTAAACCACCCAATATAATAGGATTTTAGGAAAACCACGAGAGGCTGTCCTCCGTAAACAACTTGCACTCTTATGATATTTTTTTTATATACTAGGTACTGTAAATACCAATTATAATTAGATCATTGATAAAAGTAATTAAAACTAGACTCTATCGTCAATGTTGCAAAAAGGGTTTAAGCTTCAGACGTGAAAAGTCAAATTGTAATCACAAAAAACACGTTGAAAATATAAGGTTTCAATAAACCTAAAATATACCTAAATAAAATTCTAAAGAAAATGATTTCTGTTTGTAGTCTTATTTATTAAGAAACTAAACTAAGTCAAAAAAATAGAATTAAATACTAAAAAATTCACAATAATTACATAAATAAATTATGTTTTCCTATATTGACTACTTGCAACATATTAGAAAAGTTTGTCGTGCACTAAGTCCTTAAATGTCAAACGGGCAGAGTCGATAGACTTCCACTTGTTGCACGGTGACCGGGTCACAGCGGGGCTGTGTGAAGTGCGGGAGGGCGCAGCACGGAGCAGGATGAAGCAGGATACTGCGGGTCGGAACGGGACGCCGACCAACCTCCGGCACAGGTCAACGACCGCACCGGACGCAGCCTGTCGCATGCAGGCTATTTTAAGAACAACCTGCATAGATAAAGTTCGAAGGTCATATATTCTCGCTACATTTGAATTAACTGTGAGATATTGTGGCACATTTCTTAACTAACATTGATTTATGTGTATTAAAAAATATAAAACTACTTATTAAGGGCCGATTCCCATATCTTACTAACTGTCTATGCTGTTTTGATATTAAATACTAAATATTTACCATGCATTACGATACGTCACCATTGCTTTCCCAAAGCGAACCATCAAGCTCACATGTGCAGAACTGGGACTAAATCAGAACCATATACAAGAACGACGATAACTCTATTTTTATTATCAAGTCAGAAATAAACACTTGAATGATGATAACAATTCCTCGCCTGTGCTCCTATTTTTGAAACATTAATATTGAGTAAATTCATTTTTAAAATATCACTATATGTATCGTAACGTAAAGTATTCTACACGACTCTCTGCGGTACGAATAACCCTATGATGTTTCCGTACCACAATCGAATATATGTATATAATGTAAGCATATTGAAATTTAAAAAAAAAACCAATGTGATCATTTTTTTAAGTATTATTTTTCACCAATTTCTTTTAACACTTCACTCTCTCACTTCAAATTTAGGAAACTTATTCAAAAACGAATGCTGTCTTCAGCGTTAGTCAGTCACAGCGTGTACTACGAATAAGCTGATTGATTTTATCCTTGCGATAATTAATTACAGAAGAGAATAGAATATTCTTTATTGCACACAAGAAAGTAGTCTTTTCTGAAATTATATATTTTTTAATTCAAATCGTTAATACAATATTATGTGGTACTAAATTATATGGCGTTAATATTTTCAAATTTATAAAAATCCGTTCATTTCATACATTGCTAATTTGATTAGAGGCAAATCTTTTTATAAGCTGGATCAAAGGAGTAAGCAAATACGTAAGTCATTCAAGGAAACCTGCAAGAATTTGTCAGATAGAACCTGTGATACAGATTTCTTTGTCAGTCGTCCATATTGCAATGCTATAGAAGGTTAGCGAATTTGTATAATATTTATAGTTTAAAATGAACAATGACTAAACTTGATCAAGTGGTCTTTCTTTGGAATCTAATATTGAGTACTCTCATGAAATTCCATATTTTGTATTTTCACAACACGATTTTTTTCAATCATAGTGTTACGACTTAGACCCGACAAAAACAAATTCACACCTGTAAACCTGTAAAAACATATTTTATTACCTTTCGGTATTTGGCCTTTTTTGTTTACTTTGTGTTTAAAATTTGTGATTAGAAAACATGACATTGTATATTGTAATCTTTTATCGCAGTCATTAGCCAGGTGTGTCGGATTTAAAGTACAAACTGACTGTGGGAAATTCGGTCCATGTCGCCGGGCTAATATACTGCATCTGTGCAGTATAAATCAATGCCCCGATTTGCCGATTGAGGGACGAGGCAGTCGAGCGATAACCACGAGCGAAACAAGACTTGTATACATTCGGTAATCTATTTAGTGACGGACTTTGCGCGTGTTATTGAATTACGACCTTCTTCATTACGTTTGGACTTGCAGTGTTCGGTTATATTTGTACCTGTGTGTTGTATAGTTCTAATAAACTCTATAATAATTCCAACGACATTTTAATTCGAGTCCTGCAACTCGTAACAATATGTAAACAATGTAAATATATAGTTATTTCTTCTTATCAACACTTTCTTTCTTTCTTTCAATAGAATTAATTTATTTAACAAACTTACCCTTATTTATTCAAGCCTGAAGACATTTCAAGAAATGTTTGTTATAACGATAATATAAGCCTAACTTATTTGAGAATAATATAATAATCGGCATACAAACACATACATAGTAAATACCCAAGCTAAGTACATCACACTTGTGTTACACAACGGACCAATTCTAAATACCCAGAGCGTAAATAAATAAAAGAAAATTCAATTTACAAAATTTACCATTCCGTGTATCGAACCCGAGACTTTTGCATTTCTGTATAAGTAGGTCGACAATAGCTTAGCCCCCTCAATTGCAGAACAAATGTGTGTATCTACAGATATCGAATAAGGCGGATTAATCGCGACCCACAACTAAAATGCTACACAAAGACAAACACTATGTAAAATATTGTACTATTAAAGATAAATGTAATAACAATAAGGATTTTTTTAAATATGATGTAAAATCAATGAGTGAACACAGTGCAGTGCCAGTGACTCTGACTATTACCTCCTTAGAGACATCAGTGCTTACATACAAAACAAAAAGACACACTTTTTATGAACAGGGTAATGAAACCTTTATTCAAAGGATGTATGTCATACTCATGTCAAAGTCGAAGTATTTTAACTTGTGGGAAAACAGCTTAAAATAAAATGTGAAATCAATATAAAAAAGTATGTACAGTGATAATTGTATCCTGCAACAGCTGCAGCTTACGAAGTATTTCAATTTCAGATAATAATATAAAAAAATGAAAAACAGATTATTATTTAATACAACGCATAACTACAAGCAATTTCGTAAAGTCACAAAAGTTATATGCATAATTTACAATTTAATGTATTATTATACTTTGGCTTTGAAGAAACCGTGACGTGGATTGAAGCACAATGGGTGAAACCAAAGCGTAGGCCTTAAAACGTGTTTATATTTAAGGGCCAATTATAAGGCAACCCACTCACGAAACTCTAAAAATATATCACAGTGCATTGAAAGTTATTAATAACGTTCGCTTCTATTTCGGATGTCGAGTTGCATAATGGAGGCTGATATGGTGACGTCACGCGGCGGAGGCGCGGCAGTGGCGCCCATTCATGGGCCGCGGTCCACGCACACAGGCGCACCGCACCACACCACATGATCATGATTTTCGGCATGACGTCACGCTGCGCCGACCAATCGGAGCCCGGATCCATTCAAGCCTATCTCCTGAAGGGAAATTCATCGCGCGGGATGAAAGCACCAGTCGACGGACGATCGCCGTGTAAGCAATAACGCGGGCACCAGTTTACCACCCGTACCCTTTCGCGGATATGCTACGTAAATGCATGAACAAAGGTTTTTATAGTTTATTAATACATTCAAATTAATTTTTATGAATCAATAAATTGGCTTTATTTTTAAAAACATTGGATCGTCGGTATATACTTTGGTAAGTATTAAAGATAGGTTTTGTTGTATTGAATTTCTGAACAACTCTGAATTTTATTTAGATGCTATTGAGAGCACGTGTAGTATTTGCTACGACATCGTACGCTACGTTGCTACGCCGCCTACACGCTGTCTGACTCGTAGCTGTGTAGACTCGCCCACGCAAAGGGCCTTCCTTACGAAACTACCTAAAATTCTCCCGAATATATATTTGAATTAACATATTCAAAATCGCGGATATATCCGCGATTTTTTATGTGAAACTAAAATTCTTCGTTACATTGTCTTTTCAATCTTTTGCTCTACTTGTTTCAATTTAACACATCACACATCAAAACTATATAAAATAACATTCAAATACAAATTTTCATTCATTTTATGATTTCAAATTTATAGCTTTACATCCAAAAAATGCAATTTAAAGTAAAATAACATACCAGCCAAATCTAGCCTGCGATTTCACTCTTCACTTTGCAAAGAGATCTTTACAGTCACCTTGAACAAATGTCCCTGTATATAGGGCAGGAAACAATGTATTATGAACCACTCTCTGTATTTAATCTGCGAGTTACGTGTTTAAACTAAATTAATACGCATATTTTCAAATATATTATGTGCCACCATAATCAAAATAAATTGAACTCATAAAAATATCAACCCATAAATGTCCCACTGCTGGGCTCGAGCCACCTCATTTTAGGAGGAAATGTATGGTACACCCATCACACTGATGCAAAGCGGATTGGCGGGTTTCACACATCAGTTATTTCAATGTGCCGGTTTCGTTACGTTTTCCTACACCATTAGCTCATAATATGTAACAATATGCATATTAGATCAGAAAATTGCCTAAGAGGTAAACATTTTTCGGCCAGGATTTGAATCCGCGTCGTTTGAGTTTATGAAAAAATTTACATTTTAATTTAGTTGGGCCAGAACTTCAGACCCCGTCATTTGAAACGCGAGTGCATTAGCTACTAAGCTACCACGGCTTAACCAAGCCCGTATCTTTGATTATAAATTACAATCTTCAGAAATCGAAAATAAATACAAATAATCAAATAATTAACAATGATGCGGATATTAAAACATTTCGACATATATTTATTTACAAGTTTGATATATTTTGATACAATTTTTTTGTATATTTATGTAATTTATGCCTTATAATCTGGTTCTCCATATTGAGTTTTCGAAATTTCTCTATTTGATGAATTTATTATACCAAAAGGAACATAACATCCAGACCATTGTTATTATTAGATACCATTTTAAAGCTTGGCTCGAATTTTTACATCCAAGAGAAAAAATTGATGTCTACCTCAAAAAATTATTTGAGGCAAAACTTTCCCAATCTGGAAATCCTGCTTATGAGATAACATACGATAAACAATGATAATGATATACACAACTGCCCGTATTGAACCTTTTAAGCATGCAAACCATGTCTAGTAGTAATCGTTTTAGTGATAAAACCGCTTATATATTTTATTACATAAAACATATTCATTCATTCAAGTAAAAATTAGGATATATAATAAACAGCCCATAAACTTCCCACTGCTGAGCTCGGACCTCCCACTTTAGGGGAACGTACATTGTCCAAGGCGGATTGGCAGGTTTGACAAATCGGTTATCTCGATGTGCAAGTTTCATCACGATGTTTTCCTTCACCGCCATACTGTGGTAGCTGAGATATCAAAACTGATTTTGATGCGAATGAAATGAAAATTTTTAGGAAAACGCTTCTTTAAAATAATCAACTTCACCCATACTGTCATGTGTGGTTTTGGCAGTTACCATCGCCTATAGACATTTGTAACACCAAAAATGCTCCCAATGTGCTACCGCTCTAGAAATGGAAGCTCAAACCTGGCCACTAATGACGGAACACAACTCAAGGTTATTATGGCAGAATGCATTAGACCAGGGGTGCCATTCAGACGGGCAAAGACCATACCACCTGGCTATCGTATGTTTCGTCGCCTCTTATGAGAGGCCGCCCGGCCGCAAGAAATTGTAATGTTTCTCCGTTCTTGCTCGAATACATTTATTATCACTAAATTTAAATTATAAATAAATAAATCGACAGACAAACAGACAGACTGTATATCCCCAAATTAAGCAAGTTACGTTTGTGTTATGGGTAATATACTACGGTCCCAGAGTAACGGACCACTCTGGGGCCGATCCCAGACACCCAGACCATAGAAAATAACGGAGAAAATACGTTTCCGAAATTTACTATACCAGGAATCGAACCCGGAGCCTCTACGTTGCAGTGAGGTAAGCCGGCAAAGGCTTAGCCCGCTCAACCACACAAGCCGTCTTATCTTATTATCTCCCTACAGATGAATTTTTTGAACAGTAGTAATATTGCCATAATGATTATTTGAATGGTATAAAAGCATTATCTCTTTGATATCTCGAAAAATCAATTAAACGCTTTGAATGTTCTTTATAAATAAATAAACAATAAAATCACTTTATCCAAGCTTTCTAATTTATTTCTTTCGGGTCTATTATACCATACGGAAACTATACAATTTTCAGGGATTAAAGTATTATGTTTATATATCCCCGTTATTGAGAACACTGTAAGGCCGCAGCGTGAACGAAAATAGCAGTACCAAAATCAGAATTAAAACAAACGTTATTGCTCGAGATAGTTCTGCCTAATTTTTCTACTTATCACTTACAGAAATCTCGTAACATACCCAAACATAGTCTGAAGAATAATGAATTTGAATTGATTTGAATTTGATTTTGTCTTCTGAAAAGGAAGTTCTCGATTCATCGAGCAAATATGTTTTATTTATAAGTTCAGCTACAAATTATCTGTTTATTTACCGACTTAAAACATTCGTTTTGCGTTAGATTCACTAGTATACATCTACAATAGTTTCACATAAATTTCATTGTTACTTGACATTGCACTCCTAAGATATAACAGGAATGTCTCAAAATCAAATAGGAAATGTTAGTAATTAAGGTATTGTAAGGCTTATGACCATCCTAAAATGAGTAGGTACCTATAATCGACGAGGTACAGGACTAGGCTTGGACTTGGAAGGCAAATATGAGAACTCCTTAATGACAAGCCGCACAAAAAATAATATATGAAAAGCATTGTATAAGTAGTATTTAGTTCATAATTTTTTACTCCATAGTTGATAAGTTAGAGGAAATAATACACTTTTTTGCGACAGCGAAAACGAATATCTTACCGTCTATTATCTAAAAAAAGTCATAAGAAACACAATTATGATTTTTAAGACGTATCTAATAATACCCCATACTTGTACATACATCGATTTTTGTACATCGCCGTATTGAATACGCCTTCCTGAAAGTGGTCATCCATATAGACCCTGAAATTTTGAGAAAGTTGGCTGTGTACATAGACGTATATGCCGATTTTATTAGGGTCCTGTTTTCTCAAAAATGACCATGGGACTCTAAAACTCAGACATATCAAATGTGTAATGCTAACATTTCTAGATCTTTACTATTCATAAATGTAGAGGAAATCACGTAGGTGTTCTAATAAGTGTTTTTTACATTGCCCTTTAAAGTTATTAATTGACATTTAATATGACATTTGCCACCCACTGCTATCATTACCAAAATAAATGTAAAGAAACCAACAATGAGTTATATATAGAAATAATCTTTTATTCATATAAATAATACAAAGAAAATGTATACTTTCCATTCATGGGTGTAATAAAGTCAAAACTGTTAATCACCGTCGGTTGATGGATGTTTGATGTTGACAATCGATCACTACAAGCTTAGGGTTTCCTAGCTAAATTGGCAAAACGTAACGCTTATAAAATCGTCAACTCAGTCCATCGTTCCACGTATATCACAGCCATTATTTCCGACATTTCGGTTTCTCTCTTTTTAACCGACTTCAAAAAGGAATCATCAATTCTTAATCACAATTCTTCTACATGTTTTTTTGTATATTCGTTCCTCGATTTCTCCGTTAATTGTGAACCGATTTCCAAAATTTTCTTTTAATCGAAAAGTTATACTCCCGAATTGGTCCCATTCTCACCATGTCAGGATCTGATGAGTGGATTCTAAGGAATTAGAGAAACTCACGAAAATTGTTAACCAATTTGTTCGACACATAATATCTCCGTCAACATTAAACCGATTTTCAAATTATTTTTCTTTACTCGTAGGGATATACTCCCGAGGTATTCTCATGGTCACCAAGTCAGGATCTGATGAGTGGATTGAATCCCAGGAAAATTGAGAATAACCCTTAAAGAACGCCGTGAGCCTAATTCTAGGAAAAAAAGCATGTATACGCGTGTAGGAATTACATCTTCTACAGGCTCTTGATTTTTTATATGCATGTTACGCGATTTCTCCGTATTGTGGATCGGTTTTGATTTTTTTTTCTTTATTGGTAAATATGTTTACTTCCGAGGTGGTTCCATGTTCACCGAGTTAGGAGTGGGTCCCGGAGAAATCGAGAGCAATTCATTTTAAAAAAACGCCACGAGCCTACATTTTTCCAAAAAAAAGGCTTGTATACGCGTGCCAGTATTGCACTTTCTCCAGGTGCTCAATTTTTTGTAGGCATATTACGTGATTTCTCCGTCAATTATGGACCGATTTTCAAATTGTTTTTTTTAAATCCGGAGATGGTCCCATAGTCACTAAGTCAGGATCTGATTTGTGGATTGCAAGGAAAAAGAGAGCAACTCTTATTGAAGAACACAAATATATACACGGAAGAGTGAGATGGCAAATTTGTATACGCGTGCCATTTGTACAAATTCTACTGATACTTAATACATTACTTCTAAAGCTAAAAAAGTATTTGCGCAACTGAAAAGTAAAACATATGTTTTTTTAACAAAAACATAACCGACTTCACACTAAAAACCAAAAAATTAATATTTAACCGACTTTCTACAACATCTTGAAGTCGGTGTCAAGTAAAACATAAAAGAACAACAACAAATTTACAAAATATAGTAATTTTTATATTTTTTGTTTGAAACTAATTTATCTTTCACCTTCTCCCAATTATTTGGAGTCGGCAAAATATGTCTTTTCGTTCCACACTCCTCTATTCTGACAGCCTCTATTACACCACAAAGCAACATATCATCCTTGACACAATCTAGCCATCTCTTTTTTGGTCTACCTTTACCTTTGTACCCATCAAACTGGCAGTTTAACATTCTTCTTGTCACGTGAGTTCCATCCCTCTTCATTACATGCCCATACCACCTTAATCTTCTTCCTCTCAATTTTTCAGTGACGGGTGCATCTTTCAACGATCCCCTTATGTATTCGTTTCTCACCGACATTTCGGAGTCTATCTAGATCAAATTTGGCAAAAAGTTAATTTTACGTTGCTGTGTACCTAATCTATTGAAGTTGTGAAAAAAATAAAAATTGAGGTTATGCATGTTACTGAGAGATAATTTTTTGTCAATGTTACAGTCATGTGGGGTATTGTTAATTAGTTCTTAAAAAGTATGACGGTGCTTTCTGGTGAGTTTTTTCATTTATTTAAATTAATAGTAAGTCAATATTTTGGCTTTTAAAGATGTAAAAAATGAGTCCTCCTCCGCTCTACCTTTCAAACTATTATCGGAAACACTCTAAAAAAAAGTAGAGTTACAAAAATATCTACAACAAAAATTAGACTGAGCAAGATCCATTTATTTTTTTGCAGACAGGCAGACGGCCCACTCGTGGAAAGCGGTTACCATCACCTGTGGACATTCGCAACACCAAGATGCTACATATGCGCTGTTGCTCTCTAAAGTGAGACTGGAACCTGGCCACTAATACCGGAACACAACTCAAGGTTGTTATGGCGGCATACTCTAGAATAAGGATAGTTGCCATCCAGACGAGCAAATGCCCTACCACCTAGCTGGGGGTTCGAATGTATTTTTTTCGTCCATTCAGCAGTTTCTGAAATATAGGGTGTCTTTGATTAATGGCCGGTTCTTATATTTTACTATTTATTCATTCAGTTGCACTACTATCGGTTGAATTTGGAATTAGATGTATTGAGCTCATCTCAAATAACCGATATTAAGACAAACGAACGGTCGGTAACATATAGGAATAGGACCTAAATGCATTTGATAGTTTTGTAGCCAATGATAAAAACTAAACAGTTGACGTTTATGTCACTACGAATCTTTTCACTACGCGATTTGTGGTTTTATTTAATCACGTAATTCAGAAGTTCATCCGTATAACATTTTTATAAGGTGATTATCATTTCTAATACATATTCTACTTCCACCCTAAACCCTATGAACCTATCACATGTAATTAATAAAATGAATTTTTTGTGGTTTGAGGTGGACGGATATTCAAAAATTACAAATATCAATATGGTTATTCTAAAAAACTGTTGTTTCAAAAAAATTATGAAGCTGACCACCTTTTTTGCTTTTGTACTGAGGTTGTATTTTGAAAAATATTAACGTAGGAATAAAGGAGAGAGTTCCGCCTATCGCAATAAACTATCATATTATAAATTTATTCTATCCTTTCTTAGTAACCACATACACCAAATTTCAGTAAATACGGTTACGTAGGTTTTGTGTGAAGGCGTAATAGACGAACTTCGTTTCACTTTTGTGCTTAATATTAGTGTGGATACTTGGATATTTAACACCAAATTTTTTAAATAAATATCATTATTAAAAGCAAACTTGTTTCGTAATATTATTTAAAACAAGTTCATGTACAGATCTTATCATGAACATTTATGATTTCCTGCTAGTATGAAGGTTGTATAAAAATGTTAAATAGGCTAAAGCTAAACAAAACCAAAATTTTTGTAATCCTATTTTATGCTTCAATACAACAATTTTTCATGATTTTGTATATTGATCGATTTAATCTGTTAGGCGTTTACGAATCAAATAGAAAGATAGAATAATACTTTAGGTTTCTTTTAAAAATTTATAGTCCAATGTGCTTACATTCATATATATTACATTAAAACACATTCGACTGTGGCACAGAAACCTCATGGATTTATTCGTGCCGCGGAGAATCGTGTAGAATACATTAGGTTATGATGCATAGTGCCATTTAAAAAAATGAATTTACACAATATTGTTATATCAAAAATATGAGCAGAGGAGAGGAATTGTTAACATCATTCAAGTGTTTAGCTCTGATTTGATAATAAAAGAGGAGTTATCATCATTCTAGTATATGGTTCTGTTTTAGTCCCAGGTCTGCATATGTAAGCCGCATGATCCGCTTGGGAATCAATATAGAATCTTTTCAGATTATATTTGATCAATTTATGGTTATTCTTGTACATTGATTACAGGTCCTCTGGGAGATCATTTACAATGATTGGTGTCATGTATTCTTCGCGCCTTGTCCCATACATACATTCTATTACCATTTTACCAAAACACTTGTAACAATGAACACTTGTTAAATTACACTGGTCGGCAACCAAAATCTCTTTTAAATAAAAAACCGATAAATATATATAATTTGACATGCTGAATTTAGATCTGCTTTTAGTTTCTTGCTATCACTTATATATTTTTTAAATTTTACTCCTAACGCAATATTTTTCGTGCAAAACTTTTTTCTTCTTATCAAGCTCTAAAATACCATCATGTCAGTAGATTTCTTTACCGAAAATCTTTAAGCAATATCTCGTGAATCTGATGAAAGTGTCTAGGAAGACATATTACATATAAAGAAACGATACAAGGGAAACGGAAAACGATTAGAATTATTACTTGCAGATTTTTGTTACATGATTTGCCACAAAATCACAATAGAATACATGAAAATCGGGAAAACTGTAAACTGAAATGACTTTATAAATAATTTGACACATACTTTTGATGACTTTAAATGTTTTCGGAGGAATTAAATCAGCTATTCTCACAATAATTAAATATACGGTGTGTATGTAAAACAAAAAAATAACGCTTAATTTAAAACATCAGTTAAAAAAATGGAAACGGTACAAAACTTTTGATACTATATTTATATTCAGAAGTGTCGAAATTATAAAAAAATCACAATAGTTAGGAGTGATTTATTTTTATGCCGACCGGTATTATCATCTCCGTGCGTTTATCTATACATTCGTTTTCTATATAAACATATATCACAGTACAGATAAATTAGCTTATTTTATAATAGTGTACGGTCAGCACATAAATAAATAAACAAATACTTTTTATATATTTCTATTATTTTTATAAGAAGCTAGTTAATATGAAACTAATAATATTAGACCAAATTAAAATAATAAATAAAAATATTAAACATAATTTTTAATACTACATTTCTTCAATTTTCATCTTTATTTCCATCCGATGAATAATTTGCGTTAATTCTAATTCATTCTGACATTATATCTAAAGCGTCGTCTTTGCCCTGAAAGGAGAATGCTCACTTTGTTAGGCGATTTGGGCTTCATATCAAATGTGTACCTTGTATTATTCTTATTCTTCTCCTATTTTGTAGAGAATTTTATTGGTTGTCATATTCAGTAATTAAATTCAAAATCTTCGTCCAAGTTTAAGAGAAATATTAATTTTTTAACTGAATATTTGAGGTTATGTTCGGGTTATTGACCAATACATATACTTAAACTATGATAAAATTACTGTGTTCTAATACACTGCTAGATAAAAAAACAACAATTAAAAAACGACCTGTAAGCTTATGTATACCTACGAAACTTGTTTAGATAAAGAATAAAATAAAAATCAATTGAATATTTCTTGTTTTATTTATAACTAGAGGATGACCCGCGGCGTAGCCGTGGGGTAAACTAATACATGTGTGTGTGTCTACTATATGTAATTCCACTTTAAGGTTCTTGTAATAATTCAAAAATACAATTTCACTAAGCAACTAATATTTTCCAAACAAACAGAAAAATTACTAAAAACAAATTATTTATTTTCCGAATTTGATTATTTTTCTTAATTCATTGTACAAGTTCATCATCCTATATAGAATTATTTCTATTATCAGTTATACCAGCGAAACTTCGTTCGCGTTACCATGACGATGACAGTGCTAGTTAATTGCAACGGCAGCACTAAAAAACGCGACCTCGGTGTTATTTTGGTTTCGGTTTCTCGATACAACGTTATTTTTCAGAATAAAAAGTATTCAATGTCATCCGGGATATAGGGCCCAGTTTTCACGTGATGTAAACAAGTTCTCTGATAGGAATACAGATAAAAACTCTAAAATTTGCATTTTAGCATATTCGCTAGTCCGAATTAACCTCCCTGTTCTTTTTCGCATTTTTAAATTCTCAACCACTTTAGAACTTTACTATGTTAGATAGAAATACATTATTAATTTATTTATCATATTACCATAGTCTTCTGGTTTGAGCTAAAAAAAATCAGTGTTTCGATAAATATTTTAATTTTTGCAATATTTTTAAACATCGATGCTTTTTTAAGATCACCGCTTCATCGATGTTAATCGTAATAATTTTTACATCCCTAATGTCCATTGACATTGACGCTGACAATTTTTAGTTTATTGTTGCCAGCTTTAGGATTTAATATTTTTTATACTGATATACTTACTTATACTTTATATTAAATAATCGATTATCTAAATAACAATGGGAACAATGGACAATATTATAATTATATACGTGAACAACTTTCATTTTTACATTGTAACTAATTAAGCACGTTAAAATAGTAATTCTTCCTTATAGTCGCAAGTTTACGGCAGGACTTTACAGGGTAGTCGCCCGGGGGCGATAATAATTACTATCCGATTTTAAGTTTTTGGTGGGCACTTGAAGGGTGACATTTTGCTGTTCAGTTTTATTTCATAAAATGTATAATACTGGGAAAATGAACAAAAGTTACTGTTTTTTAGCAATAATTGAATGTCTTTGTGGAAAATAGGAACTGGTTAGTAAATTGTTGCTTTTAAACAAGCCACCATAATTCCGGTGTTTGGCATGATTGCGGTACCTAAAACATCAAAATAACACAAACATATTCTAATAGCCATGTATAACAGTATGTAGGTACGCATATAATGATTGTATTCGATTTTTCTAATTAATTTATATAATGTAATCGATACTCTTTTATTATTTACATTGGCAACTTTTTTTCACTGTAGAACGTAGCTGTTTGGTTACAATGTATAAAGGAAAACAATTAAAGATTTATTTCATTGCATTTTTATGCTCGGACGAAAAATAGGCTATAATTAAACCCTCAATATATAAAAAAAGTATTAAGATTTTAGAAAAGTATTTGGTTAAGGGACGTCCAAATTTATAAGATATCCAAAATGGGCATTCTCCTTTCTTTTCTTCTTTAATATCATGTAGACAAACATATTTCTATTCCTCTACAGTTATGCTATTAAATTTTTCTAAGCTAATGTCATTACAGCATTCATGTTCATTGTGAGATTTTTTTGACGAGGTAAGTTTTCACTGTCTCCCCTATATTTACATATCTTACCTCGACCTCGTTTCAACATCGGAAACATCTTTAATTAACAACTTTAATATCAAATAACAACAAGTGCCGTTTGCTGTCGAGACGCTTGGACCGTGGGGTCCCGAGGCCATGAACCTCTATCAAAATTTATCAAAACGACTCATTGACGCTTCAGATGATCAGAGGGCTGGTGCTTACCTTGGGCAACGGATTAGTGTGGTGATCCAGCGACAGCCTTCTGGGCACCTTACCCATAGAAGACGGTGATCTAGGCTCAGTATTCTACTTATAGTCTTGAGGCACTATGGGTAGAAAACTTATTTGTATCGTACAAATAAGTTTTCTTTTATAGTATTCGATTATATGTAATTTTATAACTGCAAATTATGTAAATATACTATATCTTAAATATATGAAAGATCATGCTACCTAAAAAAATAACAACAATTAGCAACAAATAATAACACTGCACAATAAATAAAAAAATAAACCACAAATAAAATTAATTAATTATCAAACTAAAGCCAAATAGTCAAACCTCACAACAATTAGCAATGTAAATAATTATTATATATTTGACTTCCAACATTGACTTTTGATTGTAAATATATTTTTTCTTCAAAACATAACGAACCTCTTTTTGCTGATTGTACAAGAAAATTTAAATTTCAAGTCAAGTAAGTAAGAAAATGGTACAGGAAGATTTGCAAAAAGCAAACCAGACTCTTTAGTTTTATTTTTTTGGTATTGATTGTGTGCACAAAAGACGGTCTTATAGCTAATGAGCAATCTTTTCCAATCAAGTTCAGATATAAATTAGATTACTAGGATAAATGCATTGCTGTCGGAAAAAACTAATTTAAGTATTTTGGACGCTTGTGTCACATTGGAAAGCGGTGTACATAGAGTAGGCAGTAGATATAATTTTCAAATTACACATGACTACCAAAAAATGGGTATATGGTGTTAATCGGCATGGGTTTTATTCAAAGAAACTTGTCAAATTCTCTGTGACACAACCCGTGATCGGAGGGCTGGTTCATATTTTGCGCAGCGAATCAGCAGTGCCATCTAGCATGCAAAATATGGATAGATTTCTGGGCATGCTTCTCTTTGATATTGATCTAATACATCTATACAAATAAATAAAATTGAAGTGTCTGTTTGTAATGCCAAATAACAGTTTTTTACTAAATGCATATGAAAGTATATACGGTACAGATATCAAAAAAATATTTTTTTAATTTTTGTCTGTCTATCTGGATGTTCCGGCTAATCTTTGAAACGGCTGGACCTATTCCACATTAAAATTCCACGCGGACTTAGTCGCGGGCACAGCTAGTAATCTATATAAGCTTATAGGCAATTAATTTTAGTTATTGATATTTTTCATAAAGTTTATCTAGATTAGAATAATAAATAATTTAGAAAATGTTCTTTGGTGAAATTTAGAATAAAATATTTGAATTAGAAAATATTATAGCCACAAACAATGGCCACTTTACAAGTACCCCGATTGGACACATGCCTACATTACAGCACATGTACTGTTTACATGCCTTAAGACATATATGTATGTATATACATATGATCCTGTCCTCTTCGAGTTTCTTACCCATAGTTTAACCATTTTTTAACAATGTGGTTTTCAGCTAAGTAATATCAAATTTGACATAGGGCTATATTTATTTTAAGGTGGTTTCTATCAAAGGCCACAAAGAAACAATATCCATAAAACTGGAGAAGCAATTCGTATGCGCAGGGGGTAAAGCGGTTGATAAGGCTGGGAGGGGCTCGGTTTGACGTCAGAGCTCTCCCGTGACGTCATGGGTCTCTGCCACACCCGCTTTTGACGTCATCGCGGCCCCTGAACTCAGATTATGGTTATATATTCACACGTAACATACAGCTTCATTTTTAACCGATACAATCATACTTGAGAGATTTCTTGAGAATCTAAAACAACAATTATATAATGTTTAATCATTCAGTAACATTCACAAAAAAAATGGCCCGTTCCTATATCTTACCAATCTTACCGACCGTTCATATGCCTTACTGTCGATTAAAATTTAACATAAGCTCCATTGTCCAGTATTCATTCACTTGCCCTACCATGGGTTGATTTTGACATTACTTATCCATAGAAGTGGGCAAGTGAATGAATACCTAGTAAGATATAGTAACAAGCCAAAAATAAACTATATATTAAATACGCATATACCTAAAACTGTCATTGCTTAAATACTAAAATGTGCAAAGCACGAGTATCTATATCTTGATTAAATATAATAATTAAGACAAATTATTAAGCAAAAAGCAAAGGCTCGATGCACCAGCACTAGGCGTTTTGCTTATGCCTGGAAAATTCATTGAACGAGCTTCGCGACGTCACGGGTGCTGCAGGTTCCTTCATCCGTCCTTGTCTATCTTTTAAG
Organism: Dendrolimus houi; assembly: GCA_039645545.1. Lineage (NCBI taxonomy): Eukaryota > Metazoa > Arthropoda > Insecta > Lepidoptera > Lasiocampidae > Dendrolimus > Dendrolimus houi. Next base: position 19,342,445 of record CM077119.1, on the reverse strand, counting down.
TTGGCATAGGTGTGAAAGAGAGATAAAGACCCAGTGACCCAATTTCCCGACCTCGCTCGGTAGGGATCGGCGTCTATTTTTAATCTGAAGGTCGATTTATTTATAGAGCGGGTGGAGGGAGGCGGGAGACACGCCACGCGTATGTCACAGAACAGGTAACAGAAAATTCACTCTGTACACATAGCTAGACGTATAAATACGGTATTTTTAGATAAAACCAATCAAATAGTAGTCGTGATTGCTACTGAGATCGCTATGTATCGGCTTCTGTGTGAATTATAAATTGGTTGGACATGTTCTAGCAATTTATATTGTTTGAATCTTCTGTTACATATTCTATGCGAAGTTTCCTGATAAGACTACGCTGCTCCTGTAATAGTTAGTTATTTATAAACTACATGAACTGCTTTTTCAACTTTATGTAGTTATTATAAATTTTAATGGCTATACTTGGAGAGCTTAAAGACAATTAAATTTAAGAACTATTAATATCTCTTATTAGATCAATTTTAATATATTTTATACAGTCTTTAAAGTAATATTTAAAATTTTGTTATAGTCGTGAGAACCATATAATTAATATTGTTTTTATGAATATTAAAATCGCACTAAAGATTTTTTATAATTAAACAAACAGGTGAAGTGTTTCTCTGTCTAATTAAAAAGAAACGATATTATCTCAATAATATCTTTATGCGCATATTAGTGATAACTCCGAAGTTCAATTTATAAAGATATTCAATTGTCACCGTCCATATGACACTCGTTGTATTATGAAAAGTAAATTTATTTTGCATCTCAGTTATATAAATTGAGACAACCCTTGATTTATTATTCAAATCGTACTTTTGTAGCAGCATATAAAATACACTAAAATATCTTTAAAAAAGGTCATGACCATCTTTGACGGACAGACGTGACGATTGTATTGACATCCTGAGTTTGACAATAAAATTATTTTTAATGGTTTTTCTTATTCAATCAATCAACTTAATCGATCATTATTAATTGAACATAATAAAAACAATATTAATTTAGATTATAAATAGATTTAGACGGCTTTTGTGGTTGAGCGGGCTATGCCTATGACGGCTTATCTGCAACGCAGAGGTGCCGGGTTCCATTCCTGGTATGATAAATTTCAGAAACGATTTTTCTCCGTTATTTACTATGGTCTGGGTGTCTGGGGTCGGCCCCGGAGCCCGTTCTATTATTATCTATAACACAAGCGTAACTTGCTTAATTTGGGGATTTATTATATGTGTGTTTGTCTGCCGATTATTTATTTATTTATTATTATTAATTTAATTTTCTTAAAAATAAATAAAACTCACAATAATGCTATAGATAACAAATTGGTCCCGAACCACTGTAACTTGAAGGGAATGTTTCCAAAAGCAGAGTTATCGCGTTGGATAACAATGCTAATTCATTGGCCAAAATAGAAACCAGCCTTTTGGTCAAATGAAAAGTCTACTAGGGCGCAATTCTGTTAATTCAATATCTTAGCGTTGCGAAGATATTCAAAATATAATTCCATTGCGATAGTGTCCAAAATTCGTATTTTACTAAATCCACAATATCTTCTCGATATCGTCGTGGCAGAATAATACAAGAAAAAATTGGGATTACCATTAGCAGATATGGCGTTAGGTGAAATGAATATTGAACAGCTATCAACAATTTTAAACATGTATTTCGCAAGTTTTTGCTTATAAATATAGAGTGGCTTGCCACGGACGCGCCATTGGAACGCCGCCGCAGAATACCGAAATCAGGCAAACCTACGATTGAACAGAATTGTAGGAAAAAGCGTAGCGAGCATATTGTACGTTCTTCTAAAAATGGGGAGAGTGCAAAATAAGCATTGGAACGTTTATGAGGTGATATAATATATATATTTTATCACGCTTGTTTTGCATAGAGGTAGGTAAAGACAATGGTTCTCCACTTGCTATTATCTTGGTACGCACATTTCACTTCATCTACATTGATTTATTCTTTCATCCTAATATTATAATTGCGAATGTGAGTTTGCTTGTGACGTTTACTACGCAACAGATCGTCATGAAATTTTGCATACACGTTGTCAGGGGTAATAGACAAGAACATAGGGTATCTTTTTATCCATAAAAAGTAATGTTCCCAAGGGATAGACGAATATAATTGAAAATTACAAATTATACTTATTTAACGTTTCATAGTCAATCATAGTATTATCGCAACAATATATTATTATTCGGGAAATGTATAGTTTGCCGTGACTTCGCTCTAAGCTCAAGTGAAAAATTAGCATTGGTCCAATAGACAAACAATAATGCTGAGCTTAATCTAATTTTTAGGACTTCATTAAAAGTATAAGAAAGCAGAGTCTTTACTATTCAGAGTCTGGTCTAGCACCAGCAGTATCCTGATGGTGTTCGCGGAAAGAATGAACGCCCCTTTCCTTCGATGCTGGGTGAGGCTACTTATCTAGTGTCGAAGGAGGGGTGGGGGAGGTCATTTTTTTGTGCTCTGTTGTGTCCGTCCAACTAACATAAATAAACCTATAATGTTTGTCACTAACAAATAGATGTAATATCTGAAATGGAAATAAATTATTATTATTAATATAAAATGTCTTTATAATCTGTGATTGCTTTTCCTTTATTTATTTTTTATGTTGTTACTTTAAATATGCCTATTTTACAGGATGTATATTCGTCCTAGAAATAAACTCGTTTTCTTTATATCTAAAGATGGCGCTCCGATCATGCTCACTTACATATTCGTCGTCATGGCAACGACAGTGACAACACAATTATGATGTGTGTTCTCATGGTTAGTTCCACCTTGGCTAGATGGCGGTACGTGTATTTCGAATTAGAAAGTAAGTTTACTTTTTTAAGGGCGTGGGATTCCCAACGGCCAGTCCTCAACTCTGTCTGCAAAACTTATATTATCACGACCGAAGCCGCAGACAAAAACTAGTATACATATATGGATTTTCAAAGCACTTTTTAACTGTCCTTTGTTCAGTCCGTGTAATTTCACTGCAGTCATACACTTGTTTTGTTAGTCTCTTTTCATCAGTTCTCTCTACAATAATAGGTATATTACTTTTAAATCATTATGTTTGCATCTTTGAATTCTCCATGTTTTCGGAATTTTTCGCTCGGAATATTTTTCCTTCCACCCATTTTAATATTATATAAAATCATTAGAGCTAAGCATGTTTGCTGAAGAGTTTCTTGCGCCGTTAATTAAAATGAACAAGTTGACGGTAGGCTAAATAAAACTTTAACAATACTCGTTGACACGTGACATTTTTGTCTTCCGTGATCACGGTCACTGAAAAGTGGCCGAAATGTCGGAATAACAAAAATCAAATAAATTACCGCGCTTGAAACCGTTAAAACGTAGTTTTATTATGTATACAAGTCGCGAAAACTTAAGAAAATATTATTTAAAAACTACAGTTGTACCTCGATCACTATTTATTACAACTATTCCTCGCGTATACTTCTCAAGGCTCTGAGCTTAGCATAAATTTTGTACATTAATGCCCTGTTTATATTTTACCGACGATTGTGTGTAATAACTGATTGATTTTGAAGCTACCAATAACCTATGGTTAAGAGGGGTATACGAGCGTTTCACAAGCTCATTGATAATTGGTAATACTTTTTTTTTATTGCTGGTGTTCAGCAGACAGGCAAACGGCCCACTCGATGGAAAGCGGTTACCATCGCCTATGGACATTTGCAACACCAAAGGTAGAATACTGTCGGTTAAACTCGGTTATCGGTTACTAATCCGTCCCAAGCGTTTTGTTAACGCAACGTCGTTAGTAGTAGTACACGCAATGTAATTCAATGAGTCGAGGTATAACTAAAAATAAATACATTTTCAAAAGAAAAAATCTTTTGTAATATACGATTGTCATTAAAAATCAAGCTTTCAATTAATCTGCTTTAAAAATACTTACAATCAAAGAGCCATTTTATATAAATATTGCATGAACAAAACGCAATAATGTAAACAACAGACAAAACGTCAGATTCATGAGATGTCATATCAACTTTTAAATAATGATTGTATCACTGTCATAGTATTTGCTGTAAAAAAAAGATTCAACAGTGTTGTCACTTCAGCAATTTATCGCTAGTTTTTGTAATTTGTGGTTTTGGATGACAATTTTTTTAAATAAGTTAAGGCTAAAACTATGGTTTTTATGGTTCCTGAGTCAAATGACGAAAACGTTGTCTGATTTTTTGTTTTCATTCAATTGATAACCTACGGATATACATTATCTCTCAATAATTTTATATTCATTCAGTGTTATTTTTAACGCTATATTTATGACGCATTATATCACAATCAATAACTACAACGTTATCGCAGGTGAAGCCCATGCATAACAAAAAAAACTGCAGTCTATTGACTTTCGAACCTTTGACCTAATTATTAGCAAGGTGGCATAAACCATATAAGTTTTATCTGTGGTGGCAACAACTGAGAACTTTGTTGTTTTAAATTTTGACGACAAAAATTACGAAAATTACATATATAACGAGTTTCAGCGAAATCGGTCCAGTAGTTTTACAGTGAAAACGTAACAGACAAAGTTATTTTCGAATTTATAACATTAATAAGGATGAATAGTGAAGCAATACTGGAATTGGAATTAGAACTGATAACGACAGAAATAGCGAATTTGAAAGACATAAATAAGAATTAAATCCAGATCAAATGAAGAAATAAAAAATTTGAGTTGAATTTTATTCTATTTAAGTAATTTAAAAACACGTAGTAATAATGACAAATAAACTGGCAAATGGCCGAAATCAAGCGGTAATAAAATTCCTATGAATAGTAGTAATGTTGACAACGAGTGGTCATAATATAGAAATACTTCATCTGTTGTTTCCATACAAAAAGTCTACCGATCGGTTAGAAAATCCCTCCCATTGGTAATTGGTAGTTTCATGTGTAACCAACTACGAACAGTTCATTATAGAAACACCAGTAGAGTTACCAGGCGTAGATATTCTAACCGTCGGTAGGAAAAACGACTCGTTTTTGCAATATAAAAACTGGCCATAAACAAACATTTTAAGTAATAGTAATAGATAAGTTATTAAGAGGTCACAGAGCGTCGTAATAGATTAGACACCGGAGCTGGAAGCCCCGCCGCGGAAGCTATGTCCGGTCACCCGACACCGCGCGTCCGACCGTAACAGCGTCTATCTATCAGCACGCCAGCCTATTGTGCTCTCTAGTTTCGGATTACAGGACAACACCTGCTTGACTGTTGTTTTTTTGGAAATCAATGTATTGATGATGATGAGTAATGAATTTAAATTGATGAAACATTATGCCTCATTTACATTATGCTTACGGCTACAGTTGCAAGCAGGAAAAGTGACGAGGGAAATAGGCAGCACGAGCATGTAAAGACAACATACCTCAAACGTGGCATGTGAGCATGATGTAAAAAATACATTCACACATATATAAAGAACATATTGTCACGCCTGTGTCCCATTGGGGTAGGCAGAGGATGGATCTCCACCTGCTTCGATCCTGACAAACACTTTTCGCTTTATCAACGTTCATTAATCTCTTCACATATACACGTTTATTTAAAATGCTTTTTACCTGACCTTTCTTATGACCCTTCCACCTACCTTTCTACCTTCTTATTATCTACCAGTCACATTGTTGTCATATACTTGTTTTGTGATTAAAATAATAAATTCTACGTAAACAATATATTTATTTATTAATACGAGGCATAACAAAATCCAAAGAAGGAGTTCGCTTCGGTCGTAATGTTTTTCTCACACGTATCATAGAATGAACATGACTAAATTAATAAATATAACTGCACTAAGACAACATTTATATACCTAGTCGTGGTAGCTCAATGGCTAAGACACTCGCGTTTCATAAGATCCCGTCAGAACCTTTCAAGAAATTGGGTGTGAATTGTTTTCGAATAAGTTTCTTTTTTTTAGGTTTTGTAGTCAAATAATAGATTAAATACGGTTGACTTTAGTCACCTCTACGGAACTCTTCAGTGTGCGTGGTCTAACAAGCACTTTGGTTATTTTCTCCTAACTCTCTTATTACACAGATCAACCAAATGGAATTAATTTGGTTGAGAGGCACAGAACTGAAAGGACAATATATTCAATAACATTGAACGATTCAAATTTATATTTGGCAAATATGGAACATTTTGATTCATCCATCCAAATTGAAAGATAGAAATAAACCGTCTCATATAGGCTTAAAGTACAACAGCTCAGGGTACAACCGGTCCTTATAACAATAAAAACCACAATGAATGCAATAATTTGAAACTATCATTACTTCGTTAATCATCCTTAAAGAAAATAACAGCATAACTATTTATTTGCTTGCTATCATAAAAGTAAACAAAAATTAAACATTTTTACTGCGTGAAACAGGTATTTATAAAAATTCGTTTATTGCCACGTTTCATAATATATAACAAAAAGAAAGGAAGTCAGTAAAAAAATGATAAATTTAGAACTAGAATATTATAGCGATTTATACAAATATCTATTATAAATACATAAAAGCACACAGACTCCGATAGGCTTTGATCAGTAACCAACGAAAACTACGGGTTTCTACTGTTTACTGATAGCCCTACGAGATACGACAAATACGAGAAAATACCCAAAAAAGTTAAGGTATTTCTTATCTTAATATAGGTACATATGCGTCAGAAGAGGGAGATATAATAATGGATAACCGGCAATTGTTGTATAAGTCTCACCCTACCTCACTGCCTGTCTCCAAGCAATGACGTGTGCATAAAGCATTTACCTCGTATTGAAAAACTTAGAAGCCCAGACTCGTGGTCGACCCGATGTAAAATGAGTCGTAATTATAATACTTATATTTTGATTCATTATCAGGATAAACTCGCGACTTCGTCCACGCTTGACCTGAAATTCCTGCGGGATTCCACAAAGTACCGCAGCATTTAAAAAAAAAAGTAAGCTATCGTTTTCACCCGAACAAATACAAACTGCCCCCGGGAAAATTCCCGAGGATGTTCCGCGATAAAAAAATCACACATTTGATTATATAAATTTTTTTATCGATCAGTAAAAAAATCACAGTGGAATTCGATTTTTTAATCTGGCTATCATAAAGCATTCCCAGAAAAATTCCCGCGGTATTACCAAGATAAAAAGTAGCGCAGAATTTAAGTCTAAGAATTTGCTGTTAAACTCTAGTGCGTACCTCTTGTTTAAAGAGCAGGCGTTAATACAGGTAACATTGTATTAAATTGTTATGTTGATGCTATTTGCCCCCGGAAGATTTACTTCATTTTATATCGCAAACTATCCTACCTCCCGGGATGAAAGTATCTATGTACGTTTTCGGTATTCAAACAGACAGATCGAGTTACTATCGCATTTTTTATAGGTTATGAATGTTTATATCTTTGAACTTGAGAAATGATTTGTCTCCAATACAAACTTTCGTACCCTATTTCAACCCGTTCTAGTTTTTTTATCTATCCCCCGTGTCCCTCTGTCTGAAGACTAAATAAACGACCAAAACTATAAAAACTGCCACAACTACCAAATTACCAAAACTACCATAACTACCAAAATGACAAAGCACAAAAAACATAAAACCTATCCTACTTTCTGAGATGATCTTTGTATAATTCTATCCCATCATCTGGAATGAAAAGTATCCCTTGTCCACCCTCGGCATCGAAAATATATATATACTGAGTTTCAGCCAAATTGGTCCAGTAGTTTTTTTGTAAAAGAGCAACAGACAGACGGACTGACAGAATTACTTTCGCATTTATAATATTAATAGGGATTCCATTTTTTAATAGCTTCAATGTACAAAGACGGCATGTTTAGAATTTTATATTATTATTGATTGTAGTATAGCAATGGACACGGGCGCCGCATAGCGGTTTAAATCTTTGTGGCGTTCGATCATAATCCTATAATGAGGGAGGCGCCGACCTCCTTCATAAGGCTTCTGGCCGGCCTCGCAACTTAGCAAGTAAAGTATAACTGATAGGATTATGTGTCTATAATAATTAAAAAAATATCTGTTATAAAAAAAACTATACGCAATTCACCGATTTTTCATATTAATCACAATCAATTATATTACTCTTTACATTTGTAAAACATTCGCCAAATCTGACTCATATAATACTGTGATGTAAAATGGTAACGCGGGGTCGTTTATTTTGTTTTCTGAATATTAAAGATTTGAATATATAATACTAATAATATAATACGATAATGCGTCCAACACAAGTAAATTAACTATATAAAATGGACGAATAGGCATGCCTTATGTGACTGATATGAAAGATTAAAGAAACGTTACGCAAACGCGTGGTATAAGTCAAAGAATGTTAGCTAATAATTGTGAAAGTTTTAATGCTTTTAATACATATTTAATTAATATTATATTATATAATTAATTACATTAAAAAATCGGTTAAAATACAAAATTCAAATATCTTAGTATGTTCTTATGTTAAACATTACTGCATCTTCATTCACTTGTTTAACTCTTCTACAATATAGTATTTAATATATAAAAATCTCGTTTCATGGGGTTTGTGGTCGCACTCCTCCGAAACGGCTAAACCGATTTTAGTTTTTTTTATATATGTGTGGTCGGTATGAGAACAGGTCGTATAGTATTTTTCACCCTTCTATGGTAATTTTTTTATGGCAGAATAACGTTTGCCGGATCAGCTAGTATACCTATAATAATTGGTACATTTCTTCAAAACATTTAGGTTGATAGTATTTGAATTAATCAGTTCTATAAATATTCTTATTAATAATTGTTTTGTCTATTACTTTTTAGTACACGTTTGTGTTTTATGGACTTTATCTAGTAGACAGTAAATATTCTACGGTAGAGGTATTCTCATAAAAAATCCTGTACACTGTACTGGGCACAACAAAATATACGTAATAAATGTTATACTACTGAATTCAATGAATACAAATCCTAGTCCTAGATTACGAGTACTAGGCCAACATATGTATATAGCGGTCCAAGTATACTAATAATGGACCAGATAAATTTGAACCACGACACTATAAATTCCACCGTCATGTTTTCAAAACTTACTACACATAATATTTGATATTTAGATATATATAACTTCATTGTGGACTGAAACAAAGACGTAGCTATGAGAATACATAAAATTCATTATTTACATTACACCACAAAAATCGCTATATTTCCTGACTTGCGTAGAGGAAATTAGTAAGGGTAGCAATAGGGCAGTATGTAGGCTCTTATATGCCTTCGATGTGTATCGTGAGGGAGCCTTAGACCTGTAGCCATTCTCACCCCGGAGCACATCGTGGATACACGTATTTTCTCCTAGTTAATTTATTTTTCATATATTTTTTAAGCAAGTTTTATTAAGGGTGGAATCTTTTATTTTGAACTTTGAAAAATATTGTTTATAGTTTATTGATTTTTATATTGTGTGTTTCATGTGAGTATGTAATTTTTGTTTTAAATTTTATTTGGTTCATAATTTCTTCTTTTATATCTATTATTTTCAACTTTGTTTTCAATTTATAATCTGTTTACGGTACTATGAGTTTTATGTAATATGAGAGAAATAAGTAAAAGCCATTTTAAAATAGTATTAGACTGTAATAAAGCAATTTGGTATATAGAATAAATAATTAAAATATATTAATCATAAATTGGATTTGAGTGTAATTTGAAATTGGAACTTAATTTTATTTCAAACGTAATTAGATTTCTATTACGTAAATCATAATCATTTTTTTATATATTTTAAATTCATTTTAATCAAATAATAGCTATGTAAATAAAAAAAATTCTCAAGAATTGTTATTGAAAGTACATATTGAAAGCAAGCTTATCATATTTATCAAAATATTTGGAAGCATTTATTTTAATAACAGAATTAATTGTAATAATTAATATTTAAGATATTTATTCTTGTTTAAAAAACGTTAAACCGACCATTTTTTGTTTCTTCTTTGTCCCAACCTCGTAAAGAAGTATCGAATGTTGTCCTGCATGCATTAAGCCGGTAGTATGGTTTCGTTGCCTCGTAGGGCTTCAGTCATTTGATACCGACAATTTTTTAGTACCTACCCGTTTTTTGGTTCAGAATCATTCTTTTTCACTAATTTAAAAGGGTTCTCTTATGGCACTTTCCTATATCTTACGGACCATTCATTTGCCCTACTATCTGTTAAAATTTCACATAAGCTCCATACAAGTAACATCAAAATACAACCGATGATAAAGCAAGTGAATGAATAGTAAGATATAGGAACTGGCCTTTAGTCGGAGTTCATCAAATATTGTTAATTAGAGATGAATTCATAAACTTTTTTACTGGGAATGACAATCACCCAATCAAAGAGTAACACTGACAACCTTCTAAATACTACACGACTAGATGGCGCCACATGTCATTCTTCTTTCGTTTTTTTAATGTTTCATTGTTTAACAAATATTTTTTATAAGAAACTAGTTAAACATTGAATATCTCATACGTATATTTTTATATTGTACAATATAGTTACAAAAATATGCTGTCAGTAAATCTTACAATTTAAGTAATAAACGTTAATTAAACATATAAAATAAAAACATGCGGGTGTTAGTGCAAAATATTATTACACTTTCAAGGCGATTATTCACTTTTATATGTGTTACATATATATGGGCTAATTTTCGTAGTAATTTCTCATATTCGTTTATACTCTAATAAATGAATATTATTATAAATACAAATTAAACTATATTATAAAACAAATACGCGGTTGAATAAATGAATTATTGAATAAATATGCTTCATTGTGTTTTAAAAGATACAGTTACCAGAAATAAAATTTTACAATACAATAGGCGGTCTTATCGCTATTAGCGATTTCTTCCAGACAACCTTTGGATGGACAAGAAATTTGATAAGAACAGGGGTATGTTGCATTATTCTCACTACCGCATAATTTATATATATTATAAATATATACACACATGATATAATATACAGACATTAATAAAATATATATGCGGTTATTAAAAGTTAAAAGAGGTATGAATGACAAAAAAGGGAGATTACAAAACCGACCAAAACCAATTGAATTTGTAGTCGAGACGATTTTAAGTAACTTACAATATCCCTATTGTAAGTTCTAATATTTTTATACATATATTGGTATGATGAATACGCGTTGAAATAACAACTTATCATCTAACTGTTAAAATATAACCTCATAAGTACCAGTGGCGTGGACTTCATACAACTCAATTCTCTATAGCCTACCTTTAAGAAACTAGCGACCAGCGACTAAAAGGTCGGCGCCATGCATACATTGGCGTTTACGGGTTCTGTTCAAACATATTATTACTGGTATTTTTTATAAATCAACTAGCGACCAAAAGGTCGAAACACCCTGTGAATTGATTGGCGCTTACGTTTTTTATTCGTGCATATAATTATTACTGTATTACTACCTCTTACGCTCGGCGGCTTTCCACACCTATTGGATGAAATACCAACTCATAACCCGATCGGGCACCGGCTTTTGTTTCAAAATATGCGATAAGATTATAAAATTAAAAATACATATTTGTAATGAGAAAGTACATCGCAAGTTAGACGTTTTACAACAGCGGTGTAGTCGGTGCTTGCCGTATGTTTTTCAACATCATACGGTATGTTTTTTCAACCGGCTTACCCAAGCCGAATTTCTACACCGCACCACTGGTAGGTTACGCTCGTACAAAATCTATGGGACTGCTATGTGCTGTAAGTTTGTTTATATAAAAGTAACTACCTCAGTTAGTTTCACTGTCCGCTCTTTATTACCTATTACTTTCTTGTTCACTTGTCGGTTAGGTACATTTATGTCAACCACTGCTAATTTTTTAGTTTCTTCTGGATCTTACTAAAGTATTGTATAGGGGCACCTTTCTTCCAAAATTTATTCGTACATAATTAATAGTGACAAATATAGACAGGACGTACAGTTATTAAGAATTTTTATGAATTCTGTATTTACTTCTTTGCTCGGAACCCTAAAAATGACTTAAGATGTTAAAGTACGATAATACCTCTGTTATTACCTAAACATGTCTGTCCTAAACTGCTGTAACGTTAGGACAAAATTTAAAAGAAAAACACACGCTTTAACTCAGTGGCGGATTTACGAACAGGCTAACTAGGCTGTAGCCTAGGGCGGCACATTTTAGGGGCTTCAATTTTGGGACCAAATTTTTTATGTCTCATATTAATTAAAACATTCATATTTATATACCTAAATATTATTAGGTCCACACAAACAATATAACATGTAATTTGTATGTTTCACCTAGGTTGTGGTGTCAGGTGTGCTGTAAGTACAAACTAATTGACAACATTTTTTTAATTAATATGATTTTGTACTAGGGTATCGAATTGCAGAAGTCATTAGAGAGGGGCTTTGGATAAACTACTGACGGCAAATGTGTAAATCCTCCACTGTTTTGTCTCTTAAAAAGTATCTTAAAACTGAATCTATCTCTAACACCTAAGTTCCTAATTTATTAACTTTTTGTTTTACAACTTTATTTAATGTTAGTTTTGTTTATGTACATATACATTTAAGTATCGCTTTTTATGTTTTAATTATTGTTTCTGCACGTTATGCTACATATGCATACAAGGGATCTATGTTCAACTTGCAAGAGGGAAAGATCAAGCCCAGCCATATCCTGGATGGAAATGAAGCCCAAAGCAGCTGCTGGCCACTGCACATGATTAGTAAATACATACTCTTGTGCGTGTGACAGCGGCTATTGCGGGCGTTTCATTATCTGCAATAATCTGCATATATCGAAGAACAACTTCATCGACGCAACTAGCCAAGAAAAGGGCAATAAGTCTATAATGAACACAGATTAATACAGACTTAATTCTGAAGATCTTGGATTCCACATTGCTCTGTACTTTCAACCTTTGATGAATTTTCACAGAATTTATATTTTTGATCATATTTCTAATGCTTGTTGTCAATGTTTTGAGCAAAGTGAGTGAGAATGAAAGTAATTGGCTGACCGTCTATTTTATATACCAAATTATTAATGAATTTATATCTTCCAAAATTAACAGTTGTGCATAAAAAAGCACTCACTTTACTTTTTAATTAATATTTAATTTTAGAATAACTATTTTTACGCGTCGCTTCATTTCATTTGTGTATATTTTATGTTTATTTGTTTTAGTTTAGTATAATTTAAGAAAGTTTTATCTTTGTTAACATTGTACTAATTTAAATCGAATTAACAATAAACAGTATATTGATTAGTCTTTATTACTTAATTAATAAATCAAAACACAAGCGCAAACCAACGTTTCAGTAGTAGTAGTAGTAGGAATTCGCCACAAAAGCAGGCAAAGGAATCTTTAGTCCATACAGCCCATTCTGATGTATAAGTCTGCGTATAGTAGCGCAGTTGTATTGTAGTCTACGACTGGCGCCATTCAACGGAGTTCTTGTTGAAACTCGAAAGACCACATTTAACTATACAGTATACAGTTCACATTTTTCATAAAGACATATAATTACTACTTAAAAAACCATCAATATCCTACAGCTATTGTTCATTTTATAGTGATTTTACACATTTTTATAAAATAAAGCTGCACCACTTTCAGTTCCCACCAAAAACTCCCAACGCTTGAAATGATAACAGGTTTTTTTTTTAATTTATTCATGACCATAGAATCTATGTCTTTCAGTCGGAAACATGTTTAAAATGAACTTATGCTATGTGTAGCACAGCTGAACTGTAGGTTATCGGCTGGAGCCATTCAACGGAGTTCTTGTGACAACTCAAAAGGCCACATTTGACTATACAGTTCATATTTCTCACAAAACACATAATTACTACTCAAAAACTAGCAATATCCTACAACTATTGTTCATTTTAAAGTAATTTTACACATTTTTAGAAAATAAAACTGCACAGGAGAACATCTCCTTTCAGTTCCCGCCAAAAACTCCTGATAACAGGTAATATTAAAGTGTTGCAAGGCCTTGTGAGAAGCGCTCTACATTCTCATGAGAAATACACTCGCGTGGTTCTCGCGAAAATATGGAGCGCCTACAATATGAGAATGAAATTTTCACGAAAACAAAAGGTGATGTTGACTGTGCACTTTTGTTTTTTTTTAAATTGTTATTAAAAATTAACATGTAGTTAATTTTAAGGCAAGAATTAAATTTCTGTGGAAAATTTCATCTGCTAATCTCATGTGCATTTTCGAGCTGCCGTAAGAACTTCGTCGTTTGGCGTGAGCCAAAGACCTCCAATTTGGCTGAGGCGTTTGTATTCGGCTTACATATGATACCTATTTGTTTGAAGATTATTTTGAGGCTTTAATACTCATAAATATTTGACACTGAATAGATTACCTACACAATCGCACAAAACATGTTTAGAAAAAAGAGGAAATACATTTTATTTTCTAAGTTTTCTTGACTAGTACATATAATTAAACTACATTTTAACGGTTTTAACCGCGGCATTTTATTTGATTTTTATTCTGAAATAAAAAATAAAAACTTAAAACTCATTGACATTTGAGATCTTTGCCTTCCGTGATTATAGCTACAGAAAAGCGGCCAAAACGTCTGAATAAAAATCATATAAAATACCGTGCTTACAACGTAGTTTTCTTATAGGAAATACATTTGCAAAATATTTTTTGTTTCATACAGACTTTCAGTTCAAATGTCAGTTTGCGCTTGCATATTTATCTAAAGTACACAGCTTAGGCACTTACAAGACTCAATTGTAAATCAACATTCATGTATTAGCCAATTTAATTATAATATGCCCACTGGCATGATAGCAAGCAAGATAGTGGCGAGATAAGTGGGCAGCGCGAGTAGACTACGTTCAACATAATTTGTTGGGTTTTCGTATCACATGGACGAGTCATAATCAGATTTTTTAATAATAATGCTTTTCTCTCTGGCGAATGAGTCCGTAAGAGCTGGTTTCATACGGGTTAATAGACAGGGATAAAGGGGATATGACAGGGGAATGGAATAAGAGGGAGGGAGAAGTAGGGCATCGGAACTAACACTTACTAAAAGAAACATAACGAACTCAAGGCTAATCGTTTCACACCGATATTATGTACGAATGTTATATCACGCCGATTGAGCAGGTCCAGCAAGCTGTAATTTATTTATTATACTTTATCGTAACAAAGATAATAATTCCAGCATGGCTCTACTGCGTCAAAAAGAACATTTAAGTCTAAATTAAATGGTCTTTATAAATATGGATTTAATATATTAAGGTTCTATTAAAAATATTATTCGAATATAGATAGGTAGTACACAGATTTCAATTAGCAAACCTTATAAGAGATTACATTAATAAAAATCAGGGACAAGAAAATGATATCACATCACACACACCATAGCTATCTTGGTGAGCAATAAACTGTTATTTATATTTAAAACGTTATTTTTTAAATAATATTGTGCCGATTTTATTTTATTAAGTCGACAAAAACTATATTAATAAATAAAACAACATATAATAAATCGGCCGCAGACCACTGTCATTTATTGGGAACGTTTCTAAAAGGCTGGCAGCGTTACCGCTTTGGGTAGCTAATGGTCGGGGGCCAACCTGGCTGGGACGCTGTTATAACAACCTGCGAAGGCTGTTATGTCCGCCAAGGAAGCGGCGGAGACGGAGAGGGAGCGAGCAGCCGCGCTCATCTCCCGCCAGAATAATAGGACCCGGCGCCGGACGACTCATGACCTTCGGCCGCCGTAAAAGTGCGGCAGCAGGTGACGACCCGCGGAGACACTAGGCCGTCACCTGCATTCAAGCCGTTGAGTAGCGGGCGCGTCGATGTTCCGTCAGTGCCTCTCTCAATCATGGATTGAAGTAGTAGAGGCTTGCCCGTAGGGCACGTCAGTCGGGGTCGCGGCGAAAAGCTCGCGCACGTCCCGGGGCCCTGGCATATGGCGACAGAAGGACACCAAGGGGTTTTAGTGGGTATTCCGGCAGCCCATCTGGCCGGTGAGTCCCACAGTGCCCCGCCGTCGTCTCCGTGCGGCAGGGTGTCCGCAAACGGATTTCCCCTTGAAAAAAAAAAGGGTAGCTAAGCTAATTCGGTGGGCAATACAAAATGAAGTCGACAGTAAGCATCAAGAAATATCTATCACATATTTTTATTTTGTTTACGACATATTATTTCTTTTTCGGTTTATTTAGTTACCTTTTTCAACAAGGAACTTTTTAACATTCACAAAGAGAAATATATAAAATGCAAGGTAACTACTTTAATCACTGTTATAAATAGTACCATCTAGCGGCGTTTTCTCGCAACATGACCAGTTTTTTTGGACCGCAAGTCGGACTTTATTAAAAACAGTTTGTGACGTATTTTAAGCGTGTACTAAGTTTATAAATGTTTTAAAATATTATGTGAGTTTATAATAAGCTCATTTTTATAAATAGCTAGTATAATAGCTAGCTAGTTAGCTAGCTAGATAATCTCGCGGTTTCGCCTGCGTGAAATTGAGTTTTGTATCCAATTCCGTCATTGTAAATATCCTAAAAATAAAACTTAAAGGCTTTTTACGTGTAATTATATGTATGTAAACTATTTTATTAGGTACGAAATCTCTTACAAATATTTAAAACTTAGTGTTGCTGGTTATTAGTTATTACGTACATTTTTTTCTTTAGGTTCTTGGGTATTGGGGTTCTGTTGCGGTTTTAATAAAAACGGAAGCTTTATACAATGGTCATACATCCATTACATTTTTGAGAGATGATGTATTTAAACGATCACTCATAACCGAAATTAAATGTGTTTTGGGGTTCTGTATCTAACCGTTTATTTATAAGAGTGGACTTTGACTATCTACGGAATTCTCAGTTGTGCGTCGACAGCATACACTTATTAGTTTTCATTTATCTATCTACCTGCCGTGTTATTCTGCAGACCTTTTCACAGTTTTGAAGCTAAATCTGTCATGAGATTGCAATTTATTTCGAAATTTACTAATGTACTTCTATCTGTTATTTACTTACATAAGTTTATAAAATACTGTGGGTCTTGTTTTTATTTCAGATATTTAATTAGATTTTCAGGTCATGGCTCCAGAAGAACTTTGGTCAATGAAAGAAGCCCAAAACAACTATTGGTCACTGCACAGGAATAGTAAAAGCTGTATACTCTTGTGCGTGTTCCAATAGTTATTGTGGGTACTTCGTAATCAACGAAAGAAGACGATTGGACGATATTTAAGCAAAATTATTGAAAAGAAGATTTAAGCCTGTTGGTAAGTAATCGACGGTTTGCACAAGTTTTACTACAGGGTTAAAATCCTTGGTTCATGTATTATGTTTATCGACTTTAATTTATTGGTAATTCTCTTTTTAGGGTTCCGTAGAACTTTGTAAAAAAAACGAGTTCATCTGTCTGTATTTTTTGCCAGTCATGTTGCTTGGAAGATGCACAACCCTTGATACATAAGTTATACAAGGTTTATAAAATCCTAAAGGGTAATAATAATAACTTAGGTACGTCCAAATAGTTATCATATAAATATATAAAAGAGATGGCATATAGTACCTACGTATTTGAAACCCGTCCAATTTTTCTTACTATTTCATTATGAGGCTTAAGTATACATAAATAATTTGTTTTAAATTTTAACAGTAGTACTTTCGTACTCAAGCGCTGCACACAGTATATTATAAAATTTGGAATTCAATTTAGAATTCGCAATTATTAACTTATATATATATATATATATATATATATATATATATATATATATATATATATATATATACATACATGCATACATACATATTGTCACGCCTGTTTCCCATTGGGGTAGGCAGAGACGATGGATCTCCACCTGCTACGATCCTGACAAACACTTTTCGCTTCATCAACTTTCATACATACACGCTTATTTAAACTACTTTTTATCTGACCTTTCTTCAAAATATCTTCAATTTGATCATGGTAAGTACGTCTCGGTCTACCGGCACTGACTACTACCAGTCACATTGCTGTCATATACTTGTTTTGTGATTCTGCTTTCATTCATTGTCATATATATATATATATATATATATATATATATATATATATATATATATATATATATATATATATATATATATATATATATATATATAAATACAAACATATATTAACACCAAAAAAATATCCTTAATCATATAGAATAATTATATAATGTTTTAATGTATGGAATGTAGAAAGTTATTATTTTAACGTCCTTTCAACGAGGTATGTGTTTTGAGTTAAAAATCAAAAGAATATCAGTTCATTTGAACACAAAGTTATGAAGAAAAAAACAGTTTTTAATATATTTGACATTAATCCGACATTTAAAAAAGAATAAAAAAATTATGAATAGCAAATATAGTAAAGCGCATATTCTCAAAAAAAACGATGTTAGATTAAAAAGAAAATTTTGTAAAACTCGGTAAAAAAATATTTATTATATTAATATTTTTTTTTAATCGGCTTTTCATCCGGTAATTATAAGAAAAATATTTTTTCATGCCTTTTACTCCTAATTATTGGTAGATAATCGCCTGGTATTAATATTAATGTTGTATTTCTCTAGAGAGCACGGGCCATAAAGATGGCCCGGACTTTTGGAGGGCTTGCGTGGGGCCATGAGAGGCCAGCACGTAGAGGAGAGACTAAGAGAGAGATTTAGACAAATTTAATCTAAATGTGGCGTGACACAATATTAATGTTATTATTAGAAAAAATAATAAAAAGGGAAGAAATTTAAAAAAAAAATTGGAAAAATACTCAAAATAAAAACTTGGTATATATATAGCAGGGCTTCTAAGTAAAAACTGCCCCCGCGGCGTTTTCTATTTTTACTATGTGGATCGTTTTGTTATCAAATAAAAATAATTCACCCAATTTTCAGCTTTTTATCTTAAATATGTATAGTGTTTTTGAAAATCCTATTTTCGGTTTTTTTTCAATAGTAATATTACAAATTACTTTATGGCAAATTTTTAACAATATTTGGGGGCTAAAGGCAGGAAACCATATTTTTGTTGTAATTTCCGGATGTAAGGCCGATTTTTTAAAAATAAAATAAGACTAAAATATTTTTATCTCGAGTTTTTGAAAACTATCTATCGCCATTTTTTCAAAATATGTGTTTTACAATCCTTTCTACTAATGATTATTTTATTGAAGGGGTGGAACAGTGTCAAAAGAAATAAAAACTGTTTTATTTTTCATAACTTTGTATTCTAACGAACTGATATTCATTTTATGTTTAATTCAAAACACATATCTCGTTGATACGACGTTAAAATAATAACTTTCTATAAGAGAATAAGAATAAGAATAATTTATTCAGTAAAAACATGTAAAAGTAACAGAATATAAAAGACAATGAAGTTTCCATTAAAACTAATGTGTGAGGGCTTCAACACCTAAAACTAGGTAAAAATC
This sequence comes from Dendrolimus houi, assembly GCA_039645545.1. NCBI lineage: Eukaryota > Metazoa > Arthropoda > Insecta > Lepidoptera > Lasiocampidae > Dendrolimus > Dendrolimus houi. The sequence continues at coordinate 19,322,878 of CM077119.1, read as the reverse complement.
TGTATTATATTAGGTGTCGGTGCTCTTTCAATGCACAATTTTTTAATATTAATACAAGACATTATATTTACCTTGCATGCATATGTGTGCTCGTATCTGTACGTGTGTGTTTGTGTTTATATAATTATTAGTTATATCACCATTTTGAGTAGGTTCTCAGTTTCATTGTAGTCTTGTGTTTGCAGCCAATTATAAACTACTGTATAGTATATAAGTATATACTATACTTTTGTACAAAAAATAATACATTATAAATTATATATTATTTCTATGGGGATGAATTAGATAGAAATTATAGATTTTAAAATCAATTCCCAATTTTGTAAATACTGTGTAGTGCCTCAATATGAAAGTACTACCACTAAAACTTCTAACTAACTGCTACGGCTCGACAACCCAAAATGAGTCCTGGCCTCCGAAACGAGAATATTCCTCTCCTTTCTGTTCAGCACTGTCTCCTGCCAGTCATAAGCTTGAAGCTCGCGCAGATCAGCCTCCACTACGTCACTCCAGCGATATCTGGGCCGACCAACTGGTCGCCGTCCAGTTGGTGTGCGCAGATAGTCTCTTTCACCTCACGATCCTCCGCCTATGTAGGTAACCAAGCCAGCACAAGCGATGTGCCTTAATCTCACCTACGATATTAGGCTCATCCACCAGCTGTTCGATTTCGGCATAAATTTAACAAATGGTGAGACATTCACACCCAAATACGTAGATTATGAACCAACGTTTGAACCATGAAGTGGAAAATTCTGCAAAAAGTAGATTGTATAATATTATCAGCCCATAAAAGACCCACTGCTGTGCTCGGGCTTTCCAAGTTATATATTTTTTTGTTCGGGGAACGGATAGTATACCACCCACGTTTGTCCAAAGTGGATTGTTAGTTTTGAAACATCGGTTATCGCCATGCAGGTTCCTTTTTTTTCCTTCATAGTCAATACGTCTTAATTGTAACAATATGCACGTTAGGTCAGACCTAAGAGGTTTAAGACGCAAATGTACTAATCATTAAGCTACCATGTCTTTTTTAGCTTATTTTTTAAACTGTATAAAGCTTCAAAGTACATTGAAATTTTAAGATATGGTATGTTCGAACAATACCGGGTTCATTCTTTCGCAGCCGAGTCCGTTAAACTCCGGTATTGATAAATCACAGTGCGCACATAGCCTTAAAGGCTAACACAAGTAAAACTTACAGATATAAGGCCGAGCTACGAATAAAACACAAAGAGCAATGTCGAAGTCTTTATTACTTAACTGATAAAACAGAATCAGTCTTAAGTTCTTTCTAAAGTAGACAACAACCGTTAATATATGTCATAACATTTTGTTCGAATATGTACTTATATTTAAAACAATCTATAAACAAGGTTTTGTTGTAGACTTGTTATTACTGAAAAATAATTTATGTGCAAATTTATTAAATGTATAAAAAAAGGGCAGACCGTTTTTATTGTTATACTAGGATTGGCCCGTGACTTCGTCCACGTTGGACGGATAAAGCTAATTTATACGTGTCCTAACAACTTGAAACCACTGCCGGGAAAAGTCCCACGGGATTCCCGGGTTATAAAGTATCACAGATTTTATGACAGAGAATTTTGCTGTCGATCAGTGAAAACCGCATCAAAATCGGCTCAGTAGTTTTTACTTGAATCCCGAACAAACAGAAGACACAAAAAACCTAAAAAACAAAACTACACTTTTACAATTTTATAATACTATACATACTTAGACAGATTATAACAGTAATAACAAGAATAAACAATTATAAATACAATTTCAGGTTATTTCATTTCATTGTAGATGGCGTTGTCATCGGTAAACTCACATTTTATTAACGTCTTTTTTTAAGAATCTATGTCAATCAAGTCCTGTTCTTGCCACGTTATTTTATTTAATTATAACGTCATTTAGTCAAAAGAAAATACTTACAACTTGCTTGTAATTCTTATGTTCTAAATCGATACCTACTTTAAATCTTGCTCTTTTATTATTGGAATGATTTGATTTTTTAAAGTCTATATGGCCAATTTATTTTTTAAATATTCAGCTTAAAAGACGATCAAGACTTAAATATTGAAAGTCTATAAGTAACTATATTTTGCCAAGAAAATGGATAGGAAGGGGAAAAATTAATAAAATTGTCAAAACAAAGATAAATATAATAATGCCCGTTATTTTAGTGTATTCTTCAGAAAAAGTACTTCACCGCTCAAAGTTGTTATTATCATTCAATTTCTGATCACATACACCTGTAATTTATACATAGTCACTCCGACATTGGCAAAAATCAACGCGCTTATTAAGCGTTGGGGCCATCGCCGACCAATAATAGAATAGAATACGTTAGAAGATACACTGATTATATACTAAATACAAAAAAATCATTGGTGCTACAATTAAGACAGTGTATTATATATATTTTACAAAATTTTGCTGCTTTATACTTTTGAGAGTAAAAATTTCGACATAAACAACATTTATCTGGCACACGTCATCGTCATACACGCAAAAATCGTTCACAAGCACGTTTATTTACTCTGGTGTGGATGCTACTAAAATCGGCTCAATAGCAATTGCTGATCAAAATAAAATTTAAAGAAATATTTCGAGGAATGAGCATTAATTCCTGGCAAAATAAGAAGAAACACTTTCGCAATAACCTCTGACAAGCATATTCAATAATGAATGTTATACGCATTGATATAAAGCTTATTCTTGTTATTCAGTTGTGTTTTGGCCTGGACTGTGAATTCTCGCCGAAGAACAGAAGACACATGGTTGCATGAAGACATGCTTTCGCTGGTAGAAAGTTGTCGTCAAATTTCAAAGCGTAGCGGTACATCCATATTGCTTGTTCATACTCGGCCTGTGATAAAAAATAAAACATTGTTTAAACTATACAAATTAAAAAAAAGACAAGCAAAAATATTACAAATGTCATGTTGATAGGTCATGAAGTTTTTGCTGGGAAGGCTCTAATTATACTACTCGACACAAAAAAGTCCTGCAGACGCGGCGCTGCAATCGCCGCACATAATCCTGCTAGAGTAATTATCTGCTTATCCGCTTAAATCGCTGTATATAATTAGTGTAAAAAAAAAACTAAATATTCCATAATTAAAGCCGTAAATTTATTTCCTCGCTACTTTACGAAGAAAATCTTAACAAATAGTGGAACTGCCTCTTTTCGTTTCACTTTATTTTCAGTGGGACTTGTTTCATGGCGCGGACACTGTTTATTATTTTTATACTTTTTTATTATTAATTTATCTCTACTACTATTAAACTGTAAACTGTACTGTTTATTTTCTCGATTTCGGTCGAGTTTTTGGCGGAAACTGAAAGGAGATGTTGTGCTGTGCAATTTTATTTTCTAAAAATGTGTAAAATTACTCTAAAATGATCAATAGTTGTAGGCTATTGGTAGTTTTTGAGTAGTAATTATGTGTTTTGTGAGAAATGTGAACAGTATAGTCAAATGTGACCTTTTGAGTTGTCACAAGAACTCCTTGAATGGCACCAGCTGATAACCCACAGTTCAGCTGTGCTACATGTACGCTTAATAAAATTAAGAAACTACATCATAATCTAAGATCTGGCTTAAAGGCCTAGCTGCCAAGCCATAAACCTAAATAAAATAAATAATCGATTTCAGTCTATTAATTTATTCTAATGTAATTCTTTATTGACTTTATTTCTGTTATATGAAATATAAACGTTCAATAGACCAAAAGATAGGTAATAATTGCAACTTTAATACAATGGAGTAAAGTTGATTTTGCATTGTCAATTATTTAATTTTGCCACAACACAATATTAATTGTTTAAATTTAATTATTGTTAATTAATAGGTTGTTTAATTTGACTTTAAAATATGTATGATTTTCAGTATGTTCTTAAATTTGGTTTGATTAAAAACTTTTGAGTTCGAATTACGCGGGCAAAGTCCCGTCTAAAGGCTCTAATAAAAATATAATTGTGTTGAATCAGATACTTACAGAAAACGTATGGGACACACCGACAAGAAAAGCCTCTATTTTGTTTTTTGGGGATGAGTAGAAGGAGAGGTAAGCCACATTCTTAGCGTCTTGATGCTTTGATTGCCTGAAAACAATTACATAATCAATATAATTGTTATCAAAGAGTTTCAAGAGTTAGAATAGAATAGAATATACTTTATTGTACAATAAAATTAATGAAATAATACACAAAAACAGCTTAGAATTAGGTGGAAATGGCGGTCTTATCGCTGACAGAGATCTCTTTCAGACAACCTTGGGATGGAGAGAGAAATATGGCACAAAAGCTAAATTTGCTAGAGTTCATTAATTCTATTATTAAATGTGCACTAAATTATCGATACAAATAAATGTCAAAATTCAAGTGGTAACTGGTTTTTATATGGAACACAATCATATATGTATAACCATTTTTAGAAATATTCTCTCTGTTTGTCTGAATGTTTGTCTCGAACAAGCACTGAAGCGGGTCAACGCGTTTCAATGAAAATTGTACCGATTAAAACAGGAACTCTATCTCTGATTTTCGCGTAATATGTTCGTTCTATTTCAAATCTTACAGAGTTCAGAACATGTGATTATAAATTTAAATGTATACAATTATGGATATGTACATCCTGTTCAAGGAATAAAAATTTATTATGAATAAGTACAATGGTGCATTGCTATTAATCTGTCAACGCTGTTATACATATTGCATTGTACGGCTTTTGGAAGCACATAAAAAGTATATTTATTTTGTTATGTATCCGATAGACGTGTGCTCACATGTGCAGTAGTGCGGAGAGTGCGGTGAACGCGTGCACTGCGTGTTGGGGCGGCGCGTGCGCATGCGCAGCAGCCAGGCAACGCACCGCGCACGTTCCTCGCCCGCCCGCGCCGCACCACCACCCCGCAGCCAACAGGCCCACCCACGACGACGGACGCTAATGCAATACAATATATGCTACTATTACTCTTTGATAAGCGATATACAAAGTACTGTGAATTTCATTTATATATGAGTTCATCACATTTAGATATGGATTTAACGCCTGATTTCATTAGAGAAGTATTTTTTTTAATTAATCAGTTTTTTACTTTCCTTATATTCGAAATGAAAATCAAGAGCGTTAACCTCGGTTGAAAGGCCTATTTAGGCGCTCTAACTATTAGCGCCCTCGCTACGCTCGTGCGTCAGACCGTCTAATGCCTAAATAAGTCACCCCTCATGTAACAATCTACTATTTATATTTGATTGATATGCCATTCTCCACCCGCCACTTAACAAATACAAACTGAAAAAGTACGTATGAATCTACAAAAAACAACTTGTTTCGTCTTACAGCTTCAACGTATTTGGCGATCTTCGCTCCCAGGGTCACGTAGTCGACGAAGTTGAAGTTGAGCTCCGCGAACTGATGCATCAGACTGAGCACCGGCTCCCAGCCATCGCTGTCCACAGAAGTCAACTTCTGGAGGAAGAAGTCTTCGGCCGGGTCCACGGGGAGACGACATTCGGGAACTTTCTTGTTTGATGGCGCCATGGTCGTTATTTCTGACGGTAACCTGAAAATTTACTCTACTTTTAGACAAACATAATATGCCCGTGATGGCAAAATTAAATAACTTACACTGCGAAATCGACTATATTGTATTTTCTTAAAGCTGAAATTGTTACTTAAATATTGGTCAAAATACCGTTTATAAAATGTTAGATATTAACAGAAATAAACTCAACAAAGAAATTTATTGTCAAAATCATAAGCCAAAATCAGAGATTTTAAGCATTGAAAATTAATTTTATAAAATATGTAATACATTATTATAGCACAACCGCATTTTTCTCGAGATTTTGACTCGTTAGTTATTTTATTTTGCCATGACGGATAGGATTAGGTATAACAATTGCTATTTATTTTATGAACTAAACTATTTAAAGTCGAATCCTTGAGTTTACGCAGATTCAATCAAGTGTTAATATTTATTACACATGACAGTGTGTAGTTCGAAAGAGAGAAAAAAAAAATATATATATATATATATATATATATAGCAAGTCCAAATAGCGGCCCAGAGAGCGCAACATGCTTCCCTTTCAGTTATCTATATATCACCTCGAAAACCTTATTTGTAATGATGTGTACCATCTTCAGAGACGTATTTAAGTTTTGCTCATATTATAGTCAGACAAAGTGTAGCAACTATTGAAGGCAATCTTTAATCCACGGTCATGCATAAATATCATAATAAGTTTGTTTCTTATCTGTTGGTGTGTGATATACACTATTGTCATAAATATGCATGTTTATACTTTAGACACGTGGAATACTTTTTATCCCAGCAAAATTATAAAAATTATACGAATTCTAAAATACTAAGTCTAAGTCTACGAATTCTAAGTCTAAAATGTATTCAAGTAAAGTCGTGTGGAAAAACAACTGGCGTTATTATTAAAATTAACATTTAATTAAATAAAATAATAAGGCTTGAATCCAGCCACTACTTATGTAGGTTTTCTACATTGGTATCTATATAAACTTATTAGCCGTTTCGCACCCACTTCACTTGACTCAGGAATAACGTAGCTTTCTACAGGTGAAAGAATTCTTAAAATCGGTATAATAGTTACTTCCAACAAAAAACAAACTCATAAACTTTACATGTTTATAATATTAGTATAGATGTTTAATATTTTCTTAAGTTTTCGCAACTTGTATACATAATAAAATTACGTTTTAACAGTTTTAAGCGCGGTAATTTATTTGATTTTTGTTATTCCGACGTTTCGGCCACTTTTCAGTGGCCGTGATCACGGAAGACAAAGATGTCAAGTGTCAACGAGTATTGTTAGTTTTATTTAGCCTACCTCCAACTTGTTCATTTTAATTATTTAGTTTTAATTTTGTTTATGTTTATTGTTCACTCTATGGGAGCCTAATCTAATTTACCACCGCTTCGCAATATGTTATGGCTTGAAGAGAAGAAGCGGCGCAAGAAACTCTTCAGCAAACATGCCTAGCTCTAATAATTTTATATAATATTAAAATGGGTGGAAGGAAAAATAAAAGAAAATCAAATAAATTACCGCGCTTAAAACCGTTAAAAGGTAGTTTTATTATTATATAGATTATATTACTTTAAAAATAATTTAGTTTCTCGCACGTGTGTCGCACTGAACGTGGCCGAGGCCACTGTCCGAGGGACTTTCCTGGTTCTTCCACTGTGGCAATGGAAAGATGCTGAAGGAGGGAGGGTGAGCTTCGAAGCGAGTTTATCGCTGGCCAGCGATCCAAATATAGTGCTGTGCTTTTATATATTTTTTTAATAAATAAACTTGTAACTTAAAATAATGGAAGATTGTTATTAATAACATCTCTTTTCTTTCACCTTCTCCCAATTATTTGGGGTCGGTATAATATGTCCTCTATTCTGACATACGTCACACACAAAATCCATCCATCTCTTTTTTGGTCTACTTTTACATTTATATCCACCAACCTTGCAGTTTAACATTCTTTTTGTCACTTGACTTTCATCCCTCCTCCGCATCCCATATGTACCACCTCAGTCTTCTTCCTCTCAATTTTTCAGTCACGAGTGAGATTTTTATTAATAACATAAAATCATATATCACCTTAAATCAGAATCAGTAACTAATTGTCTGAAGCTTATCATCTGCAGCCAATAACTTAACTGCAGATATTGGTGAGTACAGTCTTCTTCCTTTAATGCCAAATTTTTTGCCTGAATACCTATAGAAAATATATGAACGTAATCAAACATAGAATTAGATCTTAATTGTATAAGTGTATCGCCTGAATATTTCTTAAGAAAATTCTTTTTTTTTGAGTTGCGGGATATATTCACCATTTTTCCAAAATTGACCCAAAATTAATTATAATCCGGCCGCTCTAAGAATGAGGTTGCGTTTTGTACTAAACCTATTTAGTTTAACGTAAATTGTCGTGGTAATATAAATATTTAACTAAATCTTGAATCAGAAATAAAAAAATATTTTATCGTATTTTGTTCGTCATTACAATAGTATCTTCCACTAGTGGCGCCGGGTGGAAATTCGGCTAGGTCAAGCTGGTTGAAAAACATACCATATGATGTAAGCGCCGACTACACAGCTGTTGAAAATATGTCTAACTCGCGATGCATTTTCTAATTACATCAAATTCAAGGCCAGTCAATGAAATCAAAGCCGGTGCCCAATAGGGCTATGAGTTGCTAGTTCATCCACGTGTGGAAAGCCGCCAATACAGCAATAATATATTGTTAGAACTTAGCCCCCCGACAAATACAAATACTACGAAGCACGTTTTATTACCTGTCGGCATTTGAACCAATTGTAATACCTTTATGATCTCGTCTTCTTTTGTTTACTTATTTATTGGAATACGGCCCATGGTCCTATTATACTCGCTCATTAGCATCATTAGCCAGGTCTTACAAGCTAATTATAGGAAACTGTGGCGGCTTTGCCGGGCCGACATACATTTGTATTTGTGGAGCATAAAAGGACGGCCTGGTGGATAGAAGGGGGCAGTCTAGCGATAACCACGAGCGAAGCAAGACGTGTGTACTACATTCGGTAATCTAATTAGTGACGTACTTTGCGCGTGTATTTGAATTACGATCTTCTGCATTACGTTTGGAGTTATTACGTTCGGTTATATATGTACCTGTGGTATACGTGTTTGTATAGTTCTAATAAACTCTATAATAATTCCAAGGGCATTTTAATTCGAGTCCCGCACCCGTAACAATATGCATGAATAAAAAATGTAAGCGCCAATAAATTCGCTTTCACTTTTGGTCGCTAGTTAATTTATATAGACATTATTAATAATATGTTTGAACAAAACGAGTAAACGCCAATGCATGCATGGCGCCTTCGACCTGTTGGTCGCTAGTAGTTACTTTCTTAAAAGTAGGCTACAGGGAATGTAGTTGTATGTAGTCCACGCCACTGGTTATCCCTACCCATATGTTCACAAAGTTAGAACGCATTCTATTCGCTGCCGAACTATAATCATTTTAGATTACGAATCAAAAACTCCATAAAATACTTACTCCAACATTCATTACCAATACAATCCTGTAGAAAATTATTCATAGTTCTCATCATTTCATAATAGTTCCTCTGGTGGGATATTTTATCTGCCCTCTCCGTAGGCATGTTATTTATGAATTGATCGAATACTGTATCATCTATGCGGTCAACTGGAGAACCCTGTACATTATCGTCTTTTATTTCGAGCAAACGTACAATAGTGCTGCTCTCTAAAAATAACGTAATACATCTAAATAAATTATTAGTAATTTAAATAAATAAAGTTTGTTACTTCAATTTCCTAATTAAAATTAGAGACAACAAAATATAGAATTTACATGATAACAGTCACAAAAGAAATAAAAAAGTTAAATAAGATTCACTTTAGTAAGACTGCGTACATGCAGAGCCAACAAAAGCAGCCCAAGTAAAACTTATTCGTTGACACTGTGTATACGCAGCCAATGTAAAAGTAAATTTTATTTTCAAGAGCTTAAGAAAATAAACATAAAAAAGGATAAAAAAATCCAACTTTTTTTAAATCTTTCTCTGATCGGTATAAAATCTTCACAGCTAATAATTTTAAGGCGATATTAAAATGAAAACAGGAATCGCATTTCCAAAATAAAGAATTTTTGTTATAAATAATTTTTAGTTGTTTTTTTTTTATTGGACTTGACTTTATGTTGTTGGTCCGAAGACCTCACAACTTTACCGGGGTTTTCGGGGCGAGTGCCTTTGCGAAGCGAAGGCGCTCGAGCCCGGGGGGCAACTTGCTCGAGGGGGCTCCCTAGGGAGTTTCACCTCGGCTGGACTGTTGCCATGAGAGGGGGGGGGGGGGTGAATCTAATGATGCCCACCATAGGGCGACACAATGCACTAATTGAAAGCGGGCGACGGGTAATATAAAGCCCGAGAGGAAGGATCCCGGCGGACCGGGATCGGCGGTTCGCGGTGGCCTATACTATCTTACTGCCGTTTCGCAACGTGTTATGGTTGGGAGAGAAGAAACGGCGAAAGAAACTTCCCAGCAACACGCGTAGTCTATCCTATGGGGGGGCTGTGTCTCCTGGCGTCCCTCGCGGGGACGTGGAGAGATCGTGATTGACGGCGTCGTCGCCGCCGTCTGTGTCTGTCTGTCGGTGCCTGCCAGCCTGCCGTCCTAACCGCGGGCGGGCTGATCCGAGCCAGCCGTTTTGTGATATTGTCGACCTTGTCCGTGAGGATGTTACGTGGTCGTCGCACGAGAGCCTTTCGTCGAGGCTTATAATCGGACGCGGACACGACGAGGGGATTTCGATGGTGCGGCGCTAGATCGAAATACTTACGCGAGAGCGGCGTAATGTAGTTTTTGATGGAGGGAAGCTCCAGATCGCGGTGGATGTCGACGTTACGCATATAGAGGGGAGCACCGACGGCTCTGCGCATGAATTTATTCTGAACGATTTGCAGTTTCTTTAAAAGGGAAGGCTTGGCATGGCCGAATACCACACTCGCGTATGTCATGATCGGGCGGATGCATGTTTTATATAGAGTAAGCTTGTGTCTGAGGGACATTTTGCTTCGTTTATCTATCATGGGTGCTAGACGACCCATCACAAATCGCGCTCTATTCCGGAATATAGTGATATGCTCGTTGAAGCGCAAGTTCTGATCTAGGGTGACACCCAGGTATTTGGTGTACTTTGCCCAGGGGATCTCTAGTTCGTAGAGCGAGATGACTTTTAAGCGAAGGCAAGCGCGTTTGGGAGAGCGAAGCGTGCCCGGGGAAAAGAACATTGCTGCGCTTTTCTCCGGGTTTACCTCTATCCTCCATTTGCGAAACCATTCGCCTAGCTCTGTTACAGCTGCCTGTAGCCGGACGCAAGCCATTTGTCGGTTGTGATCTGATGTATAGAGTGCGGTGTCATCCGCGAAGAGGGCCAACTCTACATCTGGAGTTTTTGGGATGTCGCTGGTGTACAGCGTGAAGAGTAGTGGAGACAGGGCCGAGCCCTGTGGTACACCGGCTGTGAGTGGGTGAGGGGACGAGCGTGTTCCCTCCACTCGAAAACGGAAGCTACAGCCTAGGAGGAAGTCTCGCAAGATGAGCACGAGTCTGTCGGGAAAACCGAACTGGTACAGCTTGTAAATCAAACCGTTATGCCAGACCGTATCGAAGGCCTTAGCTACGTCAAGGAACAGTGCGGCTGGTCCTATAGGGCGAGGGCGATGGGCAAAGTGGGATAGTATGTGCTCCGTGATGCGGTGCACCTGTTGGACGCATGTGTGTCTGGCACGGAATCCAAACTGCTCATCGGGTAGTAGATGTTTGCTGATGGCAAAATCTCTAAGTCTAGAGAGGATGATCCTCTCGTAAAGCTTGCTGAGTGTGCTCAGTAGGCTGATTGGACGGTAGCTGGACGGTTTATTAGCCGGTTTTCCAGGCTTGTGAATACCGATGACGTCTGCTTCCTTCCAGATCGCGGGGAAAGAGCAGTTTGTTATGGCGGCATTGAAGATGCTCACTAAGATTATAATCAAGTGGCCGGGGAGGAGTTTTAAGACGCGATTGTTAATGCCATCGATCCCTGGGGCCTTTCGCGGTTTGAGGGACTTGATCAGATCTTGCACTTCTTCGACCGTGACTGGGTCGAGTGTGGTTTCCGCTGGTAAGGAGGATCTACGTTCGACCTCGGAGTCCACCTCCGTCAGGTGTGACTGGTCGACGTTTTGTGTAGTGGGGGAGCATTGAAGCTCTAGACTCTGAGCAAGGCCTTCGGCTTTCTTCTCATCATCGAACGCCTCGGTGTTGTCGGCTCTTTCTAGCGCGGGTATGACAGTGAGGGTATCTGATTTGAGAGCTCTAGCCAGCTTCCAGTACGCCTGGTGAGTTGGTTCGATATCTCTCAACGTTCTGTCCCAACGTTGTTCCCTGACTTCCCGGATACGTAGTTTGACCTCGCGCTCTAGTTGGCGGAGTCGGACTCTGTTGTCTTCGGTGGGATATCTGTCGTGAGTTCTGGAGGCGGCTCTCTTTTCCCTCAGCAGCACCCTCACTTCGTCCGGCAGGCATAAGTGGCGGTCATCCTCCACTGGCACCTGTCTGGACGAGTTCCGCACTGCGGATTGAAGGTGGCTGGTGAGGGCCTCGATCGCCGTCTCCGTGTCTTGGTGGGATTCGATGAGGTCCGGGATGCGGTCCAGGTCTTGTGATTCGGTTGCCTTGAGGAGGTCCCCAAGTCTCAACCAGTCCACCGAGGTCCTAGTTTCAGATGTCTGGTCCGTCTGTGGTCCTAATTTGAGGATAACCGGGCGATGGTCCGAGTCTATATCGTCCATCGTTTCGATCGAATGGAACTGAAGAGTTACGCCCCTCAGTAATGCTAGGTCGAGAGTGTTTGGGGTCCCCCAGTCGCGGTTGGGGGGGTATCGTGTGGGGGTCATAGGAGTTATTATATCAAACAAAAGATTGTCTGATATATTTATTAGGGCTCTGCCATTGGGGTTAGTGGTATTGCAATTCCACTGTTCGTGTTTACAATTCAGATCTCCGGCTATTATAACAGCTGGGCCTAAGTTGAATAGGGCTTCTAGGTCTTTCTTAATAAGGGTTTTCTGGCACGCGAGGTATGCTGAGACTATGACTATGACTAGAGGTTGGTGGCCAGTCATTGCTAGTCTGCAGGCGGATACCTCCATACCTACTAGTGGTGGGGTGACTAGAGGCATGCAGTGTAGAGATCTTCTGAAATAGATCAGGGTGCCGCCACCACGGCCTATCCTGTCATGTCTAGTGACCCGATAGTTAGAGATCTTTGGATCTCTTTCACTCGGTTTTAGGAAGGTCTCTTGCACTAGTAGTGCTACTTGATTGGTAACCAGGAAGTCATGGACCAAGTCGCGCTGGTTTCGAAGACCGTTGGCGTTATAAGTCGCCAGAGTCAATGAGCGTGGTTTATTTCTACCTACATGCGCCATTTGTTACCGGTAACAATAATTTTACTAGGTTGTTTAGTTATAACGACCTAAGTACCTGGAGGAGGTACGCGTGATCCATTTCGATCACGAGTTGATCCCGGAGGGAGGGTTGATCAGACTCTGCAACTTGTCTCAGTTTTCGAGCCAAGAGTTGGACCTCTGCTAGGTCGAAAGGCAAGTTCTTGGCGAATTTAGTCGCCAAGGCTAAGTCCTCCGCTAAAGAGTGGTGGGGTGACGGCCCAGAAGGTGCTTTTAAAATGGGGGCGGGGGCAGGGGTTGCTGGGGGTAGGCCGGCCATAATTGGGGCACGCGTCCTTAGTGGAGGGAACGCTCCGTCGTGGGAAGACCCGTCCAGTGATTTACCACTGGAGGGGGCCGCCACGAATGCGGGTTTGTTCGGCACTTTTCTAGTGCCTTTTGGGCGTTGCCCTTTCCGACCTTACGTTTGGGTCGGGGGCGGCAGGACAGCCTCTGTAGTTAGCGGGGTGACCCGCTTGGCCGCAGAGAATGCAGCTCGGTGGCTCCGGGGAGTCCCGGGTGCGTGTGCACTCCGAGGTCCCGTGGTCGCCCAGGCACTTGACGCACCTGGGACGGGATTGACAATGTAGGGCAGAGTGCCCATAAAGTTGGCAACGATGACACTGCCGCAGTGTATGTTTTTCGTGTGGGCGTTCCACACGAAGGCCAGAGAGGCCACAGACCTTCTCAAGTTCGAAGATCTTTTTCCCCTCTGGGGAGAGGTCGAGGACAACCAATACTAGGTTTAGAGGAGACTTTGTTGCGTCGCCTCTGTGCATACGGTGCACTTCGTGCACCGGTATAGCTTGGGACTTAAGGTCCTCGAGAATGTAGGAACACTCGATTTCCTGTGGGAGTCCGCGGATTACAGCCCGAAGGCGTTTTTCTTCCGGCAGGGTGTAGTAACCGATTTTACGGTCACATAACAAGGATGTTAGGGAGCGGTGGTCACTTGAAGACGTGACCATAACTTTGATGCCGTGTTGGGTATCACGGGCTTCTTTTATAGATATTGCCTTACCTGGCAGCTCCTTAGCGAGTTGAAGCCAATGGGCTTTCTCGCGGATGATCAGGGGTGGCGGCGGGCGCTGTGAAGGTGGCCCAGGGCGGCTGGAAGGTGCCGCTGTTGGTTTTGTGCCCTCAGTGGGAGCGGGGTTGGGGGGGACCTCCCTCTGGGTCTTCCGTTTTTTGGTACGATTGACGGTTATGAAACCGTCATCGTCTTCGTGGTTTAAGGGGATGTTCGCAGGAGGCGCGACATCCATGGGGATGATTTCATCGGCCGGTGGAAGAGGGGCATCCCTGAGGTATTGCGGACCGTCATGAGATAATTCGATTTCTCGACGAGAATCGATTACGCGGTGTATGGGCGATCGCGAACGCGATGTTGTCGAACTCGCGGAGCTCGATCGCGGTTGTCCCGACGCGGAACCGCGAGAAAACGAGGCGCGTGATTTTGGTGCCACACGGTGGGCATCGTTGAGCGGGGGTGCGGGCGGCGGGCGCGCCGGTAACACGGCGGGTACGGATGCGGGGGGCGCGGGCGCTAAGGCAGAGCGCAGGTGGTCAGCGATAAGCGCGGTGGCGGGGGTCGCGGGGGGTGCGGTGGTCGCGGCAGATGCGGGTGCGGGGGCCCCTTGCACGTGTAACTTGCAGGACACGGGTTTCTCGGAATTAAGTTCCGAGATAACGGACGCCATTGATTGGGACTCCGAAGTCCTCAAAAATTGGTCGAGCGCTTGAGGGAATTGCTGTCGTAAAAACGACAGCAAACCCTCCAACAGCAATGGAGAGAGCTCCACGCCGTCCATTGTCCCTGAGGGGGGCGAACGATTTGGTGGAAAAACCACCTGATGACGCACTTTTCACTGCACTGTCACAGAAAAAACACAGATCGACCGGGTGAACGAACGAACACAACGAACACGAATAACGGACAGCCGAGGCGGAGCGGGAGACGTGCGCGCGCGACGAACGACAACGGGCGAATGTTTTAGTTGTTGTTTGCAGTTAGTAGTATTAGCAGTTGTTTGCGACACCAAATTGTTTCTGTACACTATGCTAATGGTTTCGAATAAATTCTTTAATTCTTTAAGTTATATGCCAGATAGGTAGAGCGTTTGCCCGACTGGATGGCTACCACCCCTGGTTTAAAGTATGTCGCCATAACAACCTCGAGTTGTGTGTTGTGTGTGTGTGTGTGTGTGTATTAGTGACCAGGTTCCAGTCTCCCTTAAGAGAGCAGCAGCGCATTTGTAGAACCTTTGTTGTTGCAAATGTCCATAGGCGATGGTAACCGCTTTCCATTGGGCCGTCTGCCTGTCTGCTGAACTACTGCAATAAAAAAAAGCATAAAGAACTAATTCCCTTACACTAATAAAGCACTTACCACGCTCATGGCTGCTGAAACATTGTATGTTGGTAACATGACAATTAGTCCCATCTCTGTCACACACCATGCTCATGCCGGGTTCCACCTGAGTGCAAATATCACCTTCGCCAAATTCTAGAATATCGAAAAGAAATCAATTATTGGCCTACCTTTCTGTCTTGTAGGGTAACGTCGCGTCGGATCAGAAAGTCAAGCAGCTTAGATTTGAGATTCTGCTTCGTTGTTAAAAAATTGAGATTTGAGGAGTTTTTGGCGGGAACTGAAGGGAGATGTAGTGCTGTGCAGTTTTATTTTCTAAAAATGTGTAAAATTACTCTAAAATGAACAATAGTTGAAGGATATTGATAGTTTTTGAGTAGTAATTATACGTTTTGTGAGAAATGTGAACTGTATAGTCAAATGTGGCCTTTTGAGTTGTCACAAGAACTCCGTTGAATGGCACCAGCTAATAACCTACAATTCAGGTGTGCTACACATAGTCTTAAGAAAAGTAAGAAACTACATTATAATCTAAGATCTGGCTTAAAGGCCTAGCTGCCAAGCCATAAACCTAAATATATAATAATTGAGATTTGCAGTATCTTCAAAATTAAATCTTAATTGTTTTAAGAACAAAGCAGAACCTCAAGTTTCATTTCTATCGTCTATCCATCTCCTTGCCTGAATTACTTTACTTTAGATACCTCTTTCTCTTTCTAACATTCTATCAATTCTTCTGACAGATAGGAAAATTTTCGCAACAAATAATTCGGGCATGAAATTTTGCCGTTTTTGAGAATTCATTTTTTCCTACTTACTTCAATAAAATGTGCATACACCCTAAATAACTATCCATGACTAATGACTGCATGTAAACAGTGTAAGTCAGTTCTCGACGTTAGCAATGACGACAGTTACTGACCAAATATAAATCAACCTTTAGAATTACTCAATTGTCCCTAATATCATCAATTGTATAACTTAATTAGCTTACATTGTAAAACAACGCGAAGGAAATAAGTTTAAGACAGTAGCACCCACTGAGACGGGTTTTTCATATAGCCCTACCACCAGTATGTAGACAGAAAATCAAGTATCAAGAATTTTACTTTTAAAAGGGCAATTTTCTAACCAAAATTAATGTTCATTTCCTAAAATATTTTAATCGTAGATAGTTATTCTATATTACACTTACCTAATTCTTGAAACGCATTGACCTGCTTTAGTATACAAGCCCATCCGTTCAACAGATTTCTAGCAACACCGCCCATGAAATTCGGATCTACCCTCAGTACTTGTTTTAAATGGAACATATGCGTATTACGATGTTTCTTCAGCATGTTTAGTTCTGATAGTAAGAAGTTTGTCACTGGCTGCAAAAATATTTACAGATAAATTGAGAACCTCCTCCTTTTTGAATATGGTTAAAAAACCCACTTTTTGCATAAAAAATTTAACAAAGTTTACGCAGATCCGAGACACAACTTACTTTAACTGGATGACCTCGTAATTAAGAAACCTTTGTTTCTCGCAACAACGTTTTGCGCAACGTGCGAAAAGTATTAAACAAATATCATTCAAATTTGGCATAGTAAAAGTTTGTCTCAGGTTAGAACACAGGTTTTTATCTAGATCAACTAGTTTTGTGTGATAATTAAATTAAATCGTTATGAATGGTAACGAAAACTCTTAAGCCAAGTACGAATAAAGGCATAAGCACAACAAATATAAAAAACTAACACTTTCCACGCGGCTGCAGTCATGTACAATACAGGGATAATAGCCAATCAGTGGCATACTACCGAAATTGTCCAAAAGAAAATTACGTTAGGCCATAACCCCATGTAAGCCAGCCATCTAGAAAGCTGAGCCATTCTAATGACCCAACATCAAAAGGGACGTACATGTTATGTCATACGAAACAATAAATCTATAGAGGGTTGTACACGACATATTTATAAATCGAAATTCATGATATCACCTTCATTATCAAGATCACGAAGAAGGAACAAACTTACTTTCACGAATATATAGAGTATGGCTTGCTATTGCACTGAAAAAGATTAAATACAAAAGCATCTATTTATATCATACTCACTTCGTACATATTCAATCTAAAAGCCTCTTCAGCTGCTGCTAATGATTCATCAAAATAACCCATCTCCAAATACACTGATGCTAAAGATGCTAGCACAACATCACGAAACCGAGACTCCACTTTTTTATTAGCAGTAAGTAGGCAGTTTAGTGCATTGATATTGTTGCCGCGAACACGCCAATATAAAGACGATAACGTGTACAGAAGCCATTTTGGTGCTAGTTTCTGGAAAAATGTACTAAGCATAAAAACTTATATCAACTTATTCAAGTGTGACTCTCAAAAAAAATTAATAGGTCAGTAAAGTACAGTACTATAGAACATAAATGCGCATAGTGAAGTTAGTTCTGTAAGTTTGCGCAGGTCCAGTCAAATTTTAATATTTATTATACCTTACGGTGTCTTGTGCAAGAGAGATGGCACGGGAGTCCGGATAGCGGCTGAGCGAGAGCACAACACATTTTTCAGCTCTATCTGTGAACCTTATAATTGTGTTCCGCGCAACGACGTGTACAAACTTCAAGGACACATTTAACTTTTGTTCGTACTATAATATTAAACTGTAATTATTATGTCTTTTGGAAACATTTTGAGGACAAAAATGACATTTAAACGAGAAGATTCATGAAATTACAAAACATCTTACACTGGTTTGAGTATTGGTTTTGATATCATACAACTTTTAGTTTAAAAATCATTGGTTTTACGGTCTCGTAGAAGTTTTGGCAACAAGATTCCTTTTCATATTGTTATCGTCCGTCCACGTATGTTACGTAATGCCACAGTCATTTAATCAATTTAGTACTAATAACTAAGAGTTGAATTTTTTTCAATGTACACTTGCGTGGGACACCTTTAGTTAGATCTCAAAAAATTACAGTGTAGGTGTTCTTTTACGGGGCTATTCGTTTCTAAAATCGTTGAAGTTATGTCGCCAAACTAATCTTTAAACTATCAAAGGGGAACTTATGCAAAAAAAATCAGGTTACAGACCTCCAAAATACATTTAGTAAAAATTCGTTTTAACAACATCAATTGTTTATTCATAGTTTTTAAAACATTGGTCCTATAGCCACAGTTTACCACCCCAATGATCCTTCAATGCGCATGGCACGACATGCACTTGGCCGTTTTTGTACATGGATTAGAATACAGGAAAGAGAAAATTAAAGGCCAAATATAGTTGAACAATAATATAAACTTACCATTTGCATGGTGGCATAAATTCTTTGACCTACTTCCGCGTCTTGCATATGTTTGACAGCGTCAATGTTGCCATCGCCCACATATTCGAGCAATTTATCCTTCAAGTGATCTGTTGCAACCACTTCAGTCAAAATCTGTGGCCTAAAACCAAACACTGTAAAATTGGAAAGTTTTGGGTATTCCTATGCATTTCCAAAAGAAATTAGTGAAAATATATTAAAAAATTTGTTTGTCCTGTGAACTTTAGAGATTAGTGTATAATAAGAGTCATAAGCAATCTATATGTAGGTATACTGTTATTTTATTTATAGGTCAACCACCCCAAAATTATTTTTCCCTCATAATAATTATAATACAATTATGTAAGAGGAAAAAAGAAGAATGTTTGTTACTAAATTACTGGAGCCTGGCAAGAAGATAGACAGGTGAAATGTCATTGCCACATATTAAATAAACGTAATTATGATTGTAATGAGTTTGTATGGTGGTAGCTTCTATCCCTGGTCAACATATATGATACTTTTGATCCCGAAAAATGAAAAAGTTCCCGTGGGATAGTTAAAAAAACTTTCCACGCGGACGTAGTCGCGGGCAGAAGCTAGTTAATAATAAATCAGTTGTTAAAACCTACCTAACTATCCAACGTAATACCAAAGCATATATTTAATATGCAATAGACATAATTGTATAGATAGATATTGTTACGAGTTGCAGGACTCGAATTAAAATGCCGTTGGAATTATTATAGTTTATTAGAACTATACAAACACGTATAACACAGGTACAAATATAACCGAACACAACAAATCAAACATAATGCAGAGGGTCGTATTTCAATAAAACACGCAAAGTCCGTTACTAATAGATTCCCGAATGTACACACGTCTCGCCTTGATCGTGGGTCTCGCTAGACTGCCCCCCTCTCCTCATCACTCCGTCGTTTTATACCTCACGAACACAAATGTGCCCGTATCGTAGTCGACGTAATCCGAAACACCTGGCTAATGACTCGGCCGCAAGCGGTCATAAACGAGTACAATAAAACAATGGACTGTTCTCTAGAAACGTATGCCAATAGATGAGTAAACAAAAGAAGACGATCATAAAAGAATTACAACTAGTTCAAATACCGACAGGTAATAAAATGTGTTTTTACAGATATGCAGGTGGATTTTGTTTTTGTCGGAACTTAAGTTGTAACAATATGGTAAAACCATGACTTTCAATAAGTAATCTATAAGTTCACGCTATATTCAACTTTGAAATACCTGTATTTTTATTTTCACAGTTTAAAGTTTGGAACACAATATAAAAAAGCGACGTATGATATTTCAAATTTAAAATTCTTTGATATGTCACTTAATATTTATCATGTAATTTAGTGCAAATTACACCAAAATAGGTTTTTTGATGTATCGATCAAAGGTTTTGTATTTTCTTTAACGACATTAAATGATATCTTTTTAGTATTAAATATTTTATTTGTTTCTATGACAATAAAAAGAACAGACAACTCTGAATTGGGAAAGTATATAAAAAGTTACTTAAGCTAGTTAACACGGTCCAATTTGAACCAACAGAACAATTTCTTATCAAGCAGATAATCAAAATAAAATATGACACGCATTACATACATTACATACTTCTGTTATAAATTTTGGCTTGGAATATATTTACGACCATACTGAAGAAAATATAAACCAATTTTCTTTGTTCCGAAGAATTAAACTTAATCCGACGAATTTTAATTATATTTATCTTATCTTATACTAATATATAAAGCGGAAGAGTGTTTGTTTGATTGAATGTGCTAATCTCAGGAACTACTGGTCCGATTTAAAAATTTCTTTCAGTGTTAAATAGCCCATTTATCGAGAAAGGCTATAGGCTATATATCATTACGCTAAAATCAATAGGAGTGGAGCACCAATGAAGAATGTTTCAAAATCGGGGGATTTTGAAAACAAATTCCACGCGGACAACGTCGCGGGCACAGCTAGTACTAATATATAAAGCTAAAGTTTTTTTGTCTGTTTGCTTGAACGTGCTAATCTCAGGAACTACTGGTCAGATTTGAAAAATTCTTTCAGTGTTAGATAGCCCATTTATCGAGGAAGGCCATAGGCTATATATCATCACGTTAAGATCAATAGGAGTGGAGCATCAATGAAGAATGTTTTAAAATCGGGGTTTTTTTTTAACTTACTTTTTTTAAACTATTCCACGCGGATGAAGTCGCGGGCAGAGGCTAGTATTTTATATAAATGAAACTATAAACTTACTTTTGTGATTTCTTTTGGGTGAATGCAGCAATATCTTTATCCTGTGCACAAATAGGTGGATGCCATGGTAGGTCATGTTCAACCGACGCCGGGAAGCCTATTCTATCTGTCAATAATGCTGTTATTTTCAGACCTTTGTTCTCAAATGGCATGAAGACAGGATATATAGCCTCTACACTTTCAGGGAAATTGGGCGCAGCCTCCTTGCAAAGCCTATTTGAAGGCCACTCAGAGTCCTTATCGAAATCTTCTTTGTTACGACTTATTTTAATTGATGAAGGGTATCTACAATGTATATAAAATGTTTGACAAATATACCAATGAAAGTTTTTAATTTGTGTACAGCAGGAGCGCTCAAACTGTCGATCGCGAGTGCTTTTTAAGTCGATCTCGAGAAAATTTGCCGATGTAGAATATCTATTGTTTTAGTTGATCCTCAATTAGGCCTCGGATTTCGCCAAGGCAACAATAAACAAAAGATAAATATGCGTGTATGTGTCAAATATATGGTAGTGTGTGTAATGTTTTTTTTTTATTGATTTTATGTATTTTTTATGCATAATTTAAAAAAATAGCATTCGTCACTTCTTCTCTATATAAACTATAAATATGCGGAATTTCATACTCCTGTGTCCGCGTAATTTTCGTAAAAAGGGGTACAAAGTTTTTGCTTCACGTATTAATATATAGATAAGAAGATTGCTCATGGCTTTTTGTTTATCTATCAATCTATATACGTGCGCCGCGACACACGATATCTACTTAGATGACAACAATCCTGCATTACACATACTTGCAACTTCTCAAAGTCGATCGATCGGCGTCTAACAATATTGAGGTAGATCGCCAACAGTTCAAGTTTGAGCACCCCTGGTGCACAGTTTGTACACTTGCATCAATAGTTGGTGGTAGTGGTGGATGCCGGTAGTAGTTGGGAGTGTTGATGCTTTCTTGTAGTAAGGAAGCAAACAAATACACCTTGTAGTTTCAAATATATATTCTTCGTAGTAGAGCTTGGAAGCTGATCATTGAAGTTGCCGGTTGAACTTAGTGGTAGTTTAAATCACATGTTACGACTATTGGCAATTATAAATAGCAGCTCGTGGTTGTTTTAGCAACTCAGTATCAACTCGTCCACAAAACAATGGCGAGTGTTATTTATATTAAAACTAGCTGAACTGTGCCCACTTCGCTGGGCGCCATTAAAACATACACATGCACACATGCACGCACGCACGCCTATCAAGGTTTAATTAAGCTTTGTAACCTTTATGCTAATATGTAAAGCTGAAGAGTTTTTTATTTGTATGTTTGTTTGATTGAACGCGCTAATCTCAGGAGCTACTGGCCCGATTTGAAAAATTATTTCAGTGTTAGATAGCCCATTTATCGAGGAAGGCTACATATCATCACGCTAAGACCAATAGGAGCGGAGCACCAATGAAGAATGTTTCAAAATCGGGGGGTTTTTTAACTTACTTTTTTTTAACTATTCCTCGCGGATGAAGTCGAGAGCAAAAGCTAGTTAATCCATAAACGTGCGCAATTATTGCGTGGAACGTTATTGTGTACGTCATACATTACACTACGGGTTTTTACCTAATTTTAAGTGATCTAGCCCTCACATATTAGTATTAAAACATTATTGTCTTTTATACTGTTACTTTTATATGTTTTTACTGAATAAATTTTATCATTATATGTTTTAAATGAAAATAAGATTAAAATTTTCTTTTTTTTATTGCGAAGCTAGCGAACAGGCCTACAGCCCAGCTCATGGAAATTGGTCACCGTCGCCTATGGACGTTTTCAACACCAAGGGCGAGGTCAAAGCGTCATCAGCTTTTAATATGGGATAAAGATGAGATAAAAGTATCAGACAAGAGAAATGGGATAGGAGTGATGAGAAACGGGATTGGAATAAAGAAAATGGGTTGGGGGACGGGAAAGCGGGGCATCGGAACTCACTCGTCGCACAAAACATAATTAGCACAAGGCAACTGTTTCACGCCGATATTCTGTGAGACCATGGTATCACACCGAGCCGGCCCTATGCGCTATAATCAAGATTTAGATGCTTATTGTATTCTATGAGACGACTGTAAATTCTAATATTGCCCTTCTACTGTATTATAATAATTATACTTACAATACATTCCCAGTTTCAATATTATTATTACTATCTTGACTATTTTGTTTACTTTCAGTGGGTTTTTGAGATTCTGTTTTTACGTCTTGAAGCTCCACATTTGGTTTACCTAAACAAATAAATGAAATCTTTGTGTCACTTTGCTGCCATATTTTAAGGCTTAAATGGATGAAGGGGCTATGTTACAATTGGTAAATGATGACATGTTGAGTGACAAAGTTTTTAAATGATTCTGATGTGGTTTGTATGCCCATTACAGTTTTATTTGAGGTAAAATTAATAATATTACAATTATAACATAACTGCGTCAATCAACTCTTGAATTCAATTATTCCAACAAATCTACATGCATTTTCCCCATTATTTTACTCCCATATTATGAATCAACACAAGACTATATATTGATGGAACCCCGAAATTTGAAACACGAAATACAAATAAAACTCGAAACAATTTAAAACCTTTTACATCTGGGAACATTTCCGGGAACGCTGGCATCGGCCCAATCTCCTTCAAAATGGTCCCATTGTTTCCTTCATACTTTGCATTTTCTCCGAAAATATCGATTGCTTTGAATGGAGTCTTGTTTATATGTTTTCCAATGTGATGTACGTATCTATGTAGGTCATAAGCCGCTTCTATGGCTACTACACCTTTCTCACTAAGCCATTGTTCTTTATACATTGGTCCTTCTAAGAAATACTGTATAAGTGTATTTTGATCGCCTCTCTTCTTAAGGTCCTTTATATTCAAACCAGTTATTTCGGACATCTTTTCACAGTGTTTTTCAACATTTCTGTAATCTATAAACAAACAAATACATCGGGAAACAAACACACACATTGTATATCCCCAAGCTAAGCAAGTTATGCTTGTTGTTACGTCACATACATGGAATAATTATTGCTACATAATTAGCAAGGTTAAAACTGAGTAGTCCATGTATAATATGTGTCAAAATCTGTCCATAAAGAAAACAGATAAAACATGTTTAGGTGATACATATTTTTACGTAGCACTTAAGATTTCTATATATATAGTCTTAAGTCTTGTCATTGGCTATTTGATATAGTTCACAGCCATGCTGAGTGTCCTAAGCTCGTCTCGAAATTGGCATATAATGTACCTAGATACCGTACTCGTCATACATCCTTGCTGAATGTTCCTTGTAATTCTACCAACTACTGTCAAAATTCTTTGTTTTCTCGTATTGCTCGTACTTATAATACAAAATTTTGTAAAATTGATCTGTTTGCGTCCTCCAAATACAAATTTAAAAATAACATTATTAATGACTTGCTGAATTTTACATAACACAACCCGAATTTATTTCTTTAATTTCAAATTAACTTTTGCTTTGTAAGATTGTTACTAAAGTGGTAGTTTATAAGGAAAACCTGTTATTGGCCTTACTTTATATTGTACACGATTTTATATTATATTTGTGTATTCGCTGTTGGTTTTCTCAATAAATAAATAAATAAGTGCTAGTTTACAATACTTTAGACTGTAATCTGCTGTCCATGTATGTCATTTTTATTTTATTAATTTTTTCCCCTTTTCTTTGTTGCATAATAATTATAGATAATTTAAGAATTTCCTTTGAGTCAGGTTGGCTGAAAGAGATCGCTTTTAGCGACAAGGCCGCCTTTTGTTTTACCAAATAACTATTGTCTTGTTGTGAATTTTTGTAATTTTTGCTCGGTGAACAATAAAGTGTTGCCTATGTCTGTCTAAGTTTTATGTTAAATTAATTAAGCAACAATTACATCTACAGTATAACACTCGTCGTCTTATTTTGTACTGCCCTGTCACACTTGCAGCTCACACTTTTAGGCGCCCAGGTCTTGTATGTGACTAGTTTTCGAAGAAAACATGATGAGAGTAGATTTAAAAGCAGTATCTTAAAAAAAGCCTGAAATTGTAATGCCGTGTTTTCACGCGGGGAGCCACATATCTATTTAGTAGGGGGGGTGCCAATAATATTGTTACCACCCGGACCCCGACAAAAACAAAATTCACCTGCATATCTGAAACAAAGCACATTTATTACCCGTCGGCATTTGAACTAATAACATTGAAATTCTTTTATGGTCGTCTTCTTTTGTTTACTTATTAGCATACAGCCTATTGTTGTATTGTAAGCATTAGCCAGGTGTCACGGATTTAAAGTACAAGCTGATTCTAGGAAATTCGGTCCGTGCTGCCGGGCGGACATATTGCATTTGTGCAGTATAAAGCAATGGCCCGATTGTGGAAAAGCAGTCGAACGAGAACCACGAGCAAAGCGAAACGCGTGTACTAAAATCGGAAATCTGATAAGTGACAGACTTTGCGCGTTTTATTGAGTTACGACCTTCTGCATTTCGTTTGGACTTGTTGTGTTTAGTTATATTTGTACATGTGTTATACGTGTTTATATAGTTCTAATAAACTCTATAATAATTCCAATGGCATTTTAATTCGAGTCCCGCACTCGTAATAATATAATTGTCCCAATATTGGAACCAATTTCAAAGGTAGTGGTAAAACGGTTATCAAAATAAATATCTTACCATACTCTTCAGCATGTTTCATGGTTCTTAGGAAAGCCGCTTGACTTTTGATCCAATATATTTCCTTCTGGCTGTACTCAACCAATTGTTCCTTTAACTTATTTATAATGCTGTAAATTAGGAAACAAGATGTAATTTAGGACCACTCATAAATGTAATTTTATAATTACATCGGTCTCTGCTTGCAATGGGAAACAGGCGTGATAATATAATAGGTATATTTTGTTTCTTTACAAATAAAAATCGTCATGGGATAATCGTTGTGACTTTTAAAGATTTTACATACTATACAATAAGACTTTGTACTTTGAAAAAAAAAACCCTCAATAGGGCACTGAACAGTCAAAACAATTGAGATACTTTTTATAAAATTGCAGAACGTCCAGCCTCGTAGATTTTGTACGAGCGTACCTGCTTACGACGTCATAAGTAGAGTGCCTATTTATGACGTCGTAAGCGGGCACGCTCGTAACAAGTAAAAGGGGTCAAATAACGCATTAAATCATAATCGAAAAATAATTAAAATTATTTCTATGGTGATATTTTAAAGGGTATATGATAACATGTTATTTTGAAGGTCATTCTTTTATATGTATAAACTAAGATACATCCGCGACTTCATCCACGCTTGACTTGGAATTCCCGGGGGATTCCTGGGACTCAAATTATCACAGCATTTTAAAAGAATAAAGTTATCATTTTAGTGTAAACTGTATCGGAAAATGCCAATTTTTATGCACCCGAACAACTTCAAACCGCTCCCGAGAAAATTCCCGCGGGATTCCCGAGATAAAAAGTATCACACATTTTATGACATAAAATTTGCTATCGATCGGTGAAAAAATCGCATTGGAATTCCAATTTTTTTTCTAACTGGTCATTTTAAATCATTCCCAGAAAAATTACCGCGGCATTCCCAGGATAAAAGGTACCGCAGATTTTAAATCTAAGAATTTGTTGTCGATCAGCGAAAACCGCATCGAAATCGGCCCAGTAGTTTTTACGTGAATCCCGAACAAACAGACAAAAAATCTAAAAAAAATTGCATTGTTTTCTCCGTCGTTTATATAATCTATTCCAGTTGGGGTTTTTTTAATAGCGTCAATGTAAGAAACGGCATGTTTAGAATTTTATAATATTGTAGATATTAGAATTTATTGTAACCTTGTGTCCGCATCCATACTTTACATATATCAAGATTTTCACGATTTTACTACAGCAATATATAACAGTATATAAATTATACATTCCTATTAAACTACATCCGTATAAATATACTTATTAAAAAATTTAAAAGAAGTAAAGGTCTAAAGTTTTCAGTGATTTTTGACGGGCTGTATCTCAGTAAAAAAATAGTCGAATCGGGGATTAAAAAAAAAAATGTGTGTTCCAAAACTTTAATTTCTGAAATTTTAGACGAACGATTTTAAGTTACGGTCTCACGCAATCCCAAGGAATAGCGCGAAATTCAAATTTTTTGTATTTTTTTTTGGTCCACGGCCTTGGATTTTTATTTAACCGCCATATGACCCACATTACCCGTTCATTTAGCTTCAATTTCCTTTTTTTAAGAGCTTACTTCATTCATTTGTCGCGGAGATATCAAAACAGACAGACGCCGACGGTGATAATAAAAAAGGGTTCCGATTTTACTACAACAGCTAAGGAACCCATATTCAATACAAAGTCATAAAAACGCGTTTAACACGAAAATTCCTGAAAAATAAGAAAATAAAACATTGCTACTTACTCCTTAACAGTTTGTAACTTAGTCAAAAGCGTTGCACAACACATTACTCCATTCTTGTACTTCTCAGCAAAAAAAAAGCTTCGGCTCAGTTTTAAACTTTGCTCATAGTGCTTTACAGAGCTATTAAAGTCTCCAAGGATCCCATACGCGCTCCCAAGTGTGAAATGCGCCATGGGACATCGTGGGTCATGATCGCTTGCCGCACCTAACACTATTATCGCGTCCTCGGTCATTTTGCTACGGTGTAATATTGACCCAAGACTCAACAACGCTACGTTTTTGTACTCCCTGTAATTATCAAAAGTAAACATATTCAGAAGGTTCATTTAGTACCAATAAAACAGGCGGACGTACATATACGTGTGTATTACAATTTCCCGGTGGCGTCACTCGCGTTAACTTTATCCCACGGGAACCGTACATTTTTCCGGGACGCAAAGTAACCTATTTGCTATTCCAGACTAGAATTTTTCTCTGTGCCTTTCATCCAGATCCTTACAGCCGTGACTTAGCAAAAAACATTCATCCAAACTCCGCATTTATAAGGTATTAATATAGATTTAATGCCTAGTGTTTGTTTGTAGATACGATGAATTTGTAACTGACTTTTAGCCCTCTAGTGCTTTGGGAATCTCTTCCGTTGTACAGAATGCTTTAAAGATACTTCCAATGAAAGTTGGGTACATCAAAATCTGTTAAGTAGTTTTGGAGAAATAGGATATTTTCCAATAAATGCTTTCCTATGTTACTTTACCGTCAAACAGAATCACAGTACACACATATCACAGTATCTGTGTATACAATACTTTCAGCAGTGTAAATAAACATTAACCTACTGTATAATATATATTCTGTGACATAAGTTTATAAATTAAGACATAAAAAAAGGAAAAAAACCTTAGTTTATTACACAACAAGAACAGTATCAAGCAAGTTAACAATTACAAGCCTAGTTATTGCTATGTTTATATAATATATTTGTCACTTGATCTTTGTCCTCATAATTTTATATCAATAACAAAAAGAAAAATAGTTTTGAGTGTATTAATCAGATATTTATGCTTACTCTTTATGTTTTTTTTTTAAATAAATTATGTCTGTTAGTATTTGTTTAACTTAAAAGCAAATTTATTTCAAATCACAGATTAAAACTTAAAATATATTTTTATTAATTTTATTATGGGGCTAACAACTTTAAACTAGATTACAGGGTAAATAAGGAAAAAATATTGATAAACCCTCACAGATGACCAAAAAAAGGATAATATAAGAGATAAACGAGGAAACAATAACAATGAAAAAACTATAGAGATGCAAAATAATTGAAATTGTAAGCATTCTTTAGAAAATGTTTAGAATTAAATCATTTACTACCATTAATATTAGATTTATTTTCTAATTTATTAACACCAATAGAGATATAGACAAATTAATAAACATACCCAATTACAGGTCATCCTTTATATATAAACAAAACTGAAACTAGGTCACAAAGATTTTGAAGATCAATATTAAAATAATGTATTTATAAATTGTTAGATTATATTTCTGTTTCCAAATTTAAAAAAATATATACTTTGAATAATTCAAAATAAAATTTTATAACATAAAAGTATCTATGTGAATTATTTAATTTACCTTGGTGCATAATGAACAGCTCTGCGACTGCACTCCATTGCTTTTGGTGCATTACCTCTAACTCTCCAATAAATAGATGCTAGATTATAATGCAACCATGAAGAGCTATTTTTCCTTAGAACGGCAGTTACCCAATGACCATATTGGTCCACTGACATTATCGGAGAGATTTGTTGAGGAAGAGTTATTTCAGCAGCAGCAGTGAGATTCTCTCTTTGAATCATGCCCTATAATTATTATAAGTAATTTTGATTTCAATCGATATCATAAAAATTGATTACTATTTACAGTAAAGTGGAAAATATTATAAAAGTAGAACTTCAAAAATTCTTTGAAGACCTGTTGGATAGTTTTTGAATATGGGAGTATTTTCAATTGAATATTTTTAATGGTTATGTAGCCAAATGACAAAACAATAGACATTTGAAATCCATTGTAGCTAAGGGTTCACATGAGCTGATTTTTACCCGACTTTAAAAAGGAGGATGTTCGCAATTGACTGTGCTTTTTTGTTTATATTTGTTACAAGATTTAATTCTTATTTAAAAGAGGTATACCCTTGAAGTGGTCCCATTGTCACCAAGTTAGGATCTAATGAGTGGGTCCCAGGAAAATCGAGAGCAACCGTCGTATATTATAGGTACGTACAACATTTTTCACATTTTTTTTAAAGCTATTAAAATATATGCGTATCTAAAAAGTACTAACTACAAAAAATAAAACCACCTTCAAAACTAGGTACCTATCTAAAACGCAAAAAAATAATAATAAACAATTTTGCAAAATCTAGTATTTTTTATGTTTTACTTTGATAGAAAATATTTATTTTTATTTTTTAGTTACTTTTGAAGTCGGTTTTGTTTGTTATTTTTTTATTTAATAACAATTACATCTGCTGGCATGATGATTACTCACCTCTAAATGTTCGAATGCTAACATACTAAACGTCAACGAGGATATCTTTTTACAATCAGGAACATCTGTATCGCCATAGTTATTACTAGAAAATAAAAATTCTTCCTCTTTAATCCCTTTAAATGTCCCATCTTCAGGAAAAGTAACGTACCAATCTATGGCGTTAAGGTCGTCGTCTACCTTAATGCAATACTCATCTGAGTTTCGCAAGTTATTAAAATCTATAATTTGTTCCAAATCAGTCCATAAGATGTCAACTAGTCCCTGACGTTTCATGAGGTCATTATATAAATTGAATATGTTATCCCATCTAGTGTCTTGATTTAAAAAAGCCAGAAGGTCATAGGGCCGAGCCATTTCAAATGGAGAATCAATCTGAAAATGAATAATATCAGCCCACTATATTTAATTATTTATTAATTAATTGTCAGTCTCTGTGGTTGAGCAGGGCTAACCCTTAGCCGTCCGAGCTCACTGGAATGCAGATGCTCTGGGTTCAATTCCTGGTATGGTAAATTTCGTAAATAAACTTTTCATTATTTACTGTGATCTGAATGTCTGGGATCGGCCCCAGAGTGGGCCTTGTATATTACACATAACACAAGCTTAACTTGCTTGACTTAGGGATATACAATGTGTGTTTGTCTGTGGATGGTTTATTATTTATACTAATATTATAAAGAAGAAAGGATTTATACTAATATTATATAAAGTATTTTCTAAAATACTGCTACTAATAATGACTAAAGATTTGGATGAACAACAGCCATTAGAACAAGCAGGATTTAGGCATAATTTTTCCACTCTGGATCACATTCACGTACTTAAACAGATATTACAAAAATACAGAGAATATAATAAACAAATATATATATATATTATTCATTGATTACAACAAAGCCTTCGACTCTTTGGAACACCATACTATCTGGAAAGCATTAAAAGACCAAGGCATTCACAGTAAATACATAAATATATTGAGGAAAATAAATGCAAATAGCACAGCCGAAATTAGGTTGGAGAATAACGGTCCGGAATTCCCAGTAGAAAGGGGAGTTAGACAGGGCGATCCCATCTCACCAAAATTATTCTCAGCGGTTTTGGAATCAATTTTTAGAAATCTAGAATGAGACGAAATGGGAATAAACATAAATGGGGAAAGATTAAATCATCTGAGATTTGCAGATGATATAGTGATATTTTCAGAATGCCCCAAATCATTAAGAAAAATGATCCACGAACTATCAAAAGAAAGTGCAAAAGCAGGCCTTACTATGAACACGAAAAAGACAAAGATAATGACCAATTCTGAACATTACCATATTGAAGTAGATGGAGAAGAAATATAATATGTTAAGGAATATGTGTATTTGGGACAGTTCTTGTCATTTAAAGACTGCATGACTAAAGAGATAGAACAAAGGGTAGCAAATACTTGAAAAAGACACTGGTCTATGCGAGAAATTATGAAAAACACAGACTTAAATATAACACATAAAAGAAAAGTTTTTAATCTCTGTCTACTTCCAATTTTAACATATGGATGTTAGATGTGGTCACTCACGGAAAAAGAACTTAGTAAAGTTAAAGTTTGTCAGAACAGCATCGAAAGAAGTAATAGGAGTCAAGTTGAAAGATAAAATTAAGTTATCGACAATCAATCAATTTACTAAGTTTAAAAACTCATCAAGAATAATAAAACAATTGAAATGGGACTGGGCCGGACATATAATGAGAGAAAATAAAAACAAATGGACACGTAAAATAACGGAGTGGTACCCCAGAGACAGTAAAAGGCGAAGAGGAAGACTATACAAGAGGTGGGAGGACAATTTTAAACAAACAGCAGGGACATTGTGGTCCAGAACCTGCAAAGACAGGAAAAAATGGGCAGCAAAGAGCTTGAGAGAGGACTTTGTCGAAGGACAAGCTGAGAAGAAGGCAAAATTAGATACCAATTAGTGGATTAGGTTTTTTTTTCAGCAATAAAGGCTATTTTTATTTATTTTATTTTTATAAAGAGGAAAGATTTGTATTTTTGTATGTTTGTAAGGAATAAACTCAAAAACCATTGAACAATTTCAAAAATTCTTTCACCATTAGAATGCTACATTATCCCAGATTAATATAGGCTATATTTATTACTAGAAAAAATTAGGGTTCCTGCTAAAACTTCAATAATGTAACCCAAAGTGTAAAAATTTGTGTTTAGTCCTGGGATGGTTTAGATTCACAATTAGACCTGGTAGGTGGCACTGGAATTTGATTCTAGATTTTTATTTTTTCAGACCAGGACAATATCTGCCAGAACCGCTAGTATTATAATAAATCTGTAAATGGTTCAAGTTTGTATGTATTTAAAAATGTTAAAAAGTCAGGAGGAATAATTCAGATTTCAGACCAAGAGAATCCGAAAATACAATTTTTTGAATTATTGTCTGCCTGTCTGCTAGATCATCACGTTAAAACTACTGAATGGATTTAAATTAAAATCGACATAAAGCTAGCTTATATCCTGGGGTGTAACTTAGGATACTTTTATCCCAAAAAATGAGGTTGTTTTCATAAAATTAATCTGTCTATTTTATGAAAACAACCTCATTTATCGGGATAAAAAGTATCCTAAATAGATGGCCCTGCAATCGTGTTTTTTTCAATTCACTAACAAATATGTTTTTATAGGAAGTCATTCATTGTATTACTTCCAATCAGGTTGGCTTCGACTCATCTCTATGTTTTTCTGGGCAGCTGTTTAGACTATATGGACTTAGTTTCTTTGTTATTGTAATGAATGAATAAGAACAGTAAAGTATTTATATATATTACCTTTACCTTTTTATATATATTAGGTCTAATATATATAAAAAGGTTTATATCTATAAAAAACTTAATTTAGTTTTTATGTAAGTAACATAGACCTACTAGCTAGGCTACAGTGATTAACGTAGTACAGCCATGGGGAAAGCTCTAGTTAATTAAAATAAAAATCAACTCAGTCATTTTTAACAACACTATTATGAATAAAATTTGAATTTTCAATTATAATATTTGTCGCCGCACGATTAACCAAGGAAGGTACACACCGGTCCAGCCGGGCTTGAAACAGTACGCTGGTCCTGGTGTGTATGCGCAATATCAAAAATTGCCTATGACAATTATTCATAGTCTATGGCCAACTGCAAAAATTCCAAATACACTATGTAACGCAAAACAAACTATTACACGCGCAACAAGATTTTATTGTAAAATTGCAAAATATTCAAATTAGCGCAATTTTTGAGCAAAAGGTGCTTCATTAAAGACTTCTTACGCTTCAATATTGATATGTAATTTAAAAACTTAACAATATTGTTACGACTTAGCCAAAATTCCACGAAGCACAACAACAAATGTGAATGAACACATGCGGTCATAAACCCCAAGTTTTATTACCCAGCATGTGCACTTCTTTTGTTTTCTTTGTATTTAATATTTGTAATTAGGAAAGCTGCCTATTGTGTATTGTAATCTGTTTCGGTAGGCAGTGGCCAGGTGTGATTCCGGGAAATCGGGTGCACGCGATGAGGTAGACATATTGCACCGTGCAGTATAAAACAATGCCCGAACGGAGGGGTGGGGCAGTCAAGCGAGGATTACGATACGAGCAAGACGTACATTCGATAAGCGATATAGTGACGGACTTTGTGCGTGTTATTTGATTGTGCATTATATAAGGACTTATTGCGTCCAGTTATATTTGTACCTGTTATAAGTGTTTGTATAGTTCTAATAAATTCTATAGTAATTCCAACGGCATTTTAATTTGAGTCCCGCACTCGTAACAATATTAACTCATAAGCAGTAGTAGTAATATTTTTAACAAAATGACATTTTAAGTATCTTATATAAAAAAATACCGCACTTTAAACCATTAAAACATAGTTTTATTATATGTAGGTACTAGTTGCGAACATTTAACAAAATACAATAGTATTTTTGTCCTTCATTTTATAAAGAACAGGTAACAATTTCACAATGTACAGCCTCATCATTTCATGTTGTTCATTGTTGTGTTGTTCAACTTAGTATTCCATATGATAATTAATGTAGCTGTTCATACAAATTAATGAAATGCTTTAATACTTAGAAATGTGATAAACAAAGATAAACTAATTAACCACACAAACAAGCTGTAGCTCTCACTAATACTACACTTTTGCAACCTCAAAGGCAGACTTAGGAAATGTTCTCTTCTTCAAATCCTTTAATCTAAGGATCATTGTCTACAGTCAAATCTTCTCATTTCATTTCTGAGAACTTCTTGCAAGCAAGAAAATAATTAAAAAGACATGTTTTTGTTGTCTTATTCGCCATTGTGGTAGGCAAACAAGTAGTCCATACAACTTTGTCAGATGTATTATTTTATCAGTATAGCTCAATCAAATTGTAGGTTTTTGACCAATGCCAATGAACAGAGTGCTTGTGACAACTCAAAAGGCCACACTGGAATACACAGTTCACATTTCTCCCAAAACATCATTATTATTCAAACACTATCAACACCCTACAACTATAGTTTATGTTAAAGAAAATAATACACATTTTTAGAGAGTAACGGTCTTATTCATAGTGAGTTAGGGTGAGTTTGAATGCTTCTTTATGACTCTTAAAGAAGCCATCAAACATACTTTAACTCAATATGAATAAGACCGTATAGCTCTACAGTACAAATTCACCTTTCAGTATTCGCCTAAAGTCCTCTATTAGACTCAAGTTTGAGGAAAACTAATTATTGTTCTTCATTCTTATCCTCAGTGGATTTATTTATGAAATTCACATATCTATAATCCACATTTGTAGGTTTTCACAGAATATTTTAGTTGTTTTCAGCAAGTGATAATTGTAACATGTTAAAATATACTTTTTAAATTGGGTAAGGGTAGAATACAATTTACAATACCAGTGGCGCGGGGTGGAAATTGAGCTAGGGTAAGACAGTTTAAGAAATGCCATATGATGCAAGCACCATCTACACTGCTGTTGAATAAACATTATTTTTTTTATTGCATGACTTCAACATACAGGCAAACAGCCCACCTGATGGAAAGTGGTTACCATCGCCTATGGACATTTGCAACACCAAATGGGCCACAATGGCGCTGCTGCTCTCTTAAGGGAGACTGGAACCTGCCCACTAATAATGGAACACAACGCTAGGTTGTTATGGCAGCATACTCTAGACCAGGGGTGGTAGCGATCCAGATGGGTAAACACCCTACCTGCTGGCTGTGGGTTATTTTGTCGCCCCTTATGATAGGCGGCCTGACCGCAAGAAATTGTATTCTTTTTCCATTCCTGCACAGAATTAGTTAGGGCTGCAACTTAACAATCCAATTTAAATTAGTGGGTGGGCGCAGTGGGTAGAGGGAGGTATAGTTACCTCTACTACAACCCCTAAGGTCCGGGGGTCTTAAAATATTATTTTTTTGATAAACATAACCTCAATTATTTTTGTTGTAAAATTGTGTCACTTTTGATAATAACAAAGCGTGATTTGAGTTTATGAATATACTCACAAATTGTTTGAGAATGTACTCATGAATTACATATAACCGTCAGAACTTTTTGTAACACCAAAACTGTTTTTAATGTAGAAATAAAGTTTTAAATTTAATTGAGGCCTAACTACAATATTGATTCTAGACATATAATCGATTGATTAAAAAGTGACAGTTTTACTGTTACTTTTTTAATGGCTTAGCTAACAAGCTGTGATGATAAACATAAAGTAATTGATATATCAATAATACTTTTCGATTTTTAATTAAGAAATTCAAAATCTTGAGCTATTAATTAATATATTGTTTCATATAATTTTCTGAAATCAATATATTTCTATAAAAAGAAAATATTGACAAATATTTTGCATTTTTATTGCCACCATTTTATTTCTTTTCCCTAACAGTTAAGTGAATGTATTTTTAAAGTAAATTAAATTATATAGGCACCATGTTTTACTTAAAGAGATACCTTACTTAATAATAGAGCCAAGCAAGCGAAATGATCGTGGTGCGGCAGCAGCAGCGAGTGCCAGTACCGACTATTTACTATTTACTATTTATTTTATACATACAAACAGTAGGATGCCTTAAAAGTCTCGAATGAAACATTTGTTTTATTTATCAATTTAGTGGATGACTAGCAAGTTTCTTTTTCAATATGACAATTAATAAATATATTAATGACTTAAATTTTTAAATACATTACAGAACAATTTTTTTTTAAATATTGGTTAAATATAAACAAATGCGATTACATAAAAAAATTGACTTTATTGATCGCCATTTTGAATGGTTATTCTTGTAGTGCATGTGAATGTGTTCTATTGTGTTTTTTCTTCATTTTTATTCAATTAAGCTGATTTTTAGTTATTTTGGTTCTTTTTATGTTGATTACTGGCTTTTTTGGACTTTGAAAAGATTTTTCAACTTCGGACTTATGATAGAAGTGCAATATTAGCAAAAAATAAGTGAAAATAAGTGCAGTTATGTTTATTAAAAAAAGTAATATTTCAAGATCTCCGGAACTTAGGGTTTGTAGTAGAGGTAAGTATGCCCCCCCCCGCCGCATCCCACTTCACCACCCTACTACTTAAAATTCGTGAACCGGATTGCTAAAGATTTACCCTAGTTAGAACTAGCCATTTCTTTTCTTATTACAACTTGTATTTTTAATTTTGGAATCTTACCACATATGTTGTTGTTATGAGTGGCTATTTCATCCAATGCGTGTGGAAACCCACCGAGCGTAAGAGATAGTAATACAATAATTATATATCGAAGAATAAAAAACGTGAGCGGCAATAAATCCATGGCGCTCTCGACCATTTATTCGCTAGGTCCTTAAAGGTAGGCTATGGGGAATCGAGTTGGATGAAGTCCACGCCGCTAATATGTGTACAAGTTATGACTTAAAGGTACACTTCTGAGCCTAATTCACTAAATTATTCAATAAACTAGTATCTTGAAACCGGAATAAAAGTATCTGAATAATTTATGAAACTAGAACAACTAACATACCTTAGGTTGAATTAAACCAGTCTCAGTGACCATCCAATGGGTAGATGCTTGAATGTTTATGATACAAAGGCCAAATAACATCAAAATATTGATTAACCCCATCTTTATTTCTCCATGCAGTCCTTCACGGTCGAAAGTACATTATATTAACAGGAAAGTAATAGTTTTTTTCAGTTAAAAATTACGCCTTAAAATTCCTAAAGAAACACCAAAACTAAGCTTAAACGGAAATGACATTACTGACAATAATAAATAGTGACACTAACAATGACAAACAGCAAATGCATTTTTTAAGGATTTTATGTCCTGGTATACAATTGTTGTCGTGTTTACATCAAATTGAAAGATTGTAAATATACTTTTGGTTAGCTTTCATACCTATTTAAAATTACTTACAATCTGATGTAGAATCTGACAAAATTGTCATGAAACGAAACTATTTTTTTTCTACTAGCAATATTCTTAATGGACCTTCTCACAGATCATATAGTTTAAGACATTCTGCTTTGCAATTAATAAAACTGTTCTAAGTTCCGGAAAAAATAATTTATAAAGTTTACAGACGATATCTTGCGGAATATGAAACAAGACGTATTCTTTCGAAACTCGACGATGTTTTCCAAAGAACCAAGAAGTATATTTAAGTTTATATTGTTGTTTTTAGTTCAATCGTATATTACTTGTTAAAGAAATCGCATATACATAGGATAATTGTACAAATTTTCCATAAATTTATATTATTTATAACGGGGCCACACCTGCCAGAATGTTATCACAATATGAGATCGATTGACATAAATGTACAATATGGTTTGAATAAATTTACCTAATAATTTTTTTTACTTTGAATTTTGGTCGAATTACATTCTACGAAGACAAATTGATTATGATTTTCTATCATTATAGGAAGCAGCTGAGCGTGCATTTTGAGCTATCACTAAAGCAATTGGGAAAATTCGTGCCAACTTACTCTGTGCGAGTGATTAATTGTAAATTTCGAGGAAGACAATAGCAGTACTTCTGAATCAGAGTCCGATGAAGATGATGTTGCGGCTAGCTCTAACCAAGACATGGATGCAGAAGCAGTTAGCGAAATAAAATATTTAGATGAAGATTGATTGAAATAAAGTATAATTAAATATTACCTATCATTATTTTGTTTCCGGGAATTTTGAATGAATAATAAAATAAACATACTCTTTAACGTAAGTAACATTAAAATAAAGGTCTATCGATAGTATTTTTGTAAACTTTGTGTATAACCTTATTATAACGTTGAGAACATGAACCATTTTTTTTCTTCTAGCAATATTCTATCCTATCTGTAGTCAAGGTTAGTGAATTATAACAATGCTAATTTATTCATGTTATTTTAATTTAAACGCTGATCCAACTCTATCTGATATCTAGCTGAATTTAAAGTAAAAATCTTTTCGTTATATATTGACGACATTTACCAAAGAACAGCTGACATAGCGGGTTTGTAAGGGTTCGTTTAACTTCATTTAATAAAATAATTCTTCTGTTGATTGTTGCAAGGTATTAAAGATCTTGCTTACAAAATTATAACATTATTATAAAAATAAACATAGGTTATGTTGAAAAAATGCACGTGTCAGCTGAAGCCGACAGATAACACATTAATAATCTGAAATATTATAATCATAGTTTTTTACACTAGAATTATTACAATTACAATATTAAATACAGCCCAATAATACACAGAAATATTAGGAAAAATCCAAAAGTTGAGTCCACGATTGTCAGGTGTCGAGCAGCAATTTGCCCTCAAAGAATACTGCATTTATCGAACAGTAATTATCGACCACAATATACTATGCGCCTCTTGTCCAACAGAGCTTTCGCTCTGTTCAACCGATGAACGTAGAATGTCGGTTGTAGACTGTCCCTTTGAGGTCCGTCCCGTTCGACGACTCGAGCGATAATGAGCCATGCCGGCCGAACATTCCGCTTTTATAGTCGTGAACAAACAACTGACGTTTCCTTTTTAAATTTAAGCGGTTACGGATTCAGATTTCCGTTTGGCTTAGTAACAAAGGTGAAAATAATGTAATTAAACTTGAGTATCAGATGTTTGTTTAAACACTTACTTTGTTATTGTTCCATGTTTTTATACAACACATTAAAATTTTAAAAGGTTATAAACAATATAATGTACCAAACATTAGATTAACCTAACACACGCATCTCGTAAATAAAGCAACGTGATACTTGCATGACGTTTGACGTAGTAGCTCCTTTGGGATAATATTACAGATATAGGCCGTTTCACGCTATAATGTGGCGTTCACGTTCACGATGTGGCGATGGGTGTAATGCGTTTTTGTGATCTAATTGGGCCACACTCAATATCTTTGACATTATCGTAGGTGTGACGTTAGCATAAAAATGGAGTTACTGGAGCTTAAACAAATTTGCGAAAGTGGCGCCCCCATCATTTTCTATTTTATTTTGCCACACTCTAGTTAGAATCAACTTTTTCCGGGTATATTAAATAAGCGCCGATGAAGAAGATCTCTGGCCTTTGTTGGCTCAATGTTAACGTTTCATCGAGTTCCTTTGATGTCACCGCGCTTACGAGAAACATTTGTTAGCCATTATTGGCTCAGTGCCTACGCGGTATTGTAGGCATGTTTATTAAAATGAAAATAGTAAAACTCTGAAATATGTAATGGCGCGAAACTTCAAAACTAAAATTGCCAGATAATAATTATATAGAATTGTAGATGAAACTTTCTAATGTTTAAACTGATAAAACAATTTTTATTAACTACTGAGGTATTTGATACTGTTTTGTCTGTAATTATTAGACAATCATGATAGTTTGGGCCGTTTAAAAAATTCTCAGATTAGAGTACGAATTGAAAGCCATATAATAAAAAAATATAATACATTTTATATTGTATATACGTAATATGAAAACCTAAGAAACTGCTGCTCACATTTCTCTAGATGGTGACCAATTGTACCTAATGACCCACATGAGCTATATTAATTTATTGGCAACGTTATCTATCACTAACTGAATACCCTCTGATTCTATGATCATGAATAAAAAAACTGACTACCCTAGTTTCTATTCATATTTGGCCGAGTTGGAGAGACAGATAGTCATGAAGATCGAAAGATACGCCACAGGGTAAATTTTAATGTTTTGTGGGAGCGGGAACGGGGCTTTTCATTATATTGTCGACAGTTTTTTAAGAATAGATGCCGGGAATGGATTTCATTTACTTAATGTCTTGTGCGCATGTCCAAATAACCTCATTCAATCCACGCCTCAGGTCATCCACACGCGTTAAAATTTAATACAATTTTGCTGTTTAAAAGCCACTATTGTCTGTGCACAAAGAAATTTTATTTCATTCAACTACAACATTTGCCCGAACCACGGCTATTGACGTGGAGTGATAAATTCATGGAACTAAAGTACACAGCACTAAAATTTACATTGATGTACGGCAAATTTAAGTTAAGCGTAAAATGTAAATATATGACAGGGATTATGTGAGAATTACGCTAACCTCATGTTCAAAAGTGCAGAGCGAGTGAGAAAATGGTAAATGACGCACAAGTACAATCGCCGCCAAAATTGGATGAGCAACTCGAAAAACGCACAAACGTTGCGTGTGATGTAAATAATAGAAGTGTTCGAGTTTTGGAATATAAGGTATAAAAACAAATTAAGATAATACAAATATTAATAAATTAAAGCTAACCAAATACTCAATAACATTGTGTATCATTAAAGGGACTGCTGTGGACATGTGGTTTGAGGGAGATATGTTTAGCTGCCCTTTGGCTTCCATTAGGTGCTTTAATATTTTGTTACGTGACAGCGTCAATATTCCAAGCAGATGATATACATGAGACGCACTGTAGAGTATGTATTTTATTTATATTTAACCGTTAATTTATAATCATATCTGTTTTGCATCGATTGATGTCTAAATAATTAACTACTCTGTCATTTTGTAATAAGTAGATAATAATTAATATCTACGGAACTGCGTGAATCGCATAGATACTCAATTATAGCCCCTAATAATTATCTGATAATGAAGCTTAGATACTAACTGCTGTTTTCATGTCAATAATATACTTACAAAGTGAATTTTTCAAATGGGCCTTCAGGGCCAAATCCTAAAATATGCTAAATCACGACAAACACTCAAACGAATCTCAAGGTCAAGTTTGAAAACAACCAAAGTATTATCATTAGGTTTTTGAAAAATCTATTACCCTTGTCAGGAATCGAATCAGCTGATTAAAAAAAATAATTGGTATAATTATCATTATACCCAATCAATTTTTATAAAGGAATCTTAAATGGAAAACCAAGGGAAAGGGTTGTCTTTGAGCAAAATGTTGCTATTTTCGTACATTAATTTAGTATAATTATGTGTTTATTATTTCAAAATCAGCCAATTCAATTTCTGACAAGGGTAATTCATTTTTATAAAATCTAATGATACCACATTTTCATTATAATCGTCCTCGAAACTCCTTTAAGCGTTTTTCGTTATTTTGTATAGCATAGAATTTGGCTCTGAAAGTCTACTTGAAAAATTCACCTAATACCAATTTTTACTCAGCAACAAATATCTTTGAAAATTTAATTAATAACAATCAGCTTAATTTCACGATGCCTATCTAAATGTATTGAAAAACTCCTGTTGAAATTAGTATATAACACAGTTACTTAATTGTCAAAAGTTTTATAATCTACGAAAGAGCTTTAAATTAAGTTTTCGTAAAACTAAAATCTCGCTATTATCAAACAGTTGTACGCTCATTCATTTAATTCACTAGTATACGGTGTTTCCAGGTGTATAACGTAGTGCCATCGATAAGTGCTATTACAGGAATAAGTCCGCAGCGTTACGTGTGGCGGATATGCGTTGCTTTTCACTTAGGACCAAGATTGCTAATAGGGTCCTTATATTACAACTATCACAAAGAGCGCGCGGCTCTTATTATAGAAGAGAAAGTAAGTTTTATGTTTTGTTACGGAAGAAATTTTAATAACAGTAATTGTTATGGTCATATGACTCGAATAGAAGGGGTAGACTCAATATAACAATATATATGCAGACTTACCTTTCTTAAGAAAGACATGTGTGAGAATGATCCCAAATAAGTGAAGCCAAAGGTGGGCTCACGAGTGCATAGTCCGAACGCCACTGGGATTTATCGCTAGGGTATTTGTAAATCTCAAAAATACGTCATAAAAGTAATTTCGCCTTACATCAAATTTGTATCAATAAAAAACTAAATAATTCCATACATTTTTGTAACCAGCGGGAACTCTGGGGTTAGTAGAGAACGATGGTTGTCGATTGGACGCCATCGGCAGATTCTTTGATATAATATAAAATGTGTATATACCAAATATTATGAATACGTAGATCATACTTACTAGATAATTCATATCCAAGAATATAACTTTCCATTTCATTTGTATTTTGTGTTTAACTTCATACATTATGGTTTATAGAACTTTGTATTAATGATTTCAGGCTAAATTGTTAGCAACGAGATTAGGTGAAGCATGCTACTGGCTGAACTTTATAGAGCTATTAGCTTTGACAGGCGTTACATACGTATCCAATAGGGAAAACTATTGTAAGTACCGTATTTGCTTTAATCATTTTAAATATCAAAGCGTCAAAGGAAGTCTTGGTGGGACAAAGGTTTAAGTGCTCGTAAAATGTAGATAGCTTTGTACTTCCTAGTCACGTTTGCAAAAGGTAAAGCTATTTATTTTTCAGAAATATGATTTGTGTCTGTAACTGTACCCGATCATATTTGAATACTTCAAAAGAAATTTAAAAAGTGAACATTAAACTAATTGAATCAATTTTGTTGAAAAGTACAAAACTAAACTAAAAAGACACCGCGGTATTTAGTGAAATTAAATTATTCAAGTTTATGTTTAGATTCACTTTAGTTGATTCCTCCAAATTGAACCATCTAATATCGACCTAACCAAACAGATAATAATATTACTTATTATCACGGATGGCTTCTTGATCACGGCTATTGAAAAGTGGCCGAAACATCGAAATACAAATCAAATAACATGTCGCGCTTAATAATTATATTAATTATGTCAAGACTACAACATGTCGTTTAGTTCTGGTTTGTATTACTAGGTCCTATTATTGAAGATGGGCGCTCCACATTCTCGCCAGAAAAGCATGAGATACGTGAATGCTCTCGCCTTCGCGGATCCTTTATCGGTTAAAACACCGACGATAATCCGGTTAGGCGAGAATCAACGAAGAATATGTCAATCGGTCTCGCATTCACTTTCATCGTGTGCTTCTTGCGATAGCCTCATCAGAGTGTGGAGCACCTATGAGACAATAAAATTTAAATTACAGTTGTTCACGAGAAGATATTCATAGTGTTCATGATAGCTGCTCTGCTTCACATGCTTTGTCGAGGGAGAGTCGGTTGTGTTGGCAGCGACTCGGTGGAGCCAGTCAGGACTAACAAACTTGTGTGGATACTCTTCTATGTGGCGGTAGCAGCCACTATTGGACTAATTGTGTTCTTCTTAAGGCACCGGTTGCTGTGTCGACCACTCGGTAAGGACTTTTACTACTATTTAAAATAGTTTTGTTGCAGGGTTGTTTTCTTAAGACACAGTATCTTCGCCTGAACTGTATATTAGATTCGTATAATATAGCATATTCGCTGGTTCATATTCAACAAAAACCTGTAGTGTATGATATACAGTTTAAGTATAGGAGGGAAGGGTAGAATGTAAGAAACACCAAACCCAACGAGCACTGTAATGACACTGATTTTTTTTACCCGAATATAACTGAATATATGTAAATGTGCAATTATTATTTACTTAGGCCTCAGTTATTTATTGTATTGCTACTGCTTCGTGTAGGATAATCTTATATTTATTGACCGTTTCAAGCAGATGTAATGATGGGCTTTATGCGTTATTTGTGATACATTGTTATTAATTGTTAATGACGTTAAATATTGACAGATAACATATGTATATATACACTAATGCAGCTTATGTAGCTATTTATTAACGGCGTTATTTCTGACGCTATAAAAAAGACGCATTTCGCCACAGTCAATAACCATAACATTATCGCAGAGCTCGAGCATATAAATAGTGACCATTCTACGTTACTGATAGGTTCTTCGTACTATATCAAAGAATAAAAATAATATTTTTCTACAATAATAATATAAGTTAAAAACTAAGTTACTTCCCAGCCCTCTCTACTCTAATAATACAGCTCCACAGAAAAAAGTTATTTGTGCTTGGTTGCAGACTTTGATTTTCTGGCTTATTTTTCCCGTTGAACATGTATCTGAAAGGAAAATTGCAGTGAATGAGCAAAATATAATAATAGAGAAAAATTGTGTGTGTGTGTGTGTGTGCAGTTCACACGCTGTAGAAATGAAACTTCAGAGAATACGCTCACAGTTAATTCCTCTCTAACTTTTATTAATATAAATATAATTTCTTTAGCGTTCTTTTATCTACGTATAAAAGAATATCTGCTTTAAATATATGCAGATAGAGCTAAAATTCATTTTCAACC
Source organism: Dendrolimus houi (assembly GCA_039645545.1). Classification (NCBI taxonomy): domain Eukaryota; kingdom Metazoa; phylum Arthropoda; class Insecta; order Lepidoptera; family Lasiocampidae; genus Dendrolimus; species Dendrolimus houi. Next base: position 19,278,202 of record CM077119.1, on the reverse strand, counting down.
TTTTAAGTTTTCTTTAAATTGAAAATTAGTACTAGCGGGTAAAGAGAAATGTGTTTTATTTTGAACTTAATAAGGTTGAATTTTATGTATTTATCTCTTTTTAGTGTCACTTTTTCGTTTCATCGATTCTCAAATCACAACGATTCTAAAGCAGTTTCACTTCAAAACCCAAAAAAAACGATAAAAATCACGATCTGGTAATTTTTTCTGCACGATATTATCATCATACGGTTTTTTTTTTGTTAATTTCTATCTGTATTATCCAACTGTAAATTGTAAATATGTCGATGAAATAGATAGTTTAATTTTTGTCTTTGACGACAAAAATTAATAATATTTGCTCATTGACCCCCAATTCTCACTGCAGATTCGTGTTTAGCGGGAAAAATATGCCAGAAAATAATAGTCTGACAGCCAGCACATACAACTTTTCTTGTTGGACCTGTGTAATATAGTCAATTAGTACAACATAGTATGGTGTTTCAGCGTTCACATGGTTCTCAGTATGCGAGTACATCCTGGCGACGGCGAATATGGCGTTCCACGCGATCGTAGTCCGCGACCTGCCCCTCCACCAGCTGCAAGTGGTATGCCCCGACCACCATAAAACCAACTGAAAATGTACAAAATAATATTCGAGTTATTCGTTAATTGTTTTTAATTAGCCATTAATTGCGTTGTGAATTCCGTTTTGTATAAATAGGTAATATGTTGCGTAGTTTTATAGTTAGTACTTGGAATAACGTCATGGTGAAGTTTAAGAAAAAGTTAATACTCACTATTTAGCTATTTGAACTGAATTGCCAAAAATTTAAGTAAGTAAAGTAAGGAAACGGTTATAGTTTCCAGATTTGAAATATATCGGCAATCTTCTCGTTAAACTCGATGTCTTCATGAGTCGATTAATGCCGAAATCATTTTAATAAACCCAGAAGAGTATTCTCTGGTAGTACTGGCCGACCAATTATTCTTTATTTGGACTTAACATTTTATTTACAACGTAACCGAACTGTATTGGCTACGTTCCTCTTGGTTTCACAAATGCTCACGATCGCAATTTTTCCCGTTCCACTTATTTGCGGTCGTTATAATCACTAACTCAAGTAGAACGGATTATAGAGCGTTGATGTCATTAACCACAAAATATACAAATATCATTGAATTCTGTACAGTTGATTTTAAAATCGTACCTTTGTCAACGTATCGATAGACAAAATCAATGCTCTGTGGTCAACGCCCACTTGACCCACCTCTTGACATGGGTCATTATGAGCGCTGCGTGAGGGAATCATATGACGTCATTAGTGACCCTTTCGCGGCGACCATAACGACCGTGGTCGCTATGTGGAACGGCTAAAGGGGCATTTTGAGCGTTATGAGCTACAAGAGCAACGCGCTCTTTGGGTAAGCAAAACGACACATTATGTACTCCAAACCATTAAGTTAATTTCTAACTGCCACACTCTAATTCCAATAATGATGTAGTAACCTTAAATAGTACCGATGAGATTTCTCATTACACGCTTTTAATTAAATATTTATTTCATACCGATTAGTAGTAGTAATAAATAATTATTTGTATTATAAGGACTACACTGATCACTTACAACAATTTTAAATATCATTACTTAAATACTATAAATTTAACAAAAGTTAATCGTCCTTTAACCTTCCCGGGTGTGGCAATAAAGCATTAGAATGTGATATAGGTATAATAACATACCTATTTTAAAATCTCATGTTAGTTGAGATTTAAAGATAATCGAGCAATTAAATTCGTAAATTAATACGTGCCTAACATATAACAGAGAAACCGTTTAATTATACTAGCTAAATATGTATGAATAGGATTGTAATGATAATGATGGATTTGATAAAAGTTGTAGAGATTATTTTAGATAAAGTTCGCGCATTTAGACCAAGGGAGATTTGACTGTTCTTTAGCCAAAAGTGTGAAATAGAGGACACAGATAGGAAAAATAATTGAGTTGTGCACGATTGTATAGGAATTAAAAAGCCTTCTAGAAAAATTAGTTTTACCATGGTTTAGCTATCATCAAACTAAGACGATAAAAATGACCAGTCTTTATTTTATTTAGAGAGCTTTTAGATAGCATTTTTATATAGTCTGCAACACGATACCAGGGCCCAATTCTGCTATCAGTATCTCGTCAAAATCGCCACACTATCGTCTCAATCGTAGGTTTGCTTAATTTCGGTATTCTGTTAATTCCAATGGCATGACTGTGGCACGCCACACTATCTTTATAAAAATGTATACTTTATAAAAATGAAAACTCGCGAAATAAATGTTTAAAATATTTGTAGCTTTTCAATATTCATTTCGGCTAATGCTATTTCTGCTAATGGCAATACTAATTTTTTTCTACTACTATTCTGCGGCGACGATATCGAGAAGATATTGTGGATTTAGTAGAATACGAATTTTTGTCACTACCGCAATGGAATCGTACTTTGAATATCTTCGCAACGCCAAGATATTGAAATAGGAGAATTGAGCCCCAGGTGGCTGCGCAATTGACGCCTTTTCATATATAGTAATTTACTACATAGTATTATATTGTTATCTGTAGGTAATTTAATTTTTGTTTAACTTTAATGTCGCTCTATAAATGTCTTTGGTTACTTTTATCTATTCAAAGTAGGTACCTTTTGTAATACCCAAATAAATGGACCAATCGACAATGTATTCAAGTTGTACACATACATATCTTAATTGAAAATAATAATTGAATAATACATACTGACGATTTAAAAATATTATTTGTGACTAGTTAAGAGACATTGATTACTACTATAATCGGTGAAAATTACAATTACATAAGTTGATAAATTAATTAATCAGTAAACAATACATGTTAATTTAGTTACAATTCTATTTTTGGTGAGTTATGTCCTTATTAGGGATTTTATGGTTACGAAATTTCGGATCTGGCTATGGATACGGATATAAAATAAAATATGTATAATATTATACCGATTTTAGAGGCCTTACTGTCAAACACGTTTCGTCGTCCATTTTCGTGCGATCATACCGAAAGAGTCAATGAAACTTTAGATAGAAGAAAGAAAGAACAACAATTTCTTTAAAACCACAACAATATAGTTTATATAACGCAAAAATAAATGCAACATACAATGTAAAATGTACTTAAATATAAAATAATAAGCAAAAAAATTCTAAAATGAAAACGAACGACGAAAGACGTTTGAGAAGCTCTCAGTAATGGTTATGCATGTAAAAAAATCAGATTATTCGATATTTTGGAAAGTTTGATTTACGGATATTAGATTTTGTGAAAGATTTTTATCACACTTTTTAATGAATAAACATAGTCGACCAATACCATAGGATTTGCATTTAGACTCCACTCCGCCTCGAACCAAAAATATTTGAAACTTTTTTACCATATTCGGTTTCATCACATCCCTGGCCTATATCATCATTTGGACAGACATAGTTCATGATCAAGTAGATCTCTGTTTAAATCATGATAAGCATTTATTCGCAAGTGACTTAACCGCCCAACTAATGCAAATATAATAGTGTTAAGCGCTAATCAAACTATCGCATGTGTCTGTAAACCGCTGCTGAGAACCGCGAATGATAAATGTAAATAAACACACTTCAATGAAATATCGATATAATTACATTGGAACATCTAATATATATATATATATATATATATATATATATATATATATATATATATATATATATATATAGATAATTACATCCTCAAAAAACAAGTAGGTATGTATTCTTATTAATTTAATATATATTTTATGCTCTTACTGTATGTTTACATCTTTTCTTCGAAATACATCCCAATTTAGCACCTTTAAGAGTGTCAATTCCACATTTGCACTAACGAGAGTTGGCAATAGTGCAAATATCCAGATCCAGGTTTCTATCAAATTAACCGAAGGCTCAAGAACAACCTAAGTTTACGTTCGCGATTTACGACCAATAGTTTGTACAGTTCTGTCTGTATTCATCATCCTTTTAAAATATCTTTAGGTCAGCCGCTTCCGTAAGCCGCATCCTACAATATGTTTGGGGCTTTACAGTCAACAAGGCCCACATCCCAGTTCTTTCGAAAGAACGGCACTATCACAAAATACATGTTCTCTATGAAAATCAAGAGTAATTCATTTCTAAATTAATAATAATATTATAAAAAAGTGAATTTATTTAAAATGTCCATTTTTATTGTTGCAATAATTTGACATGGAGGATAAAGAAAGCATTATAGCTTCCTCGTCTTTTTTTCGCTTTCTGTGGCGACACACCTGATGTCCTCCTTGGGTGGAAGAGGTTCACTGGGCCTGGGTACTATACAGACCTTTTTTTTAAGGCAGGGAATGTCTTTTCTTGCGACACACACTCGGGCCCGCCCAGGATACGAGGAAGACCAAATGCAGCGCTTAGTGCCGCCTGCGCGGGTGTGCGTGGGACTCTCGTACCTAACGGCACCGGTCTCTCTTCCAATGAAGGAAGAGGCCGACGAACAATTAACTAAGCCTTCCTGCGTCCCGAAGAGAAAACACACTTAGTAAGGAGGCCACAGGATTTAGGACAGAGTCACTGCACTGTGACGTTCCAGTGTGCCAGATAGATACAAACACAGGGAAGCAGGGCTGTTACCACTATGTAAAGCAGAGGTGAAGGTCCACTGATACCTCCGTAAACAGCGGCCCTCTACCACGGGATCATGGGAGTTGGTTCAGTGCATATACAGACCTGTGCAAATCACTGCAACTCACATGCTTTAAGAACAACCAATGAATTACATTGCTTGTTACACCGTTTCAGAGCAATTACTATTGGGTTGGCAATTAACAGTCTTATTCATATTGAGCTAGGGTTTGAAGGCTTCTTTATAATTCTTAAAAAAGCCTTCGATCGAAAAGCGATTTTATTTTAACCGTCGGTTAAATGTCTTCACACTCATTATAATTTTTATTTTAGTTACTGGGAGTCCTCGTAGATCAACCGTCGAAAATAGACACTAAGGCTAGTATTCCTAGACGCTGCTGTTGCTGGTATTCATGGTTAAATAACCAACGATTAAAATAAAATAATCGCTAAAAGTATATACCTAAACAACGATTATTTTATTTTAACCGTGGGTTAAATGTCTATGCACACCAGCCTTAGTTACCAACTCAATAATTAGTGGTTGGCAGGACTACCACATTATCGACTTCACACTCATTATGATTGTTATTTTAGTTACTAGGAGTCCTTATAGATCAACCGGTGAAAATAGAAACTAAGGCTGATATTCATAGACGCAGCTGTTGCTGGTATTCATGGTTAAATAACCAACGGTTAAAATAAAATAATCGCTTAAAATATATACCTAAACACCGAATATTTTATTTTAACCAACGGTTAAATGTCTATGCACACCAATCCTAATTAAATACACGTCAATTAGTCCCTTCTGAAACTACTAATACGCGGATATAGAAAATTAAATACGCTTTACGCTCATAATTAAAAAGGAATTGTTAATATCTATTCGTAAACTTCGGCGCATAGTAAACTTTTAATTATGGTGATGTATTTAATGCAATTTATAAAATAACTTGTTTTGTCTTAATTAACATATGATACTGTCAATTCAATTACTTCTGATAGGTTTTTATTACTACTATTTTATATTACTGTTTTTATTACAAGTCATGCTTATGCAACTAACAATAGAAGGTTAAGTATACTTTTTTTTGTATATTAGAAGGATTGCAAAGAAAAAGTTATGAAGTTGAGAAGAATGGTTTTTATGAAAACTAGTAGGTTCGTGGTAGCTTTGTCAGACTAAACTGGGCCCGTTTTTGTTTATTTTGCATTGCGTTTGCATTTATTGGAGATAAAACCTGTAGGAATAGAAGAAATTTAGTAGGAATTACACCTGCCCATAAAAAAAACTTAATTCTGAAAAGCTTCTAAATCCTACATGACCAGATGGCGCCACGGATTGTTCTTCTCTCGTTTTATGATATTTTATTATTTAACCATAATTCTTTGTACAAAATAAGTCAAAAAATGAAAATACTAAGTTTCATTTCTCTTCTAATACCTTTATGAATTTGTTTAACTACGGTGATCAGAACCGAGTCTTAACCTAGGATTTATATTTCTCAGAACAAGATATTTTAGCTCCTTGAAAACTATTTTGCAAGAAAAAAGAGTACCCCGTAGGCTGCACCCTTGTGGATTTCGCCGTTGACAGCCGCTTCTGCTGCCGGCTGCCAGCAACTAAATATTACCGACGCTGCATCTTTTAGGATGTTATCGTCGTTAGCCAATCGTAGTACACTGCTGAATATAGACCTCAAATCTTGCGCCACTTATCTCGGTCCTCCACTTTCCGCATCCAGGCCTTACTTCGCGCAGATCATTGGTTCCTTCTATGACGTTCTACGCTACGCTACGTTTATCGCGTGTTCTTCACTCAAGGAGTCCTTTGCTCCACCGACCATCCTACAACAGATGTTTTTTATGCCTTAAGTACTTATTACAGATAATCTGACGGCTCGCCTGATGGAAGGTGCATACCACCGTCTATGTAGCAACACTAGAGGTGTGACCAAGCAACGTGCTACCGTTGTCAGTTCAGCTTGCAAATTGTCTTATCCTACTGCCCCATCTGGGATAATGTTATAATTACTAACCGTTTCACGAAGAAGTAGCGATGGGTTTAATGCGTTATTTGTGATGCGATATTATTATTAATTCTTTACGATATTAAATATTGACAGAAAACGTATGTACCTATAATGTATATACATTAATGTAGCTATTCGTTAACGGCGTTATTTTTTTCCGCTATAAATAAGACATATTTGGCCAAAGTCAATAACTAACACACTATCTTAGATGGAGCCTGAATAGTACGGATATTCTCGTTTTGGAATTTGTCAACGAGAGAAGCTATCAGCATTTTTAAGCGTAAGCTAAAGAATTTGTTATTTGCTCCAATGGTTATTAAACAGTATTATAAACGTACCTTAAAAATAATATCAGTAAATAATTTTATCATTTTAATTAAAAAATAAAAACTGTTAATCTAGCGCACAAAGCATAGAAAAGTATCACCCGGCTCCCCTAGCGGACAGTGCGGCGAACTTCCGTGCTTTGTGGTCTGGTGTTTGATTTGATTGCAGTGGAGATGAACGGAGCAAGCGGCATTATTGTAAATAAAATTTACATTTTTAATCATTTTTAGTGATTAATTGTAGTGTTTTTTTATAAAAAAAACTTTTAAATTTAAGACTTAGACCATTAAAGATGTGAACACAAACAGAAATGGTCAACATGTTTATGTATGGTGTTGCGACAAAATTTTATAGGTTAAATTTTGCATCTGGTTAATATAAGATTTAAACTGTACAGAAAAATCATGTTGTTCTCTATTGTTATTAGGTGCAAAGTATGTACCTCTTTCGACTGAATAATTTTATTATTACAGTGTTATGCATAATGTGAAATCAACTGTGAAAAGAATAAACGAAATCAACATCAAGTACCTATTATAATTTATTTTATTTAAGTACGCATTTCCATGATCTATTGTTGATCAGATATTGAGTATTAAAATATTAAATAAATACATATAAATTAGACTTTTATTACAATCCTAGTCTCTGTCTGTTTACTTTCAACTTTTATTATTTGGGGTCTGTACATTATTTTATTTTCTTCCACTCCATTTCTTACACTATTAAAAACCTTTTCTGCTATTATCTTATAATAAAACAAGTTCTGTATAGAAAATATTTTTAAATTTTAATTGGCAATTAGATATAACGAGAATGAAGATGTTGTTAAACAAATTTATCAAATTGTGTAAAATGAGAAAGAAATGAGTTAAGAGCGGTAAAATAGGAATAATTTTGATTGGGTATTTGACACGTTTTACAATAAGTTCTAAAAATATGTGCATAAAAACAAAGGACCGGGTTTAAAAACCTGTAGATGCTGTTTAGATTGCTATAATCTTACTTTCCAAATTTTTACCATAAAAATATTTTAAATTCTTGTTTATAACAGTAATTAATACGGTATTTGACTCCTTAGGATTATGTTAAATAGTATATCTTTAAAAATCAAGGCTGTGACGTTTCGTATGATGATAAAAAGAGGCTCAGTTGATCTAACTGTCAAATACCCTTCTTGTACTGGATGAATCGCTCTGTATCAAAATACTTATTCGATTTGACAAAAAACTGTCATTATATTGTTCTACAAGGGTTTGGCACTTATTATTTGGGTATGGATTTATAGTATGGAGTCTCAGCTGTAAATATTATCTTGAGACCAGTATCAAAATAGCTCCATCTAGTTTATACATATAAAAAAATATTCTTTAACTACGCTAGATGTCACTGGTAGTTCTGAAATCTTGAAATAGAAAAGCAGTCTGTCCCTGTCACTTCAAAGATGGCGGCAAACGGGAGCTAGGGCAGGTATAATCTTTACTTGTGTTAGTGTATACGTGTACAAAATTTCACGTTTGACCACTCTGATCACGCACACACGTGCAAAAAACCGGGTGAACGCGGGGCAAGGGGAGTAACGTCCGTGAAGTTGTGTCAGCATATGCGCAAACGAGGTGCGCATTCGTCGCGTGCGTTGTCGGGATTCTTTGTGCCATTCTTCGCATACCAATAAGAGTATATTCTTTAAATTTAGTCAGTAATTGACATTGTATCAAAATTCGCCCCTTCACTTCATCTTCGAACTCCATAATAGGTGAGTAAAAATTAATTTTAAAGTGATTTTCATACAATCGACGCGAGATTTTAGTGATTTTTATACGGGAATGTCAACAATGCGATCGCGATCCTGCAATATTTTACATAGTTGTCGTGTTTGCTTCGCAGCGACTTCCGGTCGTTCGGGTGTCGGCATTTTGCGATGTAAACATTATCTAGTTTAAGGATTCGGTTGCATTTAGGCAAGCTATCGGGAATGAAGTGTGCTCAAGGTGCTTTTGTGTTGTTAATTTCGCTTGAGTGTGCTTACTCGGATGGCGCAATTTTCGAAAGACGCGGTGTGGTATCGTTCGCCCGCGATCCACTTCAGTCGCGTTGGTGGCTGCATGCGATTTGACGTATTCCGCGCGCAGTGATGTCACTTGTCAGCTTATTTTATGAAATGTCAAACGTTTTACATGTTACGCGCGAGTGAATTGTAAACAAATTGACAGTGAAATTATAATTGATGCTGTGAAATACTTAAGTTTAAGTGACATGGACTGTTATTATTCTAAATTTTATCCAAGGCGTGAGTACTTATAAGATATTATTCAAAACAAACAAACACATTCCTTAAATATTTTCATGGATGCCTGACATACTTAGCAAGTTTTGATAAATTATTTCGTATATAAATAACACACAGTTCGGAAATAATTCTGTGGATGTTTAGTACCTAACTATTACTTGTAAGTAATTAGTGTTAAAATATAAATACACTTTAGTAGAATTGAAATAATATTTACAAAGCAAGAAGTACAAAATAAAAATATTTTTCTGGATATATTTTCAAACATAAACTAAGGAATTTGCAATCTTAAACGCAACAATTTTATTTCATTAAACCGGTATATCCACTTTTTCAATAATCAATTACAATACGAGGTTTAAAATTTATTTTAAGATTTATTCGTAATAAATAATAATCAGTTTTAAGCATATTTAAGGTTTGTACTAATTAACGTTGCTATATTATTTTAATATTTATAAATAATCTAACATAGGTTTAGTGTATTTATCTCTGATTCCTATATTCACTTTCAGTGCGTTTAGGTCCGGTTCCTATATCTTACCGACTGCTCATTTGCTTTAGTACCTGTTAAAATTTGACATACTCTCCATACAAGTAATGTCTAATTTCAACCGATAATAAGGCAAGTGAATGAATAGTAAGATATAGGAACCAGCTATTAACCATAAACTCGATGAATATAAAGCTATACGTCCAGCGTAAGAACACACTTATAATATGTATTACGCAAAAATTTTTTTTTACGTAGTTAGAAAACCCGGATTTTTTTTGCAAACTTAGTCGCAGCAAGTCCATGATTTCTAAATAAAAGTTATACTCATATAAGACGATATACCTAAATACAATTTTCCTCAACATCCCAAACCGCTTCACTTACAGTATCTGTCGGACTCTCGAATGAGTGCCAAGAGTTATTTTGGTAAATACAGTTGATGTTTTTATTGCGAGTCGCGACGCGGGCGACGCCGACAACTTGTGAGCTCCACGACAAGCAATAAGACGTGTAAACTGCTGACACCACGGGCCCTCACGCGGCGTTGTACCTAATGGCCATTTCAGGACGATTTATCACGTAGTCTGTCTTAGGGAAATTGAATTTCAAGCTCTCATACGCCACCTCGAAAACTGATGTTATGTCTTTTCATTAAGTTTTATTTTACCGTCGGCAACCTTTTAAGAGCGCCTGTAATAAAAAAAGGAATAGTATGATTACTGATTAGCCTTTAGCAATTAAATAAATCTACCTAATAAAACCAATAATTAAGCAATACGTGTATTTAATAAAAGTACGTTTTAACGGTTTTGAGCGCGGTAATTTTTGGTTACTTTTATTATTCCGACGTTGCTGCCGATTTTCAGCAGCAGTGATCACGGAAGACAAAGATGTCAAGTATCAATGAGTATTGTTAAAGTTTTATTTAGCCTACCGCCAACTTGTTCGTTTTAATTATTTACTTTTAATTTTGTTTATGGTTATTATTTACTCTATGGGAGCCTAATTTAATTTACCATCGCTTTGCAACATGTTATGGCTTGAAGAGAAGAAGCGGCGCAAGAAACTTTCAGCAACATGCCTAGCTCTAATTAATTAATAATAAAATGGGTGGGTGGTAAAATAAAAACAAAAACGAAACGTCGGAATACTAAAAATCAAAAAAATTACCGCGCTTAAAACCGTTTAAATGTAGTTTTATTATGTATAGTCACGAAAACTTAAGAAAATAAAACATGTATTTTATGAACATAATGTGCAATGTAATGTAAATAATGTGGAAGTACATTTTAATTTTGAAAAACTAATATTTGTTTGCGTATGAGTATTTATTCTTGTAATATGGGCTATAGAGGAACTTAAACTTAGAAACATGATAATTCATACGGCGCGTAGTCCGGATGCTGCAATCATACAAGATTCAACCATTCACTTTCATAAATTTGAATCAAGTTTCTCTGTTCCGTGAAGTGCAATCATGTATCACCAATAAATAATTTTAGTAGTGTGAATAAAATATTATGTAATAGTCTATATAAAAATCCCTATAGGTATTTACTAAATAATTTCATTAAAGTAGTTGTATTATTTTATGGTCTATTCTATGGCAACAATAAATATTCATACAAAATTATTTAAAAACTGATAACTTCAAACGCTTTTAAATTAAGTAAAATGAAATCAATGTCTTATCTGAATTGAACGTGAAATAAAAATAAAAAACTAAGATTTAATCTTTTCAAAAATTGTCAACTACGTGGTTATTGTTGTTGAGAAACAATACGTCAAATATCGTACGTGACTGTATTTTATACGCCAAATATTATGAGTCTTTTTAACATCTTTTATCCTTAGAAATATTTTGACGTGAGTTTATTTGTTTGTTCTTATTGTATGTTTATTTCATATTCATAGTCTATGTATGAGCCAGGTTTCTATGAATAAAATTAAGTGTTCTATGTTTTCTAATGAATTTACCAACAGCCGGGCAACGAAGATTGATTGAACCCTATAAACAAACAACCACACGATTTTACGTTATTTTATTGAAATCTAGGTACTTAGGTAAATATACGAAATATCGCAAGTGTATTTTTTTTACAAATTCCGAGGCAAACGCATTTTATAATCCCTAATTAAACAAGTTACGCTTCTGTGGGTAACATTAACGATAAATTAATGTTTATTACAAAAAAACTGTTGAGCCTTATTTATAATAGTTTTTAGAGTTTTCCTTTTTGTAATCCAGATCTGCTATTAGGTACAAGGAAATTAATTCAATGTAGTTTAACTTAGGTATACATCTAATTGATGATCATGATTGAAATTAAAGTTTATATATATACATTAAAACAAATGCAAACCGAACGCTTGAAATAATAGACAGTAAAATTGAAATGTCGCCCGGCTTTATAACTATAAAGCCCCTTGCAACCGAGAATATATTATTTAATTTCTTATATTCTGAAAGTATGCTTGGAGTTGTCTAATGACAGGAATGAAAACAGCACTTTTCACCCCTGGAAATCGATTCTCGCTGCTGTCAAAAAAATTGGAAAACTATGCGACCCGTAGATAATACATGCGATGCGACTCATAACCCCACTTTTTTTACAGCCACTGTTAAATCGCGGTATAAATTGTAATAAAAATATCAATAATTTTGCAACATCATTTTATACTTACTTTTCACTGTAATTTATTTAAATTACATAAATTTGACCTAAATATTTACTACCATCAGTGACAAAAAACACGGGCTGTTAGAATGCCACAGAAAAAAATGACTTGTCGTTTCATATGTAACGTACGTGGTGACGTTTCATCAGATTTAGATATGGATTTAACGCCTGATTTTCTTAGAGAAGTAGTTGTTTGGTTAACTAATCAGTTTTTATTAACTTTACTCATGTTCGAAATGAAAATCAGAGTGTTAACCTCGGGTGAAAGGCCTATTTAGGAACTCGAACTATGAGCGCCCTCGCTACGCTCGTGCGCCAAACCATCTCTTGCCTAAATAGATCACTTTCACCTCTCGTGTAACACACATTATCATCTCAAGCTATGTTATGTTATAAGTATGTTTTGTTATGCTATGAGTTAGTACCTATGTTACGCTATGAGCTGTTATTATTAAAGACATTAATCTTTCAATTTGTTTGGATATTGTTATGAGGCTTTAGACACATTGATCTTTCAATATCTTTGGACATCGTAACAGGGGCTTAAATTTACTGAATGACGTGTGACCGCCTCTACGCAAGGTTATCGTAACCGCTACCTGCTACCTGCCCATATTGACCTGCACGACTATTCTAATCTCCAAATGGTTTCATAAACCACGAATCAAATTCACTGAGTAACGTCGTATATTTCTAATAAAAGCCGATTTAAAAAAACGCTCTTTCCGATTTACGATGCGTTGCATTTGGATACAATTTCATTATTTACTAGTTACATGAAATAATTATCAATAATGTTTGGATATATATGACATAATTATATTAATTAAAGAAAATTACATTTTCCACTGTAGGTTGCGCTCGTTCCTTTTTGCCATACATGTGCATAAAGTGAAATGAAACCTTAAACTGGACTTTTGCTTGCACGAGCACAAGAAACAATACTGCCGACATTTTGATAAATTTTACGTTTGTAAAATAGAGAAACGAAAAAAGAAAATTGCAATGTTGACAATGACAGACACTGTGATTAACAATAATAAACAAAGATGATATATGTACTACGCTAAACATAAATATTAAAACCAATAAAAGGGTTTTACACGTCTAAACAATCTTCTTAGACAAGAAAGATATTCAAACAACTTTGATCTAAGTAATTTTAAACTTTATTGTCAAATGGTTAAACAAACTTCTGTGGAACAGTCTGTTCTGTGACTTAGTTTGAAAAGGTAACATGTGTGTTATCAGGTGAACAGTCAGCCCGTTGGTCTATAACAGTCTGTTCCTATTTCTTACTAGCCTTTCATTTGGCTTACTACTGGTTAAAATGGACCTAAACCCCGTACAAATATTATCGATTTTCTACCATTGGTAAAGTAAAAGAGTTAGGTAGATAAGGTAAGCAATAGAAACCCGACATGAACATAACGAATGATTCCCAATGATTTTTTTAATACAGAAGGTAGGATTATTATTATAATAGTACTGCAGGGACTTGCCTGTAAAAATATGCTATCGTATGCTGTTTGTTTTAATTAGTATCTGTTGTAATTAAAATTTCATTTTTTTTATTCAACTAATCCATATTTACTAGTTGCCATTATTGGTACGATCTTGACATTTATACAATTGCATTCGAGGCGTTTCCTTAACGCATTTTTTGCTTCTTACGTATCAACATACTTCATAATGTTGTAAGGGGTCATTCATAATTACATAAGGGTCCCGCAGAGGAGGGGAGGTTAGAAAAATCTATACATGCCCTTATCTTGGCGATAAAGCCCATTCTTACGTAATATTTAACAAGTGGAAATTTAATATATATCAGATACATAATCTATCTGATAGCAATGAAAGACTATAACCTAAAATATCTGCTAAAGAATAAAAATCTTTGATTACATTAAACTATGAGTTTTAGTGTAAGTGATCCTTTCCTATCTTTTTATTATAATTTGTATGTATCTTTACATGGGGGTAGGAGGAGTCAAAAATCGTCAAAATCATCCTTACGTAATTAAAGAATGGCCCCCTAACACTATTTTTCCAGAATGTAATAAATTTTAAAACAGTGTTTATAGCGTGTATGAAAATAAATGTTATTCATCACTTTAACGATGCTAATGCATAATCCAACGTTTAGATGTAATAAACCAATACATATCCAAATTAAAAAGTAATTTTTCGAATGCACAATACGTAATAGAGTCGCGTGACATTGCAATTTTATCAGCTAACAGAGAGAGAAGAGATTGTTTTTAAACATGGCTCTGTGTCATTTATTCATAAATTTTTCTATTTTAGACTAATCTCTAAGCAAAGGGACACCAGGTGAAAGCCGGATCCATACAACAAACACCCCAAGCCAGCCTCAGACACATTGTAGGTCTATACCTAACTGAAATAAAACCACGAAGTTCTTGTGGCAACTGGAAATTTCATATTTTATAAAAAGAAAAATAAAACAATTTTCCAGATAAACACAGCATTATTATTTAAAAACAAAATCCTACAAAATTATATTCTTCAAACTGTATCAAATAAAAATTATACGTTTTAAAAATTATGACTCCATGGGAAACGTTTGGAGATTCGCTTTAAATTCCCGCGGTATGCGAATGTCTATAGTTTCTAGCCAGATCTAAGGGCATATGTCATTGTAAGTCTTTTAGTTCCATACAAAATACAGATAGAGTTATGGAACGTTAAAATTTCACGGCACTGCCTGGAAATATTATGATCGCGACGTGTGTCCAGTAGCCTCGCTCTATTCTCGGACTCCTATTTGTGGAATACTCGTGTGAAACCCCCGGCAGCACTCTAACGAAATGAACCTTAAGTATCAAATAAAAGAGCTTAAATTCAGATAGAAATTAACTCCACATTCGACGTTCTGAATGGAAGAAAGGATTGCCAGCGAAAGGACCCACTCCTTTCCTCTTGTTTACCTTAATTTCGCTCTCCAAAGAAATGACAATTGAGGATTACGGGGCTCGGCGAAATCGGTATTACACACGTACTTTTGTACAACACTTTCCAGAAGTGTTTACGTGTGTAAATAACGTAACTCAGCGAATTGCACGTATTTATTGCTTACAAACTTCGCCTTGTGGATTTCTTCAGTTTGTATAACAACGATCTTAGAGTGCTATGGGGATTCATTAGCGACTTTATTTTGAAATAGGATATGCCCGCGACTTCGTCCACGCTTGACTTAAAATCCCGCAGGATTACCAGGGCACAAAGTACCGCAACATTTAAAAAAGAATCTAAGCTATTATTTTCGTGTAAACTGTGTAGTAATAAGCTAATTTTTAATGCATCCGAACAACTTCGTACCGCTTCCGGGAAAATAGCTATGGGATTCCCGGGATAAACAGTATCACGCACACATTTTATGACATAAAATTTGCTATCGACCAGTGAGTAAATCTTATTTGAATTCGATTGTTTTTTCAATGTGGCCATTTTAAATCATTCCCAGAAAAAATGTAGCGGAATTCCCAGGATAAAAATTAGCCCAGATTATAATTCAGGATTTTTTTTTGTTTAATCGTCAGACGAACACGCACTGTATATCCCCAAATTAAGCAAGTTACGTTTGTGTTATGGATAATATACAACGGACCATTCTGGGGCCGATCCCAGACACCCAGACCATAGTAAATAATGGAGAAAATACGTTTCCGAAATTTACTATACCAGGAATCGAACCCGGAGCCTCTGCGTTGCAGTGAGGTAAGCCGGCAAAGGCTTAGCCCGCTCAACCATAGAGGCCGTCTAAATTTACTGTCAACCATCGAAAGCGGCCCAAGTAGCTTTTACGCGAATCCCGAACAAACAGACAAATAGACAAGAAATCTAAAAAAAAATGTATCGTGTACCTCCATCGTTTATATAAGTAGAGTATTCCAGTTGTTTTTTTAAATAGCTTAAATGTACAGGCACGGCATGTTTACAAATTATAATATTATAGATTAGTACTTTACACGTGGCTTCGCTTGTAAAATCTTTCTTCCGTCTTTACCATATTTTAGACATATATATATATATATATATGTGTATATATATATATATATATATATATATATATATATGTATGTGTATGTGTATATATATATCTATCCGTATGAATATATATGTGTATAATATGGTAAACACTACTATACTATTACTGTACTGTACGATACTGTTAACGAGAGATATGAAATAAATCTGTACAGATGGCACTGCAGTGGCTTTTTTTGACAATTTATTAAGAAACGCGTCATTATGCATTACGGCAACGTCGTTTCGCTGTGACAATGTCTCTGTTACGTTGCCATAACGACGTGTGTGTTGAGATGCATAGGATACCATTCATAGATAAAACTTGTATATATAAAACCGTTCATTCGGAAGAAAATGTACTGTTCCCGAGGAATAGAAAAAAAACCTGAATTGATTGGCAAAATGTACAATTAACGCGAGCGAAGACAGGACGAAAAAGAGATGGATGGATTGTATGAATGTTGACATAATGGACATGTGACAGAGGACGTTACCTAGAATAGTATGAAAGGAACACTCACCTCTATTATAAGAAAAGACATATTGAGTCGACTTCAAATATTGGGGAGTAGATGTAAGAAAAGAGAATTTATTATTAGGTATTTTAACACTCGCTCTTTATAAATCAATTTAGAATTTTTATACAATGTATCACATGGCAACAGTCGAGCTCATAAAATTACCTAGCAATAAACTAAATAACATAGTAGTGAAAACTTAAATAATATCTCCTCTTTATAATCTTTTAATAAAATATAGCGCTAACAAGTTTAAAACAGCAATAAAAATAAAAAGTGCAATAATAATAAATGAATGTGTTCAAAACACACGAAAGAAATTTGCCTATGTATATTTTAAAATTATGCATGAAATGGTTGGAAAATTTCGGCAAAAGATTTCAAAATGCCGTTCAAGTTGTTAAAATCAACTAGACGTATCAATGTTATTAATTCTACAAACTAGATTAACTGGTTTCCAACAGATCGCTTCCCTGAGTCACAGGATTTGTGCATGACTCTAATGTATATTAGGCATTCAATTTTAAATAAAAGCGGCTAAGTGGGTGCTAGTCTATCTATGCACGATGAAGGATTTCGTATAGATGAGAAGCGCTAACTGTTTAATTTGTCATTTGATTACATAATCCCAAAAGGCTTTTAATAGAAGAAATCTCATAGTCATTTAAAATTAATGAAAGGATTTTGTTCAAACTAATTTTGTTTAAAGAATTAAAAAATAATTAAAAGTAAAAATACCATTTTTGTTTATTTTTTTAAGACCCCTGAACTGGATTTTTTCCACCAGAAAGTTAAATGGTGTGAGCAGTCACTTTTTACGACTTTAAAGTGAATATTGCGCCAATTATCGCCAGTTTATTTGGATAAAAAAGTCATTATAATTTTTCAAGATGACTGAAAACAATCACTTCTGAATTACAGATACAGGGCTCCACTCCTAATTTTTATTTTTTTCCGATTTTGCTACACCATTATATAAATACAAGCGGTTCCGGCAGACTTTGTCCTGTCCTGAACAAATAAAATCTAGAACCCGATTACAGCACCACCTACAACAACAACAATACTCTTTATTGTACACAAACTTAAAACAGTAACACATTTGCATATCTTAAAATACCGGGTTTAAACTGAATCTAAACCATCCCCGGCCCACCTCAACACTATCTTTTTACACCTTGTGTTACATTATTGAAGTTTTAGCAGGGACCACAATTTTTTTTCTAGTAATAAATATAGCTTATATTAATCTGGTATAATGTAACATTCTAATGGTAAAAGGATGTTTGAAATCGGTTCAGTAGTTTTTGAGTTTATTCGTTACAAACATACGAAAATACAAATCTTTCCTCTTTATAATATTAGTATAGACAATATTATAGAATATAGTTTCCGAAAAAAATTACTATGACATACCCTAGACAGACGGACATGACGATTAGTAATATGATAGACGAATCAACCAAATTGAATCAATTTAGTTGAAAGGCACAGATCTGAACACGATGACATTCAATGAAATTGAATTACTTAATTTTATGTTTACATAGATCACTGGTTGCACCATCCAAATTGAAAGGCAGGAATGAACCGTCTAAAATGGGTTTAAGGGATTCATTTTTGTCAAAATGGCTACGTAACCCTAGAAAATATACTTCTAAATTTTACTGCATGTAACTGTAGTGGCGTATTTACATTGATTTAAATCTTTGTCGTATAAAAATCAGGTTTAAACTAATATAAATTAGGAGATAAATACTATCATGTAAATTTCGATTTGCTTTTAGCATGATTTTTTGTTAAAAATTTAGCTTTAATGAAAAAGATATAAATAGTTTTAGAGTTCCATAGTCAAATGACGAAGAGGAATTCGTTATATACTTATGATTAATAGTAATTTTACTCCGAGACATTATTTTACTTGGTACTAATATATCGGTGAAATGTTATGAATGAAAGGTATCTGTTATGATATGAAATCGATTAACAGTATAGAGAAGTTGCGTATAAAATAAAAATTAAAAATGGCACAATACATGTAGTAGCGGACTCTTGGCGTCGAAGCAAACGCTCCGAACGCAACCGGGATATAAGACTCGGTTGATGATATTGTTACGATCTAGACGCCGACAAAAACAAATTCACACCTGCATACCTGTAGAAACACATTTTATTACCTTTCGGCATTTGGACTTGTTTTATTTACTTTGTCTTTAAAATTTGTGATTAGAAAACAGCCCAATGTGTATTGTAATCTTTTATGGCAGTCTTTAGCCAGGTGTGTCGGATTTAAAGTACAAACTGATTCTAAGAAATTCGGTCCACGCAGCCGGGCAGACATATTGCATCTGTGCAGTATAAAGCAATGCCCCGATTGAGGGACGCGGCAGTCGAGCGATAACCACGAGCGAAGCTAGATGTGTATACTACAATCGGGAATCTAATAAGTGACGGACTTTGCGCGTTTTATTGAATTACGACATTTTGCATTACGTTTGGACTTGTTGTGTTCGGTTATATTTGTACCTGTATTATACGTGTTTGTATAGTTCTAATAAACTCTATAATGATTCCAGCGGCATTTTAATTCGAGTTCTGCAACTCGTAACAATATGTTATTGAGGAATAAAATAAATTAGTACACACTGCACATAGGATTTCCTTGTATCATTAGAGAGGTTTTGAAAATGGTTACGATGTTATATAGTAAGTTTCATTTAAGTATCTACACATAGTTCGTGATATATGCGTTTCCAAAGTTTAGGAGTAGTACTACTATTACTACTAGTGTACCGTTTATCTATGAGATAGTGTACCGTCTATTTAAACTATGAAATTAAAAATCAAGAAAAAATTAGAATGGTAGCACAAATAATGTTTTTTATTGCATGAGATCCCCGGACAGGCAGACGGCCCACCTGATGGAAAGTAGATGCCATCGCCTATGGACATTTGTAACACCAAAGGTGCGACCAATGTGCTGCCGCTCTCTAAGAGATACTGGAACCTGGCCACTAATGCCGGAACATAACTCAACGTTGTTATGGCGGCATACTCTGGGACCAGGGATGGTAGCCGTCCAGACAGAGAAAATACCCTACCACCTGGCTGTGGGTTGTTTTGTCTCCCCTTACGACAGGCCGCCCGGCCGCGGGAAATTGTATTATTTTCCGCTCCAGCACGGATGTTATATAAAAACACTTTCAACGAAAATTTTTTAACAAAGACAACTTGACTTATTTTGGAGATATTTTTTATTTTCTGTTACGCGACTTTTTTAGGATTCCGTATGCAAATTTAAAAAGCAGTGGACGTTTGTCATTGCTAAAGAACCATTTACGGCGCGGATATTGACACGCCTCTAGCCGGTTTTTACTACATCGAATATTGTTTTTATGTTGTATTATTCATTATAATGTGGTGGCCCCTTCAATGGCGTAATTTGGAATTTATTCATATCTTTTGAACCCTAAAAGATATTAAAACGAAAAACTAGAAAAATAAAGATAAAATTCGTGTTTTAATTTACTCAAATTGTTTGGAGAATCGCAAAGTAGATATACCAGTAGTTGTAAGACATAGTATATAGTTCTACTTTATGTTGATACTTGTCATGTTCATCATATGGATCTGCCAAAATAACCTCTTTAGGTCCTTCTCATTTAGATGGCATTTATTTTGAGACCACAAACATACAATTTTATTTGTGTCTTTCTAGACACAAATAAAATTAAGCCGAAATTAGATATGTTCATTTCTGTCTTTAAATTTGTATAGAAATGAGCCAAAAAAATATAACGAATTTAATTGTTAAAAAAGGTTTCATAAGTGACTTTAACTGCTTTTTCAATTTTGTTATTTACAACACAATATTTTTAATTTACACTTTAAACACAAATTTGTCCTTGAAAATACTTCATAATCTAAGAAGCACCATATAACAAATAAGCAGATAAACAGCTAAAAAGTCGTGTGAAACCTTTTTTAACAATTAAGTTAGTTTATTTATTAAAATTGACAATGCCACAATTCTATGAAAATTGAAAGACAGAAGTGAACCGTCTGTTTTCGGCATTACGCTCAAACATCTGAATACGAGCCCATTAGTATTCAAATGTGTTTATCACTCTCATTAAAGACCCCATACGTAGAGTATAATTTTTACATTGAACGTATACAACAATTTGATAATTGCGATGCTAATACGTTACATAATTCACTATTACTCGAAATTAATTACCACATCATAACCGTTATTATGGAAACTGTAACACATTAACAAGATAATTATAATTTAATTCAATTTATGAACACATTAACATTGACAATAGAAAAGTCATGCATAGTTGCTGCAATAAACGATGCTCATCAAAAAATATATGGGAAACTGATTATATTATAATTATAGTGTTAGATCACCATTAGGAAATAGCGGTCTGGGCAGATGTTGTCCTGCCCTGAAAAAATAAAATCTAGAATCCGATTCTAGCGCCAAGTATTTTGTTTAGATTGATGGATTACATTATTGCAGTTTTAGTAAGGATCCCTAACTTTTGTATAACCTATATTAATTAGGGATAACGTCGCATTCGAATGGTGAAATAATTTTGGAAATCGGTCCAGCAGTTTTTGGAGTTCATTCGTTACAAACATACAAAAATACATTTTTTTTTTAAATTATCGGCAGACAAACACACACTGTATATCCCCAAATTAAGCAAGATACGCTCGTGTTATGGGTAATATACAACTCTGGGGCCGATCCTAGACACAATTATTTATAATATTAATATAGATGACAAGAGGAGAACGGGCAGTAAACTGAGATACTTTTTGTAGCCTTATAGATTTGATACGAGCGTAAAATCTTGTAGAGTTAAAACTTAGTATATAAATAAAAGGAGTCAGTCAAATAGAACATCGACAGTGTCAGTGCAGTACCTTGTAATTTATTTCTGATGAAATTATTATTTCCATCAATCTATTAGCAAGCATTATTATTAATTATTAAGAAAATACTAAGTATTACTACTATATGTAACAATTTTGACGAAAAACAATATTTTCACCAAAAAATCTAGTTATCTACAAGACCCGCCCCCCTCGACTGACACCGACGACATGTATAATTATTATTTAAACAGTTTTAAAAATCATAGATATTTTAAAAGTAAGATGTTGTTTTAACATGTATTCATTTATAAGTAAATAAGCATAATTTACATATAAATAAAGGACCAAACGAGCCCAAAATTGAAAGGCGTTTTCAATTTTGGGCTTTGTTTTCCTGTATCAGTTGTTGAAAAGTTTATAGCGCCGCTTCTTCGTTTTTAGCCGCAACATGTTGTGTTGTGTAATACTTGCAACAACTCAGAAGGGTTTATGGTATATATATATATATATATATATATATATATATATATATATATATATATATTATATATA
Organism: Dendrolimus houi; assembly: GCA_039645545.1. Taxonomy (NCBI): domain Eukaryota; kingdom Metazoa; phylum Arthropoda; class Insecta; order Lepidoptera; family Lasiocampidae; genus Dendrolimus; species Dendrolimus houi. Next base: position 19,255,693 of record CM077119.1, on the reverse strand, counting down.
TATATATATAAATATATATTTATATATATCAGCAAACTGTCACTATACTTATAATCAGAGAACCTTATTGCTTAAATACATTTCATACACTGACCCTACACACTGGACAAACATTTTTTTAGAACACCTTGCCATCCCTCCAACAATTTTAGAGCATAAATAACTTGAGAAACTGGCACAACCGATAGCGGATTGAAGTCATTGATAAACTATTTTAATTAAAAAGGTTATGAATGACAAGAATTTATTACATTATTGTTTGGAACTCTTAGATAATATTTTATATATGATATTATATAAAATATTATATTTAAAGTTTTACATGTAATAAAATAAATCAAACACAGTAAAAAATTTATCGCGTTTGCCAACATTAAAATAAAATGTAGTGAATACCGTCTATATACAATTGAGACCTTTTGAATTATAATCTACATAATTACCACATCATGCTAGGGATAAATATTGTTACATAAAATTATGGTAAATTATAGAGAACTACTCTATATAAAACAGGCGCTAATCACAGAATAAATAAAAATATAACATTATTATTCAATGAAGGAAATGGTCGATTGTATCGTTTACAAATAAGAGGGTACATAAAATTAATTATTAACCTTAAAAAGAAACGTGACAAGAATAACTATGCAACTAAATAAATGAAATAGTTGCGAAATGGTATTAAATTAGTTTAGGCTCCTATAAAGTACGTACATAATAACCATAAACAAAAAAAATTATTAAACTGAATAAGTTGGGGTTAGGTTAAATAACAACTTTAATATTGCTCATTTGACACTTGACATCTTTGTCTTCGTTATCACTGCAACTGACAAGTGGCCGAAACGTGGAGATAAAAACCAAATAAAATGCTGCGCTCAAAACCGTTATAAAGTAGTTTTAACTATGTGCACTAGTCGCGAAAACTTACGAAAATACTATATTTAATAAATTAATTTTTTATAACTTGTAATGACTGTAACGTAGTAATTAAAATAAAAAAGTTTATTAAATATACATACTTATTTCAAGCGATGTTAATCAATTTTGAGAGATTACTAACCGTATCTGAAATCGGTGATTGAAATAAAGTCGAGATATGATTTAACACTTGACACTGTATACGGAGCCTATTTTTAAGTTTGAGTACATTGAAATTGAAGTATTCAACTGGGTATTTGACACATATTACAATAAACTCTAAAATAGTCACCATATAAAAGAGTAGGCGTCAAAATATCTTATATTTATCTTACTTTCAACAGTCCATTACAGAAATAATTTAATTATAGTTGAAACAATAATTAATAAGCTATTTGACTCGTTAAAATTGTGACGTCATAAGCCAGTATTCTCATACGAAATCAAGGAGGCTATGACGTTCTGTGCGATGATAAAAAGTGTCTCAGTTGATTTCAATGTCAAATCTATACCCAATTTGTCGAAACAATTCCCATCCCAAGACTACGCATGAATACAAATCCCAGGAACTCAACAGACGCGCGACGACTCCTACAGTTTTTGCTTTGTAGAAACTAAATTACAGCGTAGTCCACAAATAATTCTCTCGATTGAGTGCACTACAAATTGCAGGTCGAATTCGATATGAAGCCCACTTTGAGTTTACTTGTTAAACTATCGTTATAGTTGGGATTGTTCCGGGCTCGGCCGCTTCGTTCTTGCCAATTTAATTAAACTTGTTATTTGTACCTTTTATTTTGTGAATGAGCCCGTTTTCGATTGTTCGCCGGGTTTTAAGCTCACCTTTTGTCTACTACGGCTTTGTGTATTAAGATGATTGATGTGTCAGTGTCGATTTTAGTACGCATTCGTATCAATTTAATAATATTAAATCGCATAAATATTTCCGCACAAAAATCTCTTCTTCATGGAACCTAATTATTATTTAAACAGATTTTAATTTGTAATTTGTATACATAGTCAATTTCAGTTTAATTTGTAGTTGAGTTTATAAAAAGTCTTTATTTTTTTATAAACATAATACGATTTTAACTTAATTTTAAAATACTGTATGCAATAATTTTTGAGTTGCCGTTATTAGTTATTTAAAATGATGTTGTGTGTTTCTATATACAATGTTTGATTGTATATGTACTTACATAACTACATTTATAATATATATAGTTATATATATTATAAATGTAGTTGTAGTATATAAAAACTAATTAATGTTTAATATTGTAGGTCGAACTAAACTTTATGACAGCTTTTAGTTGGCAACAGGTTTTTCATACAATTTCAGATTTGCGAGGACTTCCACAACTAATATAAAATGCTAAAATTTTTGGCGTGGCCTATATTAAAATTGACTTTGTTTTTAGCTATGATGTTATTATGTCCACAGTTCACAGTTTTAATTAATACAAAAACTATAGAAATTATTAGAGACATTTCAACATAATGAAACTAAACAAAATTGATCGTGCCTATAAATCCTTCGCGATGAGAACTCATTAGTATGTATTATGTGATTCCTTGGAAGATTCTAAGAAGGCGATGTACGAATTTATTGATATCAAAGCTGGTGGAACATGTAAATTGAATTCTTTTATTTGCATTGATACTTGGATCTTCTAACGTTATTCTTTTGATATCAGTAATATTAAAGATTGATTTTGGATAAAGTTTAATTTTCATGATAGAGACGATTCGAAAGCATCTGTGTATAGGTATTTTTGCGCTGAATATATTTAATCCTAGAGCAAGTGCGTCATTCTATGAACTGCGAGGCTCCGCATATTCCGTATCCGTATTATTTGACAGTCAAGTCAATATACTTTTTATCATCAAAAATCATCATCAACCGCCTGTACAACGGAGAGTGCTCCGAGGAACTGTTCGATCTGGTGCCAACGCCTCACTTTTACAACCGCACCGCTCGCCATCGACGGGATGTACACCCCCATTTCTTGGAGCTCCCACGCTCAACTACGCAACGGTTCTCTAGAACGTTTATTCCGCGTACAACAATGATCTTGAGAGAGCTTCCCGCCGAGGTTTTGGCCTCTGCTCTACGACATAGAGTCGTTTGAGAAGGGTGTTATAAAATTTCATAGAGGCCGGCAACGCGTTGGCAACGCCCCTGGTGTTGCAAACGTCCATAGGCGGCCGTAACCACCTTCCTGGGCCGTCTGCCTACACACTACAACAATTAACACTAACTACAACAATTGTTCTTGTTCATAAGTTAAGGGCCTGGTTACACATTTTTATTACTTTGTACTTTTACTATTATTGAAGTTGGTCTAACGATATTCCACATGCCTATGCTCACTAAAAAATCATTCTTCATTTTGCCTGGTTCAGGTAATAAAAAAAAATTAAGTTTAATAAACAATATATTCATGTTTCAAAAACTTTTTAACTGATCTTATTCATTCTTTCACTTTTGAAAGTTAAATGAATATTTTTACAGTGTCTTGCTTTGAATATTTTATAGAATTTCGAAACAAAATTTGTTTGCAAACTCAACTACAACAATTGTTCTAGTTCAAAAGTTGAGGTCAGGTTACGCATTTTTGTTACTTTATACTTTTACTATTATTGAAGTTGGTCTAACGATATCCCACGTGCCTATGCGCACTAAAAAAAACATTCTTCATTATGCCTGCTTCAGGTAATTAAAAAAAAAATTAAGTTTAATAAACAATATATTCATGTTTCAAAAACTTTTTAAATGATTTTGTTCATTTTTTCACTTTTGAAAATTAAATGAATATTTTTACAGTGTCTTGCTTTGAATATTTTATAGAATTTCGAAACAAGATTTGTTTGCAAACTCTAACTACAACAATTGTTCTAGTTCAAAAGTTGAGGCCAGGTTACGCATTTTTGTTACTTTGTACTTTTACTATTATTGAAGTTGGTCTAACGATATCCCACGTGCCTATGCGCACTAAAAAAAACATTCTTCATTATGCCTGCTTCAGGTAATTAAAAAAAAAATTAAGTTTAATAAACAATATATTCATGTTTCAAAAACTTTTTAAATGATTTTGTTCATTTTTTCACTTTTGAAAATTAAATGAATATTTTTACAGTGTCTTGCTTTGAATATTTTATAGAATTTCGAAACAAGATTTGTTTGCAAACTCTAACTACAACAATTGTTCTAGTTCAAAAGTTGAGGCCAGGTTACGCATTTTTGTTACTTTGTACTTTTACTATTATTGAAGTTGGTCTAACGATATCTCACATGCTTATAAAAATAATTCTTCTGTTAGATGTTTGGTTTTAGTTACTAGTTTTTACCATTGTGTGTGACATTACACCCAGTACTTTGTTAGGAAAATTTCTGTGTATTTTTTTTATTGCGTGAGATTAGCAGACAGGCAGTCCGCGCACCTGATAGAAAGCTGTTACCATCTCCTATGGATATTTGTAACACCAAGGTGCTACCAATGTGCTATTGCTCTCTAAAGGGAAACTGGAACCTGGCCACTAATGCCGGAACACAACTCAAGATTGTTATGGATTGATTGATTGCCACAGGAAATTATATTCTTTCTCCGTTCCTGCACGTATATATTGTTACAAGCTACAGGACTCGAATTAAAAATGCCGTTGGAACTACTATAGAATTTATTAGAACTGTACAAACAAGTATAAAACAAATACAAATAACACTGGATGCAACCAGTTCACACTGCACTATTCAATACAATTCGAACGCACAAAGTCCGTCGTTTATATCGCTAATCGAGAGTACTAGAAAACGTCTTACTCGCTTCGTAGTCCTCGCTTAACTGCCTGCCCCTCCATTCGGGCATCGTCTTATACTAACTACACAGTACAAAGAAGTTGGCTGCGCACACTAAGCTTCTAAGAAATACTAATTTGCACACCTGCGAACGTCCACAAAGTCGAATACAATAACAATAGGGATTATAGTTCGACGCTAATGATGGTTATAAAACAAGTAAATTGACAATAGCATGTTTTTCTTAACTACAAATTCAAAAGACAAAGGATTCGTTGATTACTAGAAAAGGACAATAAGCTGCGCTTACAATAGGCTGTGCGGCTTATCTTTGACGGTATGTAACAATATATATCGCTCCTTTGCTTCAATAATGTGTTAAGTTGAAATTTTAGAAGAGTTTTTTAACTTTTACAAAATAATTGTATCAAATAACTTTTTTCTGTCAATCTACAGTGTATTAGGTAGCTAAAATAGTCCCAAACTCAAAGGCTGCGGGTTCGAATCCTGGCCGGAACGCATGCACCACTTAGGCAGTTTTCGGACCTTATGTGTATATTGTTACAATTACCAAGTGCTAACAACGGTTAAGGAAAACGTCGTGACGAAACCTTGCACATCGAGATAACCGATGTGTCAATCCTACCAAGCCACCTTGGACAAGCGTGGTGGGTATATTGTCCGTTCCCTCCTCTAGTGGGAGGCCCGAGTCCAGTAGTGGGACGTTTGTGAGCTGTTATTATAGAATAGAATAGAAAACACTTTATTGTTCACCAAATAAACAAGTACAGAATAAATAATTACAATAATTTAACGGCAAAAGGCGGCCTTATCGCTTAAAGCGATCTATTCCAGGCAACCTGACAGAGGATACTTTTAACATATAATTAAATTAAAAAGAAGTAAAAATAAAAAAAGGAAGAACAGCACAATGTGGATAGTAAACAGCTAAGTTAAGAAGAATAGAAAAAACATATATTTAATTATAAACTAAGGTAATAGTTTTTGACAGATTTTTTATAATTATACTACAATGTGTTTTAAAAATACATCGTTTTTTAGAACCATAACATCGGAACGGGGAATTTTAATTATTAAATACTAATATTATAAAGAGAAAAGATTAGCATTTTTGTGTTTGTAATGAATGGTCTCAAAAACTACTGTACCGATTTAAAAAAAATGTTCACCATTAGAATACTACAATATCCAAGATTAATATAGGCTATATTTATTACTAGGAAAAGAATAGGGGGATCCTTACTAAAACTTCAATAATGTAACCTAAGATGTAAAATAAATTGTGTTTGAGTGGATCCGGAAATGGTTTAGATTCATAATTAAACCCAGTAGTTAGCCCTGGAATCGAGTTGTAGATTTTTATTTTTTCAGGGCAGGGCAAGGATTGCCGAAACCGCTAGTTATTAAATAAAAACGTTTCGATGCACTTATCACGTTATTAAAGCAAAGAGGCGACATGTACATACATTGACCGACGAAAAGATTGACGAACATATAATATTTTTGTAAGGGTTATTTGTTACCAAAACTGTAACGGAACCCTAGAAAGAGAAAAGCGTACGATCGCTTCGCTTTCGTGCAAGTAAATCAGCCGGACGGCGCTCACAGTGCAACAAACTTCGTTGAAAAATGTTCGCTGGCAAATTACGCCGGCTTTAATGAAAACATCGGACTGAGACAAACGTCGAAGCAGACAATTAGAAGTTTTTGTGTTGCTTCATTAACGACGCCGGGACGGGGAGGCACTCTGCAAACACACATTTTGTTTTACATAATACTTTATCAATCCCTCTATGTACTTAAATAAAATGCGTTTGTACTTAGCTTTGTAGTCATTAATGCAACATTTAAGATACTTTTAAATTTACCTTCGCTCATAATGTAGATCCTAACAGATTATATTTACTTACTTGATTTATCTGTTTCGCGCGACGTCGTAAGCATTGGTTTTTTTACTGCCTGAATGAATTGGTAAAGCTGCTGTAACAAAAATATAAGTATTTATTATTATCAAAAGCCTAAAACAATTTGTATATTCCTTAGAATAGTGGAATGCTCATGGAAGCTTTAATCTTCTTCACGGTTGTTTTTGTGACAATGAGTCTATATGTCCTTACTCAGGATAAAAGCTATGTTGCCGAATTTCATTAAGATCCATTTTGCAGTGCAAATACACATAATTTTAGTTGCTATGAAATCAAAGTAAAATTGCTTGGATGTTTGTAAATTTATAATTTTACGGTTTCAACACGCGACGGCCTCTGTGGCTGAGCGGGCTAAGCCTTTGCCCTGTCTTACTTTAACTTAGAGGCTCCGGGCTCGATTCCTGGTATAGTAAATTTTAGAAACGAATAATCTCCGTTATTTACTATAGTCTCAGTGTCTGGAATCGGGCCCAGAGTAGTTCGTTGTATATTACCCGTAACACAAGCGTAACTCGCTTAATTTGGGGATATACAGTATGTGTGTTTTTCTGCCCATTATTATTATTATACCAAAACGCTAAAAGAACTATAGCCTCACTCACTCCGCTGTTTGTTTGTCAGAAGTATCGCGCCAAATAAGTCTTTCAAATAATAACATTTTATGCATTTTAATAAAACTAATGGAGTTAAGAGATAAAAAAGTAAACAAGAACGTTGACCACAGTGAGGTGATTACGAAAATTAAGCTTGTGAAAAGCGTCATTAACTAAATTATGTAATTAAATGTACCTAAAGTACATCGCCAAGCAGATAATTCGAGTTAAATGAATGTTTACCTTAATTATAAGTTTATAATTCTAAATGGGTTATTTTGATATATTTATTTGTTACTAGCTGACCCGGCAAACTCCGTACCGCCTCAAAATCATTTTTTTTAAATATTTACTCACCTTTTAAACCTTCCCTCGACTTCCACAAACAATTCAAAACCAAAATTAGTCAAATCAGTCCAGTCGTTCTCGAGTTTTAGCGAGACTAACCGACAGCAATTGATTTTTATATAAGATGTCTATAAATTTCAACTCTTGGAAGTCCATTCGTTATAAAGCGTTATAAAATCAGCTAGGTTCGTGTCATGCACGTATTAAAGGCGAACGTCAACTGTTTGCTCTTTGTCATTTGGAGACGAAACCTTAATAAAACGTTTAATAAGAAATATAAGTATCATATTTCTTCACATCGAGCTTCGTTTATAGTATTTTATAGCTATCTGCCTACGGTTTACCCTCCCATAAGAAGTTATCACTTCAAAAGATTTCAAGAAACGTTATGACTTTCAAGACCTTCCTAACTATACCCATACCCCATAAGAATATATTCATACTTACACAGAAAAAATATTCATTCCTAAGTTGCACGTATGGCGGCAATTTCTGTTTTTCATTTATTTATATAGATATGTATGTATAATAGTAGCCCGTAAACGGTTCACTACTGGTATCGGATCTCACACTTAGTAGGAGAATGTGTAGTATTTATACCCGCCATGCTTGTCTAAGGCGGCTTGGCGGGTTTGGCACATCAGCTATCTCGAAGTGCAGGTTTCATCACGATTGTTTCCCTCACCGTTAATACGTAGTAATTGTAACAATTTGCACATTAGGTCAGACAGTGGCGTAGCGTAGTGGAGGCGGCCCGCCCTGGACGGCACTTTTTAGGGGGCGGCAAAATTTCACAATAAATAATATAAATATTTTCAAATATTTATTGGAACTACAAATTCGGACCGATTAAAAAGAGCATGGAATTTTTCATTACTTACTCGCCCGGCTCAACACGGGCAGATTTTTCATTACCACTCCGCTCCTATTGATCCTAGCGTGATGTTATATAGCCTATATCATTCCTCAATATGTGGGCTTTCCAACACAAAAAGAATTTTCAAAATCGGTTCAGTAGATCCAGAGATTACCCCCTACAACGTCACAAACACAAACTTTACCTCTTTATAATATTAGTATAGATATAGTATGCATTAAATTGAAATACCTAAATAAAAGGGCGGCAAAATTGTCTTCCGCCCCGGGCAGCCGTCAGCCATGCTACGCCGCTGAGGTCAGATAACTGCCTAACAGGTGCATACTTTCCGGGATTCGAACCCACGCCCTTTGAGTTCTCTAACCACTAAGCTACCTAGGCTTAGAAATACATCATTACACATATATAGGTTGCTTTCTTTAACTGATAATGAATATTCAGTCTATCGTTTAAATCCAAAATCGCATGATCTAGCTACAGATTTGCACGTTCATGTTGCAATAGTTGTGGTTTTAGCCCTAAATCAATTATAACATGATTAAATGCCTTGTTCTAATGACTTTCCGGACACAATGTAATTAACCATCGAATGTAGGAAGATTAGAAAGTTACAGAGAAACCAAAAATGCTTTTATGGACTGGCTAATGTAAAACGAAGTTAGTCATCGCATCATTAATGACGATAACGTTGTCGATTCCAAATAATATTGTAATAATCTCTGAGTAGTTATTATACTCTTCATTTAGATAATGTATTGTTACAATTGGGCCACCTGCATATTTGTAAACAAAGCACATTTATTACCCGCCGTCGGTGTTTGAGCTAATAACATTGAAGCGCTTTTATGACCGTCTTCTTTTGTTTACTTATTTATTGGTTGTTGTGGAGAGCAGCCTATTGTACTCGTTTATGGCCGTCCGCAGGTATAATTAGCCACGTGTGCGGATTACAATTTCTGGGAAATTGGGTCGACGCTTGCCAGGTAGACATATTGCATCGTGCATTATAAAACAATGCCCCAATGGAGAGATCGGCAGTCAAACGATAACCACTAGCGAGACAAGACGTGTACATTCGATAATCTATATAGTGACGGACTTTGCGCGTGCGATAGCGATCTTGGGACCCATATTTTGTTAATAACTATTATCTACTAAAAGTAGTATATTAAAAAAAAATTAGAAATATGTAGTATGAAATTATATTTATTTCTTTGTTATTATGTATTTGTTATGATATTATTTTAAATTATTACATAGGTCTTAAATTATAAACCAGTTCTATGTAACGTAAATTATTGTTATTTATTTAATTAAGGGCCGATTTATCAATCATCACATACAAGTTATCGGTAGAATAAATTATAACGTAACTGAATTCAAAAGTGAAACAATTTAACGGTTTTATTCACGCCACAGTAATTTGTAATTTTTTCATGCTGTATACTTTATTCTACGAATAATTTTTATCTAGCGATTGAACAATCGGGCCTAAGTAGAGTAAATATTTTAAGTTTCCTATAGCTAAATCTTAATTTTTTCAATTGAAATTAAAATGTGGAAACGTAATCTTTCCTAAGAATATAGTAATATCTATCTAACTTTATTATTGGTAAATATTTCGTCTAATTATTGCTGTATATTGAGTATTGTAGGGTGCGGTTGCGGGGTTAAGATGAATAATATGAATGTCCATATACACATCTTAACACACACATATATAAGTAAAAATCGACAACGGGGTTAAGATGTATATATATACATCTAAGGTTAAGATGTATCTCAAAATTATAATAAGAATAAACGAAACAAAATAGAAAACATTACTTATGCAGCTGACCGCTATCTTTCTCTAAGGTCTGGTGGTTCTTTATGGTCAAGCATTCTCCGTGATGTCGCCATTAGAAAAAAGTATGCATGATCTCTCTGGAATATTTATACCAATTTTTTAAGGATTGGTTTAGTTGTCAATAGATAATCAAACAAACACGAAATAATTACTTTTGCATTTATAATAATTGTTTTAATTATAGTGTAGAATAACCAAAAATATATTATTAGCATGACGTTTCTGGGCTTACGATTATCAAATTATTAGTTTTATCACAAAATATGTCAGTACAGAGACTAGTTTGAATGTTGTCAGGATAAAGGTGCAGGGCAGGCGAGTATATTGATTTTCACATGCCACTGTAACCGCCCTCGCTTACCTATATGTCCTGCCACGCTGTGGTCGAAGGGACCGAGTCCTTTAATTTTGGACTAAATTGTCTTCCGCATTCAGCCAACTATTCAAAAATAGATCTACAGTTATATTTCGAATAGACTTAAACAGGCATATTTAATTCGCATAGTTAATGCTTTATTATAAATCGTGTTTAGAATTGGTTAATTATATATTCAGAGAACCGTTGCTTTTTATCACATGGTTCTCTGGTTGCGAAATAGCTGATATTTTGTGTTGGCATATGACAAGTGTAAGTTAGGGTGAATCAGTGAAAACCGAAATAGTATTAGTCAGCTGTAATAATATGATTTGTATTCAACGAAGAGTGTTGCGTTTAGCCACCGCACTCTGTTCCGAAGATTGATGAAGCGCCGCTCCTTGCTACGGCGAACCGACGCGGCTGTCGCACGATAAATTAAAACCAACTCACATTAGAAGCCGCTTAATAAAACATAGTATCATCCTGCTCATTTCTAAGCCATCATCCTGAGTGAGACAAGGATACAAACAAGAGCTTCACCAGGAGACCGCTTTTTTGTTATTCCACGACGAGATTAACCGTTAACAGTAACTTTGTTCCTATAATGACGGCAAAAGTAAAGATGTCGCGTCCACAATTACAATGTACAGTGAAACTTTGTTTTGCACTTCATAAGCTAGAAGGTTTTTAATGTACTTATCCTATTTAATTTTTATTTTGGTGATTTTGACATAGAGTATGCTTTTCGAATTGCTAAGCTTCTGTGGGAGGAGAAGTTCTTAACAGTCAGGTCTCATCAAAACACTATGAAAGCAAGAATTTCTTACTTATTTAGGTTAAAAATTATGTGTAGCAAGAGCTATGCGAGTGAAGCGATCTGACCAGATTGTTGGGGCCGGCCATCGCGTATCTGCAATCAGTAAATGGTTACTTTTAGTCTTGATATGCGAAATATTCTCCATGGAATGCCACCGTCGCCGTACTGCACTTATATGTGCTCGACGGGTTAAATTTTTTCTTATCGCCGATGCATTTTCTGCGAGTTTTCAAAGCGAGCGAGGTGTACTTACGGCGCAGTATCCGTATGTCACCGCCTCCTTTATAAAATCAACCATTTACTGGTTAATTAAATGTATATTCATTTTACGCCATTAACCTTTTTCATCGTTCTTTAAGTGGCGGATAAATTGACCAATCAGTTTTATCAATACTCGTAACACATATTCTATTCACAAATATTCACTTCAATGCTACTCTATAATTACGTTTAACGTGCATAATAAAAAATATTTAAGATTCAAGGTGATTGTGTACGTCTTTACGTTTCTACGGAAATGATTAGAAGAATATTTTTCATACTCGTGAATCTTGTTCGGTGTGGATATTAAGCCGGCAGCAATAACCCGCTCAACTCCCGTCATCCATCACGGCGCTGCAATCGTCCCGCTGTCAGTCTATTCCGGGATGCTCCGTTTTCGCTAATGATTCCTCGCCGCCGTGAGATCACGCGACATTTACAAAGCCCGATTACGCCGACGATTTGTATCGCAAAACGGCAAATCCCGTCCGCAGGTTGCGTTTTTATTTACATCGCACATAGTTGCAGTTTTAACAAAGCGAACTTTATGCTTCGGGTTGAAAGCCCCACGTATGCCGTATCGCGTTCCACATGAGAGAGTTTATAATTTATTTGCGTCGCACTTTTCTGGCGACGATTTTCCCACAGGGGCGTCGTCTCAAACGAGCCGCGCCCGCCCTTTATGTGGTTTTTTGTGACAACACAAAATGCCCCGGTGGAAAACATTCAGTGATAACTGGTAACAATCGCAGCCGCCCGGATGCTCTCTCCCATTCCGTGCATACCTGTCTGGAGTCCGCGTTCACTCTGCTTTTTCAACTAGCACCAGTCCACTTGGACGGCCTAACAAAAGTTTACTAAACCATTCTCTTTTGTCGTCATTTTTCTCTGACGCAAAATAGGTAGCAGTAGAATTAAACAGTGTGTACTGTGGAATTTAATTCATTAATATCATGAATTATCAAAAGTTAAGATAGTTTTGATTAATAAAAATAGATAGATCGAGTAATAATACAAATCTCCATGAAAGTATACGAATAGAAGTATGTAAGTATAGTGAATAAAATATTTATAGCGGTAACATTATTTATATCTTTTAAAGCTGTATAAATCTAACTTGTTTAATTATTAAAACCACCATCAAAGAGCTTAAAGCAAAGTTAAAATAAATAGCAAAATAAGAAATTCAAATGCCGCTACTTAAGGTTAACGAGTCATTAGTTGACTTTGATTACGACAGTAAGGCTAGTTGTTGCACTAGCGCAACTAAAATCGTCTAGTGTTTGCTTGACAGTTCATTAGCAGAAGCGCGCTTGGGTCTTATGCATCTTATTGTTCTATTGTTTTATTTGTTTGTCCTGCGCCTGTCGGGAAATATACAGCTCTGGCGTAATCTATTTCTCTCAACATATATAGATAAACGGCTTTAGGGGCGGTTTCTATATCTTACCAACCGTTTATATGCGTTGATATCGGCTAAAATTTGACAAAAGTATACATGAAATGTCAAACTTCTACCGATGGTAAGATATAGGAACCAACCATTAATCAATTTTTCCATATCACAACAAAAACTCTTCAAGATCCATGCATCACTGATCTCAAGCGCATAACCTTAGTATATGGATCATAAAGACGGCAACGAGTCATATTCATGCTTCGCTCTAATACTATTTTAATTAGTCCCATTGTTTCTTAATCGTAGCTCCTGATTTGATATCTCGATAAGTTTCCGTTAAAAACATAAAGTCAAGCAAGTACAGCGGTAAGGTCGCCGCCAGTAGGTTTTCTCAACCGAAATGCGTGCCCGTCTGATCTTAGCCCTGATTATTGTTATCTGCCCGGTCGATCTCCATTCGACTGGCAATACTGCCTCGTTGAGAAGTAAAGATGTCCATTTTTCAAATCTCAAACCAGCTTTATTGACATTGGACTCTAAATAAAAATAAAGTACGTCCACATACATCATTAAGTTCTCTAAAGTCGCTCTAGTTTTGTCTGAAACGTAAGTAAATTATTTATCTTTCGAAAGTTAAATCTTTTGTACAGATATGACATCTCCTTCGGAGTGATAATTTGTCTTTACTTCTCAATGTTTTTGGCCATTCAGCGCGGTGGCGGTATGACGGGGCTGCCGTACAAATCTCACGCTAGATGTGTGGCTGTTTTAGTTAGCTGACAATAAATCGTATGTTTAGCGACGCGGTGACTTGTATAATTAACAATAGCGGCATTATACGCGATTTCCAAACTGAACAACGCAGCGCAGACCGTTTGTCACGACGCAAATTGCTATTTATGAGAATTATCTATATTTAAACAACGTAAATCGGTTCATGTAACACGGCTCCTCTCGTAACAATTCATGACATAACGATCCTTTCTTACTTATTAAGCACTTTAACTGTAATCCCATAATCTGCAATCATTCTTATCTTTCTCTCAACTAGTTTGTCATGTTGTCAATTTTGTCCGTACAAGATAATTACGCTGTTTTGACATTAATTTTTATCCGCACAGGCACGGAGAAATAATACGATTTCCTGCGGCCGGGCGGCCTGTCGTTAGAAGCGACAAAACAACTCACAGCCAGGTGGTAGGGTATTTGCCCGACTGGATGGCTACCACCCCTGGTCTAAAGTATGTCGCCATAACAACCTTGAGTTGTGTTCCGGCATTAGTGACCAGGTTTAGTCTCCCTTAAGAGAGCACCAGAGCATTTGTAGCACCTTTGGTGTTGCATATATTCATAGGCGATGGTAACCGCTTTCCATCAAGTGGGCCATCTGCCTGTTTGCTGCACTCCTGCAATAAAAAAATAATAATATCCAAGTAACAGAGAAAAAAAACTTGAAGATAATCGGCAAACTACCTGAGTTAGGTCGTGCAATGTGCAGCACATGCAACATTCCTATGTCGACTTCTCACCTCACCTGTAGACGTTGTTTCCTCTGCAAAGCGTATGGCTTATAAATAAGCTATTGCTATTTAGCTAACAATCGAGCTCCGATGGGCATTTGGTCAGATTCCGAGGCAGGCAGCCGCGGCAGCCACGTGTGCTCGCCTCCGCATGCCTTAGTTGGAATATGCAGGGCCTTGCAACATGAATTTTGGCCCCTATGTCGAATATTCCATGCACATTGGACGCAAATAATACAGGTGAATAATGCTAACCGAATCGAATGTTGATTTTCATTTCACACTATTATTATTTACTACACAGATATTGTGTACTTATTGTGTTAGTGTGTACTTATTGATAATGATTTATATTGTTCAGAAAGATTATTGTACGGCATACGACAATGAACGCACGAGAATTGTTTATTTGTGATCATTACTAGAACATAATTACTTTAGTAATGGACTCAATTGGATTTATCGTAGTTAGTACACTTGTATTCGCTTTTTTTATTGCTTGAGATCGGCAGACAGGCTGACGGCATACCTGATGGAAAGCGTTACCATCGCATATGAATTGTAAGGGATTTATGGAGATATATTGCAGCATAACATTTTAGTACGTCATATCATTATTATAACTTTCATAATATTTTTCTTTCCTCTTATTGTGTCTTGGTCTTATTGAGTATGCACTGTTTGCTACAACTCCATTAATTCTTCAAAAAGTAATTCTGTAACATACTTCTGTATAAAACTTATTAAAAAAAAAAAAACAACTTGAGATATAAATAGAATAAGAAACTTAAAGAAAAACATTATTTAGCTAGACGTGTTGCTGGGGAGTTTCTTGCCGCTTCTTCTCCTTAACAGCAATAACACGTTGTGAAGCGGTATACATAGAATAGGAAGAAAAATTAAATTTTAACTTATATATTTATATGACCTTCAAAAAGTGTTCTCCAGTGGAACTTATTTTGAATAAAAAACTTTGAATTTGAATTTGAATTTGAACATTTGTATCACCAAAGGTGCTACCAATGTGCTGACGCTCTCTAAAGGCAGACTTGCCTGGCCACCAATTCCGGAACACAACTCAAAAGTTGATATGATGGCATACTCTAGATCAGGGGTGGTAGCCATCCAGACTGGCGAATACCCTACCGCCTGGCTGTGGGTATTTATGTCGCCTCTTGTGACAGATCGCTCGGCTGCAAGAACTATTCTTTCTCCGTTCCGGCACGGATAAAGATTCTTAATGTAATTGAATGCATTTGTTACTAAAACACGGATTTTTTAAAGGAATAAGGTAACTTAACTCATCCGTGCAGAAGCACACACAGCCAAGTGGTAGGACATTTTCCCGTCTGAATGGCTACCACCCTAGTCTACAGTATGCCTCCATATAAGCCTTGAGCTGTGTTCGGGCATTAACGGCTAGGTTCCAATCCTCCTTTTGAGACTGCTAACACAGTGGTGACCTTTGGTGTTACAAATGTTCATAGGCGACGGTAACCACTTTCCATCAGATATGCCGTCAGCCTGTCTGCTATACTGCCCTAATAAAAACCAATACAACAGCTCTTTATTATTACACAACATATAAAATGCTGTTTAGTACCTCTAATTTGTATACATTATCTACAGTTCCTTATACAGAATTGAAGCTAAATAAATCTAAATTTACTTAAATATAGTTTGATAAAGTAGCTTTCCGCAACAATCATTACAAAATATATATATTATTAACAAAGAAATACCGTAATTTATCTGATGACTTTGGCATAGCTGATATTGAGTAACAATAGGAAAAACTGAAGTCAAGTGGTATCCAAAGAATTTTAATGGCACCCACGAGTGGCCAAGCGAGTAGATCGTAATAAATTAATATTACTTTAACAAAAATAAAATCAAGGATGTGAGAAGCAATGCTATGCTATTTATCTTTATAAGTATTGTTCTGTTCATTTTAGGTAAGTGTCAAATGGAAACTGTACTCCGGTGATTAGTAGGCGCACAATGCATCCAGCCGGGTACTACGCTAACCTTGGTAAGACTAATAACGTATTAAAACTGCAAATTGTCATTTTCAAATTGTTTTAAGGCTTCTGTTGTCACGTAGGTAGGCCAGTTCCTCTGCCGTAGGTCGCAGGACCAACGGCAAACGAAGCAGACGAGCCCTTAAGTGTAGACCGTGTATCGTCAGACGTAGTGTAGAACGCCCTCCAGACATATAGGTTATTATTATTGACAAAACTAACTTATTCTTAATAAAACTACTTTTTAACGGTTTTAAGCGCGGTAATTTATTTTATTTTTTGTTATTCCGACGTTTCGGCCACTTTTCAGTGGCCGTGATCACGGAAGGCAAAGATGTCAAGCGTCAACGAGTGTTGTTAAAGTTTTATTTAGCCTATCGACAAATTGTTCCTTTAATTATTTAGTTTTAATTTTGTTTATGGTTATTATTTACTCTATGGGAGCCTAATATAATTTACCACCTGTTACCTTCGCAACATGTAATGGCTTGAAGAGAAGAAGCGGTGCAAGAAACTCTTCAGCAAACATGCCTAGCTCTAATAATTTTATATAATATTAAAATAGGTGGAAGGAAAAATAAAAGAAATTATCAGTCAAGTTGGTTTGTGTTCCTGTGCACGCAGAAAGAGCTCACAGTGTCCTGAGGTCTGGCAGTTGGTTTTTGCTGGGTTTGGGTCTTGATAGTTTTGATGATCGGATCATTCTAGGTATGAAACGATTCTCTTTCACGAGGATTTGTGGGTTATCGAATCTGATGTAGTGGTTGGGTTTATCCAGCGTGTGTTCACTGAACAAAATTAAAACTAAATAATTAAAATTAACAAGTTGGCGGTAGGCTAAATAAAACTTTAATAATACTCTTTGAAACTTGACATTTTGTCTTCCGTGATCACGGCCACTGAAAAGTGGCCGAAACGTTAAGTTAAAACGTAGTTTTATTACGTATACAAGTCGCGAAAACTTAGGAAATATAACTTATTCTTTTAGAAATCCGTAGCAAAATATTTTTCTTTTTCAATATAACTATCGTTTTCAGCACTGACTTTGTCGATATCAAAGTTTTGTTATTATCAAATATAGTTTGTTTTGGCTTGATTAGGAACGTTTTCTACAAAATATACAATGCTTTTCTTAGAACACCAAACTGTGTTTTGATTAAATAAATAGATAACCCTTGGAATTTCTAGATTTAATTTTAAAATATATTAATGAGGTTAATATTTTATATTTAAAATCTGATACTTAGAATTGCATAATACATAAAGATAAAAACTATAAAATTACCGCTAACATGTTAACATTTACATTTTTTTAAATACGCTCGTACAGAATTTATGTCGTAATTATGAGCATATTTAATTGGGATAAAAACTAGACAGTTTCCTATAATACTTTTAAAAATATTATAGTTTCTTTTGTTTATGTGAGATTTTCGTATTCTAGCCTTATACTGGATATTAAGGATTGAAATGATAAGTCCTTCTAATTAAAAGGCGTTTTCCATATACACGACCTGTCACGGCCGCATTCTGTTTTCGCATGAATATTGTACTAGAATTGTGGCCTAAAGGTCCTTTTTGAATGGAATGGTTCGACAACTCTTACAGGGGGGCTTCTAGTTTCTTTATGCTGCCAAAGATCTATCAATTTCATTGGCAATCCAGCTAGAAAGGGGCTGTCTGTGACATCAAAACTGCCTAACAATTTCCCATGTTCCACCGCTAGTTATTAATTTTATTTAAACCGCGATACATTGAACTTCAAAATATAATAATGTATCTTCAAAAAATGACTGGATTGGACTATATTTGATTGCGTCGATTATCTTTTGCGTCCATTTTCTATGAGATAATAATTATACCCTTTCCAAGCATTTATTTTACTTTTGACAACTCGATGACGGATCAATTAGTAATGTCCTAATGCGTTACCGACTCGATTTGTTAAAGAAATCGACTTCATTTACAAATAAGTTTAAATCAATTTAACTCGCCTATATATTTTTGCTAAAAATACTATATCGTGTAATAAATATATCCACATTTCAATGAACATATTTTACTTATATTAAAGAAGCCATTTAAAACGGCACTTATAATAATTGCGGTATTATTTGTCTTTAAAGTAGATCTTTTTTATTTTCAAATCGATTACTTTCGATTTATTTACGTATAGTGTGATGGTTTAATAGTCTGTGTGTTACATCACTCACATAAAAGTTAAGAGAGTTTTTGGCGGGAACTGAAAGGAGATGCTGTGCTGTTCAGTTTTATTTTCTAAAAATGTGTAATATTACTCTAAAATGGGCAATAGTTGTAGGATATTGATAGTATTTGAGTATTAATTATGTGTTTTGTGAGAAATGTGAACTGTATAGTTAAATGTGGCCTTTTAAGTTGTCACAAGAACTCCGTTGTATAGCACCAGCTGATAACCTATAGTTCAGCTGTGCTACACATAGGCTTAAGAAAATGAAGAAACTACGTTTGAAAAACTTGTGAAGTGCCGAATATCCAAAACAAACTTGGCTTAAAGGTCTAGAAACCAAGCCATAAAATAAAATAAAAACATAAACGTTACTATTACGTCACCTACAACAATAAAGTACGACAGTCATGTCATTTGTTTCATGGGGCTTTACAGTCAAGAAATATGTATTACTTGATCGACGTGCAAACGCCAAAAGTAATATAAACGCTTGGAAACAGAATAATTTTTTGTAAGTTATGTATTAATAAAGCTCTACATCATCATACCAGCACCTTCTTTTTCTTCTTTAGCCAATCGATGTACACTGCAGGACCGTAAGCCTGCAAACATATTTGAGATTGTTTTAATTTTGGCAAGTCTACAATAGTCTTTAACGTAAAATAACATTGTTTTTCATTGTGAACCAGATATTTCATAAAATGCAATGATATCATTAGAATGCTATATTATAAATCGTATTTTATTTAACGCTACCAGTATCATATCAGGTGGCGTTACGCTTATCTATAGATAGATATTATCATTATCTCGTTATTTATTATTCTTACGAATTTCTTATCTGCTTACTGTTTCCGTGAAATCACCTGATAAAGTTTAGCATGGTGACGTCATTAACAGTAAATATGTTTTACAAGATATTTTTTGACTCAACACACGTCTACTAATAAATAATTACTTTCCTTGGAAAATAATACGTAAATTAAAAAAAGGAGAAGTCTAAACAAAACTAATATTTCAACAAACAAAACTGATAATCCATAGGTACTATTTTTATAAAATTTATCATTTCATGAAATGTAATAATATTTTAAACCACCAGAACTGAAGAAAGGATACATTTTATCCTAGATTAATGAATGAGAAGCTATTGTGTAATATATAGCTCAATGCTCGAACCTCTAAACACAAATTTTCAAAAATTGTCTTTTGAAAAGAATCATAAGCCAACGGACAAAAAATATACGATATCTAATATTGATAAATTGGATTAGTAGAACGTAGTCCACGTATTAAGTTTTCAGTCATTTTTGAGCTTACATTTTTTGTTTCGTTTTAAAATTGTAAAATAAAAAACATAACATCTTGCAAATGTAAAGTTTTTGTTGGAACTTAAAAAGCATAAATATATGTTTATGTTTAGCCCTGTAGTTTTATTTTATTAAAATTTATAATATTCCTTAAAATAGACAAAATTTGAAGGTTTGAAAGATCTTTTTTACGACGAATTGTGTATTTGTATTGAAAATCTTAACTGTTTAGTGAGTTATGCTCTTTGAATTGCTATAAGAGCTCATTCGCTCCAACTTTAAATTTAGACTTGACGAAACTTATTTGGAATAGTATTTATAACAAATATACGCTAAAAAGTTTTTAATGAAATTAATAGTAATAATGTATAATTTTTTGTGATGTAGTCACATAAAAGCCATCATTAAGTATTTCGGTAAATGTAAATATCTGAATTGATTTCGGTGGCTGCGAATAGAAAAGTATATTTAACATTTTTTTTTTGAAACACATGTATTTTGACAGTAAAATTTTAATGAAGCTAATGAACCACATATGATTTAAGAGCGCACAGAGAAAGATAGCATCAAGAATTTGTGGTAGTTTTTGATGGAAAATTATAATGTGATTTTGATTTACAGTTTTATATTTTAAAAAGTAAAGTTACAACTTTTAAAGCAATGGTAATAATAACAGCCCATAAACGTCCCACTACTCCTATTATAGGGGGAACGGAACACATCAGTTAACTCAATGTGCAGGTTTCATTGATGCTTTCCTTCAGTGTTAGTGCGTGGTAACTATAGCAATATACACACTAGGTCAGAAAACGGTCTAAGTGGCGCATGCTTTCCGGCTAGGATTCGTACCAGAGCCTTTTGAATTTGGGACGCGTGCGCTAAGCATGAAGCTATCATGGCTCAAAACGATGGTAAACAATAATAATTGTAGGATATCAATTTTTTTTAACTCATAAATCTTATACTAATAATGTATAAAGCTAAAGAGTTTGTTTGTTTGTTTGCTTGAACGCGCTAATCGCAGGAACTACTGGTCTGATTTGAAAAATTCTTTCAGTTAGATAGCCCATTTATCGAGGAAGGCTATATAGGCTATATAACATCACGCTAAAACTAATAGAAGCGGAGCATCAATGAAAAATGTTTCACAATCGGGGTTTTTTTTAACTATTCCACGCGGACGAAGTCGCGGGCAGAAACTAGTAAATAGATATTTGTGTTGGAAAATCTCAATTTTTTAGTGAATCGTGACTTTCTGAGCGCCGCAGAAACGGTTGTGTTGGATAAGTCCTACAATATACATAGTTGAGGCTTGAGTTATATGGGGCCGGTATTCATCTCATGTATTAGCTTGAAGATTATATTAAAATTAATATATATATGCCACTAGTTAAATCCACAAAACTGTGTTAAGTCAAGCACTTCAAATACACGTGCATGTATGAAGAGATCAATGAAAGTAGATGTAGGAAAGTTATTTGTCAGGATCGTCAGGAAGTGGAGATCCATCGTCTCTACCTACCCCCATGGGAAACAGGCGTGATAATATGTATGTATGTGTGAAGTCATATTTAGAAAGAAGAATCTTCGAATGGTCAGTGGGCTGGTGCTGGCGCCTATCTCGGATAAGAAAGAAATAAAATCATATTTCCGATTGTGTGCAGGTTTTATGTTATTGTGAAAACAATGATAAAAAAGACGAGTCGTATTAGAAAAATATCTACTGTTATATTTAACATTTCTTATTTAAAAAAAACCATTTAAGACGATTTATTAGATGTTGGTCATGTTTACACGTTATCTTTTAAATTATACAGGCGTTAGTTTAAAATATCGGTTTTATATTCATATTTATTATGTTTGTATATTGGCACAAATCGATTTCAATCAGGTTGTTTAACCACAAAAAATTATCATAAATTTTCCTTCCTTTAGGGTTTTTCCGCCATACCGGTAGTGTAGAGTCACAGTTTTCGCAAAAATTTTAAAAGCTACATTTTTAAATATTTCTTGTGTCACTTAGCTCAGCTTAACCAAATTGTAGGTCTTGAGTGATGCCAATCAACGGAGTTGTTATGACAACTCGAAAGGCCACATTTGACAGTTTACATTTCTAACAAAACAATTATTATTCAAAAATGTCAATATCCTATAACTACTGTTCATTTTAAAATAATATTACACATTTTTTTTAAAATAAATCTCTACAGTTCAACATCAACCTTCAGTTCCCGCCAAAAACTCAATACTATATTACTAATGTGTAGTACAAAGCCTCACGGCATAGCTCCGTACTATAAAAGCCTGTCCATGGTTATTGGAATACTTTTTATAATAAATATTAGTTCCCAATTGTACCACTACTATGATGGTATATTCGCCGCGCTTATTTCACGAGTTTCACACATCGATAACGTCCAAGAATCCTCAAAATGTTTATCTTATACATGGAGTTTGGCAAACGAGAGTTGTTCTTTTTTCTTTCTTTTATGTTTCTCTTCACACTCACAGCCCGTGGAAAATTATCCCACAAAACATCTAAGCGGTCCATCTACTTTGCCCATATTCAGTTTAGATATTGAAATGGATAGTCAGCTTAGCTACTGACCATCGCGACTTATACATACATACATAATGCATCCAAATCTTTATAAATGAATCAATTATCTTATTATTTTTTTTATTTCCAAATAAATCTAAAACCCGTATTATATAATAATAATTTTCCGCTCAGTGCTATATTTATTATCTATAGTGACTTAGTGACTCTTAGCTTGACCAGTAAACAAGCAAAGCCCATTGACAGCTTTAAATCAATTACCACATATTTTTCCACAACTTGTTCATAATTTAAGTTGTTCCCGACAAAGGCCTCCTTACGAAGCCATAAATCCCAGTCCTCCACATTCCATGTCCAGCCGCCATGCGCCACCTGCAACCTTCACTATGTTCGAATTTCGACTTAATGGTCTTGATAATTCATAATATTTAATCTGTGTAAACAAGTTTTAATCTAAACATTGTCTTTGGTCTAATGTAATTAATTAGTTTTGTATAGATTTTCGTATAATATTTGTCGTTTCTTACACAATTTTGACAATTTTTTTATCTAGAGGATAACTACGACTTGCACGTGTCCTTAATATTCAATTATTATTCAATAAGGTAGAACATTAGAGCCTATATTTTAGTTTACTTTATTCGTAAATCGATTTAAGGAAAAAAATTGTGGTTAGTAGAAAGCCTTTTCGACTAAATAAGCGCTTATTAGGCAAAGGGGTAGGTATATTTTACCCAGTTACCTTTTAATTCCTGGTTTTTATTCCATCCCTTGACCTTAACTCCATAGTTGGACTGAGTAAAATCATGTAAGTGATTAATTTTTCCCCCCAATCCATATTCACCGTTATTGTTTATATCTAAAAGATTTAATAACGCCGGTAGCGTGCGGCATACTATTGTCGATCCAAATATTCAGATATTTGTGATGATTGTTGTTGTTTTATCATTTTATATGTATTTCATTTTGTGTATCATTTATTTAGTCACTAAAATTAATGTATAGATTCCCGTTTAACCACTATCGTACCTAGTTTTAGGTGAACATGCTTGTTAGAAAGAAGATCAACAAACTATAGTTCGTGTCAACTATTTCCGTTCCTTTTTTTTTGACGAGGAGAAATCCACTTACGTAAGGTGAGGGCGTGTGGAGACTCCGGCCTATTGCCGGAAAACCCACTAAAACTCCCCGTGGTCCTTCCTTTCACCTATAGCCACGGCCGCGGGAAGTGGCTATCGCCTGCCAGCATCAACTATTGCAGGCGCCGGCCAAGACGGCCTCGTCCATAATCACCGCAGGGCGCAAAGCACCCCGCGGCGACAGAACATGGGGCGCGGAACAATTCCGCTCCCTCATCCAGCGGCCTAAAATGCGGACGGACTTTCCCCTGGGTATGGCCGCCGTTCAGCGCTGGAGTTCAGCCAGGCCAACCCAGCGCCTGAGTCTCCGGCTGCGCGGGAACGGAGCTGTGGCTCGACGTTCCAGCTCTCATCCAAGGTGTCGCCATCCAGATATGCGTCAGAGGATCGACACCGCTAGACAACTATTTCCGTTCCAAGCAACAGATAGCTGCGCGAAAGACGGTTTCAGTAACTGCGTTACTATCTGCAACTAATTTAGACATGTTATTAAATTAATTGCGGACTACAACATTTTCTTTAATTCGTGTTTTTAATGTTGTTTTTTTTTTACTAGGAATAAGATAATATAAATTAAACTATACTAAAAATAAAACTATGTATATAACGTAATTAAAGACTGCACCACGTCTCTGCCAGAAGGAAGCGTGCCCAGAAGGCTGGCTACATTGCTATGCTGGACGGCAATGCTAATTCACTGCGCGAAGTATAAACCAGTCTTCTGATCATTTAAATTTTATCTTCTTATTTTTTAAATTGATACTTGTCACATTCGTAATACAAAATTATTATATGTCGAAAAGCACACAATTTTGTTTTAATATTTATGAACAGTTACTTTACTGTAAAATCTACACTATCTAATTATATCCAAAATTGAATTCTATCAAACAATGTGGTTTGAATTTTAATAACAATACACTAGTAGGTATATGTACGCATGTTCACACTTTTACTGTTTTAAATTTTAAAAAGACAACAGAACCTAGTCTATGTTTTTTTTCAAGCAATCCCGCTATGACATAATGGCTACATTTGAATACAAGTAAAAACCAACTAGTTTTCGACTAACGGCATTTGCTATATATTTACAGTAACACAGGTGCTGCTCAAAACGACAAATCTTATCTATAACAACGTTTTGGAAAAGTTTATAAAAAAGTTCTCCATCTTTTATAGACCAAGGATTCTTAACACATTTCAGTGTAATAACTTTTTTCTAACGCATAATTATTCTATACTAATGGTCGCCCGTGGTCGAATTTCGACCATGATAATTAATGTTAAAGACTATACTTCTATTATCACAGATTTCGCCAAGGCTACACTGTTAATTTGATTTGAATAATAAACAAAAGAGTATATATGCGTGTGTGTGTCACACGTACATGGTAGTGTGTGTTATGTTTTTTTTTTTGATTTAATGTATTTTTTATGCATAATTAAAAACAATATTAGCATTCGTCGTCTCTTCTCTACATAAACTATAAGTGTGCGAAATTTCATACTCCCCCGTCCGCGTAATTTTCCTAAAAAGGGGTACAAAGTTTTTGCTTCATGAAATAAATCATTAATTTAATTATTATATTTATATATATTAGGAATGTTGGTAAATTGTTTTAATTTTAAATAAGTTGGTAACACTGATTTCAGCAGTGTAGCTCGCATGGAAATATGGATTTTTAAATATTTTTATCAAATAATATTTTTTATTAATTATTATTTTATAAACCTACCGATGCATAGAGGCCAGGCTCTACGAAATACATCTAGCTCATCTCGCCATCTTTATCGATGTCTGCGACGACGTCTTTTGCTGTTGTAGAGCAGTTTATTAATGACTAACAGCTAGTCATTAATAAACTATATAGTCATTTATAGACTAGCAGACTAGCCATCCTTCCCAACATTCTTCCTTCATTAAACAACTAAATTGTAAATTCAACGTGTGGTATCTTGACGATGGGACTTTAGGATGTAATATAGATACAGTGAAAAAGGATCTAAATTTTTTAATACAAGAGTTTGGAAAAATTGGTTTATCTTTAAATTTTTCCAAATGCAGACTTTTTCTTGCCTGTTTGACGAAGAATAACATTAACACTATTTCCGCTTTTACAGATTTGGCCCCCAATCTAAAAATTGCTAATAAAAGTAATTTAAACCTCCTTGGGTCTCCCATCTTCGATGAAGCCTTCTCATATTTCGTAGAAGACAAAATTGTCAATTTTCAGTCAAAAATTGTTTGGTTATAATAGTAATTTATTTCTAAGTTTTTTTTTGTAGTGTAATTTATTTATAATTTACTTTAATTTCAAAAATAGGTATATTGGATCCATTTATTAAAAGTATTTATTATGCCAATGCTATATTTATGTCGACTAGCTGTTGCTCGCGTAGATTAAAAATAGTCATCATGAAACATTCATCCTCTTTTTCACCCCCTTAGGGGTTGAATTTCCAAAAACGCCGATACATGTGTACAGTTATTTCTAAGCAAAAGTATGTATATAAAATCTTGTCTTGCTTACTTCGAAAATAACGGACTCTCATATAAACTTTCATCCCTTTTTTCACCTCCCTAGGGGATGAATTTCAAAAAATCCTTAGTGCGCACCTGCAGTATTGAACGAACCCTTATGCAAATTTGTACGGTCCTAATCCCAGTAGTTTGGACTATGCGTTTATATATCAGTCAGTCAATCAGACAGTCAGTGTGGTCAAGTAATTAAATATGTATAGATAATCTGGCCCATATATTATATACATATGTATATTGTGGTACACCGAAAGAAGAAAAATAAATATAGTCACTTTATGCCTTAATACTTTAATTCGCCAAGTTAAGGAGTCTTTAAATGTAAGTAGAGTGTCTAAGTAAAACGGTTTCCATCTTTCTATGCTTAAACAAATCACCAGTAATACACTACATTTGCATTGGCCTAATTGCTCAGTTCAGGTTGTTTTCAGTGAACCGGGGGCCTCGATTGATTGGCCAATTATACCCCGCTAATACCCACTCGGTTTCCGAAACCATTTTGTTAACAGTGGACGATTAATCTCTGTAACTTTTAAGACGATCCGCTTACTTTAAATTAACGGCTGCCAAAGTTTTAATTCCAAGACTAGTTTTAATTGTTTTTAAACTAGACATTTCACATGTACCTAGTGAATATTATAATATAAACTAGTGTATATTATATATTATTATAACAAGATAAATAAACAAATCAATGTACATGAACTCACAAGTCGGGAAGTTAATATTAAATTAACAAATTGGCTTTCTACCCTTGACTATGCGAACACCGAAGCACTGATTTAATATATTTATTTTAATAGAAACTACATTACATACATAATTACACACAGAAACACACACATACACAACACAACTCATAGACACACATGCACAACGCACTCACACACACCCACACATACACACGAAAGGCGCGCGGGCGCGCGCTCACACACATCCACGCGCTTACCCACTACACATAAAAACACTACGTTACCGATTTATATTTGTTGTGTGTTTAAAACTATATACTACTGTGAGGGCACTGATTCCCGAAACACAGACTTGTGCCTAGCTCGGGAGTCAGAGACTACCATAAGTTATTGTATCAGATTTTTTGGCAATAAAGATTTATTATTATTATTATTATATTATTGTATTACTTCGAAAGTTATGTTTTGCAATAAAATTGTAAAAAAATGTTATTCTTTTTTAACTTTGATCACTAATTCTTTAGTTACATCGTTCTGTAAGTCGTTCTGAACTGGTTAGTTTAGTGACTCCTACACTTCTACTAAATAACTAAACATAAAACCAGCTAGAGCCGAAAGAATTGAAAAAACCGAGAAATCCCGATTCTGTCGATGACAAATATTTGAAGTCTCGGTTCTCACAATCTATACCGATTTCGGATATCCTAGTACATACCAATTACACTGTAATCTTATTTACATTTATAGGTAGGATATTTTGCTGCAAAAACAATGGCATTCCAGTTTGTTCTTAAATATTTTACCTACACCATTGTCTCCTACCACATCTCCTACATTTATCCCCGTTTATAAAGTGTTTATATAATATTCATTTTATCATAATCAGGTGAAATAGAAAAATTCATAATTTACGTTAAGGTACTTTTATAACACTAACAAGTTTTGAAAATGTAACATTAGAAGACACATAAAACTATAAATATGAATTCATATTTTTAGTTTTATGTGTTTTGTAAGGTATAATAAAAACTAAAATGTATATAAAAGTTAAATATTAATTTAACTAAGACAAACATTTGATTATGTCGATATCAGAATGCTTGATGTGAGTGAAACTAAAAAATAATCATATTTTTGTTTCTTATATCCCGACTAATAATTTGAGTGTGACTGTGTGGATGCTTCTGTATATGTTTGTTCCTTCTTCACGGCATCTGAAGCGAGCAGATTGGCAAGAAATTTGATATATTGTGCTTTCGATAATCTCCTTTACATAGTATAAAACAAAGTCTCTTTTCGCGTCTGTCTGCTTGTATAACTGCTAACTCCTAAACCACGCAACGGATGTTTAAGCGGTTTTCACCATAAGTTGGTTAATTTTTCTTTGAAGGTTTATATATAATCATCTTGAGTAAGTTTTATGTAACTAAAATTCAGCTACTTCCTAGGACTAAACTTTAAAAGACTAGTTATGAATAAAAATAAATAATAACTAATTAATTGGTTATAATAGTAGCTGTTCCAAAACAAACGATTGTTATTTATATGTATAAACATTAGTATAAGTTCGCTACTTTGTCCACGTGGACAGCAAAAAAGTTTTTCCGATATATAATTAAAGAAGAGTTTTAATTTAATTTAAAAATAAAATGAAAAATAATTTAAGTTTTTAAAAATGGCACTAAAGTTGGTTTAGTATTTTGCGGGTAAAAAAGTAAAATTGATAATTTTCACACATTCCTGAACATTTCGAAGACGCCCGCCCGCCCTCAGGAAATTTTCGCAACGTTCTGGTATACTATCAATTGGTAGCTCGCGAGCCATATCTAAAATAGATTTTTCACTGCTTCCCGATGTGATCTTTCATGATACGCCTATTCCTATCAGCGATCAAGTCCAGAATCTTGGCGTAATAATGGACAAGGAATTGTACTGGCGACCCCACATTACTCAATTAAGCCGCAAGATTTTTACATCCTATGCATCGCTTAGGAGACTGAAAAATTTCCTTCCGACTGCCACTAGGATTTCGCTTGCTCAATCAATTCTACTACCCATCCTCGACTATGCTGATCCTTGCTATCTTAATCTCACTCAAGAGCAACTTATTAAGCTCGAGCGTCTTCAAAATGTTTGCATAAGGTTCATATTTGGTTTAAAAAATATGACCAAGTTTCTGAATTTCGCAAAAAGCTCGAGTGGTTGCCTATCTCACTTCGCCGGAATGCTCATCTTCTCAACTTACTATATCGTATACTGTTTATACCTCCTTATCTTAAGGAATGTTTCAACTTCCTTCATACGTCACATACACTCAATTTGCGCTCCACTAATAATCTCCTATTAATGGCACCTGCACACTCTTCAACATTTTATTCTAACTCCTTCGCCATGCAGGCTGTCTTACTTTGGAACTCTTTGCCCACTGACGTCAGAAAAGCTAAATCTTTTGCCATATTCAAAAATTCACTTAGGAATCATTATTTAAGTCTTACGCAATGATGTATGTGCTAATTTA
Source organism: Dendrolimus houi (assembly GCA_039645545.1). NCBI lineage: Eukaryota > Metazoa > Arthropoda > Insecta > Lepidoptera > Lasiocampidae > Dendrolimus > Dendrolimus houi. The sequence goes on along the minus strand of CM077119.1, from coordinate 19,226,014 downwards.
CAATAGACTGTAATCTGCTGTCCATGTATGTCTTTTTTTATTTTCATTTTTCTGTGTTGCATAATAATTATCGATAATTTAAGAATTTCATTTGATTCAGATTGCCTGGAAGAGATCGCTTTTAGCGATAAGGCCGCCTTTTGTTTTACCAAGTAACTATTGTTTTGTGCATTTTTTTGTAATTTTTGATTTGGTGAACAATAAAGTGTTGTCTATGTCTATGTCAATTTAAGTCAGTAAATTTGTTACGTATCAGCTCAACTGCGTACAATTGGCCCAGTACATTATTCGCATATCGCAAAGAAACAAACAAATATATATAATTATGCCTAATTTTTATACTATGATTTATTGTATGTATTTAATTTATAAAGTAATTTAAGTATGTGTATTTAATTTATAAAATATGCAGTTTAAGTATGTTTAATTATGATATACCTCATAATCTGCACCACCTACATCGCCAGAATTAGGTTATACTATTCCTCCTAAGATAGGTTGCCTCGAAGAGATTGCTTTAAGCGATAAGGCCGCCTATTGTTTCTACCATGACAATATTGTAATTGTGTATTTTGGAAATTGTATATTTGGTGAGCAATAAAGTGTTATCTATCTATCAAATAAAACCTATTCGGAAAATAGTTTTGTATATATTATCGGGCATAATACCTATATATAACTATATAATCTCTTCCAACTGGTTTTATTTAATTAACTAAATATACTTATATACACAATACTATTACAATTTAGTAATATAGGTGATTAAATTTATAGCCACAAAGACACCTGCAAGCCACGGCTCGAATTCGTCAAAACAGCTAATTATGCAAACATCATTATAATTTAATTCAATATGCAAATATACACAACTAGTCAAGTCGCTTTTAATGTCTATTTAAAGCCAGTTATGAATGTGATACTTTTATATGTTGTTGATATGAACAGTTAGTTTATGGTAATCTAATAACTAATTAAGCATGCGCTCATGTTATTTTAATGAGTATAATTCCAATCCTATTGTTATGATATCGCTTTGAGTCCTTAAACTTGGACCATACCTTGAAATCCTCAAAAATATGTTTGTTTAGGCAAATATATTGTACTTAACTACGTAAATAGTACAGTCAGCAATTGGTGTCTCATTAGGGGTTCGATCCTCATTGCCTGTGTCTGTCTGTGTGTCACAGCTGATTGTTTTGGGAACTACTAAGCTACAAGTCTTGTTTGTCTAGAATAATGTAGTGTTTGTTTTTTTTTAATACAAAAAAAATAGAAAAAGTAAAACAAATTTCCAAGTTTAGCAATGTTATATGATTTGAAAAGGGCTCTTTAAACTCATGTCAAAAATATTTTTTATAGTTTTAATTATTTTTCGTAATAACTTTCATATTAATAATCGTCCAAATGTGAATGAATGTTCTTTATTGCATATACAGATGAAATCAAATCATATATACAATAGGTCTTGTCGCCGCCGGCGATATCTCCCAGACTACCTTCACAATTATTAATACTAACTTAAATATAAATGTTTGTCGAAACACCTATAATGAAAAATATACTGTACTATATTTTCCTTCTGATTCCAAAAATATAGTTTATAAGCAAAAATATCCCATATAGCAAAAACTGTTCTACATTATATCTTGTTCTAACTAATTTTAGTAAAACATGTTTAGCAAGTTCTACAATCTTATATTTTTTTTAAATATTCCACCGTCTAAGTTTAACACGATTTTTATTTATGACTTTAGAAGAGACTGAAATTTTAAACCTAATCAATTATTAACTTAAATAATTTTTGAAGTTTAAATTTAATTATAATAACATTATTAAGTACAATTAATGAAATGTATTTTTATTTATAATCCTTAAGTTTATAAGCAGAATACAAAGTCTAGAACACCGTCTTCTTATAGAGGTATCACGCCAGTCATACCCATGGTTACGGTCCCGTGGCGCCCATCATGATGCGGAAGGACGCTGGAAGGTTTAGTGGGTAGTCTGGCGGACGGTGCTTGCAAGCTCTAACGTGAAGCTTGTGTGCAACACCAGCAGCTGGGAGTCCCACATGCCCCTTCCCCGGGGCCTGAGGATATGCGCAAATGCATTCTCCCAGCGTTGACAAAAAAAAGAATGCACAGAAGGCTGATTTCGTTACCTCGCTGAAACGCCATACTGATCCGGTATCCGAGGTAGATACCGACTAACAATAATGTTACAAAAATAATTTGAAATCATTATTATTGAAGTGAAACTTCTTTAGAATCGTTGTGATTTGTGTGATGTGAAACGAAAAAGCGACACCAAAAAGAGATAAACACATAAATCTATAGGACTAAGCCTGAGAGGGAATGAGATACGAATTTTCCATTGTGCAGCACAGAATAGAGAGTTTATATAAGACCGATGATTAAACATAGGTCCAATGCGGACCGAAATAAAACTGATAATAATATTTTTTCGATTAAAACAGTGAACAATTGAAAGATCTACTTAAGAAGTTTATTTTGAATTACTATAATATGTTGACGGATGTAGGCTAAAGGAATTATATTTATATTAATAAAAGTTACAGGAGAATTATCTGTGAGTATATTCTCTGAAGTTTCATTTCTACTTCGTGTAAACTGCACACACACACATTTTTTTTCATAACTTATCACTCTAGTATTATCCCACATGCTTATGTGCATTAAGGCTTATAGCAGCGCCAACGTCCTCGAGGATTTTTCAATACTGATTTTTCAGGCGAAAACGTGGATTCTATAGACGCGGGCGTTTTTCAAATGTATTATTATTTTATTATAAATAAAATAAAGTAGTATTTAAAAAAATGAAACTAAATTATTTATCTCTCTTTTATAAAGATGTAAGTACATATTGTTTTATAATTTTTATCAAAAATTGAAGGCGTATAATGGTTTCATATTAATAATTTGTAGGTGATTTGGTGAATATTTTTCTCAACTTGAAGTAACTGGTAAGAAAATTACGAAAAAACCACGTTAAGTCTCTTTTAGTAAAAATTTATGATTTTGTTGGTAAATTATTCATCAGTAATTACCAATGAAATGTTATCTCGTTTGCACACTACTTTCAACCTTTTGTGGCAACAGGAACCTTAAAATTTTTGAGTGAAGTGGAACGGCTGTGACATGCTAAACGGATGGATGGACAGGATAAGATTACAAGGGTTTTATTGTAATTTTAACAAAATATGCAAAACTTGGCCTTTCCTGATATGAGTTTCGTACAGCTTCAATAGTTATTACATGTTTTGTTTATTTATGTCTGCATTTATTTTTTATAAAAAAAATACCCCCTCTCTTAACTACGACCTGAAAAAGTATAATAAACATATTGTTTTAGAATTAAACTTTAATTAGGTCTTATTTAAAACTTGCTTTTAAATAAAATCAATTGTTTTTTAAAGCACTCAGTCTTTGAAATCGTATGGGAAACGAAGTATCGCTTTTGAATGGTTGCAGGCGCACACGTTTCCATCAGCGCTAGGGCCGTCTACTTTATCGCTAAGTATAGCCATAAAAATATGATTTATAAATGCCGCGTCGCCTCATCCTTGGCTACAGTAATAAAATCAGCTGTATTGTGTCATGTGCGGCTGAATCGTGCTTTTCCTGTCGAATGCGGTTTCATTCCTACATTAAACTTATTTCTGTGTTCATAATTCTCTCTTTAATAATCTAATTAATGGCAAGCTATCAACTATAGTTATAAACTTTATGAGTACTTTCTATCAGACACGCGCTATGCTTTACACTTTACACTACTATCTAAACTGCACATTCTGTGCTGCAAAGGATTTTCATGAATGTAATTTACAGTGCAAAATTTAATGCTTTCACTTTTTAACTGGCATTGGTTATTTCGTTGCTATCTGACTGAATAGACGTCAATCGCCTGATATTTACATTAACACACCTGACTTAATATTTATTTGCCGCTGACCTCGACTCTTAACGAGCGTTTAAATTGAAGAGGTGAGAAGTGTATCGGGTGCAGCGTCGACGAGTGCAGCGCTGGCTGGCAAACTCGGCGTCCACGAGGCCCGAGTCCACGGCGGGCCGCCTCCGCTCGCGACCTGACATAACACAACTCGCCCCGCCCACGCGCTCTCACTCTTCCCCACGATGCACGAGCGAGACAGCGCCACTCCCTCCGTCAAAGCCTCCACGCCGCGTTTCCAAGAAAAGCCAACTGTTATTATCGGCAGCGGATTGTTCTCGACCTCTCGCCGCTTTATTTTGTGCTTCTCATGAATGAATCCGTGCACCCGCAGGTGCGCACCCCGGAGCGCCACTTTTAGTGTGCGATTAACCACTTTCGAATTAGTCTAAGTAGTTGCACATTATATTATTATTTTGGGAGCTGCAGGAAGTTGCAATTTGAAAGGTCTTGTCTGGTCCAGATTAGGATAAGTCGACGTGGTCACGACATCGACTGTCAATTCGCCCACCCTAATTTATTTGCAGATAATTGGCGGCATCGACAATCAATCAGACAAGCATTGGCACCAGTGCGTGAGATATTTTTACATGTGCAATAACATTTGGAGTTTGCTGCCAATAGTTGTACAATCCAAATGTCATTTAGTTGTTAAATTATAAAAAGATCTAAAAAATCTTCCATATTATGAAGTGAACTCGTATTGTGATATACCACTACTCAACTTTTACAAAAGGCAGCCTTAAAATTTTCATTTCCAGAAACATTCCAACCAGCTACATACTTTCAGAATCACTTCAAGAAGGTCACTGTATACGATGTATTGATGAGTAACAAGCGTTGATTGATTTATAGTAATATTAATATTATTCAAGTACAAAAAGGGCATTTCCTAGTGATGTACTATTACACTGGCATAATAAGGTACGTATGCATTTGTCGCATACTATTCACCATGTAAGACATAGTCATAGTTTTAATTCAACACAAATTCCTATATTATATTCTAATAACTCATTAATATTCGGTACGTCGTGTTATTACCAAACAAAGGAACGGATGACCACGATTTTCCACTTTGCGACTAAAGTGTCAATAGCATAAAAGGCGGTTATCATCAGATAGTAAATTAATTACGTATTATAACAAGTTTATGCGCTGATAAGGAGTGAAAGGAAGAAGATCGTGCAACTGCGGCTTGTCTTAATATCAGGGTCCCGTGCCCATTATGGAAAAAACTATTGGGTCTCTAGAGATGCCAGACAGGGATGTGTAGTCTATATGGTGCTATATAATCCTGTAATAAAATTGCGAAACTAAAATTAAGAGTGATCGCCATATTTGAAATTGAGAGTTGATTTTTTTTTCAAATAGTCGTGTGTAATGTCATTAATCAGATCATGAAAAATCATGACTATATCCTTTAATGACTCTTAATAAGTCATTAAATAGAGGAGCTATTAGCAGCCTCCCCCCCCCTCTAACTTTTGAACTATGAAGTGAATTTAAAAAAATAGAGCTCCTAAAATACTTCCAACGAACGTTTTGGTTTTTAAAATTTTATAGTATAGTTTAATGTAATTTCGTTTATAATTTAGAAGACAATTAAATCTGTAATATTGAACGAAAATTAATTGATATATTCGTTGAATAGTCTTTGAGATATTATCGATTACGTTTTTTTAAATGATTCCCTTGACAAATATATCGAAAATAAAGTTATCACCTCTGCGGAACTCTTCACTGTGCGGGCTGCCAACCACTTACCAATTTATCATTATATATTAAATCGTGCCGGCAACTGGTATAGGCTATGATTGGCGTCGTTTCGGCACTGGTAGTGGACAAACCGGTTGCCGGGAGCGCTACTCGGTAACAGTAGCCTTTACGATTGTTGGCCTATGATAAAATTATGACTTTGTCTTGTTCCGTTCTATAGACGCTTGTCGAGACTAGCTCATTGCAATGTAAACGAATAATGACAATATGTATTTTGCAAATAAAACGAATTGATTAATTGAGTTATTGAATCTCTCGATCTCTTTATACTGTAAAATATGTTACTATCAATTAATGACGTATTACATGTACAATTAATCTAAGATTAGTAAAATGTAATGTAACTAAACTTAATATACAGTATATAAATCTGAACTCAATGATGGACTAATCTTTAAAATAACACCAGCACACAAAAAAGTGGTCTGTACATTTGACCAGACCCACCTATAATACCTATATTAATTTCCATGCGCTGATTCAGCGTATAGAACTATATGATAAACTTACTCGATTCAGATCCATCAAATTTTGAGGGTGTACGACAAACGGACTTCATTCGGATTTAGCGCTTCGAAATACATGTAGGGTCTAGTCAAATGTACAGACCAATTTTTTGGGTGTAATCTGCATACAAACACACACATTTTATTTCCCCAAGCTAGGCAAGTTACATTGTGTTATAGGTAATATACAAGGAAATTACGGGAAGTTTGTTTATAAAATTTTCAATGTTAAGAATCCAACCTGGAGCCTGAGTTCCAATAAGCTAGGCCAGCAAAGCCCGCTCGACCACAGAGACCTATTTACAGCCGGTTCCTATATCTTACCATCTATACTCTTGGCTTATCATCGGTTGAATTTTGATAATATTTGTATGGAGCTTTGCCAAATTTTAACCTATAGTAAGATAAGCGAACTATTAGTAAAATGTAAGAATCGGGCATTACATTAGTTAGAGATTTTTAATTATATATATAAATTCTAATCAGTTTATAGTTGAATAAAAAACGGTCTTATTCACAATGAGTTAGAGTAAGTTTGAAGGCTTCTTTACGGTTCTTAAAGAATATTTCAAACTTACTCTAACTCAATATAAATAAGACAGTAAGTCGTTTATTCTGCAACCATATTTATTAATTGACGAAAATTTCTATCTTTCGATTGTAGGTCTAATATTAAAGACTAAGATTTTGGTTCCAACTATTCTTCTTTCACTTCATAATTCTGTTTTGTTTTTATAGATTTAAAATTTAAAGCAAAAAGTAAACGTTTATAGTAATTTTACACTGAGTTATTAAATTACGTGCCAAAAGTTTAAAAATATTTTAATACGTTGCGCACTAACAAGCACTACAGCAGACTTATTATAATTTAGACTGTAATAAAAGTAATAAAAATAATCTGAATACCTCATGTCTGCATATAGAATGCAGTCTCAATACGTCTGTGTATTTTCAAAATTAACAATGGAAATAATACTCCACTACTATCTATAACCTCCACTTTGCCCAATTCAACGGCGTTGATTTTGAAAGCGAGCAACTTATTGGAACATTTGTTACTCGCACTATTCACTTCTCTCGCCACTTTCCAGCGTGCTGCCGTGGAAATGGGCATAATTTAAAGAAGGAATAAGGTATAGTCCGTATTAAACTTCATAATCTGTTCAGATTAGCTGTAAAGGTTGCGCAGTACCTGGATTTATATGAAAAAGCTTTGGTTGCACAGCCATCTATTGCTACTTAAGTAGCAGCTATAAAGTTTGGCGTGGACTATGCATAATTCTAGCCCATAAAGAGCGGAACGATTGTACTTGTTAAATCTGTCCAGAGCGGATTTTAACCATCGGTTATTTCAGTCTTCTCGTCTATTATACAATGACAATTGGAATTTATTATTACACACACAAGCTAATTTCTTTCATTTCTTGTATTATAATGTTCAATGGTGGTGGTTATTATGGTAATAGGGAGGCGAGGACCAGGAGAATCATCACACAGGATTTATACTACTTTAGGCTTCTGTCTTTCCCATTTTAAGTTTCTTTAATTTTATACTCTGTTACATTTGTCTTTGTGGAAATGAAATCTATAATAATATTTTCTTAAGATTTAGCGACTAGTATACATAATAAAACTACGTTTTATATAAAAATCAAATAAATTACCGGGCTTAAAACCGTTAAAACGTAGTTTTATTATATGTCTATGATATTATAAAATTCTAAACATGCCGTGTCTGTACATTAAAGCTATTTAAAAAGAAAACAACTGGAATAGACTATATAATCGATGGAGTTTATTTCGATTTCTTGTCTGTTTGTTGGGGATTCACGTAAAAGTACTACTGTGCTGATTTCGTTGCGGTTTTCATTGATTGTCAGCTAATTCTTCATCTTAAACTGTGCGCTACTTTTATTCTGGTAATCCCGCGGGATTTTTCTGGAAATGATTTAAAATGGCCAGATTAACAAAAAAACGAATTTCAATGTGATTTTTTTACTGATCGATAGGAAATTTAATGTAATAAAATATAAATATATGATATTTTTTATCCCGGGAATCGGGCGAGAATTTTCACGGGAGCGGCGCGGCTTGTAGTGTTTCGGGGGCATAAAAAAATTATTAATTAGCTTATTCCGACACAGTGTTCACTAAAACGATAGCTGCGGTACTTTGTGACCCGGGAAACCCGCGGGAAATTCAAGTCACGCGTGGACGAAGTCGCGGGCATATTCTTGTAAATTATTCTTGACAGCCTCTGTTGTCGAGCGGGCTAAGCTTTTGCCGTCTTATCTCGCTGCAACGCAGAAGCTCCGGGTTCGATTCCTGGTATAGTAAATTTCGGAAACGTATTTTCTCCGTTATTTACTATATCGGCTCCAGAATGGTCCGTTGTATATTACTCATAACACAAGCGTAACTTGCTTAATTTGGGGATATACAGTGTGTGTGTTTGTCTGCCGTTTTTTTTTTTATTAAAAATAAATAAAAATAACATATTTTATCTATCATGTTACTTCACATTTTTTTTCCTTCAGTATACTTTACTGGAATCGGCCTCAGAGTATTTTTTATGTATTTCATACTTATAATACAAACGTAACTCACCGAGTTTGATAATAGAGGAGTATGCTTTTTTCTGCATATATATTATTTTATTTATTTATTACTAGCGATTTCGGCAGACGTTGCCCTGCCCAGAAAAAATGCAAATCTAGAGCCCGATGCCAGTGCCACCTACCGGGTCTAATTGTGAATCTAAGACCCACTCGAACACTATTTTTTTACACCTTGGGTTACATTATTGAAGTTTTAGTAGGGATCCCTATTTTTTTCTATTTATAAATATAGCCTATATTAATCTAGGATGACGTAAAATTCTAATCGTGAAAGAATTTTTGAAATCGGTCTAGTACTTTTTGGGTTTATTTGTTACAAAAATACAAATTTTTCCTCTGTATAATATTAGTATAGATTACTCTACCACAAAAATTAATTGTAACAACATTCAGATACGACTACAAAATTTGTTCAAATGGTGTATAGCAGTGTCAGTATTTGAACCTAGGCCATTTACGTGAGACACGACTGCCTCAACCATTCAACGAAAACAAGTTAATATTTTAAAGTACATGATAAATACGACCGCTCTAATAGAATACAATATTGCACTGTCCAACCGTGGCTGATGTCAGCTTTGCTGCCAATTATCAACTAGATACGTAATATTAACATTAATTACGTGTTTGTGGTTTTAAACAGCGCTACACAACCGTTGGAATAACAAAATCTAAGCCATAACATTTGGTTTTAATTTTAAGCTGTAAAATATACTAGGTACGTTTGGGAAATGTAGGTGAAAAACGAGTTCACATATTTTACATTAGTTATTATATATATTTTATTTATTTCATTATTGCATTTTTCATGTGTATTTATTACAACTTTGTGGTTTGGCCAGCAAAGATTTATTAATTTTTCAAATAATCATAAGTATTATAACATGTGTAACAAAACAATACAACAAAAAGCGCGACAATTGAATTAGCGATGAAAATATTGTTACGAGCTACAGGACTCGAATTAAAAATGCCATTGGAACTACTATAGAATTTATTAGAACTGTACAAACACGTATAAAACAAATACAAATAAAACTGGATGCAACCAGTTCACACTGCACTGCACGATTCAATACAGTTTGATACGCGCAAAGTCCGTCGTCTATATCGCTAATCGAGAGTACTAGAGAACGTCTTACTCGTTTCGTAGTCGTCGCTTGACTGCCCGCCCCTCCATTCGGGCATCGTCTTGTACTAACTACACAGTACAAAGAAATTGGCCGCGCACACTGAGTTTCTAAGAATTATTAATTTGCACACTTGTGAACGTCCACAAAGTCGAAAACAATAACAATAGGGATTAGTTCGACGCTAATGATGGTTATAAAACAAGTAAAAAGACAATAGCATATTTTTCTTAATTGCAAATTCAAAACACAAAGAATGCCTTAATCCGGGAGGACAATGGACTGCGCAGCTGTGCGCTTATCTTTGACGGCATGTAACAATATAGTACATTTCGTACTATATGATTTTTCTATAATGTATATATAGTACAATTGGCTAAAATATAGTACGGTTGGCAACCCAATACCTGATAGAAAATGGCTATCCTTGCTTGTGGATATGTTAATCGCCAGACTCGCTAAAAAAAAACTCGTATACTTATAGTAACGCTGAGAACAGCTAGCAATTTATTCCAAATTCCTAGTTCAGAGTAATTGTTTCTTACTTATTAAGACTTTCAAATTTTATTGTATAAATTTCTGATATTCAGGACACCATCATAAAGACCCCAGAATTGGTTAGATGGCACTACAATATATTCTAAAATTGATTTTATTTAAAAGTGCGGGCATTAAACTTCAATAATTTAATTTAAAATATCATGAAAATATATAAATAACTGTTTAAACTATAATGTTGTGATTTTATATGGGTATATTGCCTGAAATAAAGACATTATTATTATACTGTATTTATTAACTCTCAAAAATTTTACATTAAAAAATATAGACTTTTTTATAAAAAAATAGATGTCATTATACTTTTATAAAAATACATCAAAAATAAAATACATATTCAATAAAAAAAAAAAATAAAATCTAGCTGCTCACCGCCAGCGGGGCCTGGGGTCCAAACTACCGGTGGTTAGGGCTCCAGAGACAGGAACCTCCTCACAATTCGTGCCGTGTCCAAGAGTGCTGCCTTCTGTATCTGGCCCTTCACCCACCCTTCTTATTATTATTATAATTAATACGCTATTGAGTAATAGGCTTTGGCGTTTTGAAAGATAATAAATAGTGTCTCAGTCTACCCTATTCCTCTAGGATGGATTCCGTAATATTACGCGGAATAAACCGCGTAGAAAGCTTTAGTTGTCTTCAAATGTTAAACACCATAAAAATGCAATATGTATTATTGTATCGTATCTTTGATGTTAGGATTAATATGTAAGAAGCGTACGTTTTCTCTACTGGTTATATGCTGAGAAAAAAACACGTAATGATTCACAGAGACGCGATCATTTCCACCGAGTCGGAAAATTCCTGTAACCGCGAGGAGACTTTCTTCAGCTCGCAGTGCTCCGGTTGATATCCCGCCGTACCTCAAGCGAAACACTTGTTGAGTTTGGACGACTGCGTATACATTTATTTTATATTGTCATACACACGCAATAACATTTTCGAAGACATTTGTATGTAATATTTCGTCGCTCTTGGGCGGTTATGAAGCTGATCCATTCTTTAAATCAGAGTGGTCTAATAATTGTTTAATGGAATAATTTGATAGTGTGCCTTACTAATTAATACTTTTACTACAAACGCTAAAATCGATACCTATGGACAATAATGCACTTATGAATATTTAAAAAAAAATATTTATGTTTTTAAAGATTTAAGTCAAGTAATACATTTAATTTTTCGAAAATTTGAAACTTTATGTGTTGTAAAATCTGAACAGTTACTATTGCACGCGTCCCAAACTCAGAGGGCGCGGGTTCGATCCTGACCGGAATGCATGCACCACTTAGCCAGTTTTCTGATCTAATGTGCATATTGTTACCATATTACCACGTGCTAACAACGGTGAAGGAAAACATTGTGATGCAACCTTCACATCGAGATAACCTATGTGTCAAACCTGCCAAGCCGCCTTGGACAAGCTTTGGCGGGTATACTGTCCGTTCCCCCTATAATAATGGGAGGCCCTAGCCCAGCAGTGGGACATTTATGGGCTGATATTATATATATTTATGTATATACAATAAAAACACTATTAAGTATATTTATTTTATGGCTACAAAATATAAATAATGTTAACATTTCTTCATTTCTCATTAAATTGACAGAGTGCCAATTATAGTAGATATTAGTTTACTCTACCTCACTATTTCAAAGAGTTGAAATGTTCCTATATTTCGATTTTAACTTCGTTATTAAGTCCATAGTTCTCATTCACGATTCTTCCGTTATATATTATTTTTAAGTTGCAGTCTTTATATTCTTATTAATGGTCGCTGCATAAGTTCATCTATTTCATTAAATAACTCAACTTATGCAAGGTAACGATTCATGTGTATTTATACTGATTACACCTACAACGATGACAGGTTGTTAGTTCATATCATGTTATGTTAGCTCACGCACGCCAGTGGAACATTCTTAACTAACGTTTTATCGTTTTTGAGATAAGAGATCCAAAGTAGTGGTGACATCACCGCCGCGTAGACCGACTGAGCCTTGATAAAGAAAGTGTTCTTCAGTAGGTAACCTTTATTCGATAAAATATTTTAATAATACTTGCTAATTCAGTCTTAATATCAGTCGATCGGGAACGTTCGATTTCACTAAAGAGAATCTGTGAAATGGTATTTGATAAACGACGTTATCATTAATGACTCTGATTTTACAATATTTAATTCAGGACTTAGACAATAATAAACAAACAAAATTACAATATAAAAAATGTTAAAATCTTATATTTCATGAACGGTAGTGGAGCTCTACTGGAGCGCAGACAGGAGAGTATCGGATCGAAACTCGAAATCTCAAACCTGTTTTTTGAAATCTGGTGTCCTTATCTGTTCCACAGCTGTGCATATAATCGAGCTCTTTCCGTGAGTCACCGTTTGTACGTATCACGCCGCTGCCGCCGGCCGAACGTTCTACGCACTTCATGGCCACCGGTTCGACTTCGTCACGCTTTGGCTGCAATGACTTGTCGGTTAAATGCGACAATAAATTAATGTCCAAAGTAATAAGCAAATAGATTTCGTGGAAAAAAAAACAACATTGGCCCGACCAGTTCCAGTTGTGTCCAAGTATTTCGTAACCGATACGAACTACTGGCCCGCTGCGACTTTTTATGTTTCATCGTCTGCTGATATACTTGTTGATATTTATAAAAACGCATCAAGGATGACAGATTTGCGAAACTTATAAGCCACTAATTAATAAGTAATGTCGCATAAAGATGATAACACAGTTGAATACTGATAAATAATCATTCACGGGCTTGGATATCATTAAATAATTATACTGGCAGTGAAACTAACTACAATAATAAGTAACGGCCTATTGTGCTTTCTATAATTTTATTTATATAAAAACATCGTTTCAGGACTTTTATTTGTTATCATACCACCAAGATTAAGTAAAAAAGAATTAGCATTTTATACGTTTAAGTGCCATTTGGCATACATTAGTATAAACATTCTCCGACATTGACTTACAAACTTTCCTCGGATTACTGACTGAATGCGATTTAACCTTCTGATTTATTATTTTGATTGCAGCTTCTTTTCAATCTCCATTTTTTAAGCAAACATATTTCAATTCATTAATCTCTGTGTTTACCTGCTATTCGTAACCATTCATCGCTAAAAATGCGTGCAAATGTCCATCAAGATGTTAACTAATAAACAAATTGTATTTCTCAACGCGGCATTGACTTACCCACGGTCAAAGTCAATTTATTAGACACACACGGGTGCTATTTCGTCGGGTTACTTATTGATAACGCATGGCGCCAAACACGGCACACGCTCCGAAGTGTAGAAAGAGAAAGGGAACTTATTCAAAAGTAGGTAATGTTTTTACTGTTCTTGTTTTGTATGTGTGTGTTGCACCAACGAACGGCGCGGGCGCATGATTCATCGGCGCGTGGGTCGAGCTTATTGTGTTCGCCTATATCTATTCACACTGGATATGACTTTTTCTTTTGCCTTGATCGTGTATCAAAACTTACTGTCGTTTTCTTAATCATCAAAGAGCAAATGTATTATTTCATAGTCGATTCTTTCGTTCGAGGCGCTTGAGAATGAATCCCGTTTAAATATACACAATTACGGAAAAGTCAACTTGTGGAATATGAAACAGTTTCTCATTAAGACCATTGTTACTTAAGTTGGTGTTATTTGCGTTTCGTTGCGTCTCGTCGTCTTTTCGATCAGTCTGTGTCTTTTACATTTAAAACAAATCCTTCCTTATTATCTGCTTTGTGAACAAAGCTGTTATTAAACTTTTATTCAATTTCAGTCAACCTGGTTTTACTGTCACATTTAGTATTCGTATATATATTTAAATCTTTAAGGTTTTCTTATAAATGACTAGCTGTACCCGGCAGACGTTGTCTTGCCCTTAAAAAATAAAAATCTAGAAACCGATTGCAGCGCCATCAAGCGGGGCCAATTGTTAATCTAAACCATTCTCGAATGGTTTAGATTAACAATTAGATTAGATTCGAGAATCTACTTCAAAAAACACAAAAAAATCATCAAAATCGGTCCCACCGTTAAAGAGGCTGTTCAGCGGCGCCACCTGCCGGGTCTAATCGTGAATCTAAACCATCCCGAGATCCACTTGAACACACAGAAAAATAATTTCACCTAAACCCTGGAACTCGATTGCAGCGCCATCTACCTGGTTCAAATTTGAATCTAAACCATCCCGGGACCCACTTGAACACACAGATAAATAATTCACCTAAATCAGACAAATGAAAACGAGTTTAAATACAGTCACCATTCCCGAAATCGTATTCCATTTTACCATTTTCTCATCCATTGTTTATTGTATCAGAAGCTTTGGATGATAGATTTGCTGTACGGTAAATAAAGTCTAACTTTCGGAACGGTCCAGTATTCTTAAATTATCTTTTTATCTTTCTTACATAATTTTTGTAAGAAAGAATAAATAAATTATTTTACATGTATTTTATCAATAAAATAACTCCGACCGAAGCATCTATTTTAAACGATATTCGGTTTTTTTACATCCTCTTGGACGATATTTGCAGCACGCATTCTGTTAATTTTATGTTATAAGGTTACATTAAAAAAGTCCTAAGCGCTAAGGTTAGATAAGAAATAATTTTATATGGTGGCTAAGTATTCTTAAATGTTCTAATTATCCGCGCAACTTTCTTAATTTTTTCTTTCATAAGAACTTTCTCCTGACAATAACACACACAACAAAAAAAGAATTAGTGAAATCGATCCAGCCGTTCACGCGTGATGGCGTGACCAAGGGAAATAGGGATTCATTTTTATATATATAGATAATAATAATTGGCAGACATTGTGTATCCCCAAGCTAAGCAAGTTACACTTGTGTTATGGTTAATTAATATTCAACGGACCACTCTGCGGCCGATTTCAGACATCCAGACCATAGTAAATAACGGTTCGTTTCCGAAATTTACCAAACCAGGAATCGAACTCGGTTCCTTTGCGTTCCAGCGAGTCCGGCCGGCTAAGACTTAGGCCGCGCAACCACAGAGGCCGTCAATAAGGTACGACACACGTCTAATATAATTATTAAAAAAATACTGTAAACAACATCTCTTCAGATTTGAAGATTAGAAAATCTCATTAGGCAATCGAACTAAGTTGAAAGACCTTTACTGCTAATAGAATTATTTAACATCATACTCAGGTTTTGTTTATAAGGGTTAGGGTATAAAGATAGGGTTTCAAAAGGGATAGGCTCTTAAAGGTTGTCTTTTAACCTGATGACCTTTCGCAGCCCGATAAATGTTAACATAGTGACTGCGTCTATTGCGATGGCGCAACGTGAGCAATGCAGGCGAGCGGCGCAAAACCCGAACGAGCTTTCTCACCGTGGCATTGTAATAGATCCGTTCACTCGAGACCTCTATGCAAATATATATAACATTAACATTATAAAAAGTAATAAAACAAACACTATCCTAATCGGTGCACGCAACGAACTAATTACTGAACCTGTTAAATTTTAATTGCGCAACTGATTCTTATTGATAAGATTGTGATTATTATTTTTACATTTCCGGAGTTTATTCACCACGGCATGCCTAATCTAACTGTGATTTGTTTTATACAGTTGACCAACAATAAAACCACGGATTTATAACTTAATGTAGTATAGCATTTTTCATTTAGCACGTGGCCAAAAATATTACTCATTAGGTGTTTGTTTTACGATGGAAAGTAACGGAAGGTTCTTTTCCAAGAGAACCTAATTATTATATGTCACGTCATAAACATTGTGAACAAGGTTTCAGTCATTAAAAATATCTAGATATTCGCTCCTTAACTTTTAATACTCTCGTATCGGAAGGTAATCAGCTTTAATATTACGAAAATTTTTATGTCGCTTTTATTATAGCACATAAATTTCAACTTTTATTGAGCTTTCAGCTCCAATTAAACTCTTAAAGCATAGTGGAAAGGCATTTTGTCAGGCAAATGTATTTTAAGCTGCCATTTATTTGTTGCTTTCCTTTGCATTACTCGGATTTAAGTGCTTTATACTGATAGAAAATTAGTTTCTTTCTTCTACTTCTTAACTAAAGTCAGTTAAACCACAATGATTTCCAAGTAACGAATCGCTTTTCTAAAATTAAACTTTCTTCCTGGAATTAGGGCAGTTTAATTGCAAATTGAACTATTAATTTTGTGCATCAAATCACTACATAAAACATTTCATGTCCATTACAAGTTTAAGACTAGACTTAAGATATCTTGCTAACTCTATGACTTGTGATATAGTATTCATTATAACATTGATCAATTAGACGATTAATGTATTATGATCTGAAGTAACTTTCTGGGCAGATTATTTTAAGGGTGGTTAAAATTCGAAACAGATGTTTAGTCTAATGAAACAATGGTACGTTATTGACCTCCTCATAATCAAATTATTCGAGTGTAAATCATTGCATAAATAGGATTAGTCATTAATATCAAGGATGGATATGCAAAACTTCCTTTTAACCCCGATTAATTTTGAAAAACTTTATAAAGCAAGTGATTTATTTTATTGTTAGGAAAGCGTACTATAAATAAAGGTATCTATATACACTGATTATAATTAGTTCGATAAGTCGCACGCCGTATTTCGAACAAATCCATTGTTATTATTGAATGTACGAAATCTTGTATTTAGATAAAATGTTTACAAATACATACCTACTTATACCAAAGTATAATAACAACACAAAACAATTGGATAACAAGATACTCCATAACTGAGTCACATTTTCGTTTTTCCATGCTTTGGACAATCTTATCGCAACTTTTGTTTAAAATGCATAACGGTCCTTATCTTATTCTCAAGACTCCTTCGCAGAAAAAACGTGGACAATCGAATCTTAATGACATTTTTAAACAGTAAACCCTTTATTAGATGAATATTTATCAGAACATAATTGTTTTTTTTTTTATTGGACTTGACTTTATGTTGTTGGTCCGAAGACCTCACAACTTTACCGGGGTTTTCGGGGCGAGTGCCTTTGCGAAACGAAGGCGCTCGAGCCCGGGAGGCAACTTGCTCGAGGGGGCTCCCTAGGGAGTTTCACCTCGGCTGGACTGTTGCCATGAGAGGGGGATGAATCTAATGATGCCCACCATAGGGCGACACAATGCACTAATTGAGAGCGGGCGACGGGTAATATAAAGCCCGAGAGGAAGGATCCCGGCGGACCGGGATCGGCGGTTCGCGGTGGCCTATACTATCTTACTGCCGTTTCGCAACGTGTTATGGTTGGGAGAGAAGAAACGGCGAAAGAAACTTCCCAGCAACACGCCTAGTCTATCCTATGGGGGGGCTGTGTCTCCTGGCGTCCCTCGTGGGGACGTGGAGAGATCGTGATTGGCGGCGTCGACGCCGCCGTCTGTGTCTGTCTGTCGGTGCCTGCCAGCCTGCCGTCCTAACCGCGGGCGGGCTGATCCGAGCCAGCCGTTTTGTGATATCGTCGACTTTATCCATGAGGATGTTACGCGGTCGTCGCACGAGAGCCTTTCGTCGAGGCTTATAATCGGACGCGGACACGACGAGGGGATTTCGATGGTGCGGCGCTAGATCGAAATACTTACGCGAGAGCGACGTAATGTAGTTTTTGATGGAGGGAAGCTCCAGATCGCGGTGGATGTCGACGTTACGCATATAGAGGGGAGCACCGACGGCTCTGCGCATGAATTTATTCTGAAAAACATAATTGTATTTTAAATAAAAACGTTTTTATATGAACCGTAATATCTTGTTTTATGCGCCTATACATTTTAAATCTTTTTCACTGAAATAATCTTGTTTTCCAGAATAAAAATATTCCATAATTATCACACACGCACACACGTACTCGTGTACATAATAATTATGTATATGTGTGCCGAATTCCGTTAATTTCAGTACACATAATTATAAAAAAATATTTTTTAATCTGTGCATATAAATATATGAATATGATGATGATGATCACATATCTAATATAATGATATTATATGATACAAATATAAATCCCTTATAAATGGGAGGCACGAGCCCAGCAAGGGGACGTTTATGGGCTATTATTAATTATCATTATAATCTGTTCACATAGGAGGGTAACGAACATACAAAAATAGAGAAATCTTAGCTACTTTTATTAATATATGTATAAATTGGCATTGATATCTATAGAATTATAAAATTCTAAATATGCTATATACATTGTAGTTTAAAAAAACAACTGGTATAGACTATATAAACGATGAAAAACACCATGCAAGTTTTTTTAGATTTCTTGTCGGTTTGTCTGTTTGTTCGGTATTTACTTAAAACTACTAGGCCGATTTCGATACGGTTTTCGCTGATCCACAGTAAATTGTTAGACTTAAAATCTGCGCTACTTTTTGGAATTAAAATTTTCCCGAGAGTGGTTTATGTGCATAAAAATTATCTGATTTGAATAGGGCTTTGCTAAAACAATAGTTCACGTTCTCCTTTAAATGTTGCGGTACTTTGTGTTCCGAGAATCCCTCGGGAATTTTCACAGGTATGGTAAAAATTAGCTAGATTGCTTAAATATTAGCTGATTTCGATACGATTTCACTAGACCCATAGTTTAAGTCCATTTTCAAGCGATGAGATACCCTTTATTCCGGGAATCCCGTGGAATTTTTCCCAGGAGTGTTTTAAAGTGGGTATTATACATAAAAATTAGCGAATTGGGATCCGATTGATACTAAAACAATATAATCCAGGAGTTTTTGTATTCCCGGGGATTTACTAACTTCGAAACCGCGTGATATTAGGACTTGCTTGACTATGACAGTTTCTATGTTTACTAGATATCTTTAGTTAGTAGAACAGATTTAGTTATGTATGCCTTTAGTAACATTACTTATCCCGGTTTTTACAGTAACCACTGGAATTCACGTATTTTCATGCTAAAAATCCGTTGCCCTGCTGTAAATACTCTTTAATTTTAAATACTGGCAAAATAACTAATCTAAGTTACCCGTTAAACGTGGACGAAATCGCGGGTTAATCCTAGTATAACAATAATATAGTGAATAGTCCTCATGACTTGGTTCGAAATCAGGTTAAAATGAGATTAGAAAAGCTACGCAAACGACGCCTACGCGAATAATTTCGGTATGTATGGAGCAATATCGAAGGAAGTAAGAGGCAACCGACACATCGATTACTCAACTTGTTATAATGATTAAGTTTCTAAGATATCTCAGTTTAATTACAACAGGCACTATAAGAAGCTCATCCTGCAGATTTACGGAGCATAGCTTTAGCCGCAAATGGCGTGCTTCATTCCGACTTCCAACCAAGTCAGTCAAAGTACCGTTATTCTCGAGTACTAGCAACCGCTGGTTGTATGCTGTTTGCTGAATTTGCAATAATCCAAGATGACTTCAGCACAACAATAACTAATTATTCATTTTGCTGAACGAGCCCATGACAGCTGTGACGGATTTTAGACGACTTCGTCAATTGACGCATCCTGGTACAGAATTATAGTTATAGAAGTTGTTCCTGCTCAAATGAGTCTGAATGTCATAGAGTCATAGGAAACAATAAGTTTTTACACATTCGCATCTATATTACAATTTTCTATATGTAATAATAAATTTGTAGAGGAGGGTTGATTTTGTATAATGAATTTAAAAAAGAGAAAACGTTATGGGGTTAATTCGGACCAGGAAATTCTGAAATACAATTTTATCTATTCGAGCATCCCATGAAAACTACTGGACGGATTTAAATGAAACTCGATACAGAGTTATCTTATATCGCGGGTCAACATTAAGGATATTTTTTATTATAATACATGATATCTTAGTGGGATAGACGAATATAGCAAAAAAGGTGGGCTGCTGTTATGTCTTTTGGTACCGCTGTTACAATTTACTAAGTAATAACAAAACGACGCCATCATGGCAACGCTAACGAATTTTCACTGGCACATACTAGTCTATAATATAATACGTCTGTGCAAGGGTAGAGTTTGTACAATTAATTTAAAAAATAAATAAAATCATTGAAATTAATCCGGACCAAGAGAATCCTAAAATAAAATTTTAAAAATTTATTTCTGGTTATCTATTAGTGTATTATCTACTACACTATATTATTAACGATTATCACACTCATCCTTACGTAATTTTAACTCTACGCCTTTGATTATGTATGTACGTACTCGCTTTTACAGCGCTATTACTAGTCCTTAGTAGAACTCTATGTCATTAAAATTAGATATTTGGAGTAGTTTTCTTCCTGCAGAATAATTCACGCTTTTCGTTTATTTTTGTTTATTGCAATTATCACACCTCTAAAACTAAATTAACGAAACCACACTTTACGTAACCGGTCATAACGGATGACTCATTTGATTTTTGTTTACAACTTACTTCTCACACTAGCTTAACGTATTCTCAAATTATATGATTATCGTTTACGCGCTAAAAACAATAGTTGGTAGCAAACGGTAAGTTTCATACAGACGGGAATCAAATATCGTTTTAGGCACTTAATTCGTGCGTAATTGGCGGTTTTTATTTCTGCAATTGATATGACGCAGACTAACTGAGACGCATTGTCAACGTAAACACCTGTGTGAGCAAGATCATGTTGTTGCAATCTACATTGCAACAAATCAGTTTGTTAGAAAGGTGCAGGGGCGGTGGGGCGCAACACCCATGCATTATTCAAGGCTCATTTCTATTCAACGCCGACAAGCCGACCGATAAAAACTTCTTGTTTGACAACTCAGACGCCTGCACCCTTTGTACTTATGTCATGTCCCCTACTCATACATCTATGGTCCTTTAACTATCTCAAACGTGTTTGTCACTTGTATTTATGAGTTCACAAAATATACATTTAACCAACTCATTGTTTTAAATTAAATTCAACTCTCGCTTCTGAAACTTACTTGCCCTATACCTGTTTTCGTTTTCATGCAAATGTCAAAGATGCATCTAATATACATGCACCATTTTTATGTATGAACATGGAAGTGAGGTCAGACTTGTTAACACTTGTTAGGTTAACACACGAATGAAGTACAAGTAATGGCCATTTTCAAAGACACTTCAATAGGACACAAAGAGGACTTCCTCGTATCTCCTTGAATTAATTAAAGTGGTAAATCTATTCATGTACGTTTATGTGCCGACGCCGACGCACGTCTGAGGTTAAAGATCAAACGAGTGTTTCGAACGACGCACCGCGGCTTAACAGCAGCCTGAAACTCAACACTAATCGCTGCAAGATCGATGCGCCCTACTTACTCAGGCCGCAATCAATTTTCTCTTTCTTATCAATAAGATAATAATATCACTACAATTACAGCAATTTAACTAAACTACCCATTAAGTGCATAAAATAAAGTGAAGGGAAATCCAAATACATATATTTTATACAATTCTTATCATTGAAAACATTCTCCTTACACTGCTCCTATTTCACCTAAAGTTCGTAAAATATCCTAGCATATAGCATACCTACCTAGTAAATGAATATCTGTTAGCTTAAAGTTGTATCTTAACGTGTTATTCATATTGAGTTAGAGTAATTTTGATAGGCTTCTTTAAGAACCTTAAAGAAGCGCCTATAAACTTACTCAACATGAATAAGACCGTACGTAAGTCTTTAGTTGTATTTACATCTTAATATTTCACGTTAGTCAAGTTTTGATTTATTACAACATTATTTTTAATTTGACATTTGACATTTTGCTCAAAGATGTCTTCTTGTAAAAGTCAAAACCGCAAACAGGTGTTGTGATAATTTTATTTTTATTAATGTTTTAAATTTAAAATTGTGTTTATTTCTTTCATAAGTAATCAGTTTGTTTGAAAATATCTTATAAATAAGTTTTTTTTTATCAAGCTCAATCGTAGTAATCATAAAGAAATTTAAAGAGTTACTTATTGCTGATATTATTTTTTTGTAATTAATAAATGTTTTGGCCGTTTAATAATAAACAGTCATGTAGCCATATTAATAGTTCCCAAGAACTCTGTTGGTTTTACTTCATATCAAGCGTTTATAATTGAAATCGTTTATGGAATTCAATTTTGCAACTCTGTTGTGGTTTCTTTATTTATGTATTGGTTTGAATGTTAGATCACAATCGAATGACAAAATGGAGTACCGGCAGCCCGTCTCGTCGGCCAGCGCCTGCGGGTAGTGCGGAAGCAGCCAGAACGAAACAACGTCGCCGCTGGCACACTGCCCATGACCGGCGGGACGGCTTTACAGTTATACACAAGGGTGCAGACAGACAGTTTGTTTTCACACCGACATTCAAAAGAAGAAAAAATAATGTATCTATCGTTTGAGAGTTTTCGCTTTTATTGTATCATCGCTCCGTTCGAAGATAGAACTGTAGTTAGGAAGAGCTAAAATATTCAGACATTTTTTAGTGGCGTTCTAACAGATTCAATCTGGGTTGTCTTAGTATTAATTCGAGTGGAAAGATATGTAGGCTCTTTTATTTTCCTTCTTATTCATAATATTCATACGAGATCATGCTCGTTAAAAATCATATTATTCATATTCGTATTTAGAATATCACTATTAAAAACTGTTTCTTTAACTCTTCTTTAATGAGCCTATAAATCTGGTATAACAATTACGAATAAGGGGGTAGGTAGGTAATCAGAAATTTCCTTTCAATGGAAACAATAAATAAGATGTTTTCCGACAATATTATCCTGTAAACACTTGTCTTTTATCATAATGTGGCAAGTCACTTAGCATATAGTTGCGAAATAACTTACAGTCGAAATCTTTGTTTAATTGTGCATAAAGTTTAATGTTACTTCTCAATATTTACTGCTTAGTGAAAAGGTGAAAAAGGGCAAACTATATCATTTCATGTATCGTTATTTAAGTAAAATAAGCAAACTTCGTAAGACAGTTGTATATTACTAACAATTAGTTTATGTTATACATTCACTTATGGTGTAAAATTAAAATACTAAATATAAAGCCAAGAGAAATACTGAGAGTGCAAAAACCATAAAAACCCTATCATTATTGAAGCGCTTATGGTAGCATCTTATTCTACGAATGCTGCGTTCTTTGTGCGAGTGGAATACGTCGGCGTTTGTTGTTTATTTGTCGATATTGCCTTTTATGTTATAATGATTTTGAACTAGGGATACCGAGTAATCAATTGTTGTATTGTATCACTCATAGACATAAGTTTTCCTTTAATTAATTATTACTTTTCAATGTTAAAGGTAAATCCCCGATGTCAGTTAAATACTTACTCATAGCTTTATAAACAAAAGGTCGTATAGATATGTAATGAGGGAGGTAAGAAAGTCATGTAACAAGAAAAATGTTATATTGGAACATTGTTGGATATAAGAATAAAAGTAGGACAAAAAGAGCTGGATGGATGGTGTGACAGAAGACATAATATGCTAAGCTAGAATAGAGCAGTATGGAAGGAAAAGATATAATATTGTGCTGAGCTCACATGATTGGGAGAAAGTGAAAAAATATATTTTTATAGACAAGGTTTATGCCTTGTTACAGAACAAGGGTAGAAAACAATGTTATAACAATTATTGAAAAGAACATTGATGATTCCTAATGTGACAGAGATCGTAAGCAAAAATAAAGGGATGCAATGTAGACCACAAATGCTTGCAAAAAGAGAAAAGAGACAGACCGAAGTTATCAATTAAAAGCCGTTTCTCAAAAAGATGACACCACCAACGTGTACTATACCAGATACACCATAACACCATTTCTTAATAAACAATTTAGATAGCATTTAATAATATTCAATTTCAACTATTTTTTGGACGTGTAAACATGGTACTTCTCTTGCAACTAATTTGCATATTTTCCTTCTGGATGGACGTATTTATGTAACAAAATATACGAGTATAAGGAAGTACGTGCATTGAAACTGTTTCAGGACAACCCTATTCCCCGCGTACAGTACATTGTGTAGTAACAGTGGTCGGTAGCTCGGAGCTCTGACGCGAAACTCATGTAACCACAATAAACTCGTGACGCCATCGCGCGTCTATATACAACACTTGCTCTGACAGAGCTTTTTATTGCAACCATTAGAACGATTCATTCTATATTCGTCTTACATGACTCATGCAGTTTAATAGAATTGTTTCAATTTATGTTTTATAAAAAAAATACGTGGACACTGTATAGTTCGACGCTATGTCGTAAAAGATCATTTATTAACGCATACTGTTCTATTTAGATAAATAGAAAATCCTTTATTGTTCACCGCATACACATATAGTAAATTTATAGTCATTTCATGTAAAGGCAGGAACAAAGGGCGGTCTTATCTCTTTAGAGCGATCTCTTCCAGACAACCCGGGCTGTGGATTGTGTGAAAGGAATCGAAAGTGTGACGGTGGTATGCAAATTAAATACATGTAAATAGGATATATAAATATAACACACTACATATAACTAGAATTAATAAATAAAAAGAAAAAAAATAGTCGATAACACATATTAATATACTATATTAATATATAGGTATATACCAATAAGTTAATTTAAATAGACATTAGATATTTATTAGAGTGTGAGATAATATTCTCTTACAAGTTTTTTGAATATGTTGAGTAATTTTGCCTTTCTTATGATTTCCGGTCTTTTTTACTTTTTCTTTTGTCAACGCTACGTTATCTCTCATATGCTTATAATCTCAAAAAAAAAATTGTAACGTGTGTAAATTTATTGTCGACTACCAATACGGGGGAAATTCGCTGAGGGTGTGTGGGAGACGCCACGTTGGGATGACCATCCGAATTGGGATACCCACTAAAACACCTCGGTGTTCCTTACTTCGTCCTGTGCCAGGGCCACGGGAAAATGGAAGCAGTACCAACTCCGCGTGCCCTGGCATGTGTCTGAAAACATCTGACGGAACTGATATTAAACAATGCTGCAAAACCTGCAATTACTGAAATAATTCTAAAATGTGAAAACATTGTTTTGCTTGAAACTAATCTGCGGGTATACATATCTACTAATACGTAAATGCGAAAGCTATTTTGTTTACACGTTTCAATAAACTGTCGCTAATGACATTCGTTATAAATTATTTATAGTAGTGTTTTAATAGTAACTAGGATATGCCCGCAAATTCGTCCACGCTTGACTTGAAACTCGCGGGTTTCCCGGAACACAGCATTTAAAAAGGATGTAAGCTATTGTTTTAGTGGAAACTGGGGAGGAATAAGCAAATATTTATGCATCCGAACAACCTCAAACCGCTCACGGGAAAATTACCAGGGATAAAAAAATCACCCATTTTATGCCATTAAATTTGCTATTGGACAGTAAAAAAATCACATTGGAATTCGTATTTTTTTAATCTGGCAATTTTAAACTATTACCAGTGAAATTTCTGCCGGATTCCCAGGATAAAAAGTATAGCAGAGTTTAAGTGTAAGAATTAGCTGTCGATCAGCGAAAACCGCATTGAAATCGGCCCAGCAGTTTTTACGTGAATCCCGAACAAACAGACAAGAAATCTAAAAATATTGTATCGTGTGTTCTCCATCGTTTATATAGTCTATTCCAGTTGATTTTTTTAATAGCTTCAATGTACAGACACGGCCTGTTTAGAAATTTATAATATTATAGACTAGCTGTGCCTGCGACGTCATCCGCGTGGAATTTGTTTTCAAAACCCCTGATTTTGAAACATTCTTCATTGGTGCTCCGCTCCTATTGGTCTTGGCGTGATGATGTATAGCCTTCCTCGATAAATGGGCTACCTAACACTGAAAGAATTTTTCAAATCAGACCAGTAGTTCCTGAGATTAGCGCGTTCAATCAAACAAAAAAACTCTTCAGCTTTATATATTAGTATAAGATTTATGGTTAGTATAATTCAATAGATTTATTTAATACTAATACACAAAATGATAAAACGGTCTCGGTGACGCACTATAACACTACATATTAGCGGATTAGATTTAATAGGTCATTTTTAAAATAATCAATTCTTTCATTCTTTTATCTTTTTTCATTTCCTGTTTTTAATTTAATTAGTGGATTGTAAAGTATTTACTAACAAGCATTGCGGATATTTATATGTGGAAACAGTTAAATGGTTATAGATATTTTAATAGTATGTATTTAGCTATAAACTGTTTGTTTTCAGAATAAAATAATCCTAGTTTAGTTGGTTTTGTAAAGGCACCAATATTGTTATTTTTGTTTAGTAATCTCCTGATCACGGGGTTGCCTGGAATAAATCTTGTAGAGCAAATAAGGCCACCTATAATTCCAATTTATCTATGTATAAATCTATGTTCAACTTCATCACGAACAATACAAAAAAAATCATTCATTTATGTATACTTCGAAGACAAAGTCATCCCAGTAAGAAAGAGTTTTGGCGGGAACTGAAAGAGGACGTTGTGCTGTACAGTTTTATTTTCTAAAAATGTGTAAAATTATTCTAAAATGAACAATAGTTATAGGATGTTGTTAGTTTTTGAGTAGTAATTATGTGTTTTTGTGAGAAATGTGAACTGTATAGCCAAATGTGGCCTTTCGAGTTTTCACAAGAGCTCCGTTGAATGGCGTTGGTTGTAGCCTACAATACAACTGCGCTACTATACGAAGACTTATTATACATCAGAATTGGCTCTATGGACTAAAGATTCCCTTGCCTGCCTTCGTGGCGAATTCTACTACCACTACTACCAGTAAATATTATCTTACTACTTACTTATCGTTTTACAAAAAAAGGTGTATGACCAGTTTATCGTGGAATATGCTACATAACTTTTGGTACCGGATATAAACAGGATATTTAATCACAAAATATAAGGTAGTTTCGAAAATTTACGTGAGGAAAAACCGCGTAACATTCTCTAGTCGATAATAAGTTTAAAATTTACAACAAACACACTATGAATGAATGCAACTACGCCTTATAATAACCCGCATAGTAAACGCGCTGGTGATTGTCTATTTCGTAACTGTTGGGATCGTGCAAGCTGTCGCAGCCGCTTATTCGCTAATTACTGCTATCAGTTCCACTAGTAAATTTCTCAACCCAACGACACTAAAAGAAATCACTTTACTAAACAAACGAATCCAGCGATTCAAGTCATAAATAATAAAACTAGATTTAATCCCGGCGGCATCGCCGCTCGCGTGAACGATATTATAACCAATATAAAATAAAATATTCTTAACTATCATATTATTTTCCAGGATATTTATCGCGTGTATATCTCCGTTACATTATTCTCTATACGCTCTAAATTGCTATCTCTAATTTGGAAATAAATGCCAAAATTTAAACGAAAACCGCTAT
This sequence comes from Dendrolimus houi, assembly GCA_039645545.1. Taxonomy (NCBI): domain Eukaryota; kingdom Metazoa; phylum Arthropoda; class Insecta; order Lepidoptera; family Lasiocampidae; genus Dendrolimus; species Dendrolimus houi. Next base: position 19,198,101 of record CM077119.1, on the reverse strand, counting down.
CTTTTTCTCATAGTGGTCAACGTATTAGACGTAGAAGGTAATGAAAAACAAGAATGGGAAGTCAAGAAAACCACTCAGTGCACTGTATACATGTTATGTATGGCGCCATAGCCTTGTTTTTTCGCCTTTATATAGTCCATTGCAATACAGAAATTCTACTAATCGTTCCCGGCAACATTTCGCACATGCCGCATACGTTGTTACTGTGGTAAATGTGTGTAATTTAACCAACTGCTGCCTTTTTGTCTCGACATAAACTTCTATAAGGGTTAATTTGATTGGTCGATTAGTCGTTCGATAGACAGCATGCGGGGACTCTTCGCAAGCGAGGTAACCAATGAAATTCATCATATTAAGCATGCCGGGTAAGCGGAATCGTACACATTTGTTTAGTGCCCCGCTTTCAAACGAGTCCCAAAAGGTCGCTATAGGACTGACAGCACCCCGAATGCGGGCCTCGTGGACCAACGAAAATGGCTCCTACGTACGGGCCTTATGGCATGAATAAGTAGAAATCTATCGCACCCCGCATGCAAGTTTTACCAACCGGTGAAATTGAACTTTAAGATTTGAAATGCAATCGTTGAATATTCAATATTAAGACCTTGGAAAAAAATTTCAAGCGCAATATTTCACAAGTCATGTTGTCAACTTTTACTGCTTGTATCATTATACTCTTATAACAACTGATAATTAAAAGCTAGCTGTGCTCAGATTGTAATTCATACCTTATTTCATACCTCTGCAAGATATGAAATAAAATATATACATACAGTTTTAGAGCGTTATGACCCCACGGACCCAGAGTTTCCATCCCAAACGCCGCAAATATGTAACTATTTCCGATGGCGGTGAACTTGCGGCGCTTGAGGGCCTCCTGTTTGGCTGCAGCAGAACCGCCGGTAGCGGACGTAGTTGAAAAATGCGACGCCGCATTTAACTTTTATAAATTAAGTATTTAAGAAAAATATCGCATTCATGTTACCATCTAATCTAAAAGAACTAGTAAACAATTTAAATATAAAGTCACTAAAAGTTAATTAATACTAAGATAGTATCCATTAACACCTTTCTTAGTGTCTCATAGTCATTCATGATTAAGCATTATGCAAATAACAGTTTTCAATTAAATGTTGGGATTTATTATATAATCACAGACTGACACTTCAATTTTGTTGTTATAGGAAATTATATATATTGATATCCGAAGTGGTGCTATAGTGAAAATGACCCTTAAGCGCCTTTATTCAAGCATGGTATGAACATATTAAAGCAATGGTTTTTAAAGCGTGGGGTCTCGGAAAGGATAGGGGTAGAGGGATAAGTAGAACCCGTCGGCTTTTTACTCTCCCGACCTTGCAGACGTTGGACGGTGCAGATTTCTTTAGTCATAATCTATACACATAAGTATAGATAAATAAAATTATAGTGACTCTTTTTAATGTCAAAATTACAGCTTTTAACTAATTCCATATGAAATTATTTACAATATGTATCTAATAAACAATTTTTGTCTATCGGTCTGGATGCCTGGATGTAACGGCTGGATCGATTTTGACGGGACTCACTGGCAAATAGCGAATGTTATAGGGAGTAACTTAGGGTACCTTTAGTTTTATTAGGGCTCCGCGAAAACAAATTTCACGCGGTAGAAGTCGCGGGCACAGCTAGTACTGAAACACAAAAACACGTGTATATTTTCTTTATATCTATCTACATTCATTTACGGCCCAAAAAATAAGCATGACCTTTCCGCATTAAAGTTAGCGTCGTTCATACTAAACTTTGGAGATGAGTCACTGATTTATTTATGTAAGATTTTAAAAGTCGATTAAATTGGGGAAAAATGAACATCGTGAGGTTTTCGTCATATATTAACTCTTACCAGCGATGATAGAAATAGGATGCTTTTATCCCGGAAATTTGATCAGTTTCCGCTGGATAAGCATCTTTAAGTTCACGCAAAGATTTTCCGTAGAAAATCTTGTTTAATAAAAAAAAACAGAATATAGTATAATCTTAATAATATTTTTAAACTTATTCTTTGCACCATCTAATGATATGAACTAATGGCCCGTTACCATATCTTCTCAACCGTTCATTTGATTTACTATCGGTTAAAATGTGACATAAGGGTCATACGAGTAAAGTCAAAATTTAACAGATAGTACGGGAACTAAATGAAACCGGCCATTAAAAGAATGATGCAGGAATTTAATCGCCGATATTTGAGGAAAATGTACCGTTGATAAGATTCCATTTATTGTAATTAATGAATAATTTAGCATGCAAAGTTATTGAAGCGAGCTCCCCATGTGGGTACTTCGAATAGGAGTAAATCACCAAACATAGGGTCGCGCCCCCACGCGGCCGTCGCGCGACGCTCGCCATCACAATCTATGCAAATCGCGGCTTCAAACTTATTGCTCTCGCCTCGCCTTCTTTCCAAATGCATACTAAATAACCAACCACGCTAGTTTTCGTTCAGTTTTTCACTTAACCGTCTACACTACGTTTATTTAAATGGAAATATAATTGTTTACCTACAATAGCACGAGCGTAACAAACTGCTGCATAGAAAATTTAATTGTGTTATGTTAGTGTTAAAACGTAACGGTTACTGTCAAAATTAAAATTCTCCTTTTATTATACTTATTAATTAAAATTCTTCATTTTAAAGTTGCCAATTAATGCGGCGACTTTTCCTCTTCTGTGAATAATTGCAAACGTAGACAATCGTAAACTATGTGATGAATTTAGGTAATTGAATTTAAATTGACTAGTTTCTAAGAGAACAATGTAGGCATTCTCATGGTGTTCTCAGAATAAGACAGAATGTAACGAGAGATTTCCCTCCTCCCCCTTCCGCATTAATGCTACTCGCGTTGCAATCCAATTATACCTGATACCACAGAGAAATATTATTGCACTGATTTACCATACCAAGATGATTACTGTGAGAAATGTAAACAGACCACAACAACAGCCAACTATGGTTTTAAGACATGTATAAGTTGTTAACCATAATCTAGAATGACGTTTGAATCCTTTATAATAAACCTCATGACTGTACCTACTTACAAATGCACATAAAATAACGATGGCACATTAAACTTACTTGGAATTGTGTTGTTAGCACACGAGCAACCAATTTAACAGCCTAAAATATTCACATGTGTCTAATCACATTTGGGCTATTGCGTAAGTAATTGTTATTCATAACACACTATTGATAATCCCCTTACGTAAGCTTGAAGCGCTTTGGCAATTTCTACTTAATTATCAATATTTAAATCTGCGAAAACCAATTTAAATTCAAAATATTTTGTTTCAACAAATTCTATTGAAGAACATTTTTTGAAAGACTCATATGTAAGTCAAAAATGTCTACTATTATATGTACACCGGTAAGCAAATACAAGATAATTCCTAGCAAGGTATGCCTTGCTAATGCCGATAAGGGACACGACGGTATTAAATGTCATTGAATGATTAAACTTTACGTGTATATGGATGATCATTTTGCTTGATTCATCCAAAGACAGAAATGAACCGTCTAATATCGACTTAAGACTTTTTCTTAATGTTTGATTTATTTTTAAATTATTCATATATTTACAATACAATGACTTTATAAACTAACTAGAATATGCTCGCGACTTCGTCCACGGTTAACTTGCAATTCCCGTGGGATTCCTGTGACACATAGTAACGCAGCATTTAAAAAAAAAAAGTAAGATATGCTATCGTTTTAGTGAAAACTCTGTGGGAATAGGTAAGCTAATTTATATGTACCCGAACTATTACAAATCGCTCCCGGGAAAATTCTCTTGGGATTCCCGGGATAAAAAATATCACACATTTTATTACATAAAATTTACTATCGATTAGTGAAAAAATCACATTGGAATTATAATTTTTTTTCAATCTGGCAATTTTAAATAATTTCCAGAAAAATTCGCACGGGATTCCCTGGATAAAAAGTAGCATAGATTATAAGTCTAAGAATTTGCTGTCGGTCAGAGAAAACCGTATCGAAATCGGCCCAGTAGTTTTTACGTGAATCCTGGACAAACAGACAAGCAATCTAAAAAAAATGCATCGTCTTCTCCGTCGTTTATATAGTCTATTCCAGTTGTTCTTTTTAAATAGCTTTAATGTACAGACACGGCATATTTAAAATTTTATAATATTATAGTAATAGTAATATTATAGATAATAGATACAATAAAGGAAAATTTAGTTATATTGTATTCTACCCATAGTCCCTCAAACTATAATAAGTAGAATACTGAGCCCAGGTCACGGTCTTAATTTTTGTTTTTCCGTTTTCTTAATATATTTCACAATATCTTTTATAATAATTATGTTCCAATCTCAATGTTATAGTTTTGAAAATTTTTGTATCGTCCCGAATTCTGTTTCAAATGTCATTTGTAATGTACAAGTGATCATTGAACCTTCGCGAATGTCTACAGCAATTGCCTCCCGCTCTCCCAACGCAGCTGCGTCTCAACACAGCGCAACCGTTAGTTGCCACTAATTGCACAGCACCGACTATTACCACTTAATAGCTTTTTATAGCGTCCATCCGCAAAATAAACAATATAGCCCCTTCAAGCTGAGCCAAACTTCCTGTCGAGTATCCATCTCGAAATGCATAACACTCGAACGAATCTATATAACGTAACCGATTTCAAAGCACTCAAGATGTTCGCAACAAACTTGTTGCACGCTAAGAGCGTACCTAGCATAGTCATAAACTTGTTATACTCTCTGTCGGCAACATTGCCGGCTTCAGTGCAGTTCAAATTAATTCGATTATCAGCGCACCTTGATCTCGCTAAAGCTCTCAGATTCCCTTCATTAGGTACCTACATGCGCGCCTCTGTGGTATAATCAAACAACATGATTTAACGTGGATCGGTACTAACTAATATTTGTTGAGGGTCGGTTACGCGGCGCTAACATGTTTTGCTTACTAGAAAGTTTTTATATCACAATAGCTGATTCCCGCGACCTCGTCCGCGTGGTGCGGTTTTTTAACTATCCCACGGGAACTCTTTAATTTTTCAGGATGAAAAGTATTCTATATGTTGACCAGGGATATAAGCTACCACCATACAAAATTTCATTTCAATCGGACGAGTCGTTTCGGAGATTAGCCGGTACAAACAGAGAAACATAAAATTTAAAAAAAATCTAAATTAGTTCTATTTCACTTCTTACATCCCCTGACTCGGTTTTTGGCATTTTTTTTCATTGTACAGAAATTCGACCTCAACAGTTTTATTATTATAAGTATAGATTTTATAATATATAGATAATAATTATATTAATGTAATCATATTGGAAAACTAGCGGATGCCCGCGACTTCGTCCGCGTGGTGCTGCTTTTTAACTATCCCACGGGAACTCTTTAATCTTTCGGGATCAAAAGTATCCTATATGTTGACCAGGGATATAAGCTACCACCATACAAAATTTCATATAAATCGGTCCAGTCGTTTCGGAGATTAGCCGGTACAAACAGACAGACAAACAGAGAAACAAAAATTTTGAAAAAAATCTAAATTAGTTCTTCTTACATCCCCCTGACTCGGTTTTTGGCATTTTTTTTCAGAAATTCGACCTCTACAATTTTATTATATGTATAGATTATACTATTACTGAATATTCTGAATACAGTATTTTCAAACTCACGCAGCGTGCTTGGAAGTTGGTCATGAATTCATTGTTTTTGACGTGGTCGTGTGATATTGAACCACAATAGGAAAGAGTTCAGGTCACGTTTCAAGTCTCTACGGAGGAGGAATATTAAAACGTCGAAATATATTGAATGGGTTGAGTTTTTAGAATTCTTCCTTATACAGATACATATTATTGAATAATAATGCAAAGGAACAGCTTTCTCGCTTTGAATTTTAATATGGAATTAGCGCGTATAGAAGGTAAAACTATCTCTGCGAATATTTATAAAGTAGTTAAGGCAATTAATGAACGTGAGGAAAGTCGGTCTTGTTAAATACACATGTGCCACATATTTTTTTGCAACACTTAATCAATAATATCAGTAACGGCACATCATAAGACGAGAGTAATATGCTTTGGACCTACATAACCGGCGTAGTGTGGCTGCACACCTATCGTGTCGGTTACATCAGATCCTTGTATACATAGGGTTGCCTTTTCCGTTAGTTTTCACCTGGGTGGTAATAATATACTTAAGCCTAACGAAATTTGATTCAATATCAAAAATAAAGATAGCAAGGTTATTGAACACGATCTAATAATTAATTTGATTGATTCATCTTTACAAGAAATTTTGATAAAGACAGTCCGCTTATACATATATTTTGCAGTTTCAAAGTAATATGCAATTCAAATGCGTATTGGGAGCGCAAGTGCGGTCACCCAAGGTACCGCAACAGGGCAATTCGTTTATTGCGCACTTTACGCTTCTGTGGTTACTTGCCGTCCGTTCTTATCTCTTTAGGTTGCGCCGGCCACGTTCCGCGCTAACGCCTCTTCTTTACGCCATACCAAATGTAAGTTGAACGTCCGTTTTGCAAAATCGAACCATCAATTTCAAAATGAAGTGAAACTTTTTCCGTCATTTGAATAGACTTGTGATGCTATCATTATTGATTTATTTCTCAATGACCAGTGTGTATACCAACAATCACCTCTGATGGGCATATATGAAATAGACTGAAGATCGTGAGATAATAATCGTGTAAAATTTAAAGCTTAATTACTAAATCATTAAAAGACAAACACACAAATTCTATATCCCCAAGCTAAGGAAGCTTGGGTTATGGATAATATAAAATAGATCATACTGGGGCCGACCGCAGATAACCAGACCAAAGTAAATAACGGAAAGTTCGTTTACAAAATTTATAATGTCAGGAATCGAACTCGCAACCTCTGCGTGTCAGCGACCTAGCAAAGGGGTCGTCAATATTTATAAATATTAAAAGACAAAGACCTAGATTTATGAAGTGATATGAGAACTTGTAGTGTGGCAGATGACGAAGAAAATAATTACATGGTACGGAAAAACAGGACATACTGTACCGATCGACAATAATATGAGACGTGTGTATCTATAAAAAATATCTAAAAGTACGATGCTGATAACAAGTGGGTTTTATTTTTCCAGAAAATTAATATATCTCCCAATATTTTAATATTTACAAAAGAGCGAGGTTCACAAGGGTTCAATTTTGGTAAATAGTGGCTCGCTTGGTTCTGTTGGCACTCAATCACTCAGTACATAGTGTCCAGTGACATATTACTTTATATTCAGGAGAGAGGCTGTCGGGCGTCGCCATACGACATTATTTACATATAAGTCGTTGTTCCTGCGCTCATTCATGACTGGGTTCGCTCAGACCACGCTGATTTATCGCCTTAATTTCATAAGTATCTCTTTGTTGCCATGGCATCTACCTATATCATATTCGAGGCAATATGTTGACTTTATTGGAGACCTTGGAGTATTGAGAGGTTGGGCCAAATTTAGAAGTCTCCAATATGGTCATATTCATTATCTGTATTACTTTATTTTTAATAGCAATAAAGTGGAATATTTATATCTATTTATGTACAATAATTGTACTGGCAGCCATATAAAGTGGAGTAAAAGAAGAAAAAAATCGCTTATTGTTAAGTAAATTAGTACAATAATTAAATTTTAAATAACTATACTAAATAAGTTTGCTAAATATTTGATTAAAATAACAACTGCCTAATTAAAATTATGCTTCTTTAATCCAGAATCTTTTAATTAATTTACATAATATAATATTCCTACTACTATTATATTTGTCATAATAACTTAGTAGAATAAGTAAAAACTCTATATATTTTTAGAAGTTAATCATCAAACGCACAATTAAACCAAGCCAAAAATAGTTTCAGAATTATCCATGATATAACTACACACTGAATCGATTTGAATATTTAAAACAAACCAGCTGCAGGTATATTTGCTTGGCGTTTGTATGTTTCGAACCTAGGGGTATATATATATATATATATATATATATATATATATATATATATATATATATATATATTATATATATATATTTATATATTAAAAAAAGTTTATTTTATATTAAAATTTTTTTTATAAATTTTATTTACATTTGACTAAAGTATGTAGGTGCCATTTTGTTGGATAACTTTTTGCCAACTTGTAGGTAGGGACGTGATCCCATTGCTATAAAAATTTTGGGACTTCTGATCAAAAAACTGCGACAAGTGGTTTTGGCAGTCCTCTCGTGATGTTAACCTGCCACTGCCTAAGGAATTCTGCAGAGACCGAAACAGGTGAAAATCTGAAGGTGCAAGGTCAGGACTATACGGCGGATGCATTAACACCTCCTAGCCAAACTCTCGTAATTTTTGCTGAGTGGCTAAAGATATGTGAGGTCTAGCGTTATCATGGTGAAAAACCACACCCTTCTGTTGATTAATTCCGGCCGCTTTCTCTCAACTTTTTGTTTTAATCTCCTCAGTTGTTCGCAGTACAGTTCAGAATCGATGGTCCTGCCTGGCGGTAACAGCTCATAATGAATAATGCCCTTCAAATCCCACCATACACACAGCATCACCTTATTGCGAGTTAAACCGGGCTTCGCCACAGTCTGTGAAACCTGACCGGCCTTTGGCCACGATCTTTTTCGCACGTTCTTGTCGTACGTGATCCACTTTTCATTACCAGTTATCAGCTTCTTCAAAAATGGTTCGGTTTCATTGCGTCGTAATAAAGAATCACAAATGAGTACACGGTTCATTAGGTTTCTTTCAGTGAGCTCATGAGGCACCCAAATATCGAGCTTTTTTGTGTACCCAGCTTTTTTCAAACGCGCCAAAACCGTTTTGTGGTCTATTCCCAGTTCTCCAGCTACATCGTAACTACTAATATGCCGATCTTGCCCCACTTTTTCAAAAATGGCATCAATTTTGTCCGTAACAGGGCGACCAGAGCGACGTGCATCTTTGATATCAAAATTTCCGGATTGAAAACGCTTAAACTAAATTTGCGCTACTCTCACAGATACTGAATTAGGTCCATAAACATCACAATTTTTTTTCGCGGCTTGTGTTGCATTTTTACCTTTTTTGTAGTAAAATTTTAATGCATTTTTACCTTTTTTGTAGTAAAATTTTAAAATGTATCGAATTTCTTCATTAGATTCACTCATTTTAACAATAAGAAAAACAAATGAAAATCACACATTTCCCTAATTTGAATTTGGAATTGTCTTCTTTGAAATTAAAACTTTTTAATGATACCAAAACCAGCCAGATACAAATGGTATAGCCAAAGAGATCTTATTGCAAGTTCGTACATACTATATGCGAAAAGACTTTTTCCCCAACCTATTATATACATATAGCTATAATTATACACTTATATATTTAATAATTTCATATCAAAGAAGCATATTCAGTACAGTAATACATATGGTAATTTTTGCACAACTGATATTGTATTGTAATACGATTCATGATATTTACCGAGAACTGGCAATCCGAGTCTCTTAATTCACAGCTGGTGAGCCCACAGCGACGCGACAGTGATTCATTATCTTAAAATTAAATACATACCATTATTATTATATATGTCTCTATCAGTACAGTTCAATTTAGTAAAACAATATAATGGCATTTACGCTTATTGTAACTGACATTTCACAAAGTTGGCAAACGTGTACGTGAGTCATAGGTGCGCTCCCAAGATCATCTCTATTGAACCTCCTAGTGAGTAGTGCTTGAAACTCGAAAGAGAAAATTGGCATTGACGCAAGAAAAAAGTGAACTAATTGAGAATACACATAATTCTTGAATATTTTGGGCTACTTTAGCAGTGATTCAGAAAGATCCGATTTTGATATCATGCCAAGTTAATTCATGATCAGGATTTATTTATTATTCGTCCAGCTTCACGACCAATTTCTGAGAAAATCTTTTTAAGAGCGGACACAATAACAGTTAATTGTTTATGTTAATCACACTCCAACTTCTTTTACTTTACAGTGTGAAATGTAACAAATAGATATTTTAAGTTGTTTAATGCGACGATGATCTCAAGTGACAAGATTACGTTGACTGTTTTGTTTTTGGCCGATTCCTATATCTTGCTATCCATTCACTTGTCTTACTATCGGCTGAATTTTAATATTACTTGTATTATGCTTACGTCAAATTTTAACCGGTAGTAAGGCAAATTAAGATATAAAAACCGGCCATATATGGGTACGGTGACAGTTCGCTGTGTTCTATTCACAGCAGCAATAGATAATATACGTAGATCAAGTACTTTCAATTGGAATCTGTACTATCGTAGTAAGACAATATAAGATGATATTACTTTCATCTTTCTTTTTTAGTTTACTAGAATCACAGTTATAACGTATCCGTGGTTTTGCGGGGTTTTTGAATAATAAAGGGCGGAAAAATAAAAATCACAAAAATGCTTCGACGTCACAATGCAATAATTGTATTGTGACGTCAATGTACCCGTTCAGATTTTTGTAATAAAACCGCATTTACTGGTCTGTTTCCATAGGATAATAAATACCAATATTGTCGTGGGACGTCAGCGTTCACAGTAAAGGGCACCAAAATGACAGCATTTAAATCGCCCGAATCTAATTTCAGTATGGAAAAATTATTTTAATGTTAATATTTACCATTTTTAGTTTAATTTTTTACTACCATTTATTAAGATAAATATTAAATAATCCGTGACCACGGCTACTGAAAAGTGGCCGAAATGTCGAAAAATAAACATCAAATAAAATAGTTTTATTATAAATAATAAAATTGATTAAAATACATACATGAATAAAATAAAATATGTATCCCTATTCCCAAGACATGCCAAGAGCAAGATTATATGGCGCACGGTCCACGTGGTGGCCGCAACCGCATCAATCGCCTTTGTCCCGTACAAGTCACATCAATTTATAAACATTTAACCGTTAAATAAACATCGTTATGTATAGTGTAAAATACGCATGCGTAAATGTAATTCGCGGTAGCATAGATGTTAGTTCGTATACATGCGATTAATAGGTAAGAGATAGAAATATATTGAACAAATAATAAAAACCGTTGCCCCATTTCATAGCTACTAAACTGAATAGCGGGTTCTGTCTATTGAATAATTAAGCGGACGGGACGACGAAATTAAACTCCAACCGAGTACGTGTTATTGATTTGATAATTTATTACCGTACGAGCACAAAATAGCTGGCGACGTAAAATGCATGAGTAAAATAATGAGGCGTAAATAAAATGTAACGTGACCGTTAATAACTAATAAGTTACAATGTGAGGTAGAAATTAATTAATTTAAAATGTATTAATGAGTTACATAACTGGCCCTTTATGATGGAAACCAATTTTATGAAAACCGCACGGTAGGCCGATTTGAGCAAACCCGTGGAGCACTGGACGGTCAACCGAAAATTAATTAACATACTTTGGTGCGCAACCCTCGCCGTGGACGCGGTGCCGCCGCTCACAGGTGGCCCGGCACCCCACCCTAGCGCTACAACCCACACGGCACAGGGCTGGCCTTACCAACTTAGCACACGGGTGTGACTATCCGAATATATGGTTATGTTTATTATTATATCAAAAATCTCTTAACGTACTACTTACTCGCGACAACTTTCCACAAAGAGATTGTGCTTATCAATATTTATCTTGTTTTTCACTCAATTTTATAGGTGGGGGGCCCTCATCTGGGATAATGTTAAACTTATAGGCCGATTCACGCAGATGTGGCGTTGGGTGTAATGCGTTATTTATGATGCGATATAATTTTTAATTGTTTAAGACGTTACATATTGACGAATAGCGTTGTATATGTCACTGTAAAAGCCCTTTCACAGTAATATATATACACGTAATGTGCCTGCCTATTCGTTAACTGTACTATTTTTAATTCTATATAAATAAAACGCACAGTCAATAACTTTAACATTATCGCAGGTGCGGCTTCAGCATAATGGAAGCGTATTTGTTTAATGACCGCAAATCCTCTGGGTTACACACTTTTGGGCATGTCACGTCGCTAGACTGTAAAAACACATAAGTTTAGTTATCCCATGACAATAATAAAACATCGAATGGCATATGTCTAGTTAATTTCACAATTTTATTACAATAAACTGAGTTTTCAGTTTAATTTTTAGTAGGTACAATTGATTTTACAATTGAATAACATAATTTATATTTTTTTTATTGAATGTGTTCAGCAGACAGGCAGAGTCGGCCATCCTGACGGGAAGAGCTTACCGTCGCCTATGAACATTTGTAACACCAAAGGTGCTACTAATATGCCGCCCCTCTCTGAAGGGAGACTGGAGCCTGCCCGCTAATGCCGGAACATAGCTCAAGGTTGTTATGGAGGCATTTTTAAACCAGGAGTGGTAGCCAGCCAGGCGGGTAAATACCCTACCACCTGGCTGTCGGTTGTTTTGTCGCCTCTTATAATACGCCGCCCGGCCCGGTCGCAGTAAATTGTGTTCTTTCTCCGTTTCTGCATGGGTAAGATTATGGTTTGATACAAAAATTTATTAAGTATTTTTTATTTGACATTCAACAAGCGTAAACCCTATAAAATGTGATACGATGTGCAAATTGTTTTACTATCTTTTCAATCTGTACTCAATTTACTGATACTCGATTTATTCCCCGAAATTATATTTTTGGAACATTTAAACTCTTTTTTCTTGTATATTTTCTTATTTATATCTTCTTTCTTGATTTATAATATATTAATAAATCATCTGTTTAGATTTAGGTGTCTTAAATGTTGGCGTTGTTTATGAAGGCTGGCAATACGTCTTCATCGGACAAGTTCCTAGTGTTGCAAAAGACCATAAGCGACGGTGATTAATTACTTTCTATCAGGTGGGCCAGTTGCCTGTTTCAAGTCATAAAAATTGTCTGTAGGATATGTACCCAAAGCTTACACAAGCGAAGCCGGATGACATAATTAATTTAATCTACTTTAAACAGTTTTTTGAATATTTTTTATACAAGCGAAGCCGTGTAAAAAAACCTGTTCGAATTCTATATTATATCATAATTGATTTAATGATATATTTGATGGTGTATTTGTTTTTATTAGATTTTGGAACAGCACGCGATATGTGGGGGCCACGTTTAAATTACCGGTATTATTTCATTCTTAATGCTAAATGCATTCCATATAGAGGAATCGCGTGCAACTTATACAGTCTTAAGCGTTTATTGAATATTTTGTTGATATTTTTATACTTACAAAATTACGATTGCATTCGCATTCATATTTTGTATAATACTTACTAAAACATAAATGTTTATTAATAAATTAATTAAAAACCACATGTGTGCGACGACTTAATATGTTTTTATGCAGAGTAGAGAAAAAAATGACGAATTATATGCAAACTATTTAAATTATGTGTCTACATTTAGTTCTACCCAAAAGCTATATAAAATTTCGTACGTCATACTTTGGAAACGACGGAGTTTCACACGAAGTTGCATTCCCTTTTTCATCCCCTTAGGGGTTGAATTTTCAAAAATCTTTTCTTAGTGCGCACCCACAGTATAGAAAAAATGCAAATTTTCATGGTCGTAGCTCCACTAGTTTGGGATGTGCGTTGATATGTCGGTCAGTCAGTCAGTGAGATCAAGCAAATGTACCCAGCATATGTATAGATTATTCACAAACTCATATACCTTTTTATGAATACCTAACCTACCTATCTACGACATACAAACCGTGCACATCCACGATACAAACCGAGCACATCCACGTTTAAAACACGACGAATAACTGGATAGATATACAAGTTCTATAACAAGTTAAATTAATATAACGACGCAAAAGTTAGATAGTCGATAGCGCATGTATCAAAACATGCATATTTATGAAAAAGACAAACGCTTTATTATAAATTAAAATCGTGCTGCTTAGGTATTATAGCTGATAAAACTATAAACATTTGCCACACAAAGGTTTCTGTGTTATTACGTGGTCAAATACTGTCACAGCAGTTTTGTCTCTACTCGATGACTAACATAAAGTACCATACGATATCGACTGTACTGGCACCATCTATTAATACAGTAAACCTTTGTGCTACCTACTCAAAGACGATGCGCTATAACTGCTAAAACCATTTTGGTGATTTATGCAAAATTATGATACATTCTACATCGTTTACAATTTGATTATCAACGCCAAGTTCATGATTATTTACTTAGACATTCCTCGTTGGATCCTGCAGAAATTATCTAGTTTTCCGGAATAAAAAAATATAATATAGTAAGTTCATGCAACTTGGTACAAATCTCGAAATATCGCGCAACTAATAAATAAATCATTATTAATGTTTACCAATACAACACTGATCGTACAAATGTAAATTTTCTGTCTGTATTTTCAAAATAAATGTTAAAATGTAAGTAAAAACCGCCATTTTTACGATGTCTAACTAACAATGACGGCTTTTAGAATTTTTATCTGTCAGTTTGTCTCTAATAGTCTCCGAAACTATTCTACCACCGGACAAGCAGACATACGAGCTCACACCACCGATATATGGTAGAAATACCAATAAAGCGGACGAAACCCTATTAATACGTGCCGTTGAAGAGTGGAACTCTTTACCATCGTCTGTTTTTCCTGTAAAATACAATCTAGGTGTCTTCAAGTCTTGCGTGAACAGGTATTTTCTAGGTACACGTGCTCAACCTTAGACTGCATTTCCATCTGACATCAGGCGCAATTTTGGTCAAGCGCGAACCTATTCAATATAAAAAAAAACATTTCAACGGATTGCAATGAAAATTCCAGGAAATAATACAGTAAATTTAATTTTAAATTCTTGTGTAGGATATTCCATTTCAATATCCTACAAGATTCAGGAGATGAATATAAAGACTAAGTTCCGCGTCAACGAAGGGACTTGCACAGCTAATATTCCACAGTTATATTATCTTATACTAATATTAGGTTGGGGAAAAAGTTTCTTCGCATTTTATATAAAAATTCAAATGGTTTTTTTATAAAATTTATTTACATTTGACTAAAGTATGTAGGTGCCATTTTGTTGGATAACTTTTTGCCATATTGTAGGTAGGGACGTGATCCCATTGCTATAAAAATTTTGGGGCTTCTGATCAAAAAACAAGTGGTTTTGGCAGTCCTCTCGTGATGTTAACTTGACACTGCCTAAGGAATTTTGCAGAGATCGAAACAGGTGAAAATCTGAAGGTGCAAGGTCAGGACTATACGGCGGATGCATTAACACCTCCCAGCCAAACTCTCGTAATTTTTGCTGAGTGGCTAAAGATGTGTGAGGTCTAGCGTTATCATGGTGAAAAACCACACCCCTTCTGTTGATTAATTCCGGCCGCTTTCTCTCAACTTTTTGCTTTAATCTCATCAGTTGTTCGCAGTACAGTTCAGAATCGATGGTCCTGCCTGGCGGTAACAGCTCATAATGAATGATGCCCTTCCAATCTCACCATACACACAGCATCACCTTGTTGCGAGTTAACCCGGGTTTCGCCACAGTCTGTAAAGCCTGACCGGCCTTTGACCACGATCTTTTTCACACGTTCTTGTCGTACGTGATCCACTTTTCATCACCAGGTATCAACTTCTTCAAAAATGATTCGGTTTCATTGCGTCCTAATAAAGAATCACAAATGAGTACACGGTTCATTAGGTTTCTTTCAGTGAGCTCATGAGACACCCAAATATCGAGCTTTTTTGTGTACCCAGCATTTTTCAAATGCGCCAAAACCGTTTTGTGGTCAATTCCCAGTTCTCCAGCTACATCGTAACTACTAATATGCCGATCTTGCTCCACTTTTTCAAAAATGGCATCAATTTTGTCCGTAACAGGGCGACCAGAGCTACGTGCATCTTTGATATCAAAATTTCCGGATTGAAAACGCTTAAACCAAATTTGCGCTACTCTCACAGATACTGCATTAGGTCCATAAACATCACAATTTTTTTTCGCGGCTTATGATGCATTTTTACCTTTTTGTAGTAAAATTTTAAAATGTATCGAATTTCTTCATTAGATTTACTCAATTTAACAATAAGAAAAACCAATGAAAATCGCAAATTTTCTTAATTTGAATTTGGAATTGTCTTCTTTAAAATTAAAACTTTAATGATACCAAAACCATCCAGATACAAATGATATAGCCAAAGAGATCTTATTACAAGTTCATCCATACTATATGCGAAAAGACTTTTTCCCCAACCTATTACATAAAGCTGAAGAGTTTGTTTGTTTGCTTGAACGCGCTAATCTCAGGAACTATTGAAAAATTCTTTCAGTATTAGATAGCCCATTTATCGAGAAAGACTATAGACTATATATCTTTACGCTAAGACCAATATGAGCGGAGCACCAATGAAGAATGTTTCAAAATCGGGGTTTTTTTTAAACTATTCCACGCGGACGAAGTCGCGGGCAGAAGCTAAAATAAAAATAAACAAATAAAGTTAGGCTTGTGTTACAGTGGTGTTGGCAGTACGTCGATCATTCAAAATGTTCATTTTGCCGAAGCGCATAAAATAGCTGGCAGTTAAATATCATCACAAGTGCGACCCCATCGTATGAAGCGAGGGTCCCAGTTATTGCGGACACTTGTCATATCAGCACAATGAGAACGGGGCCCGGAGCGATGCTTTATTATTTTAATTATTGCACGTTCACGATGCGCCCTTTGTCAGCCAACCACGGCCGAGACTGTTTGAATTAGTCACTGCTATATAATAATTGTCCTAATTGAAGATCCTTCATTTAATAGCTTGGAAATGTACAACGTTAACTATTTACCATAACTCGATGACCAAATATGTTAAGATGGTTTGGACATGTAAAGAGAATGGATGAAAAGAGAATTACAAAATAAATGTATGACAGTATTGTAAATGGTAGAGTTGGTGCCCATAGACCGAAACGTATACACCATGATCCAAATAGCAGAAGTATTAAAGAGAGGTCAGAGAGAAAGCATTTAAATTTAAATTTTATAAGTCATCTTATTTAAATAATTCTTGATTTTTAGGTCATATTTGATCTGCAAGCACTTTAACACAAACTTTTGTGTCGTATTAAGACTAAGTTGCAACTCTAAAAAACGTGTATCTATTCAAATAACCAAATAATTATAAATAATACTCCAGATGTCCACGTTTGAAAATAGCTTGTTTTATATAGTATAAAACTTTACATAATAAGAGTAATACGGCACATGTATGAATTATTTTTAGACGTATGAACAATGTCCGGAAAAGTTCTAGAATTTTCCCACCAGAAAAGTAAAGGAACATTTAAATATTATAAAATAATAATGCTAATATAAGTCATCGACTAGCGAAAATTCCGGCAAATCCTATATCTTACTAAGCATACATTTGCCTCACCAATAATAATAATAACAAATTTCAACCAATGGCAGGTATGCGAGGGTACTTCCGAATATTCATTGATTTAAAGGACGGGTGAAAGGTAGCACGTTATCAGTGGATATACCACCGCCAAGGGAGAAGTAATAACTGGTTCGCTGGCACGGCGACCTAAGGAGAAAACGGCATATTAGAATGCTGACACCCTAAGGATAAATGGCGTATCCTACCGTACGACAGGTGAATAAATAGTAAGATATAGGAAGCGGCCATTATAGGTTAAATAGGTAAATTTTTTCTCTAAACGACAAAAAGAATGGAACTCATTGCCGGAGTCTGTGTTTCCTAATACTTATAACCGGGCTGTCTGAATAGGTAAGCGTGCCTCATCTTAGACCACATCATCTGGGTTCCACATCGGGTGAGATTGTGGTTAAATGCGAACCTATAGTACTATAAAAAACTTGTGTCTTAAAACTTTCTCATTTACATTCAATTATGTAACATAGAAAAAATAATTTTCCGTTTAATTCTACAACAATGAATCGGGCAAAGCAACGGTGAATTAGTTGCGTCAATGTAGGCGTGTAGACATGACATGCACTATGAGTTGCGAGGCGGTTGCAACTGTGTAAATCGCCATTATTTATCATTGAGAAATAATATTTCATCACACGTTATTAAACTAATGCATTGGTATTAACTATTTAAAGTAAACTATTACATCAGGTTTCTGAATTGAATGAATCTAGGTCGAAGGATGTGTAGTTTTGGCAGTAATAAGTTATTAGACTGAAGTCATATAGTTGTGTGAGCCAAGTGTGTTTCTCCTTCTTTTAAAATATGGCTCTGTCCGATTTGTGTATCTAGTCAATGTCAAGTATTCATGAATATTTTAATTTTTTCATAAATGAGGTATTTTCTCCGTGCAGGTACGGAGAAAGGATACAATTTTCTGCAGCCGGGAGGCCTATCTTAAGAGGCGACAAAACAACCCACAGCCAGGTGGTAGAGTATTTGCCCATCCGGATGGCTACCACCCCTGGTGTAGAGTATGCTGCCATAACAACCTTGAGTTGTGTTCCGGCAGTAGTGGCCAGGTTCCAGTCTGACTTAAGAGACGGCAGCACATTTGTAGCACCTTTGATGTTGCAAATCTCCATAGGCGATGGTAAACGCTTTCCATCAATTAGATGGGTCCTACCTGGCCGCTGAACTAGTGCAACAGAAAAATATTGAAATAATACCATATTAATATTACACATCTAATATAAAAAGATTAATTAATTAATTTAGATATAACCTAAATTAACTTTTTTCTTATTGCTAGAGTACAGCAGACAGGCTGATGGCCCAACTGTGATGAAAAGTGGTTACTGTTGCCTATAAATATTTGCAACACTAAAGGTGCTACCAATTGCTGCCGGACTCGTAAATGGGGCTGGAACCTGGCCGGAACACAACTCAAGGTTGTTATGGCGGCATGCTCTAGACCAGGGGTGGTAGCCATCCAGTCGGGCAAATGCCCTACCACCGGCTGTGGGTTGTTTTGTCGCCTCTTACGACAGGCCGCCCGGCCGCAGGATTTGTATTCTTTCTCCGTACCTGCACAGATAATCTACCTATTTATTTTACCTAGCTAAGTGTGCACGTTAAGAAAGTGTCCATATCAGCACTTTTCTTATTGTCTCTATTAAGGTGGACACAATTTGTTCATGTGTTCTTTATTAATAGCTAGCACATTACAGTACACTATGGTTTTGTTTATAGCATTATTTCAAACGGGTTTATCCTTTCGAGCCTTCTCATTATGTCTAAATATTCACATGTATCAAAAAAATCTTCAAGTAAATAGCAAGGACGTTATCATATAAACCCCAAACAAGTTTTAGGTCCTTGACTGGCGCCAAACGTGAGAGGTCTTCTGGCTGTTCATGGAGGCACTTCTCCCTAAACAGTTGAGATTTTTAACATAAACATAATTGTGGTTTAAAAACAATCAATAACGTACAATTATTGTCAATTTTAAAACCAATAAAAAAATTGCACAGCCTAATATCACTAAGTTCCCACGAAAAACTTAACCAAGTGTATTTAAAAAGTCCGTTTTATATAAAGAAATAATAATTCCTGAATATATTTTTTATTTGTTTTTAAATGGAAAATACTTCAAAAGATAATTTTATGAAGATAGGTACGCAAAATAGGATTTATAAAGTAGCAAGGAGGACAGCACGTCGCGAAGGCGGGCGGGCGCATACTTTACTCTCTCGGCTCTCGATCCGATCTTCATAAAGAAATTCCCCGTTTTGATATTATATTTATATTGTAAATGTTTCGTACCTGCATATTTGTAGCAGTAAATATGAAAATTGTCCGAATGCCAACGGCCGAGTTTTTGAGGGTACCAAGATTATTCGGTATTAAGAAGACTCAGATTCAAAAAGCTTGTATTTTCCTGTATGTTATTTACAATTATTCCCGGAAAACGGACAAAAGTAACAAACTGCCGCTTACGTCGGTCAAAGTAAGGCCATTAACAGTTCTACGATGGAAAATTCTGTGTTTATCAGGTGGTATAATTTTCATTCCGAAGATGTGGTTTGAACGGGTCGGTATTGCTTATTTTCGTGCAGGTATTATCGCATCGGCCACAATACGATTGGAAGTTTACAACGTGAGCATCCGACACGGTAAACAAACAAACGGTCTGACGTCAGACGTATTGAGAACCGAGACCGGTCATATTAAAGTAGGCAGACTACAACTACAAACACAATTTGTACGGTTCAAGCGCGGCTTGGTTACCGCTCGCAGGTGGGCGGCGCTGTGTCATCCTTTGACGTACACTTAAATGTAATTATCGTTACATTATAGAACATAGAAAATAATATTCTTTATTGCACACAAGAAAGCAGTACACATTGCAATTAACAATTTATTTTTTAACTAAAACGAAACCTACTTCAAATTAAAAACCATAAAATATTTTCTACATCTTGAAGTAAATGGATTTTGCAATTTTGTTGTTGTTCTTTATGTTTTACTTAGCACCGATTACAAGATGTTGTAGATAATATTTATTTTTAGCTTTTTAGTTTGAAGTTGGTTTTGTTTTTGTAAAAAAAGTATTTTCTAAATAATATTTTAAGCGCCTATAGAAATGAGCACTGTTACTGGCACCCGTATACAAATTTTGCCCTTCGAAGAGAGTAGGCGCCCGGCGATCTTCAACAGGGGTTAGGAGTATACTTACCTCAGGAGTATACTCTTATGAATAAAGAAAAAAATTGAAAATCGGTTTACTGTTGACGTCGAAATCGCGAGACAAAAAAAACATAGAGTCGAATTGAGAATCGTCTCCTTTTGGAAGTGGGTTAAAAACTATATAAATTAATATTTTTTTTTAAATACAGTTTTATCCGGGGAAATATTGATAGGGTAGTTGACAGTCAAGTCAACTGTACAAAATTTATGCCTTTAATTTTTTGAAGTGAAAACTTTAGGCACGTTAGGCTCTTTTGAAAGCTACTTTGAACTCGTGTGACCGTCACGCTCAGATACAAAGTTTTCACTTCTTACACGCAGTCTTACTACTGACAGTTTTTTTTAGAAAACCACTGCGTATGTATATACAGAACCCTTAAAAGTTATGTTTATTTCAAACGGAAGTCAATAAACGACGTTGAGAAAAAAACAACATTAGCAATTCATCCAACACATCCCGTTATAGTCACTACTTTCAAGCTACTTTAAATGTTTTTTTTTTGTTTCTTTATCGTGTAATATTAGAATACTTACACTAGGTACAAGCGACTCCAGTCAGAACTACGACCCCTGTGATATCGACCCCAGGGGGTCGATATCATAGGGATGATGGATATAGACCCCAGGGGGTCGATATCCATCATTTTGGGATTCCCTGGTCTAGAGTATGCCGGTATTGCCGGTATAACAACCATAAGTTTTTTCTTTTTTATTGCATGAGTCTAGTAGACAGGCAGACGGCCCACCTGATGGAAAGCGGTTACCATCGTCTTTTCGAGGCCGGCAGCCCATTGGTAGCACCATTGGTGTCGCAAATATCCATAGGTGACAGTAAGCTCTTTTCACCAAGTGGGCCAACAGCCTGTCCTGCAATAAAAAGTTATATTACTGTAGTTTCATCAAAATCCGTTCAGTTAAGTGGAATAGAAATAACCATTGATCTATCTTCACAAACTTTCTCGTTTATAATATTAATAGGAATAGGATAATGAGATTTCATAATACTTCAACTGAGGGCCTAAAGCGGTCGCTTCCGCAAATTGGTATGACGAACGTGACATGTACTTATCAAAATAAAGTTCAACTCTATGCTATGTCTTGCAACTACCAGTATATCTAGACACGTGTCAATATCAGTACTGGCCCATTCCTATATATTACCGACAATTCATATGCCTTACTATCGGTGAAAATTTGACATAAGCTCCATACAAGTATCTAATATCAAAAACCGATGGTAAGGCAAGTGAATGAATAACAAGATATAGGACCGGCCATAAGTGATTCCCCCGCGCTTTAGGCCCTCATTTCTCATTTTCTTTAATGCTGTTGTTCGTATTATAATATTGACGTGTGTTTCATTTTGCATATTTCAGCGAGCGGCGCGCTCGCAGCCGGCACGATTGCGTCCCCTTGGAGCACGCCGGCCGGAGCGCCCGACACCAATGGATCGGGCGGGGCCGATGCCAAACATCTCGATGTGGGCGATGCCAGCGACGATGAAAAGGTACATGATTTTCTTTATCAGTTTCTTCGTTTGGCTAAATACTAGAGTCAGTGACTGTCACGCAAGGTGGGGGCATTCATCTGGGATAATGTTACAGATATAGGCCGTTTCTCGCATAGGTGGCGATTGGTATATGTGTTATTTCTGATGAGATATTGTTGTTAATTATTAATGACGTAAAATGTTGAGAGACAACGTATGTATATACACTAATGTGGTTATTGGATAACGGCGTTATTTAACGCTTTACTTAAGACGCGTTCGCCCTATGTTAATAATTATCTTTAACATTATCACAGGTGCAGCGGTCCCATCAGCAGAAATAGCCAAAGGTATAATGCCTTATTTAAAATGCGACATTGTAAATGACGTTAAACATTGACAGACGACCTATGTATATAGACTAATTAGCTGACCCGGAAAACGTTGTTCTGTCATAGAAATAAAAAAAACACTATAGGAGGATAAAAAATACTTTACGACCTATTCTCGTACCTACCAGATATCCAAAAAAAAAACATTAAAATCTGTTAAGCCGTTTCGGAGGAGGCAACCACAAACACCCTGACACGAGATTTGTATATTTTAGATGTTGATAATTATTATCAACGTTATTTTTTAACGCTATAAGTCGCATTTGGCCACAGTCACGAACCCTAACGTTAAATCAGCTTTAACATATGAGAACTTTTTTCTTTTAAGCTAACCGCAAATTTTTTCGAGTCCAACTCGATTGAAATAAATTTCTAAAATGAACAGTACATATTGTTACGAGTTGCAGGACTCGAATTAAAATGCCGTTGGAATTATTATAGAGTTTATTTTATTAGAACTATACAAACACGTATAACACAGGTACAAATATAACTGAACACAACCAGTCCAAACGTAATGCGCGAGATCGTAATTCCATAAAACGCGCAAAGTCTGTCACTAAATAGATTACCGCATGGGGTACACACGACGTCTTGCTTCGCTCGTGGTTATCGCTAGACTGCCGATCTCTCCATTGGGCCACTGCACCGATACAATATGGCTGCCCGACCGCGTAGACCGAATTTCTTAGAATTAGTTCGACACACCTGGCTAATGACTGCCATAAAAGATTACAATACACAATAGGCTGTTTTCTAATTACAAATTTTAAACACAAAGTAACCAAAAGAAGTCCAAATGCGGAAAGGTAATAAAATGTGCTTTTATGGTATGCAAGTGTGAATCTACTTTTGTCGACGTGTAGGTCGTAACAATAATATGTAAGTAGACCTGCGAAGGTTTTTTCGGGAAGGTGAAGAATGCGGTTTTCCTGTGTAGTTTTATTTTCAAAAATGTATAATAATTAAAAGGGAACAAAATTGTAGGATATTGATTCTTTTTAATCGTGTATTTGTTTGTATTAAAAATCTCAACCATGTAGTGAAATGTGCCTTTTGAAGCCAACACAGGAACCTCTCTCATTAGACGTAAGTCAAAGACCTACGATTTAGCTGAGGTTTTCTCTTGGATATGCATTAATACTGGCTAGATACACAGGTTATGTAGAGTTATATTTGAAATGTACTTATTAAAACTTTTATATTAATCTAACCGCCAAACTTTTTTCGAGGCCAACACGAATGAATTTATTTTTTAAAATAAATGATATACCAAAGGGCAAGAAGTTATTTCGTTGTAGCATTTGGTTAAAAAATATTCTAAACCTTGGAAGTTAGTAATTGACACTCGTGTCATATATATACGACTACAGTGAGTGAGACTCCAGTGCATACCTCTTGTTTAAAGAGCAAGCATTAATACAGGTTACATTGTATTAAATAGGGCTATTTGTTTCCGGAAGATTCACTTTATTTTATATTGCAAACTATCCCATCTTCCGGAATGAAAATTGTCTATGTCCATTTTCGGTATTAAAACTACATTGTACAAAATTACTAAATCTATTCCAAAATCTATCCCTTTTCCGGTATGAAAAGTACCCTATACCCATCCTAGATATTGAACTTCCATATATATCTACCGAGTTTCGGCCAAATCGTTCCAATAGTTTTTTGTGAAAGCATTACAGAGAAACAGAAATATATACTTTTATCACGAAAATTACCCCATTTTCGGAATAAAAAGTAGCTATCCATCTATTTATTATCTTCGGAATCGAAAAAATATATATGTACTGAGTTTCAGCCAAATCGGTTCAGTACTTTTTCCGTGAAAGCGTAACAAACAGACAGACAGAGTTACTTTCGCATTTATAATTTTAATAGGGATACAATGAGAAGCCATATAAAAAGTTTTGTATTGAAGTATTATTTATTTTTATTATGTGACCAATTAATGAAATAAAATCGAGGATAAACTATACTACTTAGATACTATTTGGAATCGGCACAGTAAGTTTTTTCATTACCCTCTATTCTGACATATATTCTCTGTCCCACAACAAGTCATTACGTCATCCTTCTCACAATCCATCCATGTCTTTTTTGGTCTGCCTTTACATTTGTATCCATCAATCTTCCAGTGTAACATTTTTGTGCCAGTGTAACACTTTAGTCTTCAAAAATGCCCATACCGGAAGACTAAAGAGTCTTCTTCCCCTCAATTTTTCAGTCACAGGTTAAGTTTTTAACCTATATAATAAAAATAAAATATCGCGTTATCAAAATTAAAGTTTATAATAAGGGGGAAAACACGAACTTAATATTGCTAATACAGACATTGTGATAAATTAAAAGTAAATATTGACTCTGTAGTTCAACAAAACCAGAAACAGCAACGTTTCAAGTGGTTTCACGGAACCGTAGTGAATCACGATGTTTTCGATCATCGGTCGAGCAAGTCGAGGGCAGGGTGTTATTTTTATTTTCTTTTGAGAATAGAAGCTAGTCTATTAATTACAATGACGCACTCTCAGTCCACATTTCAATTCGTAAGAAGAATCAACTTCACACTGATGAGCTTACGATGTTATCTCTCTCATCTGTTTTAACAACTTTATTCTGAAAGCAATTAGAGTTGTTTTTTATAATGTACAAATGCGATCTATATTCTGAATTACTTTTGCTGTTTAAATGAAACATTCTTGATTTTGTATTATATGAAAAGAAACTTGGTTTTGAATTTCGTTTGTATATTTAGTGATTTCACCAGCTTTTAAATATGTTTTTATAGATTTATAGAGAGATATTTGGTTTTTAATGTTAGACGTATGTACGTAAGGCGAGTGACGTTTAGATGATTTATATACAATAATATCTTTTAAATATTTGAAAAGTATACCGATGAAGGCATTATTTATACTCATGATAATATTCGATTGCCTCTATGGTTGATTGGGCTTAGGCTTTGCCTGCCTACCACATAAGTGCAAAGGTTCCAGGTTCGGTTCCTGGCATGATAAATTTCCTAAACGAACTTTTTGTTATTTACTATGGTCTTGGTGTCTGGAACCGGCCCCAGAGTGTTCCGTTGTATATTGTCCTTAACTTAGCTTAGTATCTTGTTTACAAACACACAATTGTGTGTGTTTGTCCGCCCATAACATCCCATTGCTGGGTTCGAGCCTCCCAACATTTTGGGAACACAATATACCCGCGACGCTCGTCTAAGGTGGCTTCGCGATTTTGACACATCAGTTATGTCTCACAATGTTTTCCTTTACCATCTCGTGGTAATTATATCAAGACATATTTAGTCAGAAAACTGGTTAAGCGGTGCATGCTACCCGCCACTACCCACCCGGTCAGGATACGCAACCACAGCTTCGTCGCCGGACGAAGTTTCTCGTGGAGAAAATAGAACAATTCACTAAACTGTTGAGATTTTTTCTGTCAAAATCTTCTTCAAAAATCTTATAATCCGATACAAATCAAACATATTTATCACCTACAAATGAAAGTGAAGTAATACAACATGGCTATAGTATTTGGGTGAGGTATAGTTATAGGGCGCATTTATTTATTATTTGAGATATAAAGTGAATTTTGGGGTTATAAAAAAACTACGAAGCCTATGGCGGGATAAATAAGTTCGAATCTGTTAAAATATTTAACTTTATAATAGTGACTGACATTGGTGTATTTGTAATTTAAAATTATTGTATTATTCGCAACAAGTCTTGAATTTTGCTACTAGGTACTGATGTAGAACTTTATTTAATGTTACCATCATTCCAATTCAAATAAATAATAAATAATCGGTAGAAAAACACACACATTGTATATCTCCAAGCTAAGCAAGTTACGCTTGTGTTATGGCTAATATACAACGGACCACTCTGGGGCCGATCCCAGACACCCAGACCATAATAAATAATAGAAAATTCTTTTCCGAAATTTACTATGTCACAAATCGAACCCGGAGCCTCTGTGTTCCTGCGAGTTCGGCCGATTAAGACTTAGCCCGCTTAACCACAGAGACCGTCAAGTGTGTTAGGAACTTGTTGTTTAGTCGAAATATTGCTTAAGCTAAGCTTTTCATACCTTTTTATCCCTGATAGAAATTTATATGAAACAAACTCGGTATTTTTCAGAAGGATTAAAAAGCAAATTTCGGCTCTTAAAATAATTTTAGATGTAATGTTTGCAAACAAATACATCGTCGATAAACTATTAATTAAATTTGGATAAATATAATATTTATTTACGTATAATAATTTTATAAAATTTGGAAATAATAGTTTTTTTTTAAATATGCATAAAGGGTAGGGCAGCTTACAGAAAATCATTTTAACCTTTTTAACCTTAACTAAGCAACTTGAGTTCTTTTCTACTATTTTTTCCTTTAGACAATATGACAGAACATCGTAACTCCTTCATTTTAATAGCCACCAAAGACTGAAAACAGATCCATAGAGAAAAAAAGCTTAATTGGTTCTATCCTATTCTATTTTGTTCAGCGATGTCTCCAACGCTTTAATATGCGTTGATTTGCCAATATCGTAGTGAGTATGTAAAAATGACAGGTGTAAGGTGAAGAGAAATTAATTTGTAATTACAACTTTGAACGGTGAAGGGCGGGCTTAATTGGCATGAAAAAGTATTTACAACAAAATGTCTGATACATTTCTTTCCACCAACGATATGTCTTTATTATGAAAGCGCGTTCGCAGGACTTGTCGGCGGCGGATGCGGAAGGTGTTTGGAGTCCCGACATCGAGCAGAGTTTCCAAGAGGCCTTGGCCATCTACCCACCCTGCGGCAGACGCAAAATTATTCTCTCAGACGAGGGCAAGATGTACGGTGAGTCCTAACATGATACGAGAACACATTTTTGCCATACCTGTACATTTTGTACGTGGTAGAGCCATGCTGGAATCATTATCTTGATTATAGCTCTTGGGGCGGCTCCATCGGTGTATTGCACTCTCTCACAAAATATCGGCTTCAATCGTTTAGCCTTGAGCTAATCGTGTTTCGATTTCCGATTCTGATGGCCCTTCTATTCTATTTTAGTAGTCTCTCTCTACTCTATCCAGTTCCTCTTGTTTTGATCTCTCTATCAAATTCCTCCCGTCTGATCCCTCTATTCGGCCACTCCTATTCCATCCCCACGTATTAGGTCACAGCGTCAGCAAAACGCTGTACGTTGAACGGTACATTTCAATCCTAAAGGCTGGCAACACGTTGGCTTCGCCGCTGGTGTTGCAAACGTTGATAGGCGACGGTTACCACTTTCCATTAGGCTATCTGTTTGCCAGCTTCGCATTAAAAAAAATCCTTACACGCCATTAATAATAACATAACGTCGCAGCCTCCTAGATTTTGTAAAAGCGTATTAAATTATCACGTTATAAGTAGAACGAGTCAAACAGCGTAATCGGTAATTAAAATTATTGTATCTTGATGTTATAAAATAAGACGTTTTTATAGTATCTCAGTGCCCGCTCTTTTATATGTAATTCATTTTAGGATTTATTGTACCGTGTACTGTCAACCACCCGGTTCGCCATAGAAGCGACTTTCGTAATTCGAATAAAAAAAAGTAGTAAATGAATGAATGAAAACTCTTTGTTGTTCACCAAAAAATAAAACTACGTTCTTAAGAAATAGGTACCTACCATAATTGTTGAACAAAGTGCAGCCTTATCGCTTATAGAGAGATCTTCCAGGCAACCCCCTAAGCCCTAAACCAAGGAAAATATTAAAACATGACAGTGACGGTGAAGACAATAAATAATATGAACCATTCAGAATATAATTAAATTAATAATAGACCTTGTATAATATAAAAACATTATAAATATAGAATCAACAACACTGTTAGACCTGAGATGAGTAGTGTTTGTTGATTTACTTTCTACCCGACTGCCAATGTAGGGCTGTGTTTTTCGCGCGTATCGTGTGTTTGTAAATTTCTTACTTATCTCGTATCTTCCAAACGACTTGATGGATTATGACAGTAAAGGTTCGTTATATTCGCCTTATAAACCTAAGTGTCCTTAGATAGGTGTTTGAATAAAAACAGAAAATGGTGGTTTATGGCCCGAAATAAAAAATACGTTAATGAAAAAAAAACGAAACTTATCGAGTAGCGTATCAAAATAAAGGAAATTAAAGGGGATTAATTAATTATTTATTTTGAAACTGGCAATCAGATAGACGACCTATCTGATGGAAAGTGATTACCGTCGCCTATAGACGTAAACTAGAGGCGAAACCAGCGCGCCGCCAGCTTTTAGGATGGGATAGAGAGGATGTGATAAACGAGATGAGATGGGAGAGCTGAGATAGAAGGATCAAACAGGAGGAATGGGATAAAGTAGGTGGAATAGGAGAATGGAATCAGGGGAGGCGGAAATGGGCAGTTAGAACTCTAAATCAACGCAGGAAACACGAATAGCTCAAGGCTAGCCGTTTCACGGCAATATTTTGTGACGGCGTGGCATCGCAACGATCGAGCCGGCCGCGGCCCTAAGAGCCGTCGGCGACTGGCTGACCATTCGCAGTCCACTGCTGGCTGGACGTAGGCCTCCCCAAGTCGGCACCACTCATCCCTGTCCTTTGACTTCCTCATCCAGCGCCTACCGGCGACCTTGCACAGGTCGTCAGTCCATCGGGCTAGAGGGCGTCGGGCAATACCTTTGCCGAGACGCGGTCTCCACTCCAGGACTCGTCTGCTCCATCGGCCATCGGTCCTGCGGCAGACGTGACCGTCCCACTGCCACTTCAACTTGCTAATTTTGCGAGCTATGTCGATTACCTTGGTTCTCTTACGGATATCCTCATTTCTAATTTTATCCATAAGAGAAACACCCAACATGGCTCGCTCCATAGCCCGTTGAGCGACTTCGAACTTGTGGACCAATCCTGCCGTCAGTGTCCATGTCTCGGCCCCTTAGGTCAGGACGGGGAGGACGCACTGCTCGATGACTTTTGTCTTCAAGCATTGCGGAATGGTCGATGAGAAGAGCCGTAACAAAGATAATTTCCTTTCCAGGATGGCTCTACCACGTTGAAAAAGGAAAACATTGTTAGAGTTGTTAAGTTAAAATAAATCGACGTGATAATATTCCGCGTATCGCTTATAAAATATGTTATCGCTGTTCTAAGGAGAAAAGCGGCAAGAAACTCGACAGCAAACAAACGGCTAAAGCTGCGTTCACACCTGTCTCATGTTGCCGATTAGATTATAATCACCTTGCGTGATTACGTATTTTAATGTGTGAACGAAACGGTCACTTTCTTTATGTTGTTGCAAATGATCGCGTTATATTTTTTTCTAAATTAGCTCAATTATGCAACGTAACAATGACCCGATCGATCAAAATGATACATGTTAAGGAAGGCTAAGATTTGTTCTATTCATTTTGGATTTTTTTAATTAATAAACGTTCTACATGTTCTGTTTTGAGAATTGTAGAATGCTAAAGAAGAGTAATTATTAAACTGTTACGATGCAGTTATACATGAAACTAAAAATAATCGATGCAGGATGCCTCCATACATGTTTAACAGTTTGTTATATTCACTACTACACTAGCTATGCCAGAGAAACTTTGTTCGCGTTGCCATGACATCGTTTGGTAGTAAATTCCGACGGAAAAAAATCGACCGTAAGATCTTTTTAGAAATGTCGAGATAAAAATATATCTTAGTGGTAGCCCAAGATATAAGGTAGCTCTGTGTTGAGTTTCATTTAAATCCGTTAAGTAGTTTTCACATGATGGTCTAACAGACAGAAAAAAATCTAAGTCGTATTTTCGAAATGCGCTGGTCCCAGTTAATCGCCCCCTCTCTGATGATTTCTCATTTTTAAATTCATTCTACAAAATCGACCCCTTTACAGATTTTTAATATTATATTAATATTAATTTAATATTGAGAGGTATAAATTCAACTTTAAAGATTACGTAACACCTGAAAATTAAAATCTAGATCGAGCAACTATGCAAATACAATTTTGTAATCGTGACATTCTTAAATGCATCCTTTTAAAACGAGAAATGTTACTTTAGCTCGATGAATATGAATGAGTTATTACAAAAACTACTGACGGTAATATAATTCGGCATTCGATTTGCCTACATGTCAATTTAGTTGAATAATGGAGCGATATCAAGGCCGCGCGGCCTAAAATGAACAATGGTTGTGGCACGAGACAAAAGCCACCGTTGGTACCTATTGATGTCGGCCGACAAAGCGGTTTGCGCAATGGGATTCCGCGGAAAGACGTGAACCGACAATTATTATCTCACTCGATCGGGCCATGACGCCGATTCGAAGAAGCGCAGAATCGTTTTGCTTTTGTCTCAGAGCAGAATTTCATGAAATGAACACTCGCAATCATGAGTTCCAGTACAAACCTTTGCATGCCCTGTTTTTATATAAATGTATTCACTTGTATATTTCCCTAATTAAGTAAAATTGGTAAATTTGTATTGCAAAATAATTAGGGACTATATCTTAGGCGTACAATCCTTGCCTATTATGATGACACATCAAAAAATAAAAATTAGTATACAGCAAGGTGGCTAAGGGCTACTTTCCACTAACCGACTGGAGTTTTAACGACTAGTCGAGTTGTTAAAATTTTACATAAGCTCCATACAATAATGTCAAATGTCTACCAATAGTAAAGCAATTGAATTAATAGTAAGATTAAGAAACCGGACATTAGTGGAAACAAGTTTAAGTTCCTCGCTTCACATTTCAATTACATATGCATAATTATTGATACGATTTCTAACCACTTGTTAGCGTTAAAGGGAAATATAGCGAAAAAAAATTCATATCGTAATTACCAGTATATGAAACCCGTCAACCCAGCTTAGACAAGCATGACCGATATACCGACCGTTTTCTTGAAATAGGAAAATGTGTGAGTCCAAGAAGAAAACGTTTAGGGATTTTTTTGTGGTTATTTAAATGAATAATAGAATTAATTACATCAATGAAATAAAATTAAAACAATATTTTTCAACAACAATTAGGCGTAGGGGTCAATACTGTGTTATGAAAACACCCAATGAAAAACTTTACACTTCATTTGTAGGGAGGTTGAAGTAAATTTTTTCACGTTACATTGTTAACTCTGGAAGCTCGTTAACGCAACGTGATGATTTCTACATAACGCAATTCCCCCTAAATTAATTTAATACCAGAGATATAAAAGACGGAAAAGTGTAGTTATGTTAGCAAAATTAGTACCTATAAGATAATGAGACATGATCAATACAAATAATGTAAATCTTAAATTTTTTTATTCTAATTAAAAATAAATCTTAAGCTATGTATAATTTCCTAATAAAAAAAATACAAATAATACATAAGTCCCAAATCGCTGTCGGTTGGGAGCGTGCCCAAAACGCTGGCCGCATTTCCGCACTGGATGGCAACGCCGATGCGTTGCCCCACGCACAGACCAGCCTTTTGGTCACGTGATACTTCTATCAAAAGATGATATATCTCGATAAAACCGATAGGCTTCAGAACCCCATCCATGGCCCTAGAGTTTCAACACCGAATGCCACAAATATGTATCCATTAAAAGTAAAAATTATTTTCAGTCTAATTGATTTATAAAGCAATATTTCTCTTTTAACTTAAGTAAATTAATTTGGAAGTATAGTGGTGTGATTTAATGTGTACCAATAAATAATATTGAACTATCTGTTTGTAGTTTTAAAAGAAATATTAAAATTTAAGTGAATACTGCCATTTATACCGATGCTTAATTGCAAAAAACCGTTTGGAGGCGGCGATCTGCTATAAACGCCGCGCCGTAGGCTGCGTCCAGTTTGACGCTGTGCGCGACCGACGAATGCTTATTATTAAAATGCATTGTAGTGGCCTCTCTCAGACACCTGACGCGGCGCTATACGCTGTGCGTGGCGTCAGGTATTGTAACTGACCATCGCCTTAGAATTTTGTCTATGTCTCGGTCTGAAAGTTTCTTTCGAATAGGTTTCGATATGACTTAAGGCTCCTCTTGCCGTTAAAGGTCGAAACTGGGGGGCAAACGATACAACTTTTCGTTGGTAATTACTGATCAAAAATTTACCAAACAAAATTATCATAAATTTTCACGATAATGAGTCGTAACGTGTCGTAATATTTCTATAGTTATTTTAAGTTAAAAAAAATTCACCAAACCACCTTCAAATTATTGACATAAAACTACTTTACTCCTTCAATTTTTATCAAAGCAGGATATATAAATATTTGCATGTTTATAAAAGAGAGGTAAATAATTTATTTTCTTTATTTTAATTTTTTTTACCTAATTTAATTCACAATAAAATAATAACGCATCTGAAAACCGACCGCAGCTTTGGAATGCCCCCTATCGCCCGAAAAACTTGTATTGAAACTTCCTCAAAGACGTTGGCGTTGCTACAAGCCTTAACGGATTTAATTGAAATCTTTAGTCAATTACATTTTTAGTTCCATATATACCAGGGCTCAGAACATATTAAATATAAATTTCATGTTCCGTACGAACGAAGTGGTTATACACAAATAGTTCAGCTATTTTGTAAATAAACATGAGACAGTAATATAAAGTTATATATTATTTTAGTAATGAAATATATTCATAGAGACACCACATCTCCGTTCTAAGTGGTGGCAGATATAACCCTTTTTTGATAGCGCCATGTCTCTGATGTTATGGAGCAGAATTGACGTGGAGCAATTATTAGAGGGAGTCGTCGCCATTACACCGCTGGCCGGACATTAAAGTTTGCGTCAAACGCCAACATTATACGTCCCGGTTTTAATTAAAGGACTGCCCGCTCAGGCCGTCGTGGTGCCAAATGGAATTGCTAAACAAATTTACCACAGTGGCGATGTGTCCACCTTAAGTGATTTAATAGGCGTAAAGAAATGCGACGGGTAAATTACTTCAAATCTTACGGTCTGGGTAAAAGCGGGAACGAGAGGGTAGTCCCAATGACAGGGGTTTACGATACGTTGAGACACTCGTAAAGTTACTGCTATTAACTTTTACTCAAATTATTTTAAGTAATTATATTTCTACGCATTTGTATCTTTTATGTTAAACATTAGGTAACACTGTTTTTTTTCAACTTCAAATGTTTAAAGAACTGACCAATTGCATCAGTTCAAATACAGTGAAAAGTTTCGTAGAGGTAACTAACGAACGTCTGTAGTATATTTCATTTCGTTACGAAACCCTAAATATCATTCTTACTTTTACTTTTAATATTGATTTCACTTTAGTCAGAAATATCCCGTATTTTATAATACCAACTACTCAACGAATCTTGTTCAAAGTAATTTTCGTCAAAAGTGTCCTAACTTTTATTTTTTCAGAATTTTCCACATCATATTCAAAAGTTAAGCCTATATTAGATGGTTATTTTCTGTCTTACAATTTGGACGAGTTAACTAAAGTGATCCATATAAACAGAAACTTGAATCATTCAATGTTATTGAATACAATCATGTCCTTTCAGTTCTGTTTCTTTTGACAAGTTGATACTATGTGTTTGATCCTTCTAAAGCAGGGATTCCCAAAGTGGTCGATATCGATTTCTCAGCGGTCGACATAAACGAAAACTGGTTTTGGGGGTCGACGAGGTCTAAACTTGGATCCCTATTAATTAACACAAGCTTATTTGAAACTTTCAAGATACTGTATAAGTTGTGGTACGTGTATCAACTTGTTATAAGAATGACTAATACTTTAGTAGGAAGTATCATTGTTGTACTTTTAAAAAACTCAACAAGACGATAAGCGTGCACAAGTTCGTACAAGATGAAAAACTCGACTAAATTTTAATGAGAAAATGATGTCAAGTTTACTCACTTAACCAACTGCAAAAATTTTAAATTGCTAAGTAGAGATAGGATTTTTGAGTAATTTGGCTATTGGGGTCTGAGGTATAAGATCATTTTGGAAAAGTGGTCACTCGCCCAAAATAGTTTGGGAATCCATGGTATAAAGTCAGCATTAGAGTGAGAAGGAGACACTTTGCATGACTTTGGAAGCAAATATCTCTCCACCTATTGGGCACCCTTATTGCTTAAAGTATTAAAGCAAAAAACGCATCAAAGAATATCAGATACACCTACATATACTCAAAAATTTTCATCTCTCAGTTGTAAGTATGGTGGCCATTCCGTATTTTTTTACGATTTCACTAGTGTGAGGTGCCATAATGCATACCCTACCATTCATACATAGGCGTCTGCCTATGTCAGGATATTGCGTTATTATAAGTGTTCTATTCATGCTAAACTTCTACGCAACTCTAAAAAGGGTAAAGTTCTTAAGACTATAACGATTCGTAAAGAACTGGGTTTAATAATTAAGGACACGCGTCGCGTCGTCCGGACAATATATGACCACATTACTCGAGGACGTGTTCTCGGGAGCTTAATCTAGCGCCATAAAAGTGCTTCACCCTTGTCCATCGCTCCCTCGCCTTTACGCGCTTTACCCGCCTATTCACTAGTCACTGTTTTTATTTGATTGCTTACTGCCTTAGCACCATGAAGGCAAAACGCACGTTCCCTCACTGCAAATATTATGATCAGAATGTGTTTTAATTATGTGTTAAATGAAGTACTTCTCTTAGCCTTCGTCAGTCTCATTTCATCTGTTCCTAACATATTTATATAAATATTTATAATATTAATAAGGATGTTACTCTCATACGATCAGCAATATTATATTCAAAATCTATTCGATTAGAAAGATGCATTATTTTTAGATACTCACTTAGAAATACGTAGGTATACATATACCGTACCAGTGTCGTTTAGACTGAAGTATTGTTTGTATTACGAAAGATAAAGCCATCAACAAGGTGCTATATTATGTTCTGCTTAAAGCTAAGTCTGCTTAAGATTTTTTCGTATGTTAGAGCTGAGAAGTTGGTACACACTGAGCTATCGGTACTCGTTATTACACTATTGAATGGAGTTCGCACACCCAAGCGTTAGTTGCACGTGAGCAGCGCGTTGGCGAAGCAAAGCTCACAAGCTGCGGTGTGTAGTTGGGAACAGTTCGCCAACAAAGCTAGTCCTCTCGGCAGTGGTGTTGGCACGTTCGTGAGTTAAGACATTCAAAACCGCTCAATATCCTGAGAGTATGAAAGTTTCGACGGCGCACGGCTTCACGTGGTCCGGGGTGCGGCGGGCGGGGGGTTCGCCGGGAGGGCTAAACTATGCGAAGAATGCGCAATTAGTGAGCGAGCGAGCGTGTAAGGGGCCCGGCCGCGCCGCTAGGCGGCGAACGCAGTAAGAAAATATAAAGAAGGGGCGGGCCGCCCGCGCCCGTTGTTTAGCGCCCCGCCCGCCTTCGGGCATAACTCCCGATTGTCTCCCGAGAAATCCTCCTTAGACCTGTCGCAACTCAACCCTTTCCGCGAGGATTTGGCTCGCATAGCTACTGTTTGGGTCAGCGTGAAATTCTACTGCGACCTTCGCCGCGTCGCTCCCGGCGGCCGACGTCGCCTCGCTCGTCCGAAATCAAATCAAAAATCCCTCATTCGTTGTTTCTATATACAATAAAATAAAATTCTTTTATAGTCAAGGGCGAATAAATTATTAAAACAATTGTATAATTGATTTAAATATTTTGTTCCTCCGACAGACTCTGTGGTTGAGGAGGCTATGTCTTAGCCGGCCGGACTCGCTGGAACGCAGAGGCTCCGGGTTCGATTCCTGGCGTGGTAACTTTCGTAATACTACTTTCCATTATTAACTATGGTCTAGGTGTCTGGGATCGGCCCTAGAGTGATCCGTTGTATATTATTACCCATAACACAAACGTAACTTGCTTAGCTTGAGAATAAAGAATGTGTGTTGTCTGCCGATTGTTATTATTTTCCGAATTAATTGCTCTACAAAAAAAATTGAAATACTACTCAAAAGAGCAGTTCAACTGATAATTTTTATCTAATAGCTTATGTTAGAAATGTAGTATTTTCTAAAGTCTTTATGGTCGTGCATTTGGCACTGTAAATTATTTTTGCGACTAGATATGATTAAAACCATGAAAAAAGGATGTTTTAAACCTATATGTGTGTTTTATAATAAGTTGAGTAATTTTCTAATCATGGCTACTGAATATGGAACTGGATATGAAGAACAATAACATAAATCATTGACATTTGAAACAAAACAGTATTAATGATATTTTAAGGATATATTCGAGTAGAGGCACTAACCTAGATAAGTAACAATGGTACTTACATTTTTGAAGTAAAACTTCTTTAGAATCGTTGTGATATGAAACTCGATGAAAGGAAAAAGCGACACTAAAAAGAGATAAACACATAAATCTAAAGGAGTAATCCTGCGAGAGAATGAGATACGAGTTTTACATTGTGCAGCACATATTAGAGTCGATAAGACCGATGATTAAACAGAGGTCCAATTTGGACCGAAATACAACTGATAATAATATTTTTAGACTAAAACAGTGAAAAATTTAAAGTGATACTTAAGAAGTTTATTTTGAATTATAATATGTTGATGGATGTAGGCTAAAGGAATTATATTTATATTAATAGAAGTTAGAGAATAATTCTTCTCTGTATGTTCTCTGAAGTTTCACTTCTGCTGCGTGTGAACTGCACACACACACACATACATTTTTTAAAATTAAAATTCCGTTTATCTTTAACAATATTAATTAATGGCAAATTTTTGTGATCGTGTTCATTAAGCACGTTTATTAATAATTATTTATTCTGTTTATAAATTTTATTATTTGAAAAAGTAAAAAGACCTTTGCACTATTTTTTTGCCATCCATTTTTATCTATACAAAGTCCTTGTCTATACCAATTAATAACTTGAAATATCTGTGATTTGTATATGCGGGAAACTCCAAAATTTGAGTGAAAGCTGCTATTTATATGATAATAATATAATGCCTAATAAGAAATGATAATTTTGAGAACTTTTTCTGTCAGTTTGTCTGAAAATTTGATATTAAAAGGCTCAACAAATTTTAATGTTAATTTTGGAAATTTTCATATATGTCCCATTTTAAAATCTTTCAGGTTAAATAAACCCTGTAATCTTCCAAAGAAGTTACGAAATTGTATTGATTACAAATATTTATAACTATTACCGCCATCTAGCGGATATTATGATCGAATTTTGTTGCGGGCACAGCTAATCTAAATAAATAGAAATAAATATCTCTAGAAATAGAACTCTCTAAGCGAAAACAATCGCCAATTCATGCCTCAGGTAAGTGCCACGTTAATGTATTTCTGATGGATCTCCAATATCTTCCCAGTTGTCGAATAAATTACGTTTCAAAACTCCCGGGACAAAATAAAAGGACCGAGAAAAAATATAATATGAATATTATGTTCACTAATATTTTGTTTTATCCGCGTTTAATACGGAAACAATCTGTTATTGAATATTCCGCACGAATGGAATTAATATTATAATTATTCATGTTTAATTGCGAATACTGAGAAAGAAATTAATTGCTTTTTAGAGTTCCGTGACCAATTTTGGAAAAACGAAAGGGGCTTAGTGGTCATTTTCACCTGTCTATCTATCACACAAACTTCTCAGAATCTAGACGGTTTTTAACTGAGTTTATATGGATGGACTTTGGTAGGAAGACATTCTGGTTTGGTAGAAGATATTCTATTTGTCGCTTCACAATGGTGCAGTAAAATAGTGACAAAATTAAACAATTACAGATGGCCGCTACACATGTGTGGTTGTTTTCTTTCAGTGTACAGTCTACATAAGCATATGGGGTATCATTAGACAAACTTTGAAATTTGATAATAATATTCCCTTATGACTTTATTATCTATCTCGAATCTCGATAGTTGGGGAGATATACGCTTCATATCTTAAAACTTCTAAAACATCTCCTCAAAAAATGTTTAAATAAGGAAAATTAGTTTGAATAACATCTATAAGTAGTTTTTGAAATATCAATTAAATGCTTTTTAGAGTTCCATAGCCAAATAAAAAAAGCAATACTTGTTGTAACCTCTACGAAACCCTTCACTTGTCTTTACCTACGCGCACTTAGCCGTTTTATAAGTTTAGTTTGTGTGTCCGCGTATGGGTGTGTCGTGTCTTGGTGGCGCAGCACGCACAATTTGATCGGCGCGGAGTGCGCGAGAGCGTGGCCGCGTCTCGCCGCTGGCACTCGACCAAATTAGCCAACTAACGAACTAATAAATAATGATCTCTTGTTTTTCTATTTACTGTGGAATAGAAACGTCCCGAGTTGATCCTTCTGTGCACCGCGCTATTTATAGGAGGATGCACACGACGATTCGGGTGAAGGGACTGTTAATGCCCGATTCGCGGGCGTCACTGTCACAAATGAATGTTGCTTCACCGCGAACAACTTCGAACCAGACATACGTTATAGAAAAAGGTCTAAGAAATTTCTGTGAACGCTTTAGAACATTGTTCTAAGGTGAATGCACACCACTTTAAAAAAAAAATTTTTGTTTTTCAAAATTCAATTTTTTTCCAAATTTAATAGTCTTAGTGAATCGTTACCTGTGTTATTGTGCATGCGCAGAAAAAAAACGGCCCTTTTACCAGCTTGTTTATCAGTACATGAACAGCTAAAAGTATCAATTCCTGCGACCGGTGGTCTGTCGTAAGAGGCGAAGAAAACAACCCACAGAGCAGGGCATTTGCTTGTCTGAATGGCTAACATCCCTATTCTAGAGTTGAGTTATGTTCCGGCATTAGTGACCAGTCCCCCCCTTCGAGGCCGGCAGCATATTGGTAGTATCTTTTGCAAGCGTCATCGAAACTTCGCAAAATAAATCAATAAACACATATATCGTAACCACAGACACAATAGAAAGAATAACCTTATTCAATCATTTGATAGCAACACATTTATATGTATTACCAAAATGACATAAAGAATAGGCCCAACCTGGCTCGGTGACCTCCAAGCTTCCCTTACAGTCAACCCCGCTTCTCACAACTTCAACAACTCACTATTTCAAAGTTTTTATATCAGCTCACCATTATACAGATTTAAATATATAAACATTTAAATCAAAAACAAATGTAACACTTATTTAGTTTTCTTAAGATCGTAGCGCCTGGCCAATGGTAGAACAACTGTCTACCTGGTTTCACGCACCGCTTAAATATATAAATTTCTTGAAAATACCCTCAATTATTACAATGTTCCCAATCTAAAATGTCCAGAAACTTGTTAATACTGGTTACACATGCCACCAAACATTTAGTAAATATGACGGTATCGTATATACTAACTAATCCTTTATTTACTGTAACAGATCAATAAACATCTGCCTTAAAATAGGTATTGTTTCGTGATACCTAACAAAATCGATTAAATTATGACATTATTATACGAGTAATTATTACAACTGTAGCTTCATAATATCTCCTATAAATATATATTAGCTGCCATAAATATAGATTGCCAACATTTTGATGTTGCAAATATCCAAAGGCGCCAGTAAGCACTTTCCATCAGGTGGTCCGTCAGCCTGGCTGCTGTACACCAATAATAAAAAAAATATTATGCCATAAGTCTGGCTCGACCGGACTCCATCTCTACAAGGAACATCTACTAATTTGTGCTAACAGCCATTTGTTAGAGTGGTCGCACTTACTAATTTTAGCCTAACACTCGCGCCGTGAAAAGTTTACGACACTGCCATAATTTCGAAGTAATTTCAAGAATGTTGGACTTAAGAAGTTTTGCCCAGTTTTCAAGCGTTGCAACTCGTCTTTCAATTTTGTATACATTTTTTTAAATTATCTAGTAGGTATATATAGTCACTTACAACTTTTTGTATTGATAAAGGTAGACCAAAAAAGAGATGGATGGACTGTATGAAGGATGATATGATGATTTGTGGTGTGACAGAGGACGTATGTTAGAATAGAGGAGTATGGAAGGAAAATACATATTGTGCCGACCCCAAATAATTGGGAAAAAGTTAAAGAAAAGGAAAATTTCAATCTTTTTGTTAGTATCCTACTAACAAAAAGATTGAAATTGAAACGCTCCTTAAATTTGAGAAAATATTGAAACTAGCAACTAGGGGGCACTATAAATTGTTTTAATTGCTATTGAAAAATATAGTAGAACAATTAATTATTGATAAAAATCAGTAAAAGCAAGTTTTGTATTTTATTTCGTATCTTGATTATTTAATCAAACACAAGATTTATTGAAGTTAAGTAAGTGATCAATCAAAGTCAATTGGCCATTTAACTTTTAGTACGGCCCTCAAATAACTTTTAATTTTGTTATATAAGTAAACATTTATATGATGATATATATGTATAGGTCAAATAGAATAAGACTATCTAGTATTATTACCACCTGATATACAAATATTAACTGTATTTCACCGAATAAAGGATTCTCTCAATCATACAATATCCTTAAAACATAATATTAATTTCGTAATCCATAGTTAAATCAACTGCTACACTTTTTATCATCTTACAAAACGCTGAAAATTTTGTATGAGCGTTGCTACTTATGACGTCATCTCTATAACGAGTCAAATGCGTATTAATTCTAGTTTAAACAGTAATTAAAATTATTTCTATCATGATCTTTTAAATGTATGATGATAACATGGTATTTGAACGCTCGCTCTTTTATATGAACATTTTTTCAGAAGTTATTGTGATATGTGTCAAATGCTTGAATCTATGTAGAACAATCTTATGTAATACTTGCAACAACTCAGAAGAGTTTATGGTAATAAAAGAATAGCAACTGGTCACAATACTTATAGTCAGAGAATCTTACGGTTTGAGCACATTTCATCTACTCACTATAAACATTCGACAAACATTTTTAGAACACCTCGCCATCCCTCTAACAATTTTACAGTATAAGAAATTTAGCAAATTGTCACAACCGACAGCGGATTGAAGTCATTGATAAGCTATTTTAATTAAAAAGGTTATGAATGATAAGAATTTAATACATTATTGTTTGGAAATTTTAGATAATATTTTGTATCAGATATTATATTTAAAGTTTTGCATGTAATAAAATAAATCAAACACAGTAAAAAATCTACTGCATCTGCCAACATGAATTTTTTTTTAGTGAATACCGTTTATATACAATTGAGAGATTTTGAATTGTAATCTACACAATTACCACATATTAGGGATAAATATTACTACATAAAATTATGGTAAATTATAGACAGCTACTCTATACAAAACAGACGCTAATCACAGAATAAATAATAATATAACATTATTATTCAATTAAGAAAATGACCGATTGTATTAAAGAATAAGAGGTTACATAAAATTAATTATTAACCTTAAAAAGAAACATGACAACAAGTATGCAACTAAATGCAAATAAATGTAACACTTATTATTCCATTTTACTTGTAACGTAATTGGTAAACGTATCTAGTGAATGAAAACAAATCAAGTGGCAGCAATCGTAGGTTAAAGCTTCTTTTTACGTTTTTAATTAAAACGAAGTGCATGCGATGATCGATAGACATACGAGGTAGACACAGGGAAGCGACCACCGCGGCATGGGCCCAATCTACGTACGTATGAATAGCTCGGTCGGCACATGTACGCATTCGCCTCAACGAGCAAGCAAGGGGTTAATTAAATTCGCACCAGCCGCCTCTCGTCGCCATCGCATTCCCCGAATTCAATGAGATTTCAATTTACTTTGGTCTGACCAAGTCTTCCTCTATACTCTACGGCAAATAATGTGTTGTTGACATAATTACGCCCCTAGGTCAGTTTTATTGAATTAAACTAATATTTTTAACCTAATTGTATTAGCCTGTAAATATCTCTCCAGTGGACTCAAGCCTCCATTTCAAACGGGAACTAATATATACGCCATGCTTGTCAAAACGGATTAGATGATTTTATACATCGGTAATCTATAATATGTAGAAGCTTTACCTTCAGCACGGTAGTAATTATAACATCATATTGGAAAATTATCTTAGAGGTACTTGCTCTATGTTAGAACTCGTACTTATGTAATTGAAATTAGATGCGAAATATTCAACCATAGAGTTGGCATTACTCTCCATTTTTTTTTTATCGAACCTCCACTAGCAACCTTGCACAGGTCGTCGGTCCACCAGGTTGGAGCTCCATTCCAAGACTCATCTACTTTCTTACTCCTGCAACAGACGAGAACAACTCATTACTACTTCAGCTATGTCGGTTACTTTTATTCTCTTACGGATATCTTCCTAAGGGAGACTCTGAGTATAGTTTGCTGAGCGATTAGGAATTTGTGGATTAGTTCTTTTACAAAACTACCTTAAGGTAAAAAAAAATAAATCCATATTCTTATAAAAATATCAATAGCCTAAACCACTCCAGAATGGTATATTAACATTGGTCAATCCTAGCAATAGTTATAGTTTAATATAAATTATTTTCGGATGGCATCTTGCATTGACTTTAATCGATCCTCTCGACATTCCTGACAGACTGCAGTTTCAATAATTGAAAATAGCTATTCAAAATATTTTGAAAATTGTTTCATAACAGGATCGGCAGCGCAGCTCGGCCCGGATTGCATTGTACGGCGCGCGTTTATCTGAATCAACTATGCGAAATATTTCGCGGGTTATGTCAATCGACATTTGTTTTTATACCCTTTAAGCTTCCTGTACTGATGGAATTAAATTATTTCAGGAAGGAATGAGCTAATAGCAAGGTATATAAAACTCAGAACGGGGAAGACTCGTACGAGAAAACAGGTCTCATCTCATATACAAGTGCTAGCGAGGCGGAAACTGCGAGAAATTCAAGCCAAACTCAAAGTGGTAAGTGGTGCAATGTTAAACTATAAACAGTACTTTGTAAGGGTATAGTTTGAACAAAACTTGATGGTCACGCTAAATTAACTGCAAGACCTGATTATATACGAATTAAAATCTACTAGCCGCGGCTAACCATTTCTTACTAATAGCAGCCATAAAGTTAAGCTCAGACTATATTATTATTTCATGATTGAAATATTATGCGATTCAAATAAGAAAATCATTGTTAAGACGCTATTGTATTTCGCAAAATTCGTCAACTACAATTTTAATGTGTAGGAGGATATGCAAAAACAAGTAAAATACATTTTAACGTACCTATAAATATTAGGTTTTCTTTTCCAAGTCAGACCTTTCTATAATATATTACACACACACACACACACACACACACACACACACATATATATATATATATATATATATATATATATATATATATATATATATATCTACATATATGACATCAGAGGTGACGAAACCCTCCATCATCTCTTTGCTGTTGCGCTTCACAGCCCCTTTACCAGCCTTCATGTGCGGCCTCGAGTTCTTACCTGACATCAAATCAAAAATAGTAACCTCTGTGATCTTAGTGCCTATTATATGTTAGGACTGTCATCTTATAGATGCTTTATTTTATATTAAACTACCTATTGCCAGCGGCTTCGCTCACATAGAATAAAATTAGTCATAGTTTGAGTAGTCAAAAAAGTTAGATGGTAGCCCCTTTTTCACCCCCTTAGGGGTTGAATGTCCAAAAACGCCGATATACGTGTGCCTTTATTTC
Organism: Dendrolimus houi; assembly: GCA_039645545.1. Taxonomy (NCBI): domain Eukaryota; kingdom Metazoa; phylum Arthropoda; class Insecta; order Lepidoptera; family Lasiocampidae; genus Dendrolimus; species Dendrolimus houi. The sequence continues at coordinate 19,153,833 of CM077119.1, read as the reverse complement.
TAACCAGAAACAGGTACAGAAAATTTTGTGTATCTTGATTTGAAAATGACGGATTTTCATACGAAACGTCATCTCCCTTTTCAACCCCGTAGGGGTAGAATTTTCAAAAATCCTTTCTTAGTGAGCACCTACAGCATAGAAAGAATTAACATACGAATTTTCACGATCCTAGCGCCAGTAGTGTGGCCTGTGCGGTGATACCTATGTCAGTCAATTAGTCACTCAGTGAGGTCGAGCAATTATATATGTATATAGATATCAAAATATTTTTAAAAGACGAATATTATGTACAGACCGATTGAAGTTATCCCCTAGTGCATCCTATTCTTAGTTGAATAGCGTAATATATTCGAGATTAGCTTTAACGAATTAAATGACGTTCAGGATGGTGGGGTGATGAAAGAGAAGGCCATGCAGTCAATGAGCACACTGTCTAGCGCACAGATTGTGGCAGGTTTACCACACCCGGCGTACCACCACACGGTACCCTACTTGCAGAAGGCATGCCCTTGTGATTATGTAAAGATATAAACTAAGTCGCCACTAAATTGTGTTGCTTCTCTATTTAGGCATGTTGCCAAATGCACGTGACATTATTGATGACAACGATCGATACAACAATAACAACGATCGATAAATTCAATTTGCTTTACTCACAATTTAATACGTACCTATTGTGTTCAGTGAATTATATAATTTTAACGCAAACCATAACGAATCTCTTGATTTTTTAACTCATTTAATCTACAACACAATGACAATTTTTGAATTAATTTATAACCAATTTTAAAATTCATTTTGCATAGTTTTATAAAGTAAATTAAAATGAACAAAATGAAGCAAAAATTCCTACGTTAATAAACTTTGTACTATATTTGAAAATGAAGAACATATATTTTGATTGGAAATTATGAACTAAACTACCTTCAAAATCAAACTACACTATAAAATAAAAAATGGTTTAAGATTAATAATGGATTAATTACATATTATCATCAACTTGCTTGTTAATTTTTCAACCTTTAAACTAAATGCACTGGTTGGTAATAACTCAGTACAAATAAGAACCGCAAAGGAGTGTTATAGCGTTCTCTGAGTAATAATACAAACAACTAAAAAGCAGTTGTTTTCGTTAGTCAGCGCATTTGGGACGTTAATGCTTACTTAAGTGTTTCAAAGAAAATTTAAATATAGAACCATTCATTCATGATTTTAACTAAAATAATGATGCTTAAATGTGTAGACTGTTTAACAATATGACTTTTGGAAGTAGTACTTAAGATATTATTATGCTGACAGTATGCGACTTATATTTTTTCCTTCTATCGAAACGACACCATTATACTTATTTATGAACCTAAAAACTACAACGCTTAGCTATCGAATCTATTATTTTTTATATTTTTGGTATGATATTCCAATTACTTTCAGCAGCCATACCTATACATTTCGCTTTTATATGCTATGGTATCCTCAGATTATCTATGGTTTATTACCTAAAGAAATTAAAATACGTGGTATTATATAACAGTCGCGTGAACCTAAGAAAATATATTGATGTAGTAATTGTTTCATGGGCTAATGTGTTACTGAATTTACAGTACCGCCTATTGTCGGCATAGTTTGAAGTAGTTTGAACCAAAGACATCGTAAAAGAACAGCGACCTCCTGACCATTGTACGGTTTCAGGGGCAAAAGTGGCCCAGCATATAGATGATTTATTTCTTCCAGAGTCTTTGTTTCAAACAATTTAGATTAGGATGTGAGAAGATTGGTCGCCTAACGTATATACCGTGTGGCGCTAATAACACAAACGCTTATAAGAACTCAAACGCACGAGATACGCAAAATAATGATGCATTTGTTTTTTACAGCAATTTTGGCAGCCAGGCCTACAAGCGGGTACCTCACAAGAGTAAGTGTAGACACAACTTAATTCCATGAGTCATTTAAATATACTTTCACTTGAGATTATTCAACTTGTCCTCTTTAAAAGCTTTAATGCGATTGGTAATTTAGTTAATTTTTCATGCAACACAATATAGGTTTTATGTTTATTAGTTTACCTTTAATATTTTTACGGGGTGCGGTATAGATCCACGGCACATTTATTGGAAAGAAAGAAAATGTTTATTGTCGCAAATGTGTGTACACACAAAAAAGAAAATATAATTAAATAACTATACATTGTACATTTAAGGCATGAATACATAATAATTATAAGAAAAACGTACACTACATTTACGGCAACTAGGCCAGAGCTCAGCGTTATGCTGCGACAAGAGATGACGCGGCGCTGATTTTCGGTTCCAGCCTTTATTAACTTATGAATGATTGACCCAAACAATAGCTTTCATTTAACTTCTTACAGAAACATATACACAGATAATGAATTATGTTTAAAGTGCATTAAATATAAACACATATAAATATAAATCTCTTAATAAATGTGAAATATCTGATATTCTCCATATGTCTACCTTTAGATTAAAAAAGATTATGTTTATTATTTGACATATAAAATTAACTTTGGGTGGTTATAAAAAAAATAACCACGAAGGCTAAGGCGAGTGCGAAGCCAAGCGGAGCACCCGCCGTAGCCTTCTAACCTATATTTAAAAAGTTCGGGTCTGTTTATAATATATAAATGTGCCGTATAACTATGCCCCACCTTTTCTACGTCTTATCAGTTGCATTAATTATATCTATGCCAATGTTAGGCATTACCAGTAGCTCAGTCAATTGACTTCTTTGTTCCTTTTGAAAGTTTTCAGTTTTCCTCACCGAATTTTGAGAACATTATAACCGCCAATGCTACATATATTATCATTGTCACATTATATTTACAAACTAACTGTTACCCGCGACTTCGCCCGCGTTAAAAATTTTCGCGGAACCCTAATTTTAAAAGTAGCCTAAATTGCTCCTTATAACATCAGCTATACGCCAATGAAAGTCCCGTCAAAATCAGAGAGTTTCAGAGATTAGCCGGAACAAACAGACAGACAGACAGACAAAAAATATTAAAATTGATCTTTTGATATAAATACCGTATATACTTTCATATGCATTTAGCAAAAAAGCTGTTAGTTTAACATTACAAACAGACACTTTAATTTTTTTTTATTGCAATAGTTCAGCAGATAAGCAGACGACCCACTTGATGGAAAGTGGTTACCGTCGCCTATGGACATTTGCAACACCAAAGGTGCTCTATAAATGCGCTGCTGCTCTCTTAAAGGAGACTGGAACCTGGTCACTGATGCCGGAAGACAACACAAGGTTGTTATGGCGGCATACTCTAGACTAGGGGTGGTCGCCATCCAGTCGAGCAAATACCCTACCACCTGGATGTGGGTTGTTTAGTCGCCTCTTACGACAGGCCGCCCGGCCGCAGGAAATTGTATTCTTTCTCCGTTCCTGCACGGATGAAATTAATAATTAAGAATAATTTTATTTATTTGTATAGATTAATTGTAAATATAAATTCCAATGTTTTAAATGTGTTCAAAATACGATACAGTTTACCTAAAAGTTTAGTCTAAGGAAAAATTGTATTCAATTTTGAAAATCTTTTAAAAATTAAGAAATAAAAAGCCATTGAAGTCTTTTTAACACTAGGTGTGTTTTCAAGAGCTCTCTAACGATATTCTGCATACTTGTGGGACGTTCCAATTCCAGCACAATGTTGATCTATGTAAATTTGAATGTTTACAGCACACTGACATACAATATAAATTAGGTATTATAGAGAAAGAAAATTATCGTCATTCTTAATTTTAGATACTGATTTTATAGGAATTAATGTCTCATTGCTATAGTTTTGCTTTTGATCAAAATATAATAATAATATCAGCCCATAAACGTCCCACTACAAGTCTCTGGCCACCCTATTTTAGGGGCACAGAACTCTCTGTGCCCCTAAAATAGACGGTAGTATAGTGATCCTGCCACGCTTTTTCAAGCGGCTCGCCGGGTTTGACACATCGGTTATTTCAGAGGGCAGGTTTCATTACGATGTTTTCGTTATTGTAAAACTATGTACATTAACTCACAAAACTGCCTAAGAGGTGCATGCCTCCCGGCTAAGATTAGGTCCATTTGAGACCAAAGTGCGATAACCACTAAGCAACCACGGCAAGACGTAAATAATAATGGTTTTAATTTCTCATATGCTGAAAGTACGCTTGAAATTGCCTGATCTCAGGGATGAAAACAGTACTTTTCGTCCCTGGGTAACGATTTTCACTGGTGTCAAAAAATGTAAAAACTGTGGGTACCATAGATAATACATACGATTCATTTCCCAACTTTTTTACAGCCCCTGTTAAATCGTGGCATAAATTGTAATAAAAAAATATCAACAATTTTGTAACATCCTAACATACATACATATTTATAAAGTACTTTTCGCCAAATTATTAATTAATTTACATAAATTTGAGCTAAATATTTACTATCATAAGTGAAAAAGATACTGGCTTGTAGAATGCCAAAGAAAAATAATTTACTTGACTTCATATGTGGTATTAAGGTTTTAAATGAGTTCATCATATATAGATATGGATATAACGCCTGATTTCATTAAATAAGTAGTTGCTTGTTTAACTAGTCCGTTTTTATTTACTTTCAATAATCGAAATGGAAACCAGAGTGTTAACCTCGGGTGAAATATTTATTTAGGCACTCAAACTATTAGCGCCCTCTACTATCTCATGTCTAAATAGGTCACTTTCACCTCTCGTGTAACAATCTACTATTTGTGATTAGCGTGAAGCCGTTCCCGGGCGGCGGATATAAGGGCGTCCCGGGCGTGGGCGGCGTGGTGCCCACGGGCGCGGACGTGGCGCCGCCGCCGCCGTGGGAGGGTCGCGCCATCGCCACGCACAAACTCAGACTCGTCGAGTTCTCCGCCTTCGTGGAGCACCCCCGCGACCCTGACACGGTAAGTCACCTACAGAGACACTTGAATAGAGAAGAGAATACGCCCATATCATGCCAGGTATAAACAGGGCCAATTAATAGGTTTCTTTAGCTCTAGGCAGACGTTTTATGGAACTGTCGAATAGTTTTATACCTTTGATGCTATGCTGTGGTTTCTTCGGCGAAGGCCAACAAACGATCATTAGCCTTCGTTGGCCCTATGTGTACGCAGCCTAATAAAGATTGAGATTAATATAGCTGACTATGTTTATTGAAACTTTTTAAAATTATTATTGTTATATTAGGAAACATGTGTCGATTTCAAATATTAAATACCTAATCCTTAGAACTTAATCGTCTAATACTTAACCTGCCATTGTTACGAAGGGTGCCACAAACCAAAATTCCATACGCAGGGCAAGAAACTATACTTTACGGCGTGTCTTTAACCACTTTCCATCTGGTGAGCTGTGAGCTCGTTAGACTTCATAAGAGTGCGTGGTTACATTGGGACTTACCGTAAAGAATTAATACTTTTACGATAAGTAACAATTTAACCACACTCATGATTTCTCAGGCGTTATAATCTCTGTACCAATTGTGTTTAAAGTTTTAAGACTATAAATATCTACGTGACTTTTCTAGTAAGTCGTAAGGGCTATGGAAAATCGCATTTAATATTCTTGAAAATAAAAGATTGTTTTAAAAAAATTTCAATGAAAATTGTTTTAAATAAACATGGTTTTGTATATAGTCAAATGCCAAAATTGTTACATATTACATATGCAATCATTGTGATATTGTACAAGTATAATAATTGAATAGTTGTAAAAATGTAATTACAAGGCACTGACGCCTAGGCGCCTAAGGTTTTCGATTAAATGTTATTTTTAGAGTTTCGTAGCCAAAAAAGGTAGTAGATGTTCGTCATGACACACAGTACAGACCCCTTCCCTCTACGTGATACAGACACGCACTTTACAAACTTCTTAAAAATGTTAGTGTGTTTCATTCACTTTTGAATTGTAATAATAATACTTGATTTTGTAATTATAACTGTAAACATCTTTGAAAGAATCCTTAACATTTAATTTTGTTGTTTTTCTTATTGATAACTATAAAACGTTGATTTTAAGAACACACAATAATTCAAAACAATTGAATCTAACATTAATAAAAGCGAATCGTAATAATAGTTACTCGTTACAAAACGCGACACCAAGAAATAAATTGAAAGTAACGCACCTTGAACTTTTAATATACCAAGTATCGTATACGAAACACTGAAACATTTTAAAGTTTTGAAGGCACGTAGGACCGTGTTATTATTTAATCATTATTAACATTATTGTTCGGGTCGTTGGTGTTTATTTTTTTATTGCTGGCACAGCTGACAGGCTGTCGGTCTACCTGATGGAAAGTTATAGAAGTGTACCAATTTGCGGAAGTGCTATTGCCACACCACGGTCAGGGATACCCACTAAAATCTCTCTGTGTTTCATCCTTCGCCGTTATGCCAGGGCCATGGGCCTAGCATAGGGGTCTAGACCCTCCGCGGGCCCTGGCAGGCGGTGGCCCCACAGCCTCATCAATTACCGGGGGAAACATCTGGCCACTGATGCCGGAACACAACTCAAGGCTTCTCAAAGACCAAGGGTGGTAGCCATCCAGATATGCAAATGCCTTACTACCTGGCTGTACCTTCTACGACAGACCACTGGCCGCAGGGTTCCTGCACGGATACAGACATTTCTTGACAGATAATAAGTTAAGCGCTCTTCAACTGAAGTCAACGGTAGAATGGCTCCTTCTTGAACTTCGGCAATTATGAGTTGTACTAAAGTATTTATGCTGATTTTTTTCTATAGTTAAGGAATATGTATAATAACATTCAAGAGCGTCCCACTGATGGGCTTATAGGTCATTTTAGGGAAACAAACTTACAAATATCCGCAAAATTTTATTTAGATGGATTTAAAGCATTGGTAATCTTAAAGTGCAAGTTCCATTACAATATTTACTTTTTCACCGTCAGCACGTGGTGTTCGTAACAATCTATAAATATATTAAAAAACTGAGGCCTTAAAGAGGTCGTTTCATATGAAAAACATGTCAAGTATCAACATAAAGTAGAACTTTATGCTGTCTTACAACTACCAGTATATCTACACTTGTCATTTTCACTAACAATAAGCGACTCTCCAAAGACGACTGCTTTAGGCGACTTCTGATTCCGCTCAATCATGCTTTTCGGCTAGAATTGAATTTACTTCGTTAGAATGATATACAGATGCCTTATTCATAGATATCACTACTTAGAATATATTAATTAAAAAGAAATGAATCCATACTAAATAAATATTTAAACATAATACTGAGTAACAAGCTCATGTGTAAAATTGACCATACAAATCTTAATAATGTTTTGCATTTCGTTGATTGTAATTAATACCTTTGACAAAAAAGTATTCTTTCTTTAAAAGTGAGTTTGTGTTGATGTCTGTTTATTTCCTTGTTACAAGAGTGAACCGATTGACATAAATTGGTGTTTGTCTGACCATTTATTTAGTTATAATTATTTTTTCCAGTATCCTCCGAGTACAGCGCCTGGGCAGCACCTGTTTGTACATATAGGCGGCACTGTAACATACGCAGATCCTTTATTAGAGGTCAGTTATTATTTGTTTGTTTTTTAATTGCAATCTGTTTCGATAAATGTAATAATTAAATATTATAGTGACTTTGTATGTTTGTATTTATCTTCCTTCTATCTTAGTAATCTTAATATCTATCCAATTGTAAGGAGTATAAAATATAAAGTTTAAGCAAGAGAAGCCGCATGTCCTAATAATTAATTAAACATTGTGTTTTATGATGAAATCAGAATAGTATAGTCTGCGTAGGAAGAAGACTTTCTGTTTTGCAATGCTCTTAAACTTCAAGATTGTTATGTATATATAATATGCCAAAACAAGACAAACACAATAAGATATGAATATTTATTTTAAATATATAATAAATAAATAAATAATATGAATTGATTAACTATTTTATACATTTAATAAAATATACGGCAATTAAAATGCATTTTTTTGTGCTGACAATACAAATAGGATATTATGTGGTTTATTGTAACGTCTGAAGTTGTCAACAAGTTAAATACATTTTCTTAATTATTAGGTTGGGGAAAAAGTTTCTTCGCATTTTATATAAAAATTCAAATGGTTTTTTTATAAAGTTTATTTACATTTGACTAAAGTATGTAGGTGCCATTTTGTTGGATAACTTTTTGCCATCTTGTAGGTAGGGACGTGATCCCATTGCTATAAAAAATTTGGGGCTTCTGATCAAAAAACTGCGACAAGTGGTTTTGGCAGTCCTCTCGTGATGTTAACCTGACACTGCCTAAGGAATTCTGCAGAGACCGCAACAGGTGAAAATCTGAAGGTGCAAGGTCAAGACTACGGAGGATGCATTAACACCTCCCAGCCAAACTCTCGTAATTTTTGCTGAGTGGCTAAAGATGTGTGAGGTCTAGCGTTATCATGGTGAAAAACCACACCCCTTCTGTTGATTAATTCCGGCCGCTTTCTCTCAACTTTTTGCTTTAATCTCATTAGTTGTTCGCAGTACAGTTCAGAATCGATGGTCCTGCCTGGCGGTAACAGCTCATAATGAATAATGCCCTTCCAATCCCACCATACACACAGCATCACCTTGTTGCGAGTTAACCTGGGTTTCACCACAGTCTGTGAAGCCTGACCGGCCTTTGACCACGATCTTTTTCGCACGTTCTTGTCGTACGTGATCCGCTTTTCATCACCAGTTATCAGCTTCTTCAAAAATGGTTCGGTTTCATTACGTCGTAATAAAGAATCACAAATGAGTACATGGTTCATTAGGTTTCTTTCGGTGAGCTCATGAGGCACCCAAATATCGAGCTTTTTTGTGTACCCACCTTTTTTCAAATGCGCCAAAACCGTTTTGTGGCAATTCCCAGTGCTCCAGCTACATCTTAACTACTAATATGCCGATCTTGCTCCACTTTTTCAAAAATGGCATCATTTTTGTCCGTAATAGGGCGACCAGAGCGACGTGCATCTTTGATATCAAAATTTCCGGATTGAAAACGCTTAAACCAAATTTGCGCTACTCTCACAGATACTGCATTAGGTCCATAAACATCATAAAAAATTTTCGCGGCTCGTGTTGCATGTTTACCTTTTTTGTAGTAAAATTTTAAATTGTATCGAATTTCTTCCTTAGGTTCACTCATTTTAACAATATGAAAATCACACGTTTTCCTAATTTGTATTTGGAATTGTTTTCTTTAAAATTAAAACTTTTTAATGATACCAAAACCAGCCAGATACAAATGGTATAGCCAAATAAATCTTATTACAAGTTCATACATACTATATGCGAAAAGACTTTTTCCCCAACCTATTATAATAACTTGCACAGTAATCAAATGATAATTCACACAATTTTTGAGGTTAATAGATATATAATAATGATTATGAAAATAATGCATATATTTTCTTTTGATCGACAGTCAGTAGACGTGCAACAAATAAATGATAAGTTCCCGGAGAAGAAAGGTGGTTTGAAGGAGTTATACGAAAAGGGACCGAGAAATGCCTTCTTCCTGGTTAAGTTTTGGGCGGACCTTAACACCAATAACCTGGACGACCCGGGGGCCTTTTATGGAGTCACCAGTGTGTAAGTAATTCTCATCTGATTAAGTTCATTTTTCACTCTCCTTAAAACTTTATTTCGTTTCATTTTATTATATTGATGTGAAACCTCTTTAGAATCGTTGTGATTTATTATCCGAAAATAGCAGAATATAAATGTGTTGTAATTAAGCATTAAGCTCCAGTTGTTTATTTATAAAATTCTGACCATTGTACATACTTTGTACATCTTGCATCTCAAGAGAAAAAATTACAAATTTATAAATGTATAATGTAAATAAATTATTAATAATTGTAGAATAAATGTAAAATTAATTAACAACGTGAAGAAATGTAAAAGGATATGTTTGTAAAAAAATGTGTGTGTGTGCAGTTCACACGTAGTAGAAGTGAAACTTCAGAGAATATACTCACAGATAATATTATTATCAGTTTCATTTCCGTCCAAATTGGACCTATGTTTAATCATTGGTCTTATTGAGTCTCTAATCTGTGCTGCACAATGTAAAACTCTTATCTCATTCTCTCACCGGCTTAGTGCTATCGATTTATGTGTTTATCTCTTTTTAGTGTCGCTTTTTCGTTTCATCGAGTTACAAATCACGATTCTAAAGAAGTTTCGCTTCGAAAACGTATATTCTATTCTAAATTACAGATACGAAAGCAATGAGAACATGACGATAACGTGTAGTACGAAGGTATGTTCCTTCGGCAAACAAGTGGTGGAGAAAGTGGAGACGGAGTACGCCCGCTTCGAGGGCGGCCGCTTCGTGTACCGCATCCACAGGTCGCCGATGTGCGAGTACATGGTCAACTTCATCCACAAATTGAAACATCTACCCGAGAAGTACATGATGAACAGTGTATTAGAGAACTTCACCATATTACAGGTTATAATATTTTCTTAAGTTTTTGCGACTTAATAAAACTACGTTTGAACGGTTTTAAGCGCGGCAATTTATTTGATTTTTATTATTCCGATGTTTCGGGCACTTTTCAATAGCCGTGATCACGGAGGACAAAGATTTCAAGTGTCAATGAATATTGTTAAAGTTTTATTTAGCCTACCGCAAACTTGTTCCGTTTTAATTTTGTTTATGGTTATTGTTATTTGGTTATATGTTATGATTGGAAGTACAGGTAAATTAGCTTCGAGACGTTTTTGTGTTTGTAGTAGTGTAGGGTCAGCACATAAATAAATAAACTAATACTTTTTATATATTTTATAGGCAGGTACTTAATGTGAAAATAATAATATTAAACGATATTAAAATAATAAATATTATGTTAAACAAAAATTTTAATACAAAATTGTTGGTGCTGTTCTGAAGAATGACATTTGCTTTCTGATAGCACCTTTCCGATGGAACTCAATGATATTCCAGTTGATTTAGCAACTAATTGAGCGGGAGTCATACATAATACTGCTCGGATTGCAATTGCACTTATTTTCGAAATGTTTGTACAAATTATACAAAACTTCTTTAGTTTAGGAAGTCAAAAGCTTACCTCGACCACGTTTCAACATCGGTAACATTTTTAATTTACAAATTTAATATCAAATAACAACAATTAGCAACAAATAATAACTGAACACTGAAAAATAAATAACAAGAATGAACCACAAATAAAATCAATTAATTATCAAATTAAAACCAAATAGTCAGACCTCACAACAATTAGCAATGTAAATAATTATTATTTATTTGACTTTTATCATTGACTTTTTATTGTAAATATATTTTCTTCTTCAAAATGTAACGAACCTCTTTTTGCTGATTATACAATAAATTTTAAATTTCAAGTTTAGAATTCCTGTAAATATACAAATACTACTACAAACGCAAGAATTTCTCGAAGCTAATTTACCTATATATGGTTATAGATAATAATAACCTTCAAAAAAAATTAAAACGATGTCGATAAAGTGGGCATTGTGTGACAAGGGGTGGGAGGGGTCTTAAATTTCGTGACTTGATTTCAAAATCTAATAAAATATTTAATTTTTAAAACACGAAATTTGAACTATTAACGAAAATCTTCAAAATATTTCCAACTCTATCTGCAGTGTTTAAAATGTTTAAAAATAATTTACATGGAAATAAAACTAATTACGGAACTGATGTTTAAATTTAATAATTACTTGATGTAAAATTGCAAAATATTTGATGTCACACTGGGGAGGAAGGAGTCTCATGAATGTGACCGCTATGACAAAGACGGGGAGGGGTCAAAAAATCATGAAATTGTGTGTGGCATTATTTGTGGATGGCCCCTAAGACATACATAATATAATATTACCTATATAAAATAGTTCTATCTGTATCTATGAATAAGTTTAAATGTAAAAAAGCATACCAAGTATATTCGAAATAATATGTACGTGTACTCACTCTACTCACTAATATTTTTTTGTTATTCACAGGTAGTTTCAAATAGAGACACTCAAGAGACATTATTGTGTGCAGCGTTTGTGTTTGAGGTGTCGAACAGTGAACACGGAGCACAGCACCACATCTACAGGCTTGTGAAGGAATGAACTTACCAAAAGGCATTATTGCCTTTAGACCATTCCTTCACAGAAGCCGGTTGAAATGCGGCGCTCGGCACCTTCCCTACGCTCGCTCGGCTCGCTCACCGAGTGGCTCCACCTACGGGTGCTATTTTCATTTCCATCCGAGACACAGTTCTAAAAGGTTACTTTTAGCATCAACTATTAGGAATCATAAATGGAAAGACTATTTGTTATCGTTGTAACGTTTGTTATAGTGATGTGGAGCCTAAAATAGAAAAATGTGATCTGAAAATTACGCTACATGTATTTTTGTAATTAAATGTTTATTGTATAGCTCAATTTTGAATATATCGATCATTGTTCAAACAGCCAGCAACTCGATATTATCTCTCGCGTCTGTCTTATTATTTTGTAAATCACTTAGGATACAAATTTCGTTTGAAAGTGAAACTTTGAGAGCTACAATAATTAGTAGATAAATAATTCTTAAAATGCGAAATGTTGTTCGGTATATTTGCATGTATAAATAATGTCCAATAAGATATTAGATTCGGAATACACACAGTGCCTCTATAATTATATGTTACATTAACATAAATTACTTGAGCATATTTAGTCTTTTCACTGCTCTATAAATAAGGATGAATGAAATTATCAGTGAAAAGATTAAAATTTAGTGTAATATAATACGTGGAAATTAAATAGGTTTATTAGAATTGTTAAGAATTACCTATTTCTATCAGTTGTTATTTCTCGTGGTACAGTTTTTAAATCTGTTAATATTTTCATTTTATTCATTCTGATATCAGTTCTTTAGAATTTTTTAATATTAGGACTGTTATAGATAATTAAAATTACGTTTTGATGGTTTTTAAGCGAGATTTTTAATTTGTTAGTAACTTTTAACTTTATAGACGAGAGAATGGAGGCCTAAAGGCGTACTCTCGAAAGCGTCGAAATTAAACGAAAAAGAACGACGGTGTATTAACAAATGTTCTTTTATGTGTAAGTATTGATAGATATCATTGTAACATGTGTCCATATTTGATTGATTAAAATTTAAATAATTAAATTATCTGCTTATGGAACAATTTCGGATCGCAGATACAAAGACCCACAAAAAAGTGTATCGGTATCCCTATTGTAATTCCTAAAGATTTTTGTTCATACGATGATACGTATTAACGAATAAAGAAAGAAAGATAAGAAAGAAGAAGACTTTATTTAAAGAAATAGCGACATACTACAATTACAAACAAGTAATTACAAATCATAGTATAAATAAAGAAACAAATTATGAGAATATATGCACCGTATTTTCAGTGCAAACCTCCTTTCTACCGCGATATCAAAAACGACCCAACTACAAACTAGTTAAGTAAAATTTTACTATAATGACAACATATTATACAATAAATAACTTATACTGGTACTAAAAAGTCAACGTAACAACGGAATAATATTAAAAAATAAATAAAAGTCACGATTGGAATCCGTTAAAACGTACTTTTAATATTTTATTATATCAGTTGTTTAATTTTCTTAGGGCCACTTAATCATTCATCGGATAAAAGTTATCAGTGGTATCATATAATGTGACTGAATTAAAAAATAAAACAATACAACTGTTTTGTTAACGCAATAGTCATTTTTAATTTTTCCATGTTGTAATTTATACTACGAATAACTTTTATCTGGTGGTTAAATAATCGGCCCTTAATCAAACAAGGTATGGCTCGTCTCACTGTTCATTATTTCATAAATATTTCTTCATACTTTTTGTGTATCTTTTTACCTTTTAGATCTTTTGAAACGTATCATTTTGTTTTTAATTAGTTTTAGTACTTTTTGCCACATGAGAATACCGTTTAAGGTTATTTGTCTGACTCCTTGCTACACATAGATGGCGTTGTATTTGACAAATTCAAATTTAATTTTTACATTGAGTCAAAACGTATTTGTACATAATATATTCTGTGACAATTCTAATACATTATTGATATATTACAAAAATAATTTTACTGCCACATCTCTAACAAAGGCTCGCTAATTTGAAATTCAATACAGAATTCAACATTCAATGCAAGCTTTGAAATTTATTGTAGTATTTAAAACTGAGTATACTATTTGACAAAACTCGGTTATTTTCTTCTGCAATGTAACTAAGAAAATCGTCCCAAATTAAATGTTTTTTTAACTTATAACGCTACGCAGAAAAGTGAATCTGATGATTACAATGCCATCCATTGAAGTAGAGAAAGAGTTTGGTCAGATTTAAGAGAAAATGTATGTACCCAATGTACATATGATATAATTGTACGAACCTAATAGATTTCATGTGTTCACATGATCTGCCAGGTTTAAGGAAGTGTATTAAAGTTGTAATTAAGAGAGAAACTGCAATATTTGTTGTACTACAGCTGTGCACCAGGTGTATATAGATAATTTAAATATTGAAGGGAATTTGATTGACGCTGTGCTTTGCATAGATAGCGTTATTAGTAATATACATATTTTACCTTTTACCTGAAAGAGAGCACTTTTGTTGCTTAAATTAGTGAATTATTATTATTCTCTGTGAAAAAATAAAGTGTTTTGAATTTAGATCACTGCAAATTGGAATTTCTAATGGCTTAAATATTCTAAAGACATACGGTCTTATAGAGAATTAGAATAAATTTGAACGCTTCTTTATGGTTCGTAAAGAAGCGTTCAAAGTTACTCTATCTCTCTATGAAGAAGACCAATAAAGGTTAACGGTCTTATTCATATTGTTTTAGAGTAAGTTTGAAGGCTTCTTTATGGATTTAGCCAGTGGGGTAAATCTACAAAACGCGCAAAGCTGAATTCAACCCAAACCTTTCGGCTAGTATAATCCAAAGTGACCAATTTGACTAAACAGTTTAATATAATTAATGGTGACATTTTAGTTAAAATAAGAAATTTCAACTAAGGTAATAAATAAATAATCATGATCTAAAAAAAGAATATCATATGACTTTAGTGACATACAACGGCGTCTACGCAGAGCAGTGAGTCAATCAGATCTCCTTAACTCTTTTTTTTTCAGAGAAAGTATTTCGCGTGGAATTATTTTTTGCGTTTAAGCTTTTTTGGCAGCTATAATATTATTCAAGTATTCATTGGTCACGAATCCTCGCTACTCGTGACGTATCTGCTAAATTCAGTATTTTTGATTTTTCTATAATACCTATATACTTTAATATTTTTCGCACGTTCTTTTAATTTACATAACCGAGGCCACTTTCGCTTGCAAAGTACAAATGTCCGAACACTATACTCATTGCGGCCTGCCTGATTTAACAATAAGTGTTTTACGTGGCAATGATTTGATCTCTCTTTTAGTCAAATATATTTAGGGCCCACTCGCGTCGCTCGTCGCGCGCTCCCTTTTGTAGCGCTCCTCGCGGGACTTGCGCGTGCGCTCCTTTAAGGTTGGTTTACACGTACTAAATTAAAGATGTTAAACAAGTAATTTCTTATAGGTTTTCCACAATTATTAATAGTGTCTTTGTTTCTGCCTCTATACGAATTCACTGTAAATTATATACTTTATATGTATGTAGTGACGAAGAAAGAGTTTTCTATCTATCTAATAGTAGTTGTATTCTTTAATTCGTCTAACTCTAAATTGAACGACGACAATGTGTTCATGTCATTAATTTCGTTTTGAATGATATGGATTTATTGATCAAAAAACGTCTTAAAAGTTACTAGCAGTACGGTTCGCGCTTGACTGTGGAATCGATGAAAAAGTAAAATTCGATTCAACGTGTCCATTTGCACGATTTAATTTTTAACTTATTTATAAATTCATTATTTATATGCATTACGTTATTTATTCTTAACTGCATGTAACGTGTAAATCAGCCTTAATCGATCAGTGTTAAGTTTATGTGCATTATTATAGCTTTTAGTTTCAAGACAATGAGGTATGCAAATACTATTTTAGATTAACAATTCATACGAGATTTTTGTATTTATTTCATAGAGATATATTAGGTAAATTGTAAAGTGATTATTTTTAAGGATTTTTTTAAAATATGGCGATGGTCGTTCAGAATTTTAGGTGAAGTTGTCAAGTAGTACTTAAGTGAGAAAACTTAATTTTTTGTTGCGACTTTTAATTTCATCTTATACTTTTAGTATGTGTTCTTTATTAAATAACCTTATTTGGTTATGTCGCAGCGTGTTAGGAGTGTTGCCATCGAAGGAGAATATTAGGAATGCAATCAGTAAAAAATATACATTTATAGAATAGGCTACAGATCTTGCTTCTTTCGCTTTTTAACTTTTATATAAATACATTTTTACATAATTAGGATTAAAATTTACATTCATATTTTTTTAAATCTTAAAACTTAATCCAACAAATAATATATCCTACAGCTTATTAAAAAAAATACAAATAATAAATAGGTTCCAAACCACCGTCAGCTGGGAGCGTTTTCAAAACACTGGCCACGTTACCACGTTATATGGAAGCGCTTATTAAATCAATTAAAAATTAGACGGATAAACTAAATTGAATCAGGTTGGTTGAACGTACAACTATAAAGTCACGACGGTTTTGAATGGTATTGGATGATTCAATTTTACGTTAATATCGGCTTTAAGTTCTTAACAATGACTGATGTGTTTTAGGTAATAAATAAAACGTCAAAAATCGAGAGAAAAATGATCTGTGACGTCACCAAGCGCTTTTCCTGAGCGATTGTTTGCCTACTATTCTTCTTGCGTGGTGTAGTGTGTTTACTGAATTTAAAATTCAAGCAAAAGAGATCTGCTCAGTGGTGATTATATACTTTCTATTATTATGATGTACTCAAATGAGATTAGAATTATTTATTCATCTCTTTTGCTATTAAGTTTTATTAAAATGACGGAATTGTCTGGAGCCAATGGCAATATTCACTAATATCAATAGGTCTTGTGTAAATAATATAATTATATACTTTTAGTGCATTTCTTTCATTTGTTAGTGTTCTAAGCGATTTTGCTTCTATACGTCTTTCATATCGACAATCTGCCATATCAAGAGAAAAAATATTAAAAGAATTAGTCGGTGATGTTGGATATAGTCATTTGATTCTGAAATCTTCTACTTTTATTCTTCTAATGGTTCAAATTTGCCGATGAAAAATATGTTTTGAGACGAAATAAATAACCTATAAATTAACAAACATGTTTGTTAATTCATATGTTTGTTATCCATGAGTATTCATGGACATATAAACTGCGTCAAAATACAAGATGACACGAAATCTAATTATGAAACTTTTCCGATTTATTTTATAGACCAGTGCATTACAATCCACATTGGTATTAAGAAGGTTATTTTTGAATAAAACGATAACTTTGACCTACAAGTAAACATATTTCGTAAATATGAAAATATTTATTTTTAAGAACACAAGTATATTTCTATCTGTGCCGGAACGGAGAAATACAATTTCGTGCGACCGGGCGGCCTGTGGTAAGAGGCGGCAAAACAACCCACAACCAGGTGGTAGGGTATTTGCCCGTCTGGGTGGCTACCACCCATGGTCTAGAGTATGTCGCCATAATAATCTTCAGTTTTGTTTCGGCATTAGTAGCTAGGCTCCAGTCTCCCTTTAAGAGCAGCAGTGCATTTATAGAACACCTTTGATGTTGCAAATGTCTATAGGTGATGGTAACCGCTTTCCATCAGGTGGGCTGTCTTTCTGTCTGCAGTACTCATGCAGTAGAAAGTATGAACCCTGTATTGCGTATAAGTCAATAAATTTCATTTCATTAAAAAAATAACTATATAAAAGTACTGCATTTCACCTATGTATATATTATATTTTAAAAAAGTAGTCATACCAAACAGGTGCATTATTTGGTACCAATATATTGACTTGAATATCATCTTGTAGTTTGATACCGTGTCCTTCGGTGTATCTTTATCAAACTCTTTCCTATTCTGTACTAAGACTTGCTGGACATGTCTCTACTGATATTCATATCTCGTTATTTCTTCTCACAATGACGTATATTTTTCATTGATAAAATTTTTTGCTAAGCTTAATTTCAACGCTCGTTTATTTTTTAATGATCGAAACAAATGATTATCTACAATTATAACCGACAGTGTACAGTATTTTAAAGATAAACTACGTTAAAGATTTGTATGAAAATTTAATTATATTGTCTTCATAAAAATTACTGGTATTATTATTTATCACTCCTTTTACTGATTGATTGATATAATGTGATAAGTTTTAAAAATTAACACCCAACTAATATAATTAGAGTTCCATATGAAATATGCGCAGGTGTTAAATAGTTAGGTAAATGTATCAGAGCCCCTACTCTCAAACGCCTTTCGCCCGTTTTCGTCCTTTCAGCCCGAAAGAGTCGATGAAATTTTAGACAAAAGAAAGGAAGAACAAAGATTTCTATAAAACTACAATGATACAGTCCATATGACACAAAATAAATGGAACATACAATGGAAAATGCACTTAAATATAAAAAAACAAGCAAAAGAAAGTTCTAGAACGAAAACGAACGACGAAAGATGTTTGAGAGTAATATCCTGGCATCTACATGCCTACATTATAACCCAACCGAAATGTATCTATGCAGACTCAGTAGTTTTAGAGAAAAATAACAGTGATTATATATAAAGAAAGGACGGACGGCTATAACGATTTCACAAACGCGTGTAGACGATACCGCCGCGCCGCCACCCCGTTGTCCATGGTACTGCCTGGGCGCGTACGTACACGACGACGATACGACGTTCACAATACATAGAATATCAACGCGTTCGCGATGTAAGTAGGTGGTCGTGTAGTCAGTGTGGCAGTGCGCCGGCGGTATCGGTATCACCTACACGGGCGCTAAGGATTCCGTTTTTGCCAAATTTTATTCAAGCCCCAAAAAAGGAAAGTATCGTGATAATTTTCTATTTTCAAAAGAGCAATATTGTTTTATGACCTTTTCTTTCTAACAAACAGTTTCTGCGATAATTGATAGTTTACACAACAACTTTCAAAGCATGGTAATTACGAATTTCCATAACAAAACGTATACCCGCATTGTTTGAATAATATATATGGAGGAAGATACACAATCCGTTCATTATTATAGATAAACTAAATTTAAAGAAAATGTTTTCATGCTTACTGCGACTGTGGCCGATGTTACTAAAATCATAGACGTATTGGGGAAAACAAAAATTTATCTATATTTTAAGTTGCATAAAGCTGTACATTATAAAACTAAAGCTTATTTTACTTTAGAAATAAATCTACGGGGCTCGGTATGATTCCCCACCGCTGCTGCACCGATAAATCAGAATTTGGCCTTAATTTCAAAGTCGTGTCTAACTGTCCACACAAGTCTATGTACTATAAAGAAACATGTATAATGGCCAACTCTAATTTTTACACTTTTACTTTATCCTTATGGTGCAGTGGCATATGGAGCACGCCTGTTATTCATGTATATAAACCCAGTAGAAAAATAACTGATGGACGAACATGACGATACCACGAGGTTTCTGTTTTTGTAAAATTGGTAGAACCCTAAAAACGTCACCACTACGAAACCAACGTGAAGCAAGACGCACTTGGCTCATTTTAAACAATAACATGGTAATTAATTTAGATTAGGTTATAACATTGATAAAAATATACAAAACCCTGTTCAAGGATTTTGTGAAAATACGATTAGTTTTGATTAAAACTCTGAACGGTACGTAATGTTTTGACAATTTATTATTATTGATTTTAAAAAAAATACTGGAAAAATAAATTGAGTAGTATTGTGATCTGTATGTATCATCTTTTCATACCTTGCGTTAAATCTTATTTCTGGTAATAGTAGATGTAGTAACATAAGAATGCATCTTTTTTTTAATCACGTATAGGTTCGCGTTTGACCATTATCTCGCTCGATTTGAGCGGAGATATGGTCTAAGATCGAGCACGCTTACCTAGAAGGTACCTATTCACACGAGACTTGAAGATACCCAGGTTGTAGGTTTCGGGAAAAACAGACTCCGGCAGTGAGTTCCACTCCTTTGCGGTGCGCATAATGAAGGTGGACTCAAAGCGCTTCGTTCGTATAGCTCCTATAGTTGGTCTGTCCACCATATAGCGGTGCCGCATATCAGTGCGTCTGGTTGTCCGATGATGGCATCTATACTAAAAATTGAGATTTTCGCATCTTATAATGTTATAGTTGCAGGGAAATCCCCAAAATATACTAACGTAATGCTGATATTAGACGGATCAACCAATTGAATCAATTTAGTCGAACTAGGGTTGCCACCTTTTTTTGAAGAAAATATAGTACTTTTGTTTTAGGCTGTAAAAATATATTACTTTTGGGAAATTTGGGTGAAAAAAAAGAGTACACATTTGTTTTTTATCATTAATTATATATATTTATTTATTTCATTATTGCATTTTCCATGTGTAGATATTTATTACTACTTTTTGCTTTGGCCAGCAAAGATCTGTAATTTTGAAAATAATCATAAGTATCTGAACAAAAGGCATGACAGTTGAATTAGCGATGAAAATACATTTCGTACTATATAATTTTTCTATAATATAGACTACAATTGGCTAAAATATCGTATGATATTATATAGTATGGTTAGCAACCCTACAGAACTGAAAGGACAAGACGGTATTCAATGGCATTAAATGATACAAGTTTATATTTATATAGATCACTTTGGTTGATTCCTCTAAATTGAAAGACAGAAATAAATGGTTGAATATCAGCTTAAATAGAAAAGTGAAACTTGAAAATTAGATAGTACGGGGATTCGTTTGAACGGTCTTGTTAGGTTTCGGAATCGTCATGAAACTCGCTGAATTTAATGTTCACGACATGTAAAGAAAGAAAAAGATTTTATTTGAAGAAATAGCGCTGTAATTACATTTCTACATATTACCGTATATAATAATAATTACGTAGCGTATTTTGAGTTTGTACGCCGTATTTTCAGCAAACAAAGTTTGCACTCAGCATATTGTTATGCCGGAATTATATCTGACACAACGCTGATTTTCAGTGCAAACCTTCCTTTTAGTGTGAGACCAAAACGACCCAATTTTTTTAAACTAAATTTATTTCTGTGATGGGACATGGGATAGTTTTAATCATGAAAATGGGTAGTAAGTGTATATTTTATGTGCTACCGATAGCGAAAATTAGTATAGGATAGGTGCTGTTATCGCGAAAATTGGGACAGTTTTCGCAGGTCGCTTTTGTGCGAGCGAAGTCACCTGAAAACCTTTAGTAAAAATATTAATCACACGACACTAATTTTGGATTTAATACAGAAGAACGTGGCTTACCTAATTAATCCGATTCTCTTTTTTTCTCATTACACCAGCTTGACTTAAAGAAAGGGTCCGAAAGTAGTATAACCGCTTTATAAATATGTATTAAGCACAGCTATTTTTTTCCGTTCTCTGTACAAAACACATGTTCAGCGAGTAATTAATTCCATCTATGAAAACATTTTCAGATGTCTGGCGAAGCAAGACTCACTGCTATAGTGGTTATTGTGTTAAGTACAATCTCATTTGGATTATCTGGTGAGTATCCAAATTTTATTACTAACAATTTTATTCATAACTAGGATATGCCCGCAACTTTGTCCACGCTTGACTTGGGATTCCCGGGAAACAAAGTACTACAGCATATATAAAAGAATGTGAGCTATTGTTTTAGTGAAAACTGTGTCGGAATAAGCTAATTTTTAACCACTCCCGGGAATTTCCGTGGGATTCCCGGCATTAAAAACACATTTTATTTCATAAAATTTGCTATCGATCAGTGAAAAATGACATCGGAATTCGATATTTTTTTAAATGTGGCCTATTTAAAACATTCCAAGAAAAATTCCCACGGGCGTCCCAGGATTAAAAATAGCGCAGATTTTAAGTCTTTAAGCCGAAGAGTTTGCTGCCGATCAGCGAAAACCGCATCGAAATCAGCCAAGTATCAGCCAAGTTTATACGTGAATCCTGAACAAAGGGACAAGAAATTTTAAAAAATTGCATTTTGTTTTCCGTCTCTTATAGAGTATTCTAGTTATTTTTTTGAATAGCTTCAATGTACAGACACGGCATTTTTAGAATTTTATAATAAGTATTACTATAGCATTCATAATTAAATTCAAATTCTGAAGTTTTTATTTAAACTGTTTGTTGGGATTTACATCCTTTTAGACCATTAATGTTAAGAACATATAGGATGTTCTAATAACACCGAGTCTGACAAATATAAAAATAAGAAGAGCGCTTATACGTCCCATACTGGGTTTGGGCCTCCCATTTCATAGGGAAACGGATAATGTAACCGCCATGCTTGTTCAAGGCGGATTACACATCGGTTATCTCGATGTGCAGGATTCAGGATTCATCACTATGCTTACCTTCACCATTAACACGTGGTTTGCAACAATATGCACATTAGGTCAGAATACTACCTAAGTGGTGCATACTTTCCAGCCAGGATACGAACCCGCGCCTTTTGATGCTCAATGCAGCGGTGTAACTATATATTTAAATTTTAATGATAAAACCGCAGACCTACCTTGTGAGCCCCGTGACGTGGGTATTGAAGGCCGTTCTATAGTTTGCGTGTGCAACGCCACCTACTGCGACACTATCACCCGTGAAGAGCCCGCACCTGGCACTTACATCGCTTATACTTCAAGTGACGTGAGTATCCTCTGTGTTGTAAACTTATATTCGTATCTAGTATATACCACAAGAAGATATGTTTCTTTTCAAGTCAGTGCTGATGAAAAATATTTCTAAAGGTCATTAGTTACAATTTAAAATGTTCTTAGTATAATTTATACTTCGCCAAACTGTATTGCTGGTTTTAGATATTTTATTTTATTTTATTGTATGAGTTCAGCAAACAGGCAGACGGCCCACCTGATGGAAAGCTGTTACCATCGCCTATGCACATTTGTAACACCAAAGGTGCTACCAATGCGCTGCTGCTCTCTAAAGGGAGACTGAAACCTGGCCACTAATGCCGGAACACAACTAAAGGCTGTTCTGACGGCATACTCCAGACAAGGGGTGGTAGCCATCCAGAGAGGCAAATACCCTACCACCTGACTGTGGGTTGATTTTCGCCTCTTACGAGAGGCCGGCCGGCCGCAGGAAGTTGTATTCTTTCGCCGTTCCTGCAGATAATGGATAAGTATTTATTGTACACCATTATTGAAAAGAAGTTTACATGAATGAAGCAGTATCTATCTGCTTTTGATAGCGCGGATTATCAAATAATTTTTTATACATGAAAATTGGGATCGTTTTCCGGGAATAAGTAGGTATCCAAAAAATAGTCGAACACAGCATTGCGGAATATTTTATAGGTAGTTATAATTAATTGTATATACGTAGTATATAAGCTGAAGTAAAATTGTCACATAAATTCTCATAGCAAAATGTACGCATATGTTTAATTAACCATTTTCTTTGACATTAAAGGCTGGCCAAAGATTTGAGAAGAGTTATGGCGTAATACAAATCAATGAACAGGGAGAAGAAGGTGAAGTGGAATCAGATGAAGATCCTGACTATGAACCTGTAAAGGTCAACGACGATGACGACCTCACTAAGTTTTCTTATGCAGAAGACGACAGCGTCTTTGAAGACGACGAAAGAGATTTAGGAGATCTCATTGGTATAAAGAATCTTTTTTTAGTTTTTCTAGTCTGGTCTATAGAAGTCTTATTATCGATTCACCTTAATATTCTTGCAATGCTTGAAGAACGAAAGATCTGACGGAAGTTTCCTAATACGCCCAACATAAATAAATCGTTCTATTGACTTTCCTCTCAAAGTTCTCCTTACCCACTTAGATAATCTGTTTAAGAAAGACATAATGTTTTCGACATGGAAACAAAATTGAAAACCGATCAATATGATTAATTCTAAAAAATATTAATTTTTGTTTCACAAATTCTATTTATAGGTGTATCTTAAAAATACAACATTAAATTAGAATCTAATCTAAAAAAAGGAAAATTTGAAACGATAAGGATTGATAATAACTAGATAATGTAAATTTATAGTATACAGCAGAACCTCTTTAAGTCCAACCTCGATAAGTCGAAACCTCCCAAACACGAAAAAAAATTGTGTTCCCTTCCTTCCCTCCAGTCCCAAAACCTTGGTTGCTCGAAATCTGAACCCTTTAGAAGTCGAAATACTTAGTGAGTCCCAATAAGCAAATTTTACTTATTTTCTTTCTATAACTCGAAAAAATATATTGAACCTCTGTATCTCGCACATAGCAAAATTTGAAAAATGTTTTTTACGTCAATAACTAGTAGGATTTTTGTTTATTTCACCTCTCTAAATCAATATCAGTTGGAATAAATATTAACATCGTCGAATGTTTCCTTACATAATTCACTTAAGTCAAAATCCTCCTTAAGTTGAAAACTCTATAACTCGAATTTTTTGGCGTTCCCTCCAAATTCCGACTTACAGAGGTTTTACTTTATTAAACTAAGAATGTGTTCAATAACACGTTAATTATCGTTTTACAGAGAATGTATTAAACAACGTGACACTTCGAATATTTGCCAACACCCGTCATCAGTACATTGAAGGTTTTGGTGGCTCAGTCACTGATGCCGCATCTATTAACTGGCGAAAGCTATCGGATACTGTGCAGACAAGGCTCATTCAGTAAGAGAATTTGCAGCCGTATGAAGCAAAAATCGATTGCTAGCCGAGATAATTCCTAATTATATAGTGCCCATAATACATATATACATTACACACGCATGAAGCCTCTCTTATATCCTTCCCCGTCTAATCATTTATAAATAACAGATTTCTCCTAAATTTTGTAATTTTTTTTAAATTCACAAACTGTCACTTCTATTTTGTTTGTATTGATATCTCTTTCAGTTCGTACTTTGGCTCTGATGGCATAGAATACAATTTGATCCGTGTGCCGATTGGAGGTTGCGATTTCTCAACACATCCTTACACTTACAACGAATTACCTTGGAACGATAAAGCTCTTTCGAATTTCTCACTTTCTCCAGAAGATTTGTTTTACAAGGTAGATATTATTTTTAAGACTAAATGTAACAGCTTTAAGCGAAAAGCTTCAAATCAAAAACACATCTCCCTATTATTAAGGTGATGCGGCCATGCTAGAATATAAACCGTGAATCGCTGAGTTTTTCTATGTGGCCCATCGGACATACTACAGAACTGTATAATATGCCTAATGAATTTATGCCTGCAATAGTTTTGGTGTTGCAAATCCAGGCATAACCACTTTCCATCACGTGGGCCGTCAGCATGACTGCTGTACTTTGGCAACAAACAAAACCACTAAGTGCCGATTCTTCAATCATCAGATAAAAGTTATCCATCGAATAAATTATAACCTGACTGAATGTAAAAGTGAAACAGTCTAACTGTTTTATTCATGCATCGCTATTTTTTAATTTAATCATGTTGTTATTGTATTCGATGAATAACTTTTATCTGACGGTTGAAAACTCGGCTCTATGTTGCGGCCCGCGTCACCTCATCTAATACTTCTATATAGCCCCCGTAGAACAAGGTTGAATTATGTCTGATATAAACGGAGTGAGAGGAAAGAAAGTGCGGGGCAATTTGACGGAAGACATAGGATAAAGGCTAACAGACCTTAATACTACATAATGAATTAATATAATTATGTAAAAATAGTTAATAGTGCTGGTACCGGCCGGTAGCTCTCCTGGATCTCACTTCAGCTCATATATTAAATACACTTATTATGATTTTAAGATATAAGATATGTAATGATTTGTGATTGATTGTATGATGTTTTTATTTTGTAATTTTATTTACAACTAGCGGCCCGGCGCGGTTTCACCCGCGCTCTGTCCCGCTCCTGTGGTGTATAGCGTCATGTTGTTATAGCCTATGACACGCTAACGTAGCTTTCCAACAGTAAAATAATTATTAAAATCGGTTTGGTAGATCCAGAGATTACCCCCTACAACGTCACAAACTCACAAACTTTACCTCTTTATAATATTATTAGTATAGAAAAGGGAAGCGGTGTGTTTCAATTTATGGTGAAAATCAGTTGCACATCATACAAATATTGTCGACAAATTTTCAACTGCATTTACCAGAATAATTTTCGGCCATATCTTTGCTGTTATTTGCAGTTGCCGATGATAAAAAGAAGTCAACAATTAGCGACAGACGAGATTAAAATAACAGCAAGCACATGGTCACCCCCAATTTGGATGAAGACCAATGAAAGAATAACTGGTTTTGGTCAATTGAAACCAGAATTTTACCAGTCCTACGCTGATTACCATGTTCGGTATATTTCCATTATTTCTTTGCTAGAACAAATTTTAGACATGATTCGAAATTAATTTTCTAAGGATTTTACAACATACAATTATAATCAAGAATACACATGGATAGTTTAGATACATCTGCATACATATACAATTTCTGGATTGAAAACGCTTAAACCAAATTTGCGCTACTCTCACAGATATTGCATTAGGTCCATAAACATCACAAATTTTTTCGCGGCTTGTGTTGCATTTTACCTTTTTTGTAGTAAAATTTTAAAATGTATCGAATTTCTTTACTAGATTAACTCATTTTAACAATAAGAAAAACAAATGAACATCACACATTTTCCTAATTTGAATTCGGAATTGTCTTCTTTAAAATTAAAACTTTTTAATGATACCACAACCAGCCAGATACAAATGGCGTAGCCAAAGAAATCTTATTACAAGTTCATACATACTATATGCGAAAAGACTTTTCCCCAACCTATTATAATTAAGAATTGAAGTTCTAGAAGTTTTTTTATTTAAATCGTGTCATACACAGAGATGTGTACCTTCTGAGAAGCAACTAGTTATGTTATAAAATAGCCACATTATTAGAGCAACGTGGCTTAGGAATAAAGAATAAAATCGCTAACTTTTTCTTTCACATTTTATTTATTTTACCAAACTAACACATTCAAATAGTACTGAAGCTGGATAAATAATTAAGAATGATTTATTAAACTGCTCGGGAATCGTTTTGTATGACACTCACATTTAAAAAATCACAATAATATGTGGCGCGAGAAATTTAAAAAGCAATTTAATACATTTTTAACTAAAATTAATAGTTAATAGCATATCCACGGCTTTTAATTACTGCTTTACACCGGCGAGGCATTGACTCTATTAATTTTTGACATTTCGCAAGAGAATTAGAGTTCTATTCTTCTAAAAAAACGTCGTACAGCTCTCTTAAATTCCCACACTGAGTATTTGAAAACTTTTTCTTTACTTCGAACCACAGATTCCCTATTGGGTTTAGATCTGGGCTGTTAGCTGGCCAGTTTAAGACAGAAACTGATTGCACTGTAAGAAATTCCTTTACGGTGCGTGCAGTGTGCTTTGGATCATTGTCATGCTGGAATGTCCAAATAACCGGTAGAAGGTCTTAAGCATAAGGTAACATTGTTTCTTCCAGTATATTTTTGTATTGGAACTGATCCATGTTACCTTCTATCAACTTTACAGGACCAACCAACACCATGTCCAGAAAAGCACCCACAAATTTTCACATTGCCACCACCGTGCTTTAATATAACTTTCGTGTACTTAGGGTCGAATGCTGTATTCGGGGGACGTCGTACATATCGTTTTCCATCAGAACATACTCTGTTTATTTTCGTCTCGTCAGAAAAAAAGTACATATTTCCACTGTCGCACAGTCGTTTTCATACTTTCTCGCAAATGTTTCAACATGGGTATCTTTCTTGCTATCCTACCGTGCAATTTTTCTTCTACCAAACGTCTTCGAATAGTGCGTACTGAGATTGCTGAAGGGTTGTTTTCACCAAAATATTCTTTTCTCAGCTCATTGGACCCTTTAGAGGATTTTGTTTTGCCATATGAACGATGTTTCGGTCATCTCGAGTTGTTTTTCTCTGTTTATGTACACGTGGAACATTCGAAGTAGTTTGACACGTATCAAAATGCTTTACAGCGTGGAAAACCATCGTTTTTGAACATTGCAGATGGTCGCCTATCTTTTTATAAGACCAATTCTTCCGGCGAAGTTTTATTATTACTTCCCTTTTAGATTTATCACAACTTTTATTTTTTCCCATTGTTTTTTCATAAGAAGCAATCACTTTGTCTTTTACAGCACTAAATGGCGCCAAAATTATACAAACAGTAACAAATCGACTGTGTTCTCTATTTAAATTTGAATAAAGGTATAAACTATTTAGCGTTCTTAATTACGTGACCAGCCAGTAAATAGGAATACTATGTTTAGAAGTAGTGTAAAAAGTTTGTCTATTTATTTTTAGTTAATTATATCAATGAATACAGCGGTATTATGGAAAAGTTTTACGATATCGAGAGAAATTAAAAAATTGCGTGCAATTAGTTTTGCGTCTTAGTTTGAAAAAAATCTTCACTTTAAATCAGCGTTCTTAATTTTATGACCACCACTGTATATTATCGACAGACATACACACAATTGTATATCCCCAAATTAAGCAAGTTACGATTGTGTTATGGGTAATTTACAACGAACTACTTTAGGGTGGATTCCAGACCATAGTAAATAACGAAGAAAATTCATTTCCGAAATTTATCATGCCATGAATCGAACCCGGAACCTCTGCGTTGTGGTGAGCTAGGCCGGCAAATTCTTAGCCGGCTCAACCATATCTCCACTTGCAATCATCTTGCACACCTTTCGCTTCATCCACTTTCACTAATCTATTGTGCTGTCATAAATATAATTTATACGCCTCCTTTCATCCATTCTCTCTACGTGCCCAAACCACCTTAACATGATTTTTTTAAATGGTTAACATTAAAATTAAACATAAGTAATGTTCTAATTTATACAGATTTATGGAAGAATACGAAAAGGCTGAAGTGAAAATCTGGGCCATTACTACCACTAACGAACCCATAAACGGTATTATTCCTATCGTGAATTTCAACTCCTTAGGATGGACGCCGACGCAACTGGTAAGAAATTATCAAGTAACATGAGGCGTGATCAAATCGAAAAGTAAAAAAAAATATTCAAGGAAAAACTTAACTAATTTGGAACGGTTTTGACACCTAAACTAGCTAAAAACCTATAGGGTTTTAGGTGTTGGTGCTTTTCCAATGCTTAAAAATTGTCACATATTTACATAAAACGCGCCTCCCGTGTAAAGGCGTGTTGGATGACCGTTGACTCTGTGAGCTATGATCCTAAGGAATTATATTCTCAAGAAAATGTATTTATTCCTTCCACAGGGAACCTGGGTCGCCAATAATCTCGGACCAACAATTAGACAATCTCGCTTTAACAAAACTTTAATCTTGGCTGTTGATGATCAACGCTATATTCTCCCTATTTGGTTGAGAGGGGTATGTAAAAAAAATACTTTAGTAGTATAAATATAATTATAAGCCATTATTTTTTATATAGCTAAACCGCCGAGTTAGCAGTTTTGTAGATAAGCTACTATAGGATAATATAAGTAATTTTAAATTTATACTTGATAGATCAACTATTAGGAAACATGTTATACAGGATACTGAATTGTCTTTTCTGACGCCCATGTCCCACGTTACTTTAGTGTTAGCAGAGGTTGGTTGGTAAAATATCCATTTTTACAAAAAACGGAGAGACCTTTTTTTTGAGGCAGTGGACCTACATTTCGTACACTACTGGGTAAAGCAATGAGAGCTATCCACTGAAGATAGCGCAGATAACAGAGTCAATTACCGGCTTGTGTAGAGGCTCACTAAGGTACCCCTATTAAAGAGGTAACCCAGGGTTAATACTCCACTAAAACCCCCTTCCTTCCATGTGCCTCACGCTCATAGTAAGAATAGCGTGAGACTTGAAACGTAGTTACGCCCACACTAATCCTGCACATCAGTGCTTGGGAATGCCCCGGGAGAGGCAAACTCACTGCGTCAACAGGGGTTGGTTCCTCCGCTTCCCAGATGCTGGTGGACCCCTGCAGCGGAATTACGGGAGGAGATCTTGCGTATATTTGCGTCTTCGAGGCCCTGACTGACGTCGGTACCACGAATGCGTAACTCTCTCCATTTCTCGTTCAGCGGCCTCCTTTTGAGACATTACTGCCTCGCAGAATATGGACGCTCCCTGCCAATGATCGTCGCTGTGCAGCATTGCCTGGACCAGACTACCCAGCGAATCGATCGGACCTACGACGGCCTCGAGCTCAAGTTTCTGGTGCCCTTGCTGCGCATTCGACCAACGTACGGAAAGCAGTCTTGTGTGCCACATAGGCGACACTGATGGGAAGGCAGACATCCCTCAATCTGATGCAGATACTTATCGAAGCAACCATGCCCGGTAAGTATTTGCGTCATCCTGAAGGTCAGGATCCCGCGTTTCCGCGCAACCCATCGCAGCAGGTGGGCGCACGGCATCCACTGTGTCGATACCAGCCGAAGGAGTTTCCAACTCTCTCGGCCAGATTTGGATCATGGCCGCGGTTTCCTGCGCCTTGATCGCCTCAAGCTCGGCCTGGCAGTACACCAGGCCGCGGCCAAGGGCATCCTGTCGGGAGCGACGAACTTTGGCAAGTACGTCCGCCTGGAGAGGCCAGGGCGGATCGCCTACCAAGTGTGTCGCCGCCGTCCACGACACTGTACGGTATCTTCGGATGGTCCTCAACACCAGGACCCGTTGTGCTCAGCACAAAAAAGTTCTATTGTGGCGATGAAATGCAACGGACCATACAGGTACAACGTACAGGGCCATACTCCTAAGGATACCAGAGTAGAGCTTCCTAGTTGCACTGCCCGGTTCCCCCCATGTTGGGGAGAAGCCGGGCAAGGGCGCCTGCGGACCTCACGAGTTTGGGAACCAGCTGATCAAAATGCGCTTTGAACAGCCATTTCCTGTCGAGAATGAGATCCAGATATTGCATCTGGAACCCGACGCGAATATCCACCCCTTGAACTGTAACGATCAAGTTCGCAGGGGGATTCCCTAAACGCCTATAGAACATGAGAGCCTGGTGGCGAAATATTTATAAACTTCCAATTTGTAAAAAATGGGAATATACATACATTTTGAACCATGACGGAAAGTTGTGGTAGAATTTTTTTTTCAATAAGATCCTTTGAATAGTTTTGAGTTATCCTTGCAGATGGAGCGTGCAGATCCAAAATCCATTGAATATATAGATGGCATCGCTATTCATTACTACGGAAATTTCGTACCTGCTTACATTTTGACGCTTTTGCAACGAAGATATGAAGGAAAAATACTTCTCTCCACTGAAGCATGTGAAGGTAATTGAAGCGCTTCCGTTGCATAACGTTCAAAGGGCTTATTTTCAAACATATGTTCGTTTTTGTCGGACCTAATACTCAAAAAATTTGAGGAAATCGTACGACGAAATGCGTTTGAGAGTAGCTCCCAGTTTCGTATGTAGCGATAATGCGGTTATTACATTATGCAATATATGTTTTACCTTCCTTCCAACCATCCCAATACAAGGACCCGTATCAGGATAGTTTAATATGAAAAAGAGAGCCGGAATCTACAACTAGGCCATACTCACCCTCTATATTTGTATAACTAACGAGTCCAATATCTATACAGTGTAATGTATATTGACTAACTCTTGCTTATAAAACATGAAGGAAGAATATTAGGCTAGCAATCCCTGTACCTACTATATGTTGATTAAAAGTTTTATTAGTCCTTCTTTTATTAAAAAGAAGAGAAAAACACTTATGGCGCCCTCTACGGCGCCATAAGTATTTTTGTTCACTAGAGTCAACAGTAATAATTTACTTAATTTATAGGATTTAAACAATTTCAGTTATATTTTTTACTGGGCGATTATCATTCATGAATCGGATCATATTTAAAGCCGTAAATTCAAATATACTTAATTTTTACTGGGCTTTTAACACTTTGACAGAAAGTCTGTGTTTACCCTAGCAAAGGATATAAATATGTATATGTAATATAAACAATAAACATACAAACGACTTTCTATTCATATTTTAGCAAGGAGTATGGCTTTTATACCTATTAAAAATCCCTATAAAAACAAGTTAAATAAACACTAATCTCTTTTACAGGGCCTATGCCTTGGGATAGACTAAAGGTTGAAATTGGTTCATGGCGAAGAGCAAGAAGATATGCCACTAGTATTATGCAAGTACGTCACAGTTTAAAGACCTTTAAGTTTGTACAGATCGCATTTTGCAATGTTTACTCATACTTTTATTTTTCTTTAAGTTTCTCTGGATAGGCAAACTTAATTTAGTAAGAGTTTAGATAATGCTAACCCTACTCCTCGGTTTTACGTTAAATTCTAAAAAAAAAAATCTAATTTAAAAAGAAATTTCAACGAAAATTTGTTCGAATAAAATACGTTCAGTAGTTTTTGACTTATGAGGTATTGTCGATTATTTTTGACGAAAACAGTGGTTGTCACCTATACGGAACCTATCATTATGCGACGCGCCACACACTTGGCCCATTTATTCAGACTATAAAATTGTATAGGTAGGTGCATACTATACTATGCCAAAAATAAACTTTACTATTTGGTTAGTTATTATTAGTACACTGATTTAACATGTTTTTATTTATAGGACCTAAACAACTTCGTCGTTGGTTGGATTGACTGGAACTTATGTTTGGACCCCGATGGCGGTCCAAACTGGGCAAACAATTTTGTAGATTCCCCCATACTCGTATATGGGGATCGGAACGAATTTATAAAGCAACCTATGTTCTATGCAATGGGTCACTTTTCGAAATTTATTCCACGGCATTCACGCAGAATCCAGGTGTCAAGGCGATCGCTCTTGAGTGTTGAAAATGTAGCAGTTATCAAACCAAATGGAAATATAGTTATTGTGCTACAAAATAGGTACTTATGGACATTTTTCTTTAAATTCAACATGGATTCTTCTCCCATCAATATATTTTACTAATCTATACTATGTTTATTAAAAACATATTCATACAAAATGATTTTAATTAACACACAATAATATACTAGGTTTTTAATAACTTTTATTTTGTTTTAGAATAATTCTCTTTGTTTAATTTAATATTAATTTTTAGGCGACACCGAGTTATGAATGTGAGATTACGCTTCAGCAGATTCCAGTACATTGACATAGAAATGGAACCCCGTTCACTAAAAACAATTGAAGTTAAACTTAATTAAAGTAATAAATGAAATATTAACAACTTGTCTGTTTTATTTACAAACTAAAATTCACAGTATAATTTAAATTACAACAAAAACATGTAACAGAATATTTCTGTGTAATTACAGAATTTCAATGTATTTTTGTTGAAATATAGTAATAAAATAAAATATAATTGTAATTTTTAAACTATATACAGTATGTACAGTACTGGAAATCATTTTTAAGATTATATAAAAATTATTTCCATTAAAAAAGTAATTGAAAAAGTGTAAAAAGAAGAGATCTTTTCTTTATATATACAATTGTCTATAGTTCCTCTGGCCAAGTCAGTTATAAAATTGATGACCATATAAGAATAGATATACCCATAGATAAATTAAACATGTAACCTGGGGTGTAGTTTCAAATCCCCACTATAATGTATGACCTTTCATTCATTTTAGGGGGTTTTGAAACTACACCCCTCATATTATTATCCATGGCAATAAGAGTCACCACACATTTATTTGTGTATACACAACATATTTACAAGATTATAAAATAACAATCTGAACCTGACCAGCAGCTTTTGCTAAAATTAAGTTAGGGCATAGACTGGCATTGTGAGTAGTTGGATTGAGGGTTCCTAAACTTTACAAATACTCTTGTCAACATGTCAAACAAGATTTCTTGTAAACAGTACCATGAATGTTAAGTAAGAATAATACATACATATAATAAAATTGTAGAGGTCTAATTTCTGTACAATGAAAAAAAATGCTAAATACCAAGTCAGGGGGATGTAAGAAGTGAAATAGAACTAATATAGATTTTTTTCAAATCTTTTGTTTCTCTGTTTGTTTGTACTAGCTAATCTCCGAAACGACTGGACCGATTTAAATGAAATTTTGTATGGTGGTAGCTTATATCCTTGGTCAACATATAGGATACTTTTGATCCCGAAAAATGATAGTTAAAAAAACTTTAATTACTTAAACAGCTTATAACAGACTGAAAGTAACTTCTCTGCAATGTAACATAATAGAAGCGAAGACTTTGACAGGGTGTAGTGTTGGTGAGAGAGTTTTGTCTTATACTAATTTGTTTGCTTAAACATGCTAATCTCAGAAACTACTGGTCTGATTTAAAAATTCTTTCAGTGTTAGATAGCCCATTTATCAAGGAAGGCTATAGGTTATATATCATCACGCTAAGACTAATAGGAGCAGAGCACCAATGAAGAATGTTTCAAAATCACAGGGTATTTTAAACTTACTTTTTTTTAAACTATTCCACGCAAACAAAGTCACGGGCAGAAGCTAGTATTTAATATTATAGAAACTCTCAGTGTCATTCAGTTTATACTTTGACATTAATACAGCTTCCAATAAAAAAATAATTTAATTAAGGAAAGTGTTAAAGTAGCCTAGCAGAAGAAGTTTCATATTAGTATTCAGTCAGTGAGGTCATTTTATCTAAAGGCCAAACACGACATACAACCCTACTTCTTATAAGCCCTTCTGGCACTGGCCCATATATTCTTGAGTCTGCAGAATTTCCAGAATTATCACCCTCCAACCACACATGCCCTCTTGGTACTACTTGGCTTCGTTTAGGAAACTGTCCTCTAACTTTATCACCAGACAATGCTGTTATTCTTTTGCATATGTTCTGTTTAGGATTGGATGGACTTTTAGCTATGACTATATCACCTCTCCGTAGTCTGTTAAATCTTGGAGATAAGTGTTCTGTTAATAGTATGTTATTCGTTTCTAACGTTGGCTCCATTGATGGACCGGAACACTAAAAATAAATAATTTCATTCAAGTCAACATCTTTCAAACAAATTTCAGTCAAGAAAACTTTAAAAAAATGTGTAAGGTGACTTACCATAACGAAATCGCCGACATATTCAAAAGTACAGTGTGTAATACAAGCGTACTGTAACGCATACCCAATAAATCCAAAAGCTTTACCGATAAACTTAGCATAACCCATTTTTCATGTAACGTAACATTAACCTTTTTCTAGGTTACTATTATATAGGGATATTTTGTATTAGCATTCTCTAACGACAGATGTAAATTAATCTACGAAGTTTTAATACGACTTTAATTCATATTGTTACCAAAAATCAAAGATTTCCATTCTTCATTCATTTCAACTTCGCTAATGTTTTCAAGGAAAATAAGAAAAAAAAAGGTAATTATTAAAGAATGTCAAAGTCATTTTTTTATTTAAGTTTATGGCTTGGCAGTTAGGCCTTTAAGCCAGATCCTAGATTTTAATGTATAAATGTGTTACTTCATTTTCAAAAGCCTATGTGTAGCACAACTGAACTGTAGGTTATCAGCTGGTGCCATTCAACGGAGTTCTTGTGACAACCCAAAAGGCCACATTTGACTATACAGTTCACATTTCTCACAAAACACATAATACTCAAACACTATCAATATCCTACAACTATTGTTCATTTTAGAGTAATATTACACATTTTTAGAAAATAAAACTGAACAGCACAGCATCTCCTTTCAATTCCCGCCAAAAACTCCTTAAGGTCAAAACCACAGACTACTATGATACGTCATAACGCATTTCTTTAAAACTAAAGGTGTTTATATATTATAAGCCGAGGCTAACGGACTCGGCTGAGGGGCGCGGCTTACAACATATCTAGACAAGGAAAGTCCGTTGAAGTGAGCACATTATAAGTCGTAAGTCGCGGACGTGATTTTGACCGTTCGGATGTCCTAAAGCAATCTAGAGAATGGGTTACCGTTCTGGTATGCACATTGTTTGGACGCTTCCGTTAGCCGAGGTTAACGGGCGCGTCCAGTAATATGTGGGAACCTTAAGTCTGGACACGACTATTCTGGTTTATGGTTACTGATTAATAATTAAATATTAAAAATTATTTTGTGTGTAATCGCCTAATATTAGCTAATAGGCGACTTTAAAAAAAAATATCTGTATAAATATTTGACATTAAACAATTTTAATGACAGTCATGATGACAGTTTGTGCAATGCTTATTGGGGCATACATATCGACATCGAAATTCGTCATAAATTACACTGCATTAAAGCAAAATAGTATTGTTCACACTGTTTTATACAATTAAATATATAATTTGTTCCTTTGTTATGCTACAAAATCAAAAGTGTATAATAAATCTCTAAAAATGCAAGCGTCCTAATCTCACGTTAATTTTATATCTTATCGCTTTTACTCAAGATTTCTGTGGAATATTAGTTTTCTAATTTCATATCAGTGTTAAATATATGTTTACCTTTACAACTATTCGTGTTCTATGTTTGTACTACAGCCAGGCTGGAGTTAGATCGATATTGTATTAGAGAACATTTACCTGTTGTTGTAAAATGATTGTGCATAATTTTTGTTTCTACTGACACGCTAGCTCCCTGATGGATATTAGTTGCTGATAAAGGCATTCAACCGAATCGGGAATATATAGTATGTGAGTATTGATGTCACTTGGCTTACTTGAGTTACAGAGCTTGGCCTCTCAGGGTTTGCTTATAATCTGATTTATTTAAACAAATGTCCTTGCTTTGATTGATAGCTCATTATGCACTTACAATCATTTATCTTCAACTCTTTCTATAACTAATTTCTTTCTAAGTTTGTTTTGCTTATTAAATTACAATAGTTTCATATTATATCTGCATTATTTTAATTATTAATTAGCAATAATCTTTTAACATAACATCTTTTAAAATATATTTGAAATTTGTCTTTAATTTAAAATGGGTGCAGTGTAGATATGTGGCCCATTTACTATAAGTAATGAGAGGGAGAAAGGGGTGGGGAGGAAGAAATATTTGCCCCTTTTCAATAATATTTCTCTTATGATTTAAAACATAAAATAAATTTTGGGTGATTTAAAAAAGAAACTAAATTATATTTAAAAAATTCTCCTCTATTCTAATAGAAATCACCATTAAATTCATAATAACAAAAGGGCCTCAGGGTGGGCCTCATATCTATACTCTACCCTTTAAAATATTTACAAAATGTTATTTAAGTGCAAGTTTTTTTTTATTATATCAAATAGCTTGGTATAAAGTATTTCCAGCTCAAATTTAATAACTGTTGTGGGCGATAATGACAGATATTGTGATTTTATATAGAAACTAGTTTATGCCTGTGACTTCGTCCACATTTGACTTGAAATTTCCACTGGATTCCTGGGACACAAAGTATCACAGCATTTAAAAAAGAGTTTAAGCTATTGTTTTAGTGAAAACTGTATATAAAAAGCCAATTTTTATGCACCTGAACTTCAAACCGCTCCTAGGATAATTCTCGCAGGATATCTGGGATAAAAAGTATCACACATTTTATTAAATAAAATTTGCTATTGATCAGTGAAAAATATCCTTTGGAATTCCAAAATATTTTTCAATCTGGTCATTTTAAATAATTTCTAGAAAAATTCCCACAGCATTTCCAGGCTAAAAAGTGGAGCAGATTTTAATTTTAAGAATTTGCTTTTGATTAGTGAAAACTGCATTGAAATTGTTTTTATGTGAATCCCGAATATACAGACAAGAAATCTAAAAATAATTGCATCGTGTTCTTTATCCTTTATATAGTGTATTCCAGTTGTTTTTTTTTAAATAGCTTTATTGAACAATCACGGCATGTTTAGAATTTTATAATATCATAGATATCCTGCTTTTTGTGTTATTTAATTGTTATAAATGTAATAAACACAATAATGGATAATTCAGATGTGTATTTTTGTCAATAATTTTCACTCACAAATACAACAGTATGACATAAAAATTAAAAATCATTTTTAAATAACAGTCTATACAAAAATAGGTTTGAAACTAATGAGTCTACAACATCCTCCACATGGCAAAATGTAAAAATTTTGATAACATGATATTCATTGAAAAACTATGAGCAGTTTCAATTGCAAATATAAAAAAATGTAGGATAAATAATAATTGAATTCGCTTTTAAAATAAACAAAATAGTAACAAACTTAATATTACAACTAAATAATAGCTTCTAGTGGATACAAACATTTCGCTGAATGTTTTAGCTAACCTAACCTAACTTACTAGTTTAAAACCCCTTAAAAGTTAAAATAAAATTTTCATTACAAATAAACAAAAGTGTAGTTAAATTTATTGTAAAAGTCATTCCTTACCAAAACTCTTGAGGACACCTCGAAGTTACTCAAGCAATTCTGCAAAATTTCCTTCAGCATGCATACCAACCAGTGTCACCATGGTGAGCCATAGGAATAGGAATCAATTCCAAACTAGCAATCACATTTAAGAGATGATATCTTATGGAGGTATTTAGTAAAAATGGGCTGCAAGTTACTTCAAATACAACTTTGGAGTAACAATAAGTAAGTAAAGTAAACTTATGTTGATTGTCACCCACGCTCCATACAAATTGAAGATATTGGCATTCTGGATCCGATACTTGCGATCTGAATCCGCCAAACTTATCTGCAAAAACACCTTTTTAATAATGGTTGTAACAACATTTTCGTGGATATGAATGTCAAGCACAAGTCTGGGTATCATTTCGAATAAATTGATGCTAGGTCCCAAACTAACATTAAGATGCCTGCCATTTTCATCTCTTATATATATATATATATATATATATATATATATATATATATATACATATATATATATATATATATATATATATATATATATATATATATATATATATATATATATATATATATATATATATATATATATATATATATATATATATAGTGCCAGGAGGCACTCTGAGATGAGAGACCAGATCTAGATCAGGTCTCTCTTCTCAGAGTGCCTCCTGGCAAAGGCCTCCTCCAGCTCATGTCAGTGCTGCCTGTCTAAGGTAGCATGTTGCCAGTAGGGTCCAGCAGTATGTTTTCATCTCTTGCTGAAGCATTAAATAACTAGTTTCACCCTTGTTGTTAGGCTCGCTTCTTTAATGATGGGATGATGAGCTAAGAAATGACCATCATCATCACCTTCTACCTGTTCAGTGATATTATCATGTAGACATTCCTTCAAGGAATTGTCATATTCCTTGCAATTCCCGGTAGTCTGGAGTTCATCTACAATTTTATTATTTGATGGTGAATTAGCATTCGCAAATTCAACAAAAATTCAAAAACCTCATCCGACTGTGCATAAGTGCTTTTCACCATTGTGAAGAGCAATGCACCTTCAACAAAATATAATTGGTTTCTCTTTGAAAGAAGTTTTCTAAATGTAACTAACTCTTTCAATGTTTCCTTCTCTGAGAGGTCTAAATTGAAAACTGCCCTTTTGCAACTTTTCCTCTATATCAATCCTCTATATAATTTTCACTGGACAAAAAAACATTTTGACATAAAAAATAAAAATCATGCTTAAATAATAGTCTATATGAAAATAGGTTTCAAACTAATGAGTCTGCAACAATAGCTGTCATACTATAAAAATAAATGATAATTTCTTAATGGAAAATGTCTAAGGGATTATATATGTACCCAAGTATCTTGGTATTCTACTCTATAATTGAAGTTTTTTAAAATTAGAGTCTAGTCAATGTTGCCTTTTTATGTGCCTGTGAAAGACAAACAAATGCATAGTTCTCTTATGGCTAAAGTAGACTAATTTTTCCTCATATTATTTCAGCTATTCATGTTCTCTAATCCATATTCTATATCTCTAGTAGTTTTCTATTTTTTTTTATATATTAATGCCTTGTTTTGAATATCCATTAGCAAATTAATATTTATTGCGGCTAAGGCACTAATTTCTCAGTTTAAAGTCGTGCATTTGGAACCTGGCTGGGAAGCAGACATAACTAATGCAGTTTCTCTAATGTGTATATTATACAATTATTGTGTGCCAATGGTATAAGAAAATGTTGTAATGAAACCTGCACTTTTAGATTACCTGTATGTAAAACTTGTCAGTACATATCTAGAAAGTATAGTGGGGGTATATTATACATTTAATGTATACTAGTCATGAAAACTTAAGGAAATACTATACTGTCCCTTCCCTTAGAAATGCTGCAAAGGACAAGCATAGCAATGGGATGTGAATGAGTTAATATTACATTATTTCCATTGCAATACAAAACCATCGGCAAACTATCAGATATTTGTGAATCTTCCTCCCTTAGCTCTGCAATCTTTCAACTTTATCCTTCTTACATGTCTATGTTAAAATAGTCATATGTTCATCTACAAAATCAAACATATCAATTTCACACAGATTATATTACATTCAAGTTAGTGAACAAAAAACAAAGAAATTAATTTCACTTTTGGCTGGTTTCTATATATAACTATTCATTCACTTGTCCTACCATCGGTTGAATTTTGACATTACTTGTATGGAGCTTATGTCAAATTTTAACTGATAGTAAGGCAAATGAACGGTTGGTAAGATATAGAAAGCGGCCATAAGTCCAACTTGTACGCGGCTACTTGTTTTATCTGTTATTTCTTTTCAACAGAAGCGATGGCGCGGTTTACAGGGAAGAAATGTCGACTACTGTCGATGTTATGCCTGACGGGTGGCTTCTTCTTCGTGGAACTGATAGTTGGATACATAACCAACTCCATGGCGTTAGTTGCAGACTCATTTCACATGCTAAGCGACGTCGCGGCACTCGTTATCGCTTTCTTATCTGTTAAAGTGAGTATGTTTTTAGTAATTTGTTTTTTATATTCACTTGTGCAATTAGTAGCAATTGACCTATTAATATAATTTACAAGGTTCATCGTTTCTCTTATGGGGTCGGTTAAATAGGTTACATAATTTAAAACATATTACATAATAATTGTTTTATACTTCTTTAATGTATTTCTTAATTTACATTAAATAGGTTTAAGTACATAATATATAATGTAATATAATATAAAAAGTAATATTTTCCTATATCATCTTAGTCATATATTTTACGACTAGCTGTTCCCGCGACGTCGTACGCGTGGAATTTGTTTTCAAAACCTCCCGATTTTGAAACATTCTTCATTGGTGCTCCGCTCCTATTGGTCTTAGCGTGATGATATGTAGCCTATAGACTTCCTCGATAAACGGGCTATCTAACACTGAAAGAATTTTTCAAATCAGACCAGTAATTCCTGAGATTAGCGCAGTCAA
Organism: Dendrolimus houi; assembly: GCA_039645545.1. NCBI lineage: Eukaryota > Metazoa > Arthropoda > Insecta > Lepidoptera > Lasiocampidae > Dendrolimus > Dendrolimus houi. The sequence continues at coordinate 19,112,295 of CM077119.1, read as the reverse complement.
TCAAACAAACTCTGCAGCTTTATATATTAGTATAGGATAAGATTATGGTGCTACCTCAAAAACATTTGCACAAATGCCAACCAATTACATCTGTGTAAAGTTTCCAACTCAATCCAATCCACTATTCACAACTGAGTGGATGACAACCTCCCAGAGTATGAGCCATGCCAAAAACGCGGTACCTCAATACTTCCAATTCCTTAAGAAAGTGTTATTTGGAACAAAGAAAAATTAAATATGATTAAAATTATAGGATTTATAGGTATGTTACTGAAGATTGTACTTCATAAATACGGTGAAAAAATCAGCCTAACTACTCGCAAAGTGGTGTAAGAGTAACAAAAGCATTTTAAACATAATCTACTTCAAGAAATAAACGAAGCGCCTGTCTATACTATCTATTCCTTAAAATGTCAAAATTTAAGTGAAAACTGCTATTTGTCAGACGCCTAATCATAAATGATAGTAATTAGAATTTTTGTTTCTCAGTCTGTCTGAAAATTTTGGCTGGAATACGCTTCGATATAGCTCAAAGGATTTCAATGAACATTTTAGCGATGCAATTTTTATTCCTTATTGTGTCTGTCCCATTTCTGAATAGTTCATCTGATACGCTCTATTTCATTCAGGAAATTAGATAACTCCAAGACAATAAGTAATATGTGTTATAAGTTTAAGATTTTGAGCGAATCTAAGTCTCAATTGACGCTTAAAAAATATCCGTCGAAAATTATAAAGATTTTCGTATGCCTGAACTCACTAAATATTAATAGGGCGCTATTTCAATTTTGTATATTCAATATTCGCCTGAGATTACATACTTAAATTTTATGTCAAACCAACGTCAAAATTGGCGTAATGTTCATGATAGTCATGTACATTACCGATGTACATGACTATCATGAACATAGTACGGTACCGATGTACCGATGTGTTCATTGGTTCTATCACCACTCGGTAGAAAACATCTTTATAATCTGCAAGTATATAATCTGTTTCCAATTAGATGTACTTTTTGTCCGCCATTTGTACATTTATAACACAAACACACCCACAATAGTGGATTTACCAGTTGTTACTTTTTTCCAAGTGCAGGAAGTTATTTTGAAAAAGATTGTCATGCCAGGATACACGCAAAATTTTAAATACCTACTATAAGGAAATATCCAACACGGAATTTCCTCATTGCGATGTGGCTAGAACTAATAGAAGAATTCTCTGAATAATCAGTGATATAACAACTTACCGAACAATAACTCATAGCCGACCTTGGTATTGCTTTTGAGGTCTGTTAAATGTAAAGAACACCATTTTTCTATGTGTATAAGACAATAAACATGCCTAAGGAAAGATGATTATTTGAAGTTCTGTGAACTTTGTTTTGTAGGAAAAGGTATTAAAATTGTTGAACTTGCTGTCCAGAGTGTTTTCAACCGTACCTGCCGCTGCTGATTCGTGCGTTATAAACCTTATTAGACCGCCCGTTGCGTTTTTTTATATCCAAACGTTGACATCAGATGTATATCTATATGATTTATTCAAAATATCGACCAAGTGCGTGCAGTCCACGAGCAATGGAGTTTTCCGTAAAGATGATGAACATCACGTGTTTGTTTTTGGACATTAGTTTACGTAACCATAGTAGCATCTAAATATAATTTGCTCTCCATAAAGCCTGATTTATATTTGTATGAATTAAGAAGCGGGTTGACTTGCGAAATTGTCGTGGTAAGCCTTTATCATCGTTTGGGTAGAAATTCGCCAGTTAAATGATAAGTTGTTGATTTAGCGGATGGCTGTCGAAAGCAGGGTACTCAGGCTTTAATTGAATAAGTCAAGATTCTTAAAGCCTAATTTACATTTGCCTTAGTTTAGTAGTTAGTTAACTTGCGAAACTGCCGAATTAAGTCCTTATCATCGTTAGGACATAAATCTACTGAAGTAATAAGTCGCCGATCGACGGCAATGAGGTTTAATGTACTACGTACTAGAAAAGGCGTCCTTAACTAGCTTATTTGAAGACTCCTTATGGTCTATGAACAAGAACTCGCTTAGTCTGCGCCTGGCTGTTGTCAAACCACTCGAGAAACTCAAATAAAAGTCAAAGGATGACTTTTTACCCATAAGTTTGTTGTATTCTCTATAAAACATCTTATTTTAATTAAATTATATCTATTTTATCTCGACTCGACACGTAATCGCTGCGGCCATGTTCAGGCGAATTTAAACTATACTCTCTAAGCGATCTAGCGCTACATGTTTTAATAGTTTGGTTAGACGGCATGACTAGGGTTTGCGCTGCAGCAATTACATGAGACAGTAAATGGCGCGCTCGCCCCGCGCAGGCCACCAATTTCATCAGGTTCGAACTGTTTTGTTTTGAATAGCTTCTTTAGTACGTAGTACATATAACTCAATGATTGACGGTCCGTTCGTATACCTTACTATTAGCTACACTACATCGGTAAAATTTGGTATTACTTGTATGGAGCTTATATCTTCTAACCGCTCGTAAATCAAATGAACGTTTAGTGTGATATAGGAACCTGCCATTACTAGATGTCTCTCCAAAAGATGATTAGGACTTATTCGCAAGTTAACTAATTAACTGATGCAAATGTGTATCAGGCCTTAACGGCCACATAACATGTACAAATAAACGGATGTCATCTCAGACATATCTAATCTATACCAATTGCAACCATCTTTCAATTTAAAAACACGATTTGTTTCCGGTTCCTATAACTTACTATCGTTAATTTGTCCTGCTAGTGGTTACATTTGACATTATTATAAATACTGTCAAATTTCTGCCAATGGTAAGACAAGTGATTGAAAGCTATAGAAACCGGTCATTTATCAATTTATAAATATATTTAGCATTACGTTTATGGAAAGACGAATGTATAGTTTCAATGTGGATTCCCCCACATAACGGATTTGTGTCTGCCTTGAATCGAATGAGTCATTGAATGTTGTAGCCCAAATCCTTGTTGTTGATGATAGCCTGTCAATAACAATTTTATATATACCTAAAAAGCTGAGAAAAATAACTTTATTCATTGTAACATTTAAAGTATTGATAGTTGAATGTTTTTTTTTGCTAATTCTTCTTTCTCGACTTAGCTTTTTCGGGTTAAGAAGTATATATACTATGTTCGTTCTCGCTTTTTTCTAAAATAAACATAGGTACATATTATATAGAAGGTTGACTTAGTTCACTGGAATGCAGATAAAGGATTCGATTTCCGGCAGAGTAAATTTTGTAAACAAACTTTGATACTTACTATTATGATATAGGATAAATCTCAAATTTGTGCATATTATATAACCCATAACACAATCACAACTTTGTTAGCCTGGGAATTTTACAATATGCGTGTTTGTCTGCCGCTTTATTCCTTTAGATTACTCAACTTTCCTCTAGTAAACTTTGAGCGTGTTCTCCACGGAGAATATCCCATTCTTGAAACAACACGTAGGTGTCCGTTCGTCATTCGTATGTATATATTCCCAGTTGTGAAGAACTAACGAAACAAAGTCACTTTCACGTTTATAGTATGAATACAGGTGAATACCAATATGCTTTATTAAAGAAGTCTTATTTCAATAGATGTCACCAAAGAAATGGTCAAAGAACACGTTCGGTTGGGCTCGTGCAGAAGTGCTCGGCGCCTTAGTGAATGCGGTGTTTCTTGTCGCACTATGCTTCAGTATCACAGTGGAAGCTGTGAAAAGGTTTATTGAGATCGAGACGATACATGACCCGAGGTTATTGGTCGCTGTTGGAACGCTGGGCCTTCTATTGAATATTGTCGGACTGTTCCTGTTTCATGGTAAGTTTTGTCACTTCTACATTTACAACTCAAATTACAGAGTAAATATACATTCAAACCATAAACAAAAAAACTTGCAAATCATACAAATATTAGAAGGATTGTGTTCTGAATGGGACTTGTTGCTGGGGAGTTTGTTGCCGCTTCTTCTCCTTAAAACAGCGATAACACGTTGTAAAGTGGAGTACATAGACTAGAAAGCAGTTTTTTTAATTTAAATACATTTGAAATCTTGAATAAATTCCAGCCAAATGCTACTGCCACGCTAGAACAGCGTGGCGTTACAAACTGGCGGTTTTAGCGGATTTTACACTACGCAATCTCAACGTGCAGTTTTTCTCAATATATTTTTCTTCATCGTCAGCATTTGTTATCTGTATCAATTATACACATTAAGTTGGAAAAGAAATTGCTGTGACGTCGCCTTACTAATGTTACAACTTACGTTTAACAAGTTTATTATTCTAGTATTTTGCGCAATATCGAGACTTTTAAATGAACAAAAATGAGTTTATTGTGATTTCTTTAAATGTTGTATTTAATGAGTGATGTGATTTGTCTTGCAAGGTTTTATGGTTCCTTTTCTAGAAACGTATTCTGACAATGTCAAGATTTGTTTATTTCTGGAGTACAACGTACAGGCTGTTACACCTGCGCCCCAATTCTACTATTTCAAAATATTTATGTTACGAAGGTATTCAAAGTATGATTCCATTGCGATAGTGCCAAAAATTCGTGTTCTACTAAATCCACAATATTTTTCGATATCATCGCGGCAGAATACTAGTTGAAATGTCGTTAGCTGAAATAACTATTGACAAGCTACTAAAATTTGAAACATTTATTTCGCGAGTTTTCGATTATAAATATTTATAAAGATAGAGTGGTGTGCAACAGGCACCCATTGGAATTAGCAGAATACCGAAATCAGGCAAACCTACGATTGAGACGATAGTGTCCGGCAAATTTGACGAGATATTAGAATTGTGTCCCTGCCTGATGGAAAGTAGTTAGGTTAGTAGTTATGTCCATAGGCGACGCCTATGGACATTTGCAACATCAAAGATGCTACTGAATCATATTTACAATATGATTTTGGTAAGCTTTGTCAAACAAGACCGAACGGATGCAATCAATTTATCTTTCTACTATTTCGCACAACTCATAAGGCAAAGGGAAATGTTCGCTTCATTGATTAATACTGCAGTCTAGAGTCTAGACGTTAGACTAGACTACTCTATTGGCCTGGGACTGCGACCTAGAGATCAATGAAATACAGTAAAACAAACGAGGGCTATTAAGAAGATACAAAGCTATATTTATAACATTGTTAGCATTACATATCCCATATTGTTATGACCTCAGATGCCGACAAAAACAAAATCCACCTGCATATCTGAAACAAAGCACATTTTATTACCTGTCGGCATTTGAACGAATTGCAATTCTTTTATGACCGTCTTCTTTTGTTTACTTATTTATTGGCATACGTTTCATGTTTACATTGTTTTATTGTAATCATTTATGGCCGCCTGCGTCCGATTCATTAGCCAGGTGTTTCCGATTATGTCGACTACGATACAGGTATATTGCATTTGTGCAATAAAAACGATGGCCTGATTGAGATTGAGGGAGGGGGCAGTCGAGCGAGAACCACGATACATGCGAGACGTGTGTTCTACAATCTGGAATCTAATAGTGACGGACTTTGCGCGTTTTATTGAATTACGACTTTCTGCATTACGTTTGGACTTGTTGTGTTCAGTTATATTTGTACCTGTGTTACTACGTGTACTATACAAACATGTATACTTGTTTGTATAGTTATAATAAACTGTATAATAATTCCAAAGGCATTTTAATTCGAGTCTCGTAACTCGTAACAATATTATCATAAATGAACTATACTCTCAAGTTTATTTGTTTCAATTCTCCATATGATAAATTCTAAAGTAATGATAATTCAGTAATTACTGATATATTGTTTAAAAATACTTACATTCAACAAAACTGTAGTAGCTTAAGGTAGCTCAAGTTTGTGTCAAATTTTTCTAACTCAACAGCAAAATCTGAGATCGGTCTATAGTTATTTACCTATAATTCTAATTTGTTATTTAATGTTAACACCGAAGGTGAGCAGCGGTTAAAATATAATATAGGAACGAATATCGACCTTGCTATTTTGTCACCATTCCAAAAATATGATAAAAGCTCACACGTGTTATCAACAAAATAAACAACATTAAAACTGAACAAGTGGTTTCTGTTGCATAAATTATTACCTTTTGATCAATTGTCAAAATAAGTGTAGGAAAGTATCCGTCCAATTATTCAAATATATTTTCATCGTTTACGGATACTTTATAAATAAAATCCTGAAATTTTAGTAATTAAAGAAATCTACTTCTTTAGTTATATTGTTTATTTGTAGGCTTCCGATACGAAATTAACAGTTATGGGATTATTTTTGTGTCTGTCTTTATGCCGCAATTGATTATCACAGCAACTAGTATGGCTAGATATTAAAGGAAATTTGTAAACATGTTCCCTTATCTTGTGTACTCATCTACATCTATAAATATTGAAATGGGGCTCGTAAAAGGAACTTGTACCTTAAAGATTATAGAGCTCGTATTGCACCAAATCATTATATTTTTTATTTATTTTTATACAATAAAAATGTTTAATTCATTTTCAGACTTGGATTGAGTAAAAGCTAATTTTTTTACTTATAGTATTCGTACAGTAAGTAACCTTTCATGCACGAGACCGACTCACGTAGAGAATTTATTCGGTAGTTTAGACATTTATGATTAGATAATAACCGAAAGGTGTTGGAATAAGTAAATCCTTCAGTGAAAACGACGTATAGGCAAACTTACCCCGGCTCACTTACGGGAATGAGGTTGTCCAGAGCTAGTTGGCTTATTTATTGGAAACCTTCGTACCATAGACGTACTCCGGCCGTGTGTTGCTGTTTTGGGAGCAAAAGCACTTCCTTGTATTCTAGATGCCTTTGTATTTCTAAAATTACGACTAACTAAACACTTGAAATTTTATTGGAGAGTCAATACAAAAATGTGATCATCACTTGATGAATGAATTTAAACTTACCGATGATTGGATAGTGTGTGATTCATCGTTCGGCGTATTGTAGGTTGTAGGTAAAGTTGATCGTTGATCAAGTTTTCCGGTTTGCGAAACTCATGGCTCTGTGATTATCTCTTATATTTTTTTTATCTGTACTATATTACTATTACTATATAATATTATAAGGAGGTAAAGTTTGTGAGTTTGTGACGTTGTAGGGGTTAATATCCGAAACTACTGAACCGTTTTAAAAAATTCTTTCACTGTTGGCAAGCTATCCCCGGTTGACATAGGCAATATCATAATTTAAAAAAATTAGGGATCCTTACTAAAACTCGTAATTTTTTTACACCCAAGGTGTAAAAAAATTACCTAAATTCGCGTGCGCTGCGAAAACTATTGATGATAGAATAAAATAATGTACTACTACTTTGCAGAACACATCATTATTTACAAAAAGTGTCCCGACAGCATATGTATAACTATTATAGTTATGCCACAATAAGTGTTCTTTTATTTTAAAATTTTAATTAATATTGCGCCGCTAGAAAAGGCTCTTTATTTGTATCTTGGTAATGGTATTCCTCCTTATCAAAATAAATTACTTCATATTCAAGACTGCTTCAATACCTTTATATAACTTTTTGAATTATTCAATTCGGACATTCCATTCGAAAGATATCACGAGTTTAAAAATGTAAGTATTAGAAAAAAGTTGCGTGGTTGCCGCGTACACAGCTACATTATTCCTGAGTGACATAGGGTATATTTGATTGTGATTATTAATAAGTGTTTTTTATTTTTTTTCTGATGCCTAGCCAAGTGGGCACGGGTCAGCTATTTATCTATATTATTGTGAGTACCACCGAGTTCGGAGCTAAATATTCAAAATCAGGCAAATCATAGCATCAAAAATGTATGCTAGTACACTAACCCTAAAGGATTCCGTATTGATGACAATCATCTACTATTGTCGTCAATTGGGTACTGAACCATTATCAAAATTAGTTGAAAATATGAATCTTAAAAACTACGGACATTTGAATATCTCTCAGTCGAATTGATCTTGACTCGCACTGGCATGGTTTTTTTTAAAGTTACAAACTTGGTGCCCTGTACCAATGATTTCTGAATAAAAATCCCTGCTGTGACATATAGAGGAATGGACAGAAGATTTCGTACATATCATGTAAAATTTTGGTTTGTCGACGATCCCGAAATTACAGACGGTTTAGAGTCTCTCAGCCATAGAAGAGACGTTGGCGCTCTAAGCGTATTCTACCGTCTGTACAACGGGGAGTGCTCTGATGAGCTGTTTGATTTGGTGCCTACGTCGCCATTCTGTCATCGCACCACTCGCCGGCGATTGCGAGTTCATCCACACTTCCTGGACACTTGGAAGTCCTCCACGATACGTTGCGGACGCTCCTTCATGCCATATGTGTCCAAGTTGTGGAATGAACTCCCTGCCGCGCTTTTCCCAGAGCGCTACAATATGGGGCTCTTCAAAAAGGGCTCGAACAGATACCTAAAGTCCCAACGAGGTAGGCAACGCATCGGCTCCCTTAGTGTTGCAGATGTCCATGAGCGACGGTAGCGACCTATCACCAGGTGGTCCGTTTGCCAGTTTGCCTACTAGAAAACATAAAAAAACGCTATAATAATTCTTTACTTCGGCCTGATGGTCATGTTGAAATTGTATGTAATCATGAAGTATCAGGTAAATAATCTCGCGTCTTCTGTACCGTGCCATTCAAGTATGAAATAAATTTACGTGACTTTGACATTAAGAGTTTGTTTTTTAAAGCCACGTCGCCACGATCAGAACACGTTCGAACCGAGTGCACTCTGCCAATCCAATCCAAACGCACTCGTTTAACGTCCTGCAATCGAATCCAAACGCACTCGACTATCTGTGTCTAATCCGAGTAGCCACGGACCATTCTCAACTATTACGAGTCAATTAGTGGGAATGAACAGATTGATACGAGTAGGATCGGACAAGGGTAAACTGCTATCCGTGCAAATAATAAGTAATTATTTACGAGTGAACGCGCGATGCGAGCTTGTCAACGCGGCTTTAGTTGTTACTTGGTATAATATGCGTCATATTCTTTCTTCTGTCTTAACTTAAAGTGCAAAATTGTTGCCAATTTATGTTGATACAAACACTTTATTTGCATTAATTCCGGAATCTCTACTAAATCTTAAACAAAGCGATCTCAAAATAATATAACGGAAGCCATTCCTTTGTAACACGCAACTCCTGTATGCGCATAAATGCTTCTAATTATACATTCCCTTCCACGTGAATCATTATTTTCACAGTATAAAGCTATCGTATTCAATCCAGTCATATAGGTTTTTAGGGTTCCAATACCTAAAGGTAAAAAAGGATCCTTCCTTATATTCTCAATCCACTGTATCTCTGTGTCACAGCTGATTGATTATCTCTATATCTACTATAACTGGAGATACGAAATTCGGCACACTTATGTAGCCTTTTGTGTGCAACTGTGAGTAGTGACAAATATTTTTAATTTTTCCCTTGTATCGAAGTGGGGTCCGAAAGAAGTTCTAAATTTTAGTTAGATATCATATAAAAATGTTTTTTTAACACAATACAAATTGTAATTTTAAACCTAATTACTTTTGAAGTAATATTAATTAAATGCAAATAATAACCGGCTAACATTTATTTATTTTAAAAGATTAAATAGCATTTTATTTTGGAAAGGAACTCTTCTTGTTAGAGTCCGACTCGCACAGGGCCATTTGTTTATTTTTCGATAAACTGCCGTGGCAATGACTTTACGAGCCGTCTCCAGGCACAAACTAAATAAAATGTCTGTATTACACGTGTGATCTGAATAATAAATAATAATACGCAATACATTCTTCGTACTTAATCGCCTCATCCCATGATAACGACACAAACAGTAAATATCGAATTTCTGTGTTAATGACGAGCAACGATAAAATTGGTTTGAGCAAGATCCGTTAAGTAGTTTTTGAGACATTCTGTATTTTCGTTTAAGTGTGTTTTTTAAGGTTTCTTTGTTGATTAAAAAATATTGGACATACCTCTTATTTACAGAACTAGTAACTATGTAGACAGGTATGCGCTTGACCGATTTTTAATAATGATTTCGATTTATTCAAATTCAAATTCAAAAGTTTTTATTCCTAATAAGTTTCACTGAGAACACTTTTTGAAGGTCATACATACAGGTTAAAATTTAATTTTACTTCCTAGTCTATGTATACCGCTTCGCAACGTGTTATTGCTGTTAAGGAGAAGAAGCGGCAAGAAACTCCCCAGCAACATGTCTTGCTAAAAATTGTTTTTCTTTATATTTCTTATTCTATTTTTATGTCAAGTTCTTTTTTTATTAAGTTTTATACAGAAGTATGTTACAGAATGCCTTTTGAAGAATTAATGGAGTTGTAGCAAACAGTGCATATTCAATAAGACAGAGACACAATTAAAGGATAGAAAAATATTATTATAGTTATAATATAGTGTTTTAATTTAGTGGTCCGTTGTATATTACCCATAACACAAGCGTAACTTGCTTAATTTGGGGATATACAGTGTGTGTGTTTGTCTGCCGATTTATATATTTAATTTAATTTTTTTGTTGCAAAATATCTCCATTTTTCATTATAGATTTAACTCTTATATCAAGTTTTTGGCGGCAACTTGATAGGGTGATGTTTTGCTACACACTATTTTTGTTTTAATTTATAAAAATTAGCAATTACTCTTTCTTCAATGGTTCAGTTTATAATATCGGTTGAAAATGAATATGAATAATATTGTAAATATTGATTGTTTTCAGCGTAAAATTGTGTATTAGTGTTGAAAATCTCACCTGTTTACTGGAAAAGTACTTTTTTCACCAATCATAAGAACTCCGTTATTTGACGTCAGTTATAGAGCTACAATTTGGTTGAAGATCCTTACTTAAAGATTATTTTAAAACTTGAATATTCCTAGGTACTTGACACTGGTACACACATCGTAAGGAAAAAGAACAGTCGTCAAAACGTATTCTAATTAGCTAGCTGACCTGTTCTCGTGCCCGTTTAGTCAGCGCACGCCGATAAATTAAGGCATCAGCCCGTTTTTCTCGAAATTAAAAGACATTATTAATCATAACCAAAGCAGGGGGGAGGGGTGCTGAATTTCGTGACGTCATATTTCAAAATCTAAATATTTTAAGCTTTAAAACACAACATTTGAACTATTAACGAAAACCTTCAAAACGCTTTAACTCCATTTGTATAGTGTTTAAATTATAAAAAAAATAATTTATATGGAAATAAAAATTATTACGGAACTTCTGTTTTAATTTAATAATCGCTTTATGTAAAATTGAAAATTATCTGATGTCACACTAGGAGGGAGAAGACTCGAGAATATGACTAGGACGGGGGAGGGGTCAAAAAATCATTAAATTCGTGTGATGTAATTAATGGATGGCCCCTAATGTAGCATTTTACAGGTGAAAGAATTTTCAAAATTGGTTTTGTAGTTCAAGAGATTACTTCCTACAAACCAAGAAACTTTACTTCTTTATAATATTAAGTCTTTATTATTATTCCCCTATAGTGGGAGGCCCGAGCCCAACAGTGGGACATTTATGGGCTGCTATTACAATATTACATTTAATGTTGAACTATGGTTTTCAAGTCATGGTACCGCTATCTCTTGTTCAAACCACAATACACATTCTTGATACATACATATTCCTCTTTTTGTATAATATTATGTATGTATATCTATCTCTGTCCCCTCAATTTTGCCTTGGTGCATGAAAGACGTCGCCATTTTATCGTCGAATTCATTTGCGGTGTTAAAAAGGCAGACATAAGAAATAATAAGATTTTTGGCAAGTGCAGTGAGTTGTTGGAACAATCTAAATGGCGGCCGCCCTAAAAGTGATTGTTATTGTTTGAATGATTGGTTAAGGGGGTTTAAGTTTCCGTCTATGTGTGATATCTACTTATGAAGCCAAGGTGGACGTTTTTAGTCGACGGGGTTTTGGGTGAGTCTATATAATAGTCTATTCTAATTATTTATTGTTATTCGACAAACATTTACACCACAACTGAAGGCAACAAAATTATACTATTATTTTCAGCGGTTGCGTGTGTACGGAATATCCGGGTTTTTTTACCTGCGAATTCCTCACGCACATTAAGTATAGATAAGTTCCACTGGAGAACATTTTTTAAAGGTCATACAAATAAGTTACAATTTAAATCTACTCTCTCATTAATTTTAATTAACATTATCTCTTTAACAGACCACGGTCATGGCCACGGGCACGGCCACTCCCACGGCGGGGTGCCATCGTCAGCGAGCGTCAGAAGACTCTCGCAGATAGTACACAGCAACGCCGAAATTCCTTTCGGTCACAACGCGACCGACAACGAGGAGACTGACGAGATGGTAGCGAAAGCTAATAAAGGCTCTTGTCGGTCAACTGCCGATGCAGGACACATGAATATGAAAGGGGTGTTTCTACACGTTCTGTCTGACGCTTTGGGTGAGTTGCTTATTCCTATCACCATCACCATCATGCTAGCGTACAGAGCGTAAGCTTCGTAGTCTTAGGTCGGATTTCGTACTTTTTCTTCCCCAATTTCAGTCTTTGGTATCTGTTGTAGTAGCGCATCAACTTTTATACCGTTCATATATGTTTATATATATTAGATGGGTAAAATTAAATGCCTCTTCTATTAATTATGAATATGTAATTAAAAATAAATAGTAAATTAATTAACTCATGGCCTGTTCCTATATCTTACAGACCCTTTCATTTGCTTTACTATCGAATAAAATTTGACATAAGCTCCATACAAGTAATGTCAAAAATTCAACCAATTGTAACGCATGTGAATAAATAGTAAGACATAGGAACCGGCCATCAGTAAACCAGGATATTTATAAATCGCTTTACATATTATAGGCGGGTTGTATATTTTACTATTCATTCACTTGCCTTACCCTCGATTGATTTTTGACATTACTTGTATGGAGCTTATATCAAACTTTAACCGATAGTAAGGCAATTCAACGGTAGGTAAGTTATTGCTGATCGAAACCGGCAATCTTTCTTCAGATTTATAGTAGCGTTAAACAAGGATCATATAACTATTTAAAATTAGTAGAGAGCTTTAAAGTTTTTAATTAATAATATGCGAGTATGAATAACATTTTTTGACTATAGAGTCGATACAGCCTATAAATTTCGTGTAACTCAATATATGAATAAGACCTAATTAACGGCGTTTTTACTGAATTGATTCAATTTCTGTACATTTGAGATTTTCCCTTGTATTCGATATTCCTTGTTAAGTATAAAATATTTAGCCATGATTCTAAGTAGTTCTTGACTTTGTTATAGTAATTTATAGTTTCACTACGTAAACAAGGCGTCCTAGAACTGATGAATTCATTGTTTGTATATTCGTTATGAAACAGGAAGTGGCATAGAGCCCCTGTATAAAGAGAATGTATAATTATATTTATAGATAAGCACAAATACAATTATTTATTAGTTATGTAGTTCATACCGAATTATTAGTTTCTTTCATGTTCTGATTAAATAAAATTCATAGATTATTCTGTTAACATGGTAAATGTAAATATAAGTAAATGGGGGATGTTGAAATTTTTCGTTTTGCTCTTTAGTTTTAGTCTGCAATTCATGTCAGTTACAACTAAAATAGACATTAAGAATAATTTGTTTGAAGGCAATTAGAATGTATAATTTTCAATAGAAATATATATATTAGGTTGCGGAAAAAGTTTCTTCGCATTTTATATAAAAATTCAAAAGGTTTTTTATAAAGTTTATTTACACTTAACTAAAGTATGTAGGTGCCATTTTGTTGGATAACTTTTTGCCATCTCGTGATCCCACTCCTATAAAAATTTTGGGGCTTCTGATCAAAAAACTGCGACAAGTGGTTTTGGTAGTCCTCTCGTGATATTGACCTGACATTAATAAGCTCATAATTGATATTAAACTGCCTAAGGAATTCTGCAGAGACCGAAACAGGTGAAAATCTGAAGGTGCAAGGTCAGGACTATACGGCGGATGCATTAACACCTCCCAGCCAAACTCGTAATTTTTACTGAGTGGCTAAAGATGCGTGAGGTCTAGCGTTATCATGGTGAAAAACCACACCCTTCTGTTGATTAATTCCGGCCGCTTTCTCTCAAATTTTTGCTTTAATCTCATTAGTTGTTCGCTGTACACTTCAGAATCGATGGTCCTGCCTGGCGATAACAGCTCATAATGAATAATGCCCTTCCAATCTCACCATACACACAGCATCACCTTGTTGCGAGTTAACCCGGGCTTCGCCACAGTCTGTGCAGCCTGACCGGCCTTTGACCACGATCTTTTTCGCACGTTTTTGTCGTACGTGATCCCCTTTTCATCACCAGTTATCAGCTTCTTCAAAAATGATTCGGTTTCATTACGTCGTAATAAAGAATCACAAATGAGTACATAGTTCATTGGGTTTCTTTCAGTGAGCTCAAGAGGCACCCAAATATCGAGCTTTTTTGTGTACCCAGCTTTTTTCAAATGCCCCAAAACCGTTTTGTGGTCAATTCCCAGTTCTCCAGCTACATCGTAACTACTAATTTGTCGATCTTGCTCCACTTTTTCAATAATGGCATCAATTTTGTCCGTAACAGGGCGACCAGAGCGACGTGCATCTTTGATATCAAAAATTCCGGATTGTAAACACTTAAACCAAATTTGCGCTAATCTCACAGATACTACATTAGGTCCATAAACATCACAAATTTTTTTCGTGGTTTGTGTTGCAGTTTTACTTTTTTGTAGTAAAATTTTAAAATGTATCGAATTTCTTCATTAGTTTCACTCATTTTAACAATAAGAAAAACAAATGAAAATCACACATTTTCCTAATTTGAATTTGGAATTGTCTTCTTTAAAATGAAAACTTTTTAATGATACCAAAACCAGCCAGATACAAATGGTATAGCCAAAGAGATCTTATTACAAGTTCATATATACTATATGCGAAAAGACTTTTTCCCCAACCTATTATATATATATATAATAATTTTGCGCTTTAATCATAGTACAACGGTAAAATTGAAATAAAGTTACTCCTAGATATTTTCACGAAACTGACACATAATTAAATCTACGTGGTAACTTTCGTTTCAATTAATTAGGATTCGTTTTTAGTGAATATAAAAATATGATAAAGACGTGTTGTACTTTAAACTGTTAATTTTTTGAAACTATATTTATTATTTATAATTTATTTATTTTTTAAATTTATCCCATTTGACCATTTTTAGTAATCGTATTGATAGATATCAAATCGCTCAGATATCGACGGGATTTAATCCCAGTCAGTATAAAATTTATCATTAATTTATTATTGCTCCCTGCAATAGTTTCCAAAGACTAATAAATAACTAAAAGTATTTTAATAAACTTGTTAGATGACCTTCAATTTACTGTTAGGCATAGAAAGGCATTACAATCAGCTTCAAGTGAAACGGAAGGTAAAAATTAAATAATCTATGTTCCGAGTGAAAGTTTCACGGTCTCATGCTCGTATTATAAATTAAAAATAATTTCTAAATTTGACTCTAGTTTTGTAACATCGTTTACAAAATCTATACTAATGCTATATAACGTAGGTACATGAAGTATCTTGGATTGTTTTCACCTATATGCATGACATACCGAATTTCAGGAACTTTTGCAAGACAGCACCACAGGAATCAATCCTCCAAGGATTGATTCAGATAAATTCTATGGTTGACTCCAGTTACAAAATTTAAGTTGCGTTGTAATCTATACCTACTGATAAATAAAAAAAAGTATCTGTCTATTGTCGAAATGTCGAATTTTAAATGAAATCTGTTATTTATAAAATTTGTCCAATAAAAATTACCGATTTACAATTTTGATCTGTTTGTCTACATTTTTACCTCGAATAAGCTCCGAAACGGCTCAAACGATTTCAATAAAAGAATTAGGATTGAGGCAAAATGTTTCTGTTAACGAATTTATATAGACAAGTTCCGCGTGGACGGAGTGACAGCAAAGTTTGTAATAAATAAGTAATACCTGTTTTAATGACACTCTGTAATAATAGGTAATAAAATGATTTTGCCTGTTGACCGCAATGATAAAATCGTATTGTATTGTATTGAAAATTTTAATCTTGATAAGTCAATTGCTTTACAAAGTATTGAATTCGATAATGATTTTGCTGCTGTTTGAAAAGGAAACCATAGCAATTTTATCGAATCAATAACATATTAACAATGTTAGAAGCATGTTAAGCAATGTGACGGGTAACAGAGTAAGCCCACAGGCTATGTATGGTTCACAAGAGAGTTATTAAGTTTGTAGGAAGCTTTATCGTATAACAAACGGGAAACTTAGTTCTTAAACATGTAAGATTATGTTCTCTGAAATTTGCTAGCACAGTATATCTAACAATTAGTGATTTTAAACATGAAATTATTATAATAACTTTTTTTTCAGGATTCCGAAAAATAGAAATTTTGGTAAAATAATTCCTTACATTGTCACTTCTCTCCGTCCGTCTGTTTATATAATCAAATTATTCTGATCCTAGTAATAAACTTCTAAATCATATTCTCGTTCCTGCTTGAAAGAGGTACCGCTGAACGTAATATAATCACTGCACACAGTGGAAAACAGCTGAGCCTTCAGGTGTAGCTCGTCAGAGTGAAAACAATATCTTGTGGGAGAGGTTCAGATGTTCCATCTTATCCACAAAAATCTGGTCGGCCCCCACACGTATCTGAATAAAATTTGACATAAAGGCTTATAAATGAATAGGTGGTGAGATATTAGCTTCCCAATTCGTTAGTATGTTATCCCCCCTCTAACTTTTGAATTATGGGGTGGGAAATTCTAAAGAAATTACGTGGGTAGAAATACTTTCAACGGAAATTACTTTGGTTCTGTAGTCAAATGTTCAGAACACTGAACAATTCTTCCCCTCTACCGAACCATTCATGAGGTTGTATTATATTTGGCAGTTTTTTCTACTCTTATCATGCAGGCAACGCACTAGGCAACCTGACTGTGGCAAGCAAAACGTGGAGCAACCAATATATAATTAGCAGCCAGTACTATACTAGCGTTCTACTGGTTGCCGCAACTAGAAATTCTTTGTTACCTAGTACGTACGCTCCAATGAGCCATCATACGTCGGAATGGCTGCCGCAGCCAGGTTGCGCAGTGCTTGGCCTGCTTTAGCTATTGCCACGTGTCTTATGCCTTCTTTTACCTTACCGTTGATATGAAATTGATATTACTTGTGTAGTAAGATATACAAACTCCGCATAAATCATATCGGTTCCTATATTCTAATATTCACGGTAAACACCTTAACGATACTTCTCTAGTAATAAATTGTAACAGGGTCTTTTAGTAACCTTAGTAACTAATTGTCGGGTGACCGGATTGCCTTGACATTGATAGCGAACTTTCGTTAAGGAAATTGCGCTAGCATTATAAAATTTACGTCACTCCCGAAGAGTGGTGTGAATTAGATCCGTGCACTAAAATCTTTTAAATTTTGATTGGTAAAATACTTGAACATTGCCATAATTACACATTATTCAATGCACAGTGATAAGTACACAGTATCTACATGATATCAAGACATCTATACTGCTAGCGGTTCCGGCAGATTTTGTCCTGCCTGGAAAAAATAAAAATCTAAAACCCAATTCCGGCGCCACCTACCAGGTCTAATTGTGAAACGAAACCATTCCGGGACCCACTCAAACACAATTTTTTTTACACCTTGGGTTACAATATTGAAGTTTTAGTAGAGATCCCTAATTTTTCTAGTAATAAATATAGCCTATATTAATCTGGGATAATGTAGAATTTGTAATGGTGAAAGAATTTTGAAATCGGTCCAGTAGTTTTTGAGTTTATTCGTTACAAACATACAAAAATACAAACTTTCCTCTTTATAATGTTAATATAGATTACATTTTGATGGTCCAATGGTGTTAAAGTATTGAACATTAAGCAGTTTATGAAGACGAAATCTTTTGATAAATGCGTTGCACCTGTAATAATCCACAAGCCCGAGACTTGGCACTGACAGCGGTATTGGTCCAGAAATAAAAACAATCACTAAGTGGTCAATGAAGTGTTTGTGTTATGTTAATGCTTGTAGTGTTTTATGAATTTTTAACGAGTATATCTGTAAGAAAACCAAAGTAATCGACATAACTCGGAAAATATTCAAACCAAGACCGATGACCGATGAAGCCGATGAGTCGTGGAATGGAGATTGTGTTTTGATACACGTAAGACCCTTTCCAGCCTAATGGACCTGTGATCTACGTAAACTTCGCCACTAAGGGCTGAATGAAGAAAACGGGGAACCGTGGTATGTGGCGAAACTTGAAGTGGTGTTGGTGATATAAGGCATATCCAATAGTGACGAATTTAATTTTTAGAAATCAGTAATCCTTTATACATAATGTTACAAGTCAATTTCAATAATATAATTATGGCCTCAATTAACATGGGTCATAAACTCTTCATAACTATAAAAGACTTATGATTGTTATTAAAATATAATACGGAACTCTCTTGCGTAGTTTACCCAAAGGGCTATAGTATGGATCTGTTCAAAAATGTTGTTAATCAATAATTTTAAGTCTCAATTAGGTAGGCAGTACATCAGCTCCCTTACAGGCTAGCCACGACCTTCAGCTTAGCAACGGTCGATGCGACAAGCGGCATGCGGTTGGCACTGCCGGCCGCCGAACGCATTGACTCTGCGTGCTTCATACAAATGTTAATATTTTTATTTTGTCGCCTGTCGCATCGGCCTTAGCTACCGCTCGCAGCGATAAGGGGTCCTGAACATGCCGTAAATGTTGCAGTTGTCCATGGGCGACGGTAGCCACTTGCTATCAGGTGTATCGTTAGCGCGTTACGTATAAACACAATAATATATAGATTAATGGATTTATTTAATTTATGATTACGACTGATAGCTAATATATAAATATGTATATCAACTCATTTTAATTAATATGTTTACTCCAATCTAGTATGCATAATTAAACAAATTTTACGATGTTTTTAAAATAAGAACTTGTTAGTGGTTTTTAGAATCACACTACTATTATTCATAAATTCAATAGGGAATATTTGCACTTTACCGCAATTTAATGTTAGATGCATGGACAGTATTCCTTAGTAGTTATCGTCACAAGTTTATTTTATTCTGTTTTGTAAATGTTTGAACAATACAAAGAAAATTATCTTTATAACCAGCCGTTTTTCACGTATGTTTATCTTTACATAGTATGAAACAAAGTCGTTTTCCGCGTCTGTCTTTATATCCGCTAACTCCTAAACCACGCAACGGATTTTTAATTATGATTATATTACATTATGTATTATATTATAAAATCTTAATTAAGTTTTTATGTAACTAAAATAGAGCTACTTAACGAGGCTTGGGAAAGTGGTGTATGTATGTATATTGATAATTGTTAACTACATTTTTCTTCCTTTATAATATGCTTGTATACCGCCACCACGATCTATCTGTAATTTATTACTTATTGAGGTGGTTAGAAGAGATCGCGTCTAAGCAATAAAATCGCCGAGTTTTCATAAATATTGTTACAACTTAGGCTTTGACAAAGACAAATTCCACGTACAGTCTGTAAAAGCACATTTTATTACCTGTCGGCATTTAAACTAATTGTAATACTTTTATGATCGTCTTCTTTTGTTTACTTATTGTGGAGCACAGCCTATTATCATTAGCTAGGTGCTACGGATTATGAGTAAAAGCTGATTCTAGTAAATTACCTCGGCGCTTGCCGAGCGGGCATATTTGCATTTGTAAAGTATAAAACGATGGCCTGATGGAGAGAGGGGGCAGTCGAGCGACAACTACGAGCTAGGCGTGACGTGTTTATATTCGGGAATCTAATATTGACGGACTTTGCGCCTTTTATTAAATTACGACCTTCTGCATTACGTTTGGATTTGTTGTGTTCGGTTATATTTGTACCTGTGTTATACGTGTTTGTATAGTTCTAATAAACTCTATAATAATTCCAACGGCATTTTAATTCGAGTCCTGCAACTCGTAACAATATTCCTTCAAATATATATACACTCTGTATTTTCTATTTACAAACTGTTCAAATTATTTATGCTTTACGCCACTTTGTAGCAAAATAAAAAATAAATACTTGATTACTCTTTAAATTAATTAATATGTTAATTGGTCTTTACGTTTATTGTCTTTCAAAGTTTTTGATTGCGGAAGTCAGAACATCAGTTCAGGAATCATTTGTAGCACGAATTATATAGCAGTAACAAAATATACTCTTTATCGTAAATATTAGAATCTCATACCGTGGTTACAAGTTACAAAAGTAATTTAATGTATAATTATAATATTTTTGTACCAGCTAGTTATAAATGTATAGATAGGCCAAAAAACAGGAGTATGGTAGAAAAAACATAATGTACATACCCCAAATTATGACAAGAAAGTGAAAGAAAAATAGACTTAACGGTTTGTTGTTTGTTTATATTCAATTTTAATTATTTTGATATATTTTTTTACTATATCGGCAGACAAACACACTGTATATCCCCATGGTAAGCAGGTTACGTTTATGTTATGGGTAATATACAACGGGCCACTCTGGGGCCGATGCCACACCCAGACCACAGTAAATAACGGAAAGTTCGTTTACGAAATTTACCATGTCAGGAATCGAATTCGGAGCCTCTGTGTTCCATTGATTTTGGCCGGCTAAGATTTAGCTATTTTATTTGATTACAAATTTAATTTTAATTAAAAAGTTTCTTTAGTTAAAATAAATAATTATATTGTTTCCGAGCGTTTATTTTGCTTTTGACGTTTGCACTTCAAGTTTCATATTTCTTGACAGTAAAGCCTACATGAAACAAATGATATAATTGTCGTACTTTATTGTTGTGGGTGACGTAATAATGATGTTCTGCGAGTCATGTAACGCACAGACTAGTAAACCATCGACACTATAGTAAATAAATCGAAAGTAATCGATTTGAAAATAAAAATGTTCTATTTTACTTTATTACAAAAATGACTTATTTAATATATGTAAAATATGTCCATTGAAATGTGGATAAATTTTTATATATTTTTTTTACAACTATAAATTTACATATAATCGAATAGGTATAATAAAAGGAAATTTATTTGTATCGTATTCTACCCATAGTCCCTCAAGACTATAAGTAGAATACTGAGTCTAGATCACCGTCTTCTATGGGTAAGGTGCCCAGAAGGCTGGCTTCGTTTCCTCGTTGGATCACCATACTGATCCGTTGCCCCAGGGTAAGCACTAGCCCTCTGATCACCTGAAGAGTCAATGAGTCATTTTGATAAATTTTGATAGAGGCTCATGGCTTCAGGACCCCACGGTCCAAGCGTCTCGACAGCAAACGGCACAAATATATAACTCTCACTGAGGCTTGCATATTTGCGCCGCTTGAGTGATTCAGCTGTTTCTGCCGCCGAACCGGCTGATCTAGACGTGTTTGGTAAATGGGATGCGGCCAACGTGTCTACGCAAGTCGCATCCCACACCAAAGGCTTGCCACGCCGCCAAGGAATTAGAGTCATTCCGGCAGGACGCCTACCATCGTCACGTGCAATACCGTGACCATCTGCCGGCACTGTGGCGGCAAGAAAGACCGTGGTATCACGGGTTGATTACCTCTGTTCCACAGACGCATGTGTGTGGTGCACATATGCGAGAACCCAAGCGCAGATTTATAGCCAAAGAAAATGATTTATATTAATTACACAATACCTATATTTTGAGCAAATATATAGATAACTTCAATTGATTAAAATTTATTTATAAATTAAGTCGATTTTTATAACAAATCGATACGGTAACGCCTAAGGACATTACTAATACATCCGTCATCGAGCTGTGAAAAGTAAAATAAATGCCTGGAAAAGGTATAAAGTAGTATCTTTACACAGTGTAAAATAAAGTCGCTTTCCGCGTCATTCTGTCTGTATGTCCCTAACTCTTAAACCACACAATGGATTTTAAGCTGTTTTCACCATCGCTTAGATATTTTTTCAAGGTTTATATATATATATATATATATATATATATATATACACTAGCTATTGCCCGTGGCTTTGCTCGCGATATATAAAAACCAAATTAAGTTTTTATGTAAGTAAAATAAAGCTACTTACTAGCCAGGGTTTAACCCGCGGGGAAGTTATCTATATTATTATAACATTCTAAAAATGCCGTGTCTTTACATTGAAACTATTTAAAAGAAACTGAATTATAGACTATGTAACGGCGAAGAACGCGATGCAATTTTCTTAGATTTCTTGTCTGTTTGTTTGGTATTTACGTAAAAACTAATGGGCCGATTTCGATGCGATTTTCGCTGATAGACAGCTAATTCTTAGACTTAAAATCTGCACTACTTTTTATCCCGGAAATTCATGGGAATTTTCCCGGGAGTGGTTTGTAGTTGTTCGGGTGCGTAACAATTAGCTTATTACGACACAGTTTTCGCTAAAACGATAGCTTACATTGTTGTTTAAATGTTTAGTCCCTGGAATCCCATGGGAATTTCAAGTCAAGCGTGGACGAAGTAGCCGACATATCCTAGTTATATAATAAACATTTATCAACTTATAGTGACACACACAAGTATACAAACAAGAAATCGTGGTACTTGATATAAAAGTTACGCATAGAATTGGTATATATACTTAGCATAACAATAACGATATTTCACGCGCGTGCCGTATCTAATTATACAGCATGCATGTTAATAAAATGTTTTTTTTTTCATTTATTTTTCGGACACCGTTCTTCGTTTCGACCTGTGTCATTGACATTATTTTCATAGGTGACACGAATACAAACCATTCGCAACCTTGTGCCGTTTTAGTACTATGTTTATATGGAATCTTATCACTATCGGTTAAGCGTTAGTTTGATTAATCGTATCGATCGTCCGAAAGTAATCATTGTTTACATACACCATCAAGGTTAATTATTTGTGGCTCAGTTACTATGGTATATGTAATTGCAAAATAACGTTTATTTCTGCAGATAAGAATTTTAAGAATTAGTTAAAAATGTTTTTAACTTTAAATGTAATAATGTTTACAATTTACATTTTTCTGCTAACCTGAATTTCAGACTAAAGTTAAAGAAGATCAATGTGAAAAATTCGAACAAGAATAAATCGCTATTTATTTTATGGTTAATTATTATTATTTTTGGAGCTTTGTCGGCATTTCAAAATCCTATAGGGCGTCACTAGATACTATTTTCTTTGCACATGCTGTATATGCGATATAATTATAATGAAAAAATGGCGCCTAATTCTGCTATTACTATCTCGTCAAATTCGCCGGACACTGTCGTCTCAATCGTAAGTTTGCCTATTTCGGTATTCTATAAATTCCAATGGCGTACCACGGGCTTTCTTTGTAAATATTTAATAAGTGAACACTCGCGAAATAAATGTTTAAAATTGTTCGTAGCTTTTCAATATTCATTTCGGCTAACGCCATTTCTGCTAATGGTAATACTGCTTTTCTTTTACTATTATTCCGTCGCGACGATATCGAGGAGATATTGTGGTTTTATTAGAATACGAATTTTTGATAGATACTATCGCAATGGAATCGTAGTTTGAATATCTTCGCAACGCCAGAACGTCTGTTTTCACCGTGCAGGAACGAAAAAAGAATACTAATTCATGCGGTCGGGCGGGCGGCCTGTCGTAAGAGGCGACAAAACAGCCAACAGCCAGGTGGTAGGGCATTTGCCCGTCTGGACGGCTACCACCCTTGGTCTAGAGTATACCGCCATAACAACTTTGAGTTGTGTTTCGGCATCAGTGGTCAGGTTCCAGTTTCTCCTTCAAGGCCCAGCACATTGGCAGGACCTCTGGTATTGCTAATGTCCATAGGCGACGGTAGTCACTACGTATGGTAGACGGTAGATACCATCACAATTGGGCCGTCAGCCAGTCTGCTGTGCTTCAGCAATAAAAAAACGCAAAGATATTGAAATAGCAGAATTGACCTAGAATTAAAATTTATCTTGCACTGACTTTATTCCTACGAAGGACTTGGAAGACTTGCTAATCTTTGGTTATGAAAATGAAATTTATTTGCATATTCGTATGATAATGTTTCTTTCTAGAGCGTACATAGCGTATAACCCAAAAAAACAACTAAAACGTTATTGGCATATATTTATAATTTAGTTCATTGAAAAATAGAAATAGACGATCTATCATATGACCGCTTGGAGATTGAATACGATATAAAAACGCTCATGCTCTGCTAAATGTTTCAAAATAAGTACAGTAGAGTCTCACTAATCCAGAACTTCAGTAGTACGGTACGTCCAGTAATCCGGCATCCTCCGCCCACGTCTCCTATTCTCGTTCCGCACTTGACGCACCGGCATCAGTATAACCTCAAAAATTATTACAATGGCACGTACATATTTACCTGTTGTTTTCAAGTTGAAAATAATATAGCTAAGTATGTCAAGTACACGGTAACATTTATTTTGAGAACATATTATTAATTTTTTCTATACAATCCAATAATCCGGCACCCCCTAGTTTTTATTACTGCCGGATTAGTGAGACTCTACTGTATATTCAAACCCACATATTATTGTGTTTTCTGAAATGGAACTTATTAAACTCGAATTCGAATACACCTATAAAGAAATATTAGGTTGGGGAAAAAGTTTCTTCGCATTTTATATAAAAATTCAAAATCTGAAGGTGCAAGATCAGGACTATACGGCGGATGCATTAACACCTCCCAGCTAAACTCTCGTAATTTTTGCTGAGTGGCTAAAGATGTGTGAGGTCTAGCGTTATCATGGTGAAAAACCACATCCCTTCTGTTGATTAATTCCGGCCGTTTTCTCTCAACTTTTTGCTTTAATCTCATCAGTTGTTCGCAGTACAGTTCAGAATCGATGGTCCTGCCTGGCGGTAACAGCTCATAATGAATAATGCCCTTCCATTCCCACCATACACACAGCATCACCTTGTTGCGAGTTAACCCGGGTTTCGCCAGTTTAATCTGGGGCTCGTATTAGATGGTAAATGGAACTTCGGGGCTCACTTCACCCAGCTGACCTCGAGGTTAATTAAATCCGCTGCCGCCCTGGCTAGGCTTCTACCAAACATGGGAGGGCCGGGAGCGGCGATAAGGAAGTTGTACGCCGGCATTATACGGAGCATGGCACTGTACGGGGCCCCCGTATGGATCCATGCACTTCACCGGCAAAACAGGACCCTGCTGAGGCGAGCTCAGAGGGTCCTGTCGGTGAGGTCCATCCGGGGGTACCGTACTGTGCCATGGACGGCGGCGACATTGCTGGCGGGTGACCCGCCGTGGTATCTCCAGGCGGAGGTGCTCGCGGCAGTGTACCGCTCCCGTCAGGATGCGCGGGCAAGAGAAGTGCCGTGCCCGGCAGAAACTAGAATGATCAGGGCCCAAGCGACCGAGGCCCTGATCCGCTCTTGGCAGAGGGACCTGGGGTCCCCGGAAGCCGGAATCGAGACGGTGGAGGCAGTCCGCCTCCACCTGGCTCGTTGGGTCTCGCGGAAACGCGGGACCCTGACGTTCAGGTTGGTGCAGATACTTACCGGGCATGGTTGCTTTGGTAAGTATCTGCATCAAATCGTCGGGCGGGAACCTTCCCCGTCTTGCCACGAGTGCGGCGCACTCCAAGACACGGCGTTTCATACGCTTGTGGAGTGCGCAGCCTGGGGGCTCCAGAGGGCCCTCCTAGAGAACGTCGTTGGCCCTGTGGACTCGCTTTGTAGCATGGTCGAAGCGATGCTCCAGGGTCAACATTCTTGGCTTGCGGTATCCTCCTTCTGTGAATCCGTCATGTCGCAGAAGGAGGCCGCTGAAAGAGCGAGGGAGGAGGATGCGTATGCGGACCCCGTCCGCAGGAGACGGGCCGGAGGTCGTAGGCGCCGCTACGCGCATCTTCTTCCCCCTTAGTTACCGTCACAGGGTGCCGCTGCCACGGGGGTGACAGCGGACTTCCCCCTGCTGTACGAAGTGGGTCACTCTGCTCCCCGGAGTGGCCTAGTTACAGAGCGTAGGGGCGTCACGGTGCTGTTACTCTGTACGAGATCCCGTGACGCCACGTAAAAGCGCTATAAATGGGGCGCAGGTTTGGGTTTAGTGGGTAGTTTGGCGGCCGATTCTCGCGACAGCTTCGCTTTAGAAGCAAGCGTGGAGAACCGGTCGCTGAGAGTCCCACACACCCTCGATGCAGGCCTTATGCCTGCATTCAGACCCTTTCCCCGAAGGATCTGAGGATGGTGTCCAAAAACATTCCACCTGCGTTATCAAAAAAAAAAAAGGCTTTCGCCACAGTCTGAAGCCTGACCGGCCTTTGACCACGATCTTTTTCGCACGTTCTTGTCGTACGTGATCCACTTTTCATCACCAATTATCAGCTTCTTCAAAAATGGTTCGGTTTCATTACGTCGTAATAAAGAATCACAAATGAGTACACCGTTCATTAGGTTTCTTTCAGTGAGCTCATGAGGCACCCAAATATCGAGCTTTTTTCTGTACCCAGCTTTTTTCAAATGCTCCAAAACCGTATTGTGGTCAAATCTCAGTTCTCTAGCTACATCTTAACTACTAATATGCCGATCTTGCTCCACTTTTTCAAAATTGCATCAATTTTGTCCGTAACAGGGCGACCAGAGCGATGTGCATCTTTGATATCAAAATTTCCGGATTGTAAACGCTTCAACCAAATTTGCGCTACTCTCACAGATACTGCATTAGGTCCATAAACATCACAAATTTTTTTCGCGGCTTGTGTTGCATTTTTACCTTTTTTGTAGTAAAATTTTAAAATGTATCGAATTTCTTCATTAGATTCACTCATTTTAACAATAAGAAAAACAAATGAAAATCACACATTTTCCTAATTTGAAGTTGGAATTGTCTTCTTTAAAATTAAAACTTTTTAATGATACCAAAACCAGCCAGATACAAATGGTATAGCCAAAGAGATCTTATTACAAGTTCATACATACTATATGCGAAAAGACTTTTCCTCAACCTATTATATTATTTTGAATTGCTATCACAAATGTTGTCACTTCGTGAGTTCAATTTTTATATAGTTTGCTTTTAATATAAGGGGCCATACACAAAATACGTCACACGAATTTCATGATTTCTCGACTCCGACGTACTACGTCCTTTTCACAGCTGGTCAGAGTCTGGTCTGGTCAGGTCAGGTCAGGTCAGGTCAGGTCAGGTCAGGTCAGGTCAGGTCAGGTCGTGAGACTCCTCCCTCCCTAGTGTAATATCTCATATTTTGTAATTTTAGATCAAGAAGTTATTGAATTGAAACAGCAGTTCCGTAATTAGTTTTATTTCCATTCAAATTATTTTTTTATAAACAGTATGTTCATACAGATAGAGTTGGAAATATTTTGTTTTTGTTCGTTGATAGTTCAAATTTCGTGTTTTAAAGCTTAAATAGGTATTGATTAATTAGATAATGAAATGTGACATGACGAATTTTAGGCCACCTCACGCCTTGTCACACAATGTCACACTTCGTCGACCCCCTACCTTAACGTGTGACGTAATTTATAGATGGCCCCCTAATGGCGTGATCATTTTGATAAGAATTTTCACAAAAACCAAATGAGATTACTATGAAGTATGTTGCAATTTCCGATCGTGGTCATACTTTCCTAGTATTAAGCACTCCATTATGGTCGGTCTTCACTATCCATATTAGAAAAGACGTATTTTAAGATAAGGCGTCTTAAGGCTTTAAGGAATAAAGAAAAAGAAATGAAGGAAAATTCGCCCCGTACTCGTCTATTAATGGCCGGTTCCTATATCTTACTATTCATTCACTTCCCTTATCATCGGTTGAATTTTGATATTACTTGTATGGAGCTAAAATGTCAAATTTTAAGCGGCAGTAAGTCAAATTACTCTACTTCTTTTGTCATCAACCAATCAAAACTAGTTTGAATTTTATGCTGACTAGGCACATGTAAAAGAAATAAAAAATACTTAAAATCTGTATGAAAAGCGTTCCTAAACTGGCAGACTACATCGCACCTCACAGGCTGCCTTTCAGGTGGTTTTAAGGCAAATTCATTTCAAAATACTATTTTTGTTGCCAATTAATATGGAATTCTAACTTTAATTTTTATATCATGGCCGACTAGAGCATGCATTTTACAATGTTTGTAGGTATATATTTATGTCTCCTTAAGATATTGATAAGAGATTTTTTATTATTGCATGAGTTCAGCAGACAGGCCGAGGACCCACCTGCTAGAAAGCGATTACCATCGTCAATGGACATTTGTAACATCAACGGTGCTATCAATGTGCTGCCGGTCTCTAAAGGGAACATAACTCAAGGTTGTTATTAACTTGCCAAGTAAAAATGTTTGATCTTGGCTGAATAGCCACAGGGTCGTTGCCCATTGTTTTTTTTATGTATAGATGGCAGCACTATCTCTCTGCGTCTATGACTTTGTGTTCTTGCTGTGCAATCGTTTCGTTACTTTAAATAAAACAAATTAAGTAGATTTTCTCAGTTTTATTCGATGAAGAAGCCCTAGCCTTAATTGTTGTTATGGGGACATACTCTAGGTCAGGGGTGGTAGCCATCTAGACGCACAAATACCCTACCACCTGGTTGTGGGTTGTTTTGTCGCCTCTTAGGTTAGGCCGCCCGGCCGCAGTAGATTGGATTCTTTCTCCGTTCCTGCAAGGAGATTTTAATAAACCTAACTTTTTTGTTCTAGGTTCGTTAATAGTGGTTGGATCAGCGCTCGTGGTGTGGCTGACGGATTGGAAGTACAGATATTACATCGACCCCGCGCTTAGTATAGTCTTAGTTATCTTAATCTTAGCTTCAGTTTGGCCGCTGCTAAGGGAATCATCACTCATCCTACTACAGACTGTACCTACACATATTCAGGTAAGACTAATAAATCCACCAGCCACTTGTAATGCTACAACATTGTATGCATATGCAGCTAATGAAAGTAGAGGCAGAAAAAGTGCAGCAAATTAAAAATGTCGAAATAATATTTTCTCAAGTTTTCCTAACTAGTATACCAAAAACGTAGTTTTAAATATAACTTTCTTGTTTTTCTTTAAATTCGGCGTATATCTTCTGTTGCTTTTTCTCAAATTTGGATACTATAAAATAAGAAAACAATAACTTCCGCACTTCACTCTTAATTTTTTTTTATATTTTAAGATCGTAAATAATTATAAAAATAAAATCGTTTATTGGCTAAAACAATTCACATTATAAAAATATATTAGTCCCCAAACTAGGTCGAAACGATAAAACATAAATTAACCAAAACAACGGCAATGACGATAATAATGTCAATGTTTCGGTAAAATTACATTGATACGTTTATTAGCATTGTCTATGTAAAATGTTTGTCAATAATTCGAATATCTACTTTCGTTAGCCAAAGTCTAGCTAAAAATTGAATCATAAACAATTTTTTTTTCTTCTCTTCTTCTTGTCTTCCCTTATAGCGTAAGCTATCGTCGTACAAAAAAGGGGTGACACTTTTTCTGTTTGCTTGCGTCTAAAGATAAACAATTTCCTGTGACCGGGCGCCCTGTCGTAAGAGGCGACAATACATCCCACAGCCAGGTGGTAGGGTGTTTGCCCATCTGGATGGCTACCACCCTTGATCTAGAGTATGCCGCAATAACAACCTTGAGTTGTGTTCCGGCATTAGTGGCCAGGTTCCTGTCTCCCTTTAGAGAGCAGCAGCACATTGATAGCACCTTTGGTGTTACAAATGGCTATAGGCCAAGGTAACCGCTTTCCATCAGGTGGGCTTTCTGCCCGTCTGCTGAACTCATGCAATAAAAAACTTATATACAAAATTAATTAACCAATATCTAAATTCCGCTGCCGTAATAAAATCTCTTGAATTTAGAAAATTCATTTTTAACTTCTATAATATTATGTTTTCTATGGCCCACAAAAGATGATCAAAAAGGTACTTTAAAAATAATATATACAAATTCTAGATTTTACCTTCTTTACATCACATGAAAAAAAAATATAATAAGGTATGTAATACCTACACTTGTACTTCTTTTTGCTTTAAAAGTGATAAAAATCCGAATAGAGTAGTCGTTATTGTATACAAAAAATGTTTAAAATCAGTTATTTAAAATATTGCTATCGTTGCTCTTATCGCTAAAAGCGATTTCTTCCAGACAACCTTCTTCGGGAATAGCAAAGGCAGTCAAATCTAAAGCTATATTATACTGACAAGAAAACAACATTTACATATAAGTTTTTAATTCTTTGATTTTGAAACTACGAACATTTTGAGCTGTGTCGTATATGAATCTTTTTGAAAATACTGTATTAATATGCGCTTTTTTTATAGTTATAACAATATTAGTGCAGAACCTTTGGAAACAGTTCTGAACTAATAATAAACTCATGTTTGAATACGTGACACTTTTATAAGTAATATTTCACATTATTTGTATATTTTACAAATATTGATAATGTATTTTGTTTTAAGCATAATTATATGTCTATTGATTATTTCGTTTGACTTATACAATACAACCAATAAGTAAAATGCAAGGTTTATCTCAGCTTACGTCATTTCCCCTGGTCTAGATTATGCCGCCACAACAACCTTGAGTTGTATTCCGGCATTAGTGGCCAGGTTCCAATCTCCCTTTACCGAGCGGCAGCGCATTGGTAGTGCCTTTAGTATTACAAATGTCCATAAGCGATGGTAACTGCTTTCCATCAGGTAAAAATGAATTAATTAATCACTCTAGAACAAAGAACTTACTGACGATATTTCAGACAAAGCAATAAATTGGCTATTGTAATAGTTAGAGGTTCAATATTTATAAGTCATAGTAATTTATCAGATGAGATTTATTATCATTAAATGTATTTATTGATATGAGATATAATTGTTAGGTCTGTTTATAATGTGTTATCATCATAAATAATTAATTACTACATTGTTTAAATAGTTAGTTCCGGTTCCTTTCATTTTTTCTTGAGTGATAGTGTTTTGGTCGTGTATTGTTTAATCAAGTTCTATTCTGTTACATGTATATGTTGGAAATCCCCTCAAAACGAGTAAATTTTAACAAACACGACTGTTATTGTAAGAATAATTATTCAACTGCATCACGTAAACCGACCTCTGAATACAATAAATTGCAATACATAAAATATTACGTCATTAACAATGGTTGCTGACATAACATCCATTGGTATGTCAATATTGGCTTTATTCAAATCTAAGATTCGCCAATTGTAGCAATCGGAACGTCGACGAAACCAATTCGATTACATTGGGCATCTTAACGGCACGGTAAGTGAAAACGACTCATTCAACTTCTTGCGATGCTTAACTCCATGTTTGCGTTGATACCGCCTGTGTAAGCTTTAAATTCAAATGTCACTCACGATGTTTCTGTATTACCTGTTTCATTGAACTATTTGGCAATTGCTATTGATTAATTCCGAGCTCCTTAATACAGTTTGTCTTAGTTATATCACACTAAATATAATGTTAATTTCTCTTCAATTAATACGCTATTTCCCTCGTTAAAGTTATTATGTCGTAACTTTCTATATTCGTACAAAATATAGGAGGCTGCTCTCTTTTGAAAGATCTTAAAATGTATCTCAGTTGAAATGACTGTTAACTATCCTATTATAGGAAACAGATTGTCTTTGGAAAAACATCAATCACAAGTGTAATTTACAGTACAATAAGTTTTTCTTTCTTTCTGTCTTTTACATATTTTTTCTTTCTATTACATTTGACATAGCTATTTACACGTTTTAGTCTGGTGTGCATAGACATTTAACCGATGGTAACAATCAAATAATCGCTAAAACTATGTGGCTAAACAGCGTTTATTTTAACCGTTGGTTAAATGTCTATGCACACCAGCCTTAGCCACACTCGCATCGAGATCGTGGCCATATTGAATAATTTAAAGTCATTTTAAACAGAATATTTCTACATTGACATATTGGTCATTGTATTTCCGACGCCACAAATTTCCAGTTTATATTTTTGTTGGTTACAATTTGTTTTTCATCAGGTGGATGCGATACAAAGGCGTCTACTGGAGAAAGTGGAGGGAGTCCAAGCCGTCCACGAATTCCACGTTTGGCAGTTGGCCGGTGATAGGATAATAGCAAGCGCACATATTAAGTAAGTTCACTTTCAATTTAATATAATTAAATTACATTTTAATCCCTCTAAAGTTTAAGCCCTAGTTTTAAGTATCGTAAGATTTTTCGCGGCTACGTACTGTAAATACAGGATTAAAAATAAAATACTAAACAGCTTTTTGAACAAATGGTACAGAATCGATCATTACTCCGGTATATGGTGATGGCTAATAAATTGGGTCATTATGTATATGACTTTAATTTACCTTCAAATTTATCTAAAATCTATTTAATTCACATTACCATAAAACAGAAATTACTAATCAGTATAATCATGGCCTTATACAGTTCGTTTCTTATCAAGGATCTTAGTAACTGTTAAAACCATAAAAACCATATAATTGAAATTGTTTGACCTCAAAAACAATTTGTCTAACAATAATATTGTTGCATGGCCTCAACTAATACGATTTCAAGGCACTAATGCGAAGGACATTGTTTTAACTTAGGACAATTGACGGAAAAATAAAAGGAAATTCGCGGTTAATTGTTTTTAGGACATTGTAAATAGCCATTCATATAAGCTGGTGACATATTGCTGGTAATAATAACACGCTTTAAATAGTGCGAATTAATCTAATAGATTATATGTATTACAAGGTTTACTACCTCCTACAGTTTTGTACGTTGCTGACGTAAATTGCGGCTATGTGGAAATTATTCCAATATCCGGAGTAAATAGCCGTTATTAGAAAATATATTAGGTTGGGGAAAAAGTTTCTTCGCATTTTATATAAAAATTCAAAAGGTTTTTTTATAAAGTTTATTTACATTTGACTAAAGTATGTGGGTGCCATTTTGTTGGATAACTTTTTGCCATCTTGTAGGTAGGGACGTGATCCCATTGCTATAAAAATTTGGGGCTTCTGATCAAACAACTGCGACAAGTGGTTTTGGCAGTCCTCTCGTGATGTTAACCTGACACTGTCTAAGGAATTCTGCAGAGACCGAAACAGGTGAAAATCTGAAGGTGCAAGGTCAGGACTATATGGCGGATGCATTAACACCTCCCAGCCAAACTCGTAATTTTTGCTGAGTGGCTAAAGATGTATGAGGTCTAGTGTTATCATGGTGAAAAACCACACCTCTTTTGTTGATTAATTCCGGCCGCTTTCTCTCAACTTTTTGCTTTAATCTCATTAGTTGTTCGCAGTACAGTTCAGAATCGATGGTCCTGCCTGGCGGTAACAGCTCATAATGAATAATGCCCTTCCAATCCCACCATACACACAGCATCACCTTGTTGCGAGTTAACCCAGGTTTCGCCACAGTCTGTGAAGCCTGACTGGCCTTTGACCACGATCTTTTTCGCATGTTCTTGTCATACGTGATCCACTTTTCATCACCAGTTATCAGCTTCTTAAAAAATGGTTCGGTTTCATTACGTCGTAATAAAGAATCACAAATGAGTACACGGTTCATTAGGTTTCTTTCAGTGAGCTCATGAGGCACCGAAATATCGAGCTTTTTTGTGTACCCAGCTTTTTTCAAATGCGCCAAAACCGTTTTGTGGTTAATTCCCAGTTCTCCAGCTACATCGTAACTACTAATATACCGATTTTGCTCCACTTTTTGAAAAATGGCATCAATTTTGTCTGTAACAGGGCGACCAGAGCGACGTCCATCTTTGATATCAAAATTTCCGGATTGAAAACGCTTAAACCAAATTTGCGCTACTCTCACAGATACTGCATTAGGTCCACAAACATCACAATTTTATTCGCAGCTTGCGTTGCGTTTTTACCTTTTTTGTAGTAAAATTTTAAAATGTATCGAATTTCTTCATTAGATTCACTCATTTTAACAATAAGAAAAACAAATGAAAATCACACATTTCCCTAATTTGAATTTGGTATTGTCTTCTTTAAAATGAAAACTTTTTAATGATACCAAAACCAGCCAGATACAAATGGTATTGCCAAAGGGATTTTATTACAAGTTCATACATACTATATGCGAAAAGACTTTTTCCCCAACCTTTTATTTATACCGGCTTTCATTTTAATCTGTTTTTTGAGCTTCGTCGTCATCATCATAATATTTAACAATTTAGCTCTTGTCGGTGGAGCCTCCTCCAATCCTCTTCTCTATTCTCGGCCAGCTGTTTCACTCCTTTGTACCACACGACACCTACCTTTTCCTTTATTTGGTCGACAAACGCTCTCCTGAGTCTTTCCTTCCTTTTCCTATCCTCCATTTTGTCTTCACATTATAATAGTCGCGGTCCCGGTAGACGTTGTCCTGCCCTGAAGAAATAAAATCTAGAACCCGATTCCAGCGCCACCTAAAGTCTAATTGTGAATCTAAACCATCCCGGGACCCACTAAAATACACATAAAATTTCATTAAAATGCTAGAACCAGATTCCAGCGCCAAGTATTTTATTTAGATTGACATTTTTAAATTCGTGATATCTTTGGAATGTAATGTCCGATTTGAATAATTCAAAAAGTAATCTACATGTATTGAAACAGTCTTGAACACGAAATGATTTATTTGGATAAGAATTAATACAAAGGAACGGATAAAATGGTGTGGTTTTGGTCGGAATTTCTATCAACTTTTAAAATGTAAAAAAGCAGTTACGGTGACATAACTACAAAAGTAGTACATGTTATCGCGGAGTTTTTTTTGTAGATATTAATATGTTCTTTAATATTGTAAAACATTTTTTTGTTTTATAATCAATAGTTTCCGCAGCGTATGCGATGAAAGACTTA
The DNA here is from genome assembly GCA_039645545.1 of Dendrolimus houi. Classification (NCBI taxonomy): domain Eukaryota; kingdom Metazoa; phylum Arthropoda; class Insecta; order Lepidoptera; family Lasiocampidae; genus Dendrolimus; species Dendrolimus houi. The sequence goes on along the minus strand of CM077119.1, from coordinate 19,077,238 downwards.
TGGCTAATTTTTTTACACCTTAGTTACATTATTGAAGTTTTAGGAGGACACCTAATTTTTTCGAGTAATAAATATAGCCTTTATTACTCAAGAATAATGTAGCGGGGATATCGATTACGACGTCAAAGCCCGTATCACAGCAGCTTGGGCCAAGTGGCGTGAGGTGACAGGTGTCATTTGTGACCCCAAAATGCCGGTTAAATTAATGGGACAGGTCTATAAATCCATTATGAAGCGTGGCCTGTACTTGAGTGACACAAACAAGAACTGCGTGTCACAGAGATGAATATGCTGCGATGGATGTGTGGAGTGACGGGAAAAGACCGTGTCAGAAACTCCCGCATCCGCGGCAGTCTTCATGTCCGGGACATAGCAGACAAACTGCAAGTGTCGCTTACACTGGTACGGCCACGTTTTACAGACACTCCGGCTAATTATGTGGGGAACAAATGTCTAGCCATGAAGGAAGAGACATTAGAGCTCTAGCTATTAGCTAGAGGAAGGCCCAAGAAATGTTAGCTTGACGTTGTGAAGGATAACATACGTACCAATGGTCTCAAAACGGGGAATGCTGAAGACCGCGCGAAGTGGACTAGAAAAAGTAAAAAAGCGGACCCTGGGCGTCGGAGTGAATGCTCCGAACGCAACCGAGATTTAACGCTCGGATGACGATGATGATGACTCAAGGATAATGTAGCATTCGAATGATTAAAGAATTTTTGAAATCGGTCTAATAGTTTTTGAGTTTATACGTTACAAACATACAAAAATACAAATCTTTCCTCTTTATAATATGTATTAGTATAGACAAAGTAGGGCGTCATGTCTTTTTAAATAAAAGTCCAAAAATTCTTCCTCACCTTTCCTCTATGGTTATTATAATTAATCGCCTTTCTTTTACTATGGATCAACACTTCTTCTCTTCTAACTTATTTTTTCCATTCTTCGTTCATCTGACATAAAAAAATGTTAGTTTCGAATATTTATCGATATAAGAATAGAAGTAGGCCCAAATTGAAATTGGTGAATCGCGTGCAGGATGATATGATTGCGGTGCGACTTTGTGACAATTACTCTTATATTAAAAGGAAACTACATACTGTGTTTGCCACAAACTATTGACAAGACAAGTTATATATATATATATATATATATATATATATATATATATATATATATATATATATATATATGTATGCACTAAATTTCACGGTTGTCAACTCATTCCCAAATACCTAAGAAAGGGACAAAAAAATTTACATAACCGCTTTCACATTAATCATATGAATGTCTGTATCAATGCAATTTTAATACTCATATTTACCATGAAAATCTTCACAATGTATCTAGGACATCATAATTATTAGTTGAATGGTTAATGCACGTTTAATCCATTCCTTCATGCACGTCTTTTACGTAAAACTTTAATGGATCATTAAAATTCTACACTGTTAATGATTGTCATTGTTTATTAAAACCTGAAAAAAGTATCAGGACGATAATTTAAGGGCCGCTTGCATAACGATCGCCTTTAAATAAAAATTAGTTAATCATATTAAACTGCCTAAATACGTTTTACACAAAACGTATTGACAGTTCTTTAAAGATATTTAGCGGCAAATTTTGCGTTGTGCAAGATGTTAATTGTATTTAAAGGTGTTAAATGCGTTTTGTGTTTCTTAAATAAATTTAAGCAATCTTATGCAAGCGGACCTTAATATATTATTATTATAAATGCATAAGAAAGAATGATTTCGCGAAATATGTATTCAGGACCCACTTACGCACCTCTGTCGCCTACACGTCTTAGCTATGAAGTTGATTGTGATATTTACCTAAATATACAAATATTGTGTTCGTGGGTTTAAATGAATCTGTGTCATTTACCACCCACGCGTAACATTTAATAAGTATTAATAATGTGTATGTATTTTTGAGTAGCTATTGTATAAATAATGAGCTGTTTTCTTTGAAGTGTTTTTGAAATAATGACTCTAGAACTTAGTTTTGCATTAACAATTACATTTTTCCTTAGAAGTGTTTTCTCGAATACTATAACGGCCAAGTGTACGCGTATTCGAGACCTCATTTATTAGGTACTAAAGTAGGTTTTATCTACAGAGACTTAGGTTGATTTTAATAATACCTTTTATAAACATCATAGTAATTCGCTATCGTGAAAGGATTTTTAAATAAACACTCGGTTTCATAAAAGTCGAGATTTTAATTAGGTTATCGGGTCTTTTTCACAAAAACAACTTATTTCGGTGTTACTGAGTTTATTCATCTATCCTTGACATATAAAATACATAAATGCACTTCATTTTACTGCGACAATAGCTAAATATACAATAGAAAGAATATTTCGCTTTTATTTTTAAGGACTGTCACCAAAGATTATTTTTGTATTACCTGATTTTAAAGAGGTTACTTTTATGGTGACTTACATTTTACCTTACGCCACCAGTAAGTTTTGCTTTCCGTCTCTAACGCCAAGTGTGCACTACTATTTATCAATATAAGTTCGATATTGTCAATAGTAAGCCTTTAATAGGTTTTATGCTAGATTTTCAAAGCTAAACATGTAAGTTAAATTTAATACAAATTAGGTATCTAAAAGCTTGAAACCACTCAATAATTTTGGGGATATATATTGACTCTTGAAGTGACACCAAGTCGAAGGCACGTAGTAGTTTTATTCGCGCCCATCTCATTTAGTATGACGAACGTCGGGGACGCTAAATGGCATGTACTGTACATTTGTATCTCTACATGTGATGATTGCAGAAACACCAGGGTAATTTAGTACCATGATGACCACCACCTCGACATAGACAGCTTCTGTCCTGGAGTTGTCTTAACCTTTGCCTAGCTTACTGGAATTCGGAGGTCCCGGGTTCAATTCCTAGCAAGATATATTTCGTAAAGGAACAATACATTACGTGCTATAATCTGAGAATCTGCATATTTAAGTTCAGCTTCAGAGTTGTCCGTTGTATATTACCCATACCACAAGCTTGTTTGGGGATACAATGTGTGCATTTGCCCGTCGATTATTTATAACATAATAACAGGAAAGGTAAATTGTTAAAATTAAGGTTTAACTAATGCAACAATAACATAGCATATATATATATAGATATATATACATATATATATATATAGATATATATATATATATAGATATATATACACACACATATATATATATATATATATATATATATATATATATATAGCCTATATTAAAAAATACACAGAAATGCAACGTAAATGTCAAGTCTGAATTATGAATGGTGGTATTGGTAAATTCGATTAATATATTATTAATTTACTTATCAATTGTCACGATCGATTGTTCATTGTATTCTAGCAAAATAGACAGGAATATGTTATTATCATGTTTGTTTTGCTATACTATTTGTGGTAGACTTAACATTAGTAGGTCAAATGGATAAATACATCAATGAGTATAATACGAAATTAGATTAATTTGTCGATTATTAATTTATTGTAGCTATCTTTTGGCGGGTATGTAAGCAATTTGAGTATTTTTCAACTGGATTATTTTTCAGAATTTCCACCTCATAGTTCAAAAATGAATTTTTATACAACTTCGTTCTGCTCCCTGTCAAAGTCACTAAGACTCATAGTAGCCAATTGTTCTCACCTATCATAGCGTGCATGCGCAAGAAATATTTTCCTTCCCTTATTCTATGACGTACCTAAGTCTGACTGGCCGGGCTCTAAGTTTACCAAGTTGTGTAGTGTAAATTGGCATTTAGTAAACGTATTTAATTATGGTTACGTATGCAGAACCTGGATCTTACTTATTTAAAAAAGAAAACCAGTAGAACTGCTATACATGTAAATACGATCGAAATGTTTGTATGTTTATGTGCAATATTTTAGAACAGTTATAGTTGTGTCCTTGTAGTTGTTGTTTGTTATTTAGTTCGCCACAATGGCAACTAAGCAATCCATAAGCATTAGTCCATGCAGTCTTAATTCTTGACTAACATCAGAACAGCGCAGTTCTTTTAGCATCTTAAGTCCCATTTTACAAAACTTTCCACATAAAGTTATCATTATTTATTTTCTTCTTTTTTAAAAAAATAATTGCTTCTTAGTTAAAACGATCAACATGTTTTGTATCCCTTTGTATTTGTGTCCCTATCGTTTATTTTTAACCACTTTCAGGGTTTCGTAGCTATTTTGACAAAAACGGTAACTTGATATTGATGACTTTGAATGAAGTCCCTCTGTGCATTTTAAGATCGAATTTCGATTATTATGCGATCTCCAGTAACAATGTAACCTTATAGTATACAGTAAAACAAGGCTTTTCTTTTATGTCTCGAAACTTTGTATTTACCAAATTATTCGGCAAGATAATTTTTTAAAATAAATTTTCATTTTTTATTGTATGAATAGCCAGTTAGCAAGCAATCAAGGTCATTATTCTAGCATTACTGTTGTTTTATGGAGTCCTGCCTGATGTTCGGCCTTTGTCCTAAAACCGTGTTAATAATTTCTCGATAAGCTAAGCCTTTTAGTGCAATTGAGATAACGCATCTATCGTAGAATTTATTGTTTGAACAAAGATATCTACATAGTAATGTTCGTATGTATACCTATAATAAAAATGTATAAATGCTTCCTTTTCGGTCCTTTTGAGTGTCGCAATATTGTAATAACTGATTCAACAACAACGTCCTACACCGGTAATGATCATGTTTAACACATTATGTCCAGTAATATACTCAATGCCAAACTTTATAGCCTCTTCAACTCTTCATATTAGCCGTAGAAGGCTTTGTAACACCTGATTTTGTATAAAAACAATATATTGCCATTGAAGAGGAATACTCCGAAATGAATATTGCTCTTTGAAAAACAAAAAATGAAAAAGTCTAAAACCTTATAGGGGTTTGTTCTTAAAGATATAAGGGTCAATATCTCGCCAATGCGAGCGGTGTGGTTATATGCGCTGGCAACAGATCAGACAATTCCTCGGAACATACCCTGTTGTAAGATAGTATGTGCGGACGAAAAGACGCAGTCTCTGCATTAGGTCGACTTTATCAATTTATATCTAATATCTCTCATACCTTTCACCTTTTTTCAATTATTTGGTGTCAGCACATTATCTTTCCTTCTAAACTCTGTTATGGCATACGTCCTCACTAGTCACGCCACAAACTTTCATCATCACAACCCAACCATGTTAATTGTTATATAGACTGATTATTTGTTTTCGTTATAGGCTATTTAATATCACGCCACAACCCAAAGGAGTGCAGTTCATGCATATTACTGCGTATGCTAAAGTCCCTCGAATTACATTATTACTGAATTCAATAAAATGAAATCCTCAGCACAAATTGCCAATGTTCCAGCAGCGAATAACGTTTGTTTTTGATAAAACGTTTCACAAATAAAACTACTTTTGGCAGACGCCCAAAGCAAGCAGTGTTTGTCCTGATACTAATGTCAATGAACCTCTGTACCTTTATTCCGCGAAACCACATTCGATTTGTGAAAAGTTTAATTGAATTGACTCTCTGTGTACATGATACTTGGAAACCAAAATTAATTTGTTTAAACACTGGTGTATGGTTTATTGTTTATATTCTTTTCTGTGACGACAGGCAAAGTTTCTTTATTATTTTGCACAGAGAATTTGATAACGAGCTGTAATTAAGTAATTGTGTAAATACGCAACTAATGAATAAATATAATAATATAACATCAGTCTATGACTGTCCCACGACTGAAAAAAATTGTGTACGTGTCTGCAGTTCACCAGCAGTAGAAGCGAAACTGAAGTGTGACAACCGGTAGGAGGGATTCTAAATTTCGTGACGTCCATTTCATATATTATATCGTTATAATATATTTAAGCTTTAAAACACGATATCTGAAGTATTAACGAAAATCTTCTAAACATTTCCAACTCTATTTATGAGTATAGTGTTTAAATGATTAAATATAATGTATTCTATCTCATTCTCTCGCAGGCTTAGTCTTATAGATTTGTGTTTATCTCTGTTTAGTGTGGCTTTTTCGTTTCATCGAGTTTCAAATCACAACGATTCTAAAGAAGTTGCACTTCAATAATAATTGTGGATTGGAGGACCCATTCACATTTTGCTCACTTTTAAAGGGGGGCGATAGTTTAGAAAAGGTTGGATATCAGTGATGTAGAAGGTCTGTATGGTTTGATGGTCTGAATGTTCGCTTTGAGGGGGTCTCAAAGCGGACATTCAGAGGCCGGGTCTGAGGGCTTATGCCAATATTACAGCATCTAGTATTTTTTTTTTTTTATAGTCAGTAGCAGGCAAACAGGCAGACGGCCCACCTGATGGAAAGTGGTTACCGTCATAAATTAGTATACAGAGGCTCTTTCCCTCAGTAAGGATAGTGTAGTAAAATAAAAGGAGCCCAAAATCTATAGTTGGAAAAGCCCTCCATCTATGCGGTTATCAGCCAGCCGTTGTCCAATATTGGTTTCGGAAGGTCGAAAATTTTATTAGAATTACACGCAATTAATTTACAGTTCCTACTAACACGAGTCCAAACTGTAAAAGCAAAAGATCGTTATAACCTAAAACACGCAAATTCTGTCGATGTGCGATTCCCGTTCTGAATGTAAGCCTAATAAAACACCTCGATCCCCCTTGAAACTCGATTAACTCTGACTTCGCAAAATAGACATGGACCCCAATAAACATGCATAGGCTATTTATTGCAATTTTCAAACTTGTAAATCTTTAATGAAAAACAACTTTAGTTCCAAGAACTTGCAAAGATAAAACGGTTTAGGATGTCTTAATGAAAAATCGGTCATAAACGCAAAGGGATAAGCTATTAAAAATTGATTACATTTCAACACCTAGAAAATTAATGCAAAAAAAGCAGAGTGAAAAATTAATACAGCCGTTAAAAAAACTATAGATAATTTAAATACCAACAGCAAAAAAACACATTTTTAAAACGATTATAGGTTCTCTTAACACACGCGTCTAACAATGTTCGTTTAGCACGCTCTAAAACTAATTATGATTTTTCGTGTGATCGACTTTCAAACAAGGTTTTCCCACTAACATTCAATCAATAGAATACCAACCGAAACGCACACCTTCGCCTGTCCTCATGAAAAACATAAACTTATCTCTCCATTGTGCATTTAAAAACTTGCGACGTCCGTCTTGAAATAACAATCGATAATAAACGTATCTTTTGTTTAAATTATATGTATAATGTATTGTTATGATTTAAGTTATTGAATGAGATGTATCTACATATCTTGATTTAATGCAACGACGAGCTCGTAACTTGGTTGGGTGTAAATAGTTCTTACGCATACGATGGATAAATTGAGTTGACTTTAAGAAAATCATTTGTAAAATTATTTTGAGACAATTAGTAATGATAGATTATATATACAAGACTTGCGATTTCGCTCATGCAAATTTTGAATCTATAATACTAAGGAAATTATTTGATTTTCTGAGATTAAAAGATTCCTATGTTGGTAATGCCCTTGAAAGAAAGCACACACATAAAATACAAGGATTTTTACTAATTAATAGATACAGTTTAAGAAATGTACGTACATAAAATTCACGGCAATGAGGCTGGAAACTCAGCATTATGCTGTGTCACGAGCTAACACAGCGTTGATTTTCAGTTCCAGCCTCCATCAAACCAGAATTAACCCAAACAACCTACTATTTACCTACATGTAGGTAATTTTTCATATTTCCTGCGATATACCATTGCAGGATAAAATAATGTCCTATATTTATCCCATATCAGAAATGTATATAAATTCAATGTACAGTACTTATATTTTAACGACCTCTTTAGTCTAGTGGTCTAAGCGTTGATCAGCTTAATTTATTAGAACTCCGAATTCCTGAATATCACTCCCGGTAAGGTCAATTTCTTATATTATATTGTTACGAGTTGCAGGACTCGAATTAAAATGCCGTTGGAATTATTATAGAGTTTATTAGAACTATACAAACATGTATAACACAGGTACAAATATAACCGAACGCAACAAGTCCAAACGTAATGCAGAAGATCGTAATTCAATAACACGCGCAAAGTCCGTCACTAAATATTACCGAATGTACACAAGTCTTGCTTCGTTCGTGGTTATCGCTTGACTGCCTCGTCACTCAACCGAGGCATTGCTTTATACTGCACAGATGCAATATGTCTGCCCGGCCGTGTGGACCGAATTTCCTAGAATCAGTTTGTTCTTTAAATCCGACACACCTGGCTAATGACTGCCATAAAAGATTACAATACACAATGGGCTGTTTTCTAATCACAAATTTTAAACAAAAAGTAAACAAAAGAAGTCCAAATGCCGAAAGGTAATAAAATGTGTTTCTACAGGTATGCAGATGTGAATTTGTCTTTGTCGGCGACTAGGTCGTAACAATCTTTTTGTTTTCTCTATCTAAGATCACCCTTATGCTGGAGCTTCATCTGCGTTAGTGTTAAAGGTTTAGACCGTTTCACGCAGATATGGCGATGGGTTTAATGCGTTATTTGAGATGCATAGACATTTTTAATGACGTTAAATATTGACAGATATCGTATGAACATACATTAATAATGTGGCTGTGCATTAACAACGTTATTTTTTAACGTTTTAAATAAGACTCATTCGGCCACAACCTAAATTTTTAACACTAACGCAGATAAAGCCCCAGCATCAGAGATCCTTTTTACTCATTACATAAGAGTAACCTACTTAGCTTTGGAATTATAATAGTAGAATAATTAAAAAGATTTTACATACTTAGATTTATTGTCTGCTTGAGTAGTCTATATTGTATCGCATTTCTACATTTATACTTGCACCATCGTAAGTGCTAATATTTTGATAGTTTATTTTTTAAATGTCTTCTAAAATCGTTATCTCTAAATAGTTGTATTGATTAAATTTCAATATCTGTTATAAATATTTAGATAAAATATAAATATATTTCAATTCAGTTGAGTAATTGATTGGTTTTCACTCACAAAACGTGCTACGTTAACCTCGACCTATATTGAGGCCAGTTTGCAGTTTTAACAAATAAACCTTTTAAGCGTGTTTAAGCACATTACTAATCTATTTGACCTAAATTATTTATCACATCACAAAATTGAAAACAAATGTATCGTGAGTCATGTGGTGTTATAACAAAACATCAGTTAATATTTTCTTAAGTTTTCGCGACTAGTATACATAAATAATAAAACTACGTTTTAATGGTTTTAAGAGCGTTAATTTATTTGATTTGATTATACCGACGTCTCGGCCACTTTTCAATAGCCGTGATCACGGAAGACAAAGATGTCAAATGTCAATGAGTATTGTTAAAGTTTTATTTAGCCTACCGTCAACTTGTTCATTTTAATTATTTAGTTTTAATATTGTTTATGGTTATTATTTACTCTTTGGGAGCCTGATCTAATTTACCACCGCTTCGCAAAATGTTGTGGCTTGAAGAGAAGCAGCGGCGCAAGAAACGCTTCAGCAAACATGGCCTAGCTATAATAATTTTATATAATATTAAAATGGGTGGGAGGTCAATTAAAAAGAAACTGTCGATAAAGTTGGTTTGTGTTCCGGTGCAGGCTGAAAGAGCTCACAGTGTCTTGAGGTCTAGCAGTTGGTTTTTGCTGGGCTTGGGTCTTAATAGTTTCGATGATGGGATCCCAAACAGATGGTACTTGCCAACCGTCTTCTCAATTAAAGTTTGGGTGTTTTTTGATTTCAATAGCCTCACGCATTTATTTACTTTAACAATACTCATTGACACTTGACATCTTTGTCTTCCGTGATCACGGCTACTAAAATGTGGCCGAAACGTCGGAATAATAAAAATCAAATAAATTACCGCGCTTAAAACCGTTAATACGTAGTTTTATTATGAAAACATCAGTTCCAAAAAAACGCGTGTCAAGCTCCGATATACATGTTGATCCAGTCTATGCCCAAAGTAATGAGTCCTAAATGTTGCCATTTACATGTTGGCATACCGATCATTGGCCGTTTGCAAAATTTTTTTTTTTGTTGAGTCCTTTTATCTGCGATCGGAAATTGTTCCAGCAGATGTTTTGGTCGTTTTGAAGTTAGAAGGCAACATCCAATGATTTGCTATCTTTAATTTAATTGGAGCTATATTTTGCATCCAAGTCGAGAATGTGTGCTCGTTTTAGGCGCCTTCGTGGGACGTTATGCAGCAGCTTCTGGGCAAGTTCATTTGGGTGTACCATTAGACGTTCCTTATATCTAATACAGGTGTTAGCAATCTTCTCCCTTATTGTGGGAACTGCGGAGTACTTGTGGGCTTCGGCATTGGTTCTGAACCAGCGTGCCTTTATTATTGACTTTATATGGCACTCTGGAACCGTTGGAGGATTTCTATATTGGAGTGGCTAGCACTCCCCCAAAGTTGTATGCCATAAGTCCAAATTGGCTTTATAGCTACTTTGTATACAAGTAGCTTATTCTCTACTGATAACTTAGATGATCTGCCTAGAAACCACGATAGATTTCTATATCTGTGGTTCATTTCATCTCTTTTCGCTTCGGTTTGCAAAACATAACGTAAACATTATTGCAGTCGCTGCATTTTATTCGTACAACAATTTCCTAAGAAACCGACGTGTGAACACTGTTGGCGGAACTCTTTAAGGTCGTTTGATGTGGTCACCAATACCGATTGTACGGTTGGCCACCAATGAGAAAAATAAACAAAGTGGGTCTGTACATGTTTACATAGCGTGTACACTAGTCAGTAGAGTTGCCCTCTGTTCTGTTCAAGTTTTTTTCCGGTAGTATGACGAGAGATGACTCAAAAGGTGTTCTCTTTGATTATTTAAAGTATGTAACCAAAGAGTGTCATATTCTCTGGAAAACTATCTCAAGCTTCTGGATTAGGTTATTTTCTCATCACAGAAACTCTCCAAATACGTACTTTTAAAAACATCGCATAATAATTACGTATGTAATGTATGTCTGTAGGTAACATTATTTCGGTGTATTTCTAGACGTAACATATCTATGATTATACTATACTGCAGACAATGTCAATTTAGATTATTTTGGTTGCTGCGAGCATTTATCTCTTGTTACTCATCGTTCGTCAAAGTTATCAGTCCTTATCGGTTATGTTTTCCCAGTAAGATACCTACTATAGAATTTTATATAGAAAAATATAAAGTATATGTAAGAAGTCATAGAAACTCAATCATACTATTACAATCAATTGGTTCTCGCTAATCATATTCTACAAAATATTCCGAATTATTGGTAAGTTTCGTAACTAGCTCATTTTTTTAAATGTCTGTATAAGTTCGCGTTTGACCGCTGTCTCACCTGATGTTGAGTGATGACGCGGTCTATGATGGAGCACGCTTATCTAGTACATTACCTATTCACTCGTGACTTAAAGACCCCTAGATTATATTTGTTAGGAAAAACACTACAGGAAACGATTATATTCTTCACAAATGCGCAACAGAATAGATGATCCGAAGCGCTTGGTCCTAACTGGTTATTTGACTAATTATAAAAATTTTGGTTAGTTTTTTAACAGGAATTATTGGTGTCTGCTGAAGCCCGAGAGCTTAGTATTAAACCCCATAACAGTTAACTTGTCACCGGGTGATCAATTTTGATTGTTACTAGAATAAATATATGGAATGCAATTAAAACACGAATCGATTAAAAATGTCCATTAGACCTTGCCGTGATCCTTGAGTTATTCTAAAACCTAGTCATCAGTCGGTGACATTTGACAGGTGATAGTTTGTCATCGGCACATTTTACCGATTATCTTTGTTTAATTGAGCTTGTTATTACATTTTATTTAAATTTTAAACTTGACTATTTTCTTGAATGATAATTATTATAAGCCACAAATGATTCCTCTAGTGAGTACCTAGTAATTAGAGATGTTCATGCAGCTCAGTCTGTTCCTTGTCTGCCGAAGCCGACGCACATCGACTTAATATCAGAGGGTCATAAAATTTCATGGAAAGTAGTTCATGTATAAGACCGTAAAGGTGTAATGAACTAATCATTATTTGTAAGTGATTACCGATACTTTGTATGTCGTTAAAGACCATGGGCCATAAGCATGGCACGGACTTTTGAAAGACTTGCGTGGAACTATCGAAAAGCCACCATTATGTAATACTAATAAAACGCAAAATAATATTCAATGTTGCACACTTCTTATGACTCAATGTGAAATAACTTGTCATATTTGTAGGGTAGTAATATTAGGTAAATTTGTTAACGCTGGCAAAAATTCTCGGAAAATTCCAATTACTGATCTGGGTATTTTAAGGGTTGCAATCATATCGTTTTTTACGAAAATATTTTCTCAATTTTCATAAACAGACTTAAGAATATTAAAGTTACTTTCTCGTTGCAGATGTAGAAACTTATCAGAATATATGAAGATTGCTGAGAAGGTTAAAGAGTTCTTCCACAACGAGGGAATACACTCGACCACAATCCAACCGGAGTTTGTCGAGTTACCTACTGATGGAAATGAGGTTAGTATTTCAAAGAAAGAACAACTAACAATCAGAGAACGTTTCTGGATTTGGAATTTTTATACATTTGTGTGTACAAAATGTTAATACCTTTGATTTTATTTCTTGGATATTATATTCTACTACATAATAGCCTAATATTATTAACCATCAAAATATTCAGAATAATTGCTTTAAGCTACATATAAGACCGCTCTTTTTATTATAGTGTTTAAAAGTATAAGTGTTTTCTCTTTGTTATATTGGTGTATAATAAATTCAATTTTGGGTCGTACCTTTATTAATATCCAGATATAAGTAGTCACAATAACGTTTTTTCGGGTTCAGATACTCAGTGGAGCGTCAGCGGAAGCGCCTTGCGCCCTACACTGTCCCCCGAACGATCTCTGCCACAACGCAACGTGTTGCGGCCTCAACCAACAGGTACCAATATATTAATTCGTATGTAGGGTTAACTATACCATTGTTGTCACCCCATCCTTGGCACCCAGTCAAATTATTCAAGATATTAAGAAATCTTACTATTTGTTAGCATACTATCTGTTGTCTTTAAATACGTTATAGTTTTATCATTATTTAATATTATTTGTGTTGTATTGTCCTTCGTAACTTCACTTGCTGGTCCCAGGTGGAAGAACAGCGCTTCAGGACTTAATTGGCCAGCATATGCTAAGACTGGCTCCAATTTTAGGACTTCCAACTGTTTCTATTGTTTTACTGTTTGATAATATCTGTATGTGTTTTGTCTTGAATAAAATATGTATTTCTTTCTTTTCTTCTAGTCTTCTATCCATACAATAATATTATTATTATGATTGTATGTCTACTAAATAAAAAAAAAAGTTAATATTTCTCAATGTTTTGAATAAATTAATAGGATGTCAATTATTGAAGGGGGCTGCCAACAGTCCCACCTACTTGTAAACTAAGTAATATATGTAAATAATATATTCAGAGTTTTATATATATTTGGTTTCTTTCCTTTTCTTTTTCAGTCGTTAATATCTGTTTGGCCGTAATACGAAAAATCCCAATCAAAGATAGTGTTATTAGATATCAAACTATTTTTATTACATATTAAAACCTATCGATATACCAGATTATATTTAAGTACTTAAATAAATACCTGTATTTATTTGAAGAGTATATCAAATTATCGATAAGTATTATTAATTCCAATATTTGTTTGATTTGGATATACCTATTAAAACTAAATGTTAATGGATTTTATCGTGTGTTTAAATTGATTTTATTTTGACACTGTTTCGATATTCAAAAATGCAAAAAAAAAATGTATTTGACACTAATACATTTGTAGTTTTAAAAAAAATTCAGTATAAATTTAAAAATTTACTCTGAATTCTATTTTTAGATAGAGTAAATTGGCCAAACGCGTCTTAGGCTACATTCCATGAGAGACCCACAACAACCATCTTCACGACCGCGATTTTTCCCGTTCCACTTGTTTGTGGGCGTTATAATTATAAACTCTAGTGGAACAGATTATGGAGCATTGATGTCATTAACGACGAAATACACAAATGTCATGGGTTGATTTGAAAATAGCGCCTTTGTCAATGTCAATCGATAGAAAGAATTGATGCTCTGGAGTCAACGCCCACTTCGACCCACCTCTTGACGAGCGCTGTGTGATCGAAAATGATGATGTCATTAGTGACGATATCGCCACGACCATAACGGCCGTGGTTGCCATGTGGAATGGCAAACGGAGCATTTTGGGCATTGTGAGATACTAAAGGAACGCGCTCTTAGTCGACACGTAATAAAGCGCTCCATAAACGACAGACATCTAACGTTATTGTTACTTACCTACAGAACCGTAATTAAAGTCATTGAAAGTACTACTAAATTTTACCGCCTTACTTTTTAAAAATGTTCTGTCCCATTAAATCTAAAATCAGGGTCTAACTACAAGGCTTTTTATCTGCCTAGCTGTTCCCAGTTATTTAATCGGTTAGTCCCGATTGGCTTTATGGCATTATTAAATTTTTCGTTGTTACAGCTTTCACGCACTAATATCGCCACTACAAAGGTAGTTTTTTTTTTATCGCTGGAGTACAGTAGACAAGCAGACGGCCCACCTGATGGAAAGCGGTTACCGTCGCCTATGGACGTTTGCAACACCAAAGGTATCACTAACGCGCTGCCGGCCTCGAAGAAATTTTATGACACCCTTTTTAAAAAACCCCATATTGTAGCGCTGTGGGAAAACCTCGGCTGGGAGCTCATTCCAAATCCCCTCGGTACGCAAGAGAAACGTTCTGGAGAACCGTTGCGTACAAGAGCGAAGCGGGTCAATGAAGTGGGGATGAACGCCCAGTCGATGGCGTGCGGTGCGGTGGTAAAAAGAAGACGAAGGCACCATTCTGAACAGTTCCTCGGAACACTCTCCGTTGTATAGTCGGTAGAATACGCAGAGAGATGCGAAGTCTCTCCGAAGGCCAAGCGTATCTAAACCGTCTGTGAGCATGGGATCGTCGACAATGCGAGCGGCTCGAAGTTGAATACTGTCCAGGGGATTTAGCTGTTAGGTGGGTGCCCCGGCCCACATATGTGAGCAGTACTCCATATGCGGCCTTACCTGGACTTTGTAAAGCACAAGGCGTTGCCGCGGAGTGAAATACTGCTTGAACCGGTTTAGCACTCCCAGCTTCTTGGAGGCAAGTTTTGCCTTGCCTTCAAGATGGCCCCTGAACTGTACATCGTTTGCAATGTCGACACCAAGGATCCCAATACTCTTAGAGGTGGTAAGGGGTGTTCCTTGGAACTGAAGCGCATGTACGAATGGGGTTTTCTTGGCAGAGAATACGCAGACCTGTGTCTTTGTGGGATTGAATTGGACAAGGTTTTGTCTTCCCCACTCGGAGACTCTCTCTAAGGAGTTCTCTACCTTAGACACAAATCTAACCCGACTTTCCTCTACAAATGATCGAGAGACGCTTGCACGTCCAGAGTAATGCGCATCGCCAGTGCTGTCATCCGCATAACAATGAATGCCGTCAATGGACAACATATCATTGATATGCAAAATGAACAGCGTCGGCGACAGCACACAACCCTGGGGCACACCAGCATTGATGGGCTTGATGCTGGAGCAGCAACCGTCGACAACGGCTTGTATGCTGCGCCCATCAAGAAAGCTGGATAACCAGGTGCAAAGTCCCTCGGGTATCCCGTAAGATGGTAGCTTCGACAGAAGAGCCCTGTGCCAGACCCGATCGAAGGCCTTAGCAATATCTAGGCTGACAGCCAGAGCTTCCCCTTTGCTCTCAATGGTTTCAGCCCAACGGTGGGTCAGGTACACTAGAAGATCCCCAGCAGAGCGACCATGGCGGAAGTCATATTGCCGGTCATTCAAGAGCTGGGAATCTTCAAGGTACCCCAAGAGCTGCACGTTGATAATTCGCTCCATCACCTTTGAAAGCAAAGAGGTTATTGCTATGGGCCTATAATTCGACGGGACCGTTCGGTCACCCTTTTTGGGGATGGGTTGAACATGAGCGATCTTCCACGAAGCGGGGGCACGACCACTGCGGTAGGAGAGAGTAAAAAGTCGAGCGAGGACTGAAGACAGCTGAGCTGAACACGTCTGCAGCACAATTGCTGGTATGCCATCTGGACCAGATGACTTCTTGACGTCGAGGGAGCAGAGGGCACGCCGGACTGCTTTCTGAGTAAAGCGAATCTCCGACATGCTGGACTCACACTTAGGGATCGTTGGTGGAGTTTATCCTCCGTCGTCAAGAGTCGAATTGGCCGCAAAAATTTCGCCCAGAAGATCGGCTTTATCCACGATTACCTGTTACAAGTTACCCACGATTGGTCAATAGAGGCGCTGTTAGTCTACATGACTAAACTCTTTAATTAATGAAATTCCTCTATTTGTAATTTATTAAAAGTTTTCACAACAATTATTAATTAATTTGATTAATCCTGATTTTGCTACTGCAAATATGTCATAGACTAAAACCATAAACTAAATCAACGTCTATATTGCTTTCGTCCGCGTACTCCTAGATGTCGCTAGGCGTTTCGAAATCTACGTTACAGGTGAACACTTTTTACATTTTAGAAAGTGAATATCTGCACCTTCACCTAAATAAAAAAATGAGTAAGCAACATCATTAAAATACTAATTTTATTGATCTGACTAAGGATTCCCCACATTCCTATGTACAATGACTTTTTTTCATCATACATGATTTATGGTGGCCACACTAAATTATGTTTTACAATTTCATTACCCAACTGTCTAGTGGTATATAAAGAATAATTAAACACGCGATTAAATCTGTTTAATTTTTTTAACTGTGTCTAACAGTCAAAGTTTAAGCAAACACATGTCTTAATATGTTATTATAAAAAATCAAAAAGTTCTAATATAAATTTACAAAAATGTTACAATAACCAAGCATATAGTTCGTAAATGTAACTAAGGCGAATTTTGTTCATTTTCAATTGCAGTATTCAGTTTAAAACCAGATAAAGGTATCAATAAATCTCTTTCAAGGAGATACGTTCGTTAAAAGTAGAGCTGATACCAGAATATCCTGTCACGTACAAAGTACTGAAGATTAATGAATGAGACTACTGGTAGATTTTTAAATATTGTATGTGTTTAAGTATTGTGCGTTCTTGATGTTTAATCGTGTAGTTTTGTTATAATCGAAAATGAAAGTATTTTTATAGTACCAAAAATGTATTGTTACAGGGCTGTGTATATTTTATGTAAAATATTTATAAAAATAGTAAACTTTTTTAAAGAAATATTTGTCTTTAATTTATTTGTTTCTGATACCAGCAGTAGGTTTTAGACATTCTCGTTAACTTTGCAAATGCTTAGAGAACACATAATATACCATAGTTATTAATGCATTAATTCAATTAATAAATAATGCAATTAAATTGAATGGCAAACATGTCAGTAACAAATTACACAACATTGTAAACAAATGCATTTGCTACAAAAGAAAATAACTGTAATCATCAATTCTGGATCGCTTTGAGTGCACTTTTTACAAATAGAATAAATTGCTTTGACATTTATTCGTTATGAATACAGTATCGAGGAACAAAGTAAACTTACTCAGAAATGTCATTAAAGAAAAGGTAAATATTGATTATATTTTGTGTTTATATAATACGTTTCTGTATTCTAATGGCATTATTGGTAATCCAATCATCAATGTTTCGACTTGTAACATTCGTTCCAACAAAATGTTTAATTACACGGTACATATGTATATTGTATCATACATCTTAAATGAGTTACTCGTATCTCGTGTACAAAATCATCTTTAATTATAGGAATATAGATTAGATTCATTTTAGGTCTGTATTTAGTCATATTTATTGCTTTTGAAATGTACTGTAAGTATTAAAAAGTTTTTAAATAAAAGTGTATTTCTGTTTTCACTTTAAATATATTTAAAAGAATGATAACTTTCAATTCTTTTGTTTAATTAACAGTTATCGAAAAAAGATTAACAACGCTTTGCTATCATCAAAATAGATAAAATTAATTCTCTGGTGACATAGACACAAATTATTCGGATGTATTTTTTTAAACAGTAGACAGTATAACTTAAATTACTGAAAAAAATGATAGTTGATTTTTAGTTTACACTTTTTGTCATACGTTTAAGATGTTCCGAAGACTTAATGTATGATGTATATGTATTATTGTTTTTATGCCTCTGTCAAAATTGTAACCACTGCAACAAAAGGCGCCGAGATGCGTTTTTATATTAAATAAAAAAGGATATATGGAAAACGATCTCTATTGTTATATTGCTTAATCTAATTAAGCATCGCAGCGAAGCAGCATTTGCTTATAATATCGAATATTCAAGTTATTTTAGTAGTTTTGTCGTCCAAAAAAAAAAAACGCTCACTAAGGTGTATTATTATTAAGGATAGTTGATCCTGCAGGGTATATCACTGTTCGGGCTTAAGCTGCAGCCAAAATGTGGTCTTTAATAAAAATTATTATAAAAAATATGGCGTTGACATTTTCCATCTCTTCTAAAGGGTTCAGAAAAGGTTGGGAATTATTGATCAACATAGAATATTTCGTGGTAATCAAATATTCTATATTAAGCAATATAAACGGAATATGCGTATACTTAAAACCTTTATACGTCGTTATTGGTTTAAATTTTCTGTTTTCCATCATTCGCCAAGCGCGGCTTTTTGCAAAGGGAACATCTACAACTACTTTAAAGTACATATTAATTTCTTTTACAGGAACACAGTACACCATCGCCGGCTGTCACGCCTTATATGTGTAGACAGAGGAACATGGGCTCAAGAACCGAGTCCTTATGTTCCAACTCCGGGCAAATCCAACAAGGGAAAGCCGTCGGATGGAACCTTGAAGCTTTGGAGTGCGGGTTAGTAGAATAACCAACATATGGACGTCACTTAGTGATAAATGGACATTTTTTTTTTTTGTTTCTGATCTTTGTATTTATTTATTTTAACCAATTTTTTGTTATTTGATTATTGTCTTTAATTTCTGTTTAATTTTTTGTTTTAAAATTCTGACTATAATATACTGGACGGCAATAATTATATTTTATTTTATTTAAGTGACTTTTACGAATTTAAATACTGGTGATGCATTTACAAAAGGTTTTAATATCAATTCTAACTTAGGTACTGTGATGGTAAAAAATGGTAAATATATAAATTTTTCTTTTCTGTACCGACTATTTTCATATATAAACGAAGTCCATTTTTTATACAATCGCGGCTATGAATGAACCCAGCGAAAATAATTATATATCACATGATATTAGTTTAAAATGCACATGTATTAGAAATAAAGTTAAATTATAGTTAGGATAGTGTATATTTAGTAATTTAAGAAAGAGTTACGTGATTAAAATTGTTTAATTATTCGGCGACTTGAAATAAGAGTCTGTTTAAGATTTTAATTATAAATTGATTGAATAAATCAACGTCTGCAGCAGTGGCGAAGAGCGCAAAATCTTAAAGGAAACCTTGATAAAAATATAAAGCATGTTATACATTAATTAAATTTAAAGGTGAAGAATTTAACTTAAAACTGACAAAATCATCAAATTATTAAACTATATTGAAGTAAATTTACTAAATGAGAGACTAAATGAATTAACCAAATACACCAGGCCATCTACAAGCTCAGACTCATATCTCTGTTCGTCCAACAGTCGCTAAACCTTCAGTAGCGTATGAATGGTTTCATAAAAAAGTAAGTGATGTATATGCAGATCAAGGTACATATCACTTAGCCGAAAACGAACTGTGCCACGGATCTCACTTCGTTTTCGACTAGTGGTAATATAAATCGTCGTTTAAACTCCATGGGGAGCACTGGGGTCTGTTTATAAAGTATTCATAAATACCACATTCGATAGGGAGCCGTTAGAGCGGTTACGCACTGTGTCCGATCCGAGTCTGTGAAAATACAGAGCTAGAAAACTCTGACCGAATTCGGATATTGCATTTCGCACTACTTCCGAATCAAATCCATGAAAATACATTCCCTCGGCCTCACCCCCCGCTCCGTTGCCAGTCTGCTACCACAGTGCATAAGTGTTCATACAAATAATACTATGGTTACTTCGGTCCGTCACTAATCTTCTCCGAAATGGAGTTTCACTGATGACGGAAATCGGATCTATTACGTAAACTTCCATACACGTAATTCTAAAATAGTGCGTAGCCGTTCTTAGGAATCGAATTGTATGAAGCCTTCGCCACTGTGTATGGATGCGTATAAATAAATTAACGAAGTATTATTTTTTAGTTCCCTGCTTCCATCACCTATGCTGGACGGCAGGCTAGCCGTCTGACAGCCGGACGGACTCGCTCGCGCCGTAACGGATTAGCCGGCAATAAAATAAACAGCTATTGTTAATCTTAAAATAAAAGAACGCGAGACCTGTCATGATGTATAAATTAAATAAAAACACAAATCACCTCATCTTCAATTTCCGAATTTTCAATCTATATATTTGACTATTATATCTTCCCGTTATTATAATAGGGTAGTTGACAGTTAAATCAACTAATATACTTTTTGTTATCTTACTAAACGCCGAAGTCACCTAGATTTCGTAGGAGCGTTGCAAGTTATGACGTAATTTCTATAACCTGTCAAAGAGCGTATAAATTATTGTTTGATCATTAATCTCCTTCCACTCTTTTATATGAACAATGTTTTAGAACTTATTGTAAAATGTGTCAACTACCCAACTAACTATCTAAAGTTTAAGTTAGGTAGCACATTGTTATGAACATAGTATAAAAGTTCAAAGATCAAACGGTACAATGTATTGGCATTGAATATTTATTCATCTTGTGCAGTGTTTATTGAATACTTATTGAGGTCCATAGATAACTCTATGCCACGGCAGCGGCAAAGGGTGAATATCTTACGTAGCAAATTGGACCTTATGAAAATCCACAACTGCTGACGTTACACTACCCTCCAATAATAATTTATTTTAACCATATAAATATACTTATATAACAAGTATTTACTTATAAATACTTTTAGATTAGTAAAAGCCGGTTGGAATCATCTTGTATTGGAGCTTTCGCTACTGTGCCCTGAAATAAATGAAAATGTTTCTAATGACATTTAAATCTCATGTAATGAATGGGTTAGTATTTGTTATTTTAGCAACAGACTACTTTGACTAACGGGTAGTTTAGAATAATATTTCTAATGGGACGCAAAATGATGCTTGATTTAATAATCTGGCCAAATTAGAAAGTATCTGCCGATTGTTGTCGGACGTCGATAAGTATTGTTCTAGATAATATGCATCTAATTTTTTTAACCTAGTTAGAACTGTTCAGGAACTTTAGGAGAGTAGCAAATACCTTAGTAATTAACATTTTTAGAATTCAATGCTTATTTTTCTTTCTAACATATATAAAAACAAAAAATATTATGCTTACCTTCGACACTTTCTACCGCCTCACTGCTCACCATTATCTAGGCGTTCACTCCTCAATTCCTTGAATCGCTACCCTTATTTACACATTGATACTTTAGACGATTTTTTTTCTACTTTAGGAGTCGGATCGCTTAGCTTAGATACGGTGTAAGTTCTTTTTCAAGATGTCACAGAATTCATTCTCGGCCGGCAACATGTCGGTAACAGTTCTGGTTATGCAAATTCCACTAGAAGGGCCAGTAGCCTACCCCGAAACCCAATTACTTTTAATATGGTAAATTATACACGTCTCTAAAATTAAATTAAATATTCCTACCTTTTAAACACCTTGCCACTATATTATTCTCGATAAGTTTGATAACTTGTTTATTTATCACGCCAAATATTCATCGAAGATTGACTTTAAACAACATATAACAAGTCATATTCTTTCATGATTAGATTATATACTTACTAAACTAAGGCATCTGTATAATAATGTTGCTGCCGATGAATATTTTTGTTTTTATAAGTGATAATTTCACAACTTATATTGTGTGAGAATTATACCAAAACAAAGTTGTTTAATGCTTTGAAATTTTAATTAAGAATTTAGGTTATTGTTAGTGTTATTTGTCTTTGAGACATAGTGATTGTTAATTGGAACTAGTGCTATGCTGATTTGTTGGCCACTTCTTTGATATATATATATATATATATATATAATATACTATATACAAAGAGTGGCAATCGAAGCGTTTTTGGTTCTCGAGATCCTGGCATATGGCGATGAGATGAAATATCACGGTGCCTAGTCGGCAGATCCAAGCATACTACATGAAGTCTTAACAATACCGTACAGCTATTAAGCTCGATAACATCGAAGCTTTCTGTTACTTTTTTTACTTCAACTTACGAAGTAAAACAATATGGCGGCACGCTTTTTATGTCAAGTTCAAAATTTGACTTAATAATAATTTTTAGAACACATGTTGCTCTCCGATAGCGAAGATAAAAATTGTACCAGTTTGTAATCGCAAGGAGATCGAATAAAGAGAGTCTTTAGAAAGAAAGGTAATGCTTTTTCTGGGCTTTGCTCGTCATTAATAGCAGGGGCGAAAGTGTGCACTATAATATTAGAAGGCCAAAAAATGAGTGATATGAGTGTAGCACTTTTTCAACTTTTGCTGTAACACATATTTTAGGAGAATCTATTTTAAAAATGAAGAAAATTATCATATAAATTACCATAAGTACTGTAGTAAGAATAAATTTAAATCAAATTCATAGATTTTCTGCGTACAAGATCATACGAGTTTTATAGTTCCCGTCGATTTGTATGACTTGGCAACAAATAACTGAACAATAGACGATTTTTCATATAAAATTGGGTATTGTTCAATTTTCTGAAGGTCTAATATGAAGAAGCCATAGATTGACATGGACTATACAATATCTCGGTTAACACCAACGTAATAAATAATTTATTATAATATTGTTGCAATTATGCCTTACTACGCAGATCGTTAATTTAAACTTGGACTGTACTCATTGTTAATATTTTTTCATAATTAGGGCAAACTATACCATTAATGTCATCCCAGATCGGCACTCTATCAATTTTTATTTTGTTTTGTATTGTATTACCGTAGAATAAACATATTAAAAATTGAATGAATTGACAGGGTGCCAATAATCTGTAATTTACCCTATACCCACCCTACAGTATCCAGATTAATTAAACAGGTTTATTAAAATATTTTATCATCGAGTGTAACCACATAATAATATCTACCATAGCTCTTCGTGCCATTATTACTGTTACCTAATCTATTTATATTCATTCGGGGCAGTTTCGACATCTGTGACGTGGCGGATAAATTCTAAATGCAGCGCCTGAAGTGGTATATGCCTCGATATAGATGTCCTTTGAACAAAACTTTATGAAGACTCAAGAAAGCGAGGGCTGGATGTTTATATACTATTTACGACGCAATGAATTGATAATAGAGTTAGAATAACGTGCAAAGTGGAACAAATAGAGTCATAATGCCGTCATCGATCCATCAGGCTGAATGTACTGTATGCCGAGACGTGGACTCCACTCCAGGACTCGTCTGCTTTATCAGCTATCGATCCCGCTACAGATATGGTCGGCCCGTTGCCACTTCAGCTTACTAATTATCTGAGCTATGTCGGTTACCTTAATTCTTTTACGGATATCCTAGTTTTTAATTTTATTCATAAAAAACGCATCCAGCCAGAAGCTGGGATTAAAAATCGCCAGTCGGGCAGAAAGCATTTTCAAATTTAAAAATATGTATTTCATAACATATTGCACGTCCGGTAATCGCTCGGTGCCATAAATTTTGGTACCGATTTTATTTTTTGGTACAAGTATGTAAGTTCTGAGGCCCACTTTTTGTTGGCAAGTAATCTGTTCCGGTATTCGAGCACCTTATAGACAGTAATTTCTTACATATATCGTGACCAGTCAATCATTTATCATGAGAATCGTCCATGTAATAACGAAAATGCTCGTTTCAAATTATTATGAAAGTTTCAATTTCGATATTCATTTGTAACTACCGAAGTACAATTTATTTTTCGGTATCGTAACTTTAATCACATACTTTTCATAATGAAGTATTGGAAATTTACAAGAAAATAGGGTCAATGTACCGATAAACATACACACGTGTATGACGCATTTAAAGTTATTATAAATCTTATCTATTGCGGGGACTATCTTGAGAAGTTCCTTTTGTCATTTTAAAATTATGTTGCAATCATTTTGCATGAGGATATTATACACGATTGTAGAAAATAATTAGGGCTCGGATACAGTGCGCCAAGTATAAGTTTACATTCCAATGGTGGTGCCTCGTACGCGTTTGCGTTAACAAATGTCAATGTCAAAGCTGATTTTGTCAATTACATTCATGTTATTTAATTATTTTGGGGGTATCCTAGATAAAAAAACAAACAATCTAGTATTGAGATCTCTTTAAATTAGGTCGTTTTCATGCCACCCTCCAACTTGATAAGTTATAATACAACTTTCTTTAACAGGTCATGCCAGCTGTATTCACACAGTAGTTATACCAAACTTGACTACAGCAATAGCTTCCGAAATTGTCCGATTAGTTAAGTCACGTTGATATGATTCGAGAACATACTGATCGAGTTCATTCAGATGGCTCTAAAGTTATTCGTATCACGAGAATCCGAGTGCATTTCTGAATATATGCATAACGTGCTTAACTTTTATGTCTTTTTACTCAACTACTCGGTTGAATACTGAAAAAAATGGAGTCAACTGGGACTTAAAGCGGTTTCTCATATTCGCATTACGAATAGGACAAGTATCAAAATAAAGTGTACCTGTATGCTATAACTTTTATCTACTATTATATCGAGATACATGCCACATGTCAGCATCTTTAAAATTGAAAAATAACAAATTATTACGAGTAAGCACGGATGAGTGTAAACCGTTGAATATACCCCTGTGATTCCTGTGAAGTTATTCCATATGAGTGCACCCGATCTGAGTACACTCTGATCGTGTCAACGCGGCTTCAGAAATCCCATAATTATGGACAACTTCAAAAGATACTTTAGATTACCCCTGCTTTAAATATGTTTGATAATAAATATTGCTTTAAAAAATAATCTCGAGTGGATACTCGAATAAAAGTGGCATTATTTGTTTTCAGTATTCCAGTTTTATTAATCGTATGATTGAATTGATATGTACGCACTTCAACTGCGATACTGTATAAATTTGACTTATGTTTAAAGATATAAATTGTACACATAAAATTGACTCTTGTATATCATAATATATGATATTCATATAGGAAATACCTCATCATTATCCATATGAAAACAAAATAAATTTGATATATTTTAATCATAATAAATATCTGATATTGTTCAAAAGTTTACCTGTTAACTCTACTTTCTACTCGTTAAGTACATCAGTATTTTTTAAACTGCAACCCTATAATGGACATGTAATATTTAAAAATAATACTTAAAACAAATTATTACTAGAAGAACAAAAATAATTATTTCCATGATACGAAGCTTAATTATCGAGGCTTCTGGATATTGACTCATATAGAGTTAACAGTTAAGCTTTCTTTATTTTTTATATTTAAATAATTCGAATGATTGTTTTAGGCTAAGTAAATATATGTCTGCATTTCATAAATAACTAGTTTTAACGAGTTGAGTATACAAAAGTAGTTAACTATGCCTTTGTTACATATTCGCTATGATAACAACAGCGAACCTAATAAAGTGTAAACTTATGAGTTATTTATAACCTATTTAGGTGGTGTGATTTTTGCGCATGACCGTCTCAATTTTTTTAAATAGTCCTACTAAAAGCGGGTATGATTGGACGACATGCTCGCAACTGATCGTTGCATCGGACACACACTATCAAACACAAAAGTTTTCGGAACGGAGTTCCTTATCGCACGTTACTCGATTGGTGGGGGCTAGACGAAAACAATTTAGCGATAGAAAAATTGCTAACCACTGTATATTATTATATAATACCGAACTGTGATGCAATGAAGTAAGATCTCAAATAATATCCATTACTGTACTATAAGCCGTTTTGAAAATGGAAGGTCTTGTAATTGCCCTAATAACTATACAATTTTTTCCATGGTCTTCGAAACTTCGTTCCAACCAGGTGTCCCGAAGACACCTCATTAATTTTTATTCAAACAGTTCCACTGGAGAACGTTTTATGAAGGTCAAACATATCATCGCATTATACACGTTCAACCACAAGTAAATCTCGCTCGCCGTCGTGAATTTCAATACCTAATTAATTTTAGGAGGCACGTAAGTTGACTTTAACCGCCTATTTTAAAGTCGGTTAAAAATAGCAAATGCTTGAGTAAAATTGTGTCGCATTAAGAATTTTGTACTAGACCGATGATAATAATGTGAATCTGTAGATTTGTTAAGTTTCATATCATATGAGCTTTATGAATATTATTTCTCACATAACACTCAACTTTAACTTCGAACATCACATTCGTCTTTAAGTAGGAATATGAAATGAAACAAAGTTTATTATATATTAGCGTAAGATGATAATTTCGCTGTTGTATATTCATAGCGTCGGTGCCGCAGGTAATTAGATTTCAATAATATCTTTTAGATAGGTAGAAAATCACAACTAGTTTAATTGGGGTTAGAACTTATCATTGTATCGATGTGTTTATATGTGGCACATAAAGACTGGTTCGCATCTGATTATCATGGTTCGTGATATATCAGTTGTGAGAAATCATGAGTTCGTATGCGTTGCTGACAAACTAACGACATAAGCGACACGTAGATTCTACTAATATATATATATATATATATATATATATATATATATATATATATATATATATATATATATATATATATATATATATATATATATATATATATATATATATATATATATGAACTCAGACTTGTATTCATATTAAATTTATGATAGCTTCGGTGGTTGTGTAGGCTAAGCCAAGCCGGCCTAGCAAATTGAAATGCAGAGATGCAGAAGCTACGGGTTCGAGTCTTGAAATGGTAAATTTTGTAAACGCAATTTCCGTTATTTACTATTATGGTCTGGGTGTTTGTTATCGGCCCTAGAGTAGTCTGTTGTACATATCTACTATGGATAATATGGTTAACATATAATAGGTTGGGGAAAAAGTGTTTTCGCATATAGTATGTATGAACTTGTAATAAGATCTCTTTCTCTATACCATTTGTATCTGGCTGGCTTTGGTATCATTAAAAAGTTTTAATTTTAAAGAAGACAATTCCAAATTCAAATTAGGAAATGTGTGATTTTCGTTTGTTTTTCTTATTGTTAAAATGAGTGAATCTAATGAAGAAATTCGATACATTTTAAATTTTTACTATAAAAAAGGTAAAAATGCAACACAAGCCGCGAAAAAAAAATTGTGATGTTTGTGGACCTAATGCAGTATCTGTGAGAGTAACGCAAATTTGGTTTAAGCGTTTTCAATCCGGAAATTTTGATATCAAAGATGCACGTCGCTCTGATCGCCCTGTTACCGACAAAATTGATGCCATTTTTGAAAAAGTGGAGCAAGACCGGCATATTAGTAGTTACGATGTAGCTGAAGAACTGGGAATTGACCACGAAATGGTTTTGGCGTATTTGAAAAAAGCTGGGTACACAAAAAAGTTCGATATTTAGGTGCCTCATGAGCTCACTGAAAGAAATCTAATGAACCCTGTACTCATTTGTGATTCTTTATTACGACGTAATGAAACCGAACCATTTCTGAAGAAGCTGATAACTGCTGATGAAAAGTGGATCACGTACGACAAGAACGTGCGAAAAAGATGGTGGTCAAAGGCGACCTCACACATATTTAGCCACTCAGCAAAAATTACGAGAGTTTGGCTGGGAGGTGTTAATGCATCCGCCGTATACTCCTGACCTTGCACCTTCCGATTTTCACCTGTTTCGGTCTTTGCAGAATCCTTAGGCAGTTTCAGGTTAACATCACGAGAGGACTGCCAAAACCACTTGTCGCAGTTTTTTGATCAGAAGCCCCAAACTTTTTATAGCAATGGGATCACGTCCCTACCTTCAAGATGGCAAAAAGTTATCCAACAAAATGGCACCTACATACTTTAGTCAAATGTAAATAAACTCTATAAAAAAACCTTTTGAATTTTTATGTAAAATGCGAAGAAACTTTTTCCCCAACCTAATACAATGTGTGTATTTGTCTATTTGATTATTTATTCACGTAACGTGTCACAGAATCACAGAACACATCGAAACAGTAATAACTTTTTGCCTTTAATTTTTGCACTTATCGCTTCCATAGTATATTCACTATTTTGGCCGTAAGGCTTGTGTTCATCTAGAAAAACTTAATGAAAGATTTCTAAGTAGATTATATGAGGGTAAAAGTTTTGATGTTATAGTGTTATTTTCGTTATAGAATGTCTGCGTGAATTTGTTGGTCTGATAATAGTTGTTCTTTATTTGAATTTACGAAATATTATTCAAATATAAGTCTTCAGATCATAGAAGTTCAGGAATAAAAACCATGAAATTAAAATTTGACTTTACATTTGTGGACGTAGAAAAATAATTGATTCATAATTATTGTGTTAGCAAAAGGATACAAGAAATTTTAATTGCAAACTGATATTAAGTAATAAAAAAAATAATATGTCAACTTGTTTATTTATTTCGGTTGAGTTCTAAACTGATTAGGCCCTGTAGATAAGTGACATTAGTGATAAACAGATAAAACGAAAATGTATGGGAATTACATAATACATATTATTAGGCTATAAGGTTTCTGTAATGATTTACAATAAAGTGTTATCTATCTATCTATCTATCTACATACATATTTGACGTAATAATATTTCAATCGCATACATTTTCATTCTATTCGTTTAGCGCTAATGCCAGTTCCCCGCAGGGCCAGAAGTCTGCACCTTTGTAGCTAATTTGTCACTCTAATATGAGATTAGGTAGTAAGTTACGGTCTTATTCATATTGAGTTAGAGTAAGTTTGTAGGTTTCTTTCAAAATCTGAAAGAAGCCTACAAACTTACTCTAACACAATATGAATAAAACCGTTATTTTTATCATGTTACAATATTATATACACTTCAAAAGGTTACTTAATTGTAACAATGATGTTTTTATTCGTATTAACTTTTTATTGATATATGAAATTTGCAATAATAGATATAGCTTTCCACATGTTTGATTTACTATTTAAAGTACTTATTTTAGCTATATGCAGTACAGAGCTTAGGAGACACCTAATCCATAATTGTATTATTTATTTAAAATTAAAATGTAATTTATACCATAACTATGATGTTACTTAAATAACAAAAACAAAGCGTTGACACGTAGCTACTGCGCTACTGTTATTTGAATTTCTATGTAAATATTGTCCGCCCGCCCATATCGCGCCCCACCGGGAACCGCTCGCTCCAGCTACATACACAGTGTTCACGCGCTCAATATATCTAAGAGTCATTTCAGGAACAATGCAGACCTACGAAACCAGAGCAATAACTAAATCAAGTTATTTGTTTTGAGATTATCACCACTCTGGAGAAGTGATTCTTAATGAACCAAGCGCGATGCCTTACTTTAGGGATGTGACAAAAACTGACATCTATTTAAGAACTTTTTTAAAAGTCGTATGGTCATACGACTTTATGTTTTCATTCAGTCTCTTTATTAGGTTGGGTATGAAGAGAACTTCTTGCTTAATCTAATTTGAAAAAAATCGGTGTATATAATTTGTAAATTATTTAATTACTTTACAGATGTCTGAGTTAAGCTAAATATTGGTGGTGTATATAAAAGTTCAGAAGTGGGCATACAACTAGAACTCACTTATAACATCCATATTATCTTTGGTTCTTTCTAGTGGGCCATGAAAAACGACCAATAAACGTAACAAGCGAGATGGAAACGATTTGCCTAATTGGCTAATGTCCCGTTCCTAAACCTATTATTCATTCACTTGCCCTATCACCGGTTGAATTTTGACATTACTCGTATGGAGTTTATGTCAAATTTTAACCGATAATCAGGGAAATGAACGGTCGGTAAGATACAGGAACCGGCCATAAGTAATCGCTACATATTACTAATTAATCCCCACTTTACCTGTTATACGGATTGTGCTCAAGTTGTATTCCTATTTTTTATTCTTTAAAATCGACCAAACCAATGTATTAATGCTAATTTCTCCTATTTTGTTTATGAAATAAAATAAATAATCACATTTAACTGGCGGGAATGTATGCAACTGGTATGTTTGACGTATGTCAGTGCTCAATATTATGTATGAATATTTATAGTGTATTTATGTACAAAGTGTAGAATATTGTACAGGCTTTGAAGATTACGCTGAGCTTATTCCATTATATTTTAATATAATACAAAAAATCAGTGATTCAATCTTTCAAATAATTTATAAAAATGTTTTGCAATGGGCTTGTGTAATCTCAAAAGATGGATTTTTATTTAAAGGAATGACGTTAAAACATGGTTTGAATGTTACAAGTGGAAATGTATTTTCACAGTTAATAAAAATCGGTATTAAAACAACTGTTTTATTTTAAATATTTATTTATGTTCTGCTCCTTTTTATCTTAATACAGTGCTCAACAACATTTGCAGTGATGTTTAGATAACATATAGTAAATAGGTACTTATTATTTAAATCCTCACCCTTGTTAACACACAACAAATCACACGAAGTGCAATGTGAAGTACCTACTGTGAAGATGTAAAAAGTCATTAGAACTTCAAACAACACAAGTGTGATCAATATTATTTAATCTTAGACGGTAAAATACATTATAGGCATTTTCATGTGTTTCGTTAATTAATTTAATAAACACATCAATTTATTTTCGATATCTGTAGATAGCTCGAACAACACTAGTACAAATTGACGCTCTATTGGTTATGAAATTTGACAGCACAGTGACGCCTCGTGCATTCGAAAATACTTTTTAAGTTGGATGGATTATCACAGGCTTACAATTAGAGCATCAGTATTGTTCTGCAATTAAATACATGCCTCTATGAAAAATCTGTTTTGAAGTGACTTTGCTAAGCGTGGCAATGTCACGGTGACCTATTCTGATAATATTTATTTCAACTTGCTTGTACTTATACCCCATTGAATTCGAAGTGAATAACCACGATAGAATCAACTCCAGTAAGTTGGTACACATAAAAATTATGAATTTACATTTTTTAGAATATCTATCACCTTTGCATAAAGGCACAAGATACAAAAACAGTGACATCTATCTCTACGCAACACCTTTTCAAATCCATCACCTTTGATTATTTTTTCCTAAAATGACTAGGATTAATAATTGCATTGTGAACAATTCTTAATCCCGCGCTCAATTCTGAGCGCTCAGTCTCGGCAAATCACTGTTTCTAAAGCAATTTTATATTCAACGGTATAACAGAGCAGATGGTGCTCTAACAGGCACAAGTTTAGAGACTCCGTTCCCTTTGTTAAATACGTAATACTCTCTCCCATTTATAATCTTCTTGATCGAATTTTCTGATTCGTTTCCAAACAAAGAGTCGTAAGGGGGAGGCCTCGTATCATTGAAACGCTGCGATATATCTCTATTGAATCGCAGTTTCTTTCGCTTAGACTTGTCGCCTTTTCTTATTTTCAAATAAACGTAACGTTTGATTACCATCTGAAATCAGTAAAAAACATTACTAAAGATAATCGACTTTTCATAAATAGATAGATAATTATTGTACAACAAGGCATAGAAAAGGAAGAAAAAATACAAGATCCAGGTAACCCTAGATTGCTATTGCTGAGATTGGTAATTTTTCCTTATTGAAGGTGGTGCAGTTTATAATTAGGTATATGCCAATTCTCTTTCTTACGCACCAACCATGTGTAATCTTTACCAAAATTATCTTAATCAAATTATTACTCTCAACCACAGACATCTTCTAGAACAAGACTTGCTGATTGAGCTGTATTTTTTACTTTTTTTATTTAAAATTGTTACAAGATCATACATACAATTATATTGCCATATTGCAGCGCAGTTTGTCGGCAGATAAACTTAACTTACCTCTGCAATAAACACAGCTATAGCAGCACAAACTCCAGCAACTATGATCATGTACGTCATCATGAGATCAGTGTTCCGAAGTTGACGATCTTTAGACTGCAAATCTAACGGGCATATCTTCGTGCTGGGCAAGTCTTGATTTATGAGGAAATTTATAATGCCAGATTGTTGGATGTACACGAGACTAAAGTAAAAAGAATGTAGTAGGGAGGTAAAATTTCGAAATTAAGTAGTTATTAAAACTATCATTCGTTTAATCCAAATTGATTATTAACCTAAGTATGGTTTCAACTATATTTTTATATTTTTATCCGTGCAGGAACGGAGAAAGAATACCATTTCTTGCGGCCGGGCGGGCGGCCTCGTCTGTCGAAACAATCCACAGCCAGGTGGTAGGGTATTTGCTTGACTGTATGGCTACCACCCCTGGTCTAGAGTATGCCGCCATAACAACCTTGAGTTGTGTTCGGGCATTAGTGACCAGGTTCCAGTCTCCCTTAAGAGAGCAGCAGCGCATTTGTAGCACCTTTGGTGTTGTAAATGTCCATAGGCGATGGTAACCGCTTTCCATCAAGTGGCCCGTCTGCCTGTCTGCTGAACTCCTGCAATAAAAAAAATAAAAAAATTACAATTATAGTTTAGACTGACAAAAACGTGTCTCATAATCACTTTTATATTTGTTTCTATTAAAAATATTACAGTCTAATGTCCTATTTTAAATTTTTCTTGCTAGAATTTTCCATCTTTGTTACGACAGAATTGTCTAAGAAATGCGTTGTCTAATGTTTCTTGATGGTTAGAAGTTCGTAGGCTACGCTTCTAATATTGCAAACTCCCATAGCTATATTGTCCATCAAGAAGGCTGTTTGCGTAAGCCAAAAATAGACAGAAAAGTTGATAAATAAGTATTTATGTAAACGAATAATATTATAATCAAGTACATAAATCAGATTTATTAAAGTACAAGAAGTGAAAGGTGTAGATGTTCTAAAATCTTAGCAAGTAGAGATCCACCCTGTTTACCCCCATGGGAAAAGTTCCATAAAATACTTACGTGGAATCAAAGAGCAACTTCAGTTTACTGTCATAGGGGTATCCAAAAGCCCTTAGTTGCTTCATAAAAGGGTTCGGGGCGACAACATATGTGCACCTATTTGCCTCTTCAACTCCATCCCTTGACTTTGATAAATAATCATTGTACATTAAATGGTCTATTGCTATCTGTTCTTTGACTAAAACGGCCCCTCCTTGTACGATTGGTAGGTAATCTATATCTGATTTCACGTTCCTAAATTCCGCTCTACCGTTTAACAGCATTTTGTTTAGGTAATACAAATCATAGCTTGGCTGTCGAAAGAAAAACACTTTGTCATATTTGTAGCTGTTAGGTGTTAGCCAACACTATGGTGGAGTCCCATCGCATCGTTTAAGCCTTAACCGCAGGAATGTTGTGTAGGACTAATGTTGAGTGTCAGAAAAATATACCTAATATTATTAGAACTTAGGTTAGCTTCGCGTGCATAAATTTTGCTTCTATGTTCTATGTTTGCGATTAACGCAACTCTTTCATTCCATCAAACCTCATTATAACACATTATTAATAATAAATCGTACATGTCACTCGCCTTAGATACGTCTATCATCAAAAACATAGAATAGAATATACTTTATTGTACAATAAAATTTATGAAACAATACACAAAAACAGCTAATTAAGTACAAATGGCGGCCTTATCGCTGAAGATGGTCTCTTCCAGACCACCTTGGGATAGAGAGAGAAAATGGCACAAAAGCTAGGGCAGGGTTTAGTTGCACAATATTCTAGAAAAATATTTAAGAATACATATTAATATTATTATATACATACATAAATATAAATATAGATTTATATATACATAAAGCATAGTAATATATATACAAGGTGGAATTTTTTTAATGCGGTGGAATTTCGTGGTTTTCCTTTCATTAAATTTACCAAGTATGTTAGAGAGATTTCATGCTTGTGATTGACCCTAACGATCGATGCAATAAAATTACAGGTGTAATTTTTACAG
The DNA here is from genome assembly GCA_039645545.1 of Dendrolimus houi. Lineage (NCBI taxonomy): Eukaryota > Metazoa > Arthropoda > Insecta > Lepidoptera > Lasiocampidae > Dendrolimus > Dendrolimus houi. The sequence continues at coordinate 19,042,977 of CM077119.1, read as the reverse complement.
ATTTTAGTCGGTTCGATTCCCGGGTGAAACAAGAGAATTTTCGAAAATCTTTGAATGCAGTTTTATTTCTTTTCAAAAATAAAGAAATGTTTCTTTGGAGTAAAATTTGCTATCTCTATTATTTAGAGTACTTTCCCTCCAGGTGGCATTAAAAAATTCCACCCTGTATGTGTATGTATATATATATGTATATATATATATATATATATATATATATATATATATGGGATACGGATTGGGCTTGTCTCGCTTATAGTGGAACAGCTTGAACACTGAATGATCCATAATATATAAATTCTCCAAAATCTAAAATATACATATAAAAGCCTGTGAAATCGATAAATAAAGAAACACAGTTCAAAACCAAGTTTAATTTTATAAAATACCAAATGATCACAATAGGAATCAATTAAGGCCTTAATAATCGGCAAAAACACATATATTGTATCTCCCCAGACAACTAACTGGTGCGGAACCTAAACACCCAGACCATAGTAAATAAGGGAAAGTTCATTTACGATTCTATCCATAACTATTTTGGTCTACCTTTCCAGTTGTGTCCATCAGTCTTTCATTTCTTCATTCATTCATTAACATTCTTTTTGTCACGTGACTTTCATCCGTCCTCATATCACGCCTCCTTTAGTCTTCTTCCTCTCAATTTTTTAGTCATGGGTGCAATGTACTCATTTCGGAACTTATCCATGACAAGACAATAGCCCAGTAAAAATGCAACTCCAAAGTAGCCTAAGCCCTAAATTTCTAGAAAGCGCAACAAATTTTTCTTTTGTTGCATTTGAATATTGAAAAAGACCACTATACTTTAAGCCAAGTTTTTATTATTTAAAACATATTTTAGACCAAATCAGTCGACAATTGCGCCTTCAAGTTTTCTTCGGTTTTATATTTAAAAAAAGTAGAGTATAAGATTAATGGCCGGTATATACTATAGAAAAAAACCGCACCACGCGGACGAAGTCGCGGGCATCAGCTAGTTTGTTAAATAAAGTTTAAACACTTAAGTACAAAACATGACTTACATCAGTAACAGTACACTCCACTGAACCTCCTTTTTGTGCAACCCAGCGATAGTTTTTCTTATATAGATCAATGGTGTTCTCAATTTCAAGCGTAAATTTGGACAATGTGAGGAAAGCAGTCAAGTTAGCCGTGTAGAAAGCAGACAGAAATATTATGAATATCCACCAAGTTGCAAAGAGGATTCGAGTCGAATCTATAATTTAAATTAATTAAGTTATAACTTTATGCTGGGGCTTCATTTGCTTTAGTGTTAAAGATTTAAGCTGTGGACGAATGTGTCTTATTTAACGTCACTAACAATGTCGCATCTGAAGTAACGCATTAAACCCATCGCCATATCTGCGCCTAATGGCCTAAATCTCTAACATTAATCCAGATGAAGCCTCACCATGATGGAAAAGGTCTAACCATTATACCTAACATCATGAACATCTTGGGCAATATAAAAAAAGCCATCCCCCTGAAAATACTCCTTGCTTACCAACTGTACTAAACATGAAAAGCTCTGCTGAGAGTGTTCCTAAAAATGTGTTTGATACTGTTCACCAAATCCGGCAGAAATTGATTATTTATTTAATAAATCGTTAAATTAGCAATACGCTGAATCTACGAAAAGATGTTAGTGAAATACCTATGAAACAGGTATACTATTATATAGTTAATTATGTTTATTTCGGCGTCTGAGAAAGGATTTAATCCGACAAATACACCATTACTATTAAAAAAAAATCAGTTTCACGCCTATAAAAAAGCTTTAAAAAACTATCCAATATCACGATAAAAATACATGTTTATTCAAGGGCAAGTCAGGTTGAAGAAAATGCTTGGTTTTAGCTATAAAATGATGGTGTCGTGTGTTGTGACCGTGTGATGGATGACGCAAACCATTAGTCGCGATATGATCATATGACAACCTTTAAGTCAGGTGTATGCAATCTATATGACCGTCGAATCACAAAGACCTATTTGAAAATTGGGTATACAAGACATTTTATAACAAATACTAAAATAATTTAAATATAGAAACAGCGAAATAACTATAAATAGGCTACTTAGTGCGTTACAATTATAACGACCATGGTTATGACTTCGGCATCAAGAATACTGAAACGTTTTGTAAATGATAAAAAGTGTCCAAGTCAATTTGACCGCCAACCCTATGTCAAATAACTTACTAAAGTTATATCAAATGCTAATCGCGTTGGAGCCATTACTCTGCAGGAAAGAAAGTATAATATATACTTATGTATATCAATAAACGAAACTGAATAGTTTATACAAATAGTACAAGTTGTGTCCAGATGAAATCTTTTCGAAAAAAAAGATCAAGCTTTAGCACACAATATTATGAAACAACATTAGAACAAGTGAGTCCTTATGTACAGCGTTTGGTTATCCTTATCATTGCTGCGTTGCATCATCGCGCAACTTGTTTAGATAAAACTTTAGTTGATCTAAATTAGCACTTCAGACGTATAACGCTAAATAGACTAAATGGGGATATATAACGCAGCGTTAAATGTAAGAAATTCAATATTTAGAAAGTCCATTAATTAGGGCAACAACTCTTATTTTCAGGGTACTTAATAAAATTTGGAATTATTTTTACTATTTTACGTAGTTTTAACATTTGGCGCATATATACCTATAGAACAAGTTATCAACACCTGGTTTAGGGTTTGGCCGCTGTGATTATCAACCTAGATGCCTTTACGATGACAATCTAAATATACGTATGTTTACTTGATTGAAGATAGTTTAATATTGTTTTTTTAGTATATTTGTAAGTCATGAACTTATGTTTCTCAATTTTTTTTATCATAAGCTGGTTTAGTCACAAAATAACTTAATATTTAAAACTAACCAGATTTAACTAAAATAAGATATGGAAACTAATATTAGTAAGTTATATATTTACGTACCTACAAATACATAAATTACAATGTACATAGTACACATTTATTCTTAGCTGCGGTAGTGTTCATGCGCAGATAAAATTTTCAGCCCTTTTAGGTACTTTAATGTAAGGCTGGTTCGACCAGGTTCTTAGTCCAAAAGAAATTAGTTTTCATAAAGGTGTTTAAGGTTTATACAATGTTTTATTTTAATATCCACACCAGCAAAATTAGCGGGACGCTTGTATAAGCTTCCAAAAGTTTAAAAATAATGCAATCTATTTTTCTATATACTGGCTGGTTGTACTACAGTATATATTTTTCTTATTAGCTCTCATTTGAAAAAAGAAAAAGCGGACAGACATGGCCCACACGGAACATAGATACCAAATACTTAGTGGGATTGAACCAGGCTGTAAGTCAGAGCACGGACAGGAAACACGCGATACTAAACTTTTATCTATTTGAAGTATGTAAGATTTTTTAATGTTAAAATTTTTCAACTTTTCTGGGTTAAAATGAAATCTGAAAAGTACACTTTCTTCTATTTCGTTTTTTTCATTAAAAGTTACTTTAGACTCCACAAATACCACATAAAGAGATGTTAATTTAGTTCTAACTTATTTCCTAATTATTATTTTTTTAATACAAATAATATTATTTAATAGTAATATAAGTACAGCTTTCTTAATTTCTTCTGTTCCGCTTGTGTGTAGTTTAAAATTACTCACTCGCCTCAGGCTCCAAACTGGTGCCTTGTTTGATGAAAGCGCTGTAGACAAACCAGAAACTCGGTGATAACGGAAGATGATGTTCCTCATCACGAATGATCTTAGAACGTATACGGGTCAGTAAAGTAATACAAGGTCCATAGAAGAAGACCACAGCTAAAATTAAGTACCTATGTATAATAACAAAAAAGAAAATGTTAATTTTTCACGTATTTTTATGATTATTTGACTTATTATTTTAATAATTAAAAAAATGTTTTGAAATATCCTAAAAGGGTCCTTGCAGGCTCCATACAATTAGTCAATTTTTAAATTACTTTGTTTTTACCTCCTTAATTTCAATATTTCAATTAATAAAATATAGATAATACAGACTAACAAACACACGTGACTTCTAATCGTACCAAATTTCATGTCTTTAGCCATAATAGTTTATTAAATAATCAGGACCTGTAGTATTATATAATATATAAGTATATATAGTATATAAGTAGTATTAGCGCTAAACAAATAGAATGAAAATGTATGGGAATGACATAATATTTAGCGTAACTATATGTCAGTCCCATACATTTTCTATTTTATTCGTATAGCGCTAACGCAACTTTTATGCAGTGCCAGATGCAACTTACAAGCAGACACAGGAGCCACGCTACAGTTAGGGATACCCACTAAAACCCAGTGGCGGATACAGAAAAACTCAAGGAGGCGGCGCTAAAGATATCTTGAGCTACCTTTACTTTTATCGTAATAAAAAAATTATTAAGCCACATGCAAAGTTTAAGCAAGTATGCCTCGCCTGCCACCCATATGTATCTATCGCTGCTAAAACCCCTCGGTATTCCGCCCTTCGTCTTTAATGCCAGGGCCACGGGTAAATGGCCTAGCCTCTCCGCAGGCCCTGGCAGGCGGTGATCCATCGGCCTCATCGACTGCTGTAGAACTATTTTTGTCCCTCCGCGACATCATGCTCTCGTTGCATGGAGCGGTCTTTAACGCGCCCCACGGGAGTAGAGCCCCATCTCGACGGCAGGAGCCAGTTCATGAGAATTTCTTTGGTGCGGATTTTAGAAGCCATAATTCCAATCCGCATTTACCCGCGGGTGCATGCATGACAACCAAGTGCAAGGACCCAGGGGCCCAAGTCAACCACCATATACCATAGTTCAAAACAAACAATAGCTATTATCATTAAAAACTTTACCAACTACCAGAAAATTTATTCAGATGTTTATAAAATTTAATAATACATAATTACTTTAATATTAGTTACATAAGTATTATTTATTATTGTTGGAGTGGGTGGCTTTTCACACCCCGACGCCAGATATTAAGACGGCCCTGCATACTTTATTTATTTTAGGAAGGCTTACAGACTAATATATATATATATATATATATATATATATATATATATATATATATATATATATATATAGTTATTAAGTTTAGTTCTTTGCAAAAAATTCTTGAGTCAATATTCGCTTGACCGCATTTACACTAGTGCAGTATAAGTCTAGGTTCAATTTTATTACTATTTTGTTGAAAGAATTTGGAGTTCGTAAGATAAACGCGTTATGTCTATAGTTGGCTGTCACGAAAGTTAATAGTTCTAATAAAATAGTTTCGCATTTGACTATATTTATCTAATATTAGTGCATTAGCTATTCACAAAAGGCTTCAAGGCTGCGATTGTATTTATCGGGAAACTGAGATTCTGCGTAATGTATGCCGCGTCTCAAAAGTCGGCATGAAGAACATGCAGGCAAATAGCTTTTTTCGTATTAGCAGTACCTCTATAAAACCACGATTTATTGATAGCGTTGACCGGAGCGTATTATCTAAGGTCCGAAGGTACTTTAGTTAATAAATAAATAAAAAAATTGGGTTGGATATTACTGGTATTTGCCTTCGTTTTCATCTTATAAATTTACTAGAAATTTCCCCTAAATCCCAGTAAGTAGCTCTATTTTAATACTTAAGTACATAACAATTTAATTAGACTCTTATATATCATGAGAGAAGTCGCAGAAAAAACTTAGTATATATATAAACCTTCCTTGAGAAATTATCTAAACAGATTAAAAATCCGTTGCGTAGTTTTAGGAGTTAGCGAATATACAGACAGACATGCCAAAAGCGACTTTGTTTTATACTATGTAAAAATATTATAGATGGTCAAATGCAACTCTTTGAATGTAAAGAAAATGTATGAATAAAAAATTGTAAGGTACTCACCAAACGAGAGAATTAAATGGCGCTAACAGACCAGAGCCAGCGGCGGACTCCTTTGGACGTTTCAGCATCATTCTCCAAACACCTTCATCAAGCGTATGGGAAAAAGACACCATTTTTTGGAACTTCGTCAGTTTTGGTAAAAAAGCTGCTACCATATCAACTTTCTGTTTAGAAGAGTATAATAAACAATAAGTAATCTTATCGAAAATTCTTTTGAGTTGCTTTACAGCCTTTATCCTATAATTTCTAAGAGATGTTATAATGGACATGTACACTATGCCAGGGTAGTACATTATGCCGTGGTATTTTGTTTTTAGTCGCAATACCACGGCTACGTTGCACATGAGACTCGCAACGACAACGCTCACGATCGCAATTTTTCCCGTTTCACTTGCTTGCGGGCGTTAAAATTGTAAACTCAAGTAAAACGGATTATTCTACCCACTTGATATGGGTCGTTGTAAGCGCTGTGTGAGCGAAAATAATGACGTCATTAGTGACGTTCGCAACGACCATAACGACCGTGGTCGCTATTTCGAACAGCTAAAGGAGCATTTTACGCGTTGTGAGGTACAAGAGAAACGCGCCCCACATAAACTATTGTGGAATAAATATTTATTTGCTTAAATATTATAATACGGGTCGCACGGTTTTCACGTTGTTGTAATTAAAATAATATCGAATTGGTTGCGATTCGAACGTTGGGAAAGAATGGCGTTTTATTTTATTTAGTCCCATTTTATTTATACATAACTAGGATGTGCCCGCGACTTCGTCGAGGCTTGACTGCAAATTCCCGCGGGATTCCCGAAGCAAAATACCGCAGTATTGGAAAAGAATGCAGGCTATCGTGAAAACTGTGTCGGAATCACCCGAAAAACTTCAAACCGCTCCCGGGGAAATTACTGCGAGATTCTCGTACATATCACACATTCTATCACATAAAATGTTCTATCGGTCAGTAAAAAAATCGTATTGGTATTCGATTTTTATCAATCTGACCGTTTTAAATAATTCCTAGAAAAGTGGAGTCCCGAGATAAAAAGTAGCGCAGATTTTAAGTCTAAAAATTTGCTGTCGATCAGTGAAAACCGCATCAAAATCGGCCCCGTAGTATTTACGTGTATTCCGAATAAACAGACAAACCAACAAACAGACAAGAATTCTAAAAAAAATTGCATCGTGTTCTCCGTCGTTTCTAGTCTATTTCAGTTGGTTTTTTTAATAGCTTCAGTGTACAGACACGGCATTTTGAGAACTTTATTATATTATAGATTTTGCCTCGGTCGGGTCCAGCACATTATAGTTCAAATACAACCAAATAACACGATTTTCGGGTATAGATAATAGTTATAAACACCAATTCGAGTTTCCGAAAGCGGCAATCGCGGCCACACCGTGGTTATGGTTCTGTTGTTGTCGAGCATGGTGACCATGCATTTTCATTAGGATTTTATGAGATACCGTTAACTTTATTTAATCTTTTGTGCAATCATTGATTATAAGTTACCAACAGAGCCATTTTGAGTTAATATATACAATATTTTAATAGAAATGGCCAAATTTTATGACTGCCGTCATTATGTTCACAGATCTGAGGCGTGAGTAAAACACAATAAGGGGAAAATGAGACTGAAATGTTTTTGGATTTTATTTCTTACTGGGGTTAAATTAATTAAGCACAGTAAAACTAAATAACGTAAGATAAATTTAAAGTAAATAAGTTTAATAATAGCTGTAAATTACTGTGACGGAATTACGGTAAGTACATTTTTTTAAATTTTACCTATAACAATTGAGTTTGAAATGATTCCTCTTTAAGTACACTATGTTACAAATTTATAAATTGCTGTCAAACTTAAATTATACTCTTTTAAAATTTATATAATAGGTTGGGGAAAAAGTCTTTTCGCATATAGTATGCATGAACTTGTAATAACATCTCTTTGGCTATATCATTTGTACCTATCTGGCTGGTTTTGGTATCATTAAAAAGTTTTAATTTTGAAGAAGACAAATTCAAATTAGGAAAATGTGAGATTTTCATTTGTTTTTATTATTGTTAAAATGAGTGAATCTAATGAAGAAAATCGATACATTTTAAAATTTTACTACAAAAAAGGTAAAAATGCAACACAAGCCGCGAAAAAAATTTGTGATGTTTATGGACCTAATGCAGTATCTGTGAGAATAGCGCAAATTTGGTTTAAGCGTTTTCAATCCGGAAATTTTGATATCAAAGATGCACGTCGGTCTGGTCACCCTGTTACGGACAAAATTGATGCCAGTTTTGAAAAAGTGGAGCAAGATCGGCATATTAGTAGTTACGATGTAGCTGGAGAACTGGGAATTGACCACAAAACGGTTTTGGCGCATTTGAAAAAAGCTGGATACACAAAAAAGCTCGATATTTGGGTGACTCGTGAGCTCACTGAAAGAAACCTAATGAACCGTGTACTCATTTGTGATTCTTTATTACGACGTAATGAAACCGAACCATTTTTGAAGAAGCTGATAACTGGTGATGAAAAATGGATCACGTACGACAAGAACGTGCGAAAAAGATCGTGGTCAAAGACCGGTCAGGCTTCACAGACTGTGGCGAAACCCGGATTAACTCGCAACAAGGTGATGCTGTGTATATGGTGGGATTGGAAGGGCATTATTCATTATGAGCTGTTACCGCCAAGCAGAACCATCGATTCTGAACTGTACTGCGAACAACTGATGAGATTAAAGCAAAAAGTTGAGAGAAAGCGGCCGGAATTAACCAACAGAAGGGGTGTGGTTTTTCACCATGATAACGCTAGACCTCACACATCTTTAGCCACTCAGCAAAAATTATGAGAGTTTAGCTGAGAGGTGTTAATGCATCCGTCGTATAGTCCTGACCTTGCACCTTCAGATTTTCACCTGTTTCGGTCTCTGCAGAATTCCTTAGGCAGTGTCAGGTTAACATCACGAGAGGACTGCCAAAACCACTTGTCGCAGTTTTTTGATCAGAAGCCCCAAAATTTTTATAGCAATGGAATCACGTCCCTACCTACAAGATGGCAAAAAGTTATCCAACAAAATGGCACCTACATACTTTAGTCAAATGTTAATAAACTTTATAAAAAAACCTTTTGAATTTTTATATAAAATGCGAAGAAAATTTTTCCCCAACCTAATATATCCTATACTTTTTGAAGTGAAACTTTAGAATCGTTGTGATGTATTGAAACTAGACGAAACGAAAAAGCGACACTAAAAAGAGATAAAACACATAAATCTATAGGACTAAGCCTGCGAGAGAATGATATACGAGTTTTACATTGTGCAGCACAGATTAGAAAGACAATAAGCCAGATGTTTAAACATAGGTCCAAATTGGACCGAAATATATTTTTTTGACTAAAACAGTGAAAAATTAAAAGTGATACTTAAGAAGTTTATTTTGAATTATAATATATTGACGAATGTAGGTTATAATATATATTAATGAAAGTTAGAGAAGAATTATCTGTGAGTATATTCTTTGAAGTTTCACTTCTACTGCGTATGAACTGCACACACATACATTTTTTATTTTTGTTGTATATATAACTGTATTGTTACTTTTCTATGTTTGTTTAGAAGTTTTATTAAAAATACTTAATTGAAACCATTTTTGACTCCTGTAATAAAGCATTAATTTCATAAAGCATACAAGTTTTTCTCATCTCCCTCATTCTGGTATACGAAGGGTATAATAATTAGGGGAGAAGGAGCAACATTAGTTTCAGCATGTGATAAAATATTACTTTTGTATGATGTAGTTGTCTAACTGTGAAAGAATTACATTATAAAACCAATATTCATGTTTTTTTTTAATGGTTCCGTCGTAATATTTACCGGAAGCCCTCCAAAAGGCTTTAAGGGAAATTAAATATGCATTTATATATATGTACAAAGTTTCAAAATATATAAAATTCCTAGCCAAACGTTATACAATAAGATAAATGAAAAATACAAAAATTAAAATCATACGGGAGTTCTAAATGTATGTAGGTACATACGTTTAGATTATTAGATAGATTATAGATTTTACTAACTCTAATAGAGGACTCTCTTATCGTTGAATGGGTTAGAAATGTATAAAGTTGTATCGAATTTGTATTTTTACTAGAGTTTTCCCCGCGACTGCGCCGCGTGGCAAACCCTAAACAGTAGCTTTATTTTACTTACACAAAAACTTAATTCGGTTTTTTACATATAATAATAACAAAGAACTTAAGTCCATATAATATAGAAAACTGCCCAACAAAACATAGAAATGAGTTGAAGCCAGCCTGATTTGACGTAATACAACGAATGAGCTGTTGTTTATGACAACTTAGATATTTGTTAGTGAATGGAAAAAACGCGATTGCGGCGCCAGCTAATCCGTCTTTTCTATAGAAACGACCATTTACCGGGAGAAAAAGGATCCTAAGTGTTGATTCGGGATACAAGTCATCCCTGTGTCAAGTTTCATTCATATACGTTCTGTAGTTTTCATAAAGGATGTGATCGCGGTGCCATTTTTTCGGCATTTTCTTCTATCCCGTGGAAGCGACGTCATTTGTCGGGATAAAAGCATTTCTCTACAGGCTACGCAGTAAAAATATTTTTTTCATCAATCTTATAATAGTAATCTATAGATTAAAATAGCATATATCCCTAGTACATGCCTAGTTTTACTAAATATGGTACATTTAGTTAGGTACTTTAAGTAAGAATTACTCATTATTTTTTAGTTTGCTATATAACAAATCGCTCTCTTGTCATAAAAGTTGTACTTAGGTACATTTCAATTTTTTCTTGTAATGTGTGCCATAAAGAATATTTTGTTATATACTATTCTATTTATTAGGGTTGGACCCCTATACAATGCCGACATACAATATGGTGTCGAGATGTATTTATTTGATGAATTTTGTTTTCTACATCTTCAAGTATGTCGACTTTTAAATTTCAATTATCTCTTTCGGTTTCCGTTTTTAGTATAATAAATACTTTCGAAAATTTTACACTGCATGTTATTATGTAATACACGAGATTACAAATCTACCAAATTGCGTATTTCCAGTTATACTAGTTTCCTGAGATAATCAGTGAGCTTAAAAGATACGATTAAAGCACACTCACGCTTGAGTTAAGAAGGCCGATCAGTGAATCCTCAGATTTTACGCCTCCCGATTCGTAATTTCTCTCTGGCACCACCAATTCATAAGTGAAGTTAAATCGTTTTTGTAATATTTCAACAATTATGAATGCTGTCCCGCGTCCGACATTAGTACCATTTTCTGCTTTTTCCACCCAACTTATTGGATAATTCTAAATTCAATTGAGACAATCTGATTAATGATTAGTAAGTAGTTAAATTTTTAAAATTTGATTAGTATCCAGGACAGAAAATGAATTAGATATGAATAAAAAAAGATATATAATGAAAATCCAATAATAATTCTGATGAAGAGCATATTTAGAACGGCATGTTTATCTATGAATTTGTATAACTTCTTTAACAAGGCACTATAGAGTCTAGGCCCTCTTTTTTAAGTAAAACCTAGAAGGCTTACTAGAAGTGGATTGCCCAACTGGTTCACTATCCGAGGTATCCCAAGCCTTCTGAAACGTTTTGTAAGCTCAAAAGAGAGGCTGACCGGAAATTCTAATTCTCAAAATAGGTAGATTTATTTTCTAAATATTGTTCTTCGACACATGTTATTGACTGGATAATGAAAAGTGACTAAAAGTTTGGAATCGGGAAAATATTACCTTACACATAAGTAGTAAAATTATTAATGATTTAATTTAAATTTAATGATGATACTCACATCATACGTGGCAATTTTAAGATGTTTTCCGTTTATTTCCTTGGCCAAATAATATAGCTCTGATTGCGTTCTTGTCTGTGGTAGTTCTGAATACAAATAAAGGTTAATTAATAAAATCTGGATTCTTCGTAGCTATTTTGGGAAGAACTGGACACTTATGAAATGTTATAATTGTAGTCATTTGCGTGCGTCCGTCTTGTCTCAAAAATTACCGTTGATAGTTTGGTTTTGCCTGGTTTTGGGCTCTAATATTACTGAATTGCAAAGGATTACGTAGTGGTATCAAACTTTCACTGTTTTTATTATTTAATTAGGGAACCATAAAAGTATTTTAATTTAAATTTCCCCATATCTCAAAAATTACTCAATGAAGTTCAATAACGGAAGGCAGTAACGGAAGACCAGCGTTAGTTGTTATCAACAAGCATTTGCTGAGTTAGGACCTGTTTAGATTTAACCTTTAGATTTTGTTAGCCTCTTCATTTATAACTCTTTTTTAAATAACTCTAAATAAACATTATTTTCATTCTTTCTTTCAATACCAATTTTCGTTAAAAATAATTTTCAGATTGCAACAACAATAAAAATTATAATGTTTTTTTTTAGTTTACAAATAAAAAACCATCTCACACTTCAAAAGTTAAAAAAGGTAGGGATAAGATTTTCAAGACTGAAAGCAAATATTTCGCCAATTCACTTGAGGAACACCTTACGATGTTTCAAGATCTGACCATCGATATACAACATGACACACTGGTATAAAAAAAAATCACCTGTAATTATATGTATGACGGCCACCCTTTTACTTGTTTCACTACAGCCTTGTGTAGCAGCATATAGATTACATATGCTTACTATATTTACATTTACTCAGTAATTTCGAGTCGGATATAAAAAGACAAACGATGCACGATGACCAATGCCGATTTCATAAGAGATCCGTTTATACTAAAATAATTACGGAACCATAAAAATTCACATTTCTTTCAAAAGTGAATAATAAATCTTTGAATAATTTAATTACCTTTTGGGTTGTCGTATATAACTTCGCAAAACGTCGCGTTACATATTGTCGATATAATAAGGTCTATACCGGCCATGATATAGCTCGAAGTTAGTGGCTGCAGTCATTGGTGTACGGTGGTCGACGGACAAGTGGTCGAGGCGCATCTAACCGCTAAAAGTTAGGTACACAAGACCTCGCTCACGCTATGTGAAACGTTGGATGATTGTTGATATTCCATAGATTAATGTATTAATGTTTGTAACTCCAATTGAAAAAGAACTTTTGAAGGTAGCTGCCCCTCCCACTGGATTTTATGCCTACGTACCTACTGTAGTTGATAAAAGTTATGGTAGTCACGTTACGACCATGGGCATCCTTAGGAGTATGGCCCTGTACGGTGCACCGTATGGTCCACTGCACTTCACCGCCACAATAGGACTTTGTTGTGCCGCGCACAACGGGTCCTGGCGGTGAGGACCATCCGAGGATACCGTACAGTGTCGTGGACGGCGTTGACACTCTTGGCGGGCGATCCGCCCTGGCCTCTCCAGGCGGACGTGTTTGCCAAAGTTCGGTGCTCCCGACAGGATGCCCTCGCTCGTGGCCTGGTCTATGGCCAGGCTGAGCTTCGGGTCATCAGGACGTGGGAAACCGCGGCCATGATCCAATCTTGGTCAGTAGAGTTGGAAAACCCTGTTGCTGGCATTGACACGGTGGAAGCGGTTCGACCGCAGCTGTTGCGATGACTCTCGCGGAAACGCGGGACCCTGACCTTCAGAATGACGCAGATACTTACCGGGCACGGTTGCTTCGATAAGTATCTGTGTCAGATTGCGGGCTGCTTGCCTTCACCCCAATGCCGCCAGTGTGGCGCACTAGACACGGCGTTACACACGCTAGTCGAGTGCGCAGCATGGGCACCTCAGAGGTTTGAACTCGAGACACTAGTAGGACCGATCGATTCGCTGAGCGATCTGGTGCAAGCCATGTTGCACAGCGACGATTGGTGGGTGGGCGCGGCCAATTTCTGCGAGACTGTAATGTCTCAAAAGGAGGCCGCGGAACGAGATAGGGAGAGAGATGGAAGTGCGCATGCATCTCGCGGGCGCTGACGTCAGTCGGGAGCCCGGAGGCGCAGGTATGCGCATGATCTCCCCGTGAAATACCGCTGCAGGGGCCCTCTAGCACCTAAGGAGCAGAGGAGTCTTCACCCCTGTTGACGAAGTGAGTTTGTTCCTCCCGGGGCACTCTCAAGCACCTGTGCGCTAGGATCGGTGTGGGCGTAACTACGTTCTGTATCTCATGCCTTTCCTACTCAAAAGCGCGGGGCACATGGGAGAAGGGTGGTTTTAGTGGGGTATTAGCCCATGTACGTCCATGGGTTCGAGTCTCCACACAAGCCGGTTGATTATTGTTTGGATTGCCTCAGTGGAAAGCCTCCATGATCAACAACGGTCTAATCCCTAGCAAAGGACCCGGTATGTGCGAAATGCATATCCCCAGCCTGAAAAAAAAAAGTCACGTTACGACTAAAATGAGCACACATTACGGGAGTCGCACGGAGTTGCGAGCGGCTTGCATTTATTTGACATGTTATTGTTTTGATGTTTTTGACATGTTAATATTCAAAAAATGCATATGCACGTTTATTTCTTTATCTACCTATAAAACAGGATCTGCGTGTGTTCTCTTGCTCACTACATATATTACATATAATGCTTCGTGTAGGTATTTCATGTTGTGTGTATAGCAAAACAAGCGCAGGGGACACGGCTTAACTAATTAAGTTCTCAGTTGCCCCCCGTTCAGGGCCAAAAGCTGGGTATACCCACGACTGTGGAACCCTACAATAAGTAGGAAATTACGATACAGAGCCCATTAGGAGAAGCTACAGTGTTGCCGACAATAGCACCAGACATCAGAGATTTGTTTATATAGAGAGTATAGTCTACTCTAATCCAACGTACACGATGTTATGGTAAATACTGAATAGAGTACACTAATGGGGTAACGGTGCGACGAGTTATTTGGTAAATTGTCATATGTGATCACCGCATATGTCGCTTAAAAGGTAACGTAATAATCGACCTATATACAGACATATACTTTACGTGATTACTTTAATATTTATCAATATTAAGTGTAGGTAGGTATGATTATGTATTTATCGGAGAATAAAAGCATACTTTGGAGCTTTTTATATTACTTACTAGAGGTTTTACTGAAACATCGTGATAAAACCCATTAATCCAAAGAATTTACAAATATTTTTATAGGTACAGAATAGACTTGTAGGTATTTTGCGAGCATACTTGAATTTTTTGGAATATAGGTTTAGTTATGTCTCCGGTTTAAACCTATGAATATATGTATATTAATATACAAAGTTTTAATGAAAATTTCTTGTTATCCTTCACATAATATAATTATGCATTAATTAGGTATGTTAGAACAAATAGGGCAAGTAAGACATTTTACAAAAAATAAATTAAAGAGGGGTGTAGAAGCTTTTCTATTATACCTAATAACCATTTTCAAAATATCATTTAAAAAAAAATCAAGTGTAAACATTTATTCATAACTCGTGCTTAACGATGCTCGTACATTCGGTCTATGTTTTGTAATTTAATTTAAAAAAATATCTTATTTTATTTGACTATCAACTATCCCATTTATCCTTATTCTATAAATTAGATACAAGTATTATTTTGGTGAATGTACAGTAGCAACGATGGTGGCAACACGTGTAATATATAAAATACTAGCGGTCCCGGCAGACGTCCTGCCCTGAAAAAAATATAATCTAGGACCCGATTCTAGTGCCTCCTACTGGTTCCAATTTTGAATCTAAACCATCCCGTGACCCCACTCAAACACACAAACAATCATCAAAATCAGTCTAGAAAATTAGAAGGATCTTAGAACCCAACCCCAGCGCCACCTACCGTTTCCAATTGTGAATCTAAACTATCTGCGGACCCACTCAATCAGACACAAAAAAATCATTAAAATCGGTCCAGGAGATTAGGAAGATCCTAGAACCCGATCCCAACTCCACCTATATGAATCTAAACCATCCACGGACCCACTCAAACACACGCAAAAAATCATCAAAATCGGTCCAGGAGATTAGGAGGATCCTAGAACCCAATCCCAATGCCACCTACCGGTTCCAATTATGAATCTAAGCCATTCGGGGGCCCCTCTCAAACACACACACAAAATATTTTATCGAAATCGGTAAAGTCGTTTTCAAGTTATGCGTGTACATAAATTTCTACGATTCATTTTTATTTATATAGTTGTATGTTTGAGTAAATTCGTATCGCGACGTACCAAAGACATATGATATAATATTTCATTAAGATAGATAGATAACACTTTATTGCTCACCAAATATACAATTTCAAAAATACACAATTAAAATATTGTCATGGTAGAAACAATAGGCGGCCTTATCGCTTAAAGCAATCTCTTCCAGGCAACCTATCTTAAGGAATAGTATAACCTAATCTGGCGATGTAGGTGGTGCAGATTATGAGGTATATCATAATTAAACATACTTAAACTACATATTTTATAAATTAAATACACATACTTAAATTACTTTATAAATTAAATACATACAATAAATCATAGTATAACAATTAGGCATAATTATTTAAGGAAAAGTAGTGTTTTCTGAGTACTTTCTTAAATGTAGGCAATGTTTTGGCCTCTCTGACAGTAAGAGGCAGCGCATTCCAAAATTTGACAGCCTGCACTGTAAAAGAGTTATCATAAAAGGATGAAGTGTGTGCAGGTGTAGTGAGTTTACGATACGTATGAGTGCGCAAATTGTAGGAAGTAGAAAGGCGAAGGAATTCAAAACGTTCCTTAAGGTAAAGAGGACTACCAGGAATAAATAATATGTTATAAAGTAGAGTGAGAATGTAAGTATTCCGGCGAAAGCGAATAGGGAGCCACTTGAGTTTTTCAAGAAATTCAGAGATATGGTCATATTTTCGCAAGCCAAATATGAACCTAATGCTAAGTCGCTCAAGTTTATTTAGCTGTTCTACGGTTAAGTCAAGATAGCAGGCGTCAGCGTAATCTAAAATGGGTATAGCAAAAGAGACTATGCAAGTATAATTTTGGTGGCAGTAGGCAGAAAATTTCTTATCCTTCGCAGGTATCTAGAAGACAGTAAAACTCTCCGACTTAATTCGGAGAGGTGAGACTTCCAAGACAGATCACTATCGATGATTACGCCCAAGTTTTTGACAGTGTCACTCAATGGGATACAAGTGCCCTCAAAAACAATCTTCGGTAAAGTTGCGAAATCTACTTTTGCACGTATTCTGTGGCTACCGATGACTATCACCTGAGTCTTACGAGGATTCACTGCAAGACCAAACATTGTACTCCAATAAAGTATGTGGTTTAAGTCTAAATTGATTTGATTTAATTATTAACATTCGCCCAGTTTTGCTTCACCTTCTAATAATTTTTAAAAGTGTTATTTAAATTTGTTAGTTGTTAAAGATTTTTTGCTTACCAATGCTAAACAATTATCTCATTTACCATTTGTGATATTGTTTTACAGAGCGGTTATTGATTCAATACCTTAAAACATTAACTATTACTTGTTATTCTGCGCCTTGTTCCCATGAAAAACCCGGTTATTATATACCAATTTTCAAATTCCCGCCGCGCCATCGAAGAAACCTACTAAAGACAATATTTTTTTTGTTCATTTTAGCTTTGTTTCGCGCTATTGTTTTTATTTGTGTCCAATATCTTTGTGTAACTGTATATTACAATCGACTACATTTTTTAATCAATTTAAAAAAATACATAATTTTGTTTTATTAATCTGATACAATGACAACCATGGCTACGTTGCATTAGAGACTCAAAACGATTACGTTCACGACCGTGATTTTTCCACTTGCTAGCCGGCGTTACAATCGTAAACCCAAGTGGAACGGTTATTCGACCCACCTCTTGACATGGATCGTTGTGAGTAACTCACAACGCCCAAAATGCTCCGGCAGCCGTTCCACATGGCGGGTCGTTGTTATCGTGGCGAAAACTTCACTAAGACGTCATCATTTTCGATCACACAGCGCTCACAACGACCTATATCAAGAGGTGAGTCGAAGTAGGCGTTGACCACAGACCGTTAATTCCCTTTATCTCTTGACAATGAAAAAGGCGCGATTTTCAAATCAACCAATGACATTTATGTATTTCATCATTTCAGACATCAACGCCCCCATAATCCGTTCCACTAGAGCTTATTATTGTAACGCCTGCAACAAGTGGAATGGAACGGGAAAAATCGTGGTTGTGAACAGGGTCGTAGTGAGTCTCTTGTGGAACGTAGCCATAATGTCAGCGAAATTGGTGAAAAGACCTTCAAATCAAGCCATAAATTAATGAACAATTGAACATATTAATCTTTCTTTAACCTCAAAGTAAAATTTAACAGATTATTTTGAACAATAAAGTTAAAGTATAATACAATGCGAGACTTATTTTTATCTAATTGTGAGAAAAATTTCATACAAAAAATCGTATCTGAGGGCCATGTAAGTACTACACACAATATGTTAGAAAACTTAAAAAATAATGTTGATACTAAATTACATTACATTATCCATAATATTTATTATTTACAGCGCTTAGATGGAAGAAATTATAATGAAAGTAGAAAATTAAATATAACATTCGGTTCTGATTATGGTAGCTGCATAGTCACTTTAGGAGAAACAAAGTAAGTATTTAGAAAATATATTGGATTTCTAACATCTGCTAATTCTCACCTACTTGAAGAATATAAGGGTTGGGTATAGATATAAGCCCGGATCATTTTAATGGTGAATGTGTTTAGGAATACATTTAAAACTTATTTATAACAACTAAAACTGGTTTTGAGTGGAGAAAAAATGTTTTCAAATAATTACGGAAATTAAAAATTCACGACAATGATCTGGTCATTTTGACAAGAATCAAGTGTGATTTAACTTTAGAAATATACTCACATATTATATAACACTAATAAAACTGTTTTTGATCACTAAATAATCACTAAAACTGATTTAAATCTAAAAATAAAGTTTAACTTTTTTAATGAAGCCACAATAAAAAATATATAATGAAACAGTTGTTTTTTCTTTCTTTATGGCTCGATAACTCAATATGGACATATCACTAGGTTAGCTTTAGGCCAGAACCGACTGGTAACCATTTACTATTTAATTTATACACATGAACAGTCGGTTAGGTGTATCTGTAACTAGGCAAATAATTGCACGCTCGCAATCAGTCTATGTATATATTTAAAAAAATTTTTTGTAGCTTAAAGGCTACCATAAACTATACTAAGCATAAAATTATAAAAAAACAAGTATTATCAATGATATTCATGTCTCTTGTTTTTCAAATTATGTAAGTCACTTTGTTCTTTTATTTCATTTTTAACAACTTTATGTTGTGTTTCTGGACTATTTTGAATCTTTTTATGTTGATTACTAGATTGATATTAGGTTTTTCAACTTTGGACCTATATGATATGTGCAATATTAGTGAAAAACATAAGTGAGGTTAAATTTACAAAAACATCTCAAGAACTATACATATTCTCCACATAGCAGTTGCAGAGGGGCTAATTTTTCCTCCCTCCCCCCTCCCTCCGCCCCTTCATTACTTATAATAACCCGGGCTTATATCTATACCACACCCAAATATAATTCAGCTATTTTATTATTTTTTGTAATATTATTACACTTTTAATTAATTGTAACTGTTTCAGGGTACTAGCACAGGTCACATGTGAAGTAGTGCAGCCAAAACAAATTAGGCCTAATGAGGGCATCTTGTACATCAATGTGGAGATAAGTCCCATGGCAGCCCCCCAATTTGAAGCTAACCGCCAAACAGATTTGTCGGTTTATATGAATAGACTGCTTGAAAAATGCTACAAAGATTCTAAATGTATTGATTTAGAGTCTTTGTGTATAGTTGTTGAAGAAAAGGTAAATGCCAGTTATGTACAATATTCAGCTCAAGAAAACATTTATATAAATACAAAACATTGCATATAAATTTTGATTACTATTGATCCCTTGGTTAGAAATAAAGTAAATATGATAATCACAGCTTAAAATAGAGGTGTCAATAAATAAAATTTGTAATTTTTCATGAGGTGCACATAAGATAGCAAAAAAAACCTGTTCCAAAAATACATAAAACATAATAAATTTTTTTACTCAGTTTATTTACTAATTGTCCTAGCTTTAATTTCAATAAAAATATTATTTTTTCACATAGAGTTCACATTATAATTCACACTAACAAACACAAACATTGCTGTCAAAGGTTTAATCCACCACTGCCAAAAGATCACTAGTGATATCTGTGTATGCATGTTTAGTATTTGTATTATATTTACCAATTGTAGTTTCACTACACGGCAGTAATAACTCATTTTTACCTGTATAGTGGCAATTTCATTCTAAGCATGCAATTTGTGTAAGCTTATTTTATATACTCTTTTTATTAAGCTGGAAAGTTCATTTACAAATTTTAACTCACCTGAAATATCAACCGTAATCTCTGTTTCAAAGATCACAGAAGCCTGCAATAGTGTTTTAAATGTGTCACTTATTTATTTACTTTCAAAAGATTACAATTTGTAATTTTATTAATATTTATATTTTATTATCTATCTATACATATAATAAAACTGTAGAGGTCGAATTTCTGTACAATGAAAAAAAATGCTAAAAAGCGAGTCAGGGGGATGTAAGAAGTGAAATAGAACTAATTTAGATTTTTTTAAATTTTATGTTTCTCTGTTTGTTTGTACCGGCTAATCTCTGAAACGACTGGACCGATTTAAATGAAATATTGTATGGTGGTAGCTTATATCCGTGGCCAACATATAGGATACTTATGATCCCGAAAACTTAGAGTTCCTGAGGGATAGTTAAAAGACCGCACCACGCGGAAGAAGTCGCGAGCATCAGCTAGTTATTAAATATGTAATATATGAAATCTGTTCCAATTAAAATTCAAACAATCTGATGCATTCACAGTACAATTTTGTTAAACAAAAAGCTTTATGCATCTTATAGTTATTTTTTGAATTATATTATGGAGTAGAAAAATTTAAAACTATTATTATATGTATCACAGTAAATCTGTAATAAGTGTTATTTTAATGAAATAAAAATATCTTTTAGGTGTGGTCAATTAGAGTAGATGTTAAAGTAATAAACCATGATGGCAATCTAGTTGAATGTGCAAGTATAGCAACATTGAGCTCTCTGGCACATTTTAAAAGACCTGACATTACTCGAAGTGGTGATAGTGTGATTATACACACACTCAGTGAAAAAGATCCCATTCCCACTGTACTGTTTCATTATCCAGTTTGCACTACATTTGCAATTTATAACAGTGAGTAAGTATTGGTGTCTTCATTAAACTATTTTAGAACAAAGCAACATTGTGGTGATACTATTGTCAATATTTGAAAACTAGATTCTGGAATTAGTGAGTAAAGTTCATATCAAATGTTGTGTAACTGTTTCATATTATTAATTGTTGAAATTCATTCACATAAATTGATTATGGTAATAATCAACTTATTTTATTTGTAATCTTATTTAAAAAAATTCTCATCTTCCAGATATAATTTAGGGCTGATCTCTATTTTGTAACAAAAATATAAAATCCTTTTTTAAGCCATATCGCAACTCTTTACATTTCTTTGGCCCAAAAGCTCCCTTCCCTTTTGCTTTTGTTTGATTTTGCAGCACACAATATTTGTTACAAAAGGGGAGAAACTTAATTTATGATTATGATGACTTAATATTTCACAATTTCATACTTATAAATGAATCAACATTCTCAATAGTTTTACTTACAACTTTAACAATAACATTTTATAATTACTAAAATTAATTTTTTTATTCTGGACAAATCTCCAATTCTGTTTTTAAGGTTCCATAGATATTGTTGCTAAATCACAACCCTTATTCAATTGGAATAATCCGGCTGTTCATCTGTCTGTCATTTTTCTCGGAAACCACTGGGTCTACATAGATGATATTTTACAAGATGTACTTAGTTTGTCATCAGATTTCAGGGAATAACTTTGTAGCAAAGTTATTTAGTGAAATTTAAAATTAGATGGCCACTACTGTTACACATTACTTCTACTACACTTATAACTAGTTGTTAAAAATGATTTGGTTTACATAGGTTGTGTGAGGTATCATTAGTCAATCTTAAAAACATAATACTTAACTGTTTTAACGGATTTAAGTATGGCTTTTTTAATCAAGTCAATAGGTGGCAAGAACTTAGCTTTGATTCCCCCTCCCATATAACTTTTAAGCTATGAAGCGGAATATTCTGAAAAAATCAAAACACTAGGAGCTTAAAAAATACTTTCAATGAAAATTGTTTTGAACAATATCTGTTGAGTAATTTTTAAGATATGGCATATTTTCGATAAAATGATTTTATTCATAGCTAAATAATGAAAACAATCTTTATGAGCTCTAGGAACCCTTCCCTTGTGAGCGGATTGCCAAACCCTTACCTATTTAAACCGCTGGACAGTAGCTCTATTTTACTTACACCAAAACATATTAGATTTTTATATCGCGAGCGAAGCGAAGAATACAATATAACTTCCTTGAAAAATTGTCTAAGTGATGGTAAAAACTGCTGAAAAATGTGTTGCATGGTTTAGTAGGAATTGGCAGATATACAGACAGATACGGAAAGCAACTTTATTTTAAACTATGTAAAGATAAAAGTATGGATTTATCCTTCTAATTGATTTATTTATACCTATGAATTGCCAGATGGCTTCGCCTTTGTAAAACATTCACAGGCAAATGTAACTCCAGGCAACATTAGGTTCTAATGGTCTATTAAATTTAAGTAGTAATTATTATATTTCTTGTTTTACTCTCCTGGCTTCTTTAGCTTGCAGTTTAAGCCTAAATTGTGAATTTACAATCCTATTAAATTACAAAAATATATGAGACATTTTCTATCAAAAATAATAATTTTGATCTTTCATGTAACCCTTGGGCTGTAAGTGCCACTGAAATCTAAATATTAACTATTTGAATTATGTTTATTTTCAGCATTCTTCTCTCAGACCCAAACTTTCTAGAGGAATCAGTATGCACAAGTAGTACAGAGGAAGAATCCAATACAAATGGTGGTTTATTAGTGGTTGGCATGAATCAATATAAAGAAGTCTGCCTTCTAGACTTGACAGGAGCTGCAATTTACAACACAAACATTGTACACAAAGCCATTATGAATGCTGCAGACAAATGTAAAGATATTGTGGACTTAGTCAAGAAATTGATTGCAAGTGATGATAATTTAAGGTAATTTTTTTTATAAGTTTAAGAAGATATATAAAAAGTTATGATATGATTTAGATATGTATGCTTTAGTAACATTACCTATCCTGGGTTTTTACAGGAATATTAGGAAATCATTTATTTTCCATAGTAAAAATCTGTTGCCCTGCTGAAAATACTCTTTGATTTTAAATACTGGCAAAATAACTGTAATCTATGTTACCTGTCAAGCGTGGACGAAGTCGCGGGCAATATATATACATATATATAAATATTTGCCCGCAACTTTATAAAAAAAAGATCCCATTTTATAGGGAAAATACAAGTAGAAAAACAGAACAGGCTTGAAAATGGTGTTTCCGACAATAAGACAATGGTGATTCATATGAATTATTAAAATTTAAAGATTCAAATGTTTAGATACAATAATTATATAGAATTCATAAGAGTAAATGATAAGAATGTGTTTTTTATAATAACCACAGAACCACAAAAAGTGAAACTGTTATTGTAGTAAATTTTAATGTTCTTTACAGACAAAAAAGAGTCAAAATAAATTTCTCAGATGTTATAACTACTGAACATAAGATGTCTTTGTGCAAAAAAGACCTAAACATCAAACTGAAGAATTATAATGTAGACAATATTACAAAAATAGATGACAGCGATGAAGAAATGGAAAAAAATTGTATGGAAATCAGTAAATATGATGGTAAATATTTATATTTTTTTCTTAGCTAAAAGCCGGTTTTAATGTAAGTGAAATATGTTTTATACTAAAACTACATTACTACACCATGAAAACAATGTCCTATGTGTTCATTTAGTTTTTAAATAACTTTTTAGTAATTTTTATATCAATTAGGTCAACATGCTAGGTCATAAACTGGGAATAAACATACAAAGTCACTCATTAGTGAAGTCATCTTCTTAATCTTTTGTATTGTGAAGCTGGCATTCATGCAAACGGCTCAGCACATGGAACATGGTTACCATCGCATATAGATGTTTGCAACACCAGGAGCAAAACGTATGTGTTGCCAGTCTTTAGGATAGAAGGTGACGAAAAAGGTAGCAGACAGGAGGAATGAGGTAGAAGGGATGCAATATGTGATTGTTATAAGGGGATGCGATTGGCCAATTGGAACTCACTCACCATACAAAACAACATTGGCTCAAGGCTAATCGTTTCACACCAATATTCTTAGAGAGTGTGGTGTCATATTAATTGAACTGGCCCTGCGAGATTTAATCAAAATAATGACTCCAGCTTGGCTGTACTACATCAAAATAAAACTAATAAGTACATTACATTTAAATAATTATAAAATTGATATTTCTAATCTTCTATCGTAAACTTATATGAAGGTAATTTATTGTAGATTGTATGTCACACATAGTGTACACACAGACCACAAGAATGGAAGACTTGGATTGTGTGGAGCCACACAACAGCCAATATGCAGATTCCCTTTTGAGAACTTAGCTAAATATGGTGTAAAACTGGCAAATATATATACCATATAGAAATTTGCCAAACTATAAACCCAGATTTACCCCCAGATAATGTGGGAACAAAGAGGAGACATTAATTAACTTATTATTAATACCTTCACACATATATTTTTAGTATAATTTTTATTTTTTACTAATGTATGTTATATCATGTATGTTTATAAAATACTGAATTGGTAAAGTGTATAATGCAACATATCACTTCTTATCAGACTACATGTCTGTCCAAAGGCCGTCAGGAAAAAATCACTAACATACATACAACATACATATATATTATCATGTTTTAATATTTTCCTTAGGTTAGGGGGTTGCCTGGAAGAGATTGCTTTAAGCGATGAGGCCACCCTTTGTTCAACATTTATTGTATCTACTTTTTAAGAACATAGTTTTAATTTTGGTCAACAATAAAGTGTTTTCATTCATTCATATTATCACATCTGTTTCCCATGGGGGTGAGCAGAAACTCCATTTGCGACAATTCTGACAAACAACTTTCGCTTCATCTACTTTCATTTTACTTATGTTTATTTGAGATGCTTTTTACCTGACTTTGTTTTAACATTTCTGTTATTTAATCATGATGTATATGGCATGGTCTACCACACAATAAAGCATATTCATTCATTCATTTATTATCATAAGAGTTTCTCGTAGGAGTATGCAAGGGACTATGTCCATGTGTTATGATTTTTCATACACTTTTACTTTCATTTAGTCTATACATTAAAAAACTATTTTCATGTTTACATTTTAGTATGATATTAAACAGCTACTTGAGAATTTGTTTTGATATTTCTATTTTCATTGTTCACAGTTGTGTCAGCAGCAATACAGCATACAGCAGAAATTTTCTCAAAGAAAGGTGGATCCAAATGGATAGAAATATCCTCAGATTCTGATGAAGACTGATAAATTAATACACAGATACACTTTTGTTAAATAAAATGTAATAAATTTACATTCCAATTATTATAATCTCTCTTAACAGTATTTAGCAATTGCATTTCCCTCATATTTCAAAAATCATATTATTGACATTGCAAATCTGAGTTTACAAGTATTGCCTAGCTATAAACTAAAGCTATATTTCTATATCTTACTAACCATTCTCTTTCCTTCCCATTAGTAGTAAATTTACACTATTTTTGCCACATTCTATTTGTTTTTTTACTGTTAGAAAGTTGACATTACATTGTATGAAGGTTATGCTAAATTTTAACCATTGGTAACACAAATGAATGGATGTTAAGATATAGTAAAGAGTATTAAGAGTTGTCCATAATGTATGTTACATTAAATTTTCCCTTTTTGGACTCCCTTTTTCATGTTGGGTTATATTTTCTGGGTCTATATACATCACATTTCTTTAGCCCTCTTACTCCCTAGTCACACCAAGCAATACCCCTTCCACCTATAGGCAAACATACTTTATGGACAGCCCCTTAGTTATGTTTTAACCACAGATAAATTCAAAGTATGGATAGAAAGATACAGATACCAGCTATTAAGTGGAAATAAATACTACTTCATTTGGACAGTGAAATATACTGCATTGGAATTCAAATAACATTTTCACAAAATTATAATTTACATTAAATTCATTCTGTTCAGTTCAATTTGGCATGAAGTAATATACTTCTTAACCCATTCATTACATTTCAAAGGAGGCATATTGAGTAGAAATACTTGTCATCTACTTATGCCTAATTTCAACACTCACTGCTAAAAGCTTGTCTTGTGTGTGTTAAATATTGTATAGTAAAAGTGCGACATAGCACCTGACCTTTTTGAGAGCACACAGATTCCATAATAAACAAATTCAGCATTGTAAGTGTTAAATATTAAATATATACAGCATCTATAAATTATTTTCACAGTACACATTAGGTCTATACAGAATCAGAGTTCATTCCATTTTTCTGATCTAACTTATTACCATTTGTTTTCACCATATAAATAAAGTATGTCATAATCTCTTTTTCATTCACTGGCAAAGATTTGAAGTGCTTTTGGATAGCCTGAAAATAAAATATTCTATTATTATTAATATAGTCATCAAGGCCAAGTGAAAGCAGTAGGCCTTGAGAGAAATTTTTAGAATTAAATACTATGACTTACATCAGCTAATTGAGCCTTATTCAACCCTGGCCTTGTTTGCACCTTATAGTGCCTCTTGTACCTCCTTAATGTATTCACTTGCAATTGAAACCAGTCTACATCAGGGGTGTCCATCTCTGCTTCATTACTATCATCCTCAGAGTCTTTAGGTCTCCTCTGCTTTGTCCTTGCACACTGTATCATAGTTTTATGGTAATCACAGATGTAGGTGTGCCTTGCCTGAAAATAATGTTTTTTTATGATTCAATCAAACATTGATTGCATTTGTTATTGGTGAAAAAGGCATTTTATGAATGTCAAAGGACAAATAAATATTTGGGGCATGTACCTGACCGTCAATGTTAAGCTTGAGTCGCCTTAGCGCGACCGTCTTTTGTATGCGCTTGCTATATGAAGCGTTGCCTGCAGATCGTCTGCACCGATCACCGTCATCCACAAGGCAACATATTTGATCAGAATTACCTCTGGAATCTTCTTCTCCTGTACTAAACCCGTTGTTCATTTGATACTCCCGTTGAATCATATATAACTAATAAATTTAACTTGCGTAACAGATCTCGCACTAGGCGGTATAAAAATGTTCAACGTATTCACAAAGACACACTGTTGAGGTTATGATTTACAACAACACAGGCCGATTGCACAAATTAGATCACATAAAAACATCACACCGACCACCCGGCTGTTTGGCTTTTCTCTGGCAATCACTTATAGAAGACAGAAATTCCTTATTCACTGCTCCTATATGAGAATTTTCATTACAAGTTCACAAATGAATAAATATACAAATGGTTCGTTTTCAATATATTTCACAATTATTCTTTGTGTCACTAGACTGAAGCTTTAGAAGGAGTTAGTATTATTTTTGAGGAAACCGAAAAAAGTTTGTTGTCGATGCAAGTTAATTCGTATCCGCACCGACCGACAGCGACTGATGGCATCGCCATTACAAAATGATTAGTATTAGCTAGTGTTGCGCTACACTACTTCTCTGCTGCCATTCACTCACTCATTCAAATGACAACTTAGAAGGCTTTTAAAATAAAACGTTATCTTAAACACAATAGTGTCCACTTTTGTATGACATATAACGGAAACGCAAAACAAAAACAGTTGTCTGCATGATTGTGTGCAAATGCAATATGACAACTTAGCTATGTATTGTAGTATAAACAGAAAATAAAGCTAACATTGCTTCTGCCATTGGCTGGAAAAAGGCGGCATTTTAAACAGAAGCCAATGAAAAGCATTTGTCACTGATATCGGTTCGCATGTATTCTTTACGGCGAACGTGAAGTTTCCTACGTAATAAGCGCTGAAATCGTGTACTCGTTTGTTGTAATAAACATTATACTTGGTGAGTTGTAGTGTTTCTATTGTTAATCATTCTATTATTAAAGTATAGTATCAAAATACTGAAAAATGAAATTCATTTGTGTGAAACGTAAATTTGTGTTATGTTCAAGCGATATTTATAGTTTTCATTCTAATTTTGTAAGCAAATGGCTGCCGGAGTGCCGAAGTAATGTGACAGTTAACTATCTATGATACAATTTATAAATGTATATGATAATATATATACTTACGGGTAAGCAAGTATTTACCAATGTACTGCGGGTCATAAGCGTTAGCATTTCTCTGATTCTGTCAAATTCAATAAATTGAAAAAATATTTTTTTAAGAAATGATGCTAAAGAAATATTTTTCACGTGAATATTGAATTCGTATAAATAAAAATAGGACTTTTAAAAAAAAATATTACATATCAGATGATTTATACGTGTCATAGAAAGTATTATTAATTTCAAAATACAACTTTCGTTTTCCATTTTTAATGTTATTCTAAATTAAGATAACTTTTTTGTATTGTTATAGGTTTATAAAATAACCATGTGATTTACATATATCCATTCTTGGATTGTAGTGCAAAATTTCCTTTTTCTTCATCGTGACAACTTTAAACCGGCTAAAACTATGTCATTGGTGAGTTTAGAAATTATTGAAATTAGAAGATTTGATATTTCATTGTCATTTTCTTAACACATGCCTTAAACTTTATCAAATTACTAGCAAATTGTCTATAACAGAATATTCTATTTTGAATGTTAAGTGTATGTATTAAAGTTTAAAATATAAGGTTATTATATTTTTTGCAATGTTCACGAGTTGAAAATACAAATTGTAATTCAGGAGTTTAGTTGATACTGATATTATGTATATTATAAACATTAAACATGTCCTGCAATAACTTGATAATTAATCCTAATAGGTGATGTATTACACTGAAATGATAGTCTTGCTTGTATTAATTATGTTAAGAGTGAATCACGGCATTTTTAATGTAATAACTATTATCCATGTATAATCTTATAAAATTGAAAAAATGCCGCATCTGTACAATAAAAACTCAACTGGGATTGACTATATGAACGATGGAGAACAAGATATATTTTTTTAGATTTCTTGTCTATTTGTTTGAGATTTACATTTTTACGTACTACTGAGCCGACGATACGGTTTTCGCTGATCGGTAGAAAATTAGATGACTTAAAATCTACAGTACTTTGTATTCCGGGAACTCCACTGGAATGTTCCTGGGCGTGGTTTGGGATACATAAGAATAAGCTTATTTGGATATAATTTACACTAGAACGATAACTTACTTTATTTTTCAAAACCTTTTATATCCTGCAAACTGCAAATTCCGCGGGATTTTCTTGGGAGTAGTTTGAAGTGGCTAGGTCGGCATAAAATCAGCTAGCTGAATCTGCTACAATTGCCACAATAAAGATAGCTTACGGTGGTTCTTTAAAATCTACACTACTTTATATCCCGTAAATTTAACGAAATTTTACCCAAGAGTAGGTTAAAGTGGTTAGAGCGCGTAAAAATTGAAGAAACGAAAAATTCCGATACGATTTTCATTTAAAACGATAGATCAGATTTAGAGATGATAATAATAAATGTTTTTGAATATTACATAGTAAATTAATATTACTCGAATAATTTGGAAATGGGTTCATTTTTATTCTAATTCAAAGCTTATATGGTATAAAAATAATTGATTGAAATATTGCAAAAAATAGGGCTAAATTTTATTTACTTACCACTTTCTTTTTTATGTTAATAGGCATCTATTTATAAAATGTTGTTCATCGTTAAACATTATTGAAAGTAAGGTTCCACAACTTTGCGTCTCATATCCCTGTTTTCTTCATCCAGCCATCGACCTTATATAAGTATATTTCCCAAAACGCGGTCTTTCAACTCCAGGATTCATTTTGTACATAAGCCATCGGTCCCGTGACAGACATGAGTTACACGACCGACTCACTGTGACTTCATCTTACTTCTCTCCGAGCTATGTTAATTACTTTGGTTTTTTTTTTACGAATGTTCTCATTTTGGTTCGTATTCATAAGGGAAATATCATCATCAGTGGTTTTCAACATCATTGTGTGAATAGGATGCGTTAATTAAGTTGCTTGTTTTTCTCCAGGCTTCTATACCATTATGTAAATTTCTTATCAATAGTAAGGTAAGAATAGTTACCCTAGTTCTAATGCGGGAACTAATGCGATTCCATCTCTATGTAAATGTGCGTCATTGGCAGTAAATTATTTTCGTATTTATATCTTTTGTAAATAAAAATGGCGGCGTAAACAACAGAATCTCTCAAGCAGCGTATATATGCAACCCTCAGTGAGACTTTTTACGCAGTTTGCTGTTGAGATTCTTGAACCGTGGAGTCCTAAGGCCACGAGCCTTTACAAGGAGCTCTCAAAACGCCAAATCTTCAGATGATCAGAGGGGTGGTTCCTACCTCGGATAGGGGGTCGGTATGGATTACTAGCGAGGAAACGTAGCCAGCCTTTTGGAAACCTTACCCATTGATGTTGATGACTTAGCTTTTTATTATATTACATTCTACGTTAAGTCTATAGGCATTATAACTGATATAAAATATAATAAGTATTAATTAATTAGGTTAAGTTTTCTTAATTGTACTAGTTTATAATTTATCTATATTTTTATGAAACTAAAAAAAGCATATTATGTATCTTAGAATAATTATTTATCTTATTTTCTTTTATTTAATATTGAATAACTTACATACATATTATATTTTCACATCAGCTATATATACTGCGATTTTCTTTATAAAATGCATAATCAAGGTTTTCTGGAAAAGATCGCTCAAAAGTGATAAGTTCGTCCATTGGGGAGTTTGTTGCGACATTTCTTCTTCTTTAACAGTAACAAAAATTGCTGTAGAAGAGGGAAGTAGACTTATGACTTTCAATAAATAATTTGTAAGAATCTATTTTAAAATAAATACACTAATTTTCGTTGTTCCTGTCTTTAGATGAAATTATTGTAAAGGATTTATTGAATGTGTATGTGGTTAAGAATAAAGAGTTTTCTATCTATAAACTCTGACGTCAACAATGCTCCGATAAACTGACCTTGGAGTCGCTAGAGGCTACCGTTAGTGGTGTCTATACAACGACTTATATAGACCGATCAGCGGCATCTGATGACCACTTCAGGCTTTAGCTAACTAGATGGCTAACCATCAGTTATTTCTGTTGCACTCTGCGTCTTTGAGGAGTTCGTGACCTTACTTGTACCGGTCTCCTCGGAACGTATGAGGTCATGGAGTGTCGTCGTCAAGGGCCTGGATAGTCTGAAGGCCGATCATGGGGGGAGTAATCCTATGGAGATGTGTGCGGCGGTCATTGTCCATATGGTCGACGTTCGAAAAGCCGACATCGTCATGAAGTCTTCCACATGGGTAATGCTCACTTCCCTGGTAATAACGTCATCCTTGAGGTACGGACTTACGCCCGTACACACTCAGGGTGTGGCTTTGTTATATTTTGTTCTTTTTTCGTTTTGTGACTGAGAATATTTAGAAAAAATATATATATATATATATATATTTGAGATATTGCGATTCTCTTGATTTTTTATAAAAGTTACTATTATATATGTTGTTCAGCGCATTCTTTTGTATTGTCACACACTGCCTTAGTGACGGAACAGAAAGGTGAAACTATGAAGGAGATTTCCTTGGCCTAATCGCAACTACCTATGAGGAAGGGTTATTCAGCCTCCGATACAAAAGTTTGGAATATTAGATTCGACTTAAACGTTTTACTTAGGGCAAATAAAAAATTACTATTTGAAAGATATATAACTCGCCTCTAATCATTTCAATCTTATACAAAATCATGGTTGTAACCCGAACCTGCCGAACTAATTAACAAAAGACCGTTAAAAACTGATTCAATAATTCCAGCTCTATAAAGGCTTTGATGTTGTTATATAAAACCTTCCCAGTGTTTTTGGTAACTTTTAACATAAAATAAAAACGTGATGTCATTTAGGTCACAAGAGGTCACAAATATTGTGTCAGAAATAATCATAATTATTGGCAAAGGTTGTGAAAAAAGTGATATCATAAACAAAAGGATTCAGTTTTATATCCAATAATGAAAGCTACATTGCTCATGACTGCGCTAATCGTCTTATTGACCGGTTGCTGGACCACCTTGTTGCCAGATCGTGCACATTCGGTTCCATTCGTATATATTCGAACCTTTTCGTGTAGGCCGTTGTGAGTTGAGGGCGCTTGTGTGTTCTTGTTTGGCGTCTATCCGAGCTACGTTGCCAACTTTATTGACTTTAAGTACCAACGAAGACAAAACGTACGCGTGTAGAGTGGAACTTACAGCCGGTAGCTTTTATATTAAACAACACGAGAGACCTTGTGCTTTTAAATTTGATTTAATGCAACATAATTGACAAAACATGTGTGATAAATGGGTATATTGAGTTTTTGTGATAAAATCTGTGTTATTTTATAAGCATTTTAGATTTATGTGAACATATTTAAGCTCTCATTTTTTATTTCTGCCAAAACTTGTGTTGTAGAGAAAGGGACATGGTCTTTACAAGTTATTGTACTCAAGGCGTGTGTTAAGTTACAAAAAGACATTAAATAACTGGTTGGCCGCAAGGAACGATTGTAAAATGGGGGATCGGGGCGCGACGGGGGGCGCTTGGGGTGCGCGCGACGATGCCTCGTGGTGGCCGGGTGGCGCAGGTGAACTGCAACACCAGCAACAATTAAATGAAGAAATTGCTAGGAGTACTGCAGCTTCAACTCATCAGCTTTATACATACAAAATGACCGGTGGATTTTCAAACAATGGTGCTGATACATCTAATACTAATTTTGATTATCGTATGATGTCAAACTCTAACGCTAGAGAAGAACCTACGCAGCAAACATGGTGGTATGCATCAGGATCCGTCGAACCTCAACAAACGTCTTCTCCTACGGTATAAACGTTTACAATTGATAAATATAGGATATTCTAATCAAATATTACATGAATAATTAATTTTGAATCTTTAAGATAACCAAGAACTGTTATTATTAAAAAGTAATTCTTATTTTTAGTACATGTTAATAGTATAAGAATAAATAACACAACACACACTTCCAACAAATTAAACAAACAAATTCATTATATAGAGTGGATTTACATGTATTTGTAAATCGTAAACAAGCTATTCAATTAAAATGTACATTGTATTATTCTTACATACAATTGGTTTTGCACTTCACTATTTTTTGACTATATTTTTTTTTATAAGAGATTCCTTAATCATTCACTTTTATTTTTTAGTTTGTTTCATTTTGACAACTGTTTGTATCTGCGACTTTCTTAACGTGACAGTGATAGAATTGGTGACATTAAAGTGATGAAGTAAAGAAAGAGGCTTTGCTATTTCGCAAAATGTTGTTTTTCATAATATACTTTAATACACATTAAAAAAGCAATATGTCCAAAAATAAATAAGTTCTAACTTCTAAATCTAAGGGTCTCATAAAATATTACTGACAGAACATACTTAATTAACATGTTCTTTGTATACCGTTGAGTTGTTGGGTATATTAAGAATTTTTGAAAATTCGTCATATTTTAAATAATATCCCCAAGAAAGATATTTCATCATTTATGACCAAAGGGGTTCTATTTTTTAAAGAGCGTTAAAAAAACAAAAGACGGCTGAAAATCTCTTGCAGTTGTTTATGAAAAAATTGACGTATATTTGGTCAAACGACTGAACAAATTGTTTGTGTATTTAGGTATAATTATCTGACCAGCAGTTTGTAATTCAATTTGAAATATTTATAGGTAGTTATGACTTTTCTGCTCTCTGTTTAATTTTTGTAACATTAGACATTTTACGACTGATTTACAATAATAACTTGAAGAGCAATAAAATAGTTACAATGATAACCCTCGGACTGCGACGCGGTCGGAATCTTATTCCAAAATCCGCATCCTTTAACCGGCCTCACTTTTAAGAGTCCAAGACTGTTTTTCTATCAATGTTCTAAGTGAAAACCACAAATGTTAGTACAAGTTGCCCATTTTTACATGCAAGCTGAACTCTCTTCAGCCTTTAAGGCTAAGCACATGCTAAAATTGATCAATATTGTAGTCAATTATATAAGAATGAGTCTGGTATCGACA
Source organism: Dendrolimus houi (assembly GCA_039645545.1). Taxonomy (NCBI): domain Eukaryota; kingdom Metazoa; phylum Arthropoda; class Insecta; order Lepidoptera; family Lasiocampidae; genus Dendrolimus; species Dendrolimus houi. Next base: position 19,008,658 of record CM077119.1, on the reverse strand, counting down.
ATTGTAATGTGGGCTTAGCCTTAGAGGAGTATGTATACAAGCAAAATTTATGTGTAAGGCCTTGTTATTGTTTATATTATTTTTGTAAATTACAGTGACTGACAGTGAAATTCATAATTACTCTTCTACTCACAAACATAGACTCTTGTAGGGATATAAAATATCAATATTTAAGTTCCCATTTCTTGACTCTTAGTATAGTGGTACATTTTGACTTCTCACATACATCATAGAGATAGGGAATGCTTGGTCTTTCTTGATGTTTGTGACTGATACTACAGTCAAGATTTTAATACCTATAATCAGATAATGGATTATATGCATGTTTGCATAGAGATGCATAAATATTGTGATGTTTGTACAATTATTGCATAATTTACTACTTTTTTGTCAATTATGCTTGGTATGTTTTTTGGTAGTGAATTCAAACATACATTTTAGAAGTAATTATAAAAATTAATACTTATATTATGTCATCAACACATATCAAACCCTGCTTTAAGCCTAGAAATAGCACCAATTTTCAAGAAAATGTAATGACAAAAGATATAGGTTTGCTTTAGAAAATCTAGCAAAACAAAACATATAAGTCTAAGTCAAGTTGATATATTGGCACAAGAATTACATAAATTTATAAATAGAAAATAACATTTTTAAATGAATTCAAAAAAGATGGAGGTTTTCAATTCATTTTAATAGTACATATTTTTTGTATATTTCACAGTTTTAGAGCATATTTGATACAGGTAACAGTAATGCAGATTATAGCCTTACCTTTATAATATTTAAGTTACATAAAGCAACTAAAACATCTCAGTAAAATGACAATAATTTTTTCACTATTTATTTATCTGAGACTTGTTAAGCTATTTAAACATCTCTTTACCATCAACTGTATAGTAGGTAAAATTATGACCTTGTCCACCTTTCTGTAAAGTTTTGCTATCTCAAGAAATATCACAAAAAGTATTTGTAAATTAGTGAGCATGTGAAGTTCATAGTATTAATACTTGTAGAAATATCTGTTATGGCAATCTTTATGTAGTGTTATATGGTGGATGGAAATGTAGGAAATATGTATTGAAGCCCACATTATTAATTAGGTGCCTATTTACTATATCAGACAAGACTCATTTTAGTGTAATTTTGTTGCAGCCACAAAATCAGTCGAGTCCTGATTCCGATCAAAACAATCAGCAGACTAACGGGTTGCAACAAAACCACCAGAGCATCCAACAGGAACAGAACCAAGCTTTGCAGCAACAGCAAAACCAGCTACAGCAACTTCAGCAACAGAACTTACAACAAGCATTGCAGCAACAGAATCAGACTCTGCAACAAACATTGCAGCAGCAACAACAGAATCAGCAGACTTTACAACAGACTCTGCAACAGCATCAACAACAACAACAACAACAGCAGCAGCAACAACAACAACAGCAGCAGCAGCAGCAGCAACAACAACAACAGCAGCAGCAGCAGCAGCAACAACAGCAAAATCAGCAGCAGCAACAAACCCTGCAGCAGAGCTTACAGCAGACACTCCAAGTGAGTCAAGCACAGGCACATGCTATAGTACAGGCTCAGCAAGTGCTACAGCAACAAGTCGCTCAAACACTGCAACAACAACAACAGAGTTTGCATGATCACATCCAAGCCGTGCAACAACAACAAATCCAGGCTGCTTTACAACGACAATCTGCTACTTTACAGGTAAGATAACTGTTTCATTTTGACTTCCTGGTGGGATCTCAGAAATTTTGCTAATAAATTATATTTTAAACAAAAGATTTAGTCCACATAAATTAGAAGAAATAAAAAAGGGTGACTCTTATCACACAAAAACATATATAACAAGAAATATTAACTTTTCATTAATTAATTAACCTTGACATTCTGTTATTTGATTGCACATGTAGAAGGTGGGAAAGAAATGTCCTCTCATAAATAAAATAAAAAAATCTTTTATAGCTTTTGAAGAAGTCTCATATAAACTATCTTATAATTTATTATTTTATTGGCTGGTTATAGCTTCTTACCAACTTTGATTGGCCTCTCTCAAGAATCTCCATTATCTCTATAGTCTCAATTGCTCTGTACATTATTCTTTCTTATTTTTAATAAATAGGTTCACATTTGTGTACTAAATATGTTATGAAGCAACCTTAACCTTATCTAGGTATCATGTGACTTCTTCCTCTGTGTTTATCATTTATCTCCCATATTTTAAGTGTTTCATTCTCTCTTTTTAGTGTTAATGTAGAAGATTCTTGAAGTCTTCCATTGACAATTTTACCACTTTCACATTGTAAAATCTTCCTATGCTGTTTTGTCTTTATGAATTTATTAAACTGGCTGATTCATAAGAGACGTCAAAGGAAAGCTGATCAATTTCGACATCACGACATCGTATATACAGATCGTGTTTTGTTGCTAAAAGAGACAGTGTTTGAGTATATGAGTAAATCTTTATTACACAAAGTTTGGCAGAAACTGAAGATTTTCCGCCTTTTCACTCTGCTCAATAATTGAGGTGTGTAGATATGAGACCATAACATGAATGTTTTCAACTTGGATCAGGAGTTGCAACAGCAGGCTCAGCAACAAGCCCTAGTAGCTCAGGCGTCTGTGACCAAGGGTAGGATGCCGCGCGCGAGGCCTCACAACAAGCCGCGTGGACGGATGACCGCCTACGCGTTCTTTCTGCAGACGTGTCGTGAGGAGCATAGGAAAAAACATCCCGATGAGAATGTACAGTTTGCCGCGTTTTCGAAGAAATGTGCTGAGAGGTGGAATGTAAGTATCTCAAGATATTTGTTTCATTTTTGCTGTTTTTATAATTTTTTAATTTTAATAACACTGGTGTTTTAAAATTTACATTTGAGATTTTTGGAACAGATGATCGTTATTGACATGCTGCGCAGCCCTGTGGACGCTCATGTCTGCGACCACCGCCACTTTTGTCTCTCTGAATTTTTGTGTTAAACAGGGTCAGGGACGACATAGCAGACTTTTGTTAAAAATTTTAGGAAGATTAAAATTTTTAACATGAGAATTTTACTTTACCATTTGTTTACGTTTAATTTCCAAATCTTGCAGAGTTCAGAAGATAAGAAAATAAATATTTGTAACTGTTAGGTACTGCTACTACCAAAATGCAATTCTCAGGCACTGACAGTTTAATGTATAATAAACATATTTCTATTTCTCGAAGTCCCGCTTGAATGTAGTCGCGGGTACGTTTAGTTGTATAATCAGATTAAATTTGGTATACAGACAATGTCAGAGAAGGAGAAGCACCGTTTCCACGAGATGGCCGAGCAGGACAAGCGGAGGTTCGACCTCGAGATGCAGAGCTACGTGCCACCAAAGGATGTGAAGGTGCGCGGCCGACGCCGCCACCAACTCAAGGACCCCAACGCACCCAAACGAGCGCTGTGAGTCCATGGTCTCGAATGTTCATTCATCTATTCATTCTTTTTCTTTTTAAGTCCGGTCCCTGTATCTTACTATTCTTTCACTTGGCTTACCATCAGTTGAATTTTGATGTTACTTGTATGGAGCTTATGTCACATTCCAAGCGATTACAAGGCTAATGAATGGTTGGTATGATATAGGAACGGTTAATTAATTACATGGTATCTAATGTGCATTCATTTTTAAATGAGGAAGACATGGTGTGTATATAGTCTTGGAAGTAGTTATGCATTTGCATCACATACAAAACTTACCTAGGATTAATGTTGGGTTCCTAATCTTACTATTAATTCGTATTTTTTTGCTACTAGTTAAAATTTGACATAAATTCCATACCATACCATCTATTCGATACCGTGATATCAATTTCCTTCCAATGGTAAGGTCCTAATGCGGGAACTAATATGATTACCATCTCTCTGTAAATTACGTCTGGCAGTAAATTATTTTCATAATTGTATCTTCTGTAAAAAAAAAGGCAGCGAAAACAACTGAATCATGCAGCGTAAATATGCAACTCTCAGAGATAATTTTGGTTCTGTTTGCTGTTGAGACTCTTGAACCGTGGGGCCATGATCCTCTACAAAGACCTCTTATCATCAGTGTGCCGTATCGGCGAAAAAAAAGAACTAAAAAAGTTCTAGTTACTGTGACATTGCAACATGTATAATTGAGTAGGTCCAGGGGCCCAATTCTGCTATTTCAATATGTCTTGGTGTTGCGAAGATATTCAAGGTATGGTTCCATTAGTGTTACAAATTCGTATTCTACTAAATCCACAATATGTTCTCGATATCGTCGCTGTGGAATAATAGTAGAATAAAGTTGGTATTACAATTAGCAGAAATGGCGTTAGCCGAAATGAATATCGAAAAGCTACCAAAACTAAACATATATTTCGCGAGTTTTATCTATAATATTATAAAATTCTAAACATGCCGTGTCTTGTACATGGAAGCTATTTAAAAAATACAACTGGAATAGACTCTATAAACGATGAAGAACACTGCAATTTTTTTAGATTTCTTGTCTGTTTGTTCGGGATTCACGTAAAAACTACTGGACCGATTTCGAAGCGGTATTCGCTGATCAACAGCAAATTCTTAGACTTAAAATCTGCGCTATTTTTTATCGTGGTAATCTTGTGGGAATTCTGGGACTATATTAAAATTGCCAGATAAAAAAGAAATTGAATTCCAATGTGATTTTTTCACTGATCGATAGCAAATAATGTAATAAAATGTGTGATATTTTTTGTCTCGGGAATCCCGCGGGAATTTTTCCGGGAGCGGTTTGTAGTAGTTCGGGTGCATAAAAATTAGCTTATTCCGACACAGTTTCCACTAAAACGATAGCTTAGATTCTTTTTTTAAATACTGCAATACTTTGTGTCCCGGGAATCCCGCGGGAATTTCAAGTGAAGCGTGGAAAAAGTTGCGGGCATATCCTGGTTAATATTTATAAAGATACAAGTGGCGTTCCACGTGGCCATTGGAATTAACAGAATACTGAAATCGGGCAAACCTACGACTGTGACGATAGTGACCGGCGATTTTGAGAATATACGAACAGAAGAATTGGGTCCCAGAAGGTGTGACACAGCGTCACGGGTGAGGGGTTCCAAAACGCTAAATGTACCTGAAATCTGAACCAATACTAATTTTAAGAGGTATGTTCGGTTACTTTCCGGGAACTCTTACGAATATTCTAGTTTCGGATTTTATATATTAGAAAAACACCCAGTATGTGGCGGCCTCTGTGGTTGAGCCGGCAGTCTTAGCCGGCCCAACTCACTGGAACACAGAGGCACCGGGTTCGATTCCTGGCATGATAATTTTCAGAAACAAATTTTCTGTTATTTACTATACTCTGGGTGCCTGGGATCGGCCCCAGAGTGGCGCGTTGTATATTACCCATAGCACAAGCGTAACTTGCTTAGCTTAGGGATATACAATGTGTATTTTTGTCTGCCCACTATCCCTATTAATATGATAAATGTGAAAGTAACTCTGTTTGTTTGTCTGTTACGCTTTCATGGAAAAACTACTGGACCAATTTGGCTGAAACTCATTCCATATATACATTTTCGATGCCGAGGATGGACTGAGGTCATCCTCAGTCTTATGGTCATACATAAGATACTTTTTATTCCGAAAAATATGATAGTTTCCGGAATAAAAATAGATTTCTCTTTTTTGTTATGCTTTTACGGAAAAACTATTGGACCGATTTGGCTGAAATTCGCTATATATGTAATTATAATAACGAGGGTGGACAGGGGTACTTTCGTACCCGAATAATCGGATAGATTTATGTAAAGGTTATCCCAGAAAGTAGGACAAGTGTTTTTTTGTGATTTGTCATTTTCGTCATTTCGGTTATTCTTGTCATTTATGTAGTTTACAGATTGATAGACTGGGGATAGTCTAGATAGATAGATATACATAAAACTAGAAGGGGTTGAAATAGAGGTTGAAAGTTTGTATGGGACCAATAATTTCTCAAGTTTATAGATATAAAAATTCATTACCTAAGGAAAGACTACTAGTACTGGATCAGTTTTGTTGTAATTTTGTTTAGTTATAATAGCGAAAATTGACATAAATACTTTTCATGCCGGGGCATGGAATAGTTTGCGATATAAAATGAAGTGCATCTTCCGGGGGCAAATAGCACTTACATACAATTTTGTACAATGAAACCTGTATTAACGCCTGCTTTTTAAACAATAGAGGTTGACTAGAGGTAAACTCCAGTTATAAATATATGTATATCTGGTCAACGGGAGGCGATATGTCTTCTATTTAAGTACAAAATCATACCACAAGTATAAAGAGTTTTGTTGTTAGTATTTAAGTTATTTTTGTTTTAAATAATTTCATAAAAATCAATGAATACTTTAATATTTGGGTCACTTATGATTTGATGGAGGCTGGTACAGAAAACCAGCGCTGTGTCAGTTTTTGACACAGCATAATGCTGGCTTGCCAACCTCATTGCCGTGAATGTTCTGTACATTTTTTTTAAACAGTTCATATATATACTAGCTTCTGCCCGCGACTTCGTCTAGTTAAAAAAAGTAAGTTAAAAAAAATCCCCCGATTTTGAAACATTCTTCATTGGTGCTCCGCTCCTATTGGTCTGAGCGTGATGATATATAGCCTTCCTCGATAAATGGGCTATCTAAGACTAAAAGAATTTTTCAAATCAGACCAATAGTTCCTGAGATTAATGCATTCAAGCAAACAAACAAACTCTTCAGCTTTATATATTAGCATAAGATAGATATATATATATATATATATATATATATATATATATATATATATATATATATATATATATATATATATATATATATATATATATATATATATATATATATATACTTATATTTTAGGTTTGTGTTTTGTGTATAAAAGTCCTGTTGTGTAACGTTTTTTAGTTTAATGTGCATTCATTCTCGACAGTAAATAATTTCTTTTTTTCTACAAATAAAAATAAAATCGTGACACAGATCGGCGTTCTTCTGGTACTGCAACGATGAGCGCAGCAAGGTGAAAGCGGGCAACCCTGAGTATACTATGGGTGATACCGCGAAGGAGCTGGGCCGGCGCTGGGCCGCCGCCGACCCCGCCACCAAGGCCAAGTACGAGTCGCTCTCCGAGCAGGACAAGGCCCGCTACGACAGGGTGAGTGGACGACACATCAGCATGCACATACATTACTGATTGCGATTTTATCTACGACTAAGCAACGGAAGCGTTCCGGGCCCATAACCCGATATAGACATTAGGGCAAATAATACGCATATATGCATTGTTACGAGTTACAGGACTCGAATTAAAATGCCGTTGGAATTACTATAGAATTTATTAGAACTATACAAACACATATAACACAGGTACAAATATAACTGAACACAATCAGTCCAAATGTAATGCGCGATTCAATAACACGCGCAAAGTCCGTCACTATATAGATTATAGAATGTACACACGTCATGTCTCGCTAGTGGTTATCGCTTGACTGACGACCTCTCCATTGGGGCATTGCTTTCTGCTGCAAAATGCAATATGTCTACCTGGCCGCACGGGCCGAATTGCATCGAATTACACCTGGCTAATGACTGCCATAAAGGATTACAACAAACAATGGGCTGTTTACTAATTACAGATTTTAAACACAAAGTAAACAATAGAAGACAGTCATAAACGAGCTTCAATGTCATTAGCTTAAACGCCCGCGGGTAATAAATGTGCTTTGTTTACAAATATGCAGGTGGCCCAAATTGTAACAGTATTATTGAAGTTTTTAGAAATGAAAATGCATTTTTATCTTTTTATAAAACGATAATCTAGATTAAAACCTAACAATTGTGTCAGCGAAACTTTTTTTCAATGTACGTGTACAACTAGTAATAAATAGTTGTGAAAGTTTTCGTTAAATGGATCAACTGAAAAACATATCGATGCTCCTTAAGTACTCTATTATTATTTAAATCAATAGATGGCGACGAGTTTGTGAAAATTGTTTTCAACGCTTCGTAATTTTTAGACTATGAGGTGGAAAATTCAGAAAAAGTAAAGGTTGTACAACTATAAAAATATTTTAAAATACATTTATGGTGGTATAACTAAACAATGACTACATAAAACATTTGTCACATCTATAGAACCCTTTGGTGTATGCGAGCTGCCAAGCACTTACACAATTTATTTACAATTTACTGCTAAATTGTCAATCATAGAATAAAGTTATCAATCAATTAAATTATAAGCAGACTAAATACACAAGCTAATCACTTGAACTATTTTACTCAATACAATTAACCTTTTGAATGTCTGTCTTCACGTTGCACTAAAGTTCATCATAACAGTTATTCATGTAATTTATTCTATGAATAACTATTATTTGCTGATTGAAAAATCAATCATTAGTATGACACACTGCTATTATAGAGTATTGTTAGTTTATTTACTTTACTTTATTAAAAATAAAAAGTAACGACATGACTGTATTCGTGGGTTTAATACAATGTGCAAGATTTAAAATTAATCAGATATTTGAAAGTCGAAATTAAAAACATACACAAGTAAAGCTATAAATACGACTGGGCTAACAATGTGTTTGTGATTAATTTGATGACGCAGCGATATTTGATTGATAAATGCGTTTTAAGAAAATACACAAATGGCGCGTAAAATAATCAATACTTTTTCTATGAATCGTGTTTAGCACCATCCCAAATACTATGACCTTAGAATTTATTAGCGCGTCGCGCAGTTCAATGGTATTAGGAATGCGTGTCAGTTGTTTTGTTTCGTTCATCTTGTATATTATATTACCGTTAACCGTTATGTCTCATTTAGATTCAAAATTGAAATATATTTACGATAGTGATCAGGGAAATGGGCAGCGTGAGCATATAGACCCAACGTATTATGTTGAACGGGACATACTCGCGCTGCCCACTCTCCTCGTCGCTGTTTCCTTCTCGCTACCGTGGCAGTGAGCATAAAGTAAACGAGGGGTTGTGAATATTATAAAAAAGTATATGTCAGAATTTACGTGTAAACTGCTATTTATACGATGCGTAGTCATAAATAATAATCGTTTTTAGAATTCTTGTTTGTTAACTAACTATTAGTTAGTTAGTCTTTAATAGGGTCCGAAACGGCTACACAGATTTTATTTGAAGCTTGTGTATTTCATTTCGATGTCTTACAGAGTTTTGATAATTGTGAATATAGTTACTGTAGTTCAACTATAAGACTATATAAGAGATATATAATTATCATGTTTTTCAAAACTCAGACCAGACAATTCTCAAGCTATAACTAATTTAGGCACACGTCGGCCACATACATATACCAATTGGGGCATGTAAGAGGTTAGTTTTTATATAGCGGTTAGTTGTTTAAAGCTACATTAAATCCATGCCGTGCTATGCTATGTGACGCAACGTACGCGACGCCCATCTACGATCCCAGATTATCTTCGGATGGTGGAGGCGTAAGATAGCATGTGCATAGTTTAGCTCTATGTGTCAGACGTCGGAAGCATCATTAACTTTGCGCCATTTGTCAAATTTAGTTGACGACCACAAGAATTTACTACGTCTTATGGCCGGTTCCTATATCTTACTATGCGTTCACTTGCCTTACCGTTGAATTTTGACACTACTTGTATGGAGCTTATGTCAAATTTTAACCAATAGTAATGAAAATTAACGACCGGTAAGGTATAGGAACCGGTCTTTTCACTTCTCAAACGTATGCGTCGGCCTAATATGGTTCTTGCTTCATGAAGATATCGTCCCTTCTAGACTGTATGTATAATTGTACGCGATGCATTTTACACATTTTGGGTCTCACGCAGGTATTTTCTTTCAGGAAATGACAGCGTATAAGAAAGGTCCACTGGCTTTAACAACACAACAGCGGCCGCAGCCCCTCACAGAGGTCGATGAAGATGACTTTGATGGCGAAGAAGAGTACAAGTGAATGCCAGTGTTATAGTGTTTTGATCACATGTTATGTGACTAGTTTAGGCGGGTACACCGACAAATTTGATGGATTGTTTGGAGTATGTGTGTAAAATTAAAAGTATTTTTTAAAATTTTATTTAATTAAAGAATTTTAAATGGTTTTTATTGTGTTCTTACTTCGTTGTAGTTTTTGAGTTTAATGATGTCACTACTATTGAAGAGGTAAGTCTAAGTAGTTGGTTTGTGTATTGGATGGTAAAGGAGCGTTTTCACTATACATGCTATTTGAAGATCCAAACGTTCTTACATGGAAAATAGTATCGCATGTACACAGTTAGGTACATATATATACACATAGATGGGCATATATGTATATATCCTTTAGTATTACAAGAATCAATAATCAAGAAAATGTCAAATACGATTTGAAAATAATGAGTAAACATTGATGTCCACTACAATTTTTCCGTTTAAATAACTACAAAGCATGCCATGCGTCTGATACTTTGAAATTGTGTTGTAACGGACTTTATACTTTTGCGTTATTTTATTGCGTGCTTTTTAGTGCAAGTACATAGTGGAAACGCACCTTAAGAGGATTCGCCTGACGCCCAATGCTGATGTTAGACGGATCAACCACATGGAATTAATTTGGATGAAAGGTGCAGACTGAAAGGACATATGATTCAAGTTTATGTTTATATGGATCACTGGTTGATTCATCTAAATTGAAAGACATAAATACCCTTCTAATATCGGCTTTATTTAACATATATAGATGAAAAATTCAAGAAACTTTGGAGTATAAGTAATAAATACTACACTTCCAGATTACTGCGCTTGTTTTTTTTACAATATGTGCATCGCTACTTCAATAAAAAAGCCACAAATAAAAAATAACACAGGAGACATTATGAATTAATTTTTTGGAGATTGCTGTTATCTTACATTACTTTTAACCATATTAGTAGAAGCGTTTTAAAGATATAGAAAAAAATAAAGAAAATTTTCATGAATGTTACGCAGAATCTGAAAATGCAGAAAGGACTTAAGTAGTACCGTTTTTGTAGATAAAATAGGAAATAATTTGGATTTTTTTTATTAACCTGAAAATATAACTAAGAAGCATTACATACATTAAATGATTTAGCCTTTTTTGATATGTGGTCTTTTTTATATGTAAGTAGCGAAAAATTGAAATTAAGCATCAGATCAGATTAAGCAAAAATGTTGCAATCTCTTTTGATTATTTTTACAATATATTATTAAGGATATTGAAACAAGCAGAATGTCTACCTATCTTGTAATAATTAATTAATAAAAAATCAAGATATATTTGTAGATTATAACGCCAGCTCACGTAATCATCATAAAGTTTCAGTTAGATCCTCTTAAAAAGGATGATTAATATAACGTTTAGTTACATATATATATAGATATATTAAGTTAACATTTATGTTTGTTATTATGTAGCAATCAATAATATCCGTTTAAAGCCATTTTTGTAAACTGAATATACTTCTTTGTTTTTATCGAAGTAATATACAGGATAAAATCCGTTAAGAAATTCTTCTAACTATTAATACGAATTATTGTTTATTATGCAGCTGTTGTTGACATCCGAATAATTTTGCCAATATTATTTTATATTACTCGAATATTTTTATTGAAATGTAATATATGGAACACCATAGGTCCTAACACAACGGTATTTTAATATTTTTTATGTCTGTATAAGACAGTAAGCGCAACTGATCTTGACCACTTCGAATTTGGGACTGGATACTATATTACCTAACGGCAACATATCCCAATATTGTTGTCTGTGAAATTAATTTTCTCGACATATTGTTGAGTTGAACGTTTGCTTGAATGAAGGCTCCAAGTCCAGAATTAACAAAGTTTTTGAAGTTACTCGTTCTTAACCTCTATTTGTGTAAGATCTGCTGAGGCATTCAGGGGAAAAAAACATTAATTTTACTGGAAAACGTAGTCATACTTCAATTCCTTGTTATTGTCCGTGCTGCACTATAACTATGAATTTATTTAGTAAGCAATATTCTTAAGTTATAATAAAAACTCAATCTGCACAATAGACTGTTTTTATATGGGTCCCAAGTCTGACTATAGTATTAGAATGGTCGATCACTAGCGTCATAATGATTGTTTATTACAAATAATTACAAAAGCCACCGTTATGGTGGCAATATAGTTCTAGTGATCGGTCACTATTTGTAATAGCAGACTTGCAGCGTTGGTTGATTGTCATTCTTCTTTATAACACTAACTGTTTGTTCTATTTTAATTCGACTTCTAGTAAAATAGGTTTTAAAATATGGTAATGGTTGCTATTCGTATACACCCAAAACGGTCAAGATACTTGTGGCCTACTGTCCAAAAACGTTTTTAAAATTTATATTTTTAATAGCATAAGAAACTTATTATTGTATTTGTTGTTGATTGTGTTTTAAGATATACTATCATGATTATTGATATTGTCTATGTTTCACCACGTGTTGTTGATTTAATAATCAGCAGTTTTACAATTCCGTTTGTTTTCGAATATTTTTGCACTAGAGAAATGGTATTAAATAATTGCAACAGATAACTGCATACAATTGCCTCAAAATCAGTCACTGCGCAGCTTTCTGAAGCTTGTCTAGACCGGTCATTTAGTTTGACTTTTACACGGTCTTCTTAATTATTAAAACGGGTCATTTTTTATAGAGAAACTTTTTTAAATTTAAATCTTGCTATTTACATAACCAAATAAATAAGTATATAAAATGTATCCTTTTTAAATTGTATGAAATCATATTGTATGGAAGTATGTAAGAGTATGTATTAATTTATTCGCTATTGGAAATGCATTCATTTCAAAACAGGTGTTATAAAAACAGGTAGGTTTATTCATATATTTTATTATATGTAATATCTGATTTAATTTATAAATTAACGCGATTGAATACCAATGTGAATGGCACTGAATCTTTTTGAAGTGACAACTTCTTATGGGAGGGTAAACAAACAACTTCGTTACGTACCGCTTTACAGCGCCAGTCTGTCTGGCTTCCCTTTCTCTCACGCATACGGCAGCGGTAGGCAGGCTCCTCCTCTCTCACTCTAACCCACGCGCTATATAAGTAAAATTTAAGTAATAACCTAAGCTTCTCTCAAGTTAAACAATTTCAATATTAAATAGTTCAACTTAGATTAGTTTAAGTTATCACTTCTGTCGGGCGTCTCGAGACGCACACATTTTTTTGTTTATTTATCTGAGATGTATACTTAATTAAATTAATTTGGAAGCATTAGTGTGTACTCTAGAGGCATCAAGACATTTAGTTATTGAAGGCATTTGCACGTCATGTAAATGACGAAACATACTGGAAACTATTATATAATACCTAGTCATGTAGGTACCTATGTTTTTGCAAATAAAGATTTATTGATAGATCACCTTAATGAAATATTTTATTGCCACTTTCGTAGTCATTCAATAAACACAATTGGTTTGAACAGCTTTAAAATAATAGGAAATATGTGTATAAGATTTTAAAATCTATGTTAAATTATTTACGTCAGTAAATAGTAGTAAAATATACTTTTTTTTTTCAAGCAATTTAAACGTTCTATTCTGCCGTGCTTTCATGCTGTGGCTATTATACAGCAACAGTGACATTTTGTATACTATAGGCGGTAAATGCGCCTTTGTTGACGATTTGAATATGTAGGTACTTTAACGTAAGGATTCAAATTAGCGCGTTTAGCAATTTTATATTTACTTTACTAAAAAGCAAAGAAATAAAAATAAATGGTTACAAAGATTTCAAATAAACTATATTTGTAAACCTACGATATAGATATCTGAGTTACACGCATATTCTCTCGTCTATTTTTATTATATTTTTAAAAATGATTTTCAAGGGATTGTGAACTGGCTTTTTTTTGTCAACTATTGAACGCGTGGTGTTTCGTATGTTTTATAAAAGGTCGGATGTAAGTAAAGTGGCCTTACAAATTCGATCACTGTAAACTGAGCAATAGGTAGGTATGTGTAAGAAACAAATGTAGGCTAAGTCCATTGAACGGAATATTAATTTAGATAGTATTTCAGATTAGAGAAATTTAATCTTAAGTCGCGATGAGTGCGAGTGGGAATTTTGTTATATGTGGAGAAAATGTATAGCTAAATAAATTATAAATTACTTTATTTTTCGTATTATAGATTTTATGTTAATTTGCGTATAAGTTTGTTAAATTTAAATTGATGAAATTTTTATTACAAAATTTGTTTTCAAGAAGATTATTCTGGCTACATACGTGCGTTGGTCATGTTTTTATATGTAATATTGTAAATAATATCGACTGCAAACCGTGATAGTACTTAAATTTTTTAGTTGTACAAAGTACTACCGCCTAGATTAAAGCTAGACTATCCTTTTCGCTTTGAGAACTGTTGTTTGTTTTACTCAGTTGTTTGTCAGAGCGTATTCCTGAGCAATTGTTGAAGCAATTCCGAAATTCTAGTTTCGTAATTCAATGGGAGGCGAGTTCTTTAAGCTGACTGTAAACGGGCTATGTTGTTTTGATATTGTAAAGTGCCCATTGTACAAAACAATATAGTGAATCTTTTACATAACATTGTTCTTTTATTTATGTTACTACCTTGCGGTGTCATCCGCGGTCTTCCAATTATATTCTTCGGGATTTATTTAGGAAAGAAATCTGTTCAAAACCTATGTTAATCAAGGAGATCTATATACCTACCAAATTTCATGTAAACCTGTGTACATCCAAAGCTGTTTTTCCAGTAATAACTGTTAAAAAGTAAAATCTTAAAAGAATATTAATTTGAGCTTATTGTACATTAGAAATTCTACATTATAATGTAGCAAGCAAGTTAAATATATCTTGAAATTATAAAATCAGATGTAAGTTATTCTGTCAATCGCACTTACTTGCTATCGTTGGAGAATTCTTGCCGAACTTATTACTATGTAAGTAAATACTATATATACTTACTGATAATTCAAAATTTCCGACTCACCAGCGAAATCCATCGTCCCTTGTGTGTGTTTAATAAACATGATAATGCTGAAGTTGTGAGAGTGCTAATTGAACTTAAAAACTGGAAGCTTTCCAGGATATCACCTCTACCTAACCTTTGTGTGTTTACCGACAACAACTTGATCAATTTTTTTCAGGAGCATTTGGCAAACGTTCAATCCGTTATGCGGCGTTGCAGCGGGCCAAACACAAGATCACAACAAATATATCAACATTATTTCCTGAAACCCTATAATATCACCACCCTTTGTCATTGAGTTAAATTTACTTATCTTCAGTGAGTTTCCCGATTTTAATAATCTATAATATTATAACATTCTGAACATGCCGTGTCTGTACATAGAAGCTATTTAAAAAAAAAACTGGAATAGACTATATAAACGATGGAGAACACGATGCATTTTTTTTAAATTTCTTGTCTGTTTATTCGGGATTCACGTAAAAACTACTGGGCTGATTTCGATGCGGTTTTCGCTAATCGACAGCAAATTCTTAGCTTTAAAATCTGCGCTATTTTTTTTATCCTGGGAATCGCGCAGGAATTTTTCTGGGAATTATTTCAAATAGCCAATTTAAAAAAAAGCGAATTTCAATGTGATTTTTTTACTTATCGATAGCAAATTTTATGTAGTATATATAATGTGTGATTTTTTATTCCGGGAATCCCGCTGGAATTTTCCCCGGAGCAATTTGTAGTCGTTTGCATAAAAATTAGCTTATTCCGACACAGTTTTCACTAAAACGGTAGCTTACATTCTTTTTTAAATGCTGTGATACTTTCTGTCCCGGTAATCCCGTGGGAATTTCAAGTCGAGCGTGGATGAAGTCGCGGGCATATCCTAGTTACCTATATTTTTTGGTCTATAATTTCTAGTAAAAGTAATATAAAATAATAGCATCAAACTTCATGGCGATGCCATACACATGGTTTGCACAGAATATAATTATTGTTACGTGCTGTACAATGAATGATCTTTGTATGCTTCTTTCCTTTTCAACGAAACTAGATGTCGACCACATATTTTATGGATGTAGAATTATAGACCTTCTATTAGAGGCAGATAGATATGGATACTTGCTATGATGCAGATTTCATTCAAACGGCGCTTAGAATACCGCCTAATATTGCGTATTTTTACTTTATAATAAGTAGTAAGTATTAAAATACAATAATTTAAACTTACGGCCCATGTCTTATGGCCATTTCTGGATGTTATATTTGATTAATATGTTATAAGAAGTATCGAACTTTAGACGCTTGTTTGAGGAAGTGGAGATGAGGTAATAATAGTCTAGCATATCATTTGAAACATGGTTTTATTTTATAAAAATAAACGTTTTGACGACAAATAGTTTTATAATATTCGGGGTCCTTACGAATTCTTCAACTCCCTCGACGAGTTTCTCATCAGAAATGTTTCGAGACATTGTAAAAAAATTCAGTTTTTACAAAAGTTACTTTTTCTTAAACCATTAACAACGTTACATTTTTTTCACGACTAAATCTAATAACGGTGGATCACTTTTAATTATATATTTACTAATATTAGCGATTACGAAAATAATGTATTCGATCGATGAACGAGTCGCTTATGACGTTTTAAAATGAAAGTGTTTTACTGCTGAGACGGCGTGACACGTCACGGCTATGAATGTTTTATTAATTTTAAATTAAGGATGTGGTTACGTACGTTAATTAGAAAAAATTACTTAATTATATTTGACATTAGAAAATATTGTCAAATCCACCGGGCGCAAGCCACACAGAAGAGACGCAAGTACGGTAATAGTTGTTGTACACGCGCTTTACCAATGTGTTACTATCAGGACGTTCTATTAGTAGCTCACAACGCCCAAATGCTCCATTAACCCTTCCACAAGGCGACCGCGGCGGTTATGGTCGTGGCGAAAACGTCAATGATGACGTCATCATTTTCGATCACACAACGCTCACAACGACCCATGTCAATAGGTGGGTCGAACAACCGTTCCGCTTGGGTTTACGATTGTAATGCCGGCAAGCAAGTGGAACGGGATAAATCGCGGTCGTGAACGTGGTCGTTGTGAATCCCTAATGGAACGTAGCCATAGTAGTAAATTCTTGTAACGCATTGCAGCGCGATCGGCTTCCTTTTCCAAAATCGGCTTCTTTTAGTTGTCTTCATTCTGCGTGCTCGGAGCTCGCTCTACCTATTTTGTTTGTCCGAGCTACAATCATAAAATGCACAACCATACATCGAGACTACTATGGTGGAAAACATTTACTTATTACGTCTAACGTCTCTTGTTTGATTGTTGCATCTCATTTGAAAATATTGCTAGATGATGCGTCACGTAAAATTATATTTACTGCATCAACTCAAAGTATGTTAATAAATGGCAATTAAAATGAAACAGGCATTTTAATCATTCCTATATATAATAACCTTTATCGGCTTGGGGTTGTTTATCATATGATTTGAACATATTACGTTGATGATGATAATACTCTCATCTATCAATTAATTAACATATAGAGAACCATTTATTATCAAAATTAAAGAATCGACTCACGTCGCTATTTTGTGACTAGAATTATTACTATTGGGAGAATATTCGAAGTCTTCCTATAAAATGCTATGATCATTTTTTTACATTATACACACAAGTAATTGTCCATATTTTCCGTATACCAGGCTAATGACGAAAGCTCGTTCGAACATATTCTACGTAATACTTACAATTATATGGCATACACAATAATAATTATAATTTATGTTATAATTAACTAATATCACCAAACGCCGCATGCAAATTAAGATTTTTGACTATGAGATCTATTACCTAGAAATTTTGGCGCAATATTTTTTCGCTTTTGTTACTTAACTGCCCTTTAAGCCAAGAACGATTAATTTAAATAGCAATAAAAATTATTATTAATTTTATAATAGAAAATTAATAAAAATAAAAATATTTTAAATTAAGTTAGTAAAGACAAACAGTTATTGAATTTATTCAAGAATTCGTCTATTAACAACATCATCTCTCGTAAAATCACGCAAGATAAATTTGACTCTTTAAATATCATATGCAAAACTAGATGGCATTAAAGTTTTCTGTTATAACAAAAATATTGATTGGTTTGCTATAAAATATAATTTGTGTCTATCTATACCAGTCGCAACTCATTCAACGACGGCACGTTTCTATATCTTACCGACAGTGCAATTGCCTTACTATCGGTTAAAATTTGACATGTAATGTCAAAATTCAACCTATAGTAAGTGAATAAACACTAAGATATTGGAAGCGACCATCAAGAGTGATGTTGAAAGTTTAAAGGCATAATTATTATATTTTGATAAACATTGTTGTAATACAAGAAAAGTATTGAGAAAAAATAAATGAAATAATTTTTTGAATTCTTTTGTAAAATTATTTTTTTTCGTATAATAACGGTTTATTATTAAAGACGAGATAAAGATAAGTTTTTTACTTTGCTACCATGAGAAAAGAATACTTGAAACGACAATCGATTTTAATGTGTTACTTTGATCGCTAGACATGACTAATACCGTCATTATATTACATAAGAAAAAAATGTGGTAAGTTATTGATTTACTTTTGACATTTTTATATTCGGTGCTAAACTTTATGGTCCTTTTTGGTAATAACAAATAGCTGTTATCAAGCAGATATTATGCAGCCAATTAATAGCTATCAGAAAGGCCATTTGTTTCGCATAGATTTAGTCTAAAAATACGTTTTTAATTATAAAACATTGATTATTTTAATGATGTTTTTTATAACAAAAAGGCAGAGAACAATAATTCCTTGCGCCCTATGGTCAACAGTGAAAATGCACAGTTAGGGGTTCCTCATCGCTATGTCTTTTATTATGCGAATGCCATTTCTATATTCTTCCTTCATAAGTAGTTCCATTAATTGACAAAAATGATAATTAATTTTCTATTAGTAATCCAATAATATATTTTAATTGCATTTTTAATTTAATCGGTCTTTTAGTTCTCTGAGTACGATTGTATAATTTTAGTTTAAATATATTCGTAATAGGATTTTCTTAGATATTTGCGACTAAATGCCTAAGAGACCTTGTAAGAATAGAATCATTGAATATATTAATTAATTATGTTATATCAAAACATAAGAGAAGAAAGATACGTAGAATTTAGAATTATAGAATGTACAGCCTGTTTCAGAGTTACATTTTTAATAGGCAATTGTCAGTATTATTCTTCTATGGTTTGATGTTTCAAATGATTAATTGCTGTCGCCATTTGAACATCAGAATTAAAAAAAAAGGAATACATAAATGCAATCTGGAATTCCATGGCATGATAAAATCAATGCCATTAAAGTAACATAGAAGAATCACAACCATCCAGTCAAAAATGTACAGTTTTACGCAACTAATAATTCCTCTCGATGTATCAGCGCGTAGACCAATTTTTGGTAGCCCCCGACAGTGTATGAATCTTGTAAGCGGAATACAGCTAAGAATGCACAACAAGCAATACTCTGCCATTTCCGCTTGCGATAAAGTTTATTTAAATAGCCGATCGGAACTATAAGTTGTGTAAAACTGTAACTGAAAAAGTCCATAAATACTGTTACTCTAGATACTGCCACAATTATTTCTTCTATTGCATTTTAATATAGACAAACACCGCTACTTCTGTGTTCTGACCAATATTGAATTAAATTTTTTAAACCAAGTAAAAAAATAATTGAAAAAAAAAAAACAGATTAAGGAGCCAAATGGAGTTCTCCAAATTTACTTCCGACAAAACTGTATTCTACAAATTTTAATAATAAAATTACGAATTTATATATATATATATATATATATATATATATATATATATATATATATATATATAATATATTACGAATACATATACAATATGTTTTAAATAATTAAACGTCGGTTGAAAGTTTCGAGGTTATGCTATAACAAAACGCAAAAGACCAATGTGCTGCCATCAGGATTTGGATACTTTTCAGAATTACATTTTTAATGGGCAATTGTTATTACTATACCCCGTTCGCGATAAATTTATGCACAGGGCTATCAATAATCAAAAATATTAACACCTAAAGCTAGAATCAAAATAACCTAAGATCGCGATAATTACTAGTAAATTTTGTAATAATCGCTATTCATAACCTATTTTATAACATAATATTAAGTGATGTTAATTTTTATAATTTGTTAAGTCTGCGTGTCAAGTTATCGTGAACGGGGAACAGTATTTCTTCCATGTCAATATCAATACCCTAAATAGTTACAACAGATAATGAAGTAATAATAGGCAAGGGTATCTGGCCTTTCGACTTAATTTTGGTGTTCGCGAAAGGTCTATAGCCAGGGGTCGCAGTCCTCCAAATACATTGAGATAAATAAGTTCTAATCTTTACAAAATACATACACAAATGACCCTGCACCCTGGATAAGACCTTATAACCTTTAGCACGAGTTTTTCATAGTTTACGTATACAATTTCGTTCTTTACTGCAAAACCTGTTTAAAATACGATGGAAGAAAAATAAATTTTTTTTTTCATGCTAATACGATTAAATTAAATTTTCCTGTTTAATACACACACTGGTCATCATTTCACCGAAAGCATTGTATTATTTATATTTTTTTCTTTTGATTTGAATAAACTGTTCTACTTAAAACAAATTTGCTGACTCAACGGTCTTAAGCGAGTTTTACATTTTTAGTATATAAAACAACACATGGAATTACATAATACAATTTTGATTGAAAGTCTAGAGGTAACATTTATGTATGTGTAGCCCTCTGAAAATGTAGGATATAGGGTCGTTTTTAGAGCCACAGTATACTAGACTTAACTAGACGATTGAGATTCCTAATGTGCGTCGTCAATATTAAGATAGTTACTTCTTAAATATCAGGTCAGGTAAGGAGAATTAAATTTTTCGTATATAAAAATAGTGCTGAAAGTTCAGTATTTCTTTAGATTTCGTAAGAATTCGACACACCAGAGAGCCAGTTACGAACTTTTGTTTAATTATGTATATTTATAGATACTTTATTTGACAGATCGGTAGAAAGTATACTATTTGAAATAGGATGGTATGGGAAATTTACGTAAACAGAGAAATGAATATCGTAATTTATGTATTATTTAATTATTATTACATAGTAACAGGATTAAATATATTTTTATGTAATTAATAATAATATTTAATTCGTAGGATGGTTTACGATAACGCTACAAGTTACGTTATATTAATGTGTCAGCCATACGGTCCTATTTGAAATAGACTTTAAGTCACTATCATCGCATGGCTCTAACATCAAAGGCATCTGACTGTTCGAAAAATGACACATTTCCCTTTGGTGGCTCAATGTGTACGCAGCATTAGATAAAGAAACTGTCGATAGTAATTGTAGCTTCCAATAATTGCCACTAGTGGCGCTACTGTAAAATATACAAAGTGGAAACAATACGAAATTATTCGCAAACTATGTTTTATAAACTGGTACAAAGGCTACGATTACGATCCTAAAATATTTACATCATACGTTACAGTCCAGTGTTTTGCTATGAGGCATCATTTTCATGAGGATCGGGCGGTTGTTGCGGGATATAGTTCCATCTTGCTCGCACCTCGGTCGTCGCTGACGCGGTGGGATTTTGTTGGGCGGAGTTCGAAGAGGAGCTGAGCGCAGCTACCCGTCTCGCTCGCACGACGTTCAAATGCCTTTGGATGTAGTGTTCTTGGGGCGCTAGTGCTGCGGCTCTAGTGAGACATTCCTCTGCGATGGCCAATTTGCCTCTCTCCACGGCCACAACGCATAGGTTGTGCAAGGCTTGTACGTTATCTGGTTCCAATTCAAGAATACGACGGTAACACTGAAATTTAAATAAAAAGTTAGTTAGTATTAAAGACATCGAATTTACTTAAATTAAAATTAGCTACCACAAAAATCATTAAGTTTAAAAGATGTGGCATGAGTGTGTAACAAATATAAGAATTAACTTTCAATTATTTATGGGTCGAGATATTTTCACAGTTAAAAGTAACAATATGTAAATGTTTTTTGAGACTTATTGTCCAAACGTCATTGGCCATATTCTTTTGAATTATGTGGTTGTTTAATTTAAAATTTTATTTTTCTATTGCATTATGTTCTTTTTAATTATCTTGGAAAAACAATACGATTAACACAACAAAACGTTTTATTTTACTTCAATATACTTTAAATACATTTTTAACTTAACTTTTTAACACCTATGATGAAAATATATGACTGATTGATTCTACGTACATTGTCGCATGAGAAGCTCTAGACAAGTATAAAAACATCTTAAAAAGAGAAAGGCAACTTACACTCTCAGCGGCGTCCAAATCTTTAACAGAATTGATGTAGATATCTCCAAGCAGAACTAAAGCCTTAACGTGGTCCGGATGATGACGCACGAGTTGCTTCAAGAAGGGGGCAGCCTCCAACGGCCTCCGCCTGTCCGCAAGAAGCAAGGCCAGGTTGAACAGGGCCGAGCGGAAGTCAGGCTTCAGGTGGACAGCCGCCCTAAACCAGCGTTCGGCGCATTCCGCGTCCCCTTCATCCATGCAAACCATGCCGAGGTTGAAGTGGACTCGCTCGTTTGTCGCTGAAATATAGTATCTTATCTTATATAAGAAAGAATAATGTAGATATTTATGATGAATTCCACCAGAAGCGGATTTATATGTGGGAATTTTGGATGGCAACCCATATGGATATAAAAGGCCACCGACCCCCATTGAAGATATTAGACAAATTGAGAAGTTAAAAAATATACGATATTTTGAATATATAAAATCACAAGGCCTCCAAGTAGCTTTAGGCCAGGGCTGTACAAATTCACGGTCCACCCCCGATTTTCCAGCTGCAGAACTTAAAAAATGGTCTTGTTATGTCAAAAATATACGTCTAGCAATGTCGCGCAGATGAATGATGTAGTTTTTTGAACAATAGTGAAATTCCAGACACTTAAGTTTTTGCTGTTAACGGTACCTGGTTACACAGATACAAATAAGCATATTAGGACACGTCACTACTACAAACATGTCTAAGCAAAATTCGTGAAATAGAAGTTCTATAAAACTTACCGTCCTTATCAAGTAGCTTCAACAATCTCTGTCGAGCTAAGTGCCTCAAGTCAGCGGCACCGAGTTCCTGGAGTAAAATGGCTGAATTGAGTAAGGCTTGTTCGTGTTCTGGCTCCAATTCCAGAGCTTTGTCCAAATAGGCTAGCGCTTGAGAAGCCTTGCCTTGTTCCAGTAATACTACGCCAAGCTGAAAATTCACCAAATATTCACCACATCTCTTTCATGAAGACGAATAACAAAACGAAAAAGATTTACACAACTACAACAACAACTTATAAGGCTATTTTTTAGAAACGTATATTAATGATTATTTTATTATAAACGTATATTATATGAAACCACATGTTGATAATCTAAAGGTGTGATTCAATAACAATTATTAACAACGATGAAGTAAAAATATCATTTGTACTCTGAAATTAACTGCTATACGGAGAGTAATCCCAGACACGAAGTTTATCCAAACCGATTCACACATCGATGATGTATAATTTCTGTACCATTAGCGGTTATTTTATTAAGCATGAAAAACTATCAGAAAATTCTAAGAAATCAATCTTTTTGCCAGGATTTTATTTTATTGCCAGAAACAGGCAGATGGTCCAGCCAATAGAAAATCGTTACCGTCACCTATGGGTGTTTGCCTTTATCTATACTAATATTATAAAGAGGAAAGATTTGATTGTTTGGTTGGAGCATTGAATAGGCTCCGAAACTACTGAACCGATTTGAAAAATTCTTTCATTGTTGGCAAGCTTTTTTTTATTTTTATTTTTTCTATATTATATTTTCAAAAAAAATTGGGATCCTTACTAAAACTCCAATAATGTAACCCAAGGTGTAAAAAAAAACACCTAAAATCGCGTGCGCTGCGAAAACTATTAATGACGGAATAAAATAAAGTACTAAGACTTTGTAGAAAACATCATTATCTACAAAAAGTGTCGCAGTAGCATATGTCTACCTATTATAGTTATGCCACAATAAGCGCTCTTTTAATTTAAAAAAATAATTGAAATGCCGCCGCTAGAGAAGGCTCTTTATTTGTATCTTGGTATTCATCCTTATCAAAATAAATTACTTCATATTCAAGACTGCTGCAATAACTTTATATAACTTTTTGAATTATTCAATTCGGACATTCCATTCAAAAGATATCACGAGTTTAAAAATGTAACTATTACAAAAAAGTTCCGTGGTCGTCGCGCACCCTGCTCGGCTAGCTAGACTTATGCGATGTAGGCGGTACGGGCCGTAGGGGAGGGAAAATATTTTGAATTCGCTATGTAGATAATTAAACTCAACAAAAAAGTTCTTTTTAGATACCCGCGCGAAGCCGGGCGAACCGCTAGTTTAATTATAAAGTTATACTTACATTATAATAAATATCTGGATTTCCACTATCATATAACAAAGCTCTCTCATAAACTTCCTGTGCTTCTTTTGTTCTATTCAACTTGATCAATATATCACCTCTATTTATATACGCTTGGGTATAATCAGCTCTCATACTGATCG
Source organism: Dendrolimus houi (assembly GCA_039645545.1). Lineage (NCBI taxonomy): Eukaryota > Metazoa > Arthropoda > Insecta > Lepidoptera > Lasiocampidae > Dendrolimus > Dendrolimus houi. The sequence goes on along the minus strand of CM077119.1, from coordinate 18,983,976 downwards.
CTTGTCTGTACAGCAGATCAGCTTCTTCTAACCTTGTTGCATTTTTAGATATTAAATTTGCTAGATTCAAAAACACATTGAGATGATTCGGAGCTATTCTTGCCTGGTACGATTCACCAGGTTTTGCTTTAGGAAGGAGGGATTTTGCTTTGACATAAGCATCTTCTGCTTCTTGATATCGTCCTAAGTGATTGTATGTTCGACCAACATTAATATGAGCACCAACATCATCTGGTTGGACGTTAACTGCTGTATTGAAAAATTCTAATGCTTCGGCGTATCTACCCTCAGCTTCTAATGCGTGTCCTACGTTATTGTATAACTTAGCGTTGTTGCGGTTTACCTAAAAATCAAATGGTCTAAGTTAGATTACTCTAAAATTAAATAACACAAATATGTAACTTTGAGATGGATAGATGAAATGTGTAGTGTGTTATTATGTATAATTTTATGATTGGTTCTTTGTAATGTGGTAAGCACCTTAAGTCCGGAAGCAAATATGGTGTATTCAGTCTTCCAATCCCAGTTTCTTACATAGGTTTTAGCACTAAACGCTAATATAAGAAATATCAAGGCAGCTGCTGCTAGTTTTGCTCTCTTCTTGGCCAGCAACCTCCAACCATGAGCAACCAGCAGGCACCAGCCCATCGAAGGCATATAGAGAACTCGTTCGGCGACCACGAAGCCGACGGGAAAGAACAGATTAGACGCCGGTAAGAATGGTAGGACTAGAAGTGCCAGACCCTGAAAAAGAGAATAGAGTAGAATACAACATAGTAGTAGTAATAGCTCATTAATATCTCGCTGCTGGGCTCGGACTTTTCTATTTCCGAGCGAAAGATCAAAGACGGTATCTATTGCACTTTGAGACGAAATGTTAAAAATTATTGACATAGTAGAATTTAAAAATAAACATTCTCTTGAACAAAATCCATTGAATAATCTATAAAATATGGGAGTTTTTGTCACTTAAGACTCTTTTTACTTTTATGTAGCCAGGTTATGAAACCAGTTGACTTTATTGTTACCTCAAAGGATTCCTTGCAGCGGACTGCCAAGCAGTTATTTAATTTATTTTAAAATACTGTAGAATTAGTAATATCTACAAATATACCTACCATAGAAAGTGCAGAACTTCGTGTTTTGAGCGCGTGAATGCCGGCAGCTATCAATGTTGCGGCTAGCGCTATAGTTGCCAAGTTTCGAGAATCCTTCCAGGACCGTAGTAATGCAACCGTACCCATTGTCCAGTCACAACATAAAGCCTCCGGTAGTGTCAGTAACCAAGCGTTTAATGCTGGCAGATACGCAAAAGTTAGGTGTCTGTAAATGTTATAAGTGGCAAATAAATGAGGGAAGGTATGATTAAAGTCAAATGATCCTTACACTAGAGAGAATACAAATATCTTGTGTAGAAGCGTATGATATATTTTCTTAATATTCTATATTACTTATTATTACTATATTCTACCTACAGTATAATATTGTTTATATTATTATTTAAAATATTTGATTCAAATGACACATCTAGAACAAAATAGACAATTAGCTGAATAGCATTTGAAAGACACAACCAATTTAGTAGGTAGCTAACAGGATCGTGACCTGGGCAACGACTTGATAGATTTGTGATAAAATTCAGCACAAAGTCATGTTTGGGAATTTAATAAGTTATTAATGTCTGTATCCCAGCAGCTCGTGGGCTGCAAATGCACATCCTTGAGTTTTGTCCTTCCGGACGTGTGTTTCAAGTTAAATAACAATTCTCTTTATAATTATTATTGAAAATATCACATAGACTAAAAACATCAGACGAATTCATATAGATTAAGTATTCGAAGTCCTCTACGTGTTTGTCCATCTACAAGCCTTCTAAAACTTCGGGCTATTTTGATGCTCAGTGAGAAAACTTTAAAAAAGATAAACAAAGCATAATTATTGCGGCATCAAGCAAAAAAATTACAAAGTAAACAAACTGAACAATTGACGTTGAATAATCGACATTTACAAGCAATTTATACAGGTCAAGAATCCATTAGTTGTTCCCTTACGTATCCCAGCGTAAATAAAAACCAGCCGAGAAACAATGAGTGAGCGACTGCGGTCGTAAAATTAATGCGGCTTAAGTTTGCTGCCACTACTAAACTGCTTGTCAAACCCAGCTATTAGACAAGACCCTCATTACAGAGGGTAATAAAGAAAAAGATGTCCTCATCGTTCCCAAGACTCGAGGGCGTGCACATGAAGGGAATCTGTCATGTGTAGTGGACGATCTAATTACGATTAAGCCGCTTCTGTTCGAGTGATTTGCACGACGATGACTTTTTGAGCACCTGATTCAAGTATGCTAAGGTCTTATGATATTTGATTTAGAATAGTTACGTAAGCTGTTTGTTTTTATAATGTCAGTTATTTGCCAAATTTTACACTAAATCACGTCGCTTTAAATACTAAAATAGATATTTTTTCACAAGTACTTGTTGATTGTACATAATATTAATATTGTTACGACCTAGTGCCGACAAAGACAAATTCACACCTTCAGCCTTGTAGAAACACATTTTATTACCTTTTCGGCATTTGGACTTCTTTTGTTTACTTTGTGTTTAAAATTGGTGATTAGAAAACAGCCTATTGTGTATTGTAATCTTTTATGGCAGTCATTAGCCAGGTGTGCGGGTTACGATTTCTAAGAAATTGCGTCGACGCTTGCCGGGCAGACATATTTGTATTTGTACAATATAAAGCAATGGCCCGATTGAGGAAGGGGCAGTTGAGCGATAACCACAAGCGAAGCAAGATTTGTGTACATTCGGTAATCTATTTAGTGACGGACTTTGCGCGTGTATTTGAATTACGATCTCCTTCATTACGTTTGGACTTATTGCGTTCGGTTATATTTGTACCTGTGTTATACGTGTTTGTATGGTTCTAATAAACTCTATAATAATTCTAACGGCATTTTAATTCGAGTCCTGCAACCCGTAACAATATGTAAAAATGTAATTATGTCGCCATTTTTCTTCAAATAAAATCTTTTTCTTCTTTTCTGATTATATCATGGAAGAAGTATGCTCTCTATCCATACCATTAATTAATTTAATTGAAGTTACAAAAATACAATATTTTTGTAAAATATTAAATTTTTGGATGATAACACAAAAATATAAATATAATAATAAATTTGAATATACTTTTATATAACTACCCGTTACGAAATAGACAGATTAAAAAAACTATATTTTTAATAATTAAAAAAAAATGGTCTTAATGCTCTTTGTTCTCCTCTCCTATAACTTTCAGTGACTTTTTTAATTCAAATTAATTTATAGATTTATAGAGACATTGGCCATGAAAACGGAATTTATTCCGGAAATTTTAGGCGCCTTTCATGATAACATCAAAATGTTGTGCTAAGACTCGTTTTAATAGCCAGTTCGGCTAATACTTACCGTGATGGCGGGAGAGAAGCACCAGCTGGGTTGTCAAATCTCGTAAACACTGGTAGCTGAGCACCCATTACGTGGAGCCTTGCAGCAAGTAATGCAAGGGTAGCGCAGCACACAGTGGCAACTCTTCTAGCGGCTTCTCCACAGGCACAACCCCAGCCAGAACCCTTCCCCCAAGCGTCTAGCCAGGACCATCGACTTCCTCCGCCTGAACTACGACGCTGAAAATTTTTACATTTATTTTAAAATCGAATCTTACAAATTACTTATTGAAAGTATTCAAGAGTTTACCATCGCTTTCAAAGCAATTTTAGTTTTTGCATTGTGTTCCCCAGTGAATATGTTTTTAAAATATAGGTACTTTTATTTTAAAGTATAATGTAACATGTTTTGTATATTATGTATAGATATTCTCTCCAGTGATCTATGTCTGTTATTTCAGAAAGAGGAGTTTTTGTTAACTGAATCAGGGGTTGTAAGTTATCCACAGCTGATTGTGGAGCTGTTTTGACACTTATGTAATATGAATCTGCGAAAGTGGCTATTTTAACACCCAGATTTCGATACAATAAAATTTTAAATTTCCAGACACTAGAACCCACACCTTTATTTATAAATTTTGAAAAGAGTGAGTGAAATAAATATCTGTCAGTGATTTCAAATGCCAAAATTGGAGCGAAAATTGCTATCTATACGACGCCTAATAGTAAGTGGCCATTTTAGAATTTTCTCTGTGTGTCTGAAAGGTTATCTAAAAAAAACTGATTATAATAAAAATTTAGGCAATTAAACCAGGAATTTAATGTAAAATTTTCGTATATGTTTTATTTGGACATTTTGGGGTGTTCAAGAAATATTTATGACCAAATAAACGAAGTAGTGGTCAAAGCTTATCTTGCACATAATGAAGAACATTTTGATGACGACATACATATATCGCTTAAACGTAATTAATACGTAACAATACACAAATATTATATAGGTTACACAAGAAATTATGAACTTGTAGAACGTCACTTCAGCTGGAGTTAGGTCGAAGTTTTAATTGGCTTTAACCGCACCTACCTTTTGTGCTACAAACAGCTCGTAGACAACGCAGACTCCCGTGACAGTGATGCCTTGCTCTTTGCAAAGCATCGCGATGCCGACGCAGCACGTGCATGCTGCTACGTAACGCCAATCTGCAATTGACATTCAGGGAAATTATTGAAAGCATGTAATAAGTACGCTCGCGAGAACTATCATTATGCCCCTGCTACATCCAGGATCATGTTAGTGTTAGTGATAATGTTACGCAGTGGTAGCCAAGGGTTCAATGCGTTATTTCAAATGCGACGTTGTTAATGATGTATAATATTGACAGATAACTCACGTATATACACTTTTGTAGCTAATCATAAACGGCGTTATTTTTAACACTAACACTAACTTTACCCCAGGTGTAGTATATAAGTAGGTGCATAAATACGCTCGCGTAATTAACATAAAATTATTGAACTACACACATACAGAAAATTATGTATCTTTGATTAAACACCTTCTGATGTAGTTAATATTGATGTTAACCTATTCTTACTAAGCTACGGGCAATTGTTAGTATTATGAGAATCACTGATTTTATACTGTGCTGTGATTTACATTGTAAAATGAGGAAACTACCAAGATTATCTAGACATCTTTTTGACAGTAATAAATAGTAAGCTTACACGTGTTTGAGTGTGTAATGAAACAACTGTAAGCAAGTATAACTCGAGCAACATGTGAGTTTTTTTTTTAAAAAAAAAGTATTAATAATTACAACGATAATGAGTCAGCTCTGACATTCTGCAGCCGCTGTCCACTACACAGGCGTGCGAATATGAACATGCGGCTCGAAGCATTATCTAACCCTACATTTTATATTGAAATTCCATAAATAACAATAATTCAGAAAAAAATATGAAATTGACATTAAATTCATAATAATATATACTAATTAACGTAAAATTGGCCTTCTAAGTATATGCTTGGTCAAAAATTTAAAACATTTAAAAATATTTTTATTTTTACTTGGAAGCATGGCACTCATGATACTCTATGTAATAAATGCGCTTATGAATTAGACAATAGCAATACCAATATTAAAATAACCAATTGTTGTTAAGAGACAATATAGTGTCAACCATTAGACCAACAAGCCGAAACGCATACGAGAAGCGTTCTAAATGAAAACTGTTAGGTATTTGTTATAAAAGCTTACCCGTGTACCTCCTTCTGTTAGCAGCCCGTGCATAACAAAGCAATGCTCCGAGGAAAAATAACGAGGAAAGCATTTCTGCCCGGCCGACCACGCCTGTGACCTGCGGAAGAGATTAATAAAACGCTTTTATTCGATGCAACTTTAAATTAAAATAGCAACACTTGTGTGAAAGAAAACCTTTTTCATAATTATATTTTACACGTTCAGTATTTGAAAGGTTCTATGAGAGTTCACCAATGTTTTGACAGTTTATTTTCTTACTAAGTTTATTCTTAAATAAGAGGATATTTATAAATTACACATGTTTGTTTGTGTACTAGGTGCTTATTCCAAATTGATAAATAATTTTCAGTAATTTTACTCGTTTTAGACCGTATTTTTGATAAATATACGAACTAACATTTTTGACAAAATGAACAATAGTTATAGAGGGTATTGATTGTTTTTAACAGGAGTTGTGTGTTTGTATAGAAAATCTCAACAGTTGTTGAGTGAAATCTGATTTTTCAATTTGCAAATAAGAACTCTGTTATTTGCATCGGCGATCAAAAACTCACAACTTGTGTTATATGGATCTAGCTGGTGCCTATTCCCTTAAAGATTATTCTAAAATCTGAATTCTTCATACTGTAAAACGATATTTAAAAAAGAAAAAACGTCCTGTGTACCAACCAAATTCTTTGAAATGTTCATAAAACTATGATCGATTCAACTCCGCTTGAAATTTATAAACAATTCAATCTCTTCCTATCTTCGAGTGTGACAATGATAAAACATTGCTTCAGCAAATTGTGTAAGGGTAACAGTAGGAAATATCAACAAACCTCGTGTTCGAGGCGTTGTGCTGTAAGAAAACAAACGTGCGGTCAAAGTCTATAAAACTAGCAAACATAGTAAGAGTATTAAAGAGGCAGAGGGAGGCGCAGCCAGCCTCCTCTTACGACTTCATTACAAACTGGAGTGCATGTCCCCGAGAGTTTTCAAGAGATCTTGCTCACATTTTTACTCGAGTTCTAACAAAGAACAAGTTAATGTTTTCACAGGCTGGGTTGAAAAACCTCATGACAATAAACTTTTAAAGTGTTGTTTTCTACCTTACAATTGTCATTGACTTCGAAGATGGCAGAGATAAATTTGAAATACGAGTAGCTAATATAACTAAAACTAGTTGACTAGACGATGCAGTTAAGCATTATTAAGTCTAAGACGAGCGTAAATATGGATGTCACGTATAGTGGGCTATTAAAACCAGCGCTATTCTAAACATTGTTACCTGCTTCGGAAGCAGCACAGCTTAAGGATAACGCTCTTGAACTAGGTCATACTTTATGACGGCTTCGAACAACTTATACATAACAGGTCTTATTCATAGACGCTTCTTTATGGTTCTCAAAGAAGCGTTCAAACTTACACTAACTCTCTATGAATAGTATCTAAGGAATATAAAACATTCCTTCTGATTAAAATGATCAGAACTAGTTAAAAGATAGCCAAGATAAAGAGCAAGATATTTTTTAATGATGCAAAATTAATTAAAACTAAATTTTCGTATGTGCCTGACAAATCATTTGTAGCACCTATGATCTTATTCTATCAGTTATCTTTAAAGCATTGTAATAATTTTCTTTTCGTTATTTTCCTATAAGTTTTAATCGCATGTAAAATTCCAAATATGTTATCCAGAAATTTAATATTAGTTAATTTATTTATGTTATCATCAAATCCAAATGGAATAGTGTAAAAAATTACAATACCTATTTATTACAAATGGAAGAAAGTATAGCTTAAGCTTGTTAGGCAGATCTTTATTTAAAATTATAGAATTTATTTTAAAAATGTAAACGTGTGACGATTTCTTTACTATTACGAAGTCTTTCGAACTCTTCAGCACTTAACATTACAGTTTAAGTCAAACAAAATGCACTGTAACAGAAAACTAATTTAACGTTTTACATTGTACATTAAAGCAGACGACATCACGGTAGTTGTAAAACAAGTTGAGCAAGCAATATTATAAACGCACATGCCATATAAAATACGACAACGTTCAAACAGAGTGTTTCTAATAATTGGAAAAGCGACGTAAACTGTGTGGAGTTTAAAGATCATCAAGTTTACAGCTGAGCGGACATAAAAATTGCAACGTCGTTTGTCGTGTGTGGACGTAATAAAGAACGTTGGAGCAACGTCTTGGGTGTACAAAGGGATGCTCTGAACATCAGATTGGAATAGCTATACATCCATGTGCACATAATGCTGTATTGTGGAATGGTATTTTCTAGATTCTGGATGAAGGGCATTCAAAGTGTTATCCTGGGGCCCAATTCTGCTATTATTATCTCCTCAAAACCACCGGACACTATCGTCTCAATCGTAGATTTGCCTGATTTCGACATTATGTCATTTGTAATGGTGTGCCCGCGGCACGCCACTATAATCTTTGTAAATATTTAAAAGCGAAAACTCGCGAAATAAATGTTTAAATCTTTGGTAATTTTCAATACCAATTTCGGCTAACGCCATTTCTGCTACTGGTAAAACCAACTTTTTCTATTATTATTTCGCCACGACTATATCGAGAAGATATTGTGGATTTAGTAGAATTCGAATTTTTGATACTATTGTAATGGAATCATAGTTTGAGTATCTTCGCAACGCCAAAATACTGAAATAACAGAATTGAGCTCCTGGAATATATCTGCTGTGTATGGTTTGCAATTGGGTAAGTAACATCAGGATCTCTAGATTGAGTTATGAAAATTAACCCAATTTGATGATATGGCAGAAGTAACATGACGTCCAGGCCGTTGTCATTATTAGATATATGTTACTACTTGATACCATTTTTTAACTCAAAACAAAAAGAATGAGGTAAAATTTCCCCAACCTGGATCGCCCAGGGTCGACATGACACGTTGATAATCAAATCAACTGAGACAGTTTTTATTACCTAACAAAACGCTACAGGCTGTCATAAGTTTAACAAGTCAAGTAGCGTATTAATTCATCATTATTTAAAAATATTTATATCATGATATCCTAAAAGTAAGATCGTAGTAAGGTATTTTAATGCCTTCCATTTTTATAAACACTGTTTTAAAAGTTATTGTAAAATGTGTCACCTATCTACGTCAGGATTCGGGGCCCATTATTATGGCAATTCTTTTTGTATACGTAGTAGTAGACTGTTGCCTGTATAACAACGCAGATTTTGTGACGTATGTAACGAGAAAGACTAGAAAACTACTATTTAATTTAGTTAAAATGCAAGAAAGATACGTAGGTACTAAGTATTACGTGTTTTGAAAGTAAAAGCGGAAAAATGGAACTTGGAATTTAATACTAGTATTAGTGACCACGGACCATAAAAATGGCTCGGACTTTTGGAGGACTAGCGTGGGGCCATGGGAATGCCAACACATAAAGGCTCTTGACAAATTCAGTTTAAATGTGGCATGACACTGACCGACGATTATCCTCGTCTACACCGCATTTTGATGTGACAGAACGTGTCAGAACATAACGGCTTCTGTAACCGAAACTGGTGTAGACAGCATTATTTGATGTAGGTATTCCAGTTTGCAAAATAATTAATGTTATGTACAAAACAACTTTGACTAGTCTAGCGAAAAACAATGTTTTCATTCTCGGTCAGCATAAATTGACAACATTATTCCATAAATAGTCTGGGACAACAAAATTAATTGTCTAGAATATTCGGTTGTAGACATATGTCCTTGAAATAGGTTTTCACTAATAAAATATATTTCAGACTGATTTCTTTAGAGCAACAAGGCTTTTTTTTTAGTCAGGAGAAATCCGTTTGAGGACTAAGCCGCGACAGGCACAGAAGCCTGGGGGGATAATTCGCGACCCGTGTGTGTGATTCGCCAGATCGGGGGTGGCACTAGCGCGCCCAGTCAAAAGTGGTGCCACGCTATTGCCACTCCCCAGTTAGGGATACCCACTAAAACCACTGGGTGTTCCGTCGTGCGCCTTATACCAGGGCAACAGGACAGCGGGATTACCAACTCCGCGTGTCCTGGTAGGCGTGGGCCTCACGCACAGGCCTTTTCCATTGCCGAGGGACTTCTTTTGTCCCCCGGCATCATCTAGGTCTAGTCCGGGCGTGGGGTGGTTTGAAACGCACCCCACGGGAAGAGAGATGAGCGCGCGTGGAACACTCGCGCTCTCATCTCGACGGCATGTGCAGGTGAGTGAGAACCCCTATACCCCAAGGGGCCCCACCCGCGCAACCCGCTTAAGGCGGCCAAAGGTCGTTACCCGCCCTCCGGCGCCGGCGCGTCTTCTTTTGGCGGGAGCGAGGCAAGGAAGTCCGCTCACGCTCACGATCCGCCTCCTCCTACGCAAACATGATGTGCTCGCAGAAGGAGGAGACGGCGTCTCATCCGAGTTTGCTCCCGACCATGGTGCGTATCACGGCCGGGAGCGAGGTGTCAAATCCGGTATGGGCGACGAGCTCCCGGCGCTGCTCAGTCCAGGCTGGACACACCTGGAGTGTGTGCAGCGCCGTGTTCTCGTCGCTCATGTCACAATGGTGGCATCTTATCGTGGGCTCATGGCCGAGGTGACACAGGTACCTCCCGAAGCAAACCGTGTCCCGTGAGGACCTGTGTCAGCCTGACCGACAGGGTGCCGTGACGACGTTTTAACCAGTCATGCAGGATGGGCCTCACCACCTCAATGGTGGCGGGGCCCGCGCTGGGGTGTCTTAGGCGATCTTCCCAGACCCCCACGGCGACCTGGCGGAGCTCCGAACGGCACGCCTCGGTCTCGCGAGGCGCGGGTCTGATGCCCCTGGCCAGGGCTTCTTTGCGCCACGTATACAGTCACGCTAGGACCCTGGCTTCCAGGTCCCAAGGGGGGGTGGAGAAACAAGGCTGTCCTGTTTCATCACAATTTTAAGCCCTATTTTGCGTAGTCAAAGAGAAAATAGAGGCAAGGCAAGAAAATATTAGTGCTCAGTACTTCCATAATGCAGAAAAACTTGTCACAGGAAGGAATTGGCATCATAAACCCCACGATAGGTGCTCCTCTACAGACATAAAATGCACAAACACTCGACTTACAGGGGTTGCAAAATTTAAAAATACTGCATCTAAAATTTATATATATATATATATATATAATATATAATATATATATAATATATTGTTATACCTGTTTCCCATTGGGATAGGGGTACTTAGAAACGATGGTTTTCCATCTGCTCCGATCCTGACGAACACTTTTCGCTTCATCAACTTTTATTAATCTCTTTATACATACACGCTTATTTAAAGTGTTTTTCACATGACCTTTCTTAAAAATATTTTCTCAATCTGAAATTTTTTGCTATAAAAAAAATTTACATACTCGAAAGTTTTAGATTATAAGAATTTTTCTTTATTTTGTATTGAATTGTATATTTTAAAGTAAATTTTGTTTCTGATTTCAAATAATCAAAAATTGAAAACTTCTTTATTTACTTTTATATAAAACGGTAGACAAACACATATCCATGCTAAGCCAGTTAGTTACGCATTTGTAATGGGTAAATATTCAACAAACAGCTCAGTGGATGATCCCACAGATCCAGACTATATTTACGAAAAGTTATTTTATGAAATTTACCATGCCAGGAATCAAACTCAGGACCTCTGCTTTCCACTGAGCTAGGTGGGCAAAGGCTTAGACCGTAAAATCATAAAGACCACCATGTTACTATATACATATACAGGCTGAATTCGTCAAGTCCAGGAATCGAATCGGCTGATTGTGAAAAAAATTCGTTTAATATCCCTTCATAGAAATTGATCCTTATGAGCTACATTATAATTTGGAGTACTATACAGCATGTGTTTTTTTTTAAATCAATCGAATCAATTCCTGGTCAGATCAGATCCGAGACATGTTTAAGTGCTTTTTTTTTGCTATATTTTATAGTTTTGAATTTGGTCATGGAGGCCCACTTGCAAAATTCACCCGTATATGTAGTACATACAATATAGAATTAATACGCTTAGAACCCAAGTAGGTGCCAGTAAAGTGAAGCACTTTTAAGTAGGACCTAAAAGTCTCAGTTCGCTTGTCGACGCGTCGGTCCCAGGCCGCATGACAAAGTCACAGTGTGACGAGCTCCAATAGTACCAATTCCCTACTTTTTAGAAAGACTATAGTTACTTATAACATTATTTGTGCCTTTGTGTGCGTGTCAGCGAAAATAATTATATGACACTCACGTACACATCGATTGGTTTTGTTATTTAAGTCTGAATGTAATTTTTAGGAGACTATCTCTCTATGTATTATTACTCTAAGATATAAAAATGAAATATGTAATAGGGGAAAGGACAGTCAATCAAACTGACATACTTTTTATCATCTTAAAGAATGTCGTAGCCCCATAGATTTTGTACGAGCGTACTTATCACGACAAAGTTTGTACAAGTAGATGGAGTCAAACAGGGCATTAATTGATATTTCAAAAGTAACATGTTATTTAAACGCTTCTTCTTTTATGTGCCACACCCTGGTCTTATCGCTAGAAACGTTTCTACAAACAAGTAGTTAAATACTGTTTTTATAAACTTGTTACAAACATAAGTCGCTCATCAATTGATTCTTTGGTAATTTTTGACAGCCCTAACGTCGACCTATTAACTGATACGACGAAGTTAGTTCGTAAGTTGGCGAGAAATCGGAAAATGTTACAGTTTGCTAAAGATAACAAACTTGAGAACGAACTTAAGTATGAACAAATGCATTAATAGCTTGTGCCTGCGTTGAAGTGAGAAATGAACATAGGATATTTTATTCCGGAAAATGGGATAGTTTTAGTGCCATACGGATCTGTCGCAAGCTTATTAAGATCTTCTGTTATTCAGTGACTGACTTGATAAAAAAAATACGTTTTATAAATAATAAAACGCCCAAACTCGAGTGATATGGCGCATCTAGTGTAGCATTTAGGAAGTTCTCAGAATTACGTTTTTTACTGGACTATTTCCAAGCTCAGTATTCTTTTCTATGATAGAATCATAACAATATATATACATATCAATAGATGGCAAAAGACTTGATTCGATTTTTTACATATAATAATAACAAAGAAACTAAATCCATATAATCTAAACAGCAGCCCAGCAAAACATTTTTTTTTATTATTATTTTTTTATTTTTTTATTGCAGGAGTTCAGCAGACAGGCAGACGGCCCACTTGATGGAAAGTGGTCACCGTCGCCTATGGACATTTGCAACACCAAAGGTGCTACAAATGCGCTGCTGCTCTCTTAAAAGAGACTGGAACCTGGTCACTGCTGCCGGAACACAACACAAGGTTATTATGGCGGCCGCGTACATCGGTCCACTGGTGGACTGAGGAGCTGGCTGAACTGCGGAGGGCAGTCCGCAGAATCAGCCACAGGCTCAAACGCAGCAGAGCGCGTCGTCCTCCAGACTATGTTGAGGAGAATGGACTCGTGGGGGAGTTCAGAGAGGCCAGAAAGGCCCTTTCGATCGCAATTCTGCGAGCGAAAGCCCGGGCTCGGGAGGAGCTCCTCGAGACACTGGACCGGGACCCTTGGGGGCGTCCGTACCGGGCGGCCCGCAACACGTTGCGGCCTTGCACCTCCACGGCTACGGAAACGCTCGAATCCGAGGTCCTCCGGTCGGTTATCGATGGGCTCTTCCCGGATCCGGGGATCTTCACTCCCCCCGATATGGGTCCAATCATTCCCGACACCTCGGAGGTGGAGCCTCACTCCATCACCGAGGAAGAGTTAGACGTCGCCCTGGACCGGCTCCGGGGCAGGAAGAGGGCTCCGGGACCCGACGGGGTTCCGGGTCGGCTCCTCTTCCTGGCCGCCAAACATCTACGCGGCCAGCTGCGGGAACTGTTCGATGCCTGTATTCGCGCAGGTCAGTTCCCGTCGCAATGGAAGGAGGGCCGATTATGCCTGATTCCCAAGGGAGGCCGTCCTCCCAACAATCCGTCCGCCTATAGGCCCACAGTGTTGCTTAACGAGGTCGCCAAGGTCTTCGAGAAGATCTTAGCGGAACGCCTCGTTAAGCATCTCGATACTGTGGAGCCGGGGCTAGCACAGACGCAGTTCGGGTTTCGGCGGAGGCGCTCCACGTTGGACGCCTTCGAGACACTGCGATCTGTAACGGACGACGCAGTCCAAGCAAGGGATACTGTCCTGGCGGTTTCGCTAGACATAGCGAACGCCTTTAACAGCCTCCTTCTCACGAGACGATCAGGAGGGGGGTTGGGCGCGTACCGTGCCTTTGGGAGGGCGGAGTTCCCCGATCCTTCGCGTTCCCACAGGTCCTGCCGGTTCTTTGGAATAGGGACTAATCTGCTTCCGGTGCGGATGACACCCACCTACTCACGGCACGCGCTGCGTCATTCGCGGAATCCGTGGACCTCGCCAACGCCGGCCGGGTTGGCGATCGTGGTCCGAAGAATAGGTAGGCTGGGCTTGAAGGTCTCCCCCGCGAAAACGGAGGCCATCATGTTCCATAGGCGGTTTCGTAATCCCCCCGCGGACTTGTCCGTTACAGTCCAAGGGGGTGGACATTCGTGTAGGCCCCCAGATGAAATATCTGGGGCTAATTCTCGATGGGAAATGGCTGTTTAAAGCGCACTTTGAGCAGCTAGTTCCCAAGCTCGTGAGGTCCACAGGCGCCCTCTCTCGGCTTCTTCCCAACGTGGGGGGACCGGGGGGGACGACTAAGAAACTCTACATGGGCATCCTTAGGAGTATGGCCCTGTACGGTGCACCCGTATGGTCCACTGCACTTCACCGCCACAATAGGACTTTGTTGTGCCGCGCAGAACGGGTCCTGGCGGTGAGGACCATCCGAGGGTACCGTACAGTGTCGTGGACGGCGTCGACACTCTTGGCAGGCGATCCGCCCTGGCCTCTCCAGGCGGACGTGATAGCCAAAGTTCGGCGCTCCCGACAGGATGCCCTCACCCGTGGCTTGGTCTATGGCCAGGCCGAACTCCAGGTGATCAGGACGCGGGAAACCGCGGCCATGATCCAATCTTGGTCAGTAGAGTTAGAAAACCCTGTTGCTGGCATTGACACGGTGGAAGCGGTTCGACCGCAGCTGTTGCGATGGCTCTCGCGGAAACGCGGGACCTTGACCTTCAGAATGACACAGATACTTACCGGGCACGGTTGCTTCGATAAGTATCTGTGTCAGATTGCGGGCTGCTTGCCTTCACCCCAATGCCGCCAGTGTGGCGTGCTGGACACGGCGTTACACACGCTAGTCGAGTGCGCAGCATGGGCACCTCAGAGGTTTGAACTCGAGACACTTGTAGGACCGATCGTATCGCTGGGCGATCTGATGCAAGCCATGCTGCACAGCGACGATTGGTGGGTGGGTGCGGCCAATTTCTGCGAGACGGTAGTGTCTCATAAGGAGGCCGCGGAACGAGATAGGGAGAGAGATGGTAGTGCGCATGCGTCTCGCGGGCGCCGACGTTAGTCGGGAGCCCGGAGGCGCAGGTATGCGCATGACCTCCCTCCCTGAAATACCGCTGCAGGCGCCCTTTAGCATCTAGGGAGCAGAGGAGTCTTCACCCCTGTTGACGAAGTGAGTTTGCCTCTCCCGGGGCATTCTCAAGCACTTGTGCGCTAGGATCCGTGTGGGAGTAACTACGTTCTGTATCTCACGCCTTTCCTACCATAAGCGCGGGGCACATGGGAGGAGGGTGGTTTTAGTGGGGTATTGATTAGTCGAGTCTCCACACAAGCCGGTTGATTATTGTTTGGATTGCCTCAGTGGAAAGCCTCCATGATCAACAACGGTCTTATCCCTAGCAAAGGACCCGGTATGTGCGAAATGCATTTCCCCCGACTTAAAAAAAAAAAAGGTTGTTATGGCGGCATACTCTAGACCAGGGGTGGTCGCCATCCAGTCGAGCAAATACCCTACCACCTGGCAAAGTGATATAGAGATGAGTCGAAGCCAACCTGATATGAGAAGTAATACAATGAATGACTTGTTTCCTATGATAACGTATCTGTTAGTGAATTAAAAAACGCGCTTGCAGCTCTATCTATTTAGCTAATCTGTGTATTTTATGGAAATGACATCATTTATCGGAGATAAAATGTTAGAAGCCTGCTCTATGTCGAGTTTCATTCATATACGTTCAGTAGTTTCCAAAAAATATGCGTTCGCAGCGCCATCTTTTTCGCTATTTTCGTGCATCCCACGAAAACCACGTCATTTATCGGGATAAAAAGTATCCTAAGTTACGACCCGGGATATAAGCTAGTTCTATGTCGAGTTTCATTTAAATCTACTATAAGTACTACTAATATAAGTAGTTTTCACGTGATGCTCTAACAGACAGACAGACAGAAATTCTATAAATTGCATTTTCGGAATCTTCTGGTCCGAATTAACCCCATTTTAACACTGATTCTTTTCACATTTTTAAACGCATTGTACAAACTGGAACCATTTTGATCATAGTATAGGTAGATAGATATAGATAAATAGATATACACACACATATACCTATAGATAATTTTATTTTTAAAAATCGTTGGCTACTTGTTACCAAATGTACTATAGTTGCTTATAAAATATTTGTAACATTCGATATCAAGAATACCATGATATTTTCAATATAATTATTATCTATATTCCCCGTACTTAAAAATACAAAAACCACATTATGTGGCCAGTACGAATCCACATAATGCAAAATCTCTTTGTTGGAAATTCGAACAGCAATATTTACTGTACAAATAAAAATACAAAAAGTAGACAATATTGTCGAACGAAATGTAGGGCAGAGGCATGAAAGGAAAACTCTTGACACTTGTTATTTCGGACACGATCGTTTAATTTAGCAGAGATGAATATTAACAGAATACCAACATCGGATAGGACACATTTGGGTCGAACCGAGTTTTAAAGCTTTTCAATACGTCCCAGGAAATGGGACCTATCCGTTCATTCGTCGCTCAGTGTCGTTTCACATGAATCACTATATTTTGCGAGTTTTTAAAAATCGTCATCATTTTGTTTTTTGCTTGAAGCTTTTATGTGCTTCTTCGATGGACAGATATTTACTGTTGTAAATGAAAGAGTTATATTTAATATATTTAACCAAATATGTATGGAAAATAACTCTAGTGTTTCTAGTAAAGTACTTATGCAGTGTTTTTATTTTCACTTATTTGTTAATCGCGAAATATACTCTTAGTCGATATTTTATTTATAAAACAAATTAATTTTGTATTTGTAAACTACTGCCTATATAACTCCGTAAAACTTAAAGAACATTTATTTTTTAGTAGAAATGTTGATATTTTTAATAATTAAAGCAAGGCACCCCGTATCTCATTCCAATGATGTGGATTTCAATCTTGGCCGTAAAGCATGCATCGCTTATGGAAGTTTTCTGATATATTGATGCAATTACCACGTGCTGACGGTGAAGGAAGACATTGTGAGGTAATCTTACATCGAGATTACCAATATGTAAAAATCGGTAATTCGCTTTGGATATGGGCCGTCCGCTCCCCTAAAAAGGGCCGGTCCAACCCCAGCAGTTGGGTATATGAGTTGAGATTAATATTTTTTAAATAATTTTATGTAAGGTTTACATACTGAGTAACAAATACTATGAAATTTAAGAATTTTGAATACCGGCACATGTTCAATTTATTTACATATTTATAAGATAATTAGGTTATCTACAATAGAAGTTTCGTAAACAAATGTGGAAGTACTTACGGCCTCCGTATGTATCGGGTGTACGGCGAACAAGATGGCGGCAACGAAACTTGCGAACTCCGGCAGGAACATTGCGCACACCCTGTAACATAATATAACTGGGTCATTATGAAGCAAACAAACACTCCGTATGTGTCGAATACTCGATATTTTCGAATACTCTTTTTGGCATCCAATAGTTTTATGCAAATAACACAAGGTATCCAATGAAGAGGCATTTCAGGGAAGTATTATTTTTTAGGTTAGGATGTGAGTATTATACATGTAAATAATAGTTGAATTTAAAAATATCGTTTGTGTTCATAAAAATGACAAGGTACTTATTACATAGGTAATCCTTTCTAATTAAAGTTTAGTGCTGTTACTTATAATCGTTTATTAAATTTTAAGATACTGCTCAGTAACTGATTTGTGAAAATCTTACCCATAAACTCCTCTTAAGGATAAGAGGTGGTAAAGGAACTCATAAATATCTGTCAAAAATAACGAACATCGAGAGGTAGTTTAAGTGGCTGCTAAGAGGCAAGATGGCAATTTTTATTTGAAACAGCTGATTGTCACCGAGTACGGGAATAAGGGGACCGAATCTGTGTATAAAAATATATCAGTAAAAAGGCATTAAATTGGTGGCGCTTCCGTAGCTAAAAGGTTAATTTTTAAAGAAAATGCTAAATGTTTTATAAAATCAAACAATATAAAATCACTAGGGTATTATGAAAACGTAAAACCATAATATAGAATAAAAACAATCTTCGTTCTTTAGTCGAATATTTTAGGTACAACCTACGTTAAACATGCAAATTTAGTTTATCTGTATCTGTGCTCCTCTTACGTAAACAACAGGTAATACATGTTTATGAGTGAAAAAAAAGATATTCATTGATTAGAGTCTTAAGATTCTCTTACTTAAGAGATGCCTAATCATTTCTTAACGATATTATTGTAAGAAAGGCCGTCTACTTGTTTAGGAGTAAAATAAAAGCTAAAAATAAACTACATAAATATATGTAAAAATAAGTTATGGGTAAATACAAAGGCATTTTAACCGCGTCATTAATTATGGCCTGGACCTTACGGTATCAGTCAGCATACTCCAAATAATGTTTTCTCTGCCAAGATTTACTCCCCCTTTATTAGAATAAAAAGCGGGTGCGTTGGCCACTGAACCATTGAAACTTATACAAATCCATACATACAATATTTAAGTTTGAGCGCTGACCGTTTCTTTGTTCACAAAAAAGGGATTAAATGTGAAAAAACCAAACCCCTATTCTATTTTAGCGCACAATATGAAACGTGAGCATAAAGAGTGATCGATATATGAAATTTCATGAATTGTACCTTAATATCATACGTGTCACCCACGTTCGCCTTTATTTGACGTGAAATTTATTAAAGATATATCTGAAAAATATACTAGGTTATTTTTGCTTATAAAATAATGTAACGTTATACTATATTCAACCATCTTGGAGTAACGTAGTCTGCTTCAAATACTACAAATAATTATTATGAAGCGTTTATAATTAATTTCTTCCAGATAGATATACAAGCAGTATTAGGTAATGTATAGTATCTTTATTGTCCGAAATCCTGGCATCCTATAATACATAAATATCTATATTTATACATGTACATAATAAAACTGTAGAGGTCGAATTTCTGTACAATGAAAAAAATTGCTAAAAACTGAGTCAGGGGGATGTAAGAAGTGAAATAGAACAAATTTAGATTTTTTTCAAATTTCTTGTTTCTCTGTTTGTCTGTCTGTTTGTACCGGCTAATCTCCGAAACGACTGGACCGAATTAAATGAAATTTTGTATGGTGGTAGCTTATATCCCTGGTCAACATATAGGATACTTTTGATCCCGAAAAATTAAAAGTTCCCGTGGGATAGTTAAAAACCTCACCACGCGGGCGAAGTCGCGGGCATCAACTAGTAATAGAATAAATTAATGACGTTAAAGGGGGCGAGACCTTAAGAATTATCAAAAAATTGAATTTTTATTTTTTCATAATTCGAATGTATAATATGTTAAAAATATACTGTTAAAAGGAAAAATCGAAATATTGAATATAAATGGAGTTAGTGTTAAAAACGTCGGATAATACTGAAACAGAACCGGATGAGTCTTTCCGAAACAAAAGCAGCTTGTACAGCTCGAAAACAGCAGCAAATCGAAGATAATCAGCTTTTTGAGAAGTTCGAAGGTTTATTGTGTGGATCCGGAATCGCCGATTGATCGGTAAGTCACTTTAACTCGTATCGAAACTTTGAACGCGATTATCTCGAAACTGTATTTTCGAAAACTGCTCGTGCTGTACCTCAAAAACTTATTGACCGATTAGGCTGAAATTTTCAGAGGTTTCTCTTTATAGTGCTATCGGAAGGATGTACCGAAAAGTTTAAAGATATCGGGTTAATAATTTTTTTTTTTGGATGGTCAAAACTGTTGAAAAATACCCAAAAATCTGGACCTTTGATTAAACAGCTGATATAAATTTTAATTTTTAACTTTTTTATTGTTTTATAGGTTTTTTTCTTTTTCTTTAATATATCAGTAATCGAAAAAAAACCTTTTTTTATTTCAGATGAATAGAAAAATGTTGACAGCTGCAGCAGTTTTCGATGCTTCCCAGCAGATGCTTGAAGAAATATACTGCAAAGCCACCATTTTGTAAAAAATCACATGTTTTTTACACTTTAATAATGTATCAAAAAGATGTCAAAATTAATAAATGATCAAATTATTTTATCACCTAGAGAATAATTCATTAAAATTGACTGATTTCACTTGTTCGAAACGTATCGCTCCCTCCCATAGAGTAAATAATAACAATAAACAAAAATTTAAAAACAAAATAATTAAAATGAAACAGTTAGCAATAATGTTATTCATTGACACTTAACATTATGTCTTCCATGATCACGGCTACTTAAAAGTGGTCGAAATACCGAAATACAAATTTAATAAAATACCGTGATTAAAATCGTTAAAACTTAGTTTTCAATATGTTTCCTCCAGACAGTACATCAATAATATTAGTTAATGTGTAAGTCATCGGAGCTAATTTCGCTATCCAAAATCTTGGCATTATTTATCCTATACTGGATAAAACACTAAAACGGTTTAGTTGGTCCGTACATGCCATTGGGGGTCCAATACTATTTTATTAGAATCGCCGAGGCATGGAATCTCATGTCGGATTACACCTCAGAACTGAACAAAACTTGAAAAATACTGGCTTCATGGAATATATCTGCGAAAATAGTTTCCTAATGAGAAGCAAAAATAGGAAAAGAATTATGAGGTAACGCACGAGTCGCTTTTGCTATAACTAGAAACAAATATAAGTAGTAGTCATAGTCTAGTTGTCATTAAATGTACCTAGTTGTTTACGAATGGTTTCATAAAAAATTGTGGAAGACTGCGTGAATCATAAGCCTGGAGCGTATCCGGGGTTACCGGTAAGATAATCTTTTTAGAATATCGGTCTTATTCATATTGAGATAGAGTAAGTTTGAAGGCTTCTATATGGTTCTTAAGCCTTCAAACTTACGCTAACTAAATATAAATAAGACCGTAAATCATTACCAAAATCACTATGAACATGTGTATTTTCAAGCAGTAACATCCTTGTAAATCATGTTTTTATGTAAATAAGTGAATTTGATTTAAACTTGTCAAGTACAACAAAGAAGATACCAATAAATTAAGTACTTACTAGTTATATATTTTGTTATATAAATTATACGAGTGTTGCTAGGTATTGTTTGTATTGTATTGTATTGGCGGAAGAAAACAGCTTCCCAGCTAAGCAGAGTGTGCTGGAGCAAAAACAGCATCCTGAACGTAATATTAGTATAATAAAGGAGCTTTGTATTGAATCAATAGTTAGCCATAGCGCAACAGTGAGAAATGCTATACATATTGTACGTTATAGACGCATAATAAGTATTATGACAGGTTTTGCGGTTTCATTTCGCACACACTCTCGTGGCCTATATGTATATCTAAATGAAGATCTTGCAGAATGTTTTGTTTGCATCGCTGTTACAACCAACAGTTTCAGTTACAAAACTTATGTTATGAATACATGGCTTCATTATCGACGGGATTTGTACAATAGATAACATAACAGTCTACACTATACTTGAACGTTGCGTTTAACGCGTTGCTGTACAACTAGTCACTTTAGAACTTTTCAATTTTTTTATCAAGCTTCTTCTTTTAGAAATCTTGAATAGTTTTTAATCAGTAACTTTTTAATTGAGTAAGAGAAATTATATGTATCATTATCAAGTGGCCTTTAACGATTCGTAATTGCGCGTGGAGAGTTCCTCTATAATAATCCAATTATGATATTAGACCAACAAAATGTCCGACTGCTGGGCTTGGATTCCGTCCATATATGTCTCACGGAACGGTTATCTGTTCCGGTTTCATCCCAATTTTTCTATCACCGTCAGCATGTTTAATTTAATCATACGCTCATTAGGGAAAAAGAAAGGCAAAGATTCGAAACCATATCATTTGAATTAAAAGCGGGTGCGTTAGCCACTATGTTGCCAAGAATTCGGAGTAAAATAGTCAATGTTGATAGTTTAGTTGAAACATCTATTCAATTATCAATATTCAGTCTTTAAAACTAAAACCATTTCGTAGAAACCATTTATACTTTACGTAAACGTTCTCTCCTGTAACTAGACGCGAGACTAGGTAAATTCACAAAAAGCCCCTAATGATACGCTTGATTCCGGTGGAAGTTTGCCGACACCTTGACGCCAGTCTCAATTAAGCTGTGTTTTAGTGGTCAAAGTAGCCTGGAACTATCGTAGGTGCTGTTACTGAATAAAGTTGACCAATTATCGCCATTCGAAATCAACTCGATTATAATACATATATATACCTGTTATTTTAATTATTTACTCAGATAATATAATAATAATAATAAAGAAACAATACAACATATAACTGAAGCATGTGTCACACTAACACAGAATGATTACACTCATCGGCATAATGAACTGGCTAATATAATACATCAGAAACTAGCATTGAAACACAAACTTAATAAAGAGCCTTACACACCATACTATAAGTACAAACCCCCTACAGTACTAGAAAATACCACGCACAAGCTTTACTATGACCGTACTATACCCACTAACCATACTGTACACAACAATAGACCAGATATAACACTTATAGACAAAGAAAATAAACACACATACTTAATAGATATAGCCATACCGAATACACACAACATCCAATCCACCATCACTGAAAAAATACGTAAATATACAAAATTACAGGAAGAAGTCTAAAGATTCTAGAATATGCATAAAGTTACAATAGTCCCCATAGTAGTTTCCACCACCGGGGTTGTAGCAAAAGATTTATCCTCACAGCTCGAAATATTTGGTTTACCTAAACACGTTTACATCTTATTACAAAAAGCAGCAATACTCAATACACGTAGGATAGTCAGAAAATATCTGCAATTAAATGAAGAAGCACAACATGTAACACTATAAAAAATAAAATAAAAAAGCTCCACCATTCACGACACCACGCCCCAAATTAACACTTGGTGTTCACCCGTATTAATTTGGTATTTCCAGGTTAACCTGAGTCTTTAGAAAAGAATTGAAGTATAATAATAATTATAATAAATAAATAATATGTACAATAAGAATCGAATTTAATAGGAACGAATAATATTATAAGAAAAATTATTGTTACATACAAAGACAGAAGGATGGACACGTTTTTGCAAAAAGAACTACGGAACCTTAAAAATGAGTAATATCTGTAGCTTTAAAATATAAAACAATATATTTTAGGCTATTGATTGTTTATGTAGAAGCAAACGTTGAGTGTTTATATAGAAAATCTTAATAAGATATGACCTTTCAAGTAGAAACAACCTGTCGTTTGATGTCAGTCAAAAACCTAAAATTTGGTTGAACCTGAATTTAACAACTAAAATACAAAAGCAATATTGATAGGATTGCTTTAAAAGACATTGTAGCCAGAAAAAATACTGAATAAAAGACAGATTTTTTTGAAGAAAATAATACACCATCCAGATTTTCAAAATCCAGTTTTCAATCTGATGAAACTTGGGTGGTAATATGAATTGATAATGTTAATATCAACAAGCAGCTTATTGAGTGCGTATCTAATATACATTTCATGAATACAAACATTTTTATTTACATTTGAAATGAATAATGGAACAGTTATGATCCATTATTAAACACACAATATAATATGTGATGGTACCTAATATTCAAATATTGTTGTTCTCAATTCCTGTTCTTCCCTATTCAAAAGTTTTATATAACGCTATGAAGTTTTTATCAAGTTGGGGCTTCATCTGCGATAGTGTTCAAGATATAGGCCGTTTCGCGCAGATATGGCAATGGATTTAATGCGTTATTTGAGATGCGATATTGTTAATGACGTTAAATATTGACAGATAACGTATGTATTTACACTTATGTGGCTATGCGTTAGCGACGTTATTTTTTAACGCCATGAATAAAACGCATTCGGCCATAGCCTATATCTTTAAAATTAACGCAGATGAAACCCCAGCATATAAAAGTGAATTTGACTTTCTTTCTTATTTCATTATTAATCATCTGGTTATCACCAAGGCAGATATATCTCTTTGGATATTCAGAATGAACATAGAATTCTTTGGCATAATTGCGTGAGTGAAGCCGTGTGAAAACTCTGTTTACATATTTCACGTAAGCTGAAACCACAAAGTTGTTACTAAAGTTCCGAAATTCCATATAAAGTAACGAATTAATTGTCGCGTAAACATGTGACTTCCGTTCCAATTTAATTAGATTTTGATTTGCGCGGATTTGTTACTGTTACATGACTTTGTTTACGTTTGTTATGTTTGTGACGATGTTATTGTTGATATGTTACAGTTATTGAGGAGCATAGTTACACAGCGTACAAAGAGTTACAGTATTTGTATAATAAGCTCAGCTGGGTAGCCAGAGGGGGGGTAGTCAAAGGTAGACAATGCTCTCGTCAACTAGCGTTTCAGTTACATAAATTGACATGCTTTAGAGGTAGCTTCCGTTATGCTGCACCTAAGATATGGAACAATATACCACCACCTTTAAGACAATTAAATCACTCAATTATCACTTTTCGCAAGAACTTAAAAAAACTACCTCTTAGATGAGCGACGGAAACTAGAAAACGTCAATGTCAATCTTTCGTATATATTATAATTTTGTCTTCTGCCTTTATAATACTATTCTGTTTATAAATATGTATTATGCATTTCATATATATCATGTGTAACATGTATAATGAATATTTATTTTATCGGTATCCCCACAATATTTGTTTCTAATTTGCTAAGTACTTATTATTATTCATGTTATACACGCACATTGACACACACACACACACACACAACACACACACACACACACACACACACACACACACACACACATATATATATATATATATATATATATATATATATATATATATATATATATATATATATATATATAACAGTGCAACATCCGTCCGTCCTAAGGTGCAGTTGAAAACCAGCGTCAGGCACCTGTTGCCTGGCACATGCTGAACTGCACCTATTTGGTACCATTGCGAGACTTTTTGTTATATATTCGTTTACGGTTACAATTCGTTGCCATGTGTCTCGTTGTGTGATGACCAAATAAACGTTTTTTCTTTCTTTCTTTCTAGTTGTTCTTGTCGTGTTTCTTTTTAAAGTTAATAATTGATTTTGTTAAGTACCCTCTTATTTCTAAACGATACGATCGGCCATTTTCGTAATTGAATAATAATGTTATATTTTTATTTATTCTGCGATTAGCGCCTGTTTTGTATAGAGTAGTTGTTTATAATTTACAATAATTTTGTTACAATATTTATCATTTGTACAATGTGATAATTGTGTACAGATTATAATTCAAACCTTTCAATTGTATATAGACGGTATTCACTACATTTTATTTTCATGTTGGCAGACGCGATAGATTTACACTGTGTTCGGCTAATTTTAAGTATAATATTTTATACAATATCTTATATAAAATATTATCTGTAATATCCAAACAATAATGTATTAAATTCTTGTCATGCATAACCCTTTAATTAAAATAGTTAATCAATGACTTAAATCCGCTATCGGTTGTGCCAATATGCTAAGTTTCATGTACTGTAAAATTGTTGGAGGGATGGCGAGGTGTTCTAAAAATGCTTGTAGAGTATTAAAACCGTAAGGTTCTCTGATTAAGGATAAAGTATTGTGACCAGTTGCTGTTCTTTTACTACCATAGACCCTTCTGAGTTGTTGCAATTATTATATAGTAGGATTTAGTATAAACATTGTTTTAGAATACAAGCTGTTATATTATTTTTCACAACCTACGGTATGCGTGCAATAACGACCATAACTGATTTAATTATTTAAAAAACGAGTATCAATTTCAATATACCTATTAATGTATGTATAACTGCAGTACACAGTATAAAATATTACAAAATAACTTGCCATACATACCAATTAATGATAATTAAGATTTATTTTTATTACACTATTTCAATCAGATAATAAATTATTGTTTCTCAGCTGCACATTGTCACTACAAAAAGACTGTAAAGATCTTCAACAAATTTCCGGAAAGACTTTCGATATTTGTCCACAAAATAAATATATTTATTTAAAAGAAAACTACATAAATGACTGCTGGTTAAATCTTTTTACACCATAAACACATTTTTGGGATAATTTAGGAGATATTTCTATATGTATTGTTACAACCTAAGTGCCGACAAAGACAAATTCCTCGTACAGATTTGTAGAAGCACATTTATTACCCGTCGGTATTTGAACTAATAACATTGAAACTATTGTAATTCTTTTATGATCGTCTTCTTTTGTTTACTTATTTATTGGCATTTGTTTCTAGAGCCTATTGTTGTATTGTAATAATTATTTAGGTGTTACGGATATTAAAAGTACAAGCTGATTCTAGGAAATTCGGTCCACGTGGACGGGCGGGCACATTACACTTGGGCAGGATAAAACGATGGCCTGATGGAGGGAGGAAGTCAGTCGAGCGAGAACCACGATACAAGTGAGACGCGTGTACTACAGCCGGGAATCTAATAGTGACGGACTTTGCGCATTTTATTGAATTACGACCTTCTGCATTACGTTTGGACTTGTTGTGTTCGGTTATATTTGTACCTGTGTTATACGTGTTTGTATAGTTCTAATAAACTCTATAATAATTCCAACGGCATTTTAATTCGAGTCCCGTAAACTCGTAACAATATTATTCACATAAATATATTTTATTATTTCTGTAATTATTGTAATATATATTTTTATTGATATTAAGAAAAATTTGCACACCTCATGGGCAAAATATGTGCCTTGTATTCTTATGTCATCTCGTATTTTATGTACCGTGATTTCAGCAAATAAATGACTTTCAATCAATAATATTCAATCTAAATTCGATACAGTGATTTATACCTGTAATTGGTGTATTATATATAAGTCATGTTTTAATCAGCAAACGTTACAACTCGTAACCACGACGACACAATCAATCAAATCGACTTGGGCGCTTTCCTCTTGTAGCTTACAACGCTCCAAATCCTCCTTCAGCCGTTCCACAAAGCAACCACGGTTGTTATGTTCGCCGCGAAAACATTACTAATGATATCATGATTTCCAATCACGCAGCGCTCACAACGGCCCACGTCAAGAGGTGGGTCGAAGTAGGCATTGACCACAGAGCATTAATTCTCTTCTATCGATACGTTGACAAAAGCGCGATTTTGAAATCAACCATACAGCAACCAATGACATTTGTGTATTTCGTCGTTAATGACATCAACGCTCCATAATCAGTTCCACTTGAGTTTATGATTGTAACGCCCGCAAACAAGTGGAACGTGAAAAATCGCGGTCGTGAGCAAGGTCGTTTTGAGCTCCGAGAGGAACGTAGCCTTAGTACGTTCATTGAAAATCTACTTAAAATCAAATCACGTGTTCAGAATCGTGTAGACGCGTAACCAGATGTTCGGAACAAAAAGATTATTCATATGTGTTTTTTGTTGCCCGAAGCAGTGAAACATGCAGACAGTCCGTCCACCCGGTGGGTATTAATTACTTCTACGGAGATTTACTTTTATTGTTTAGAATTACTATTTAGTGTTTACAGGCTCAAAGAAATTTAATGATGTCTTAAGTAACCCCATATTCGTATTGCAGAGTTAAAGCTCTAGTTCGTTATTGTACGCAAACTACGTTCCCAAGAACTACGGCGTAAAAAGTGTAGTGGCTCAAGGAAACGAGGGTGAACATTTCGTCAATGAAGAGCGGTGCTGCGATTGTGAACATGAGTATTTTAATAAAAAATCTACCCACGGCAACTGACAAAGCGACCACTGCCAGAATTATTGACCCAGTCCTGTAGATGTACGTCAAATTGTCAGTCTTGTGCTTTTAAAAAATTATAAGTAAATTGTATTTCATTGTACAAATGTATTAATAATGATTGTCAAAATAAAAAAGATTGATTATTTGTATTTCTTTTTTTTTGAAGGCTCATGTTCAAATTTGTTTTTTTGTATTAAATTTATTTTTTTCAATTGACTAGCCATATGTATCATTAATAATAAAAAAAAACATAATTAGATATTGCCATTAAAATAATCATTAAAATGGTTCCCAAACATGTGTTTAGTCCATTTACTTGATATCTATGGAGTGTAAAAATAAATAGTCTAATAAATCTCCTGGCAATATCTAGAATCATAATCTGCAAGCTTTTCTGAGTTCAAAACTATGCACAGAATACGGTCCTTATAATTTGCACACCCGATCTATAAGATAGTCTGATTTTGGTCGGCATTTCTATCAACTTTTAAAATGTAAAAAATATAGTGTAATTACTATAATAGTTGAACATATAGTATTGCGAAGTTTTTTGTAGATATTGATATGTTCTTTAATACTGTAGAACATTTTTCTGTTCTATCATCAATAATTCCCGCAGCGCAAGCGATGAAAGACATCTTATGACTATTTTCTTTACACCTTGGGTTACATTATTGAAATTTTAATAGGAATCCCTATTTTTTCTAGTAATAAATATAGCCTATATGACTCAAAGACAATGTAGCATTCTAATTGTGAAAGAATTTTTGAAATAGGTCTAGTAGTTTTTGACTGTATTCGTCACAAACATACAAATCTTTCCTGTTTATAATATTATTAGTAGAGACAGACGATTTCTCCTGTGCAACACAAAAGTAATAACGTCATGAATAGTATTCATAGTCGTAATATTGATTATTTTATTTATAAAGTCCATCTATCAGGGACAATTAGCGGTAGTGACACGTTATACAGAGAACAGTGATTGATCGTCAGCTTAACTGGCTAAATGTTAACTGAACGGTGAGATATACGTGACTAATGTATCGTGCTTAATATAAAAACAATCATCGATATACGAAGTAATATACCACATTTTTGGTGTTTCAGTAGCTAAGAGTAAAAGGAACCTTTATAGTGTATATCAGTGTCTATAAGTGTATCACAACCCATTATCTCAGGAACTCTTATGGCTAAAGATTAAAATTTAGCAGACTTTAGTAGGCCTGTGCGTATTTGTACCGAAATTTAAACACCTACGTAAAGTTAAAATATAAAAGTTGAGCAATTCAACTAACCAAGTATTATTGTAGGTAGTTGAAAAATCAAATAATTGTAGAATTAATATAAGAATTAAAAAACTTAACTTTAGTGGTCGTGTGAAATGCTCATCGGCGTAGGTATCCACCACTCTATCACCACCACCACCTTTATATCTGCCGCCAAAGATTTTCGCTATGTTCCGAAAAGAAGGGGTGGATAGGTAGTGAAATTATTGGCACCGAGGCTAAACAACTAATGTCTCAAAATGGGCAATACATTTATAGCGAAAGCCTAAAATATTGTTACGAGTGCGGGACTCGAATTAAAATGCCGTTTGGAATTACTATAGTATTTATTAGAACTATACAAACACGTATAACTCAGGTACAAATATAACTGGACACAACCAGCACAAACGTAATACACGATTCAATAACACGAGCAAAGTCCGTTACTATATAGCTTATTGAATGTCTTGTCTCGCTTGTGACCATCGTTTGACTGCCGATTTCCCCATTGGGCCTATATACTGCACCGATACAATATGGCTGCCCGTCCGCGTAGATCGAATTTCTTAGAATTCGTAATCTGCACACCTGCCCAATTATGCCTGCAAACGGCCATAAATGAGTACAATACACAATAGGCTGTTTTCTAATTACAAATTTTAAACATAAGGTAAACAAAGGAAGTCCAAATGTCGAAGCGGTGATAAACTGCAGGTGTGCATTGGGCTTTGTCGGTAGTAACAATACTATAGGCCATGATGTCCACTGGAGGTGGTGAACGATTGCTTCTTTGTAATTTTCCTCCCAATAATTTTTTTAAATATAATACTAGGTTTTATATTTAAAAATTTTATATGTAAATTAATTTCGCTGAATGTAGGTAATCTAAATAATTTACAACTTTCCAATGTAAATAAGATAAATGCTAAAGATATTAAAGCAAAATTAGAAGACTAAAATTGTGTATATTGTATTAAGCAAAAATAAATAATTGCTTTATTACTCTCAATTTAGAAGTTAAACGTAACTAATTGATCGTTTTGTTCAAGTAAAATCAGAAATTAATTAGGCCCGTGTAAGAAAGTTACAAAATTCATCCGTAGGTAATAATAAAAGACGGAGGGAATACAGAGTTTTTAATTAACAAAATTGCTTAATATTTTCAGCCGCAGCGATACTCGCCCATTATTAGTAAATTAATTACGTTCGGTAATTAATTACTCACATACGAAGATAAGACTAAGGGTCGGCGTAATTAAGGGCGGAGTTATGACATCGTCCGCTTTGCGCGGGGTGATGTGAAAAACTAATTTAACTCGACGTGGCGCGATAAAAAGTTTTATTCCGTTGTATGGTGATAGGACGTTATGGTGACACGTCAGTGTTCATTTTAATATACTATTTGTTATATACACATTTCTACTAGTTATATCTAAATATAAATACAGCTAAGCAGGCACAATTGGAAGGAGGAAGCTAATAGGAAGATTCAGGTGAACTGTGTAGAATTCGGTTATGGGATGCCGTCTCCTCTTTTTGCGAGCGAGTAAGGCTTGCCAAGGAGAAGGCGGAGCGGCAGTTTGAGCATACGAACTTACTACGCTCCCGCCAAAGGAGGATCCGAGCGCTCCGGAGGGCGGACATCGACTTTCAGCCGCCGTGAGCATCCCTGGAGAGTGTTATAAGGTTTCCTGTAACCCTGGAATAAGGCGACGAAAAGAACACCAAAGGGTTTTAGTGGGTATCCCCAACCGTGGCGTGGCCATAGCTTTTTTGTTTGCGGTGCTAGTGTGATCCCAATGTGGCGAATTTCACACTCCCCACCACGCTTCTCCCGCGTTGGATAGTCTTCAAACGGATGTTCCCTCATAAATAACGTAACATTCGGTAAATTTCGTCAGAAGAAAGTCTTCGAGCAGTGCGTTTTATCCGTTATAACATACGCTGCAGTGACATGGACACTGACGGTAAGACTGGTCCACAAAAAATGCTCAATGGTCCATAGAGCGAGTTATGTTGGGTGTTTCTTTTATGAATAGAATCAAGTAGCAGTGGGTGGGTCGATCATGTCTGTTACAGGACCGATGGCCGATAGAGTAAACGTCTCCTGGAGTGGAAACCACACGTAGTGTATGACACCCTCCAACCCGGAGGATCGACGACTTGTATAAGGTCGCCAGAAGGCGAGCGACCGGAATATGTGGCACAGACTTGGGGAAGCCTTCGCTGAGCGCGGACTCCAAAGCACTGCAGCAATTTTTATGAAAATATTCAATTCATTTTGATATTCAACAGAATAACAAACACGTGCAATAAGCAGTTTTAAATGAACAATATCTTTTCTTATGAAATGCATTTTACTTTTACTGATCTTAACTTAGGAGGAAGAGTGATTAACTAACTTTCAAATCATGCAAAAAATATATTCAAAAAATGATTTTTTTTTCGTAAACTAAACAACCAAAACAATCAACTAAGTATACTCCACTCCCTAAAAGCAATAAAATTTTATTTGGCTGACATGCATCGCTCTCCAAATTAGGGCTTCCGCGTGCAAACGGCAACCAGCCATGAATTTAAAAGTAATTCCATTATAAGTTTCGAAGTTGCAAATGTAAGAGTTGCAAATAATGGAGAGGGCCTAAAAGTTTTACACGATCCTAATGTGATTAGAGTGCGACTGACACTAAGCGGGCTTGCAACTTTACGAGACAAGTAAATAAACAACATGTTTTCGATCAAATATTTAGTTAATAGTAGATTGTCGCACGAGGGATGAAATAAACCTATTTATGCAAGAGATGTTTTCGTTCGTTCGAGTGCCTAAATAAGTTTTTCAGCCGAGGTGAACACTGCTTTTTAATTCGAATATGAGGAAAGTAAACAAAAACATGATTAGTTCAACAACTACTTTTCTAATGAAATTAGGCATTAAATCCATATCTAAATCTGATGTAGTCACTTCATAAATATATCCGTGAAGTAAATTTCTTTGTCTGTGGCATTTTGCCAGCCAATATTTTTTTTATTGATGGTAGTAAGTATTCATCTCACTTTTCCAATTTCACCCCCCTATTTCATTGTTTTATCCTATTCCTGTCTGATTATCGCCTCTATCCTAGCTTAGCGTGTAACGCATTGGCTTTGCCCCTAGTGTCGTAAACGAGTATTGACAACTCTATTACATACGCCGTTGCCTGATTGCCAGAATCGTAATGAAAAAAAATCGTGTGTGTGCAGTTGACACGCAGTAGAAGTGAAACTTCAGAGAATATACAGGCGAGAATAATTATGTCTACAACGCTTAGTAGACAAGTGTGAACTGCACAAACACATTTTTGCTTTTCTATTCTATTATTGACGTCTTTATTCTTAGCTATTTTGACCCTTATTCGTAAAAATTCAATCTAAATTACATTTTAAATCACTAGCATAAAGTTCAAAATTCAATGCACTGATACGCACGTATGAATGTGTATCTATGTATCTGTTGACCTACACAATTATAAAAGAATAATCTGTTTTGAGTATATACAGATAGAGCTAAAATTCCTTTGAAATCTTTTAAGTTTTATTTAAAGTGACAATTAATACTAAGGGGTAAAAAGAAACGAGTTTTATTTCGAATTAAATAAGGTTAAATTGTATGTGTTTATCTCTTTTTAGTTTCATCGAGTTTCAAGTCACAACGATTCTGAAGAAGTTTCGCTTCAAAAACCATTTAAATTTACGCAAATGACGCTGCGTGGAAAGCCATAGTAAATTTCATAAATCAAAACAACGGTTAGATATTCGAAGAAAACCTCTTTGTGT
Source organism: Dendrolimus houi (assembly GCA_039645545.1). Lineage (NCBI taxonomy): Eukaryota > Metazoa > Arthropoda > Insecta > Lepidoptera > Lasiocampidae > Dendrolimus > Dendrolimus houi. Next base: position 18,950,967 of record CM077119.1, on the reverse strand, counting down.
AATTAGTTATTAGATGAGAAACCCGTAATATAACATGGGCTTGAAAATGCTAGGTGGCGATTAAACAATAACACTATTTTAGGTTATGAGAATGAAATTAATTTCGTGTGAGATCAATTAACGTAGTAATTACATTCAAATTAAATAAAGAAAGACAAGAAATAAGCAGGTATCGCGTTTAGATCAAAATTTAATTTATACCTTAGATTGATTAAATGCCTTTATAAAACATTCTTTATCATAACCATCTAAGATTGATTTAAAACAGATAGCTTTGAATATACATAATGTATTCCAGAATGATTACATATATAAACGTAAAAGTAAATTTGTTTAACATTTTCTTTAAAACAAAATTAGACGTATTCATTTCTGTATTTCAATTTGTATAGAAACTAGAAATTCCCCGTGGCTGCACCGCCGGTCAAACCCTAGTAGGTAGCTCTATTTTACTTACGTAAAAACTTAAACAGGTTTTTATATATCGCGCGTGAAACCGTGGGTAAAAGCTAGTACAGTATAACTTCTGTAAGTCGAACTTCAAGCGAGATGCCAAAAAAATCGAGTTATAGAGTTGTCGACTTATGGAGGACTTCGACTTAAGCTAATTTTGTAAGGAAATATTTGACTTGTAGAGGTTAAGGTTTATTCCAACTGATTTTGAGTTAGAGATTTAGAAGAAACAGCCTATTTATTTCTAGGAAACAATGATGTACATTATCGGCATATTCTTAAAGTCTGTTTACAAATAATCGAGTTGTAAAGGTTGTAAAATCAAATATTGCTATGTCATATATCAAATATGCGAGATACAGAGGTCCAATTTATTTTATTCGATTTATAAAGGATTCAGATTTCGAGCAGTGGAGGTTTTGGAGTTGAAGGGAAGGGAACACAATTCTTTTTTTCGAGTTTGAGAGGTTCGACTTAAAGAAGTTCTGCTGTATTTATATAAACCTTCCTTGAAAAATTATGTAACTGATGGAGAAAACCGCTTAAAAAAGTTGACGAGGAGTTAGTGGATATACAGGCAGAAGTGAAAAGCGATTTTGTTTTATACTATGTGAAGATGAGACATCAAAATTTAAAAAATAATACCAACAACGAAATGCCTTTTTTTAAACTGTTTTTTCGTTTTTTTTATTTTAGCGTAATAAGTTCTAAATTTTCTTTTTTTCTAGAAGTCATTTATGCTCAACAATATTTTATACATTAAACATAATGTCCTTGAAGAGACGTCATAATCTAAGAAACACAATTAAATAATAAATAAGCACATAAACAGTTAAAAAGTCATACATGAACATTTTTAACAATTAAGTTTGTTGATTTTTTAAATATGACAATGTCTCATTTGTATCTAAATTGTGACAAATGAAATGAATTGAACTCACAAAGTTTGACTGAAATGTGTCTTTAAATAGACATTATGATACTCTGTATGTATGAAATGTGTCTTGAGCAATATATATTAGAATATAAAGCGGGTAACACCCTCATATGTAAATCGACTCGAAACTGGAGCTTGAATAATATTACAGCTCGACAATAACAGTAATTATAAACTTAATTCTGCCTGAATAGTTTTAACGGATCCCAACAGAACTGGTCAAACAACAAACTAGAACCGTACTCGAATGTTAATGAAACAGCTCGAAAATCGTTAATAGGATTATGTTGGTAAATTGGATATTGAAGATAAGCCTCGCTAAGTTAGTGGTGGACACGCCAAGTGGCGTGATTAACAGTTACTAAGGGGCGAGGATCATTAAAACTAGCTCAACTGCACGATGTCACTTGCGTTTCTCCTACATTCTCCTACAGTAGAATTAGGATATGTCTACAAAAAAGCGTATTTATTTATGTTCACCTTGGTCTTAAAATTTCACATTGTGTTGTGTCAAGCACAATAGCTATAGCTAACTATATTGATTGCCTTAAGATTCAGTGGCAAGCGCAGTCACATACTACGATTAAGGCTCCCATTGCCGCAAAAGGTCGAAAGTGGGGTGTAAAAGAAACAACTTTTCGTTGGTATTTATTGATCAATAATATACCAAAAAACGTATGATATATTTTCACAATATGAGACGTAACGTGGTTTTTTCGTAATTTTCTATAGTTATTCACGTTTTTTTTTCACCAAATTACCTCCAAATTATTGTCATGAAATCTTTTACTCCTTCAATTTTTATTAAAACCTGATATAAAAAATATCTACTTCTTTATAAAATAGAGATAAGATGATAAATAATTTGATTTTATTATTTTTTTAAATACTACTTTATTTTATTTTCTATAAAATACTAATGCATCTGAAAAACGATCGCGTCTATGGAATCCCCGCTATCGCCCGAAAAATCTTCAAGGAGGTTGGCGTCGCTACAAGCCTTTTTTATTTATTTATTAAGAGTTTGTATTACAGAATAACAAGAAGCGCCACTTAAACCTAAAAAAGTTTGTGTGTGATGCAATAGCCTTTATAAAAAATTAAAACTTCTATCTAGGTATACACAGTTTATCCTTAATAGATCTTTTTTATACTTTATAAACAGTATTTTGGAATGAGTTACACTATTTAATGATGTTTAAAGGACTTTAAGGCCTCTTCCTTAAGGCAGAGTTTTAATGTATAAGCCGCGCGCAGAAGGCCGATGACTGCTTATTATTAATGTATTGTATCACTATTATTGTATATACTTATGTAAAGTATATACAATAATAAATTTATTGCAACAACTATGCATGTAACCTTTTTTTGTCAACCCTACTGACCATCGACGTGCGACATCATGAGGATATCGGCAAACCTTCTGCGCTTAAACAAGCTAAACAATTTCCAATATTAAATAGTTCCACTTAGATTAGGAGGAAGCAGACCGCTTAGCCAAGGCATCTTTTACAGTTTTGAATGTTTGTCAAAATATAAAGAAAGTATTTATAAGGAATGGAAAGAGTACTTTGATTTTGCGTCAAGAGAAAAGGGCATATGGTATAGAACATTGCAAAGCGAGCCTCCTCGTATTCCCTGGTTTGCTAATACTAGCTATGAAAGACGGCTTTGTGTCCTAGCTCATAGATTGCGCTCCGGTCACATTTCACAAAATAAATTCTATCATCTTGTGGGAAGGAGCAATACTCCAAATTGTCTGCAATGCGACATAGTGGAAGACGTACAGCCTTTGATAGTGGAATATGTTCGGATCAGAGACGGCAGGAAAGGGCTGGTGGATGCTCTGGGAATTAATTTGATGGACGTGGGTGTTTTCCAGAGCATTTTGTCGCGGCTACAGTCTGCTGCGGCTCTTTTAATTTGTAAGATAGTGAAACCATTTATATAAATGTCTGTAATTGTATGATTAGAGTAAGATGGGGCTGACATGGTGACATCATCACTAAAAGCTCCTAAATAAATAAGATAATAAAAAAAACTTAGATTAGTTTAAGTCGTAACTTCTGTCGGGCGTCCCGAGATGCACACTTTTCTTTTTTATTTCTGGAGTTGTCTGGAAGAGACGCTTTCTAGCGATAAGACCGCTCTTGGTACATAAATAGGTATAGCCTTAGTCTGTAAGTTCGTTTTTTGTATTGGTGTACAATAAAGTGTTATCTATCTATCTATCTATAATTTTTGTTTGAAAACAGTTTTTTTAGCCAGACAATTTTAGCTTATTTTCATTACGTTTCAGATATATACCTAGCCTAGCGAGTAAATGTTATAGCTACTCTGTCAATCGTATTGTCCAAGGGTCCGTGATAAGTCCTAGGGAGAACTGATTAAGCCTGGCTTAGCTCCAGAATGTTTGCTTCCCTAGCGTACGTGCGGGTGACCCAAATCGGCTTTGTATATTTAGGTCAACGCAACGTCGCCACTGGTTTCAAATTATTCAATTTCTTAGTTTTTTCTTTTAATTCGCTAAGTCATTTTCGTTGCGAACTCGAAAATGGTATGGAAAATAATCTATACATAATTAAGCTGACTAGTTCATTTGTGTGTTTTGATTAGTTAACTTTCAGTATTTCTAAAAATTACATATGTCTTAAATATTTTAAACACACTTCTTTAAAAGTAGAAATCTTTTGAAGATATTTCTAATTTGTATTCAACGCATTTAACTGGCATAATGTTTCTGCGACGAATGCGTTAGTGCCAGGAACCTACTTACAGCTTTAATAAATAACTCGTTAACATTTAACTACATTTATGTATAATGTATATACATGACATATCTGTCAATGTTTAATGTCATTAACAATTTCGCATATCAAATAAAGCATATATATCCTTGTATAATACTAAATTCAAATTCAAAGTTGCGGAAGAAGCTTATTTGAGCTACATATATAACATCATCATAAAACCTAAAGTAGCGGAGGAGTAAATTAAAGCATGTAAAACCTTACTACGTAGATATTTAGTCTATCTATCTATCATTTAAGAGGTATGCTCTTGTCGGTGGAGCCTTCTCCAATCTTCTCTATTATGGGCCAGTTGTTTTACTTCTATGTAAGACACGACACCCACTTTTTCTTTTATTTGATCCATGAATGCTCGCCTTGGTCTTCCCTTCCCTCTCCTTGCTTCCACTTTGCCTTCGAGTAACGTGCATAAGAAGGTGTCGTGTCCTAACAAATGGCAAAATATCTTCCTCCTTCTTTCCTCCAGAGTTTTTAAAGTTGTTAAAATTAAATATTTAGTACAAGTAGCGAAATAATGTTGATAATTAAAAGACAAAAGAAAAACCTTTCTTTTTACATAGCAAGGACGAACCGATTTTTTAAAAAATATTTTCAACTTTTTCCACATCATAAACTTTGTAATATACGGAGATAGAATACATGTTTTAAAATATTAAAGCAAACCACATAAAGCAAGCCGCATGAGAATAGTTCGCGCTGCAACAACACGCGTAACTTTTGCACTGAATCATATGAAATCCTCTAAAAGCAAAGCATAACCAAAGTGTGATTATTATTTCCCAGCGCATGAAAACAAATTAAAATGCTTTGATGGCGACGTAAACAAAGCTAAACCAGATCGTTCAGGCATTGTATTGAATAATTAAAAGGGCTGAACTCAGAATAAAGGCGGGGCACACGTCCAATCTGGTACTAATAGATGGGCCGATGGTCCAATAGAAATGCCTCTACGAATACATACTTAATTTTTATTTCTAAATAGCGTATTAAACAAATTTTGTGGCTTATCTTTATCCTTTGCTAATAATAATCCTCAACGTTTCTACTTCAATTTTATGAAATCTTTAAGTGACCTAAAATGCACTTAAGTTTTATCTTTATCTTACGAGTTGTTGTAATTTTTTTTATTTATAACCGATATTTAAAATTGTTACCGTTGATTTGTTGCTGATTCGAATTTGTTTACAAAACATAACGAGAAAAAAGTTGTTTTATTTGGTTTTTTGTAAAATTACTGGTTGTCTCTTATAGCAATTGAGTAGGTGACACAGGTTACAATAAATACTACAAAATTCACATAAAAGACTGGGCGTTGAAGTACTTTGATCGTTTAACATATCATAATAAAAATTATTTTAATTAGTCTTTAAATAATAACTTTAGTACGTTATTTGACTTGTTAAAGAGATGACGTCACAATTTGCTACTCTCGTATAGAATCGAAGTAGGCTCAGCATTAAGTGACATGATACAACGTATCTCTTTTTAATTGGCTGTCAAGTAATGCGATTACAGGTCTCGATATTTACTCTTACACAGGCTGTAATCGTAGGAAATTGATTACATCCCACCGATATTTTTCGAAGTAAATGAAATCAACAATTAATCCGAAATTTCTGGAAGTGGAAACAAAACTTTTACCCCGGATTATTTTACCAAAGGCAAACAACTGAAAGTTTTCCTATTCAACCAACAATTAAGGGTTAACGAGGCTAGCTAACGCTAATTGGATTTTCATATTAATTAATTTGAACTAAGGCAAATAATGATATGAAGGACACTTATCATTCCCAAAACTTCAGCTCTAATCAATTTCCATCAAAGCATTAATTTGTCGACGCTCGTATGAAGGGCTCTTACCGATTCCATAAATGAGATTTTGATTTAATAGGAATAAGGATATTTTTAAAATATCTTCTTGGATATAATTATTTAATTTATTATAACCCTCAGTGAAAATGGTTCCTTTGTGCAGTTTGCTGTCGAGGCGCTTGGACCGCGAGGTCTCGAGGTCATGAGCCTCTAGAAAGAACTATGAAACAACTTATGAACTCTTTAGGTGATCAGAGTGCTGGTGCCTACCTCGGATAACGGATCAATATGGCAATCCAGCGAGTAAACGTAGCCAGCGTTCTGGACACCTTACTTACTCATAGAAAGTTGGTGAATTAAGTTCAGTATTCTATTTATAGTCTTAAGGCATTATATGTAGGATACAATATAACTAGGTTAAGTTTGCTTTTATTGTATGTATTAGTTTGTAATATCTTGGTTTAATAAAGAATAATATTCATCTTAAATATAATATAAGCCCTATATAACTTTTATAAATTATAGTCCGTTATATTCGAACAGCCGACATATTGTACAATCGAACCAACTGAATTATGACCCACTTTGCTAATAATTCCTTTAAAACCGTCAAAATAGTAAGGTTTATCGTGTGTGTTGCACTTGGGACGTTTTAAACATTAATAAAAATGCGTCACTAGGCTCAGAGAACTACGCAATTTTAAACATTGTTATCATTGTACTAGATATGTTTTAGATAAAACAGTAATGATTTGAAATAATTTGAATCTCGAACTGAAATCTGTCTTATAATTCTAACTCTTTTCAGTATAGAAAAAATATTATAATTTTAAAAATAAAATGTCATTCTGAAAGTATATCAGAAGTCAAGTAAAGTCAATGAAAAAAAAAATTAGAATTCAATATCTAAAAATTAAATACTTATTTAAATTGTATAATGGCTAGTCTCGCAGAACAAAGAGCTTGGATTGTAGTGCTCAGTGAGGAAGGCTATGGCATTCGAGAAATATCACGAGTGTTAAATAAGTCGGAACGCAGTGAGAACATGGATCAGACGGCAAGCTGAAGAGAGCATTCTTGAAGATAGACGAAAACATAATCATGGCGTTCGTTGAATAACAAACCAACAAAACACAGATATGCAACACCATTATGAAGAACATCTTTTTTCTCGTACCCAATATATCACGGCACGTTACGACGTTTGTTTACAAACTATAAGAAATCATTTACACCGTATTGGACTGCATTACCAACATTATGCTAAGAAAGTACACTTAACGAATGCACACAAAACTGCAAGATTAAATTTTCCAGGTAATTATTTAGACTTTGACTGGACTAATACCATATTTTCAGATGAAAAATCATTTAGATCTTCTCAACATGGTCGCTTAACTTTGTGGCGTTATAACAATACGCGATACACAGAGGATCATGTAGTGCCTAATCAATTATCTGGTCGAATTTCAGCTAACATGTGGGCCTGGATGGGTACCGGAGCTATAGTTGAACTTGTCCAAATTTCTCCTCGTCAAAGCGCATTAAACTATGTCGATTTGTTGGAAGAATCAATGTTACCGACAGTGCGAAAAGTGTACCCACTTGAAGAAGTCCCTGTATTCTCCTACGTTCACGAATATTGTCGAGTACATACCGCCAGAATCGTCTTGAATTGGTTTACCCAGCATGAAGATGAAATTACTCTCATTCCATGGCCATCTAGGTCACCAGACCTCAACCCAATAGAAAATTTATGGGGTTTGATGGTTCAAATGTGGGATAACAGAAACGAGAGGACAAAGGAAGCAATTGAGCAGCACTGTAATGAAATTTGGAATTATATGAGGGGAACCGACATCTGCAATCGTCTAATCGGGTCGATGCATAATCAACTATTAGACGTCATTGAAAACAACGGTGCTTACACCCGGTTTTTCGTTTATGTAGGGTAAAATGGGTGCCATTTCTAACTATGAAATAAAACCAATTAATAAAATTATCAGAATAAGTTACTATTTTTAAATTCTTCCACATTAATGTTGTTAATGTTTTATTTTCTTGTGTATTTCTGCAACCTAACATATAACGATAACCCTAATATCAAAGGTTGCTTATATAGAGGTTTGGCCTTGTCACCTTTGGCTGGTCGATTTATGGCCGGTTCCAATATCTTACTATTCACCCCCCTGCCTTACTGTAGGTTGAATTTTGACATTACTTGTATAGAGATTACGTCAAATTTTGAGCGTTAGTAAGGCAAATAAACGGTCGGTAAGATATAGGAACCGGCCCTTAATGCAATATACTTAGTATTAGCATTTGTCAGATGTTACACATGAGTATAGTCGGGTCTCTCCGACTGTTTAATACAACGTATTCAGTAACTGTCAATATCTAATAAAATGATAACAAGTTCGTTACCAAGGAAATATACGTTCAGGCGAATTTATACCTAATTGTATTTCACACCTGTAGGAAAATTACCTTATGGTGGATCATGATTCAAATGGCTCGATCGTACAATAAATTCTAAACTATTGTATCCATAGCCGGAGGTAAAGCCATTTGCCTGTTTTGATGGCTACCAACCCTGGTCTAGATTATGCCATCTTAACCACCCAGATTTGTGTTGCAACGTTAGTGGCTAGGTTCTAGTGCCCCCTTCGAGTTACTAGGTGTTGCAAATGGTTATAGACGATGGTAGTTACTTTACATCAGGTGGGCCGAGCGGCCTTTCTGTTGTACTCTAGTAATAAATATATATACAAGTGTAGATATATAGCCAAAAATAGCTTATTAGAAACATGGACCATTCGACATATTAATGTAGGTACATATTGGGTTTTAAACTTAAGCTTTACCTGTAATACAGCAACGAAACCAACGCATGAAGTATTAAATTCACTAGGTGGTAACCGGCTGGCTGGAGCCCGTGGACTGCGTAGTTCCATCTGAATGTTAGAACCGTTAGGGGACGGTACGATTTGTGAGACTGTTCCTGAAACAATAATAGATCCATTAATAATAATAAACCATTGTGACAAAAACGGGATCCTTATAGAATCATTAGGTTTCTCTGTCTGTATTTGTAGGTTACAAACATTATTCTCAGAAACGGCTGGGTCTATAAATTTATAGTTATACATATGTGCCTGTATATTGCCAAAAGTAACCAGAAAGGCAGATTTACCAGATTGAAAGTAGGTATCATCGCTCTTGGTAGTTTGTAATACCAGAGACGTTGCTAACATCTACCTCAAAAAAAAAACTAGTGCTTTTCTTGTTTGACGATTAAAAATCCGATTACGGACTTGTCCCCAGTTCGTGGGTCTTGCCGGCCTGGCCCTAACCTGGTAGAGGTAGGTTGTCATTGCCGGAATTCCAATTAAAATTCCCGTATTCCTTCTATTCGCCTATAGTCAAAGCAGTGGGAAATGGCCATCACTCACTCCGCGTATAACTAAAGCCCTGCACGAACTTCATCCTTGCGAACTGTCACATCAATATCCTAGATTCATAGTACACAAGGCTTAGTAAATTAATATATAAAAAAAACATCCAAAAATACTCTACCCACTACTTAATATTTGTGTGTAGAATTTCCTCAACAACACGTTATTCCGTGGAAGCAAACCGAGACGCATTGTGATCTAAGTCGTATCGCATAAACACGGAAAACGATACAAAGTAACAGTAAGGATACCACAAAACCATATATGTATCATTTATTCAGAATGATATGGGTCGAAATATGAATGACGTAGTAAGACTCGACACAATCAGTTACGCGGCCGGATTAACAATCATATACGTGAATGTGGTTTCTAAATTGTTCCATTCAAATAGTATCAATCGGTATCATTTAATTTCACTTTGTGTTATTGCGTTTCGTCACATCTCTATCCGATAAGGGATTTGATTCAACCGACAACAATAGGCTTCGAATCACAGAGGCTTTCAAATACAGATATATACAAACTTCCAATAAACAAATTAAATACAGCTTATTGTTCGTTTATCATCAATTCTACAATAATCTGAATTTAATTAAGTTTATTTAAAAATTGATTTGATGTGGTCATCATTAAAGCGTTCTTTACGGAACCCGGAGTCCACTTTTCTAATTTATCTTTTTGCGTTGATGTGCGTACATACGTGTTAAAATTATATTTCTTGACGAAAAATATTCTATTGGCAAATCTTATTATAACTGTTATGGATATATGGATTCCAAAGAATAAGAAAGATTTAGATAAATAGAAGCGAATTACTGCCACACGCAGAGTGCTTAAGAATCGATTAACGTAAAGAGTATTGAAACCACAATTAATTAAAGGACACGCTTGCATACATTGTTGTGACCAGATTGTAAAAAGATGAGAGTGATTTTGAAATTTCTTTTTATTATGTTGATATTTTTTTTACAATTGTAGTGGGTATAAAGTGATTTTGAACGAATTAATCGTGTGGTATAAGTGTTTTGATATTATCAATTGTTTAAATTTATTTGCATAAATCGATTATAGTAATCTATAAATTATTTTATGTGTGACCTTATTTTTAAGATTTCTCGTCTTCTAGATAGAATTTAGGGAACACTTTGTTTAATAAAACCGACTTCAAAAACTAAAAAGTATAAAATAACTTAATAAAGATTTTTGACTAAGAATTTATGGTTTACTTGGCACTAACTTCAAAATGTAGAAAATTTTGTATTATTTTGTCTCTGAATAAACTAAATAAATTCTTAGTCAAAAATCTTTATTAAGTTATTTTATACATTTTGGTTTTTGAAGTCGGTTTTTTTAAAGGATTTTTTTTTATTTGATACTTTTTATTGTCTAGCTATGGGTAGGCCTACGAAAGGTGCCTCGCCTTAAAAAATATAGGTCCCAAGAAACGGGAACGGAAAATTTTCTTAAAAAATGTTCATAAAATGAAAACTACTGGGCCAAACTATGTTAATTTTTTAGGGGACTAAATGGCAACTATTCCGCATCAAACTAAAAAACAATCACGTAAATCGGATAAATCTCAGCGTAATCGGTGTACATACATTAAAAAAAATACCAATCAAATTGAGAACCTCCTCCTTTTTGAAGTCGGTTAAAAAATATAACGCCATTTTTAGGCCATATCTCAACTCATTGTATTTCTTGGGCCCAAAAGTGCCCGTCTCCTTTGTTACATTTTCGTGACTTTAAATGTCGGTAATGTTCTCGATTAAATCTTTACTGAACACCGAGTCGAATGAGAGACATTTACACAAAATACAAATCTAATGTAATCCTTACTTTGTTCGGATTCTGAGTGCAACAGTACGAAGGTATAAACTGACGTTTGAATTTATAAGCGTTCTAAGTTCGCTATAAAACCTTATTCGGAAACATAACTTGTGCATTATAATATATACGTATAACTTCGCTCACGTGAACTACTTTCACATTAACTTTACCAGACTTCTATATAAAACAGTTCCGACACACTATAACTCTTAACAGCTTGTTTGCGTAAAAGACACTATCGTAAACAAATCACTTTTTATATGGCTGCACGCACAAAAATGCGGCTGTCACGTAAACATGATTCAGATGCTTACAAAATTAGCGAATGGTACGGCAATAGGGACTCGTTCCTTCTTTAAATGAAATTCCATGTCAGGTGGCAGGCAGCCTAGTGTCGTAATGGGAGCACATTTATCACTAACAACAATATGGGTGTCCTAATAAATATCAGTTGTCACAACTTCCCGAAATCCTATTAAGGGCTTTCTACTCAGTATTTCCTCGTGATAGATAGCGTTGTATTCAATCAATTTACTTATTACTTACTTATATATAAACACACACACACACACATATATATATATACACACATATGTATATATATACACACACACATATATATATATATAATATACATATAAATATTTTTTTTTTGTAGATATACATTTATATATCTATAAAAATCAATTGCTGTTCGTTAGTGTCGCTAAAACTCGAGAACGGTTGGACTGATTTGGCTAATTTTGGTTTTGAATTATTAAAAAAAATTGATTCTGAGGCGGTACGAAGTTTGCCGGGTCAGCTAGTATATATATATATATATATATATATATATACACATATATATATATATATATATATATATATATATATATATATATATATATATATATATATAATAACAGCCAATAACTGTCCCATTGCAGGACTCGAGCCTCCCACTGTGGGGGAACGGACAGTATACCCGCCACGCTTGTCCAAGGCGACTTGGCAGGTTTGACATATCGGTTATCTCGATGTGCAGGTTGCATCACGATGTTTTCCTTCCCCGTTGTTAGCACTTGGTAATTGTAACAATATGCACATTAGGTCAGAAAACTGCCTAAGTGGTGCATGCGTTCCGAACAGGATCGAACCCGTGGCCTTCGAGTTTAGGACGCGTGCCTAGCCTAGAGCGAGAAGTGGCGTGGAGGTACTGGTATGTGATTTTTAAAAGTTTAATGAGCGCTATTTTACTGTTTTACCGACGGGAAATGTAAAACAACACGCTGAATGGATTTCAACTGTATTTACTGGTTTGTGCAATACAGTTTACTGTTAATACGTTGTGTTTTCAGTTACTCATTCTGATTAAAGTGTATTGTTTCGAAGGTGATTTTATCGCTTTTGTTGATATTTGAATCACAATTTAAAAAATAAATTATTGTTCCGTAACGAAATTTCGACGCAGTTTTGACATTTCAGCAGAAAATTAAAGTAGTAATATACCGACATTTTTGATAAGCTACGTCGGTCCACGCATAGTGAAGGGTTGACCATTTGGCTAAGGCAGCCTCAATTTTTTTATTGCCATTAGGTACTTCAAATTATTGTAACTCCTATAAGGGAACTGTAATCACATTGTTAAAGAGTAAAGTTCTTTAAATCCACTTTTTTATTGCTGGATCACAGCAGGCAGGCTGACAGGCTACCTGATGGAAAGTGGTTAGCATCGCCTATAGACATTTGCAACATTAAGGTGCTTGCTACCGATGTGTCGCTGGCGTCGATAGGGCACCGGAATTAGGCCACTGATGTCGGAACACAACTCAAAGTTGTAATAGTGGCAGACTCTATCAACGGTGGTAGCTATCCAGACGGCTGGCTACCTGGCTGTGTTGTTTTGTCGCCTCTCACGACAGGCCGCAGGAATTTGTATTCTGTCTCCGTTTCTGCGCGGATAGATAGATAGAAAGATAAATAAGAGTTTAGTAAAAATATCTCACACAAGATTATATACACTGACTGTTTTAATCCTTAGTTTAGTATGGCGACCATAAAGTAATACATTTTTAGTAATTATGCGATTTTATTACATCATTGTATAGTTGCATATCAAATATATCGTCCTTACAAATTATCTATATGATAAGTATTATGTGTTTGAACAAGGGCTGTATTTTTAATACAATATGATTTAAGTACGTTGATGGACGGACGCTAATAATGACATACATCTAATAATATTTGAGGTCGGATGACTTTAATTATGAAATTAATATGGGATTAAACGAGCCAATTTTCGAATTTTCGAGGAGGGTGTATAATTTTGTGCAAAATTAATTTAAAACCAGGAACGAATAAAAATAGCTTTATAACGTAGCGTTGAAAAGCGTATTAAATATGATATTGGGCGGATGGCATTAATTTTCTTCGTTAATTACATAGTACGTAGCTATTATTAAAAAGTATATATAAGTTTATCAGTACACGCAGTACACACGCAAGGAATGGTTCCGTTGAGGTGAGAAACTTACGCTGTTTTCGTTATTTGGCTACGGAACTATAAAAAAGCATTTACTCGAAAATACCCCACATCTCAAAAATTCGTCAACAGATATAGTTTAAACCATTCGTTTCGTTGAATGTATGTTTGAAGTTTTACAACATCGATTTTTTGTTTAAAATTTAGAGGAAATCCGGAAACTAATATCTGGCATATTAATTTCATTAAAATGTAATTAAGAAATATTGTTATGTATTTTTAAGAAGCGACTAGCGACAGCACATGATTATGTACATTGAAAAACAATTATTCAACCAATAGTTGCATATATGGCGATCAGCGAATTATGCTACTAGTAATAGCATATTTACTCGAATTGCTAAGACTAACAACACCAAATTTAGTGATATTGACTTGCTTTGTTACTCTAAGCCTGTATTCAAAAGTGTAATCCTCAAATCAATTATTGGAACAGATACCACATCATAAAAGAAAGAAAAATATATGTAAGTAACATGTTTAATCTGTTTTTATTTCAATGATATTTGGGACTTTTAACAATTATAAAATTACATATACAATCGAATACAATGCAAGAAAACTTAACTTATTTGTGTTGTACTCTACCCATAGTCCCTCAAGACTATAATTAGAATACTGAGCCCAGATCACCGTCTTCTATGGGTGAGGTGCCCAGAAGGCTGGCTACATTTCCTCGCTGAATCGCGATACTGATCTGTTGGCCGAGGTAAGCACCAGCCCTCTGATCACCTGAAGAGTCAATGAGTCGTTTCGATAAATTTTGGTAGAGGCTCATGGCCTCTGGACCCCACGGTTCAAGCGTCTCGACAGCAAAGGGCACAAACATATAACTTTCACTGAGGGTTGCATATTTGCGCCGCTTGAGTGATTCAGCTGTTTCCGCCGCCGAACCGGCTGATCTAGACGTGTTTGGGAAATGGGATGCCGCCAACGTGTCTACGCAAGTCGCATCCGACAACAAAGGCTTGCCACGCAGTCAGGGAATTAGTCATTCCGTCAGGACGCCTACCATCGTCACGTGCAATACCGTTCGGCTCCAATAAAGCCGGCACGTTGGATGTTGGCGGTGGCAAGCGCCCTCCGCCTCCTATATATATATTAATATGTTTAATTAATATATATTTTTATACTTAAATGTTATTGTATATTATGTGTGTATTTTTACATGTATCTATCAATGTATTTTATTTAGATATCTTTGTATGCATATGTGTCCGTTATCATATATTAATGTATATGTGTAAGTATATATTTCTTTCACTTATTAACTTGTATATATTTATTATATTTTTACAAAAAATTAGTTCGCTCGTTTGTTCGTAATTTAACTTGATAGAAAAGCCTGTTATTAGCCTTATATTTGTATTTTTTTGTTTGTTTTTATTATTGTAATATGCGCTGTTGGTTTTTTCAATAAATGATTGAATAAATACTACTACTACTAATTTTAAATTTTTGCGATTTCAGTACATAACTTTATAGTGCGATAGAGATTGCACGATAATGTCAACTTTCATCTTTTTAAACCTTGTAATTTCTAGCAAAATGACTGTGACATACAAAGACAAGCGGACAAAAGGACGGACGACTATAACGAGTTAATGAGGATTCCGTTTCTGATGAAATGGCTACGGAACCATAATAAAACAGGCATTGGCCTGTGAAAGGCGCGATGCGCCATTGCCGCGCTCATCAATCAACGGATGAAACAAATTGATGGTTTATGATAAATAATAGTCACCCCGACTGTGACAGCGTGTCAGTTTTGTAGCTGTGTCGTGTCGGAGGGACGGGAGAACGGTACATCATGTGGGGAGTTAATTCATTTAATTTGCGACATGTTTGTCATATAAATCGGAACTGACAACCTTGGAATCGCAAAAAGTCTCCTCATAAATACTCGTAATTTGAGGAGTGAAAGGCTGTGATAACCCCAAAAACATGTCATTACTAAACTATGTACATTTTTGTTACTTATTGCGAAACTGGCAAACAGGCAGACGGCCCAGCTCATGGAAAGTGGTTACCGTCGCTATAACGACGTTAGTAACACCAGGGGCGAAGCTAACGCGTTGGCCGCTTTTAGGATGGGATAAAGAAGATTGAATAGGGGATTGAGATAGGAGTATGGAATTGGAAGGGATTGGAATAGATGTATGGGATTGGAATAGGGGGGTGAAATTAGAATAGGAGCGTGGGATTGGAATAGGGGTATGGAAATGGAATAGGGCTATGTAATTGGAGTAGGGGTATGTGATTGGAATAGGGGTATGGGATTCGAATAGGGGTATGTAATTGGAATAGGGTTATGGGATTGGAATAGGGGTATGTGATTGGAATTGGAGTATGTGATTGGAATAGGGGTATGGATTGGAATAGGGGTATGGGATTGGAATAGGGGCGTTGGATTAGAATAGGGGCGTGGGATTGGAATAGGGGTATGGGATAGGGAAAATGAGATAAAGGGAAGAAAGTGGGCCATCGAAACTCTCTTTTATCGCACAAAACACGATTAGCTCAAAAACTAACCGTTTCAAACTGATATTCTGTGAGAGCGTGGTATCATACCGATCGAGCGGGTCCTAAGAACTGTAGTCAAGACAGTGGCTCAACCACATCAAACTTACTTTAAAAAGAAGAATTTCTATAGGTTTTAGTCGGAAACCACGTTCTTTATATATCCTTAAGTTTGAGACGACGCCGTGGCAAGTGCTTCATTCACGCAAGGACGAAAAAGGCCAGCATGGCAAGTTTATTCTGTCGAATAAGCCCTTTAGCCAGCGATGGAGGTTACAAAAGTTTGGTATTTCAAAAAGAACATGCGTAGTGTATTTTTTCGAAGAACCTAAAAGCTTCCTACAGATACAGATTCATATTAAATACAAAATACGAGAGTAGGTACTCCAAGCTTAAAATGAATAAGCAAACATTACCTTAATAGCTTGTTGAATTACATAAATATATCGTTCGATTTCAATTCTAATATAACACATAACGAAGGAATTATTTCGTTTCAGGAATACTAAGCCATCAATTAGTTATGTGGGTGGGATGTAAAACGACATTCACGAGAAATGCGAGCAGGTACTTGCCTATGTTAAAGAGATTAATTTCATGGAGATGAAAAGACAAATAGATAGTGAATGATTTTTTTTTCTTTGTTTATTGTTTTACCGTTTCTTTTATTCATCCTCTATTCTTCCCGCTCTTACACTTTTTCCTATCCTTCATTGTACGTTCGGATACACAGTTTATACAGTAATCATAAAATTTATTACATTCAGATATTTTAGAATCCTACGCGTATATAATTTTTAATAAGTCTTACCCACTATATGAACTGTTTAAAGCACAGGTGAGATTGCACTATATATTTTTGTAATATCGCCTTCTGCTCTCTCTTTGTTCATGAAAGAGGGTTTTATTTTCTTTCTTTATTCTTTAATCTTTTTTTATACTTATATCTAATACATATTTCTACTTATACATAGTTTCTTACGGTCTTATTCATAGAGAGTAAGAGTAAGTTTGAACGCTTCTTTATGGTTCTTAAAGAAGCGTTCACACTTATTCTAATTTTCTATGAATAACACCGTTACTTTCTACTAGATTTCTTACTATTTACTAACTTTTTTAATACTTGATACATTCTCTGACTATTTATGACATTTCTGACTATTTTTTAACTTATCTTACTACTTTACGCTTTCTTTTACCATCTATTACACCTTCCTATTACTTAGTTATGTATACAGATATTGATTGTTTGAAGAAGAAAATATATTTACAATCAATAGTCAATAGTGAAAGTCAAATATTTGATAATGAATAAATTGATTTTATTTGTGGTTCATTCTTTTTATTTATTTATTTTCCAGTGTTATTATTTGTTGTTATTTGATATTACAGTTGTTAATTCAAATGGTTCCGATGTTGAAACGTAGTCGTGGTAAGCCTTTGACTTCCCAAACAAAAGAAGTATTGTATACTTTGTACAAATATTTGGAAAATGAGTGCATTAACAATCCAAGCAGTATTATGACTCCCGCTCAATTAGTTGCTAAATCAACCGTTATATCATTGACTTCCATCGGAAAGGTGCTATCAGAAATTAAATGTCATTCTTCAGAACAGGGGCCGACAATTCAGTATTAAAAATGATGTTTAATATTAATATTTATTATTTTAATATTTTAATATTGTTACATACCGTCAAAGATAAGCCGCACAGCCTATTGTAAGCGCAGCTTATTGTCCTTTCTCGGATTAGAGAATCCTTTGTCTTTTGAATTTGTAGTTAAAAAAACATGCTATTGTCTTTTTACTTGTTTTATAACCATCATTAGGGTCGAACTATAATCCCTATTGTTATTGTATTCGACTTTGTGGACGTTCGCAGGTGTGCAAATTAAATTAGAAACCTTGTGTGCGCCTCTATCTCCTTTGTACTGTGTAGTTAGTATAAGACGAGGCCCGAATGAAGGGGAGGCAAGTCAAGCGATTACTACGAAGCGAGTAAGACGTTTTCTAGTACTCTCGATTAGCGATATAAACGACGGACTTTGCGCATTCGAATTGTATTGAATAGTGCAGTGTGAACTGGTTGCATCCAGTTTTATTTGTATTGGTTTTATACGTGTTTGTACAGTTGTAATAAATTCTATAGTAGTTCCAACGGCATTTTTAATTCGAGTCCTGTAGCTCGTAACAATATTATTAATTGCATATTAAGTACCTGCCTAAAAAATAATATATAAAAAGTATTAGTTTATTTATTTATGTGCTAACCGTACACACCGGCAGGTACAGGAACGGAGAAAGAATACAATTTTCTGCGGCGGGCGGCCTGTCGTAAGGGGTGACAAAACAACCAACAGCCAGGTGTTTTGGCATTAGTGGCCAGGCTTCAGTCTGCCTTTAAAGAGAAGCAGAGCATTGGTAGCACCTTTGGTGTTACAAATGCCCTTGGCGATGGTAACCGCTTTTCATCAGGTGGGCTGTCTGCTAAACTCAGGCAAAATATAAAAAAGGTGTGTCTTTACCCTAAGACGTAAATATTACTTTAAAATTTCTTTAGAAAACAATTTGTTTATCTTATTTACAAGAATCAATCGATGTTTCGAAACCCACGTAGAACTGTAGGCTGTATTATTCTAAATGTGCCGTGGGTAATATTTCTGCAAGTACGCAAACAAATAACGTAGGTCTTATCAAGAACATCTTTTCAATATTGTACATTTTATATTAGTCTGCCTTAGAAATAATGTATTGCCGTAAAAATAGATAATGTCCTCCCCAGGAAGGCATAATAGATTGGAAGTTTTTCTGTTGGGAATAAGACAGCTGTCTAAACCTTGTTTTTAGGCTTTTTTAGTTGTTTTCATGGCCTGTAATTGACAGATTTTTATTAAACTAAGACTATATAATATTTGTATTGATTGTTATGACTCATCAACAGGTTTTAATTTAGGTATGTTTTTTGGCATATTAGCCCGATCGAACATGTGTACAGGACGATAAAACTTCTATCTATGACATTGGTGGTGCTGTTGAACCGGTTACCCTTCAAACAAAAGAATAATAACTTTTAAAACGTAAATAATGTTGCTGTACTTAAATATAATTAAAAACTTACGTTTGCCAAAGTCGCAATCTCTATAATGGTAGTATTTATAATACTAGTGCAGTAAGTTCGTTTTTATAAACGAGTAGAGGAATATAAGCCCGAGAAGAAGTTGAGGACTTACCATAGTCACGAGATTGGCAAACCCATTAACCAGTTGTGTGTCATACAACGTTTTTCAACAGATTTGCGAGACAACAGTACAATACAATAGGTAACGATAAAAACATAAACATCTGTCGGAAAGTCAAAACAATCGTTCACGTTTCTAATATAAAAATGGCGCCACATGCGCGTGGTGAAAATTAGAACTATATATTTCGTATCATTTGCTTTATAGATTTAAAGTGAGACAAATGTATGCGCTATATAAAGCGCTTCCAAAGACGTTCAATTATTCAGCTTATTTAGTCTCGCAATGTGAAACTTCTTGGTGAAATGTTATATCTTTTTAGATACTTAGCTGAGAGTACCTATTTACTGCACGTTCCATTGTGTGGTGCGTAAATTTTAATTTTCGGACAATGTATACAGACTTCTTAAATGCTTTTTTGAGAAAATGTGTTAAAAATAATTTACATCATATATTATAAAACTATTAACAAATAAAAATGCCAATGCTAAAATATCTTCCTATACTTTGAATACCGCAGATGAATATAGAATACGGACAATGCAATAGTTCCGGTGAGGGATAGAAGGCTAATCTAGCGAAGCCACATGAAACGTTAAATTTAAAAATAATTTGTTAAATTTGTATGTTGTTAAATTCAATAGTTTTTATTCAAATTAAGTTTCACGGGAGCACATTTTTTGAGGTCATTAATTAATTAAACCTTAAGATAACTCTCTACTCTATATACACCGCTACGCAACCTGTTTACATTGTTTCAAAGTTAAGAAGCGGCAATAAATTCCCCATTATCAGGTCTAGCTAAGTATACATATACTTAGTGTCCTTTATTATGTATTGTGTTAATTAAGCACGACCTGATTAAGCGTACATGAAAGCTTTTGAGACAAATTATTCCACTCTTCCAAGCAATTGGGCTGCGATACATCCGTCAATAGTCTAAAAGACGCTTGTTCGCTGAGTCGTGCAAATATAACTAGGAACGTCTCATTGGCTTATTCCTTTTATAGGCCGTTTGTAGTTGCGTATTATGTTTAAATCATGAAAGAATTTTAGGGGACTATCTTCCTATAAAAAACACAATCCTAAAAATCTAATATGTTATGTCGCGATTAAACAGTGGCTGTATAAAAAGTTCGGACATGGTTCGCATAGTTCTAAATTTTTTGACATTAGGGAATATCGTGTCCCAGGGACGAAAAAACTTGTCTTCATCCCTGTGATCAGGTAACTTCAAACGTAATTTCAGAATATGAGAAACGAAAAATATAATCTCCTTTACATAGTATAAAACAAAGCTGCTTTCCGCGTTTGTCTGTCTGTATACACTTACTCCTCTCAATCCACGTAACGGATTTTTACGCAGTTCTTCTCATCAATTACAAAATTTTTCACTGAAGGCTATATTTATAAAAATATATATTTTTTATGTAAGTCAAATAGTAATCCTAAATGAGTCGATGACCCCCAGGTGTTATTATGTTTACATGAAAGTCACTGTTTTCTTACATTTATGAATAATGTTACGAGTTACAGGACTCGAATTAAAATGCCGTTGGAATTACTATGGAATTTATTAGAACTATACAAACACGTCTAACACAGGTACAAATATAACCGGTCGCAATAAGTCCAATTGTAATGCACAATTAAATAACACGCGCAAAGTCCGTCACTATCTCGCTTACTGAATGCACACGTCTTGCTTTGATCGTGGTTCTCGCCAGACTGCCTCTTCTCCACCCCCCCCTCCACCGTTCGGTCATTGTTTCATACTAAACTGTACAATACAACAATCGACCGCGTGGACTGAAGTTTTCCAAGAACCACACCTGGCTAACGACCATCATAAAGGATTAAAATACACAATAGGCGGCTTTTCTAATTACAAATAAATAGCTCATCCTGAACAAAAGAAATCTAAATGCGGACAGGTAATAACATTGTAATAAACTGTGCTTTATGGCCGGCAGGTGTGCATTCACTTTTATAGGCGTGCTTCGTGGAGTTTTGGCTAAGTTGTAACAATAAGTTCTAACTATTTTTGTGGGATTTTTATTTTATTAAAACCACATACGTCTCACTCGGAAAATGTCTATTTTTACTCTCTTTTAATCTCATGTGGACTGTATTCACACAACATTGCTATTTCACCAAAGATAATAAAAAACATAGA
The DNA here is from genome assembly GCA_039645545.1 of Dendrolimus houi. NCBI lineage: Eukaryota > Metazoa > Arthropoda > Insecta > Lepidoptera > Lasiocampidae > Dendrolimus > Dendrolimus houi. The sequence continues at coordinate 18,929,208 of CM077119.1, read as the reverse complement.
AAACATATCAAACACACCGGCCCACCAAGAACATACAATGTTCTTCACTCAGTTCAAAAAATATTTTTTTTACACATAGATATTAATATACTCATAGATAGATTAACACAACACAAATAATTAAACACTCTTAGAATTAAAAGCTGACTGATAAGAAACTTATGTTCACTTAATATATAATTCTTATTTATCCGCTCACCGTAACATATGTAAATTAGTTGCACAGAAATTTCCTTAGAATTTTACTTACAAGAGAACTCTAAACAGTTTTATGTATTATTAATTAGGAAATTAAACTTTATATTAAGTTCACGGCAACTTTGAAATCAAAAACACATAAAAATATAAATGTTAACTCCAAATTCATCAAATACTTGAAAGTTTAAATACGTTTCAATTAAACATTCATAACTTCAAAATAATTATTAAAATATTTTGAAGTTATAAATATTTTAGTATAACTATGAAAATAAGCTTATTAAGTCATGTAGTTTATGGCGAAGCCGAATACATTGATACCTATCAAATAACATCCCGCTACTTTTTGCCCAAACAAAGGTACTAAGAAAATTTGGCGTGACAAGGACCTCTTTCTCCGTATAATATTGTAGGTGTCAAAAGGTTCAGTCACGTAATGATGTGTCAGTTTTGCGCCACTCCCTGCGACGGCGACTGACTCCAAAGAAAATTGGATTCCCTTATTGATAACAAGAGGAAAATGTCAAAGGATTGTGTACCGTTTTGTTCGGGTGAAAGCCTAAAGACCTGTTCTTGGCGTTTTCTAGGTTATATTACAAGATATAAAAGCCTTAAGTGACATCGCGAAAAAGGTTGCGTGATAGATTGAGATGTCATACTTGATTTTCGTGATACATTATAGGACTCAACGCGTGATAACACAAGGATTTATGATGAGTAGTGACTTTAGTATTAGACGTACGTTTTTGTTTATATAAACTGTATATCTAAATATTGTCATTTGACGCTCTTTCACGAGATATGTTTATAATTTAATTTCTAGTTTTTAGTCGTGAGAAACCAATTGTTTTGCTATGCCTATTTGTTTACTTTGTGTTTAATATTTGTAATTAGAAAAGCCGCCTATTGTGTATTGTATTCCTTTATGGTAGGCAGTGGCCAGGTATGATCCTTGAAAACCATTGTTTATCCGGTCGTGACATATTTTAAGCTGAGTATAAAGGAATGCCCGAACGGAGAGATCGGCAGTCAAGCGACGATTACGATACGAGCAAGACGTATACATTCGATAAGCTATACAGTGACGGATTTTGCGCGTGTTATTGAATTGTGCAGTTTGTACTGGTTATGCCCAGTTATATTTGTACCTGTGTTATACGTGTTTGTGTAGTTCTAATAAATTCTATAGTAATTCCAACGGCATTTTAATTCGAGTCCCGCACTCGTAAAAATATTACGTATATATACGTACTTTTATTACAATGTTTGATCATCGGTCTATATCGAAGATAATTCGACACTTTTATAGGTCATTGTGGCTAAACAAAAAGTATAAAACATTCACAAACTAAACTATACTTAATTTTGTACCTACTTAAAAAAATAGTTATTTGTTTAGCGCTAAACACAGCGTAGATATACAAGATTACAAATAAAATACCTCGTACATCTCATTGACGGGATGATATTAAGATGAAATTCGTGCTAACAAGTCATTGGGTGGACTTTTCACTAGGGATATCATAGAAATGTACTTTGTCCAATATATTGGCGAAGTACAAGGCTTTTAAGATGCAAGACGTACAATTATAAAGTAAGTTGAGGCTGACATAATGACGTGTTACCCTTTGATTATAATGTTTTACTTCATGTAATATGAAGCTTAGCGTAGGTATATTACATTTAATAATATATACAAGCATCAATAGTTCCTTTCACTTTCGTTGCGCTATATTCAATTAAACAGATTTTACAATCTAATAAGTATATAGTAGTAAGATATAAAACAGAGATGAGATGAGAGATGCCTGATGTTTCATTTGGATCATATTGTATACTAGCTTCTGTCTGCGACTTCGTCCACGTGGAATAGTAAAAAAAGTAAGTTAAAAAAACCCCCCCGATTTTGAAACATTCTTCATTGGTGCTCCGCTCCTATTGATCTTAGCGTGATTATATATAGCCTTATAGCCTTCCTCGATAAATGGGCTATCTAACACTTTAAGAATTTTTCAAATCAGTTCCTGAGATTAGCACGTTCAATCAAACAAACTCTTCAGCTTTATATATTAGTATAAGATGAAATTATTACTTTTATTTGGTACTAGTATAATGGTATTACGTCTCTTTTCTTATACGGTGTTTCACGCTCAAGTAAAAAGTAAGAAAATAGCATATTCTCGTATATAGGTCAAAAGAAAACCAGTTGACTCGTATCCTTACATCCAAAATAGAAACCGATTTGTATTGTTCGGAGTGCAGGGTATTGTTGAAATGTGCCCCCTCGGGACCAGTGCGATGAAACTTTTTTCATTTAGTGCAAAAAAACATTTGAAACACGTGGAGTTAAGGGTCTGATTCCTCAATAGCTTTTGTTATTCGGTGTGATTGCGCGTATTTGCAGTTGATACAGTTATATTAAGTCTAAGCATAAATCCTTTGTGAATCTCTATAATTATATAAAATTAAAATGCCGTGTCTGTACATTGAAGCTATTTAAGACAAAAAAAACAACTGGAATAAATTATATTGTTACGAGTTACGGGACTCGAATTAAAATGCCGTTGGAATTACTATAGAATTTATTAGAACTATACAAACACGTATGAAACAAGTATAAATATAACTATACACTACTAGTACAAACTGCACAATTCAATAAGACGCCTAAAGTCCGTCACTATATCGCTTATCGAATGTACGTCTTGCTCGTATCGTAATCCTCGCTTGACCTCCCCACCCCTTCGTTCGGGCATTGTTTTATACTAAACGGTGCAATATGTCTACCTCATCGCGTGCACCCGATTTCCCGGAATCACACCTGGCCACTGCCTACCAGAACAGATTACAATACACAATAGGCGGCTTTTCTAATTACAAATATTAAATACAAAGAAAACAAAAGAAGTGCAAATGCGGGCGGGCGGTAGTAACACTTGGGGTTTATGACCGCAGGTGTTCATTCGCATTTGTTGTTGTGCTTCATGGAATTTTGGCTAAGTTGTAACAATATAAACGATGGAGAACACAATGTATTTTTTTTAGATTGCTTTTTTGTTTGTTCGGCATTCACGTAAAAATTAATAGGCCGATTTCTATGCGGTTTTCGCAGATCGACAGCAAAGTCTTACGACTTAAAATCTGCGCTACTTTTTATCTTGGGAATCCCGCAGGAATTTTATCTGGGAATGATTTATAAAATGGCTAGATAAACAAAAAATCGAATTCAGATGTGATTTGTCAATAATCGATAGCAAATTTTGTGTAATAAAATGTATGATATCTTTTTCCAAGCGGTTCGCACGGGAATTTTCTCGGCAGCGATTTGTAGTTGTTTGAGTGGATAAAAATTAGCTTATGCCGACACAGTTTTTATTAAAACGATAGCTTACATACTTTTTTAAATTCTGCGGTACTTTGTGTCCCGGGAATCCCGTAGGAATTTTAAGTCAAGCGTGAATGGAGTAGCGGACATATCTAAATAGATATATTACTTACAAAGTAATATATCTATTTAGAAAAGTATAATTAAATTTTTTACATCAAATCGCTATCGGCGGGGAGCATTCAAAATGCTGGACGCAGTGCCAGATTAGATGGTAATGCTGATAAGAATATAATTAAAATCCAGAATGAAATATGAAAAGAACCTATAGAAAACATAGTAGGTACATTAGATATCAGACAAAAATAATACACGTCCTCAACTCGCTATGTTTATCTCCATCTCTAAAGAAATTCTAATAAAATAAGTTTCAAGAAAATCATCACATATGAACTATGTTAATCTCCTTTAGCGAAGAACAAAAATCTAACTTTTTGATGCATTCGTACAGCTTCAGCTCTAAAATCATTTGTTACAAAAAATATAGGTAAATTAGCTTCGAGAAGTTTTTGTGTTTGTAGTAGTAGTTGTATATTTACAGGAATTCTAAACTTGAAATTTAAAATTCCTTGTACAATCAGCAAAAAGAGGTTCGTTATATTTTGAAGATGAATATATATTTACAATCAAAAGTCAATGGTGAAAGCCAAATAAATAATTATTATTTACATTGCTAATTGTTGTGAGGTCCATTTGGTTTTAGTTTGATAATTAATTAATTAATTGATTTTATTTGTGGTCCATTCTTGTTATTTATTGTTCAGTGTTATTATTTGTTGCTAATTGTTGTTATTTGATATTAAATTTGTTAATTAAAAACAGTTTTGATGTTGAAACAAGGTAAGCTTTTCATTTCCCAAACTAAAGCAATTTTATACAAATAATTTGTACAAATATTTCGAAAATTAGTACAATAGCAATCCGAGCAGTATTGTGACTCTCGCTCAATTAGTTGCTAAATCAACCGGAATATCCTTGACTTCATTCGGATAAGTGCTATCAGAAAGCAAATATCATTCTTCAGAACAGGGACCAACAATTTAGTATTAAAAATGATGTCTAATATTAATATTTATTATTTTAATATGGTTTAATATTATGAGTTTCATATTAAGTACCTGTGCATAAAAATATATAAAAAGTGTAAATTATTTTTTTATGTGCTTACCGTACTACTACTACACCCTCAGAAACGTCTCGAAGCTAATTTACCCGTACTTCATTATCTTTCAGAAAAATGCCGTAACAAATATTATATTATAAATGATTACTATTTATCAAGTAAAATATATCTAATTGGTAGGTATATAATTATTTTTAAAATTTAAGTACAGTCGCGGTATGAAAAGGTTCACCAGTTTTCAAATTCATTCATTTAACGTTCCACGAGTACATATTGCCTTTTCAAACTAAGTCACAGAACGGACTATTCCAGAAAAAATATGTTTAACTGTGTGACAATAAAGTTTAAAATTACTTAGATCAAAGTTATTTGATTTTCTATCTTGTGTAAAAAGATTATAGACGTAAAACTTTTTTGTTGGTTTTAATATTTATGATAATCGTAGTGATTATGTCCTCTTTATTTCTGATAATTAAAACTGTTGTTAATCTTAGTGTCTATCATTGTCAACATTGCAATTTTTTAAACGTAACATTTGTTAAAATATTGCCGGTACTGTTCCATGTACTCGTGTAAGTAAAAATCGACTTCAAGGTGACGAATCTTTTCATACCACGACTGTACACCAAAATATATGCACCACCTACAGAACCTAAGAATATCCTATAAGTTAAGTTCCCTGGAAGAGATCGCTTTAATCAAAGGTCGGCTATTGTTTTGCCTAAAAATATTGTAAATAATGTATTGTGTCTGTTATTTTAGCAACCAATAAAGTGTTATCTGTTTATCTACTCGTATTTATCTAAGTGTTATCTTCACAGACAACACGAAGAATAAAAAAAATCACAGAATAGCAGCGTATATTATTGTTGGACTTGACTTTATGTTGTTGGTCCGAAGACCTCACAACTTTACCGGGGTTTTCGGGGCGAGTGCCTTTGCGAAGCGAAGGCGCTCGAGCCCGGGAGGCAACTTGCTCGAGGGGGCTCCCTAGGGAGTTTCACCTCGGCTGGACTGTTGCCATGAGAGGGGGATGAATCTAATGATGCCCACCATAAGGCAACACAATGCACTAATTGAGAGCGGGCGACGGGTAATATAAAGCCCGAGAGGAAGGATCCCGGCGGACCGGGATCGGCGGTTCGCGGTGGCCTATACTATCTTACTGCCGTTTCGCAACGTGTTATGGCTGGGAGAGAAGAAACGGCGAAAGAAACTTCCCAGCAATACGCCTAGTCTATCCTATGGGGGGGCTGTGTCTCCTGGCGTCCCTCGCAGGGACGTGGAGAGATCGTGATTGGCGGCGTCGACGCCGCCGTCTGTGTCTGTCTGTCGGTGCCTGCCAGCCTGCCGTCCTAACCGCGGGCGGGCTGATCCGAGCCAGCCGTTTTGTGATATCGTCGACCTTGTCCATGAGGATGTTACGCGGTCGTCGCACGAGAGCCTTTCGTCGAGGCTTATAATCCGACGCGGACACGACGAGGGGATTTCGATGGTGCGGCGCTAGATCGAAATACTTACGCGAGAGCGACGTAATGTAGTTTTTGATGGAGGGAAGCTCCAGATCGCGGTGGATGTCGACGTTACGCATATAGAGGGGAGCACCGACGGCTCTGCGCATGAATTTATTCTGAACGATTTGCAGTTTCTTTAAAAGGGCAGGCTTGGCATGGCCGAATACCACACTCGCGTATGTCATGATCGGGCGGATGCATGTTTTATATAGAGTAAGCTTGTGTCTGAGGACATTTTGCTTCGTTTATCTATCATGGGTGCTAGACGACCCATCACAAATCGCGCTCTATTCCGGACTATAGTGATATGCTCGTTGAAGCGCAAGTTCTGATCTAGGGTGACACCCAGATATTTGGTGTACTTTGCCCAGGGGATCTCTTGTTCGTAGAGCGAGATGGCTTTTAAGCGAAGGCAAGCGCGTTTGGGAGAGCGAAGCGTGCCCGGGGAAAAGAACATTGCTGCGCTTTTCTCCGGGTTTACCTCTATCCTCCATTTGCGAAACCATTCGCCTAGCTCTGTTACAGCTACCTGTAGCCGGACGCAAGCCATTTGTCGGTTGTGATCTGATGTATAGAGTGCGGTGTCATCCGCGAAGAGGGCCAACTCTACATCTGGAGTTTTTGGGAAGTCGCTGGTGTACAGCGTGAAGAGTAGTGGAGATAGTGCCGAGCCCTGTGGTACACCGGCTGTGAGTGGGTGAGGGGACGAGCGTGTTCCCTCCACTCGAAAACGGAAGCTACGGCCTAGGAGGAAGTCTCGCAAGATGAGCACGAGTTTGTCTGGTACACCGAACTGGTACAGCTTGTAAATCAAACCGTTATGCCAGACCTTGTCGAAGGCCTTAGCTACGTCAAGGAACAGTGCGGCTGTTCCTATAGGGCGACGAGGGCGATGGGCAAAGTGAGATAGTATGTGCTCCGTGATGCGGTGCACCTGTTGGACGCATGAGTGTCTGGCACGGAATCCAAACTGCTCATCGGGTAGTAGATGTTTGCTGATGGCAAAATCTCTTAGTCTAGAGAGGATGACCCTCTCGTAAAGCTTGCTGAGTGCAGTAGGCTGATTGGGCGGTAGCTGGACGGTTTATTAGCCGGTTTTCCAGGCTTGTGAATACCGATGACGTCTGCTTCCTTCCAGATCGCGGGAAAGAGCAGTTTGTTATGGCGGCATTGAAGATGCTCACTAAGATTATAATCAAGTGGCCGGGGAGGAGTTTTAACACGCGATTGTTAATGCCATCGATCCCTGGGGCCTTTCGTGGTTTGAGGACTTGATCAGATCTTGCACTTCTTCCACCGTGACTGGGTCGAGTGTGGTATCCGCTGGTAAGGAGGATCTACGTTCAACCTCGGAGTCCACCTCCGTCAGGTGTGACTGGTCGACGTTTTGTGTAGTGGGGAGCATTGAAGCTCTAGACTCTGAGCAAGGCATTCGGCTTTCTCCTCATCATCGAACGCCTCGGTGTTGTCGGCTCTTTCTAGCGCGGGTATGACAGTGAGGGTATCTGATTTGAGAGCTCTAGCCAGCTTCCAGTACGCCTGGTGAGTTGGTTCGATATCTCTCAACGTTCTGTCCCAACGTTGTTCCCTGACTTCCCGGATACGTAGTTTGACCTCGCGCTCTAGTTGGCGGAGTCGGGCTCTGTTGTCTTCGGTGGGATATCTGTCGTGAGCTCTGGAGGCGGCTCTCTTTTCCCTCAGCAGTACCCTCACTTCATCCGGCAGGCATAAGTGGCGGTCATTCTCCACTGGCACCTGTCTGGACGAGTTCCGCACTGCGGATTGAAGGTGGCTGGTGAGGGCCTCGATCGCCGTCTCCGTGTCTTGGTGGGATTCGATGTGGTCCGGGATGCGGTCCAGGTCTTGTGATTCGGTTGCCTTGAGGAGGTCCCAAGTCTCAACCAGTCCACAGAGGTCCTAGTTTCAGATGTCTGGTCCGTCTGTTGTCCTAATTTGAGGATAACCGGGCGATGGTCCGAGTCTATATCGTCCATCGTTTCGATCGAATGGAACTGAAGAGTTACGCCCCTCAGTAATGCTAGATCGAGAGTGTTTGGGGTCCCCCAGTCGCGGTTGGGAGGGTATCGTGTGGGGTCATGGGAGTTATTATATCAAACAAAAGATTGTCTGATATATTTATTAGGGCTCTGCCATTGGGGTTAGTGGTATTGCAATTCCACTGTTCGTGTTTACAATTCAGATCTCCGGCTATTATAACAGCTGGGCCTAAGTTGAATAGGGCTTCTAGGTCTTTCTTAATAAGGGTTTTCTGGCACGCGAGGTATGCTGAGACTATGACTAGAGGTTGGTGGCCAGTCATTGCTAGTCTGCAGGCGGATACCTCCATACCTACTAGTGGTGGGGTGACTAGAGGCATGCAGTGTAGAGATCTTCTGAAATAGATCAGGGTGCCGCCACCACGGCCTATCCTGTCATGTCTAGTGACCCGATAGTTAGAGATCTTTGGATCTCTTTCACTCCGGTTTCAGGAAGGTCTCCTAACTAGTAGTATATCTACTTGATTGGTAACCAGGAAGTCACAGAATTGGCGTTATAAGTCGCCAGAGTCAATGAGCGTGTTTATTTCTACCTACATGCGCCATTTGTTACCGGTAACAATAATTTAACTAGGTTGTTTAGTTATAACGACCTAAGTACCTGGAGGAGGTACGCGTGATCCATTTCGATCACGAGTTGATCCCGGAGGGAGGGTTGATCAGACTCTGCAACTTGTCTTAGTTTTCGAGCCAAGAGTTGGACCTCTGCTAGGTCGAAAGGCAAGTTCTTGGCGAATTTAGTCGCCAAGGCTAAGTCCTCCGCTAAAGAGTGGTGGGGTGACGGCCCAGAAGGTGCTTTTAAAATGGGGGCGGGGGCAGGGGTTGCTTGGGGAGGGCCGGCCAAAATTGGGGCGCGCGTCCTTAGTGGAGGGAACGCTTCCGTCGTGGGAAGACCCGTCCAGTGATTTACCACTGGAGGGGGGGCCGCCACGAATGCGGGTTTGTTCGGCACTTTTCTAGTGAATAGCAGCGTGTCGGCTATGCCGTCTATATTTATGTCATTTAACTATAATATCCTAAAAAGGAACTTCGTAATCTCTTCATCTATCATGAGTACAAACGAAAGTTTCTTGTGTATATGTCATACATCGCCATTATGCTATAGGCTTTTATCTCGTAACAACAATTTGTCATTGTCTGCATTACTCAAATTAAGAGAGCGACATTATAAAATATTATTTCCTATATTTGGAAACGGGGGCCGTTTTTACAAGATTGAGTATAATACACGTATTAGGAAGAAGGACTTTGATGGATGATCTAAGTGGATCCAATTTTAAGTTTAAGAAATTTGTTTGACGACAGATATTGCCGAAATGAGATTATAAATTGTAATTTTGTTTTATTTTTATTGCTGGACAGTAGACAGGCAGACGGCCCAACTGTGATGGAAAGTGGTTACCGTCGTCAATGAACATTTGTAACTCTCGAGGTGCTGCCAATGTGATTCCGGACTCGTAGATGGGACTGGAATCTGGCCACCAATTCCCGAACACAACTTAAGGTTGTTATGGCGGCATACTCAAGACTAGGGGTGGTAGCTATCCAAACGGACAAAAGCCGTACCACATGGCTATGGGTTTTTTTGTCGCCTCTTACGACAGGCCACCTGGTCGCAGGAATTAGTTATTCTTTCTCCGTTTCTGCACGGATATAGACTTCAAATAAAAAAAATCAAATAAATATTCCGAATTAATTTTGATGAAGGTAATTTTTTGAAGATAAAAGTTAAATCTACTTCCTTTTATTTTATTATTGAGATGAAATCCGGCTTAAGACCTCCAGCGCTGTGCAATCGGCACGACTTGAATATTGTAAGACTTCATGAAGCGACCTACCCACTTTTATTTTTTTGAGGCAGGGGGCAATACATTTCGTACACTACCGGGGCCTTTACTGGGATTAGACCAAAGCAATGAGAGTTATCCACTGAAGATGGCGCAGATAACAGAGTCAATTGTCGGCTTGTGTGGAGACTCAGCAAGGTACCCCTATTAAAGATAATACCATGGGCTAATTACTCCACTAAAACCCCCTTCCTCCCATGTGCCCCGCGCTCATGGTAGGAAAAGCGTGAGACTTAGAACGTAGTTACGCCCACGCTAATTCTGCGCATCAGTGCTTGAGAATGCCCCGGGAGAGGCAAACTCACTTCGTCAACAGGGGTTTGATCCTCCGCTCCCCAGATGCTGGAGGACCCCTGTAGCGGAATTACGTGAGGAGATCTTGCGCATATCTACGTCTCCGGGGCCCCGACTGACGTCGGTACCCGCGGGACGCGGGACGCATGCGCACCTCTCTCCCTCTCTCGTTCAGCGAAGCGACCTACCCACTAAATCAGCTCCGCGTGTGTTCTTATCCGAGCTATCTCATCGTTATTTTAGAAAAATGTAACTATAAAAATCTCATTGGTAAAGAAGTATTATTATTGAGTGTTTTCTAGATGGATTCTAAAGTAAAATATATAGTAGTATGTTATTGTTACGAGTTGCGAGACTCGAATTAAAATGCCATTAGAATTACTATAGAGTTTATTAGAACTATACAAACAGGTATAACACAGGTACAAATGTAACCGAACACAACAAGTCCAAACGTAATGCAGAAGGTCGTAATTCAATAACACACGCTAAGTCCGTCACTTATTAGATTCCCGATTGTAGTACACACGTCTCGCTTCGCTCGTGGTTCTTGCTCGACTGACTCCTCCCTCAATCGGGTCATTGCTTTATACTGCACAGATGCAATATGTTTGCCCTGCAGCGTGGACCGAATTTCCTAGAATCAGCTTGTACTTTAAATCCGTAACACCTGGCTAATGATCACACTGCAATAAGTAAACAAAAGAGGACAACCATAAAACAATTTCAATGTTATTAGTTCAAATGCCGACGGGTAATAAATGTGCTTTGTTTCAGATAATGCAGGTGGGTTTTGTGTTTGTCGGGTTCTGAGTTGTAACATTATTATGGAATAAAACAAGGCGAAGTATAAGTTTTTACATTATTTATTGACGAGCCTTGTGCGGGTCATTTTTTAATGCTAACTATTGAAAATTCGTTGACATTACTAAAAAATAAATTCAAAATTTGATTAAATAAATACCTTCAATAGTATCAACACATTCAAAATTAGGTTTTGTCATAATTAAGGTGTGAAAGTATATATCTCCAATGGAATACTAAAATAGCCTCTCCATTATCTTTTTAAAAGACTAATGGAATAGTATCAAAATTTATCATAGCCTTTTATTACGGGACGTAATTTCTAGGTTATTAAGCTTGGGTGCTGAATAAGAACGTCCTAGATTCATTCCCATTGTATAGCGCAGACAGGACGTCTGGAATTCTTCTCAGGATAGCGATAATATCCATTTAAACTGTAATCGAGGCTTCAGCATAAGCAAAAAGGATATTTTTACGTAATTGGTCTGGTGCCGTGTTTTTATTCCCAATAATAAATATCGGAATTTATTCATTTAAAACAATTTTCAAAGTGAAATCTGTCATGACTAAAACTAAATTTATGAGGAAGAATAACCAGTGACGTATCTAATCATGTATGATTACGAAGTTTTTCAGTGTTAGGCCGTCGGCTCCTTTGTCTGTCTGTCGTAAGCGGCAGATTCAGATGCTCCGCCCCCAGGCTAAAATAACCGAATGATGCTTATAATGTTAAAGATTTAGGTTGTGACCGAATACGTCTTATTTAAAGCATTAAAAATAAAGCCGTTAATGAATAGCCGCATTAGTGTTTAAACATACGTTATCAGTCAATATTTAATGTCAATAATAATGCCGTGTTCCCAAAAATTGTCCTAAACCCTTGACTACATCTGCATGAAACGGCGTATATCTGTAACATTATCACAGATACCGTCATCATTAAATAAAAATAAGTATCAGTCCATATAAACCTACATCTAATCTAACTTTTTTAAGTGAATTTGAATTGATGATGTTGCGATAAAGTCACTTGCGACAAGGTTATAATGGCCAAATGCGTATTCTTACGTTAAAAATAAAGCCTACACACACGTTATCTGTCAATATTTCACGTCATTCATAACTAATAACAACATCGTATCTCAAATTACGTATTAAATCCATCGCTATAGCTACGTGAAACGGTCAATAACTATAAGATTACCCCAGATGAAACAGTAGCATAACGTTGACATTAATAGGTTCTTTATCACCTGTTTCAGCGCCTGTGGCCGATGAATATGTTCGACGTTCGGTCTCGATCTCTCTCACATAACGCGTGCGGAGGTCATCCAATGTACTACCCAAAGTCACATGCCGCGTATATACGCGGATATTGAAATAAAGCAAATCAACCGATGGTTTGCATGGCGTACAAGTTCTTGATTGATGAAAACCTGCTTTTAATATAGATAGTTGCCGAGAAGAAATATAAAATTGTAGTGTTTTGTATGATGCTTCAGAAAAATTATACAAAACTACGTACATAGACACAAAATATAAAAGAAAATACATGAAATTCTGGATGTTGATGATGATGGTTTAGCTGAGCTCGAACGTCAAGCAATGCACACATTGATAAAATCGGCCAATAAATTTCCACTTCTTACTTTTAGTATAAAGACCTTCCAGGAGCATTCAAAGTTTTATATATTTTATACATATGAAACTATTTGTATACTATTTGTCCGATGCATCATATAATACAGAATTATATCGTACTAATTCAGTCAAAACTTCGTGTTTTTCTTTAATAAATTTATTCATTTTAAAATATAGCCGTCCACCAGTAGATAGTACGCGGTGTACGTGGGAGCGGTACTCACGAGTGCCATGTGTGAGAGAGATTTTTCCTGAACATTATCATTCTGACATCGACAAAGCAGACAAAGTGACATGCCAGAAAGTGTTAGTGATTTCGCTTTATATCAACAAATAAATGTAAATAAATAGGATGGAAGATTTGTCCTTTTTGTTATTTTAATTTTTTGTTAATTGTCAATTTCTCACTATTGCCATAATGACAAGTGAGTTGTGACATTTTGCTTTTTGGAAAAAATAATTCTATTTAAACACGTTTTGAAAGTAATTCTGAGGATATTTGTATTAAAAAAAGTTTTCTGCAATATTTCAGACGCAAAAGCCATAGCAAAGAAATAATTAGTGTAAAAATATTACTTGTAAAAACATGCATAAATTATAACAAAATTGCTTTTGAATATCCACCTATAATACATGTCTTTAACCTGAGGAAATAAAGTGTGAACCCTGACTTTTTACAGTTTTTTCTATTCCTAACTTAATGTTTTAGTGTTGCCTAATGCTTGAATTTCAGTTACCCATATTGAAATAAAAAAATGTTCTTAAAAATAATATTTTTTATTCAGGTTTCCAGCTATTTTGATGATGAAAAAGATGTGGATACATATGGAAGAAATAATTGAAATCCAAAAAAATATTCAATTACCTAATTCATTTTCATAATGATGCTTTGGATTAAAAAGAGGAAGTACCTACATTTGGTGGAAACAACAGTTTTATGACAAAGATGTAAACAGAAAACAGCGAAAGAGTTTTGAATAAAGAGATTGAACTTTAAATAATTGTATTTTTTATTTTTATACAAGAGTACCGGCCCTTCCTTTAATTTTGGCTACGTATCCCGCAGCTATATTGTGCATGATGAAAACCTTTTATTCGTCTCTACCTATTTGCTAAATTTCATAAAACCGGTTTTATAGGTTCTTGCAAAAATAACAGTAGGTACCTTTAATGATTAAATTATTAATGATGTTGCATATATTAAAATACAAATTTCATTGAGTTTTGCCAGTTTTAATTATATAGTTGCTCAATCTTTCCTCAAGAAAAAGAGATTTATTAACAGTTCTGAGTCTCACATATTTAAGGTCAATTTGTACATAGGCACATTACGGGAAATAATCGGTGTGTTATGTGCTGATACACTGAGGGTCCACCTATAGGTTCGTTGGGTCCATGCAATCTGAACGACGACATTCGGCTATTTTCGCCTTCATCTGCAATCTGCGCATATGACTGCTTAGACAGACTAGCGCCTTACCTGTTGTACAGTAGAGAAGGGCGACCTATGCTTTAGCGATACAAGTTAAAGCTACCTATTAGAAAGAAAATATAAAGAACATATACAATGAATGCGTGGAGTCAGGCGCGAGCGGATCGTGGTAAAAACTCCCGCATAAGCGGCAATCTTGAAACCGGGACATGTCACATAAACTGCGAGAAAGTCGCCTACGGGTTGCGTTGCGTTTGCACCGTTGCGTTGCAACGTTGCGGTTGCTGCGTTTACGGATAGTTTTTTTTAAATTCGCGTGGACTCCCTTGCTGTTTGTCAAGGCTCTTAGTATTATCTATTAAGTTTATTATAATACAATTGTAAATAAATATATTGAAAGTACTATATTCTAATTAGGGTAAATAAAATTTTATGTATATGTTATATTTATATATGGCTAATAATAATAATTGTAGATGAAGTCTAGGTACAAGTGTTTTCTTGTAATATAATGACAGCACACGGCAATTCAGGAATAAGTCGAGGCAATGGTCATTGTTGCTCCGACTTATTCCTTATCCTGGCGTCCTCTACCACTTTAGTGCAGTATGTTTCCAGACACGACCTGGTTTCTCTTTCAGCCAGCATCTCACACAATGATGACTCCATTAACTTTATTTTCGTTGCCGATTCCAGACCGTGTCTGGCGACACCGTACTTTGGACAGTCCAGCAGTAAATGCTGGATTGTCTCCGATACATTCGGGTCACATACACATGCTGGATATTCCTTACATTTAAATCTGTAAAGGTACGCCGAGAAACCTCAGTGTCCCGTCATTGCTTGCGTTAACACAGGGGTTAATTTTAGTTTCTTTATTAACGCTCGAGCACTTATGGCATTCGGCAGGAATAATTTTGTTACTCCTGCGGTGGTTCTCTCTGTGTACCGTTTGGCCCATTTTTGTATACTTTCTTTTCGAATCTCGGCTTTTATGTGCGACAGTGGACATTGGTCATACGCTGCTATTTCCGTAGTCTGCTGCGCTGCAGATTTGGCTAGTTCATCGGCTCGCTCATTGCCGGGGACGCCGACATGAGCTTTGACCCATACAGCCGGGTTGTACACCCTCTCCCCCTAGAGATGATCTCGATTCACTCAGCACAGCTGCTTCCTCCTCTCTCCTGTCGAGTAAGCACTCAGTAGCTTGAAGAAGCGCGTACAATTCAGTCTGGAATACTGTACAAAATGACTCGAGCCTCATCTGCCTGGCGTTTACGGTTAGTTATATGGGGAAAAGATTTCTTGCAATGCCAGCCCCGGATCTTGAATTGTTTCGAGGGGGGGCAAAAACTGAAAAATGCCGCCTCCGCTCGCCTATATTTTTAACTCAATTATCATCATCATTTCAACCATCAAACGCCCACTGATACACGTGTGCGTCTGTAGTTTTTAACCTATGCCTACGCGCCCCACGAAAAGTAATTTATGTGCTTAAAGTACTGGACGTCTCAGAGGTCAAAGTTGCGCTAATGATGAGTTGCGTATTTGTCTGCGAAGTTTTAATTTGCCACCCCCCCAGATCCGGCCCTGTGCAATGTCGCCCATAGATAATACTATATATATATATATGCTTTGCCGGTCTTGAATTAGAAAGGGTAGTCTCAAGAAATACTAACCAGACGTCGTGAGAAATGATATATATAGGTATATGCCAATGGTCTCACAATAAGAGACATCGAAGACCTGCGTAATGTAGAAAATGAAGGAAAGCGAACCTCAAGCTCCGAAGCGGACGCTCCAAACGCAACCGGTATTTAATGTTAAAATGACGATGGTTTTATGCTTAGAATTAATTTTACATAGTTTATGTTAAACAAAACTAATATTTTTTAACATAATTATTAAGTTACATAAATCCTTACAAATCACGGGCTCAATAATAACATAGTTTTAGAAGCCATATAATAAACGTTACCTATAAAACAAGCAAACACGATCCTATTTTCCCAATTTATAGTGAAAATACCAAAATGTTTACATTGTTTCAAAATGAACTACTTTCTCATGATGTTGTACCCATTTTAGTTTCCCAACATGATTACGTCGAAGAAACTTATTATTTTCACTTGAAAACTTAAATTTGAAGGTGGTTTTCTTGATAACTTTAGACAATGTCAAGTTGTTTTAAGTTATTATTATTACCAAGTCTTAACCAATAAAATCCAATACTGGACGGATTTTGGTTATATAACTAGTATAAACATTTGATCAGGCCGGTCTGGAAAGTTAAGTAAATTCAAACGAGAATTAGAAATATATTTCATTTTAAATCACTTTAAGTTTATTTTATGGTTTCGCGATTTACAGAAAACGGAGCTTATAATAAATAATACTCTATTTCAACTTATAACCATTCAGCAATGTCCCAGTCAAGCAGTCGGAGATGAAATTTAGATTTATATAATGTTGTGAATATGAGAAAAATATAATTATGTAAATGATATAATACGTGTAAATGAGAAATGAAAATGTATATGTAATATGTATATTATTAGTCCATAAATGTCCCACTGCTGGGATTTAGCTAGCCTCTCAATATTTTCGGGGGGATTGGACAGTATAGCATGCCACGATTTTACCAGGCGGCTTATTGGGTTTTACACATCGGTTATCTCGATGAGCAGATTTCGTCACGAGGTATTTCTTCAGCATTAGCAAGTGGTAATTATAACAAATTTGGAAAAGCATGCACACTTAGGTAAGTGTGTATGCTTTTCTGGCTATGAGTCGAACCTGCGTCATTGGATGAAACGCAAGTGTGTTAGCAATAATATGTACATTAGCTTGTGAAAAATGTTAATGTGGTAGTAATTAAGAACGACTTTTTTGTACAACAACATTGAATAGGAAGTATCGAATGATTTTTAATATTTTTTAATGACAAATAGATTCGCGTTTGACTACGATTACGTCTGATGGCAGATGGAGCACGCTTACTTAGAAAATGCCTATTCACACGTGACTTGAAGACACCTGAACTATATTGTTCGTGAAATATGGAGTCTGATAGTGCACATCACAGCTCTGCTGTGGAAATGGAGGAATATTTGTGTTTTGTGATTTTCATAGCTATATGGTAAAAAAAGTGGACTCTTCTCACTACCACGAAGCCTGCAATAAACATAAAATAATGAACACTTAGCCTTGGTTTTATTTTGATCCCAAGAATAAAAAAAATATCGAATCACGAAGTGAGGGGCCAAATAGTGTGAGTACCCTTAAATTGAACGATAACATCGTATCGCCGGGGGCTAATTCATTTTAGGGGAAATGATTACTTTATTATAACTCATACTATACATTAATAGGAAAAGTGAATTGCTGTTATTGTGTAAAATTGTCTACTTTTCATTTAATTTAATTTAGAAAGCCTTATGGAGTTTTTTAACAACCCATTCGCTGGAATGGATACTAGCAGGTATAGAAAGTTATATACATCTTAACACTTTAAGTTATCATTATTATATAAGTCGTGCGCAGGTTTGTTGATGATCACCCCTCCTGCTTCCTACGACTGGGACCTGGGCTTGTCTAAGTAGTACCAAAAACTAGATAGAAATCATCTGCTCATGGCTAATTAACCTAGTAAAAAAAGTAACTCGATAAAGCTCCTAAATTGCAAAAAGAATGTTTCTGTGAAACACAGACCGAGAATCGAGGTGAACGAAGCCATCTTAACTTTTAGCTGTCGTGGGTCACTATCCTGGCTGGAAAGCATGCACTACGTATGGCCGGCTCCTATATGAATAATAAGTATTCATTCATTTGCTTTACCATCGGTTGAATTTTGACATTATTTGTATAAAAATTATAACCGATAGTAGGTAATGTAAATAAACGGTCGATAAGATATAGGAACTGGCCAGTAAACATTTTTCTGACCTAATATGCGTATTGTTACAAATACCTCGTGCTGACGATGATGAAAAATGTCGTGAAGAAACTTGCACGTCAAGATAATCGACGGGCTAATTTCGCATTGGACAAACACGGCGGGCACATTGATAGTTCCTCAAACAAAATGTAAACGAAATGGGCTGAGATATTTATGGGTTCATATTATCAATAAGACGTATAGGAATCTCTAATAGTTTTATTATATATCAGAGTTTTCCTCGCGGCTTCTCTAGTAGACCCTAGAATATTTTAGGAGCAAACAAGCAACACAGGTTAAATTGCATTACATTTTTGCCTAGGCGCTATTCGCCTGCGAAAAAAATATTTAAATTTATCCGGGAACTTATCACATTTTCTAAGATAAAGAGTCTCCTATGATTATTCCCGATACTGAGACAACATATGTACATCAGATTTCGGCAAAATTGGTATCACTATTGTTCCGCGAAAGCGTAACATACTATTTACTATGATTACTATCACATTTATAATATTAGTATGAAGTAGTAACGACGCTAAATAACAATGTTAATACCTAAGCAGGGAATGGATAGTAGGTTTATTCTAACACAACCCGGTCCCGGTAGGTGCGCGCTACGCCAGATTACGCGATATCGCTAATAGCGTGTTGCGTAATACCTACCCCGGCTTTAAACTACAATTAAAATGTTAATTACTATCCTATTTGAGTGCCAGCTTTTAGTTTTAATAACTTGAATATCTACGCTCTACGTTCGTTGTTTGACTTTGCAATTTGCTTTTGCGATTATGCATCGATTATACAGCGCGTGGGTTGATTTTTAGTGAATACGATTTCCGGAATGATCCTAATTATATACAAATTACTACGTCTTTTTGCTATAAAGGTCGCAGAGATCCTTAAGAACAGAGAGCAAGACTTCAAACAAAACAAAAATTTATTATTTCAAAAATTGTACACACCCTCGCTCCATTCAATAACGTGGATTCAAACCGGAGTCCCAATGAGGTTAATACTTTCCCGTCAAAATCGTCGGACACTATTGTCTTAATCGTAGGTTTGCCTGATTTCGGTAACCTGTTAATCCCAAAGGCGTACCCATGGCACGCCATTCTATTTTTTATACATATTTGTAAGTAAAAACTCGCGAAATAAATGTTTAATATTTTATGTAGCTTTTCTATATTCATTTCAGCTAACGCCATTTCTGCAAAGGGTAATTAATACCATTTTTTTCTACTATTATTCTGCCGCGACGATATCAATAACATATCGATCGATAAGATATTGTGGGTTTACTAGAATACGAATTTTTGACAGTATCGCAATGGAATATACTTTGAATAACTTCAATGCCAGGGTATTGATATAGCACAATTGGGCCCTAGGTGCACCATTTCGGCAGTTGTTCTGACATAATGTACAAATTGTTACAATTGAGTACATGAGACTAACATTAATTAGATTATAAAAAAAAACATTAATATAATTTCTTATCATTGCACTATTAAAAAAATCATGATACAAATAATTTTAATTAATATTTAAGCAATAATTAATACTACATTTGATTTCTTTTAATTATACCCTTATAATTTTATGCACTCGTATGAAGTTTATGAAGCTACGTCATTTGGTAAAATGATAAAAAATGTCACAATTGACTTGACTGTCATCTACATTATTACACGTGCTGGTATCGAAACAACTCGTGTGCGAAACCTGTCAATACGCCTTGGATAAGCTTAGCGAGTATAAGGTTCTAAAGTAGTGAAAAGGTAGTCTGATATTACAATACTCAAAATAATAGGTACGAAATAGTGCAATTTGTCACAAACAACTTCGTGAACGTTGTGAAGCGACTACCAACCTCATGGTACACAAACTAGCCTGTAGCAATGAAACAATAATTCTCAGCCAATGATCTGATATCATCTGTAAGCCGGAATCCCTCCATGAACACTATCAAACAGATAGCGGTACGACTAATGCCCCGAGACACGTTCCAGATATAACAGAGTTTATTATTATGTTGCACTTGTTTTCCTTATTTCTACGTGTTGTAGGTTGAAAACTTATACAAACACAATGAAACGATAAAGCGGACTGTATATTGGGATATAATTATGTATGAGAAAGGAAAACCCAAATGTTTTTTTGTACTTTTATTTCTGATGCACGTAGACTTGACTTGCTCAGCAGCAAAATTAGTTATTAAAATAAATAAATAAAATAAAATAATTATCTACTACTCGGCTAATCACAAAGAGCTGGCCGCGCTGGAAATTGAAAATAAGATGTAGGTTTTGCATACTAAGTAAAATCATGGGCGGTTAGAATTTCAAATTATTTTAAAACTGAAAGAAAAATTTGTTTGGGAAATAAACGACATTAAACCATCACTTTTTACGCGCGTTGCACCGAATACGATCTTGCAGAGGGCTATATGATCTCAGGGACAACATTTAGTGTGAATCGTTTTTGAAAAATAATATCCGCATTAAACTTTTTTTAGGGAACTAGCCTTAAATATTTGTAGTTGTCTGTTATGGCTTACGTCTAATCGATTAGTGAAAAATAGCTATAAGAAAAAATGTAATTGTAAGAAAGCTTTCGTAGTATACCGTCAATATATAAATATGATATTATAGCTTATTTTGAACTTCGCTCTCGTAAATTACTCACCTGTATCCCGTAGGTACTGTCAAATTTTCCATAATAAAAAGTATACTATTTGTATACAGCTTTTTACATATATAATTATAATTTAACTTTCATGATAATCTGCGCATGCCAAAATCCGCGAGTAAGGAACAGACAAATATACATCTAAATTCCGAACATGTAAACAAATTATTTTCACGTTTGTTTTTTTCAAATACTATTTCAATTTACTTAAAAAGCCAATTGGGCTCCTTCCTCACATTCTTAAAAATGAAAAATCCATCATGAAATTATGTATCTGGTTCTGTATGTACCGATTGTGTGTGATATGTAAAGATTTATAAGGCACCAATTTAAATATTATACAGAGATAGGTTAAGTAAGTTTATGTTGCGATGCTATGAAAGGCCAGCTAAGTAATAAGTACTCAGTTATATTGAATAAGACCTATGTAACACTTAGTTCGCAATAAAAATTATTTGATTTGATACCTCACATATTTCGGAAAATGTCGACACCACTTATATGCCATAAATCATACCCGAGCGAAACAATCTGCATAACCCTAGTGTCAAATGCTTAATAATATTAGTGGAAGCTTAGACAGACTAGTATGAAGATAGTTATTCCGTACAAATAAAATAAGCGATAAAGTAATAAAATAGTCGTGACAGTAAATTAATTCAATGAGGTTAGTAATCTAATATGATTCACGTGTTGGAAGATACGGGTTACATCTCCACTGTTAATAGTTTAATGAGTATTTTCTTTATCGTCTGATCTCCTGGCCATCAAACTTTACTCAGCGAGCACTTCGTAGATTTACGACTGGAGTAAGATCGCCGCCGGTGATACGAGCAATCGAATTTATTTTAGTGCTGAAACTATTATCTCTTAAAATGTTTTTATCTCCCGGTACTACAGTTGGTAATCATACAAGGTTTAATATTTTCATCTACCCTCGTCACTTTATTATTAATTTCAAAATAGAAAGAAAATATTAATTTCCACATATAATGAGAAAAGAGTCTCATTATATGTGGAAATTAATATTTTCTTTCAACAAGAACAAGAACGAGTGTTAGAACAAGAAAGCTTAAATTATAAAAATGTATAAGTGCATAGTAAAACATACAAGAATATTGGAATAATGTTGCTACCTATATAATAAGAATGAAATAATAAGTAATAAAAAATATGTATCTCTTTTTTGATATACAAACAATAGTAAAACATCCCACGAACAGAACTTTATTAGTTTATAATTGCTCTAAAACGTGATGTTTTAATTTTTTTTATTCAATTAGTACTTGTTTGTATTGATGTCAGCTTTTGATTGTGGCCGCCATTTTGAAATAAAGCAATGAAATGTAGATAGACCAGGGTCCATACTGAAATATTAAAGCAAGGATTAAAAAAAAGCAATTAATCGAAAATATGCAATATCTCAAAACATTCTTAATAGGCTTTTTTTAATGCATTTTTAAAATCTGCAATCTACCTTAACATACATATTCTTAACACAGGTATCGGGGACAACACCCTATATAGCTTGCCAGGAGGCAGAGGATACAGCCGCCCACGTCCTGTTAGAGTGCAGAGGGGTATTAACTTACAAGGCGAAGCATAGGGGTACAATAGGTACTCTTCGGGAGTTCTTTCGCAACGTCAAAAAGCTGGGAGAATTCCTGCAGCTGTTCAACTGGCTGGAATAGCCACTCTTTCATTCTCATATGCAAAACAAGCGCTTTAGATATCTAGTTGCGGAAACTTGCTTGAAGAAGAATATGATAGGTGTAGGCTAACCTGCCATTAGGAATAGTGAATAAGCCTATCCTTGCATGTCAAAGCCCAATATAACACAGAATCCATGGTTATTTGTGCCAGGAGAATATCACGTGTAATTATGGTTGTTACTGCACTATCCAATCAAGGAAGTAAAGATGGGCCATATTTCTGTTTTAATGTCTGCAACTACATAATATGTTCGTAGCTTTATTTGATTTATCGTCATAATGAATATTGTTTTTTATACCCATTTATTATGTAGTAAGCCCAGTGTATATTGGCAGTTGTCATATATAAAATATATAATTTTGTATCCAGACACTATAAGTTATCTAAATGAATGAATTAAACTCTCTATTATTCACCATAACTTAAATAATACCTTTGCATTAGAACAATGCGTGGCCTTATCGCTCTTAGCGATCTCTATCAGGCAACCCGCTGTCCAAAGAGACTTTAAAGAAAATTTAAACAACATTTAATGGTGTAACTAAAATAAAAATTAATACAATCAAATCAACTACTAATAAAAAAACCTACTATACAGATACCTATACCTACATAATTTATTATTATTTCACATATATGTTTATTTCTTCTTTTTTATGTTTTTTTTTAAATCCACACACACACACACACACACACATATATATATATATATATATATATATATATATATATATATATATTTATAAAAAATGGATACATATTAAAAAAATAAAAAGACGTCCGTCGGCAGCGGGTCCAGGCTACCGGTGTTTAGGGCTCCAGAGACAGGAACTTCCTCACAATAAGTGCCGTGCTCAGGAGAACCGCCTTCTGTATCTGGCCCTTCACCCATTTATCGAGCGAGAGCCTCTCTAGGTGTCAGTCGAGGCTCTTCGCTATTAAACCGTTAACAGACACCACTATCGATCGGTACGATGATCGTTGACTCCATATACCACATGTCAGTAATCTCGTGCGCTAGGTCAATTATTATTATTACATATAGCTACAATAATATATCTAATTCTATTTAATGTAACAGTTTTTATTTAATAGAGATATAATTACTTCATAAGGGGAATATTTTAAAACTCTACACTATTATGGATATGACTTAAACTTGGCTAGATTTTTTACTGGTTTCTTGTGAACAGAAAACAATATATGTATCGCATAATTAAGTTTTTAATATGAATTATTATTGCCATAAAGTTTTAGTAAAAAATAATCAAAGCATTCTATTTAAATTCTAAGAAATAGAAAGTAATTAATACATAGTTGCGAGTTTTCTACTGTAATAACCACTGAAAGTAAACCAAAATTTAATTTCAATAAATTTACGTATCCCTAGGTAATTTAGATAACTAGTGTTTAGAATTTCAAATTACCAATTGAAAGTGTTTTAAAGCCCACTACGTCCATAAAACGAAATACTAACATAGTAGTTTTAAATTAGAAAATGATTAAGTATTAAATGAATAATATAGATGTAAAAGCGGTTGTAACAGTAGATTGTTACACGAGAGGTGAATGTGACCTATTTAGGTACGAGATTATTTGGCAAATAATTCGAGTGCCTAAATAGGCCTTTCATCCGAGGTTAACACTCGTGCTTTTAATTTCGAATATGAGGAAAGTAAATAAAAACTGATTAGTTAAACAAACAACTACTTCTTTAATAAATCAGGCGTTAAATCCATATCAAATCTGATTAAACGTCAACAATTTTTTTTTTCTGTAACAATATATTATATCAGCCAGTTTTTTTTGTCACTGATGGCAGTATATAATTTAGCTCAAATTTATATAAATTGAATAATAATTTAGTGAAAAGTAATTCATAAGTATAAAATTATGTTACAAGATTGTTGATATTTTTTTATTACAATCAATGCCGCGATTTAACAGTGGCTGTAAAAAAGTTGGGACATGAGTCGCCTGTATTATCTATGGTTCGCATAGTTTTTCAAATTTTTTGACAGCAGGTACAATCGTTTCTTAGGGACAAAAAGTACTATATTCATCCCTGGGATCAGGCATCTTCAAGCATACTTTCAGAATATGAGAAATGAGAAGACAATTTTCGATGTTTTTTCTTTCTTATTATATATTGGTTTGGATGATGTATACATTAACGCTCTTATTAATATTGAGTTAGAATGCTTCTTTAAGGTTCTTAAAGAAGCTTTCAAAATGACTTTAATTCAATATGAATAAGATCGTTAGTCACTGCCTCAATACACAAACCGTGTAAAGCTATATGTGAAAAGATGATGAAATGTGAATCCCATAACGAAGTGTGAAGTATTTATGAGGTTTTAGACTTTCCTAGTAATATTATAAACGCGAAAGTTTGTAAGAATCTATAAAGATATAGTGTGGATTATCCAAAATATAACGATTTTCCATCACCACCCGGGTAAAACCGCGGGGTGCAGCTAGTATAGTTTTCACGTAAATTATAAGCACCAGATGAAAGCTGGCCCATAACCTATATCTTTCGGAAAATTGTAAGCCTTGCTTTGACTGCAGTCAAAAAAGGCTAACTTTATATGTGTATCTAAAAATATTTGACTAAATTGTTGAGTTTTTGTAGACAAACATAATTTTTGTTTCAAAAACAATGGATATCTCACAAGTATTGTATCTTATTTAATATCTTTTCGGAAATAAAACTTTAGACCAATAACGATAATTTTCAGTTCCAGTCAAAATATCATTATTAAATTGAATATTAAGTAAGTGTAGAGTTTATATAACGTAACTAACTGCGCTTGTTAAATTGTATTATTTTATTTATTTAGGTTTATGGCTTGGCAACTAGGCCATTAAGCCAGATCTTAGATTATAATGTAGTTTCTTCATTTGCACAGCTGAACTGTAGGTTATCAACTGGTGCCATTTAACGCAGTTCTTGTGACAACTCAAGAGGCCACATTTGAGTATACAGTTCACATTTCTCATAAAACACATAATTACTACTCACAAACTATCAATATCCTACAACTATTATTCATTTTAGAGTAATTTTACACATTTATAGAAAATAAAACTGTACAGCACATCTCCTTTCAGTTCTATTGTATTATTTGGAGCAAAGAATACACAGATACGTTGTCCGCTATTCATGCAAGTTTGACGGATTATCCAGTGTAATAACATTCACTCGAAACATTTTCTTGCAATAAAGAAGACAAACTATTTCACAACATAATAATAAATAATTTCTCATTTATCCCCACTAGTTTGTACACTGTTTTATTTACAAATTAGTCGATGTTTTAAAACTTTAATACATATTTTATATTAATCCATAAACACGTGGCAATGTTTCCAAAACTTGACTAAGATAGGTCGCAGCAGTTAGCAGTCCTGATTACTGTTTAGACGCATATCAATATGGTAAATATTCTTTAAAAATATTGGGTATTTTGTTGTAAAAGAGAATACTTTGTCTTTTTTTAAAAAACTTAAATTTTGTGACAAAATAGGAACGCTGGTATTGTGAATAACACTTATTCACGAGACGTTGAAATAGTTAATTAAATAAGCAAGCTTTATAAAAGCGATTGCCATTTTGCAGCTGCTAAATGTATCTGTCCTATTGACCTAGATGAAAGGGGCTTGCTTGAATTTAGGTCGTCTGCTACATAATGCATTTACTGAAGTTATGTGCGAGTATATTTTCATAGTGCTACAATTGAGCGCATTTATTGTATCGATTTATGGCTTTCAAAGTTTATAAATACTAACAATATATACACACTTTAGAAAAAATCAAGACTTTTTCATAACTTGTTGTGATATCTGTTACATTATTGTTATTTATAATTAGCATTTACGATCAATTTACACAAAATTAAAACTAAAACATATCTACACTAATAATAAGCTTAATTTACAATTCAAAAAATTTACAAATAGTAAATGGGTCCCAAATCACCGTCAGTTGGGTACGTTCCCAAAATGCTGACCGCGTTACTACGTTGTATGGCGTTCCGTCACGTACGTGGAATAATTTATGTCTACATAGTTACCAAGGTTAAAACTGAGTAGTCCATGTACGTGCTAAAATCTGTCAACCTGTCAAAAAACGTTTGGAGATGCATTTACCTGGGTCTTCTTCCTCGTTATCTGTAATGAGGAGGTTGGGACCTCGAGGTTTTACCTCTTTACCCCGGCTGCAACTCAGTAGGCAACTACCCACCGATAACTGGGTTCAGAGCTGCTGGAGTTTTTTCCGCATGGCGATGGCTTCGCAGCAGCTCTCGTTGGCCAATTTGCGGCGTTCGGTGGCCTTGGCGGGCTTTCCGCTGGCTACTTCCGCGGCTTGGTTGGCCATTCATTCGCGTTAGGTGGCCATCTGTGGCTTCTGGTGGCATGTCAGCAGCTTTGTGGGTTTTGCGACCTCACGCCATCGCTCTGATTAGTTGAGCGTATGAGATCACGAGGAGTCGGCAGCCAGGTGCGTTGATGGTCTGATGGCCGTGCGTGTAGTGGTGCAATCCCGTGGGGTGACGTGTGGCCGCCGTTGTCAGCACGGTTGAACATTCGCCGCGCCATCATCACCACAAATTCCTTAACACTGGGTATACCCACATCGCGAGCGATAACGTCGTTCCAGACATAAAGACCCGCTCCTGTACACATTCGCAGGGCGATGTTTTGTCGAGCCTGTATTTGGGATCTTCAAGTGGTCGAGCACAGCGCGTGTCAAGCCGGAGCCGCATACGTGAGCCTCGAGCGGAGATAAGTCTTATAGACCCCGATCTTCGTCCTCAGAGGCAATTTGGAGTCGAGATGGAGATGCATCTGCGAATATGTTCAGGTTTTACATATTTTCACCTAGCAGTTAAGATTTCTGTATATATAGTCTTAAGTTTAATGTTAAATTAATTAAGCAATAATTAGATCTAGAATACAACACTCGTCGTCTTATATTGTACTCCCCTCACGAGTAGTCGAGCCTAGCTTCCGCGGCGATTGAGCCGCGGGCTCTCGTCAGTGGCGCGTCACCCTATCTAACGGAGTAACACCATAAAAGCACCACAGGACTTATTTAAACCAATATGGCAACGCTTATGTGTTGCCCAAAAAAAGCCCAACCTTTTGGTCGTGAGGGAGTCTATCAACCGTTTAGATAGATCTCTTATTGTTAAGTTTTTTTGTAAAGTATCTCCATTATATTCTTAAAATATCTCCATTTTAGTAATATGGACCTGAAAATTGGATTATGATTTTTTACAGTTCTGTATCCATTTTGGTAAAAACTGAATCCTATACAATTATCATGTCTGGCTGTAGAAACTTTGCCGGACGACGCCGCCGGCACGCTATGGTGTACGCAAAATCGCGAAATAAACCGAAAATTAGGGGTGGCCACCATATATGTGACGATTGACTTTTTATAATAATTAGAATTTATTTCCAATAAAAAATTTGTACAAGTACAATATAACTAACAAAAATTTAGGAGTGTACATTGGCGTAGGTTTTCTAAAAAAGTCTAGAATTATCATAAATATGCGTCTTAATAAGGCAATAGCTGGTAAGATATTCACGTGAGTGAAGAATCCTTGTATATTTTTATTTCCTATGTTATTTTAGAGTTTACAAGAGTCTACAAGTCATCTGTAGATAAATATATAAACAAATCATGTACTTTAATCAATATTTAATAAAGCTAAAGTTTTCTTCCGAGCAATTTAGGATAGACCATAAAAATTAGCAAACCCACCAACTTCACGAATTAAGAAAAAGTTACGAAGTTGTGAATCCTTTTGGAATTGTCGTAGATTTGTCTGACGGTCTTTATCTGTTTGAAAGTTGGTTTTGAGAACTTTAATGTGGCAGCCCTACGTATTAAGTGGAGTAATGTCTCCCCGGGGCAACACGAGCTACCATAGACAACTTTATCGGCATACGCATTTGAAAGCAGATATTTGTCAAGCGTTTGAACTGCAAATTGACTGGACACTACAGGTCAAAAGTACGATGCAAATAGTGACAGTGTATGCGCCTTTGGCTGACCACTGATATGGAAAGGAATGGTCCAATGTATCATCTAAGAGTACTATTTCGCAATTGACTTCTGGTTTCATGCAATTTCATATGAGTAGCAACTACTAGGCTATGTAATAAAGTATGTTGTTTTACAATCTAGGTACGCAGTCAATTTCCATAATTACTTTATCATAATCGTTAGATAAAAAATACTGTAATCATAATTAATTTTAACTAAGGTTTCGTTCAGATTTAATTTTGTTGGTTAATATTGGGTATTTAACACGTATTACAATGAATTCCAAAACAGTGTACATAAAAGAGTGTGTATCGTCATATTTTCAAAATTTCGTCCAAGAAATAAATTTAATTACAGTTTAAACAGCAATTAATAAACTCTAATTATTACGTCACAACGCAGCATATCCATATAAAATCAAGGAGGCTACGAAGTTTTTTATGACGATTAAAATAATCTCTTGATTTGGCTGCCAAGTAACCAATTCTAATAGTAGACATTTTATTTATTCCAAGTAAATTCAATCTAATCTGTGCTATTCAACAAAGAAATCTTTACATCAACTCGACTAAACACTGTCTTACTTTTCGCTTCCTTATAAACGGTACTTAGCCTTAAGGCAAGACGACAAGCACGCAAGTTTCTCTTACAGTCCTTAGGCGCCTTACAATCTAAAAGTTGTGTTCTTTTAATATTTACTCGTATTTATATCCAATATCATTCATTGTTTCGCAACAAATGTAAAAGTTTTAAGTGCTACATTTGTTTTTCATTGTATTTTGGTTGGAGCGATGATGCCCTAACTTTGTTTACTGTGTAATAAAGTTTTTAATAATACATTCATGAGGTAGCATAACAGTTTGGATTATAATTGTTATTTCAGCTCAGCCCAGGGATGTTAGAGCAGCTTTAATATATGCATTATAGATTTTAAAGAGATCCTATTTTAATTATAAGTTCGTTAACTGATAATATCTTACAAGATGGCACCGTGGTAACTAAAACAACATTTATTTATAAGGTTTCAAATGAATATTCGAATTGAACATAATCTTGTCTAGTGAACTAATTTGTATCATGCAAATCAGAAATTTTAACAATAAATATAACATTTTGTACTTTAATAAACTTAATGTATTACTCATATCTCTATCTGTTGGAAAAGTAATGAAACTGAAAGTTAATCAAGTGATTCTCATTAAAACCCATAGAAAAGTTTTTAAAACTTTCCGTAGCAAACAATAGAAGGTAGGTACATAAGGTGAATTGAAGTTGAACAAGTGGCTTTTTTGTATGAAACTTTGTCGAGCCTGTTTGAGGCTTTCAGATTTGTAGAATTTATAAAGCTCGTTTTACTTTATTAGTTACTTAACATTGACGCAAAAGAAAGCGCCATAGGACGCATTAACAGCATGAGCACTAGGAAGCGGAAGCGAGTCCGCTTTTCCGATCTCAATAGTACGATAATTATTCAATCAATCAATAACTCTTTATTGTTCAGACCAAAACTATGTCTAATTATGCGTGAAAGGCGGGCTTATCGCTAAAAAGCGATCTTTTCCAGACAACCCCAGGAATGAATTAAGATTATAATGGCGATGGTGGTATACATAATATTTTTCTATATAAACCAAAAAAATACAATGATAATTTCCATCATAATAAAAAAATAAAAAATCATTTAATTCGTATACTATTAGTTATTACTTTGTCTATTGCGATATTTACGATAACTCTGGTCATCTTTTGGGCATATACGATAATTCAACGCTGCTGGTGTGAAAGCTACCTCGCAACAGGTTGTGAAAACTGATAACAGCAACATTTTCGCTCTCCTGCCACCGTCAGAACGACTTCATACATGTTCATGCGTACAGCGTATTGTCTAATGGCGCCGCTCTCGTCTCCACTCCGCTTTCGCTGTTAATCGAATATTCTAGGTTAAATCATAATTTTATTTTAAACCCATAAACATTTGGTTTATTAATTCCAAAAGGGAAGTTAGCCTCTAATTATATCTCAATTTAACTTCAAAGTAAAAAATGTCAAGGAAAATGGAGCCCAAATGGAAAATAATGTATCTGGATGCGGGGAATTTTTAAAGTAATTCTCCCGGATTTGTTTCAACGGAATCACTTAATAATGTTGCTGGTGTAGTGTCCCGCTGGTCCGTTAGGGAGACGGCGAATTCCCCGAAGCACAGGGCTGCCAACCAAACAAGATCCCCCAGGATAAATGAGCAGCCGCTAAAGCCTGTTTACGCCGGTACTCGCCGAAAGCGCTTGTCATTTCCCCTTCTAATTATAGTAAAAAAATAAAACCATTTAAAATTAATATATAAAAATAAATAAAATACAATTATTTAACATTATTTTCGTGTTCAAACTGCTTAATTTTTATATTTTAATAAAATTTGAGCTCAATGGTTGTACCCCGGATTTTCATTACCTAAATCCTGTATATAAATTTATTTGCAACCCTAGGGTTGGGATGGGGTTTCCCTTCACGGCTTAATTCAGAAAAACCGTGAGATCGCCAGATCTTTATGTACTGTTTGCGAATCCGACCGTCAATGTTTCAACCCTTCTAGGACTCAGTATGTATAATATAAAAAGTTATTTCGGGTTCAGGGTCGACAATTTTTCATGCTTACATGTGGACGGAGGAAATAAATACGTATTAGGACAAGCTTCATCTTATCGCCTGTTTATTTCTTGCAATTACCTACATAGAAACAAATGTAATTCTGGACTTTTTGTCTTCACCACTATTACTTCCCGACATCTATCATACAAACTATTATGTTTGTTCTATAAGGCACTCATTTATTAGAACACTAGTTGTGATCCTCACATTCACCAGTTTTTGTAATTGCTTCACTCCATAACGTCGTAATGACCTGGCTTTGGCTTCCTTAAGTTTAATTATCCGTGCAGGAACGGAGAAAGAATACAATTTCCTGCCTGTCGTAAGAGGCGACAAAACAACCCAGAGCCAGGTGGTAGGGTATTTACCTGTCTTGATGACTGACCACCCCTAGTCTAGAGTGTGCCGCCATAACAACCTTGAGTAGTGTTCTGCCATTAGTGGTCAGGTTCCAGTCTCCTTTTAAAGAGCGTCAGCATATTGGTAGCACCGTTGGTGTTATAAATGTCTATAGGCGATGGTAACCGATATACATCAGCTGGGCTGTCTGCCTGTCTGCTGAGCTCATGTAATAAAAAAAAGAAACAAGTGAATGGATTATTTAAAGCAACTTCAGTATATAACACTATTATATAATAATAGTGTAAGATTTTTAATTCGACGTTTCGGCCACTTTTCAGTAGTCGTGGTCAAGGCTACTGAAAAGTGGCCCAAATTTCGAAATAAAAATCAAATAAAATGCCGCACTTAAAACCGTTAAAACGTAGTTTTAATTCTAATCGCAAAAATTTAAGAAAATATTATTGTGTAAGATAATTAAATGAGAAACTTTAACTACTTTTTGAGTTAATTGTTTTGTAGTCAAGTTCTCTTTAAATACATGCTTGCATATTTATACAAAGTAGGTATATGAATATGCAAATAGTTCTCTAAAGTTGAATGGCGCTAAACCGGTTAATGTTCGAGTGACCCAAGCACAGGGTCACATATGAATAACTAGCGAATAATATTCCTAACGGGTACAATATTTCTACGTCTAAGGACATTAAGTTCCCCGAATAACATAAAGGAACTCGATATTCGGCACGTTTTAGTGAGATAATATGAAAGTAGGTATACGAACAGGATAGAAATAATCCGGGTAGAGCGTGGGTCAGGAGGATGTTCCGGAATTTCCGACAAATGATCGGGCATCGGCCAAAAGTTTCAAATTACGACCTCGGCGCACTAAAATATACGCATCCATTCTTGATTCGGGTTACTTTAGGAATTAATTTTTTACATACAACGCTTTGTAGCTAAGTCCATAAAGGCAGAAATAAAGAAAAAATAAAGATTGCATCCCAAAATATATATAAAGGCATAAAATAACTACCACAACTAGAGATAGATGGCGTAATTCAAAAATTTCTACTAAGATTAGTATTCCAGAATATCATTCAATCTTTAGTCACCCTTAGGGGTATAATTAGTAAAATCAATACATAACATTGGCTAGAGACGTTTCATAAGTGTGATGTCGACATATATGGTAGGCGCCTCGGATAGGAGAATGTATTTTATCCGAATATTGTTTATACATATGTAGTTCCACGTAGATTCAAGCCTTAGTTTTAAAAAAATATAGTAACTGTTGTAAACTAGGAATTATGTTTGTGCAGAAAATTTGGCTTTAAGGTCATAAAATCCTTAGAAATGTATATAGTATACTATAATAGCACTATTATTTTTTAAGACTCGGTGGACACCAATGAAGTACTTGCGCAAAGTTGTCGATAGGGGTTGGTCGATAAAGAAAGTGGAGGACAGCAAACTTTCAGCAGTGACTTCAGGCTTGCGATTGCCTGAAGATGATTGACGACAATGTAAGTATGAATGCTGCAGGTAAACATCTACTACCTGACTGTGGGTTATTTTGTTGTTTCTTATGACAGGCCACCCGGTTGCAGGACTTTGTATTATTTCTCCGATTTCAGCGTGTACTTTTATAACTATAAGTAGTTTTAGTGATAATAAAATAGATATTCGAGCTTTGAATTTAAATGGTATACGTATTTCGAACAAATTCAGAACTAAAAGTATAAAAAACCATTTGCGTTCGACATTCTAAAATTCGCTGATCGAGCCCCCAGTCGGACGCCTCCGCGTTCCCCTGATTACAAAGTTTCAACGCCATGATGCCGAGAAAGATTTTTTAATGAATATTAATTCCTTTCAAGTAAAACAAAGTTTGCTCTTCGCGCGAATTGGTAATTGCTTCATTTTTCGTTTACGTTGAAATTCTTAATCCCTGTAAGGTTGTTGAAATGCTAATACAGCAGAATCGGGATCCCAACTCCTTTGTTTTGATTGATGAGTAATATTATTCCAAAGTTTCATCTCAATAACAATGGAGTGCCGTCCACTGGCCCCTCGGTGAACAATAGTTATGTGTTGCCTGAGAGCCTGCATGAGAGAAACGCAGATTTAATTCTATTCAAAGAATACCCACGTACATATATTCACGTCCTTACTTTAGTCGTTTTTTATTCGAGTGGCTATTGACTGGTTATTGTACTCTCGGCATTGTGATGCATTGAATCTGATTCTTTATTTATCAGCGACTATGCCCGTATAATCTTTGGTTCTGTTTCTTAAAGGAAGTTCAATCGTTTTCTGAGATTAAAAGTATCTTATAATCAATTTCGTGAATTCCAGTTCAATTCAAAACATTGTGAAGTTCCGAATATAAACTGTACAAACTACATCACTTTGTCATCCATACATATTAATACAGGAAATATTTGATTTTTGTTCGACTACATTACTTGATCAGTCAGTTTGTTAAGTAAGAAATTTATTAGACTTTACGCTCTCAGCTTCTTATCACAGTCATATATCATTAGAACGGTTAATCGATGATACAGAGACATGAATGGATATATATAAAAAGAAAAAAAAATGGCATAGTCCCACTACACTTTATGGTTGCTCTATTTCATAACAGAAAGATACCTATGCAATGGACACATGTACACAAAATGAGGCTTTGCGTAGCCTGGTAATCTGGAGAAGCCATAGTGTTTGGCAATGTTATAATAGCCCCTTAAAAGTGTGACTAAAATAAAAGTAATAGCATCTAAGCTGATTTTTAAACGTTCCTAACGATTTTAGCTTTTTTAATGATGGAATAAAGCAGACAGGTCTAGTGGCTCACTTCGTGCAAAGTGGTTACCATCGTTTATGGAAAATTTTAACACCAAAAGTGTTATCAGCCTTCTGTCGGCCTCGTAGAAACTTTATTACACTATTTTAAAGGAGCATATACCGTGGTGCTGGGGTAACCCTCGGCTGGAAGGCCATTTTAAATCCCTAAGGTACGCAAGAGAAATGTGTTTGAGAAACTTTATGTTCAAAAGCGTTATGGCTTAAGGAAAGGGGGGGGTGTTAGTGGAAAGAACCACATTGTATAGACGGTAGAAAACGCAGAGAAGTTAGGGCCGAAATAGTTTTAAAGAGAGAGAATTTGCTCATATATCATTCCTAATTAATATTAATCTATCTATATATAGATAGTTTTAAGATATTCGTCGATCTGAAGCTATATCGCTATAAAATTGATATGCCAGTCTTTGGAAGAAAACTTGATACAAGAAAGTGACGACTGGGCATTACGAAGTACAAGAAGAGAATTGATGGACTCACAGGACGAAGTAGAA
Source organism: Dendrolimus houi (assembly GCA_039645545.1). Taxonomy (NCBI): domain Eukaryota; kingdom Metazoa; phylum Arthropoda; class Insecta; order Lepidoptera; family Lasiocampidae; genus Dendrolimus; species Dendrolimus houi. Next base: position 18,894,167 of record CM077119.1, on the reverse strand, counting down.
GTAGTCTTAGTAATTAGAGCGAAAAAGCATATTCAGATAAAGATGCTCCCCCACCGCGAGTATTCATTCGTCTGTAATGTGTAACATTTATGATTCTATTTTGAGCATTACGTTACAATACTGCCTCCCTGACTGAGGAGCATTCGCCTGTTACGAAACATTCATAATTCGATTTTGACCATTTAGTTGATTCCACAGTGTCAGATAAAGCGGTCGTTACATGTTGTATGAAAATAATAGAAATTGTATAATTACAGTTTGCGCACTGTAATGCTTGGTTCTTCTCCCTTGCCGATGTAATACTCGAATCTGTAACATTACAGGTTATGCATTGCAATGCACGGTTCTCCTCCTTCAATGATATAATGCTCGGATCTGTTGTAACGTTACATCACAAGCTCTGCTCAGGGTTAGGGAGCAACTTAATAGCTTAATATAAAAAGTTCATTTAAAACTGATAAATGAGGAAATTATTTCTTACACTTTTGCCAACTGTGATCTGACATGGCAGCCCTCAGCGGTACATCTAAAAAATTAAAATAAAATGAGAAAATAATGTTAAAATATAAAGCCGCAGGCTCAGCTAGCTGTGGTTCTTTCTTAATTAGCTGTTCAGTACTTTAGAGTTGCTCGTTTTATTATATAAATGTTGTTATATCGTGATTTGTTTTTCTAACTCGGAATCTTTGTTTTAATTATGCCAGGACGTCTTATAATAATGTTATAAATGTTCATTAAACGTACTTTACGAGAATTACGCTCTAGGCGAGGTTTTACTTCGTACTGTAACTACTTTGAAATACATGTTTACATTATTTGCTTATGATTTTAATATATTTCAAGAATAAGGTACGAAATTACCTTTAAGAATACCCACTTATTTTGATCAAAAGTAAATATAAAGATATGCAAAAAGCGTTCGTCGATACTCTAATAATATAATTATATTGCTAGTCATTGCTAGTATGTGGAACAACATTATACTTACATATAAATAACGTGCTACAAGTTTATGTACATAACCATAACAACAGTTCTATAAATGATTTCGGTTAGAGCAACAGCTTTGAGCATTATATACGTAATAACATTTAAAATGACATACGATTGCTGGCTTCCGAGTGGGTGTTTAACGCTTCTCAAAACGTTCATTTTACGCACCTTAAGAATTTTTAATGCGATTCTAGTGCAATTTTTTCATATAGCTCTATTGTCAGGCCGGTGTGAATAGACATTTTACCAATGATTAAAATAAAATGATCGCTGTTTAGCCATACAGTTTTAGCGATTATTCTATTTTAATTATCTGTTAAAATTAAATGTCTATGTACACCAGCCTTAGTCAATTTGCTACAGAATCCAAAATAAAAAACATTTAATCGAAAGTACCACATATATCTGAAAAATTACTCAAAAAATCATTTTAACCCAATTATCTGTTAAAGTATTTTAAGCTTAGTGTCTGGATTTTATTTAAAACTTTTCTCCGAATTGTTCAAAAGTTACAGGTGGGAAACACTCTTAAAAACATTGGAATCGAATATCTCCATCTTTCCACGTTTTCATAGACTCAAATAAAAAATAAATGTTACTAGTTACTACAATAAGACTCGTATATCATCTGTAAGTTGCATGGCATATCGTGGTAACCAATACAAAGTTTTATCAAATTTCATCAATATAAACACAGTATTTGTTAGATATTGTGGCGACCGATGGCTGGTTTTATGGTGACTTTAGACGGATCGACCAAACTGAATCAATTTGGTGGAAAAGGCACACAGCTGAAAGGAAACGACGATATTCAACAACTTTGAATGATTGAAAATTATTTTTATATGGATCACTTTGGGTAATACATCCAAATTGAAAGAGCAATGAACCACACTAAAAGTAAAATGAACAATCTAAAATTGACTTAAGCATTGTAAGTTGCTTTTAAGACTTTTAGAAAAACGTAGAAGATTCTAGAAGGAACAAACAAGGGTAGATACATTTCAGAAAGAGATAGATGATGAACAAAAGAATAATCGGTCGTCACAATATATAGACAAACTAACATAAGAATAACAACGGATATGTTTCTAATGAAATGGCTGGGAATACCTTAAAACAATGCGAAAGAGCTTCATTTAAATAGCAAGCGTGATTAAATCAAAGCGACTATATTAAAACTGGACCGAGATAAGACCCCATTGTGGTGAGGACAGAGGATGGAGGTCTCAATACAATTGCGTTCCGATGCAGTATTGTGCATATCTCCCACTCCTGAAAACAACGGCCGGGAACTCACTTTTATTGCGCACTCAATGGGACAGATGGAAATGGAAGCATTCGTAATGAAGTTCGCAAAAGTGCTCTATTGTGCACCTTTGTATCGTTGTATTGTTTTATCAGAACGCGGTTTTATTAAATTATGTGTTTTAACCACAATATAGAAGCTTGAATTCAATTGTTTGCAAAAACAACATACGTTTACAAAGCATTGATGTTGCAACATAGAACTATATAGTAAAAGAAAGTATGTGAAATAAAAGAAGGGAATATGATAATATAGTATAGGAGACGCTGAATATTTACCTTCACTCATCTGATAATATTGATTTATAAACACGCCTATGTTAGCTTGCCGATCGAAAAGTGTTCATGGCTATTTTTAATTAATTTTTTTTAATACCTTCATCTTTTAATAACTGAATAAATTTAGTTTCAACTGATAGTTTTTAACATGGAGAATATGCCTTGATAGGCTTGCCTACTTTATTTTTATACATGGCTACCTGGCAAGCAGGTATGAACAGGAAGTAAATATAGGTAAGTATACCGTTTTTTTACCAATAAAAATTGGTATCATAAAGATAATTTAATTACAAAAATAACCGTATGGGCTTGCCTGCAAAAAACCGTTCATAGAATATTATTGCCATGCTTTGAAGACTTCAAAAATAGCCATGAACACTTTTCGATTGGCAAGCAGTCATAGGCGTGTTTACAAATCAATATTATTTGATAAAAAATATGTCTCATCTGGTTATCAGATGGGTGATGGTCGATCTTCAGCGTCTCGTACACTAATAGAAGCAAACATTTTTCTGGCATTTGTTATGGTATACCATAGCAAGTACCAGATATAATATATTGTTACGAGTTACAGGACTCAAATTAAAATGCCGTTGGAATTACTATAGAATTTATTAGAACTATACAAACACGTATAACACTGGTACAAATACAACTGAACACAATCAGTCCAAACGTAATGCGTGATTCAATAACACGCGCAAAGTCCGTCACTATATAGATTATCGAATGTACACACGTCTTGTATCGCTAGTGGTTATCACTTGACTGTCGATCTCTCCATTGGGCCATTGCAATATACTGCACCGATATAATATGGCTACCCGCCCGCGTAGATCGAATTTCTTAGAATCAGTTCGACATATCTGTCTAATGACTGCCATAAAAGATTACAATACATAATGGGCTGTTTTTTTAACAAAAATTTTAAACACAAGGTAAACAGAAGAAGAAAGTCTTAAATAGTTTCAATGTTATTAGCTCAAACGCTGGTAGGTAATAAATGTGCTTTGTTTACAAATATGCAGGTGGCTCAAATTGTAACCATATAATAAAGTTTATAATATAGTACACCTATTCATATATGAAAAGGTGTATTATATTATACACCTACCTATATAATTAATATATAATATTTATAGTAATATATTGAAAATCAGTTTAAATATCTAAAAAGAATAAACGTGAAGAAAACACGGTTGAAAGCGGAAGATGCATTAGGTATCCAAGAAACACATGTATATTTGTAATTTTTTTACATTTAAATTATGATAAATGTCAATTGTGAACAAAACCCTGAAAACTAGTTTAGGAATTAATAGAAACAATAAATTATTTTTAACTCGGAGCAAAGTTTTACATAAATGTATAATTTTTATACCATTGACTATGTGTTTCTATAAGCCACATGTGGCTGCTATATAAATTTTAATAAAGTTAAAACGTAAAATGAGCTTAATATTAAAAACACAGGTGCGTCCAGGATAGGCCGGCAGTCATTAAGTAAGCTGGGAAAGCCATCCAAAAATCAAGATATGAAATTCATTTTATAAAATATTTTAGACAATATCCTCGTCATTATTATGAGTATTCTATGTTAAGAGATAGACAAAAACATATAATTAAGAAATGTTACAATCATTTCATAAATAATTCTAGTAATTTAATACAACATTCACCAAAATATTTCTGGAAATATGTAAAATCTAAAAGGGGTGGGTCTAATTATCCTAATAAATTTAATTTGGGGAAGGAAAACTTCTCGGATGGTCAGTCGATATGTAGTGCGTTTAATAGATTTTTTAAGAGTGTATTTATCCATCCTCCTAACCCGATCTCTAACATTACGCCGCACATTCAGGGAAGGAACGCAAATAATCATAACTTTGAATCAATTTCAAACCTTAACGAAAACGAAGAATTGGTTCTCCGACTACTAAAGGCGCTCGATAAAAATAAGGGTCCAGGAGCCGATGGAATTCCTCCCATGTTTCTCGTGTCCTGTGCTAGGAGTCTTAGTGTACCTATCTCTATACTGTTTCGCCTGTCTTTAAAAGAATGTGTGTTCCCAACCTTATGGAAGAAAGCACAAATCATTCCAATACATAAAAAGGGTTCACGATCTTCAATCGATAATTACCGTCCTATTTCGATACTCAGTACCATTGCAAAATTATTTGAAAAACTTATATATGCATATATTTACCCAATAATTGCTCGAAATATTCCTGACACGCAACATGGTTTCTACAAAGGTCGGTCTACCACGTCTAACCTTGCTATTTTTTCTGACTACATTCATAATAATATGGAGAACGGTGGACAGGTGGACGTGATCTACACAGATTTTGAAAAAGCTTTTGACCGTGTAGATCACTTTATCTTACTTCATAAGCTGGAGTATCTTAGTATCCAAGGAGACTTGCTAAGATGGGTGGAATCTTACTTGACAAATCGTTCCCAAATAGTTGTTATGGGAGGCTTTAGATCTGATTGTGCTTGGATTCCATCAGGTTCCTCAAGGATCACATTTGGGTCCTCTTTTCTATAATGCATATATTTTTGACATTAATTATTGTTTTGATAGTTCTCTTCATTTATTATATGCTGATGATAAGAAAATTTATATGCGAGTTAACAATATCGACGATTGTAATCTTATTCAAAAAGATCTTAATACTTTACATGAATACTATACAATGAATAGAATCAATGTAAATGTAAAAAAATGTCAAACTATAACTTTCACTCGTAAAAAAACCCTGTTTTATATCCATATCATTTTAATGGATGTAAAATTGATAGAACTGATGTAGTGAGAGATCTTGGAGTTTATCTTGACTGCAAAATGGTTATGGCGCACCATGTTAACAATATAACAAACAAAGCATTTCGAAATCTTGGTTTTATCATGCGTACTTGTAAGCCGTTCACTTCATTATTGTGCATGAAAGTAGTTTATTTCGCTTACGTGCGTAGCATTTTGGAATACTGCAGTCCCATCTGGAATCCGCACTATTGTATATATTCTAATCGTATTGAGGGAATCCAGAAGAAATTTCTAAGACATTTGGACTATAAACTACAAGGCGGTCATAACACTTATGAATAGAGGTGCTTGGCATATAGGCTACTTAACATGGAACAACGTCGTGTTTTGCTTGACATGGGTCTGCTCTATGATATTATGCATAGTCGTTTCGATTGTCCTGCAATAACGCAAAGAATGTCATATTGTGCCCCAATGCGTCGGACAAGACACACACAATTGCTGCATACTGCATGCCATAGTACTAACTACGGACAGAACTCTGTTTTCTCCAGAATTGGTGATACTTATAACCGTAATTTCAACGACATTGATCCTTTTTTGGGAACAAAGACTATATTCTTGAGAAAGGTATTACAGAGTATGCTTGATAAAGGCTGATGATATCTGTGTACCTATGACATATACAATTTTTTATTTCATAAACTAATTTATCTATATATGTGTATTCTATCACGAATATATAGTATTATATTGTTTAGCTTTTTATATAAGTATTATTGTATATAACACATTAAATTTATATGGCTAGTTTTTACGCATGTCGTGATCTCCAGTTATTGAAGGAGCACATTGATTTCAAATTTAAGGTTATGTATAGTTATAAATCTGTTATGTGTATCCTTTGTTGGAGATTCTAATAAAATAAATAAAATAAAAATAAATAAAAACATAATATTTTCACAGAGAACAAAATATTGTGCAAGCTTCTAATATTAATGCAAAATACCTACACAGTACTGGTTTATATAGACCCGTAGTCGTTTTGTTAAAAACTTAACTCTTACAAAATGATAATTGCCGTCCGTCCATTTACTTTTTTTATTTTTTTTTATTGCATGAGTTCAGCAGACAGGCAGACGGCCCACCTGACGAAAAGCAGTTGCCATCGTCTACGGCCAATTTGTAACACCAATGTGCTGCCGCTCTACAGTGATAGGCTGGAACCTGGCTACTAATTCCGGAACACAACTAGTGGTTGTTATAGCGACCTACTTTAGACCAGGCATGCAGACGAATAAATACCCTACCACCTGGTAATGGGTTGTTTCGTCGCCTCTTACGACAGGCCGGCCGACCGCAGGAAATTGTATTCTTTCCCCGTTCCTGCACGGATAAAAATTGTATTCGCCGTTATTTTACAAAATTATTAGGTATGTATGAAGTTTGTGGCAACGTAACTATTAGTTTTTAAGAAAAAAAAGAGTGTGGCATATGTAGATGAAGGACGTCTACGGATCCTAAACATTCAAAATAAAAGAACCCGTGAATTATCAAGAAAACAAAATATTTTTATGATCTACATAAATAAGCTTACATAATTTTTAACTATAGATATTAGACAAAAAGCACTTTGCTACTCGAAAGATAAGCGAATACTTTATTATATAACAAACTCTTTGTGTCACTTTATACGAAACTAACAAAGGGAAACTCGACATCAAAGCGGTGAAAAATAATAATACCTACAGTTTTTTGAGAAGGGAGGCAGACGCCGCGAATCACTCGTGAATCTTATCATAATGCGCATATCCTCACTTGGTAAACATTTTGAGCCGCATTCTAAGGAGAAATGACAAAGCCGTTAGAGTAAACAGTGAGTGGTAGCAATCACGGAATGCATAACAAGTCTGATTTAGGTATACTAACTCACTCACTCACTCACTCACTCACCTCACTTTCCGTGTAAATATGAAGGTTTGCTTATATACATGATAGATTTATTTATTTAACAAAGATCACAGCTTTTCCCCAATACATTAATAAGAACAGTAATAAATAACGCTGCGTACATATTGATTTATGTGTATCTTTAGCGTTTAGGATATCGTATTAAAGTAAATGTAATCAAATCTTAGTTAGTAGTGATATTTTTATTTAAGTTTATGGCTTGGCAGCTAGGCCTTTAAGCCAGATCATAGATTATAAATGTAGTTTCTTCATTTTCTTAAGGTTGGGAACTGTAGGTTATCAGCTGGTGCCATTCAACGGAGTTCTTGTGACTACTCAAAAGGCCACATTTGACCATACAGTTCATATTTCTCACAAAACACATAATTACTACTCAAAAACTATCAATATCCTACAACTATTGTTCATTTTAGAGTAATTTTAATCATTTCTAGAAAATAAAACTGCACAGCACAACATCTCCTTTCAGTTCCCGCCAAAAACTCTAGTTAGTAGTGAAAAATGTAAATACATAGATAAAAAACAAAAATGCATATATAAATAGAAATAAAATGTCTAGATAATAAGCTATTAGTTAATAAAACAAAAAAGTAAGAAACCGTATTAAAGTAAGAATAAGTGTAAAATTAGAATAAGTAATAACGTAATAGTAGATAGATTTTTATGAAAAGAAAAAAAAGACAAATAATATATAAAAGTAAAAATAACCTACCATTCCCTGTGCTGTGTTTTAGAAATAAAGAAAAAGAAAAATAAAGACTTATCTATTTAACTCATGATGGAGGAGAAGGCGATAAAAAAAATACATTAATGAACGATTCATTTTAAAAAGCGCATAAGATAATAACAGATCTTACTTTACGAGCATTTTTTTAAAATTATGGCTGCTTTTCTTTTTATGCATTGATTTTGCCAATGTAGTGTCTACGGGCAAAAATTACTTAAACAGAATTATTTCGTTTTTCATTCCATTTATAATTATTTTATTATATTATTATAATTCCATGTTTTGAACAAATAAATTTAATTTAATTTAAATCAAATTAAAGTTACGACATTAAAAAATAAAATAAAAGTCAGATAAATTAAACAATTGTGGTCTAAACTAAACTAAAAGAAAAAATTGCATTAAATATACATTTAAATTATTTTCTCTTTTTATTTTTCTCGTAATTCTCTAACTTCAAAACCACGTTATTTTAGGATTTGATTGCTATTTTGCGGTTTCTCTATTTTTTAGAATTTTACTAGAACAGTTGCAGGTGTGTATGCCTTTAGTAACATTACTTACTTCGGATTTTTAGGGGAATTTCCTGAAACGTTGTGTTTTCGTACTGAAAATCCATTGTCCTGCTGGAAATAACCTTTAATTTTAAATATTTGCAAAATAACTGTAATCTTTGTTACCTGTCCAACGTGGACCAAGTTGCGGGTAAATAATGGTTAAATTTATAAAATAATTTTACACAGAGTTTCATTAATTATGCCATCCATACTTGATTGCAATTGTTTTTGCTTTGGGTTGAATTGTGAATAACATTTAGATTGATATAAGAAAAGGTAATAAATATGAGTTGTAGGTTGAGTTGGGAATAGAAATGGGTTGATTTGGGATTTTATTTTACATAGGATGAGTTCTCGTTGGTTGAATCGAAAATAACCCCTAGATTGTCAGCCAAGCGTGCTTGCACAAGAAATATTGAAGCTTTTATAGGACCGGCTCCAACAGTGTGATACCACGCTCTCAAAAATATCAACGTGAAACAATTAGTATTGAGCTAATCGTGTTTCGTGCGACAAGTAAGTTTCGATGCCCCCTTCCCCTCCCTACCCCATCCCCCTAGTTCAATCCCATCCCTTCTATCCCATTCCTCCTGTCTGATCCCTTAACCTCTCCTGTTCAAGCCTTTTTACCCCGTTCTAAAGGTTGGCAACGCGTTGCCTTTGCCATTAGTGTCGCTAATACCTATAGGTGACGGTAACCAATTTCCATAAGGCCGCCATGATTACCAACTTCGCAATATTTAAAAAAAGCAATTCGATTAATACTTAAATGTGAAAAAAAATGATTGTGTGTGTGTGCAATTCACACGTAGTAGAGGTGAAACTTCAGAGAATATACTCACAGATAATAAATACTTCTCTAACTTTTATTAATATAAACATAATTCATTTAGCCTACATCCGTCAACATATTGTTACGACCGACAAAGACAAATTCACACCGGCATACCTGTTTTGCGCATTGTATTACTTTTCGGCATTTGGACTTCTTTTGTTTACTTTGTGTTTAAAATTTGTGATTAGAAAAACAGCCCATTGTGTATTGTAATCTTTTATGGTAGTCATTAGCCAGGTGTGATTCTAAGAAATTCGGTCCATGTGGTCAGGTAGATATATTACATTTGTGCAGCAAAAAAAGCAATGCCCCAATGGAGAGATCGTCAGTCGAGCGAGAACCACGAGCGAAGCAAGAAGTATGTGTACATTCGGTAATCTATTTAGTGACGGACTTTGCGCGTGTTATTGAATTGTGCATTACGTTTGGACTGGTTGTGTTCAGTTATATTTGTACCTGTGTTATACGTGTTTGTATAGTTCTAATAAAGTAACAATATTATAATTCAAACTAAACTTCTTAAGCATCACTTTCAATTTTTCACTGTTTTAAATTAAAAAACATTATCAGTTTTATTTCGGTCCAAATTGGACCTATGTTTAATCATCGGTCTTATTGGCTCTCTAATTTGCGTTGCATAATGTAAAACTCTTAACTCATTCTCTCGCAGGCTTAATCCCACAGATTTATATGTTTATCATTTAGTGTCGTTTTTTCGTTTCATCGAGTTTCAGATCACAACGATTTTAAAGAAGTTTCACTTCAATATCTTATATAGAATTGGTGAGTTTACAGAACACACCGACACTATGATGTAAAAAAATATTTCGTAACAACGTTTCAACGTAATTTTCACGTTGAAATAAATTTATCAGCGGTTCAAAAACGTAGTGCGATGGAAAACCTTTTACATAGATGTCAGAATACTGTGGAAACGTGGAATGTGTGAAATCTTTATTTTTCTAGCAAAACACAAATCGAAATTTAAAAAATGTTAGCTGGACAAAAATACTATTTCCATCGTGGCCCGCACAGGGTTTTTAGAAAAACAAAAAATGGAGACCGCGCACGGCGTTGGCTCATAAAAATTGTACCGCTCGTACGGCGTCACGGGAAATGTCGACGATTCCCGCCAGGCAGCACTACTATTTCATTGATATTGCCCGCTTCTAACAATAAGACCAAAAGGTTGCTTGGTCTTCCATTTTCCACCAAACGGTAGCCGATTTTATAAATTATTCACTAAATAGACACATGCTGCGAATTACTTGGCATAGACATTAATAAGTACTACCTGTGCTAGGCTTTTGTTCGCGTGAGGTATAGACCTAAGTTCATATGTGACGCCTGAAATATTTCGACATGTAACACATGTATAAAAGGACTTGCTGAGGCCAAAGATACAAGATTTCTTTGTTACTTTCGTTTTAGTCACTAATATATATAGTCTGTATTAAATATAAAATGTTTGTGATGTTATCTAGCTGTTATTTACTGGAAATAAAATTATTGTTAATGAAAAAAACTACCTGAATAGAGTTCGTTGTCTCACTCGCACATCACATGTGTGAAGATATAACAACAACAACTCAACTACATTGGCTCAGCGGCCCAAAGTGGGTCTTGGCCTCCGAAATGAGAGCATACCACTATCCTCTGTCTAGCAGTGCCTTAACAATTGTGGGCTTGAAGTTCAGTCGGGTCAGCTTCGACTCTGTTTTTCCAGCGATACTTAGGACGACCATCCGGTCGCTGACTGACTTCTGCCGGTCGCCCCAAGTATGCTATTTTCATATCCTGATCCTCCTTCATCCGTTCTAAATGACCGAGCCAGCGGTGAGCCTTTACCTCTCTAATTATATTGGGCTGCTCCACGAGGTTTTCTATTTCGAAGTTTGTTCAGAGCCTCCAGCTAGTATCTGCTATGTTTGGTGCTGGTAGCTGTTTGAAAATATAAATGGACAGAATACATACGACATATCACAGAATTCTTCGAATCTGAACAATAATATTACAAATATCCTCCTCAATTCTTAATATGGTTTTAACTTGCCATGTCTTCGCACAAAATTTTGTCCGTTTCCAAAAAAGCCGTTTGTATTTCTCTAGAAGTTAAATTATATTATAATTAATTTCCGTTATCGTATTCGTATTTTTGTATGGCAGTGAAAGCGTGGTTTGTGAATAAGAGACATAAGCAAAATATGGCGCGGTGGATATGTGGAGTCTCGCGGAAAGACTGCGTCAGGAACTCCGGTTTCCGAGGCTGCCTACGTGTCAGTGACATAGCCTACTAACAGCGTAATACTCGCCTATACCGCGGTACGGTCACGTTTCATGGAAACCAGCTAGTCATGGAAGGGAACAAATCTCTCGATACGCCACCTCCGCCAGGTCCCACTAGAACACGTAGGTTCAAAAACACCGTCAGGAAAAGGTGACATATTTGCCAATTGTTTCATAATAAGGGATGCTGAAAACTGTACAAAGTGGAGTAGAAAAACTACAAAAGCGGACTCCGGGCTTTGAAGGGGATGTGGTGAACGAAACCAGCATCTAACGATAGAATGATGATGATCTAAAGAATATCGATGACAAATTTCATGTAAATCTGTTCATGTCTAAGTACGATATTAACACGGAATCAAACAAACGCACTTCTCCATTAGAGTAAACATGAGTATAATATTGTAAATCGTATTTCGTAATTAAATAAACCAAGAAGTATGGCAGATTTATTTAATTCATGAAATATGTACACACATATAGGTACTTATAGAAGCGCCAATTTGCGTACTTCATCTCGTTAAAGGATTAAATTATTATAACGGCTGAGATAATAAATACCATAATGTATTCAGATTGTAGAATTACTCTAAAAGCGGATTTAGGTTCGGTTGGTATTATTTTCTGTGTTATAAGGAATATTCATGAGAAATTTCTAGCTCTATAACTAGAAATTATAATGTTCGCAGACATTTCAGTTTTTACGTCACTCAAATTTCACGTCAGGGTCGGTTTCGACTGACAACAGCGCAATCATAATAATATCACATTCTTATTGTTATACTCATAAATCTAATTGCTGTTCTCGGAGTCAGATAGTTCTTAATACAATAGTTAATAGTTTACAATAGTTTCGTGAGGCAAAGTATAACACTCTTCAGCAAAATCCCAGTAAACGTTCAAGAGTTTTCGGTAAACAAGTTTAAAAAATTAGTAAAGCAACGTTTGTGCAAGAAAGCTTATTATACGACTAAAGATTTTCTATACGATCGCACCGAATGAGGATAATGCGATCGCTACCAAGCTCTTCTAGTAATTATTTATAAAAATTACTTTGATAAATTTAAAAAAGTCACACGGTGCTAGGTCAGGGCTGTAAGGAGGGTGGTGACCCAGGTGTTTGACCGCCGTGCTGTCCAGCAAGTCCCTCATTTTGAGCGTGGTATGGGCGGGCCCGTTGTCGTGGTGGAGCAGTAGTCCGCGGAGCCCTGTGTTTGGTCGCTTGTTGCTCACAATAGAGAAAACTTCTGCCAAGCATTTGGTAGTATACCATTCGGCGTTGATGCTTCTTTGGTTCCGTAAAGGAATTGACACCAAGTAGCCAGTAGCGAGACACGATAATTTAAATTAGTACGGCATCAAGGTATAATTCTTCTATTTTCTGATACAAGTCACTAAAAGAAAATGGTTTCTTTTAGTGACTTTTGGTTTGGTGTAAATATTTGTGATGATATAAATAGCCAATTATTTGTTGCCATGAATATATAAATAAGCTCTTAGGATTAGCCTTGGTTTTCATATTACTGATCATGAGAAGTATGAAGAGTCTCATATAGGATCATAGAAGAGATAACCTAACGCAGATTTTACTAACTTGAATGCTACTAATTAATAAGTAGAGCTATGCTACGGTCATCATTAGCAATCAAGCGATAAATTTCAGTTGCGTTTTGTCTTTGCTTTGAACTCTGGGGTAGCTTTTAGCTTACACTTCGGTTTTTGGCATTATAAGAACACTTGAATGCAGCATATTCTTTATCGGGATCATCCTTTTATATGGCAGTTGAATGTGGTCTGTGCTTGAGTAACACAAGCAGAAGCTGCGTTCATAGACAAACGGACGAACATGTTAATATTATGAACCTTAAAAACCAAATGTCAACTACCAGAAATATTTTTTATAGAAGGACAAAAACAAAATCTACTTTTGAAAGGAAGAATCAAATTCAACTCTCTCTCTCAATTTTACGTAAAGTAACTTTTAAGATTAACTTACTCATAATAAAAAAGAAACAACTTAATCACCAAGTTGGGCCGTAAAGTGAACTGCGTTTTTATGCTTAAGTTCTGATGAAAGCTATTATAACTTTAATCTTGGTTAACATGCTACCTGGGTCCAAGTCAATTACCTCAAGAGTATTGAAGCTCACACGTGCACTAGTAATAAACGGCTTTACTGGTGTAAAAGCTTATTAAAAGCCATTTTTATTACGTTTAGCTGAATTTGTGTTATCCTGATCCTTATGTAATTTTCTTCACTTCATTTTAGTTTTTATTCTGCCCGGGAATTATTGACCTGACTGTTACGGGGCCGTTTTGATATTCAATGTACGTCATGTAAAACTATATCTTTTGGATTTGGTTTTGGAGAATACGGAAACTTATAGACTCGTCATATCCGCCCGTATTTTGTTGCCATTTGTCTATGTAAGTAATTCTATTATTATAAATGCGAATTTAAATTCCTTGATTTGTGACTTTTTGATGCCTTAATTACGCAACAGGTCGTCATGAAATTTTGCATACACGTTGTAAGGGTTATAGAATAAACATAAGACAATGGCATGACAGAGATAATTTTAATATATTGCTCTCATGATTGGTTTCACCTTCGCTTTGCTAGATGGCGTTACGGGTATTTATCATAAGGTACTTTGAAGTAAAATCAAGTTTGACATTTCTAAGATTTATAACATGCCTACTTAACTTAACTTTAACTATAACTTAGTGAGTAAGGCATCCGTGTCTCATTACATTGTTTTTTTTATTGCTGAACCACAGTACACAGGCTGACGGTCCAATTGTGATGGACAGTGGTTACCGTCGCCTACTGACATTAGTAACACCAGAGGTGCTACCAATGTGCTACCGGCCTTGAAAGGGAAACTGGAAACTTGCCATTGATACCAGAAAACAATTCAAAGTTGTTATGGGGGCATACTCTAGACCAGGGGTGGTAGTCATCCAGACGGGCAAATGCCATACCACCTGGCAGATTGACGTGGCTTCGGAATCATGGCTGCGGACAATGCAGAGCTTAGGTAGTTTTCTATACTGCGTTACATATAGTTCAAATTGCAATGCAGTCGAGGATGGGGTATAGTTTCCCCCATCTTGTCAACTGTCAACTCTATATGCCAGACCCAAAGAAAAGAAAATTGTTAACATAACCTATTTCAATGGTTATTAGGCGAGAATTACTTTTCGCAATTATGGACAGTATATTCAATTTATGCAAGTAGTTCTAGGGGGTCGTTAGAAAGCTTTAAGCAGTCATTTGAAGTAACATCCGAGGCGAGATGCAAAGGAAAGGGCACGTCGCGAGATTAATAATGAAGCTATAAACTCCATTACCCACTCTGTAATTAAGTTAAATGGATAAAATTTACCAAAACCCCGGGGAAAATAATTAATTTTTGTAACGGAATATTTTCTGAAGGAAGTACTTGGAAATTCTATTTGGAATACTAATGAGAGATTATTGTTTATTATTATTACATGTAAATTATTGCACAATACAAATTACCAGTTTTATTTGATACATAAAACTTTACCAATACCTACGTACTAAAATCAATATAGTTACAGAATGTATTTTTTGAGAAAATACCATTTGTAATGCATATTGAGAATAGTAACGTATTCTTGTATGCAATGTGGGTGTTATAACAACGAATTTTGGTCAAACTAAATGTATGGAACCGATATACTTCTCATGTGATACGACATCACGACATACAATTAATGTGCTTCTCCCATTCCTGGCCGGAATCATACTTTTTATCCGTGCAGGAACGGAGAAAGAATAAAATTTCCTGCGGCCAGGCGGCCTGTCGTAAGAGGCGACTAAACAACCCACAGCCAGGTGGTAGGGTATTTGCTCGACTGGATAGTGACCACCCCTGGTCTAGAGTATGCCGCCATAACAACTTTGTGTTGTGTTCCAGCATCAGTGACCAGGTTCCAGTCTCCTTTAAGAGAGCAGCAGCGCATTTGTAGCACATTCGGTGTTGCAAATGTCCATAGGCGACGGTAACCACTTTCCATCAAGTGGGCCGTCTGCCTGTCTGCTGAACTCCTGCAATAAAAAAACAGTCTAGTAATTTTCATTTTTAGCCTAGATTGAATTAGCCAATAATTTATTCGTTGGTTCGTTCTTACTTACAGACTGTTGTAACATCTACTCCATAATTTGTGTACTTTTTCTTATCTTACCTGAAATTAAAAATAAACAAAATTAAATATTATAAAATAATGATATAAAAATAATATTATTTTAATTTTTTTAATTAGGCGCGTGTTAAGTGCGCTGCGCACACGCACACATCGTTACAGATTTTTTTATATAAAAATTGTTTGACATTGTCAATACATATGAATGTCGCTATTTTGTGATGTGTAATATAAACTATTGTGATAAAAACCGCAGATTTCAACAATCCTACTCACATTTAGAATGATAGAGGGCCTAAAGCGACCGTTTTTGGAGAATTGCTTAGTGAAATTGACACGCGTCTAGATATACCGGTAGGTATAACAACACATAGCATATGATCCACTTAATTTTAATAACTGTCATGTTCGTAATATGAATCTGCGAAAGCAGCCACTTTAGGTCTCCAGAGTTTCTCAGCAAAGATAAACGTTAAATAATAAAGACCTCCGGCTTTTACTGCCATTATTTAGGAAACAATTAAAAGGGACTATTTTGCGTCGCCTTGTTAGGGCTCGTCAAATGACCCATTAAGGTTATAATAAATCTCGAGGCTTATCGCATTAGTCGCCCACGTCCAACCTATTACAAGGTGATGCCGAGGTGCGTGCGCCTTCGGGGCCTCTCATAGATTTATGCGTCACTAACGTGCCCAAAAATAATTGGATCGAGACCGAAAAATAAATTGCGGACCGTGTCTCCCGCACCCCTGACCGGTTGGTTGGCCCGGTATAAATTACCTCGACAATTTATTATTGAAAATTATCTAATCTTGCAAATCATTACTTGGAACAGTGCTTCTAATATACACCTGTTCGCATATAAAAATATTTTTATTTTAATTAATATGGGTAACCTCTTTACACTAACACTTGGCTATTGTAGGGATGTAAAAAACAAATGCGGACGAAATCTAATTCATACTTTGTTAAACTCTTTGTTTTAAAATAAAACAAAGAGTAGTGTTCTCAATGGAGAACACACTCACTATTAAAAAAAAAAAATAAGCACAAACCATCTATTTAAAGTCGGGTTGCGACTGATTGTGGATATATCGAAAATAATAAAAAAACTTTGTTTAACCTAGTATTAGTTCAAAATACATTAAAAAAAAGATGAGAAATATATATACAAAATGAAATAACGCTATATTGCTGGGGAGTTTTTTGCGGCACTTCTTCTTTAAAAGTAACTAAAGTTATTTTGGGAGCTGTGGTAGACTCGTGACTTTCAATAAGTAATCTGTAAGAATATATTTTGAAATAAATACATTAATTGTCACAAAGTCACTCTTCTGTTCAAGTGCAACTTTATCTTTTTTATCTGTGCTTGTAGTCAAACTTGCAGGTGGTTCATCTGATGGTAGGCGGCAGTAGTTACCGTTGCCCTTCGACATTTGCAATATCAAGGGCGCCGATGCGCTGCCGATTTCTTTGAGATATCTGTTTCCGCACTTTTGGAAAAGCTTCACATTACAGCGTTCTTCGAAAACCGTGAAAGGAAACTTATTCCACGTCATCAAAGTTGCGAGTGCCATATATGCCAGTGCCAGTGAATGCTTTTTGATTTTGGAAGACACAAAAATATAGACGCTGGATTGGTTACCTATTAATTTAATAACCCAACATGAATGCTTATTTCGACATGTTGTCCATACAAACTAATCAGTTATGGGACATAACAATGTACTATCACACAATTCAATTTGTTTGAAGTCAAATAAAGCGACCATCAACATTCCGACAAAATAATTCCCGTGTACTTGTTTATTTAATGCCGATTCTAATTCGATTTGTGGCGCATGTCACACTGTCCACAATTTTCCGTACACTCTCAAACAGACAATGTAAACTAAACAATCCAATAGTAATGAAAATTTGCTACATGCCAATAAAAGTAATGTATTTCAGAATATCTATAATATTCCCGCGTGTAAACATGCGGTGTCTGTACATTGAAGCTATTTAAAAAAAAAACAACTCGTATAGACTATATAAACGACGGAGAACACGATTCAATTTTTTTTAGATTTCTTGTCTGTTTGTCGTTTTGCCTGTTTGTTCGATATTCACGTAAAAACTACTGGGCTGATTTCGATGCGGTTTTCACTGATCGACAGCAGATTCTTAAAATTAAAAATCTACATTACTTTTATCTCGGGAATCCCGGGGGAATTTTTCTGGGAATGATTTGAAATGGCCCGATTGAAAAAAAATTGAAGTCCAATGCGGTTTTGTCATTGATCGATAGAAAATTTTACTTAATAAAATGTGTGATATTTTTTATCCCGGGAATCCCATGCGAATTTTCCCGGGAGCGGTTTGAAGTTGTTCAGGTGCATAAAAATTAGTTTATTTTGACACAATTATCACTAAAACGATTGCCTACATTCTTTGTAATGCTGAGGTACTTTGTGTCTCAGGAATCCCGCGGGTATTACTAGTCAAGCGTAGAAAAGCCGCGGGCACGTCTTAGTTATAAATATGACTGATCATTATATGTAAATAAGAATGACATTTCAAGTGAATAACTTAATAACTAAATTAACTAAAGTTATTGATAAATATTTAAAAATAATCTATCGTGATAACGATAACAACCACGTATAAAGCGCGATTTTATTTTTTTCGTTTCAACTACATTTCAGTTGTCATGATTTTTTTTAAAAGAGTCTGTCCTCCTTCGCCATGTGACAGGGCAGAGGGTATTTCCTTCAATTTTTCTATATTTATTTTTAGTTTTCTTGAATTATAACGTTTATATTAGTTTACTTTTTGTAGGGGCAACAATGCGTTCCATACGCTGGTTGAGTGCGAAACGTGAACACCGCAGAGATTTGAGCTCGAGGCCGTCGTAGGACCGATCGATTCGCTGGGTAGTTTGATTGAGGCCATGCTGCATAGCGACGATCATTGGCGGCCAATTTCTGCGAGGTAGTAATGTCTCAAAAGGAGGCCGCTGAAGGAGAAAGGGAAAGAGGTGCGCGTGCGACCCGCGGATACCGACGCCTGTCGGGGCTCCGGAAGCGCAGATATGCGCAAAATCTCCTCCCGTGATTCCGCTGCAGGGGTCCTCTAGCATCTGGGGATGCGGTGGAACTAAACCTCTGTTGACGGTGTGAGTTTGATCTGCTTCCCGGGGAACTCTCAGGCCTTAATGCGCAGGATCAACATGGGCGTAACTACGTTTTAAGTCTCATGCTCTTCCTACCACAAGCGCGGGCACATGGGAGGCAGGTAGGTTTAGTGGAGTATTAATGGGAACGACTCTACCATGAGGCTTGTCTCAAACAAGCCGGCGGACGATTTTGTTGTTCCACTTTTCCAGTCGTGTGGTCTAACTCTCTCCTTTGGGTCTAACCCCCACAAAGGACCCGGTAATGTACGAAAGGTATTCCCCCCTTCTTCAACAAAAAAAAATTGTGAGATTGACACACTTTAATTTTAATATCGAACTTCTCCT
Source organism: Dendrolimus houi (assembly GCA_039645545.1). Classification (NCBI taxonomy): domain Eukaryota; kingdom Metazoa; phylum Arthropoda; class Insecta; order Lepidoptera; family Lasiocampidae; genus Dendrolimus; species Dendrolimus houi. Next base: position 18,874,766 of record CM077119.1, on the reverse strand, counting down.
AAAAAGATTTTATATATATATGCATTTCTAAGAACTTTTTGATTTACCTAGGTATATACTTCATATACATACCATATAAATACATATCTATAAAAATATATAAATATTTATAGATGAATATGATAGATAGATAGATATATAACACTTTATTGTACACCATTACAGAAAACCTTATAGCCTAAAAATATTCTAAATGTGCACATTGGGCGGTCTTATCGCTAAGAAGCGATCTCTTCCAGACAACCCGAATATGTATATACATAAGTATAAATATAATCATATTCTAAGGACAGTTAATATTTTCTGTTCATTGTTTTAAATATCGGTAGCGATTTTGCTTGTCTGATAGAAATAGGCAGCGCGTTCCAAAGCTGTATAATGTGTTACGTCATAATCAGCTATTCTTCTAAAAAAGACAGTACTGATGAAAATGTAACAACACATTCACACACTGTTATTTAATTTATTACGTATAAGTTCTGAAACTATTACACTGAGAAAACAGCTACATTCATTACGCGGCTTACGTCTAAATCATTTATTGTCTACACCACAACTGTCATGTTATAATATTTTCCTTAGTTTAGGGGGTTGCCTGGAAGAGATCGCTTTAAACGATAAGGCTGCCCTTTGTTCAACATTAATGTAACTAGTTTTTAAGTAGTTTTAATTTGGGTGAACAATAAAGTGTTTTCATTTATCATTCATTCATTTTAATCTAAAATTGGGAAACGAAAGTATTGAAGAATATAAACGTATTGGAACATGTCGGTATACAGTTATAGGTTAATTCCCTCATGTTCAACCGTGATCATATTCAGTATCTGAGAGCTTCCCCATAACGACGCCATAGTCGCAGGCTTTATGGATCATACGAAGGAGAAAATTTATTACACCGTCATTCGACCAAATTCCTTCCACGAGGTTGCTGACTAAAAGGTAATGAGGGTTGCCAGATGTTACTCGATATATGAAAATTGATCATTAGGTCCGTTACGGACATACAGTTATATATAAAACAACTAGGTACAGGAGAAACACGTGAAACATAAAATGACATATTGTCATCTAATTTTTTTACTAACCATGTTTTTAAGCAAATGAATGATTTGATTTGAGACAAAGAAAAACTGTTAGAGTCTTTTTATATAATATACCTGATGATTACACCTATCAGATATAGGTTTTAAGAGTTTCGCCCATTTTGGCTAAAACGTAATTACATTACTTGTGTAATTAGACAGATGATGCATATTACAATAAATCCTAAAAACATTTAAATATAAAACAGTGGGTGCCAAAATATCATATTATGGTTTTGATTTTAGATTATCACAATAAAAATAATTTTAATTAGTATTTAGACAAATATTAATACATTATTTGACTTGAAAGATATGACTTCAAAACTGGCTATGCTCGTAAGAATTCTAGACAGCTTCGGTGTCTTGTAAAATGATAAAAAGTATCTCAGTTAATGTAACTGTAAACTAACCTGTTGTCGCGTCTGTCTGTCTTTGTATGTCACAGTAATTATTTCGCAAAATCTGCGTCGATATGGGATGGATGTAAAGTACGAATGTGTAACCTACATGCCGTTATAAAATTCTGTGGAGAAATAGCGAAAGAATAAAGAACCGGCGTGGCTGACAAGCAATGTAAAAATATAATTTATAATTATACTAGCTGTGCCCGCGACGTCGTCCGCGTGTAATTTGTTTTCAAAATCCCTCGATTTTGAAACATTCTTCATTAATGCTCCGCTCCTATTGGTTTTAGTGTGATGATATATAACCTATATCCTTCCTCGATAAATGGGCTATCTAACATCTAATCTGGCAATCAGACCATGAAAGAACTTTTCAAATCAAACAAACAAAATCTTCAGCTTTATATATTAGTATAAGATTAGGACAAAACTACTAGGGGAACGTACCCATATTACGTGACAGATTTTTTACAATTTAATACCTCTCCCCTCCTCGGTGACCACCCGTAGTAAATACCAAGACCCCTCTAGTTTTCACGCAGTAATTCATAAATATGGTTTTAATAATTTTTTGCACAACATAAAAAAAATGGCTCATTATTTGTTTAAAAAGCGATAAACGTTGCGCGTCATCCCTATTAATATTATAAATGCAAGAGTAACTCTGTCTGCCTGTTCCGTTTTCACGGAAAAACTACCGGACCGTTTTGGGTGAAACTCTCTATATATATATATATATATATATTTTCGATGCCGAGGATGAACATAGGATACTTTTTATCCCGAAAAATGGGATTTGTTGATTTGCTGATTTTGGTGTACATATGTAGTTTTAATGTCGAAAATGGGCATAGATACTTTTCATCCGGGAGATGGGATAGTTTGCGACATAAAATGAAGTAAATCTACCGGGGCAAATAGCACTAACATAAAAATTTAATACAATGTGACCTCTTTAAACAAGAGGCACGCACTAGAGGTTGACTCGCGGTGCAGCCGCGGGATAAACTCTATTTAAAGAAGAAGCAGGAAGAAACTCCCCAGAAACGGCGTATAAAGTCAAAGATCCACATGAACCAAGTGGAGGGAAGAGCTATCTATAAAGAGTATCTTTAGACATTTTCTCACTGTCATATTATGAAACTTTGCAAAGTAAATTTAACTATCAGAAAAATCATTTATTAAGCCGCAATAATTCCTTAAGTAGAATACAAGTTTGAAATTTAGCAGAAGTTTCTTGAAGAGTTTACAGATCAAAAATTCCAGACTCGAACAATATAAGCTATTGCTTATTTTAAGTACTGAAAGGGTGAGGGGGTAAGGGGTTTGAAATTAAGTTGGACAGATATGCGACACGATGACAAGGGTCGTGCAAGACAGGATGTGGGAAGCATTGTGCTTATGCTGCCTTATCATATAATATTGAAATATCTTTACCTATTTATCACGTACCCCTAAGAGGTTTCAAAACATAAATTATTAAAACAAGGGTAACTCGCGTCCATACAAATCATCTTTATGAGCACGTATAGTAAAACTTTGTCGTAGAAAATATGGTAAATGGTTATTAATTGTTTGATACTATATATAGTCGTGGTAACTTAGTGGTTAGCGCACGTGCCCCAAACGATCTAACGTGCATACTATTATAATTACCACGTGCTAACGGTGAAGGAAAATATAGTGATGAAACCTGGACATCGAACACTTTTAAAAGAGAGGTCTGAGCCCAGCAGAAAGACGTTTAGGAGCTGTTATTATTACTACACTAGCTGCGCCCGCGGTTTCACCCGCGTGGTGATAGAAAATCGTTATATTTTGGATAACTCACACTATATTTATATAAATTATAGCCTATGTGTTATTTTAATGTGTAAGCTATATTACTGTAAAGTTTCATCAAAAGCCGTTCAGTAAGTTTTGCGTGAAACACATCCATACATCTATACATCCATACATACATTCTTACAAACTTTCGCGTTTAAAATATTTATAGGATATAACATTATACACTTGGTTACTTTCGTTACGTATCTATTATAAAAAGATTTGGAGGCTTAGTCGGTAAAATATCAGGGTCTCATTTCAATAACGTAAGTTTTTTCCACATTTCCTTTTAATTATCATACGCTGATGCTCAAAATAATCACGCCAAAATGTTTTAATAATTTTCTTAAATAAAAATGTATCCATAGATAAGTTTATAATGGTATATTGTTTAGAATGATTGTAATTAATTTAATGGCTATGACATATTTTATAATAAATTTCATAATAATTTACATTATAACAAGTATAGATAATAACATAATTACCTCTTTATCACCATATTTTTAACATCGCGATAAAAATCTAAATTTTAATTAGTTTTTTTTCTTCTTTAGCCCGGGCGAACGAGATATACTCGAGTCTACTACTGTTTTTGTTCTACTTTTTACATATAATTATATATTACTGGGTGGGCAAAATATGATATATTTACTTAATTATATACGTATATTTATATTGTATTGTATAGTTCATGTTTTGATCTTGTGTGTTTTTGCTGTGTATATTCTTACGTATATATCTACGTACGCGCCCGCGTTACCTTTCACAAGTCAGCACCACCCACACGATGTGCGCAGATTGTGCTGGCCTGGGGAAGATGATCGGACACATACCCAGATATTCTGTCTATTTATGAATGTATGTGTATATGTGTTTATATATACTTTATTGTATATATTCTATATTTATATAATATTCTATGGAAAATATGTATCTATATAATGTTTATGTTTATATATAATTTTGATAGGATCTAATTGTGAAATAAAGGGATAGGATTGGGAGTGGGATTTCTCGGCTCTTTATTTATTGTTTATTTATTACAACATTTTCCTTATTTCTATTATTACAGATTTCTTAAACGTAGTTGCCAAATTTACGATTGTTTCTAATTTCCTTAGTATACTATACTATTTTTATTATAATTTCGAATTTAGACTATGTATTATTTGTTTCTATTTGCTTAATTAGTATTTAAAAGGTAATATCTTTTGGTCCATAAAAACTATGACATAACAACAGCTTACTACACTTATACAAAGGCAAAAGGACTGCAGCGTGTTGATAAAATGTGATAATTAATAACAGAAATAGCAATTCATTAATTGTTACGACTGTATGTGACATATTCTTACATACAGTGCGTTCCATTAGTAGCCCACAACGCCCAAAATGCTCAGTTGGCCGTTCCACAAGGCGACCGCGGTCGTTGTGGTCGTGGCAAAAACGTCACTAATGACGTCATCATTTTCGATCACACAACGCTCACAACGACCCATGTCAATAGGTGGGTCGAATAGTCGTTCCACTTGGGTTTACTATTGTAACGCCGGGAAGCAAGTGGAACGGGATAAATCCGGGTCGTGAACGTAGTCGTTGTGAGTTTCTAATGGAACGTAGCCATACAGGGCGTCCCATTAGTAACCAACAACGCCCAAAATGCTCAGTTAGCCGTTCCACAAGGCGACCGCGGTCGTTGTGGTCGTGGCGAAACCGTCACTAATGACGTCATCGTTTTCGATCACACAGCGCTCACAACGACCCATGTCAATAGGTTGGTCAAATAGCCGTTCCACTTGGGTTTACTATTGTTACGAGTTGCACGTCTCGAATTAAAATGCCGTTGGAATTATTATAGAATTTATTAGAACTATACAAACACGTATAACGCAGGTACAAATATAACTGAACACAACTAGTCCAAACGTAATGCACGATTCAATTACACGCGCAAAGTCCGTCACTAAATAGATTACCGAATGTACACAAGACTTGCTTCGCTTGTGGTTATCGCTCTTTCAATTGGGGCATTGCTTTATGTTGCACAAATGCTATATGTCTACCTGACCACGCGGACCGAATTTCTTAGAATCAAACCTGTCTAATGACTACCATAAAAAATTACAATACACAAAGGGCTGTTTTTCTAATCACAAATTTTAAACACAAAGTAAACAAAAGAAGTCCAAATGCCGAAAGTAATAAAACCTGCAAAACAGGTATGCAGGTATGAATTTGGCTTTGTCGGTCGTAACAGTATTTAAGGTTTCATTACGAAAATATTAAGGTTTAAAAATACTAAGCAGCACCTCTTTTACAGGAAAAGGATATTTTAAGAGAAACGATAAAGCAAATAATAAAAAAAGGTAGCAGTTTATTTTGGCAAATTCAACAGGGTCTTCCGTTTAACCCATCACTCGTCTTATATCTTTGCAGCAAAGGCGAGTATGTCTGTCTATGAAGAGCCTCGGACTTCAAAGAGATTGTACAAATCAACCGTGCGCTCCACGTGTTTATCGAATAATAAAAAGGTAAGGATGGAAATCCATTAGCCTTCAAACCAATAAAAGCTTACGTGACCGACAATTTTGTAAGGCACCTATACCCCGCATTACAAACTCAATTTTATGATCACCCTCCATAACAGGCTATCGGCGAGAAATTAAGTGGTTCAAGATTTTAAACCTCGTTTTACGGCGGCCACTGTTAACTTTTATTGCTTTTTACACGAAAACAATGTATGTTAAACTCTACGCGATTCTTCGGAAATTCACTCGGAGAGTGAAACTGTAACAAATGGGATTAAAGGCGATAAATTGTTGCTACATTACACCCACATAAGGCAAAAGTCGCACGATTTAGATGAGAAATGAGCAGTATGCTATAGCGCAATTTACCTTTCATATGTTTGTTGCTCATAGGATATGATGGGAAGCTATAATGGTGTTGCCAACCGATACTAAACCTGTATAGATAGGTGTTTTATTACCCCCTCGAATTCAAGTGATCTATTTTTCGCACCAATCCTTTTGTATGCCTCCCAGTAAGACGTCATAAACCATCTTTCTTTGTTTACATTTCGTTGTACATTCTTAGAAGTCATTAAAGACAAGTTAAGAATTCAAAGGATTAGTGGGCGTGTTGCTAGGAGGCCGGAGCTTTTTGACAAATATATGAGGTCGGTTCGTTGGGACTCTGAGTTTGTTGTATTTCATTTCAACTGCGATCGAATCGTTACCTAGTGTACTTTCGGAGCGACCATCTTATAAGGCCGAACTTTGCGCGATCTATGTTATTACGATTTTCTGCTTTACGGTTTGGTTTTGTTGTGTCGGTTGTATTTGTAAGTACCGTGAATTATGTATGTGTACTTGTAATAAATTTTGTAATAATTCAAACGGCGTTTTAAATTCCCACCCCCCAATTCGTAACAATATCATTCTTTTGCTTTAAATTTTCATCTTTAACAGGATAAAAGTGATAAATAGAAAATGGATATAAAAGTTCTGCATAAAGTATATTCACAATAGTTCTTTTTAAAAAGCGTGTCATAAATGTTGCTTATGCTTTTAAACATTACTGTAAATGTTGTAAAAACAGACATCTTCTAATAATATAGACTATGAAGTCAGAAAATAATTCCCCTAACAAAAAGAAGAGATGATAGTTAAAAATTTTGTAAATAACTCTAATTTAATATTTTGATCAAGTGACCCATTCAGTGGGATAGCCGTGTTTACCAGCTGCAATACTTTACAGTATTTTGTTACTGATAGGTTAATATTACACAGTGATACCAATAACAGTGGCATTAAAGGAATACATTTTCAGGCAGAGATACGAATCTTCGTGATTTTTCTCGTATTTATTATTCATGAAAGCTATTTATTAAAAGCAGCAGCGGATACATGTTAAACAGTGGGCAGGCTGGGGTTCCATGTGGCGGACAGTAAATATATCAGTCTGACAAGGGCATTCATCTTGAGAATGGAGAACGCCCAACCTTTAAACGATTTACGAGGGGCCACGCCGCTGGTAAACATCAGTGGTCCGAGTTCAGATCAATAAATAACACAATTCCTTTAATATGCAATAACAATCGCGAATTATGTTTCAACAAACTTGCATAATTTCGACTGTTGTTGTTACACAGTATAATTAAACTGCTATTAAATTAAAGTACTAAAGATATTACTTTAAAATAAATTTATCGTACACGATGTACTTTTTTCAAATTTGACCTTGAACACCTAACCTAAAATTTTCATTCGAAAAACCATAAAAAAATTTATACCATTAATGAGTTAAAGTTCAATAACTCAGAAAATATTGATCTTAGCAATTGAGTCTATGAGACTTTTGTGTAGGAAATTAAATTTCCAAAAAATTTGCTATTAACAATTTTTTTAAAGTAAATTGCTTCGGAGATAGCAAATATACTAGTATTTTAGGTGAAAATCAACTTCAGAGATGTGTACCAATTCACCAGCACACTATACTGTTCGCAATGAACGTTATCGTATTACGTTTAATTCTGAGTAAATCGCGACCAAGCCCGATGTGATAGCATAAAATGTGGCTGAGTTATAGAAAAACAAAAAAATTATCTTGGATAGCATAAAATGTGGCTGAGTTATAGAAAAACAAAAAAATTGTCTTGATTACGTGTATTTTATATAGAAAATCTGATCACGCTCAGAGAAAGTACTTAAAATTAATATTAAGGGCTGTAACTTTCAGGGAATTTTTCCGACATATAAGTCAAAACGGGAAAAGAAATAGTCGAAAAACAATACCCTAATATATATTATATGGGATAGGAGAGATGTAATAAAAATAATATAAATAATAAGGGATAAGATAGGAGGATAAAGGACATGGGATAGAAGGTATAAGGAGGAAGAGGATGTGGGCCATCCGATCGAGTCGGCCCTAAGAGCTGTAATCAAGATAGCGATTCTAGCATGGCTTTACCACATCAGGGTTCCAGATGACTGCCGTACTTCGATGATGGGGGAAATTCTGTCATTCTTCCGAAATTAGTCGATGAGTTAAATGGCTGTTTGCATAGATAGACAGACAAACTGTCAACAAAAATATAAGGGTTCCTGCTATTAGGATACAGAACTACAACAGTTCACTTATTTTCCGTTGCACATACGTAAAGATGAGACATTCGTAATACACTATAGTCCAGCTCAACAAATGTACTTTATACTCGTATTTCTGCAAAGCATGTGCTCAGAATAGGGCTGGCAATTTGGTGCTTTCGGAGCTGAGTCTAGCGCTTTTTAGGATAACCTAGCTCTTATTTTTACTAAACAACTCCTAATGCTCGGGCTTCAACTGCGATAATATTATAGTTATTGATTGTATACAAATGTGTCTTATTTATAACGATAAAAATAACGCCGTTAACGAATAGCTACATTAGTGTATATATATACACACACACACACACACACACATATATATATACATACATATATATATATATATATATATATATATATATACACCTTATGTGTCAATATTTAACTTCATTAACAATTACACAAATAACGCATTAAACCTATTGCTACATCCGCGTAAAACGGTCAATAACTATAGCACTATTCCAGATGAAACAGTAGCATAATGCTAAATCTTATATTTTCTGACTCGTATAAGCAAATAATTAATTATCTAGTTGGTTATTTTATCTTACATTAAGTGTAAATGACGTAAAAGCCTTTTGTTTAGCATTGTTATATATTCTTGTTATATTGTCATTCTCCATGACGAATTTGACACGTTAAAATTATGACGTCATATTTCAGTACAAAATTAAAGAGGCTCTGACATTTTCTAACACGATGAAAAGCTTAAAACCCAATTTGTTAGATTTCAAAGCCTTCATTGATTGTATAGAATTGTTCATACAAATGAAATAGTATTATTTATTTTAATTTAAGAGTTCATTATATAGTGTTAGCGAACAATTTAGCGTTTTTAAGTATATTTTAATCAAACGAAGCTTAGCGCTTTATTACGGCTAAGATGGCACTTAACATGTACAATCGTGGCAGCCCTGGTGCAGAAACAGTACACATGTGCTGGACATTTCGTACAAATGCTGAACAATATCGCATCTCACTACGTTGTATATTGACTTGAATTGAAGTCGAAACACATAAAGACCATCTACGACAATAACGTCTACATTCGGAAAAGAAATGAGTTTGAAATCGTAGAAATTTAATTTTGTATCTTTCACTAAGTTCGATCCAGCGAAGCAATGGAAAACCATTGTCATACGGACAATGGCATCCGAATGGAGACTTCGTTCATATTTCATTCGAATAACAATGACCGCTCTTTTACGTTATCCAACATTCAACACTAGATTGAAGAATAACACAATATTTTACCTATTGAAACTGTAGTACTTTCGTAAATCACTGAAGCAGAGTCGGGTCATAATTTATTTGGAAAAAATGGAAATGTCAATTTATTTGCATATGACATGGTACATAAAAATTATACAGGTCTTAAATTACATATAAATCCGCAAGCCATTACTCATAGGGCGCACAAATATTACGTTGCCTTATACATGTTATATAAGATAGAATTAAAATACTACTGATGTGACGCATACAACTAAATTAGAGTATTGTTTTATATCAAAAGTTACAAATAAAGTCAAATAATTAAATTCAATGTAAATATCATACAGCCTCATCTATGTCTTGTTCCAATTAAAAGAATGATTTAACGAGAAATTTCTTTATTGGTAGAATAATGATCGCACGGTATTAATACAAATACATTTTAAAATAGCATGCAAACAAGACAAGATGAAGTGCCTCCCGTTATTATTGTCCACTCCTCGATCGTCCCTTCACAACAAAGGTCGGCTTGCCAAATTGCAGATTAAATTAGAACGTCCAGCAAATCCTGTTTACGGACCCCTATTAAATGTGAAAATTTAGGGTATGCCTAATTCATGAATTTTTCCTGAATGCACACTTTGAAACGCGACAAAATGTAGGTATAATAATTACTCCAAAATAACAAAAATGACAATAATAACAACAGTGTTTTGGTAAAATGACATTTACATTTGTATTAGCATTGCCATGTAAAAAGTATGTGAATTATTCGAGTCTTTACTTTCGTTAGCCAAACTAATGCCTGCTGTACATATTGGGCCAAGGTGTTGGCCCCACATGTAGAGGTCTACTTAGCAGTATGTTGGTAATTGGCGAGAACACTGGCCCGCCAAGCGAATAGTGCCGGTTTTCCGTGCAAACATCAAATGATCTTGGTACGCTCCGCAAATAGCGGGAATTTTTCTGGGAATGATTTAAAAAGGCCAGATTAAAAAAAATAGAATTTCAATGTGATTTTTTCATTGATCGATATCAAATTTTATATAATAAAATGTGTACATGTACCGGGAATTTTCCCGGGAGCGGCTTATAGTTTATTTCAACACAGTTTTCACTGAACCGATATCTGCGGTAATTATGTCCAGGGAATCCCGCGGGATTCCAAATCCAGCGTGGACGAAGTCTCGGGCACATCCTAGTTATCAAATAAAAAAATGAATTGTCGGACTTATCACATTATTGAAGCAAAGACGCGATTTATACCTCGAGTTTTGTTAAATCCCCTAGAATGACGGGCTTCTTTTTCGTAAAATGAGGTAAACAATAAAAAGTATTAAAACTAATATCACTTTTCAGTTGAATTCATCATAATATTTCACAGGAAACGTAACCAGTGGCAAAATTCGAGATACTACCACTGCCCAAGAATGGGCAGGCAACACAAGGGTAGCTAAAAAGTTCACGACACAAACAGTTATGTCGCAGACATTCCAGCTTTTAATTCGATAAGATCAATATAGGTCTTATAGCTTCGACGAAATTGCTTTCCCCTTTTATCTATTTAATCTGGATAACATAACAGTGATTTGGGTGAACACAAAGCGGTCTACTAGCTTTTACCAGTAGGTACGTTTTAATCTCATTTGCAATCAACGAAGATATTTGCTGAGGGTCCGGGATGACATTGACGTGCCCACTCGACGACAAATTCACTTACCGAAGGGAGGTCTTCAGTGAGCTAATATTTTCAAGAGCCTTTCAATGAGAATAACGACCCTTTCGTAATTGAATGCTGAGAACTCCAATAAACATTTTAAAAATTGCAACATTTCTAATTTAGAAATATCTTACTAGAAGTTGCAGGTATTTTGACTTGGCAAACGGTGAAATGTTAAGTCATGCATTTATACTGAACGCAGCAATATTGCTAGGGAGATAGAGGGTACACTGTTCTTTGTTCTATCTAAAGTATTTCAGCATTAAATATACCTAAGTTTAATTTCAGTAATAAATAAAATAATCAAATATAGTCTTTCCAAGCATTTATTTTAGTTATGACAGCTCGATGACGAATTAATTAGTAATGTTTTATGCGTTATCGACTTGATTTGTTCTAAAAATCGATTTCATTTATAAATAAGTTTTAATCAATTTAACTTATCTATATATTTTTGCTAAAAATACTATATCATGTAATAAAATACCCACATTTCAATAGACATATTTCACATATATTAAATAAGCCAATAAAATGGCACTTATAATAATTGCGGTATTATATTTCTCTAAAGTAGTACATTTGTTATTTTAAAATTCGATCACTTTGGTAAATACATTTTACGTATAGTGTCGATGGTTTGTTTAATAGTCTGTGCGTTACACGACTCACAGAACATCACTATATCAGAACATCATCCACAACAATAAAGAATGACTCTGTCATTTGTTGCATGTGGGCTTTACTGTGAAGAAATATCGAACTTGACGCGTAAACGTCAAAAGTAGAAAAAAAGCCTGGAAAGAGTTGCCTTCATGGGTTAATTATAATTACTAAATATCATTCATTTATCAAAATGGTTCATCATTACTGATTCGTATATTTTGGAGGTATTCGTGATTTCACGATTTGTAAGTGTCTGAACATGGTTGTAGGACATTATTATATGCTATTTTGAAATTGAATACAAATCGTGATTTACACGATCCGGAAATAATAATGATCCACCAATGTGTGAATGAAACCTGAAAGATTTTTTTAACGGACTCTTTTGTTTTTTTTTTTGTTATATACGGTTTATGTATATATATGAATATCTATGATTTATAAATAATCTACATTTATGTCACCAATCGTTAAAGACGCGTTTAGTTAAATCACAATAAGGTTCCTAAATGTGAACGTCTATATTTATCTTTGACGATTCGTCATTAGCATCGAATCGTCAATGACAGACTTATATGCGAATGGGTCTTATAAAGACAGACGGACGAAGTATTTCACTTTATTTTATCTGGTGTGCACTGACGAATAATGGAATAATTTGCCAGATTATGTTTTTCCTAACAAATACAACCTAGGAGTCTTCAAGCCACAAGTGATTCTAATCCGCGTCATCACTCAAAATCAGGTGAGCCAGTGGTCAAACGCAAACCTGTACAAACGTAAAAAAATAGACGAACTCATATGACGATTTTGTAATTGATTAGTTATTACCAAAAATATTACGGAACCAAAAAAACCGAGTATTTTCTTAAGTTATTGCGACTAGAATACATAATTAAAACTACGTTTTAAACGCGCCGTTTTATTGAATATTATTTTTACTTCGACGTTTCGTCCATTTTTCAATAGCCGTAATCATCGCTATTGAAAAGTGGCTGAAACGTCAAAATAAGAAAAAACTAGTTTCGACCAAACACCAATTTAAATAAAGAGCTTATTACTAACTGTAAAACCGGCAATAATTCGTTATGTGCACCCGCAATTCAAATTTCCGACTTTGAATAGAATTCGTTCCCTCAAACCAATGAATCTGGTAAATTCGCCTCTTAATGTTACTGCTGATTTAGTGTTTCCACTGTAGCAATAAATTTTATGCATCTAATCCCATGTCAATTTATATTCGATTCAGTGCATTGCTCCAGCTCTCAGGCGGGCTCTTCGAGCGGTGAACAAGTAAATAGAATTGTTTCAATGGAAAATAGTGTTCTCGAGGAAACTTTTCTACATACATTTTGTTGTTGCTACTGTGATAGGATAGAGAAGTATATATTTTACGTAACAACATTCGTTTGACAAAATATGACAATGAACATTATAAGAGCTAATGAGGTTTTGGTGGAAACCAGAAACGTCATGTTTTGCTGCGATTTTAACAATATTATTTGATGAGTGTTTTAACGTATGGGGTATTTTGGATTAAATGCATTTTTAAAATACTGTAGCCAAGTGACCTCTATGGACCCCTTCATAGTTCATGGATTGCCCCGCATGAGCCCGAGATGGCCACAGAACGTCTATGAATGGTAACGTGAGCTGCTGCGAAGCCATCGCTATGCAGGTAAGGCTCCATCCAGTGGCTCCAAACCCAGTTGCCGGTGGGTAAAACCTCGAGGCCCCAACCTCCTCAATTCGATAAAGAAGATGAAGACCTTGAACGAGCCACGCACTCGATACATTTTTCATAATAGTTTTTAATTGTATATACCGACATATAAAATCAAAATTTCTGTTAAACGATAAATTGGAATAACAACACGTACAAAATAAACCAAATAACTTACACAATAGCTGGAGTCTCATATAATTTTCAAGAGGCCAGTGGTGAAAAAAAATAAAACTCGTACGAGCTTAATATTCTGACGCGCCTAGCGATATTGTAACGATGAGTGACGTCATAAATATTCATCCGATCCTGCGTCGAATTGGATTCACGATATCGAGTCCAGCCCCCGCCTTTCCAATTCTTTGAAGTACGTATTCTAGTTTTAGTTGTGAATCGTTATTTAAATACCTGTTATGTCATATCATAATATAAGTATTCTAGATTAAGTAAAATCGAACCAACTGAATTATGACCCAATTTGCTTAATAATTCCTGTAAAACACTCAAAATAGTAAGGTTTATCGTGTGTGTTGCACTTAGGACGTTTTAAACATTAATAAAAATGCGTCACTAGGCTCAGAGAACTACGCAATTTTAAACTTTGTTATCATTGTACTAGATATGTTTAAGATGAAACTGTAATGATTTGAAATAATTTGAATCTCGAACTGAAATCTGTCTTATAATTCTAACTCTTTTCATTATAGAAAAAGTATTATAATTTTAAAAATAAACTGTCATTCTGAAAGTATATCAGAAGTCAAGTAAAGTCAATTGGAAAAAAAATTAGAACTCCATTCTAAGAATTAAATACTTGTTTAAATTGGTTAATGGCTAGTCACGCAGAACAAAGAGCTCGGATTGTAGTGCTCAGTGAGGAAGGTTATGGCATTCGAGAAATATCACGAGTGTTAAATATAAGTCGGAACCCAGTGAGAACATGGATCAGACGGCACGCTGAAGAGGGCATTCTTGAAGATAGACGAAAATATAATCATTCGTCGAATAACAAACCAAAAAAGCACAGATATGCAATACCATTATGAAGAACATCCCTTTTCTCGTACCCAATATTTCGTGGCACGTTACGACGTTTGTTTACAAACCATACGAACATATAAATACAAATACAAACCATAAGAAATCATTTACACCGTATTGGACTCCATTACCGATATTATGCTACAAAAGTACACTTACCAATGCACACAACTTTTCATATGAAAAATCATTTAGTTCTTCTCAACATGGTCGCTTAACTTTTTGGCGTTATAACAATACGCGATACACAGAGGATCACGTAGTGCCTAATCAATTATCTGGTCGAATTTCAGCTAACATGTGGGCCTGGATGGGTACCGGAGGTATAGGTGAACTTGTCCAAATTTCTCCTCGTCAAGACGCGTTAAACTCTGTCGATTTGTTGGAAGAATCAATGTTACTGACAGTGCGAATAGTGTGCCCACTTGAAGAAATCCCTGTGTTCTCCTACGTTCACGACAATTGTCGAGTACATACCACCAGAATCGTCTCGAATTAGTTTACCCAGCATGAAGATGAAATTACTCTCATTCCATGGCCGTCTAGGTCACCAGACCTCAATCCAATAGAAAATTTATGGGGTTTGATGGTTCAAATGTGGGACAACAAAAACGAGAGGACAAAGGAAGCAATTGAGCAGCACTGTAATGACATTTAGAATTACATGAGGGGAACCGACATCTGCAATCGTCTAATCGGGTCGATGCGATTCAATGACGTCTAATAGTCGATTACGACTATTAGACGTCATTGAAAACAATGGTGCTTATACTCGGTTTTAGGTTTAAGTAGTTTAAAGTGGGTGCCATTTCTAACTTTGAAATAAAACCAATTAATAAAATTAACAAAAAAGTTATTATTTTTAAATTCTGCCACATTAAGGTTGTTAATGTTTTATTTTCTTGTATATTTCTGCTACCTAACCTATAACTATAACCCTAATATCAAATGTTGTATATACAAAGGTTTGGCCTGTGTCACTTTTGGCTTGTTGATTTATGGCCGGTTCTGATATCTTACTATTCACCTCTCTGCCTTACAGTAAGTTGAATTTAGATTACTTGTATAGAGATTACGTCAAATTTTAACCGTTAGTAAGGCAAATAAAGGGTCGGTAAGATATAGAAACCGGCCCTTAATCCAATATACTTAATCACAGAGATAGTAATAGCACGTAATAGAATTTGTCAGATGTTACACACGAGTATAGTTGAGTCTCTCCGATCTGTTTAATACAACGTAGTCAGTAACTGTTAATGTCTAATAAAATAATAACATGTTCGTTACCAAGGAAATGTACGTTCAGGCCAATTTCAACCTAATTGTATTTCACAACTGTAGGAAAATGACCTTATGGTGGGTCATGATTCAATTGGTTCGATCGTACACGACAGTTGTAGTTATAATGCAAAAAAAATAATTTTGTCGCTTCGTTTGTCCTAAACTAACATCCATATTGTCATAACTACCATTTACTGACGGTGAATGTAAACACCATGAGAAAGGGTGTGAAACCCGCCATTCCATTTCAAAAAAGCGTGGGTATCCGTTCTTTTGATACAGACAGGTCCGTACCCAGCAGTAGAGAGTTTACAGACTGCTATTAATATTTTATACATGTGTTCAAACTGTACGATTTGGCTCCAAGCCACAAAAAATGAAATCTGACAGTTGTGCTTCTGTTATAATTGTTTTTTTCATTGCACGAGTTCAGCAGACAGGCAGACGGTCCACCTGATGGCAAGCAGTTACTATCGCCTATGGAAATATGCAACACCAAAGGTGCTACAAATGCGCTGCGCGCTCTCTTAAGGGAGACTGGAACCTGGACACTAATGCCGTAACGCAACTCAAGATAATATTCAACGGACAGCTCTGGAATCTGGGATAGGCCATAGTAAATAATGAAGTTTGCTTAGGAAATTTAACATGCCAGAAGTCGAACTCGGGGACCTTTGCCTTCCAGTCAACTCGGCAGGCATAGTTTATACCACTCATCCGCAGAGGCCGACAAGATAACTTAGTTGACTACAATGCTAAATTATTGAACCTACCAATTCGCCGTAAAAGGAGGTTCTAATTACGTGTAAGCTATTGCCAGGCTATGTAATTAATACCTATCTTATCATAATACTACGACTCCGTTATTTATTACTTGAAAACGTCGAAACTTCAGCAATTAAATTCGAAACTACAAACCATTAATGTAAAGTACACGTTAATGGTTGATAGTTCTTTAATTGTTCTAAACGTACACTTGTCAGGCTGTATGTCCCTTTTAAATGTTTGAAGAGATTCTTGTATTTAACAATATGTATAATTAGTTGGTATATATGAATAATTGGATATATATATATACACATATACAGTGTAAACTCTATATAACGACACTGATGGGATTGTACATTTTATGGCGTTATAGAGAGTTGTCGTTAAATGGAGAGAAGTCTGTTATTTTTTCTCTGACGTCTTTTGCTGCACTAGTGCGATATTGAGGCAACTTGTTGATAAAGGAAGTACTTAGAACTTTCGGTATCCATGATGCCGACAGTCGGGTTTATTACGGACTAGGATAATAAAGCGATAAAAGAATGTACACAGGTATTTTGGCCTTAAAAGATAGTTTTTATTACTTAATTGTTGTCGTTATTGAGAGTGGGTGTAATGCTGTATAGAGTGTATCATTGTATGGAAAACAAAGTTAAACCAACCAAAGCCAAGTGATTTGGACGCTTAAGGGAGTTTGTCGTTAAATCGAGTGACGTTACATGGAGTTTACACTGTATATTATATACATTTACTTTACATGTCAAATAAATACCTACTAAACAATGTACATTTAATTTAGTTTATTATATATACTTTATTTTAAAATATGTCAAGGGAAAATGTATAAATAATAAATAATAAAACTACGATTTAACGGTTCTAAGCGCGGTAATTTATTTGATTATTATTATTCCGACGTTTCGGTCACTTTTCAGTAGCTGTGATCACAGAAGACAAAGATGTCAAGTGTCAGTGAGTATTGTTAAAGTTTTATTTAGCCTACTGCCAACTTTTTCATTTTAATTATTTAATTTTAATTTTGTTTATGGTTATTATTTACTCCAACCAACTTGATTGATAATTTATTTTATTTTTCCTCCAACCTATTTTAATCCTACTAATGTTATAAACGCGTAAGTTTGTAAGAATGTATATTTGTTACTCTTTCACGCAATAACTACTGAATGAAATTTTGATGAAATTTTACAATAATATAGCTTACACATCAGAATAACACATAGGCTATAATTTATAAAGATATCATTATCACAATTTTCCATCACCACGCGGGTGAAACCGCGGGGCGCAGCAAGTATTATATAACATTATTAGAGCTAGGTATGTTTGCTGAAGAGTTTCTTGCGCCGCTTCTTCTCTTCAAGCCACAACATGTTGTGAAGCGGTGGTAAATTAGATTAGGCTCCCATAGAGTAAAGTATAACCATAAACAATTTTTTTTATATTTTTTGTAGTTGAAGATGTATATAAAAATAAAGATGTGCCATAAATATATAGATTGGTCGTGTGTAGGAAGACATGAATGCCAAAGCAGAAGATTAGAACTAAAAGAAATACGTTGTCGACTTCAAAAATTACGACTATTTTAGTATCTACGACAAAAGTACGAGTGGTTTAGTATCAAAATAAACATGTCACTGAAAATACTTCAGAAAGTTCACCATTGTATCGGGTCCAAGAACTAGTGTCGCGGGCTAAGTACGTACTCACATTTAATTTGCAGAAAAGGCAAAAGGGTGGATTGAGTCCCTAAATGTTTTCCACGTCCCTACCTATTTACAACTCGCTATTTACCGGGGGTTTAAACGAGATTCTCCGCTATTCGGATTCAATTTGCCGTCAAAATGGACGTTAGGGTTCATTTGGTGCTGTGCCCAGGTCTGCAGATGCCAATACATCCGAACTCGTCGTTTGTTAAGAATTTAAACGGCCCGCACTTCTATTGGGACTATTAAAGTAAAGTAGCACCGCATTTAATGTCCCATTGTTTAAGAAAAGCTACCTTATATTAAAATGTATTGTTAAATTTAAAAGTTTTATATTGTTAAACACTTCAATTTGAGAGTGTTCCTATTTTCTTTTAGTTGTGGCTTTTTGCATGGAATTTATATTTTCAACCCCTATGAAATATTCAAGTTTCTTTCAGTAAACAGACACCACGCATAAGTTAAAACCATAAAATCCCTTATTTAAGTATCAGCCCAATTTTTTATAGTTTTTTATTGTAGTTCAGCAGACAGACAGAAGGCCCTTATGAAAAGCGGTTACCGTCACTTGCAGACATTTCTAACACCAAAGGTGCTACTAATGTGTTGCCGCTCTCTTAAAGGGAGACTGGAACCTCTAGAATACTCTAGAATACTCTAGATCAGGGCTGGTAACCATCCAGACGGGCAAATACCCTACCACCTGGCTCTCGGTTGTGTTGTCGTCTCTTACGACAAGGCCGCCCGGCCGCAGGAAATTGTTTTCTTTCTTCATTCCTGGATGGATAAATTTTATCAATTACTTTTGACTGACGTTAAAACATGGAATTCCTGTGGTAATACGAAAAGGCACATTTCCTTTTTCCATTCCAACACCAATAAATACTTCACAAAATATATTGTTCCTTATACTGAATATTAAATTGTACTCAAAAACATTAACTTTCCAAGTTCTCGTACAATAAATAACTCTGTATTTTCCACATATTAGATCAATAAATTTTGGTCAACTGAAAGCAACTAATATGTATTCACCCAGCGGAGCAAAATATTAAAGTACTAATATAGTATTTCTCGTATAAACAGTATTAGGTATTCCAAAGAAAAGCTTGACCTTACGTTCGTATCAAATATAGCGGCATTAACCTTTTATGGAGATATTAAAGTTCCTTTATCGAGGGAATTTACATTCCTAGTTCGGTACACTTATAGCTTAAAATATTCGGTAATCAGAACCGCAATGAATGTTTCATTTCCTGCCCTTATACCGGTTGGCTGATAACAGGCTTCTATCTATGAGATACGATCGCGGCCGAGTCACGCGACGTCTAACAAGGAAAGTTACTTTTCTTTGTGTCTGTTCTGATAACTAAATTAGAAGACAATAAATTATTTTTAATAGATTAAGTCCGCGCGTGGGTTCGCCTGCCTCTACCAAGAAGATTAACATTATCCGATATAAGCCATAGAAACCTTCTTTACAAAGGATATGCATTTTTTCAAAATGGGTAATAGATGTACTTTATACATCTTCAAACCGTTACCGGGAAAATCCCCGCGTGATTTCCGGGATAAAAAATATTACACATTTTATTAAGTTTGCTATCGATGAGTAAAATTGGAATTCGAAAAAAAATTATCCGGCCATTTCAAATCATTCCCAGAACAAAAAAAATATATATATAATGGCGAGCGTCCAGGTTCGTTTTCCATGTCAATAAATCAACTGTTTGTACCTCGCACACTTTGTTAACTTTACAGATCACTTCTAACTATCTAAAAGTTATTTTTAATAAATCCAAAATAAAATGGTACTTGTTTCCTTTTAGTCTTCAAATGAAAGCGTCCCCCATTTTTTCCTTCATCCTTCAAAATCAATTGACATTTTATATGTCAAGTGAAATGATATTCTAGGCGTCATAATTGACAGGTAAGATAAAACCATATCAGATATTACTTTAGGATTTTTTTACAATTATGTCTTCAACATTTAACATATGTAGCACACTACGACATACATTACATATATATATATATATATATATATATATATATATATATATATATATATATATATATATATATATATATATATATATATATATAAGACTGTAAACGTATTACGGATTAAAATTATAACATAAAAAATATTGAATGTGTTGAATATAGTAAAAGAAAAGCACACGAACATAAAAACTAACAAGGCAAGGAAAGGGTGATGTTCGGGCATTTACTACGACACGACACTCTTCTTTGTAAAATAACCAAAGCTTATGGCTTGGAGATAGAAGAGGAAAAATAGAGCCTAGACGAGAGTTTGTCAAAGAAAATGCATAAAAAATATAGGTATTATATTGTACAAAGAAATGATACAGCTGAACCAGAATCGGAGAGATAGGAGGAGACTCCACTGAGAAAAGCTGAGCTTCTGAATGGTATGATACTGATATGACGATGGAAATATAATTATGATAGATATATAGATAGATTATGTTGCGGAAAGAAAAATATACACTTGCAAAAATAATCTACAATGTAAATTAATATCCGTACATCTAAAAATAATACGTACCAATTTCTAAATACGAGTTTCAGCCTATATACATATATATATATATATATATATATATATACGTTTACAATACGTTTACAGTCTTATTCATACTGAGTTACTATAAGTTTCTACACTTATTTAAGAACCTTAAATAAGCCTACAAACTTACTCTAACTCAATATGAATAAGACCGTTAGTGTCCTACACAACCCTGCCTTATAATTTGTCAGAAGAAAATGGAATTATTTAAAGTTTGACTTTTACACTTCTAGTACAACAACATCATTACTATTTTTTTTAATATTCGTTCCTGGGATTGTCTGGAGATCGCTTTTTAGCAATAAAACTGCCCTTGGGCATAATTAGATATAGGTACATAGTTTGAGCCTGTAAGTTTATTTTTGTATAGGTGTACAATAAAGAGATGTCTGTAGTTATATTTAAAAATAGAAAATAAGTTTGTACATGTAAAGAAACAATTTTGCTGTGTTACAAAGCAAAGTAAACTAACCCAGACAATCTAAAAAATTCCAAACCATTTTACTATAGGTGTTCTCCCTGAAGCGTTTAGGAAGCCTAAATAGCACAATATACAAGACTCAAGTTTACCGCGACCCAGTCGACGTTCTTTATTCATTGAGTGTGTCTCCAAATCTAAGCTCCCACAAACAAGCTACGAGGTTCATACATATTTATGTTTTATCTACATTACCCGACGCGTTGGGAAGTAATACCCGCTTTAATGTGTTTGAGGGAATTTTGTTTTCACCTGTCGAAAATTGTTATGTTCCCTTGGTTTGAAGCCGGATATATTTAGCTAAAAGTACAGCTCAGTCTCGCTTTAGAATTCTGAATATCACTCAGCTAGAATTACCACTGGCGTAATGGCTCCTTTCAACAAAATATACTTTATGTAATGTCGTGAACACTTCGTGGAAATAGGACTGACATTCGGTAAGTGTGAGCTAGTCATAATAAAGTACGCTAGCGTTGTTAAATAGATTAAGATGTACTATTTTAAACTCCATACTAGTTTTTGCTTTTTCATTCGTCACGGATTTGGGGATGTAAGGACTATATACAGATTTTCCACGTAGGTATATCACTTAATTCAGAATTGGATATTTGAGAATTAATGTTTTTCTCTTATAGGGGGTAGTCTGGAGGAGATCGCCTTTGGCGACAAGACTGCACATTGTACTTTAATGTATGTGTTATAAAGTTATTCATTCATTCATTCAAATCCAATGGTATGGTGATACGTATGATAGTAAAAATGCAATAGTTTTCGCAGGATACATTATCTGAAGTCTATGCGAATGTTAATAAACTAATTATCATTTTTTTTTTGTAGATATGATTTTGCACCGTATGTCTATTTAGTCAGTGTCAAGTATTCATGAACATTCAAGTTTTATAATAATCTTCAAGCAAGTGAATGCCGGATCAATGTAACCTCAGCCTCTGATAAATTCTAAGTCGACCTAACAATGGAGTTTTGTGAAAACTCAAACTTATATTTCACTTAACTGTTAATATTTATAATATTATAAAATTGTAACCATGCCGTGTCTGTACATTAAAGCTATTTAAAAAAAACAGTTGTTTTTTAATACTATAATTATAATAGACTATATAAACGACGGAGAACACTATGCATTTTTTTTAGATTTTTTGTCTGTTTGTTCGGGATTCACGTAAAAACTACTTAGCCAATTGCGATGCGGTTTTCGCTAATCGACAACAAATTCTTAGAATTAATATCTGCGCTACTTTTTATCCTGGCAATCCCGCAGGAATCTTTCTAGGAATAGTTTAAAATGGCCAGATGGAAAAAAATCGTATTCCAAAGTAAATCACATTTCACTGATCGATAGCAAATTTTATGTAATAAAATCTGTAATCATTTTTATCCCGGGAATGATTTGTAGTTGTTCGGGTGCATAAAAATTTGCTTATTCCAAGACAGTTTTCACTAAAACAATAGCTTACATTCTTTTTTTAATGCTGCGGTACTTTGAGTCCTGGGAATCCGGCGGGAATTTCAACTCAAGCGTGAACGAAGTCGCGGGCGTGTCCTAGTTTTTATATAAAACTTTGTTTCTTTTTTTTATAGAAATAAAGAATACCCTACATATATGTATAATATAACTGCAAAGTAAAACATGTTTCAATTTCCCGCCAACCACATGTTTTCGTTGTGTATAAAAACATAGTAAATGCATCTTAATATAATTTTGAGTTACGTTTTAAAAACGGTATTCATCCGATATTAGACGATTCATTTCTACCTTTGAATTTGGATGAATCAAGCAAAGTGATCTAGAAACATAAACTTGAATCATTCAATGGCAATAATATACCGTCATGCCCTTTCAACTAAATCGATTCAATATGGTTGATATGTCTAATATGAGCATTAGACGGATGAATGTTAAAGTAATAAATAACACTTTAACAGTTACAATCACTCGTGATAACCTTAAGGCTTCCGAGGATATTTCGGGCGATAGCGGGGATTCCATAGACGCGATCGTTTTTCAGATGTATTATCATTTTATTGTGAATATAATAAAGGAGTATTAAAAAAAATAATAACACCAAATTGATCTCTCTATTCTAAAGATGCAGATATTTTTTGTGCTGTTTTGATTGAAGTAGTAAAATAGTTTCATGTCAATAATTTGGAGGTGATTTGGTGATTTTTTTCTTAACTTAAAATAATTATAGAAAAATTACGAAAAAACCGCGTTACGTCTTATGTCGTGAAGATTTATGATAATTATTTTGGTAAATTATTGATCAGTAAATACCAACGAAAAGTAGTTTCATATGCCTGTCGATCTTTTGCAGCGACAGAGACCTTAATAAAAGTAAGACTTTTTCATTGTTTACTTTCAGTTGCAATATAAGTAAACGTTTATATTCTACAAACAACACTTCGAGCAGTAAATAACAAAGAGCTACGTCAGCTGCTGGAAAACTACATTGTAGACAATGTTCGCGACAATCAGCTACTGGTGTTCAAACACATTGCAGGCGCCGCGCCAAAGCAAACACGTGCCTGGTCAATTAATTACTAGCCAGGCTTACTACTGCACCCTTATTGCCCCCGACTCCTTACATGACGAACAATTAAAGACAAAATTCTACTTGTGGCAATAATAAGTTTTGTAAGAAAAATCACACAATTAAAAGCCCAAAAACATCGTTTTAACATAACCTTATTGTCACGCTTTTTTATACCTACTACAAATTTTAGAAGTTTTGTAATAAGTATTAAAATACAGAAGACTAGAACTATCTACATCCAGGGTTTGTAAACCAAAAAAAATCCAACCGGTTATAGTTAAGTATATAGGAACTTGTCAGTTTTAACTTGTGTTTCATCTCAATGAAACGGTTTTTAACAACAAAAGTTCATTAAAAATGTTTTGCTGGTTTTTGCCGCAAACGCAAAGCGCAACCATGTGGTACACTAAGTTTTCAGCCGCATACAAACACATATTTATATTAGAAACAGTTGTAATATAGAGAAAGTGGTACTCAAGGAACAAAACGGTTAATGGAGGTTTACATAACACTCTTAACGATTTCACTCCGAATGACATAATTGTTTTAAACTGATCATAAAGTTTAAAAAGCGGTTAATTTTAAACCGGTTCTAAGTCTTGCTTACTTCCATACTTCTTCTATACTTATGTGTATAAAGAAGAATTTTACAGTCTTAGAAACGAACTGATTATTATCAAAGATAACGTTTGAAGAACTTTAATATATATACGGATAGCATAATTAAATAAATAATATTAATATAATATATATATATGTCGGCTCCGCGCAACGAATAACACAATAATAATCTGAACTATTATAATCAAAGTTTATTAGACTAGAATTATTACAATTATAATATTAAATACAGCAAAATAATACACAAAAATATTAGGAAAACTCCAAGAGTTGCATCCACGCTTGTCAGGTGTCGAGCAGCAATTTGCCCTCAAAGAATACTGCTATTATCGGACCGTAATTATTGACTACAACATATTATGTGCTCCTTGTCCAACAGAGCTTTCGCTCTCTTCAACCGCCGAATGTCGAATGTCCCGTTTTTTTTTTTTGGAGCTGGACCCAGCTGTATATCCGCAGATGGCTGTTTCAGCGATACCGGACTTTGGGGGCTTCCCGACTCCGTGGGAGCGGAGGCGTTCAGCCCGGAAGTAGCACTCTCGAGGAGGCACCTCCTGTGAGGTTCGACCTCGGCTCGACCACTGCGGGGGATTGACTCTATATAGAATTTGGCCGTAGAAGGCTGAATGAGCTAAGCCAACAGGCTGAAGTGATAATTTGGGGACTCGTTATCGACTCCACCGGCGGAGCCGATCCTAGTCTATCATTACTACCGCTTCGCAACGTGTTATAGCTGGAGGAGAAGAAGCGGCGGAAGAAACTCTCCAGCAACACGCCTAAGCTAATCTTGTATGGCTATTTGTGTCTGTAATGAGTGGGGTGCGATTGGTGGGTCTTAGTCTTGTGAGGGATGATTCGAGCCGGGGGCTCTCTGGCGTCTGTTCTGTCTGCATCTGTTATGCCAGGCTGATGTTCTGAGCCTCAGGGGGTTCATTATAGCGAGAAGTCGAGTGATTTTATCCGGCTCGTCAATGAGTACATTGCGAGGGCGTCGTTTACTCGTGGGAGCGTTCGGAGTGGGCTTGTAGTTGACCGTCTCCGTCACCAGAGGGTTCGGGTGGCGGGGGGCACGGTCAAAGAATCTGTGCGAGAGTGAGATTATATAGTCTTTGATGGAGGGAAGCTCCAGGTCACGATGCAGGTCGGCGAGCCGCATACATCGCGGAGCGTCGGCTGCAGCACGTAAAAAATGGTTCCGGATCTTTTGCAGTTACCAGACGTTGGAATCGCTGGCGTGGCCGAATACCACACTCGCATAGGTCATGATGGGGCGGATGCAAATTTTGTATAGAGTCACCTTATTCCTAAGGCTCATCTTACTTTTCTTGCCTATCAACGGATAGAGTCGGCCTAGGGTCCAGTATACTCTGTTCCCGACCGCTCTGGTGTGCTTGTGGAAGTACAAGCCTTTATCAAGGGTTACGCCAAGATATTTGACTTCGTTAACCCATGGGATAACTCGGTCGAATAGCTTGATGGGCGTTAGTTGGTTGGTGGGACGGGTATTGAGTGAGAGAGTGCCACGAGAGAATATGATGGCTGCACTCTTCTCGGGATTCACCTCAATCCGCCATCTACGGAACCAGTCGCCTAGTTCTTTGATGGCGGCGTTGAGCTGACTGCAGATTCTGTATCTGTTGGGGTCGCTGGAGTATAGGGCGGTGTCATCCGCATATAGGGCTAGCTGGACGTGGGGGTGCAGTGGTATGTCGCTGGTGTATAGCGAGAAGAGTAGGGGGGAGAGCGCGGAGCCCTGAGGGACTCCCGCTGAGATGGTATGAGAGGAGGAGCGAGTACCTTCCACTCGGAATCTGAATCTATATATATATATATATATATATATATATATGTGTATGTATATTATTCAAATATTAATTTATTGTGGACTGTAATTATTATAATTGTAAAAGAAAACTGCGCGTGCTTAATATAATGACGATTTTTTAATAATAATAGGGGAAAAAAACAGATAATAAAACAAAAGAACATCTATATTCTAAATATAAACATTTAGTATATTTGATGGCCTGTACCATGCCACACCAAATTATTAAAAACATTTTTTTTTATTGGACTTGACTTTACGTTGTTAGTCCGAAGACCTCACAACTTTACCGGGGTTTTTGGGCCGAGCGCCTACGCTAGGTGCAGGCGCTAGAGCCCGGGGGGCAACTTGCTCGAGGGAGCTCCCTAGGGAGTTTTACGTCGGCTGGACTGTTGCCATGAGAAGGGGATGAATCTGATGATGCCCACCATAGGGCGACACAATGCACTAATTGAGAACGGGTGACGGGTAATATAAAGCCCGAGGGGAAGGATCCCGGCGGACCGGGGTGGCGGTTCGCGGCGGCCTACGCTATCTTACTGCCGTTTCGCAACGTGTTATGGCTGGAAGAGAAGAAACGGCGAAAGAGACTTCCCCAGCAACACACCTAGTCTATCCTATGGGGGGGGGGCTATGTTTCCTGGCGTCACTCGCGGGGACGTGGAGAGATCGTGATTGACGGCGTCTGAGACGCCACCGTCTATGTCTGTCTGCCGGTGCCTGCCAGCCTGCCGTCCTAACCGCGGGCGGGCTGATCCGGGCCAGCCATTTTGTGATAACGTCGGACGCGGTTTAAAAACTATTTTTTGGAGATTCCAACAACGATCTGTGTACTTCGGCTGCAACGGAGCTTGCGCGTGGAGACAAACTTCATTGTTCGTTCCTATTATGTACATACCTACAATTTGACAAGTCTATACACCTAAATTTATATATCTTTAGATATAAAACGTGCATTTTATTTATTAAAATTTCAGGCGAGTATATGTCTACCTATAATTTTTAAATTAAGATGAAGAAGTTTAAAAGTGGACGACCATGTAATAAAGAGGGATGAAAATCATGTGATGTATAGAAAGATTGATGGATACAAACGAAAAATTAGACAAAACAAAGATGTCTTTTTATGTTTAAGATAACATGAAGATTTTGTGATGTGACCGATGAGATGACACCACCCAATGTGCTAACATGGATCAACTAGGAAAAAATGAGTTGCATATATACATACATATTCTCACTCCTACGCCTATTTCCCACAAGGGTAGGCAGAGAAGATGAATTTTCACTTGCTACGACCTTTTTCTTCATCTACTTTCATTAATCTCTTAAACGAATAAGTTGAATAAATTTGTTTTATATATGTATACGTTTCAAATAAACCAAATTGTATACTTAATTGTGATGTAAGGACTATTCATGGAACGTAACCGTTGACCATAAGCACGTATTCAATGGACACAAAACTGAATTACAGTAATATAATTTCAGCGTAGGTATTTTATTGAAATGTCTAGACATTTCGTTGGTAGGAGATAAAGTAATTTTAGGACGAGAAGGCAGTTGAATTAGATCTATCCAAATTTCCAAATAGCAATTATGCTGGATAGAATCGAAATTGCAGAGCTGCTTGTATTTCAAGAATCATTATACAGTCTTAGACAAAGATACAAGTTAAGACACAATCTATTCATCTATTGGATGTTATCATGAAATATGGCATTATGTAAGTTGGTAATATTTGATTATATTAAGCTTTAAAAAGAATATAGGTAATAAACAACTATATACATAAGTGTTTACATAATTATTAAAATATTTTAAAAGATTAGGGCCACCAGGCTCTAACCATAATAAAAGTAAAACAATATTGTTTTTAATATTTTTTATTTTCACATAACACCTATCTATACAAACTATGAATCTCTGTTGTACACATATTATTATTTATATACTGTACATAATTATGTATCTAAGTGTAAGAATGAATACTTATTTATGGGCACACTAGCTGTGCCCGCGACGTCGTCCGCGTGGAATTTGTTTTCAAAACCCACCGATTTTGAAACATTCTTCATTGGTGCTCCGCTCCTATAGCGGCTAAGGAGCTCCTTAGCGCTCCTAAGGCTATAGGCTATATATCATCTGAGCGTGATGATATATAGCCTATAGCCTTCCTCAATAAATGGGCTATCTAACACTGAAAGAATTTGTCAAATCAGACCAGTAGTTCCTGAGATTAGCGGTTCAATCAAACAAACAAACTCTTCAGCTTTATATATTAGTATAAGATTATACATATCATTACACGTGTTTTGTAAAAGATCTTTTATAAAAACTCTATGCGTAACTACATACATAATATAATATACTAGGATATGCCCGCGATTTCGTCCAGGCTTGACTTGATTTCCACGGTTTTCCCGAGACACAAACTACCACAACATTTAAAAAATAAGGTAAACTATCGTTTTAGTGAAAACTGTGTCGGAATAAGCTAAGTTTATCCACCCGAACAACTAAAAACCGCTCCCGGTAAAATTTTCGCGGGATTCCCGAGATAAAAAAGATTACACATTATAATACATAAAATTTGCTATCAACTAGTGAAAAAATTGTATTGATATTCGATTTTTTTAATCTGGCCATTTTAAATAATTCCCAGAAAACTTCCCACGGGATAAAAAGTAACGCAGTTTTAATGTTTAAGAATTTGCTGTCGATCAATGAAAATTTCATCGAAATCAGCCCAGTAGTTTTCACTTGAATCCTGAACAAACAGACAAACGGATAAACCGACAAAAGTACAAGAAATCTAAAAAAAATTGCATCATGTTCTCCGTCGTTTATGTAGTGTATTCCAGTTATATTTTTTAAATAGCTTCAATGTACAGAAACGACATGTTTAAAATTTTATAATATTGTAGATTATGTACATAGTTACATTTATTTTTATTTTTAACTGTATTTTGTCTTATTATGTACAATTACTATTAATAAAATAAGGCTGCTATCTGTCCTATTAATACTAATTTTGTCGAAGTAGGATTCAGAAGTTTATCGTTATTCAGTAAGTAGGTTTGGAAACTATCGTTGCTGACACAGTCCCGGTAGACTGCACGGAATATGCCGATGGATTTGATTTTGAAACTTTGGTAGTGTTGTCTAGTTGATAGATTGCTTAATTCCCTAGACAAAGGCATAATGAAACGCTTTGAAAGCGTCGGTTGTGGTTGACGTGCGAGATGTTATAATTCCAGAATGTTGAGGTATGATGGAATCTAATTTGTTAGGCTGCTATTAATATCTATCCTGTACTTAGCTATTTAGTTACATTATTTGTGTTTAATGGCCGTTCGTATATAAGGGGAGAGGGGTATCGTTTGGTGTGTCTAAATGTGACAAGGGGAAAGGGAGTTTAAAAAAAAGTGATGTTCGGAGTTAACATAGGCGAAAAATAAATCAAAAAGGGGGTAGTTTTAATTTCTGCAACGTGAAATTTATAGGGGAAGGTCCCAAAAAATGTTACGCAGCGTGATGACGATGGGGGAGTGTTCCAAAAAGAAAAAATTGGACGTATTTTATGGACGGCCCCATAGCACGCGTAAACACGATACTGCGCTGCCAAACTACAAACTAAGCGTGACCGCGTCGACGCACCGGTGGCCATCACACTTTCTTTAAAAAATGCTGATGATATAAAATATAAGTACAGGGTTTCAGTTATAACTTCTATTAATTTTTTTATTGCTAGAATACAATAAATAGACAAACTACTTGACGAAAAGCGGTTAGTGTCAGCTATGGATATTTGCAACACCAAGTATTACCAAAGTACTATTAGGCTGCACGGAATTTAATAACACCTTTTTAAATAAATCGATATCGAAGTGTAAAATTATATTTAAAGAAACAAACCAGAGGCAAGTAGTTAAAACTACGAACTTATCCCAGTATGTCTAGTGCCTAATGGCTAATGGAATTAAATCCGGAGTCTATTTATTCGCAGTTTCGTAACAAAGTTTTTATAAGAGTGAAGGTAATACCAAGATAGTTGGTAAAGTCCGCAATTTCAGCTGACAAGCGGGAGGTAACAAAAAGCGGTATTGACATTTGCGGGAGCTCCCAACGGGCGGCTGGCTGCGGGCTCAAAAAGCTGTTGTTTGTCGACTCAGCACTTGGGTTTAAGTAATTTCCTTCCACAACTCAAGTGTCGCTTCCGCTAGTTTGCTCTGTGTCAGTGGAATGTTATTTCAGTGATTTACTAACTCAAGGTTTGTATAAAAACATCTTGTAAGGGAGCGGAGGTAAGCCTGTTTTATTTATTTTGTACTTAGCTTAACTGGTGTTTGTAATCATTTAAGGAGCATTGTGTTCTTTTCGTTTTCTGTACCTTAACCTTTTGAAACACATAAATAATTGTAAGCTGTATATATGCACACAGTAACGTCTTTAAGTTTTAAAAGGACAGCCAAAGGGACCAGTAGATATTTAAAGCATATTTTTGGGTTTAATTTTTTATCTATTTCAAGTAAAAATCCAACAATTAGTATAGAATTTCTTAGATATAAATGTTAGTGCTAGTAGGTTTATTCCTCCTTCAAGACCATTGGACTAAACGCTGATGAAAACAGAATAATTTTTGTATCGGATGAGTGAGACAGTACCGGGACATAAGGATATTCGGTTTACACGAGCGAAACCGAATGACCTCATTATTAATAAATTTTGAATGTATGATCCTTTCGATAAGAAGGATAAACATTACTTTAATCATGCAAATGGAACTTTCATTCGAAGTTAACACGAGCGAACGCTCTTAAATAATCCCTGTTATATTAATAATTTTGCTAAAATTATGTTATAATTATTGTCATAAGAGTAGGATTTCTATGAAAATCACAATCCCGAAATCGTCATTTACATGACATAACGTATGCTTCTTAATAAGTAGACCCACCACATTAACCGTTATGGAGGCAAGAGGCCTGCCTCTGAGGAGTTACGTAATGGCAACGATGATAGCTATATAAAATATAATAGAGGGTTTCAACAGTAGTACTTTTCACGTTGTTAGTGCAAGGGGAAGATGTTTATTTCGTCGGGTGTACCACAAGGGTGTGTCTTGGTCCCATTATTTTACCTAAGTGCAGTCTGATGTTGTTTCATTTCGACTATGGTAAATTTCAGGTTCAATGCATGTTAATGTAAATGTAAGTATATAAATAAAATGTATAGTATGTGAAAGTTAGTTTGTTTAAATGTTTATTTGTTTCAAACCCCTAGCCTTAAGAGAGAATTAACTGATTATCATGAAATTTAGTAATATATTTATATGTAATTTTTATCCCGGAAAATGGTATAGTTTGCACCGTATACGGCTTCGAAGTTTACACAATCTAAGCTTAGAGCAAGCACAAAGTTTGGGCAAGTACATAATATGATAGATTTTGTGAGCAAAGCCGCGTAATCATCATCATCGTTCTAAATTTGAAACATTAAATACTCTTTTGTATATAAAGCGTCTGCTTAGAAATATATATACTTTTTTATTTTTTATTCCTCACTTAACGCGCTCTTTAACATTCTTATTGTGAGCAACGTGGAGTCACATGGTATACCGTCTATAATATTTAAAATTCTAAACATGCCATGTCTGTACATTGACGCTATTAAAAAAAACTGGAATAGATCACATAAACTATGGAGAACACGATGACATTTTTTTAGATTTCTAGGCTGTTTGTTCGGATTTCACGTAAAAACTACTGAGCCGATTCGATGCGGTTTTCGTTGAACAACAGCTAATTCTTAAAATTAAAATCTGCGCTACTTTTTATTCCGGGAATCCCGCGGGAATTTTTCTGGGGATGATTTAAAATGGCCAGATGGAAAAATAAAAATCATATCCAAATGTGATTTTTCACTAATCGATAGCAAATTTTATGTAATAATATGTGTGATGTTTTGAATTCCGGGAATTTTCCCGGATATGGTACAAATTAATTAGATTGCATAAATATTAGCTGATTCGGATCCGATTGATACTAAAACAATATAATCCGGGATTTTTTATATTCCCTGAGATTTCCTAACTTCGAAACCACGTGACATTAGGACTTGCTTGATATGATAGTTTCTATGTTTTTGAGACATTTTTAGTAGGTTTAGATATCTATACCTTCAGTAAGATTACCTATCCCGGTTTTTTCTGGAATCTTCGGAATTCATGGATTTTCATACCAAAAACTCCGTTGCTCTGCTGTAAATACCCTTTGATTTTAAATACTAGCAAGGTAACTATTCTACTTGGACAAAGTTGCGAGCAAATCCTAGTATAACATAATTATTTTCAAATCTGTAAAAATTGGCATGATTTATATGAACCTTAGGTTTATATGAAAAATATTCATCCTCAGACGAAAGTTAGTCTTGAAATATTTGCAAATGGTCATGAAAACAGAAAAAGAAAAGAGAAACTCTCAAGAAATTGAATCGCAAGCAATAAGGGTGCATATTTGTTGCTGGCAGCCGAGTTAGCAAAGTTTAATGAAAATCCGGCACATTATTGTAGTCTCAGGGTGCACATTGTATTCTTCTAATCTAATTACGTACACAGCTGTTGCGACTTTCTTTGTTTACACAATACGTTTTATTTCTAGAAATAAAAATGTTTAAATAAAGTTTTATGTGTAGGTATTATTGTTAGATGTAAACTTTTTTATTTGGATACCTTTCCAATTATCATAAAACTGCTATATTTGAGACGTTCACTTTAATTACTTAAATAGTATTTATTTTGTTCTTTAGCATGAACCCGTTTAGTATAACTTATATATTTATTTTTTTGTGCATTTTGTATCTATTCTGAATAAAAAAAATTATCTATATATAAGCTCATCAAGGCCGTTTAAGCTCAGGAAAGCTTTATTCATCAGAACTCATAGTGACATGGCCTGAATATGTGGATAGATTGATGAAATTAACATCTTTTATGAACTCCAACACCTTTAATTTTCTAATCCAAACAAAATAATCTTTCTATTGCGTAAAGAACAATAGTGATGCTTGAAATTAACACTATTACGTTATAATTCACTTTAAAGCGAAGGATAGCAATTCCTCGAATACTTGGTGCGCTGGCGACCAATCCCCAAGAAGTTATATATATCTCTTCATATGGCCGCTGCGCTTCCATAGACACGACGTTTAGCTAGAGTGACCTTGACAAGATATCACTCTTGCCAACATATCAATGATTCGTTTACGGCTACGTTCTAGAAGGAATTCACAACGACCACGTTCACGACCGCGATTTTTCCCGTTCCACTTGCTTGCGGACGTTACAATCATAAACTCTAGTGGAACGAATTATGGGGCGTTGATGTCATAAACGACGAAATATACAAATGTCATTGATTGATTTGAAAATCGCGCTTTTTTCAATGTCAAGAGATAGAGAGAATTAATGGTCTGTGGTCAACGCCCACTTCGACTCACCTCACCATATATTTATTCATTATTTGTATTAAAGTTTTGATGAGAATATTTTTAAAAGGAAAGAAACGTTTGCAAACACCGAAGCCCGGCCGTGGGACGTTTCTGGGCGGATGTGCGAAAGTTCAGATGAAACACAAAGCGTGATGACCTTTTTCATTCCATTTTCAGACACAAGTAACAACACCATATAGGTGCTATTTATGCAAGTTAATCAACCATGCTAGGTGCCAAGAATGGTTTAACATATGACAGCATATTACATTAGAATAAATGTCCAAATAAAGCATAAACCAATTTCAAGTCTAAGCATTGTAGTTAACTGCTACTCAAGTTTGAACATCGGTTTTCCAATACTTCATTTGGCTGTTGCTCAAAATTTAGCTTAATATCTATAATATTATGATTCTACACATGCCATTTCTGTACATTGAAGCTATTTAAAACAAGCAACTAGAATATACTATATATATAAACGGTGGAGAACACGTTGCAATTTTTATTAGATTTCTTAGACTAAAACTCTGCGTCACTTTTTATATCGGGAATCCCGCGGGAAATTGTCTGGGAATGATTTAAAATGGCCAGATAAAAAAATATTTAATTTCAATGTGATTTTTTCACTGATCGATAGCAAATTTGATGTGATAAAATTTGTGATTTTTTTATCCCGGGAATACCGCGGGAACTACCCCAGGAGCAGTTTATAGTTTTTCGGGTGCATAAAATTAGCTTATTCCGGGACAGTTTTCACTAAAACGATAGTTTACATTTTTTTTTAAATGCTGTGGTACTTTGTGCCCCGGGAAAACCGTGGAAATGTCAAGTCAAGTGTGGAAGAAATCGCAGGCATATCCTAGTATAATATATATAGTAATAACAGCCCATAAATGTCCGAGTGCTGGGCTCGGACCTCTCATTATAAAGAAACGAACAGTATTACATACTATTATTAAGAACAGTCAGCCACGCTTGTCAAGGCGGCTTGGCACGTTTGACAGATCAGTTATCTCGATGTGCAGGTTTCATCATGATATTTACCATTATAGTTTTTTGTAACAATATGCACATTAGGTCAGAAAACTGCCTAAGTGCCTATGAATTCATCAACAATATTATGCATTAACGTAACATAAACTTTAATATTTTCAGTAGTCAACACTTAGCATGTGATCCGAAAATCAGCATAACAATTGTGCTCTCACAAATCGAGATACATTGTATCGCTGCGATATGCGATTATCTCTGTTCGTTCAATTCATAAATAGCCGGATGTTTCTGTTTATCCAGAACGCAGCCTATCGGTGGTTCAACAGTACGCAAACTCATTGAAACCGCAAAATTTAGCTGCTGTTATTCAAAACAAACCATATGCCTGATTTGCATGAGCGAAATAGCATTTAGGTACTTGGAGGATATTGAAAAATATTGAATGAATATGGTGTATCTAACGCTTTTTCCAAATCCGACACATACTACCTACTTTGAAGATATAGTATTTAGTGTATACATAGGTACATATACGTGATACATCAGGTACGCATACTTTTGGCAACAGAGAAACTCTTTGAAAAATTATAATTTTCTTTGCAGTTCTTTAAGTTGTGACATTGTCTGTTGGAAACTGAAAATTATTAATATAAATTGCCATCGAAAACTGTTTTAAATTATTTTCCCTGGTCTACTATATTTACAAACAAGGTTATAGTTTGTTGATTAATTATAATATTTTTGTATGTATGTATTTGTCTGGTGATCGAAAAATCAACCCTAAGACCATCTCTTATCTAAACAAAGTTTATAATGAATAAATATTTCTAATTTTGATAATATTATCTGAATAATACAGTTATTCAGATATAATACCAGTGTATAGCGTTCGGTAAACGGCTCGGAAGCTATATTCTGGTATCCTCCGGTGTATGGCACTTAACGGTGCGCCCGTGTGGAACCATGGACTCCATCGCCATAATAGGACTCTATTGACGAGAGCTCAGTCGATCCTGACGGTGAGATCCATACGGGGGTACCACATGGTGTTATGGACGGCGGCGACACTCTTGGCAGGTGATCCGCCTTGGCCTCTCCAGGCGGAGGTGCTTGCTAAGGTGCGAGGTAAGGGCCTGGTTTATTGCCGAGCAGACTTAGAAGCGGTAAGTACGCGGGAAACCGCGACCATGATCCAAATATGGCAAAGGGATTTAGAACTTGAGGGCGGCATTGATTCACTGGAGGTGATTCGTCCCTACTTACAGCGATGGGTCATGAGGAAACGCGGGACTCTGACCTTTAGGATGACGCAGATACTTACCGGGCACGGGTGCCTCGATAAGTATCTGCATCAGATCGTGGGGTGTTTGCCTTCTCCTCATTGCCGCGAGTGCGGCGCTCAAGACAGTGCGTTCCATTCGCTGGTCAAATGCGCTGCATGAGAACCTCAAAGATTCGAGCTCGAGGCTATAGTAGGGCTGATAGTTTCGCCGGGGAGCTTGCTCCAGGCCTTGCTTCACAGCGACTATCACTGGGGGGCAGTAATCGACTTTCTGCGAGGCAATAATGGCTCGTAAGAAGGCTGCCGAACGAGAAAGACAGAGAGGTGCGTATGCGACCCCTGGACGCGGACGACAGTCCGGTCTCTGGAGGCGCAGATATGCGCAAAATCTCCTCCCGTGAATCCATCGCAGGATTCCACATGCATTTGGGAATGCGGTGGATCTAAACCTCTGCTGGTGAAGTGGGTCACTCCGGAAAACCGGTGTAGCTTTGCCCAAGACCTCACTTTCTTCCAACTCAAGCGCTGGCACATGGGACGCAGGTTCAAGTTTAGTAAATTAGTTGCGAACGACTGTACCAGAGTCTCCACACACGCTGTGCGGCGCTTAATTTTGCCGTGTAAGATCTAACCCCCACAAAGGACCCAGTATGGTACGAAATGTATTCCCCTTGCGTTAGCAAAAAAAGCTAATTTTTGAAATTGATAAATTGTGCAGTATTTCAAGGACAATCTGTACCCCAAATTCCAAGAGTTCCTTTGAATAAAGAACTGGCTACATACGCGGGCGGATATAAAAAAAACAATATTATTTATGTTTATTTCATTTTAGGAATACAAAATTCAATTTCAAAATTCAAAACTTTCTATTCCAAAAAGTTCCACTGGAGAACACTTTCTGAAGGTTGTCTACTTCCTATTCTATGTACACCAAAAGCGCGTTTATCCATAATATATTAGGAAAATAATGAATCCTGTTAAATTTGGCAGGGATAATCTGGTAACACAGTGCTCATATCGCATGAAATTGTTATGAGACTACGCCATGTGCTTTTAATTTCGATTCAGCTATTTCACATTCGGCTTTATTATCGTTTATAGTCTCATATCTTTATGAACACCTGTAAAAGTCTATTGTAGTATGAGCTATAATTTTTATTGGAACCATGTTAATATGTCATAATTTGCGTTTTATGAAACATTCCATTTTATTAAATCGCTACACGAGTAAAGATACATCCATTGAAAAATCGCATTTTTTTATTGTCCTCTTGACAATATAATATGGTCACAGTATACATATCTTTTATTTCATATTTTTTAACTTATTTGTTTTATTATTAGTTTCCTTTTCTTTACTTAAATCTTTTTAATGATATTTATAGGGTCCATTTATTAATATCTGCTACATTTTCACTTATTCTATTTGACTCTGCTAGTTTACAATATACATATACTTTTATGCTACATGTTCTGATATGCAGAGTCGATTCATTATAATACACTATTTATCTTTCTAGTAATATTACTAAGTTTTCTGTACTCTTTACATACTTATAGGTTGCTATTTAGGTTATTGCCTGATAACCACTACTGTATTTGTATTTACATACTAGCATTTGCCCGTGACTTTGTCAACGTTTTACTTATCTTGCTTCGCGTTGTTTGTATGAACTTGCCAATGGATACGAAAAGCAATGTCTATTAGCATCTTTCATAATTAAAAATTGCACATATGTTGATGACATTTTCTAATTCAGGTATGAATACAGTGATTGAAGCTAAATTTAAGTTGTGTGAATTACTGAAACACAGAGGTTTCAAAACTCATAAATAAATAAATCCTCACAGGAATTCCTCTTTATAGTCAACTCGTTGGTCATCTTGATTTATTAAAATCGTCATACATTACGCACGTGCTGTTCTTTTATAATTAAAATAATTACTAACCACAATAAATTAATATTTAAAGAAGTGTTTAACATATTTTTTTTGGTATGCCAGGCAACAAAGGTTATAGTTATTTTGCCAAATACAAAATTAAAAGTTATTTTCAGCAGGGTAATGGCTTTTTAGTAGGAATATACATGTATCCCGGTAATTCCCGTAAAAACTCGCCATAAGTTATTTTACTAAAGGCATATACAACTACCATTGTTTTACTAAAGATTTTATCAGTGAAAATTTCACATCGGAGTCAATTTCTTTTCGAGCTGGCCATTTTAAACCTCTCTCAAGAAAATTTCCGACTTTCAGGATATAAAGTACCGCAGTTTTTAAGTTCTGGATTTTACTGTTAATTAGCGAAAACTGCATCGAAATTGACCTAGTCGTTTTTACGTGAATCCCGAACAAACAGCCAAATACAAAAAATGTAAGAAACAAAAGACAACAATTTTATAATATTACTAAGAATATCCCTGCGACTTTGTCCACGATTGACTAGAAATTCCCGCTGGATTCCCGGGACACAAAGAATTGCAGCATTTTAAAAAGAACGTAAGCTATCGTTTTAGTGGAAACTGTGTCTGAATAAGCTAATTTTTATGCATCCGAACAACTTCAAACCGCTCCCGGGAACATTACCGCGGTATTCCCGGGATAAAAAATATCACACATTTTATTATATTTTTGCCATCGATCCGTAAAAAATCACATTGGAATTCGATTTTTTTTAATCTGGCCATTTTAAATAATTTGCAGAAAAATTCCCGCGGGATTACCAGGATAAAAAGCAGCCCAGAGTTTAAGTCTAAGAATTAGCTGTCGATCAGCAAAAACCAAATCGAAATCAGCCCAGTACTTTTTACGTGATTCCCGCACAAACAGACAAAACGACAAATAGACAAGAAATCTAAAAAAAATACATAGCGTTTTCCATCGTTTATATAGTCTATTCCAGTTGTTTTTTTTTAAATAGCTTCAATGTACATACAGGGAATTTTTAGAATTTTATAATATTATAGATATAGATATTTCGTTACTTATGTTAATGTTTGTGAAAGTAATAACTGCACCGTTATGTCGTTTTTTGCCAAATGTGTATAATATTATAATTATCATGTGAAGTTATACGGTATACCTGCCAGACAGAAAGATGTAATAGAATGATCAAAAACTTGCTAATCCGATATCGAATAGGATATAAATTAGTAAGTATATTTGTTTGAATAACAATCTTAATTTTTTTAATCAGCAACATTTTCTGCGTTTATATGCATAAAATGTTGCTGATTTCATATATAAGACTGCCTAAAATGTCGCTTAAATCAAATACTCTTGTACACCTTGATCGGGCACGCAAGTTGTAGTAATCCGAACTGAAGCGAAATTAAAATTTTATACACTGAAAAAGGTTCAAGTAAACCGATGTATTCTAAACTTAAATTCTAAAATTGTTAGGAATGATTAAATTTGCAATTCTTAAGCAAGTGCAACGCGCAAGTGATCCCTAGGGAACTATTTCTCGCAACACAAAGCACATCGCTAGTTTGGCACGTTCGCTACCCTACATTGCCAGAGATCCCGATATATATTTGTTGAAAGAATTAAACAACAATAAATATTTAAACGTCGCAGAAATATCAGTCGATATTTGTATTAAATATATACAATGTTTATTCTAACATTTATTTTAATATCTACATATAACTTTGAATTTGTGTAATTCGTTTCACATTTATTAAACGTAAAATTTTAACTTAGTGGGGTTTACAGAAAAAATATAGCATCCGTTAAAACTCAATTTTTCGGCCTAATTCACACTCGTCTTCATCGCCTTCAAATCCTTTATAAAGGTCTGATGTGATGGAAGCAAGTGAATATGGGTGTAATCTCATTTCAACGTACAAATATTTCGCCAAATCCCGAAGTGGGTGACGAAATATTCTATTGTCATCTGTTATATATGCACGTATATTTTAGGTACATTATCGCTAATGTGATGTACCATTAATGTTTCGGGCTCCCCATACATCAATGTAGGTATCAAAGTCTTCTTATAATAAGCAGTGACGCGAATCATTTTCGGTTCAGACACACTCTCACTGTGAAATAACTATGTCATGTCAATATTGTCATCTGAGACGCAACATCAGGACACAAAGTTCATCAATCATCGGGAGACAAAAAGGAAAGCGTTGATGTCGATAGGGCACGACATTCGCCGTATCTCACTTTGTTATAATACGATACAATATCGAAGGCTTGTGCTATCGATATTCGCAATAACACCTGTTTAAAGTAATCCATAAAAAAAACTGTGAAAGATATACGTAAATTGTTAAGCTCGGAAGAAGGCGCTCAGCAAAATTATGTACTCTGTTGTTAATGTATTTCCTTTTGAAATCTTCAGCGTCAAAAGGAAGTCAAGCCGAGTTTTCTTTTGACGCCGACGCCTACGGTTAAAACTTTTAATACACACGAAGCCTATGCGGAACTTTTCATTCTTATAAATGTCTCAGTTTTGCTATTTCAATTTCAACGTTTTGTTCGTAAAATAGGTTACCTACTTATTTTGTCGAGTGAAATTTCTTGAGCAAAATAAAAGACCGTTTATTTAGGTAAGCTTTTGTGTTCGTTCCAATTTGTTTCATAAATTCTTGGAGGCATTGCGGACATAGCGCGCCATGCACTATGATCAAGCGAGATATTTGATCATATCGGGGCGAGGGGATGAGCGATCTGGAATTTCATCTTCCTGAGAGGTTCCAACTATGCGCCATTTATTTTAGTTTGTTCGATTTCTTATAGCCTAGAAATAGACAACGAGTATTTGTGGAATTTCTTAACAGTGCCTTAAGTATGTGATGTAAAACTATTATAAACTTTTAATATTCTTATAAATAAAATCTTTTTTGTGATTGAAACTGATAATAAAAGTAGAGTGAATCTCTACTTTTATTATTTCATCGAATAAATATGTTATAATCGACTTTAGATGAAATGATACTCTTTTTTTGTTCAGTAGATATTTTAATAAGCGTATTTAAATAAATTAAAAAATTCCGTCGTGTTAGGTGTACGTAAATCAAAGGTTGGGGATGTCCAGAAAATGAATAATTATGCAAGTCAGGTTACAGGTTCTCTGTGTGCGGGGGTTCAATTTTCTTAAGGTAATTCGTTTTTCGCTTACTCCTGAGAATTCTTAAATAACGAATGAGAATTCCTAGATGTTGAAGCATTTTGTTAAGTAAGATTTATGAGATAAATATGTTAGAAGAGGTTTCAGAAAATAACCACATTTTTTTAGTACGATTAATGAAGTCAGGTGCCAAGTCTTCAAAACTCATAAATATGGAGATAGATACATATCTATGTATATCAGTGGCGCGGGGTGGAAATTCAGCTAGTGTAAGCCGTTTGAAAAAACATACATATGAGGTACAACATACATACAGGTACAAACATAACCAAACACAACAAGTCCAAACGTAATGCAGAAGGTCGTAATTCAATAAAACGCACAAAGTCCGTCATTTTTAGATTCCCGACCGTAGTACACGCGTCTCGCTTCGCTCGTGGTTCTCGTTCGACTGCCTGCTCCCTTCATCGGGCCATTTCTTTATACTGCACAAATGCAATATGTCCGCCAGGCAGCGTGGATCAAATTTCCTAGAATCGTAATCCGCATACCTGGCTAATTATGCCTGCAAGCGGCCATAAATGAGCACAATAGGCTGTTCTCCACAATAACCAATAAATAAGTGAACAAAAGAAGACAATCATAAAAGGATTACAATTAGTTCAAATGCCCACCGGGTAATAAAATGTGTTTTTATAGATATGCAGGTGGATTTTGTCTTCGTCGGAATTTAAGTTGTAAAAATATTTTGAAACAAAAGCCGGTGCCCGATTGGTTTATGAGTTGCTATTTCATCAAATACGTGTGGAAAGCCGAAACAAAAGCCGGTGCCCGATCGGGTTATGAGTTGCTATTTCATCAGATATGTGTGAAAAACCGCCAAGCGTAAGAGATTGTAATACAGTAATAACATATGCATGACTAAAAAACGTAAGCGCCAATAAATTCATGGTGATTTCGACCTTTTGGTTGCTAGTTAATTTATAGCGACACTAGTAATAATATGTTAGAATAGAACGCGTAAAAGCCAGCAAATGCATGGCGCTTTCGACCTTTTGGTCGCTAGCCGTTAGTTTCTTAAAGCTAGGCTATAGGAAATCGAGTTGTATGAAGTCCACGCCACTGATGTATATATATTCTTTGTACGATATTTTCATCATATTTTACACAGTACGTATTTTTTTTTATTGCAGGAGTTTAGCAGACATGCAGACGGCCCACTTGATGGAAAGTGGTTACCATCGCCTATGGTCATTTGCAACACCAAAGGTGCTACAAATGCGCTGCTGCTCTCTTAAAGGAGACTGGAACCTGGTCACTGATGCCGGAACACAATACAAGGTTGTTATGGCGGCATACTCTAGACCAGGGGTGGTCGCCATCCAGTCGAGCAAATGCCCTCCCACCTGGCTGTGGGTTGTTTAGTCGCCTCTTACGACAGGCTGCCCGGTCGCAGGAAATTGTATTCTTTCTCCGTTCCTGCACGGATGGTAAATAAATAGTTTTACAAAATAACTTACACCTATAGTATGAAAAAAATATATACATACATTTTGTCCTATATGACAATTTTATACAATAATCTATTCATATATGTATGGATTATTGAATAAAATGTCGATTAATATATAATGTAAATGTGAAAGTGACTTTGGATATTTGTTTCTTCTTTTTTGGAAATGAACTAATTCATACATTGAAATAAAGTAATGAATATATATTATTTTGCGTTTCAGAAAATGGAATTATTTCCGCAGGATACATGCTATGAAAAATTTATATGGATTCTGTTTTGATTTTATTTTGGTTATGAGCTCAATTCGCTTTTCACTTGATTGACACAAAATAAAGCTTGTCCGATAAAATACATAATGACGGACAACCCAATGTAAATGAACAACACAAATAACAGGTATGTAAATAATAACTTACATAGTATAAAGGGCAGTATCGGATATATTACCTGCAACAAACAACAAACATAGATAGAGTAAAACACAAATAAATTTTCAAACAAGCATCTTGCATTTGGCAACCAAACTCGGGATTGTGAAGTCGGAAAATTATGTGGGAACGTCAAAGTACGAACCCCGGTTAGGTAAATATTTGCATGCGCCACAAACCGGCGCTAGACAAAGCGGATGTTGTTCTCACAAGAAACAAAAGACAGCACATTGCAAATGGAAAACACCAAGATGGAATGCCAGTGTAGTGAAGCCTACAGCTTTGTGTTTGAGGCATACCGAGATATCGTTTCAACTTAGGTTGTTGTCATCTATCGGTATTATTTACATTCTAATACAAACTTAGTCTAACTCAATATGAATAAGATTTTAAACTTAAGTGATAATAAATTATTTTTTAATTAAGTTTTGACTATTATCCACCCATGACAATATATAAATATGAAGGAGAATTTATTTGGATGTTTGTGAACGAGGAACAACTCTTTCGTGGACTTCGGATTGGAGAGATTAAGTATGTTAAAATTTGGTATATAGTAATTGCGATAGCGGAGATGAATATAAGATAGTTTTTATACACAATAGGATATATCTCTTAAGTTTA
This sequence comes from Dendrolimus houi, assembly GCA_039645545.1. Lineage (NCBI taxonomy): Eukaryota > Metazoa > Arthropoda > Insecta > Lepidoptera > Lasiocampidae > Dendrolimus > Dendrolimus houi. Next base: position 18,830,661 of record CM077119.1, on the reverse strand, counting down.
CTCGATTGAAGCTGGGTGGAATGCCTTGTATTGGTTGAAAATGTAACTGTATTTAACAGAAAATTCAATTTTACAAGATACCTTAAAACTAAAATGTTAAAGTTATTAATAAAACACTTTTATGGTTATAAATGTGAATATGGGAGTCCTAAAAAAAAATGTGTTATCCTATTATCATTAAAGCTAGTAAAAATAGTATTAATGTTTTAGAAAATATTGGTAAATAGTAGTTTTGCTTTTTTATTCAAAACTAGCTGACCCGTGCCTACTTCGCTGGGCGTCATTACAAAATACACATGCACCCATGCACATACGCACACACTCACGCATATCAAGGTTTAATTAAACTTTGTAACCTTTAATTAATTCACAAACATAGAAAGAACTCGCAGTGGGTCGTACGAGGATGTGCGCAATTCTTGCGTGGAAAGTTATTACGGCAACATATTTGACAATCGTTCCCGTGCCGACTTCGCTGGTCGTAAAACATTTAAAGTTATTTTGGTTTATTAATCACAGCCAAATATATCCTATGTCACCCGGGAATAATGTAGCTTTCTACTAGTGAAAGAATATTCAAAATCGGATCATTAGTACCGGAGATTACCCCGAACATCCAAACTTTAACTTTTTATAATATTATAGTCTAGATAGTATAGATAATAACTGCTGTAAACGACATCGATGCACTGATTCGTACAGTTTACATTATCAAAGATGTAAACCAATACATGACAGCTTGATTAGGTAAAAACAGTTACTTGCCTGTTTTGTTATATTTATAAAACAGTATGGATTTACATTTGATCGCAACATCTAGACGTTCTTGAATTATATGCCAACCTTTATATTATAGCATGAGTTCAGCACACAGGCAGACGGAAAGCGGTTACCATTCTATGGACATCTGTAACACTAAAAAGATACTGGAACCTGGCCACTAATGCCGGAACCCAACTCAAGGTTGTTTATAACGGCATACCCTAAACCAGAGGTGGTAGATATCCAGACGGATAAATAGCCTAACACCTGGCTGTGTGTTGTTTTGTCATCTCTTACGACAGGCCGCCCAGCTGCAGGAAATTGTATTCTTTCTCCGCCTACAGAACACGCTGTAATAAAGCGTATTTTAACAATTAGGATATAATATATAAAAATTGGTTCAGTGTGCCTAAGGCATTACTAAGCTTTATAGTTCCATTCTGTTGTACCATTATGAATATTTAGGTAATGAACCCAAAGCAAGACAACGTTCCCGTTTTACGTTCTAAAGCTCTTTGTCTGGGTCTTAATACAGTTTTATGGCGGTGCGAGTTTCCTTGGGCTTGCTATATTTTTTAATAAGATGAAAACACAACAGCTGGTTTTACGTTTTCTGAACAAATGAAGAGAAAAATTGCACCCAAGAAGTCCACCCAACGCGACATCAAAATGCGAGATAAAAAGTTTACGAAGCCAGCAAGTTGCTAATTTTAAAAGAGGCTTATATTACACGAATCATTGTAATGAGAATACGAGTGGGTTTTCGGATTTGGTTTGTAAATAATTTTATTGAAAATAAGGTTGGTTGCTTTATATCAAAGCAAAATTATTATACCTTTATGTCATATATCTGATTTACATAATTCTCACTAAGCAGGAAAATGGTGAGGGAAGTAGGCAGTGCGAATATGCTATAGCATGTGTATATATATATATATCTAAGCACATTTTATATTTGTATAGACTATTGTTTTATACTGAAGTCAATGTACAAATGTATCATTCAAAGGTGTCATCGCACTTTAATTAAACTTACGTTTATACATAGTATATAAGGATTAAATCAATGTAAAATGAGGACAGAAAAGATATTTCACGTCGCTATAATACAATATAGTTTTACTACAAATCTCCGAACTTAGATCGTATACCACAATGCCATGTTTCATGACCGAAATAATTTTGTTGAGTTGAATTATGTTGAGCTAGAACCATATACTCCACGCTCCCCTCCCGTCAGAGCCGGCGGCGGCGACGGAGGGTCGTTCGCGACGACCTCCAACCGCCGTAGCCTACAACCATGCGGGCGACCGGCGGGGAAACCGGACCCAATCGCACATTAAGGCCGGCGAGGAAGCACGCGCCCCGATCCGCGCGCCCCCTCTCACCTCGCGGTGAGTTCAAGGTTCCGGAGAGACCCAGATCTCCAGCTGTTAATTGGTGAGGCCAGCCCGCAAAGGGGCCGGCCGTCGTCCGTCCGGGCTGGTGGTGAATGCGCGAAAAGGTCCACAGCCCGGACAAAGGATGCTCGGGATCGGACAGGGGATTTAGTGGGTATCCCTAACCGCGGCGTGGCAATAGCATCTCACACGTGGGGTGCTAGTGCCACCCCGACCTGGCGAATCCCACACACGAGCCGCAACCTTTCCCCCTCGCGCGGCTCATGGTCCTCAAACGGATTTCCCCTGTATAAAAAAAAAGAACCATATACTAAAATGATGACAACTCCGCTTATTATTTACTATCAAAAACGTAATATCAAATAAGTATAAATGAAAAATTTAAAGAAACGTATCAGGACTTCGAATTTTTAATTAATTTGAACTAAAGAAAAGAGGTTTTAAATAATGAAATATCAAAAAGCATAAAAGCAGAAAGAACTGTGGCGCCATCTGGTCTAGCAGGATTTATAAACATTTCAGTGCCTCGTTTTCACTCGGCGGTTGTTCTACCTCCATTCCTAGCACTATTTTTAATGCTTTTCGATTTAATGTTAAGGAAAGAAAGATCAGATACTAATAAATGGTAAAATAATGTAATTCCAACGGTTAGCAAAGGAATAGATATGCATTGTATATATTTTTTTATTTTTTTATTGCAGGAGTTGAGCAGACAGGCAGACGGCCCACTTGATGTTTAGCGGTTACCATCGCCTAATGCCGAAACACAACTCAAAGTTGCTATAGTGACATACTTTAGACCAGGGGGGTAGCCATCCAGTAGGGCAAATGCCCTACCACCTGGCTGTGGGTTGTTTAGTCGCGTCTTACGACAGGCCGCCCCGCCGCAGGAAATTGTATTCTTTCTCCGTTCCTGCACGGATAAATTAAATTAATAAATTTATAGCTGCCAAATATAAACTATCCAAAGTAAATCGATTGCTATTTGTTTCGACAGTACGTCCATGCACAATAGACTCTTACATTTGTTGCACATATCTCTTAACCAAATACTATCTCTTGCAAAATAGAACGCTATGTTCTGTTGGAAACGTTCTAAAACACTGGCCGGAAACATGAATGAGTTTCCATAAATTCAGGTAAGCCCTTTGGTCACACGAGACTCCAGTCAAATAATCACAAATAATAAATTTATTTGCCATGTTTATTTATCGTGTAAATTAAGCAACTCGAACTGACTTAATTTGTATTCCTTTTTCTCTTTTGTTTCAACACAAAGTTAAACAAAAGGCTTGGAACATTTACACGTAGCCCGGGGGTGCGGCCTGCAGGTGACAGAGCTATTATATTGCCTTATTTGTTATTCTTCTTACTTTATCAATAACGTTGCCTTTCAACAAATATAACTTTAAACAGCTTCTAAATAATTGAAATATAAAGTAATTCAATTAAGTTTTTGATTACTAACGTGTGATTGAATATAAAATAAGTCAATTTATTTTCATAGCTATGCGTAACTATGGGGAGTTTATTAGAGTTTCTTCTCTATAAAACACCAACAGCACGTTGCAAAATAGTGTAAATATTTGTATATATATACGACTTTCAAAATATGTTCTTCATCAGCACTCAGTTTGAGTAAAAGCTTTGTGCAAATGAAAATAAAATTAAACACTAAAAATAAACTATATGCTATTATTTGAACGATATTTCGGTCGATATAATTATATTATGAGACGACTTTCTGAATGCGAGAGAGATAATAATTAAATTCAATAACGAATCAATCAATCCTACATCGACAGATAAGTTAAGAATTTCCTTTATTTTATTGTTACGACCTAGACGCAGAGACAAATTCATACTTGCATACCTGTAGAAACACATTTTATTACCTTTCGGCATTTGGACTTCTTTTGTTTACTTTGTGTTTAAAATTTATGATTAGAAAACAGCCCAATGTGTATTGTAATCTTTTATGGCAGGCATAATTAGCCAGGTGTGTGGATTACGAATTCTAAGAAACTCGGTACACGCGGTCGGGCAGACATATTGCATCTGTGCAGTATAAAGCAATACCCCAATAGAAAGATCAGCTAGTCGAGCGATAACCACGAGCGAAGCAAGACTTGTCTACATTCGGTAATCTATTTAGTGACGGATTTTGTGCGTGTATTTGAATTACGATCTTCTGCATTACGTTTGGACTTATTACGTTCGGTTATATTTGTACCTGTGTTATACGTGTTTGTATAGTTCTAATAAACTCTATAATAATTCCAACGGCATTTTAATTCGAGTCCTGCAACTCGTAACATTATGTTAGCTGGAAGATACCGCCGTATTGCCTGTAGTGTATTACAAATATAGTATTTTTTTTGTAATTCTTTATTGTGGTATGCATAAAGTGCTATTTATCTATCTAAATTCATGAGTTAATATTAGTAGTTACGCTTTTTGCTGGTATTTCCTGCAAATGGTGTAACGACTCATTAGTCGTATTTTTTAAGTTCATTAAATTCACCAGTAGGTATTAAGCAAGTGGAATGGACTCACACGTCTGTTTATTTCCACTCTTTCGCATCAACTGCCATAAGTGTGGTGCAAGATCTGTGTAGCACTTTGTATGCTGGATAAGGAAAACGGTTCCCGCATCCGGGCCATATGGCGCCATACCACGCATGCGGGCTCCACCGGCTATTAAAAATGTACTTTAATTATCTAATGGTTTTTAAGTCATGTTGGTTTAGCACCAGCCTCACGTTCCAATAATTTGACTTTTTAATACTGGCAAGAAGGATAACAAGTTTTCAAGTCTAATTTGCATAGTGTTACAATAACCACATGCTGTAATTTAAATTTGTCAATGTATGAAACCCATCAAATTCGCCTTACATAAGCATGGAGGGTATACTGACCATTCCCCTGAGATGCGGCTAGAGCCCGGCAGTGGAATGTTCGTATGCTGATATTGTATAATGGTTTTTATTGCATTAGCGTAGGCGGTTCCTCGCCCTTCATCTATAACTAGAACGACACATAACTTTGAGGGTCAGTTAGTCCCCTACGAGTAGTATGTCCTCCAATAGCTTCCTAAGGGATGGAACTACGCAATGTAAACTTTTCGCTAGTCATATAAAATTAAAACAGCATCACCGTTGAGCTAAACTTAATAAATTAAAATAGTACTTTTTACTTCCGCACTCACAGTCGGATAATTGCTGACTAACTGAAATATGCAGGCGATTGATTTCTTTTAGTAGCAAAATGAAAAATCTGGTAAGTGTCGTTCCACGTAAAGAAGACAGAAGTTGGAGTAAAAGAACTGTTATAAAAACGTTGTGCTCGTTAGTATCAGTCTAACTATACCTTGATACTTGACTTGACTTGATTATTAACTAATAATAATATAATAAATCGAATTTACGAGTTTAACTACTCTTATATGCAAAAGTATATTCTATATGGCAACTTTATTATATAATAAATTGACTTCATATTATAAATAATTAAATGACGATCTTTATAAAACAAAGGTTAAAACTCTCTTAAAGGACAAAATCTATTATAATGTGTTACAAGATGTCCACCACAGTAGTCATGAGAACCATAGTGTATATTAATATGACATAGACAATCGTCATAGATAATACTTTTAGTCGATTTATCAGATGATTCGATTTATAATTAAATTACTGTTTTCTACCGGTTAGTTAATTTTATAAACCCACTAAATTATCATCTAGATAATTTAGTGCATCAGTAACTAATTATTATAATTGTTTTTATGATCCTGGCAACACTATGATGTAATTGCTATTTTTAGCAATGATGCAATGTTATTGTTTTGTAGGGTAGCATTTTCGTATAAAAGGCGTAGTGGCGTTTAGACGGTATTCATCCGCGTCCGATTATAAGCCTCGACGAAAGGCTCTCGTGCGACGACCGCGTAACATCCTCACGGACAAGGTCGACGATATCACAAAACGGCTGGCCCGGATCAGCCCGCCCGCGGTTAGGACGGCAGGCTGGCAGGCACCGACAGACAGACACAGACGGCGGCGTCGACGCCGCCAATCAAGATCTCTCCACGTCCCCGCGAGGGACGCCAGGAGACACAGCCCCCCATAGGATAGACTAGGCGTGTTGCTGGGAAGTTTCTTTCGCCGTTTCTTCTCTCCCAACCATAACACGTTGCGAAACGGCAGTAAGATAACATAGGCCACCGTGAACCGCAGATCCCGGTCCGCCGGGATCCTTCCTCTCGGGCTTTATATTATCCGTGGCCCGCTCTCAATTAGTGCATTGTGTCGCCCTATGGTGGGCATCATTAGATTCATCCCCCCCCCTCTCATGGCAACAGTCCAGCCGAGGTGAAACTCCCTAGGGAGCCCCCTTGAGCAAGTTGCACCCCGGGCTCGAGCGCCTTCGCTTCACAAAGGCACTCGCCCCGAACACCCCGGTAAAGTTGTGAGGTCTTCGGACCAACAACATAAAGTCAAGTCCAATAAAAAAAAAACAGTATTCATTGCTTACTGTGCTTTGTGAATATTCACATCAAAGGCTGAACAATAAAGGGGAAACCCTGCCCAAATAGTTAATATTTGGTATATTTGGTACTTTCTTACCCAAATCTCTCCTTGCATTTTACAAATGTCATTGATTATATGACTGATAAATTTTAATTGCTTCTTTTTAATATTTTTCTTGAATTGACATTTCACAATTTTATTTTCATTTCAATTTAATTGTTTCTTTTATAATTTCATTGACTTTTATTTTTACTGAACAATAATTCATATAATTTTAATTTTAGTATAACTGAGGCGACGCATTCTTTATCTTTGCCTCAACTCATACATTTGTGGACGCCGATAAGGTCAAAAATTGCTGTACTTTGTTCATCTCAATGTCATCTACTCTGTTACCGCGTTTTATACAAATAAAGATATTTGAATTTGAGTTTGACACATCGGGAATTTTGATGTGCAGGTTTCATCATGATTTTATCCTTCACAGTTAACATGTGATAATTGTAACAACATACACATTAAGTCAGAAAACTTTAACCGTTATTATATATTTCTTGAAACTAAAACTGCAGACCAAAATTTCACTGATTTATAATTCAAAAAGACTGAAATTACATAGATCCACAAACCAAAGTTTTGTGTGCTGAGTGCCAAACTATGATATTTTGCCGTATTTTTTCTGGTTTTTCTCGATTATTTGTTTATTAACCCCCCCTCCTATTCTGACTTCTGATTCGTGTTCAGCGGGAAAAAATACGGCAGAAAATCATAGTTTGACATCCAACACACAAAACTTTTGTTTTGTGGACATGTGTTATTAAAGTGGGCGAATGTGGAACGATAGGAAGAGGCTACATATTTGTGCCGTTAGGGGTGAAATAGTGGGCCATGGGGTCAAGCGGCAAGGAATTTGGTGAAATAAATTTGTTAGAAACAGTACTTGCGATCAGAGGGCTGCTTTATGTTTCGTACAGTGAATAAACATTAGCATCAGATTAGTAACAAAAAGAAAATTTTTAAATAAATAGTAATAAGAGGAAATTTGTGTAGTTCGTTTAGGTAAACTAGACTAAAAGTAATAGGAATACGAAACAAAACATAAAAATGTATAAAAAGAATTATAGATTATAAGTAATAAATAGATATTAAGACTGTAGTAGAAGCAAGGAAAATGTAATAGTTTTAAGTTTTGTTGAAAAGAAAGAAAGAAAAGAAAAAAGAAAGAAAGAAACTAATACATACCCCCCATTATTAATCCCATAAAAAGAAAAATTAAAGAAAAAACAATAATCTCCATTTTACCCTATAATGGAGAGGAAGGCGAAAAAAAAATAGCATTAATGCAACCAGTTTTGTGCGTACACTTCCCCCAGACAATTATTTGTTACATGATTCCTAGCCTAGCTTAAATTAATTTATTAATTAAAAAACAGAAAATTCAATTATTTAAAAAGTTCAGTTTTATTTAATTTTTTGCACCACCTACATACCAGATAAAGTTGCTTACTTGGAAAGATCGTTTTAAGCGATAAGGCCGCCTTTTGTTTTGTCATGAAAGTTAGTAGTAATAATATTATAAAAATGAAAAAAATGCCGTTTTTGTATATCTGTAGATTGAAGCTATTTAATATAGCGTTATCAATGTACAATGGACCAAAGTGACGGTAAACCACCCAAAAGGCTAAATTTGCCTGGCAAAACCTTTTGGTAACGGCGTAATGACACGCTCACAAGTAAAACATCAGTTTTAAGGGGCAGGGTTTTATTGTTACCTGTTTTAGGTTTTACAAGCAGGCAATAAAATCGAAGTCCGTAAACAAAGCGAGAACAGAATACAAAAGAAAAAGTGCGTCGTCAATCGGCAAAGTGCATATTGCAACTATAACACGAGTAATTGTTTCCTTTAGTTTACACATTTCAAAAACGTTGTGATTGATAGTGTATCTATATGAAATTTTAAAGTGTTTGCGTGGATGTCTAAATTTTATGAGCCGTATGTGTTAGAGAAGTAATCAAGGAGGAATTTGGTTGATCGTACCTAACCATAAATAATTAAAAAAAAACAATAAGTATTTTATTTTACCTTTCCAAGATACATTAAAGGAAAAACTATATTACAGCAAATCCGTTTTCGTATAACAACATTATGTTCATATATGTACGTAAAATACATAAAATCAACAGGATAAACACAACAGGAATACAAGCCGTCACGGGAATAGAAACGAGATTTATTTCATATTCAACATAAACAAACCTTGGGGAACAAAAGTAAATCATGCGTATTTGTACACGACTCCCCCAAACAGTAGGAAACACACAAAAAGTACAGAGGTTGGCAAAATTAGTCGGGAGTTTCGGAATTCGGTGGTAATCCAACCGGGTATGTCTCCCTGCCATTAACCTCATACAGTTTTTGCATTGCCCGCGGTACGCTCTTTATCCCCCAGAATAAATTTACATCTTAACAAATGCCCGCTGGGATGCAAGAACTTTTTGTTGCATTATGGACCTTAATAACTTCTTAATGTCTAAATGGAACTAGAAAATTAAATTTCAAAGCGGTACACATTAAATAGTGTTGTGTACTTTTGCAAGGATTAACTTCATTATAATGTTTACAATTAATTTGATTATCTGTATCACATGAATGACGGTGCCGGATGACTGAAAAATTGAGAGGAAGAAGTTTAAGGCGGTATGGGCATGTAATGAGGAGGGATGAAAGTCGTGAAATACAAATGTAAAGGTAGACCAAAAAAGAGATGGATGGATTGTGTGAAGGATGATATGATTTGTCGTGTGACAGAGGACGTATAGCAAAATAGAAGAGTATGGTACGAAAATACGTATTGTGCCGACCCCAAATAATTGGGAAGGTGATAGAAAAGATTACACGATGTAATTAACATTACATGTAAAGTTTTACAGGATTAAAGCTGTATAAGAAACATTTAGGTTTAGATTTGAATTGTTTTTTAAAGAACACAATAATGTTTATTTACTTAAAAAGAAAAACACTACGCCATAAATTTAGAAAAAAAGTACCAAACCAATCAAAAATTTATAAGATTTATATGAAGGCTTTTAATTTTTACTGATTTGGTCTAAAACATTACATTCGAAAATAAGTCAAAAAAGTAATAGTCATCTCGAATAAAATTAAATATCTGTTAGGCAGGTGAGTCTATCGACCATCAATGTGAGAGTTAATAATCTAAAATATACAATTTAATATCGATCGGATCTTACATTCAATATCAAATATAAAGACATCAACACGATGTAAAAGCAAATTAGCCTGTTCAAACATTTAAACCGCCCCCGTGTGAGAGGTGAAAGGGCAAAGTCAAGACACGATAAAACATTTGCATACCAAACAAGGGGACATGTTCGTAGTTATATTATATCTTAACTAATAAACGTCTATATTCACCATGTTATTTTAATAGCGTGGGCTACATATACTATGGGATTACATACATATGTTACATTTATTGCAGATGACCGGTCATGCAAAAATGTACCTCAGTTACTAGTGAAAGTGTAAACGAGAATTCGATAGAGACGCTATTTGTATATACCTGATAAAGACTGAGAATACCACAGCTTACTGTGTTTGCTCAATTGTATGCTCAATACACTTTAACAAGGTTAGTTTAAAATTCAAATTCAGTTAAAGCTTTTCATTCAAAAGACACTGCTATGCTGCTATATAAGAAAATCCGGTCAATTTCAAATATAGAACACACATGCCACGTTTCTATATTGTACTGTTCATTATTTTACTTTACCGTTGCATTGACATAAAATTCGCAACAACAACAACATAGCAACACATTCTCTTGTCTTATTATTTAAAGCAATCTCTTCCAGGCAACCTTTGGATGGAGAAGGATCTTATTACAATAGTCGTTTAGACCTTGTCAAAAGATGGCAAATATGTAAGCGTGTCTTTTGTCTATTGGTACAAAATAATCGGGTTAGAATTATATCTGAAATAGAGAACTCCCTGTACGAAGTCTCTGAACGAGGATTACAAACTGTCCAGTTTAATACCACGGGTAAAAAATATGTGTGCAGTTCACACACAGCAGAAGTGAAACTACAGAGAATATACTCACAGATAATAATTTTTTTGTTGCGGTTTCCCGCGTCCTGGTCGCCTTAAGCTCGACCCGGCAATAAGCCAGGCCACGGGTGAGAGCATCCTGTCGAGAGCGACGAACTTTGACAAGTACGTCCTCCTGGAGAGGCCAAAGAGTGTCGCCCCCGTCCACGACACTATACGGTATCTACGTATGGACCTCACCGCCAGGACATAGCAGCCCCCGCAGAAAACACGAATCGGGATAATTTAAAAGGCTAAATATAAGGATTTCCAAAAAGCTTAGCTAATGTGTTAAATATTTTTAATTGTCAATAAGATCACAAAGTAAGAGTTCTATGTACATACTCGCCAGTTTCTATAGGGCTAGGCAGAGATGATGAATCTCCGTTTGTTAGGATCTATATATACATATATCTTTTGCGTCGTTTCATTATCCTCTTCACACATATAATATATACCACAATTTACCTTTTGGGTAATATAATATTAATACCCATTATGAAAAAGGTAATCCGATATTTAAACTCCATTATTGGGATTACTTGAATTCGTTATTCATTCCATTAATGAGCGGCAGATTTTTCAGGAATCCATGAATTTTTGCCGAAAATAGAAAATACGTGACTGCGCAAAGTTATAATGATTTAGGTTTAAAGAACCTTACTAACCAATATAACTTTTAGTTCACAATGAGATAAAAATTTAATTACTGATACAATTAAATTCTTAATACTAATATATTCTTCTTTAAATGTTACGTTACATGTATTTTTAATGTACGTTTATTATTTTTATCAAAGTTTCTTAACATTAATACTGAATTTTAGACGTTAGTAACTCATCTGGCAGTTGATCAAATAACTGCACAACTTCAAACATATTTAATGCTTTTACCCGTAATTTATTTATATTCTGTATTTTGATAATATTATATATATTTGTTAATAAAACGATAATGATAAATCTGCAAGAATATCGTCGCTATAGCTTTTTTACTCACGGATTATGGCTAACAAGCTGACCTTGGGTTGTCAGATAAGAAGTCCTCACATTATAAGAACATTGCGAACTTTCTAGTATGTCGATTCTATAGGTTTAATGTTTTACTTGCACTGTTTAAGTATCTTTTGTAAGTAAGACACGAAGGCACATAATATTACTAATAATGTATATTACTACTATAATGTACTATATATTCGCGTATGACCGACATTACACCTTATATCAGATGGAAATGCAGTCTAATATGGAGCACGTTTACCTAGAAGATAACTGCTCATGCGAGACTTGAACCTAAATTGTATGTTTCAGGCAAGACATACGATGGTAAAAAGTTCCACTCTTAAGTGGTACGTATTATAAAAGTGGAATATAGCGCTTCGTTCGCTTGGTTGGTATTTCTACCATATGTCGTGGCGAGAGCTCGTACGTCTGATTGTCCAATGGCAAAAACTTGTGAGTTGGTTGAATGTTTGTGTGTTCGTTCGATCAACTGAATTAAAATATTATATAGTTGTTGCAAGCATAATGTGTAGCGCTCGAGTTGTAACAAATAAAAGAATATACTAAAAAATTAAAAACGCATGTTGTATATCAGATAGCCATTTATAAACATATTTAGCGTGTTTTACTTCAAACTTATGGGTTTACATATTAATTTAAATACTTGCATTTTAACCGCAATTTGTAACAAAGAAAAGTCAAGGTATATAAGAAAAACTATGCGAAAAGTGTTTTAAATAATGCTATATGTACATCACTTAATTAAAAAAATATGTAACTATTATTTGCGTCTAAAAACAAGGTTCTTTTAATTAGGTCAAGAGAGCCCTTCTTGGGCGACAATAGCTTCGATGGCAATTACCCTGAAAATAAAACTCTCGACTAAAGTTCGGTACCTGACTTCCAATTAAGAAAAGTTGCGTGTCTCAACAATTCTTAGCTACCTATTTTCCTCACTTTTTCTTTTTTATTATAAGTCAGCACGATTTTTATAATATTCAAGTTTTAAACTGATCTTCAGCAAAAGCCTCGAATAAATTGTTCCAAACAAAGGAGCTTTCTTGGCAGTTGGAAAAGGTGCATTTCATTTAATAGTTGAGATTTTCAACAAAACACAATTCTTCGTTTAAAACACTCAAGTAAAAGTGAACATTAGCATAATCTTTTTTAAAAATATATTTACATATCAAAACATCACCTTCAAGTTATTTTAATTACTTCATATAAGACTGCGATCACACTTGTATTATATGTGATCGTGTGTAATGACGACTTTATCTCTGTTGCATTGCATGACATATTAGAGCCGCAAGTTTGCTTGCTATTAGGTACAATAAAGATATTTATATTACAATAAATTCTAATATTGTTTACGTATAAAAATAGGTTTTGAAAATATTAACTTCCTAGAGTTTAGCCCGCGGCTGCGCCGCGGTTCAGGCTCTAGTTCGTGCCTCTTGTGTAAAGAACAGGCGTTAATACAGGTTACATTGTATTAAATTTTTATATTAGTGCTATTTGTCCTCGGGAGATTAATTTGAATTTATATCAGAAACTATCCCATCTCGGTATTAAAGCTACATAATTGTACAAAATTACAGCAAAACCGATCCAGTAGTCTTAATAGTTTTTCCGTGAACGCTTAACAGACAGACAGATCGAGTTACTTTTATATAGATGTTAATAATGACCAAAATGACTAAAATGTCCAAAATGATAAAAATGTTCAAAATAACTAAAATGTCCAAAATATCCAAAATGACCAAAATGTTCAAAATGTCCAAAGTGACCAAAATTACCAAAATAACAAAAATGACGAAAATGGAAAATCACAAAAAAAACTAAAATCTATCCCATTTTCTGGGATAACCTTTACATACATTATCCCATTATCCGGGATAAAAAGTATACATTGTCTACCCTCGGTATTAAAATTACATATGTACCGAATTTCATCCAAATCGGTCGAATAGTTTTTCCGTAAAAGCATAACAAATAGTGAGATAAATATATTTTTATTGCGGAAACTATCCCATTTTTCTGGATGAAAAGTCTGTATTTTATTAGTAATTATTGTGACTTTTTTTTCGATTTTGTAATTTCTAATGTAAATTAAATAGACATTTTATGTAATTTTCGTATAATTGTATTTTTTTGTAATTAACTATTTGAGCCAATTTTTTTATTTTTATATAAATTATTTTTAGTGGAAACTTGATTGATATGTGTATTAATTTTGTGTTTTATATATTAGAATAATAATTATTGTATGTTACACAAACAAATTAAATAAATAAATAAGAAACAGGTAGACGTCGACCGTCGAGGAAGTTTCACAATTTCAATATTTAATGTTATTTCCATAACAAATTTTGATCCTGTCATTTCACGCCGAACAAATAACTCGATTATTGTTCGAAAATAATTTAATGAATCCAAGTGAAATGTTGGAAGTCGAAGCGCCACTCAAGTATTGTCAGCGAAGAAGAAATATGACTCATAAATATTCATAGCAATTTTAGATCCCAAAAGTCAACGTTAAGTCTATTTCCAATACAGCGTTAAGGGCTTTCGCGACCTCAAATGGTTATTCCGGCCCACTTCTATTTTGAAGGTAACATTTAATTTTACTTATCTATTCCCAAATTAGCACCTAAGAGAATGTTTAAAGGAGGACAGACTGTTCGACCTTGCAGAAACAAGTTACATAAAAACGAATCAACATTAATTTTTAAATAACGTAGTTCAATTTATACTACAACTTTTTTTTCAATCCTTAAAAAAATGTGTATTATATATTAAATTTTTACTACGTTTTTTCAACTTTTGATATACGTATTGATTTACTCTGGTTCCATTGTATTCTTAATTATTTCATCTTTTCTATACATATAATAAAACGGTAGAGGTCGAATTTCTGTACAATAAAAAAAAATGCTAAGAACCGAGCCAGGGGGATGTAAAAAGTGAAATAGAAGTAATTTAGATTTTTTTCAATTTTTTGTTTCTCTGATTGTCTGTCTGTTTGTACCGGCTAATCTCCGAAACGACTGGATCGATTTACATGAAATTTTGTATTGTGGTAGCTTATATCCCGGGTCAACATATAGGATACTTGTGATCCCGAAAAATTAAAGAGTTCCCGTGGGTTAGTTAAAAAACCGCACCACGCGGACGAAGTCGCGGGCATTAGCTAGTAATTCATATTCATCATTCTTCATAATATTGCATGTAATTTAAAGAAAACATATAATTACGTTTATAATTAACTTATTTTTGTTATTTTGTTTGATTGTTAAATGATCCCTTGATGGTAGTGATTACCATCCCCTATAGACATCTCTAACATCAGCAAAGCCGGATGCGATGCCTATCCTCTAAAGAGCCCCATTTTGTAGCGCTCTGGGAAATCCACAAAAGGGCGTTCATTCCATAGTTTGTATACGTATGGCATGAAGAAGCGAGCGTCACGTACGGTGGACGACTATCAAATATCGAGGAAGTGTGGAATTATTAATATTGTTACGAGTGCGGGACTCAAATTAAAATGCCGTTGGAATTATTATAGAGTTTATTAGAACTATACAAACACGTATAACACAGGTACAAATATAACCAAACACAACAAGTCCAAACGTAATACAGAAGGTCGTAACTCAATAAAACGCGCAAAGTCCGTCACTTTCAGATTTCCGATTGTAATTCACGCGTCTCGCTTGATCGCCTTCGCTCGTGGTCCTCGCTCGACTAACCATTAAATAAGTAAACAAAATAAGACAATCATAAAATATTACAATTAGTTCAAATGCCGACAGGTAATAAAATATGTTTTTATAGATATGCAGGTGGATTTTGTTTTTGTCTGAACTTAAGTTAGATCAATTGCATTATTTGCCGCCTCTTAAATATCACTTTTACTATATGATGATGAATATTTCAAATGTCTTAATTGCATTTTTGAAGTGAAAGTTCTTTAGAATCGTTGCGATTTGAAACTCGTTGAAACGAAAAAGCGACACTAAGAAAGAGATAAACACATAAATCTATAAGACAGCCTGCGAGAGAATGCTATACGAGTTTCACATTGTACAGCACAGATTAGAGAGTCAGTAAGACCGATGATTAAATATAGGTCCAATTTGAACCGAAATAAAACTGATAATAATATTTTTTAGATTAAAACATTGAAAAATTGAAAGTGATACTTAAGAAGTTTATTTTTAATTATAATATGTTGACGAATGTAAGCTAAAGGAATTATATTTATATTATTAAAAAAAAATAGAGAAGAATTATCTGAAGTTTTACTTCTACTATGTGTGAATTACACACTTCACATATTTTTTATATACAATCATACTTTTTATAATTTAAGTAATATTTATAATTTATAATTAATTAATACAGAATCTATCTAAAATAAAACTCATACATATATTATAATATACGTACGTGGAGTCCGTGGGGGCTAAGTGTCCACGGACTTATTAAAAATATTAAAAAAATGGGTGATCGATGCAATAGGCGACCGGAAGTCGCTTACCTTCTAGGCTTACCTTCCCCAGAGAATTAGTGTCTGTATACAGCGAGGTAATACTACCAGCCTTCTAAGTACATTGCCTTAAGATAACGGTTTGATCGGGCTGGACCGAACTTAGTTATAGTGTATATATTTGTTAGGTTTTTATTTGTTTTAAATTATATAAATTTATTATAAATAAATTAATAACAATTTTATATATTAGTTGAAGTGTACATACATGGTTATATGTAATTAAGATATTTGAAATATGCACCATAACGTATATTAATTATATTTTATTAACACAAAGGTTACATCAATGAAGTTTCTATACCAAATTTAAAAGCATCTAGTTGTAAATCCTAACTAATATTGTAGATCCCAATGTGAGTTTGTTTGGTTGTTACGTTTTCACGCCATAACTGCGCAACAGATGGTCATTAAATTTTTGCATACACGTGATCATGCATACCTAAATACCTGTTTCCCATAGGGGTAGGCAGAGACGATAGATTTCCACTTGCTACGATCTTGACATACATCTTTCGCTTCTTTTCTCCAAACATACGTTTTTATTAAAAGTGCTTTTTACACGACCATTCTTTAAGACATCACGCGTTACGGGTTTCATCACTAGTGTATTTTTGATAGACAAAAAATACTTGAATGTATTGATAAAATCTACATTAACTCGAGTGAAGCCACGGCCAAAATCTAGTTAATTAATGTAAAGCAAAAATGTTATATAAAATATTGAATCATTTGGTGCAAAACATAAAAACAAACATAATGAAAATAAAAATTGAAAGAGCGTGTAGAAACTATTGACATACCTAATCTTCGCATAAAGGTCAAGTTAGTAACTGATTCCAATCAGGTTGTAGCCTCTCGACTCTTGCGAATTCGTGAAATTATTTAGTGCTAAGGTAACCGGAGCATTGGATTCTGATACGTCGAGGTCCCAAAGGGTTTGAGGGGACTTGAATATTCCAAGGCTTACTTACATAACTCGAGAGCGGATTTGAATTTTTTGTAACATGTGTGGATAATGTTGCGAAAATTATATAATATTTTTGGAATTACAATTTGTCACGGGCCAGTTTGCTAAGTCTCTTGAACTGGGTTTCATTTTATTCCTAACTACGTGTTATTTAGTCAGCTTCATATTTCGACTTGCTCTTGATTGACTCTGTTACATTATTTGCACGTAAGCATACCGCGATCCGGTTTGTCTGATGGTAAGTGATTTCTGTCGCTCATGGTCATGGTTTAGGTTTACTTACTTAAAGAGCGCTATATTATACAGCTTTCAAAACCCTGATAGACAACACATGCTAGAGCATACTTTTCTGATGTGTACCACCGTACGCCGTAGAGTGGAATAACTTGTCGGAGTCTATTTCCTAGAACCTGAGAGTTTTTTTGTTACGAAAGAATAGGTGTTTATTTATCTTCTAGGTAAGCCTGGTCCATCCTAGATCACATCTTCATTTTAAATTAGGAGGGAGTGATGCATTGTAAACCTTTACTACATACTCGTACGTATATAGCCTATGTCACTCAGAAATAATGTAACTTTCTACTGGTGAAAGAATTTTTAACGTCGGTTTAGTAGTTCAAGACAATATTTCCCAAAAACAAACTCACAAACTTGATAATATTATAGTGTGGTAAGGTGACGCTTACCGTATAACTACTTTGGATCACGTGTTACTTAGCTGTAGAGATGTCTTCTATTCTTTGGCAGCTGGCAAGGTCGCCATGTGGTAAGCGGGCGCCTCTTAGTTCTTGTAGGTTTTAAATATGTATTGAAACTACATTGTCCCAATGTGATATCTTTATTCTGCGTGCGTTTTACAAAATTAAAGCCATATACTATATTTCAGCTAAGTGTGCACATTGTTAAATAACGTGCGCTGGCCCCCTCTCAATGTCAAATATAAAATATGCTTACTCATACTACAATAGATTATTATTATATAACCTATTAGAACCTGTATTTGGCTAAAGACATATTAATTTAACATATAAAACTATGGGGCTGAAGTAAATGCAAAAGAAAGTAGCATGGAAAGCTCTACTTTCTAAAAAACCTTACTGTTTGTATGTAACTTAAAATTCCAACACTAATATTTATTCAAAACAAATGTAATCGAAATATTAAAGTATCGCCCTGTTTGATCTCGTTAGCTCGATAACCATTTATCACGTAAAACAATACTAACACAGTAAAGTATTCGTAACATCAAAAGCGCACTGAACTCAATTACTGCCAGGTTTAATACTTTAAGGCTGTGGCTATAAAGTAAGCTGCGACATATTGAGATACGAAGTAAGAGTCAGCGGGGTGGAAATACAGATTTCAGATATAAAACTATTTTACAGTTCTTTAGTAAAATACAGATGGTGATATATCATTAACATATATCTATTATGTTAAATATAAAGTTAGAACAAAACGCATAGTTTTGTTGCATTTAATTCTTTACTAACATCTCCGTTTATACAATGATATAATAAATCCTTTAAAGCATGAAATTATGATTGTATGTACTTATTATATAAAAAATTGTAAATAATTTTTTACCATTCGTAAATTAAATTTCGGTAACTGTAAACTAAAATTCAGCTTGTGCTTCTAATCGCAAACTACTATAAAATTGACAAATATCTATGCGTACTTTTTTTAGTTAAGGCTAGGGAAATGCTTTTGCGCATATCCTCAGGCCCCGGGGAAGGTCACCAAGGTGTATGTGGGACTCCCGATGGTCGACGCTACACACAAGATTCTGATAATAGGAGTTGTAAGCAACGACCGCCAGACTATCCACTCAACCTTCCAGCGTCCCTCCGCATCATAATGAGGCGTCACGGGTCCGTAATCACAGATATGACTGATTGATTTATACACACGCTTCAGAATGTACTGTCATATTTTTTAAGAAAACGCTTCGCGTTTCTCTCCCCGCTTTCCTCACAACTTCAGCCTTATACCCACAGCGGCAATACTCGCGTAACATGCAAATAGCATTAAATATCGGTGGCAGCCCAAATAAAGTCATAACTTTAATTGATATTCATGGAGTCATAATGGGAATGTTGGTAGAAAGCACTCGAAAGTTCTACCCGCTGCCATCCTTAATCATGTTTTAAGCAACACCTGGGATATGTTTGTTTTTGAATTCTATTTACGTTATAAATTTATGCCTATGTTTTATTGGTGGAATAGATATAAATGCCAGCCAGTATTTTAAATTAAAAAATGTAAATTGAACAAAATCAGATTATTTTTCTGCAAGTTATCAATTATATGAAGTATAATTTACATAAAGTTTTTTTCATTTGCAATTGAAAACATGATTAATATCTGATTTTTTTAAATTGCATTAGTTCACCAGACAGACAGACGGCCCACCTGATGGAAAGCGGTTACCATCGTTTATGTATATTTGTAACACCAAAGGCGCTATCAATGTGCTACCATTTTCCCATACATATAGGTATGATGAAGGAACTATAATAATGACCATAGTTCGTGCTGAGTCATGTTAGCCAGCAGTGGTAGTGATCGGATCTTCAGATAATAAGATTTATTACCACGCTCAAAGTCTGGTAACTATCTATTTATCTTTAATGACGGCAATGGCAAATCTAGTTTTACTATTTAAGTTTTTTAATTTAGTTTAATAAATAATTACTAGTGAATATTTTGTTACTACTTTATAACAAAACTTTATTACTCTTTGAGATATCATCCTTCAGGTTTTCCGCGTGCGGTAGATGGCCAGGATACGTCACATTTAAAGTTCATGAAATATTAATATAATTACTAAATGAAAAATATCAATACTGTAACTTCTCTTCAACATTTTGGATTGTAAATAAACATGGAGCGGAATACAGTGAGAGCGTTTTCATATCCGAAAAGGCAAAAGTGTGAGGCGTCATTTATTAAACAAATTGATAGGTACGAACAGTAAAAGGCTTTTAAATATTAATCAGTTTAGGCGTATTCGTTGCTGTGCGGTTACCGCTCTTAATTCTTTGAGATTACGTTCTAAATTTATTTAGCAAAGGCGCTCAAGATCTGTAAGTCTTGGGAAACAAACCGCTATGTAGGTCAACAACCCTAAGGCGGGAGGAACCAGTAATTGGAACGTATGCGATGTGAACCTTCGATTTTCTGGAAATCCGTGCGCGTTGCGTAGTCGATCTCGATTTATGTTTTTGATTGATGCGTAATGATGTTCATTGACTGAATATGGCGAATTCTTGATCTCATTTATTTCGAAAGCGAACTCTTAAATAACGAAAGGATGCGTTAGTATTTTTATATTATTATTTACTAACGCTGTTTATTGCATGTAATGTGAGTAAACTTAGTGTGCGATAGGGAAACTAAGATGAATGAATGTATATAAGAGGAAGAAAATTAGAAAAGAGAATGATTGAGTAAGTATGCTGTATTAAAAGAATTTTCTTCTAAAAATAAAATTCCTAGTGATATGTAACGTAAATGTAACACGTAATTAAAAACAAATATTAAAATTAAATACTAAAAGTAAGCGTCGCCGAGCGAACAAAATAACTTTACACTCTTAGAAACCGGTTAAAACGGCCCGCGGGCCGCGCGTTCATTGCAGCACATTAATGCTCATATCAGCATTCGTATTAAAGCGACGAACACGTTGATGCTTTTAAAAAGTACCATCTTTATTAAGCTTAATCTATGGAGGGTAGAGGTAAGAAGAACCATCTCATATGGGAGAAAAGTTGAAAAAGTGTCCAGCTGTATGCTATAAATAACAGTTCAAAAACCGTCCACAATGGCGCTGATGTACACAAAGGGTATGGTATGAATGTAGCTGTTGTAGACGAATCGAAGTATGCCGAGTTAAAAAAATTCACCCTGATGCCAAAGTGGCGTCACCCTAATTTAATGCATTTCGATGGACACTTCTTCATATACAGAGATGGTTCTCCTTACCTCTACCCTCCATACCTTAACCTTTATCAAGAATTTTTGCTTTTAAGCAACATTAATTATATTTAGTGCTCATAAACCCACGTTTTGGGTAAGTGTTGAAGCCTATTTAATAGTAGTTGTTTCACCCACAAATGCTTTGGACTTGTTCATTTTAAATATCACTTCATCCAGCGATGCTATTGCCGGCAAAGGAGGAGTCTATTAATAGCACCGTCGGCACCACCCCTGGATCTGCGTGACGCTTCAGGGCAGTACCGCCACAAAAAGCAGAACGACAGCCAAGGCAACTAAACTTATCCCACTCTCTTTATTTATCTATTTCTTATTTTAAATAAATGTGTGCGTTCTAAATGGTATTTTTTATTATACCACTCGCCTTTTTTACGTCGCGAGACGACACACTGGCACCCAACGTGGGGAGTCTCGCGATTATTTCATTCTATATTCGTAGGTAATATATTTATAATGATATATATATATATATATATATATATATATATATATATATATATATATATATATATTATAATCGTGTGATAATTTCGTTATCAACAACAATTGTGTACGAGTATCTAAGAAAAAAGCGACAGTAGTTGAAACTGCATCAACAGTTGACACTGTACTATTCGTTGATACTTTGGCATATAGCAACGTGAAATAAAGAAACGGGACAGAAAATCAAGTAAAAATGTCTGTGTATATTTCAGAATAGATAGAATTAGGTAAGATATCTGTATATATCTTAAATTTACCTATATAATAGGTTGGGTAAAAAGTCTTTTCGCATATAGTATGTATGAACTTGTAATATCATCTCTTTGGCTATACCATTTATATCTGGCTTGTTTTGGTATCATTAAAAAGTTTTAATTTTAAAGAAGAAATTTCCAAATTCAAATTAGAAAAATGAGTGATTTTCATTTGTTTTTCTTATTGTTAAAATGAGTGAATCTAATGAAGAAATTCGATACATTTAAAATTTTTACTACAAAAAAGGTAAAAATGCAACACAAGCCGCGAAAAAAATTTGTCATGTTTATGGACCTAATGCAGTATCTTTGAGAGTAGTGCAAATTTGGTTTTCAATCAGGAAATTTTGATATCAAAGATGCACGTCGCTCTGTTCGCCCTCTTACTGACAAAATTGATGCCATTTTTGAAAAAGTGGAGCAAGATTGGCATATTAGTAGTTACGATGTACCTGGAGAACTGGGAATTGATCACAAAACGGTTTCGGCGCATTTGAAAAAAGCTGGGTACACAAAAAAGCTCGATATTTGGGTGCTTCATGAGCTCACTGAAAGAAACCTAATGAACCGTGTACTCATTTGTGATTCTTTATTACGACGTAATGAAACCGAACCATTTTTGAAGAAGCTGATAACTGATGATGAAAAGTGGATCACGTGCGACAAGAACGTGCGAAAAAGATCGTGGTCAAAGGCCGGCCAGGCTTCACAGACTGTGGCGAAACCCAGGTTAACTCGCAACAAGGTGATGCTGTGTGTATGGTGGGATTGGAAGGGCATTATTCATTATAAGCTCTTACCGCCAGGCAGGATCATCGATTCTGAACTGTACTGCGAACAACTGATGAGATTAAAGCAAAAAGTTGAGAGAAAGCGGCCAGAATTAATCAACAGAAGGGGTGTGGTTTTTCACCATGATAATGCTAGACCTCATACATCTTTAGCCACTCAGCAAAAATTACGAGAGTTTGGCTGGGAGGTGTTAATGCATCCGCCGTATAGTCCTGACCTTGCACCTTCAGATTTTCACTTGGTTAGGTCTCTGCAGAATTCCTTAGGCAGTGTCAGGTTAACATAACGAGAGGACTGCCAAAACCACTTATCGCAGTTTTTTGACCAGAAGCCCCAAAATTTTTAAAGCAATGGGATCACGTCCCCATCTACAAGATGGCAAAAAGTTATCCAACAAAATGGCACCTACATACTTTAGTCAAATGTAAATAAATTTTATAAAAAAACCTTTTGAATTTTTATATAAAATGCGAAGAACCTTTTTCCCCAACCTAATATATATTTCTATTTCATTGTGTGCGCTGTTTCCTTAGCTCACGTTCTTTGATGTCAAAGTGTCAACTACTGGTGCTTTTACCTTATTAGGTAAACGTGCTTCGCCAAAGGCACTTATTATGACTAAAGGCTATCACCTATTAAAGGAGACCGTAGTCGATGTGACATTAATCTACATTAATCTTTATCAAATTTAAAAATCTTATGCCTTGTTTACATTATGCTAATTTCTACGGCAGCCAGCAGGAAAGTGGCAGGGGAAGTAAGCAGTCTCTTTTCTTTCCCCTTCTCCCAATTATTTGGGGTTGGCACAATATGTCCTTTTCTTCCATACTCCTCTATTCTGACGTAGGGAATTAGGAAGTGCGAGTATGTAAACGCTATTTAATTATGTTGAATACATGTTTACGCTGCCCACTTTCCTGCTTGTTACCATAGAATTGGGCATAATACAAACGAGGAGTTAGAAATTTAAAATCCGAATGGTGTCATTAAAAAAAAGTAATTAAGCAGGTGTACCGGGAGAGATAAAAACAAAAGAGACCAAAATCTCATAAACTCATAGACGCCCACCGCAGCTGTAGGCTACAAAAAGTGACCGCACTGTGTTTATTACAATTTAAAACATAATCGAAAGTTAACTAAGGCCACACGCAAGCCGGTTTGTTGTGAATGACCGTTGAGCATAGCTTTAATAAATGTTAGGGAGTGCTTTTTAGAAAATACTTGCTTTTTATATTGTTATAACTTAGGCTCCGACAAAAACAAATTCCACGTACAGTCTGTACAAGCACATTTTATTACCTGTCGGCATTTGAACTAATTGTAATTCTTTTATGATCGTCTACTTTTGTTCACTTATTTATTGGCATACGTTTCTAAGTTATATTGTTCTATTGCACTCGCTCGTTAGCATGATTAGCCAGGTGTTACGGTTTACGATTACAAAATATCGTAAATTTGTAATCGTAACACACATTTTACGGCGGGCACATTTTGCATTTTTGAAGTGTAAAATGACGGCCTGATGGAGAGAGGAGGCAGTAGAACTAGGAATACGATACGGGCGTGACGTGTGTACATTCGGGAATCTAATAGTGATGGACTTTGCGCGTTTTATTGAATTACGACCTTCTGCATTACGTTTGAATTTGTTGTGTTCGCTTATATTTATACCTGTGTTATACGTGTTTGTATAGTTCTAATAAACTATATAATAATTTCAACGACATTTTAATTCGAGTCCCGCTAGCTCGTAACAATATAATAAGAATCTTATCTGTGTATCTTGAATTTTTCAAGATCAAAAGTATTTTATGTAAAATTTAAAAAAATATTTTAAACACAATTAAACAACCATTTTTAATCGAGACAACGAAGAGAAAATAAACTTCTATGCACCTTGTCCATTGTATTCTACTATACTTATGATCTTAAGGAATTGTAGGTAGAATATAATGTAACTAAGTTAAGTTTTATTTGCTGTATTAGTTTTAATGTCTTAGTTTAATAAATATGTCTATATTAAAAAAAAACCTCACAGAATAAAAGTGGCTACTCCCCATAGGACTTTGTAACTTAACGTTAATAAGCGCTAGTCCGCCCTCACGTGAATTGATGTTTCCAGCGTTATTAAGCCAATTTGACTTCATTACGCCTTCATTGTATTTCACTAGCCATTAATTCTGTACTGTGATTATAGTCGGAAAATGCGTATCTAAACTAAGCTACGGGAGTGAGTCAATAATTATTTAATTAAATGTCTGTTGATTTGCCGATTTTCATTACTTCGAAATATTTTAAAAAGGATAACTGTTTTTTATTCCTGGAGTAAAACAGACAGATACCCACCCTCATATTCTCTATTTTTCTTTATGGAGCTAAGACTTTGGATTTTGAAAGCATTTGATTGCAGTCGTGTTGACGATTGTAATCAAGGCGAAATTATAAAGAAATTAAAAATAACATCGAGACTATTATCCATCTGCCTCCGCAAAGCCTTTGAGTGCTTTGAACACATAGCTCAGAAAATAGGGTAACAATTTAGAAACTAATGGTCGCTAGCAAAATAGAAGGAAAAAGATCTCGAAGCTGTAGTCCGATGCGTTGGTCCGACCAGATCCGCACTACAATCAATGACTCCGTATACGATGCACGGTATATTGCCGCTGATGGTTACCGATTGCGAAAAGTAATGCAAAACTATTGTGAGGAAAGGTCACGGCCCGCAAGAATAAGGAATACGACTCAAGAAGGAGGAGCATAGCAGACAAGTTGACGGCCCACCGGATGGGAAAGGATACCGACGCCTATGGATATCTGCAACACCAGAGGTGTCACCGACGTACTGCCGGCCCCGGAAGAATATTAATTACATACATATTGTCACTACTATTTCCCATTAGGGTAGGCAGAGACGATGGATCTCCACCTGCTACGATCCTGACAAACTCTTTTTGCTTCATCAACTTTCATTAATCTTTTCATACATACAAGCTTATTTAAACTGCTTTTTAGTTGACCTTTCTTCAAAATATCTTCAATTCGAACATGGTGTACGTACGTCGTACGTCGAGGTCTACCTGCACCGACTCTACCACTCACATTGCTGTCATATACTTTTTTGATTGTTTTGTTTTGTGATTCTGGTTTCATTAATTCTCTCTACATGCCCAAGCCAACCTGAAAATTCCTTTTTCAACTCTTGTTACTACATCCTCTTTCAAATAACAACGTTCCCTTATCACACTGTTTCTTGTCTATTCACTTAGATTAGCCTTACATATACTTCTCAAAGCTCTCATTCCAACTGCGTTTATCTTATTTTCATACTTTTTCTGCCATACCCAACATTCACTGCCGTACATTACCATTGGGACTAACATCCCTCGATGGACAGCCAGCCGTGCCTTTACAAACACTTTCCGGTTGTTCATAAAAGAATTCAGCGCTCCGTCCATCTTATTACATGCCATTACTGTCCTTTCAATATTACTTTCATGCTTTAAATTCATCTTTGTCTTTCTTGCATTCTTTTCTGCATCTTTTAAAAAAACCCCATATGGTAGTGCTCAGGGAAAACCGCGGCAGGGTCTCATTCTACAGCTCTACGGTGCGCAAGAGAAACGTTAAGAACAATTGTGTACACGAGGATAATGGCTTAAGAAAGTGAGGATGAACACCCAGCCGATGGTAGAAAGAAGAGGAAGGCAACATTCTAAACTGCTCTGAGGAACATTTTCCATTATACAGACGGTAGAATACCCAGAGAGATGCGAAGTTTCTCCAAAGGCTAAGCGTATTCAAGCCATCTGTGAGTATGGGACCGTCGACAACGCGGACGGTGTAACGTTGGATGCTATGTTGTGTGATTATTAAGATTTTTTTTATTATGAATGAAGCTTTTCATCGCGGATAATGATACAATTTCCGCGGCATGAGAGTTTAAAGTATATACGAGCGAAGTCATGTGGAATAGTGTAGTGATAATGTAAAGTTATATGATCTTATTCGTATTAAGTTATGAGTATATTCTCTAAGAACCTTAAATTGAGTTAAAGTAAGTACTTTATTTAACTCAATATGAAAAAGTATAAATAATAATTATAATAAATATGTATAACACACACCTACACGTGTTCGTAGTTACAGTCTTGTAAACGTGTCCAACAAACCGTGAAATCTTTCAAACTACTTTTTAACAAGTTACCCATTTCCCTTTTCACGGTATTTACTTTTTTCTTTTAAAAGTCTTTGGGCTGTCGAAATGAAATTTATTTCTGTAGTTTTGTTCCTTTTAAAGAATATTTGGGTGTGCAATAAGTTACAGTATTTTCATTTTCTACTTTTCGAGGTGCCATGACGACTGTTGTATGGTGTCAGTCAAAAACCAACTTTTTTCTTTGGAAATATGATAGGCCTGTTATTCACCCGGTGTCAATTTACTTTAAATTTCCTATAACATGAAACTGGAGATCCACAGACTGCGAAGCCTTATTAAAAATACTTGGCACTAAATTTTAATATTAAGATCCACGCTTTATCTTCATCTATTTTTATAAGACTCATATAAACTTACGAGTACGTAATGCAGTCACTTGAAACTTTCGAAATGACTTCCAATGCATAAATACATAATTCTAACTATAAATGTGAGTTTGTTGTTACGTTTTGACGCCTTAAATACTCAGTCGATCGTCTTTAAAGGAGACGGGGGGACTTTTGGGCCAAATAAATGTAATGAGTTGTGATATAGCTTAAAAAATGGTTATTTTTCTATTATAAAATGGAAAACATCAGTCCTAAATTATATCTGGAAGACGAGAAATCTTAAACATAAGGTCACAAATAAAATAAGTTATCGATTACCATAATCGATTTCCGTGAATGAATTTCAACAAATAATAACATACAAACGACCACACGATTAATTCATTCAAAGTAGTAAACCCACCACAATTATAAAAATTATCGAAATAATAAAAATAAATCTTAAAATCACTCTCATTTTTTTACAATCTGGGCCCAAGAATGTTTTTTTATTGCTGAAGCACAGCAGACAGGCTGGCGGCCTAACTGTGATGGAATGTGGTTACCGTCGCCTATGGGCATTAGCAATACCAGAGGTGCTGACAATGTGCTGCCGGCCTTGAAGGAGAAACCGGAACCTGACCAGTGACGCCGGAACAAAACTCAAGGTTGTTATGGCGGCATACTCTACACCAGGGGTGGTAGCCATCCAGTCGGACAAATGCCCTACCACCTGGCTAATGCGGCTATGAAAGCGTATCCGTCTCTTTTTGCACACACGTTATCAGGGGTCTTTATCTCTAACAAAGTTTATGTAAAATTTCAAGATTCTTATCTGTAAAGGACATAAGATACCTTTCATACAGAAAAAAACCAAATAAATGGCGCTGCAGTCGCTTTTTTGATTCCTCCATTGCAATTCACTACACAAAACTACGTCACGGCAACCTGTCATTGCATTACTTCAAAATCTGATTTGATACAATGACGGGTTGCCAAGACGACATATTTATTTAAGGTGGCTTATAAAAGGTACCTTAGTACTATTTATGCGGAAAAATGTACCGACTGTTCCATAGGGATAGAAAAAAAACTGAATTCAATTACAAAATTCACAATATCAGGAGCGAAGCCGCGGACAGAAGCTAGATATAATATATATGTATATAGTAGTATCACTTTGCGTTTACCTACTATCACACATTTTTAAAGCTGAAAAAAATTACGACCCGGCGACTAGCGTCACCACTATATCGTCAGAATTACAAATTCATCATAATAACAATATCGTCAGAATTACAACATCGTCAGAATGTTCGACCACTCGCATCATAATGGATGTTTCTTTTTTTTTGTATTGCAGGAGTTCAGCAGACTGGCCTATGGATATTTGAAACATCAAAGGTGCTACAAATGCGCTGCTGCTCTCTTAAGGGAGACTGAAACCTGGTCACTAATGCCGGAACACAACTCAAGGTTGTTATGGCGACATACTCTAGACCAGGGGTAGTAGCCATCCAGTTGGGTAACTACCCTACCACCTGGCAAAAATTTTAATACAAAAGTAACAATTATGACGCTAGTGGTCTATCATTCTGACGATATTGTAATAGTAGAATCGGTGCCCTGTGAGTAGTCTAACACCATTGATTTGAAAGTACAATATACTTCGTTATTAGAAAAATAATCATTACCGTTAGATAATAAGTGGCAACCAATTTAATTAGTATAAAGTTTTCATGACAACGAAATATCAAAGTGAATTTGTTCATAAAATGAGGAAGTTTCATCAGGGTGCGACCAAGTGTGACGCAAGGCCTCAGCCTAATCTATTTTGCGTCGGTGAACGGCACATCTCGGGGTAAATAAGGTTTTTTAGGGTTCCGTGTTTTACCTTCACATATTTTTTATGTACAGGAGATAGGACTCCGTAATTTATATTATGCTGAAAGCATTCTCTAATATTTTCTACTAAAAGCGTGATAAATGTTAATCGAGTCGATTTTTTACACGGTGAATCTCGCATTTGTATATCCTGTGGCTGCTTTTGCAGCGCGAGGAAGCGCGATAGCATTATTCAAGTCAATTCAATATTATTTATATTTAAATTTTATATATTAGGTTGGGGAAAAAGTTTCTTCGCATTTTATATAAAAATTCAAAAGTTTTTTTTATACAGTTTATTTACATTTGACTAAAGTATGTAGGTGCCATTTTGCCATCTTGTAAGTAGAAACGTGATCCCATTGCTATAAAAATTTTGGGGCTTCTGATCAAAAAACTGCGACAAGTGGTTTTGGCAGTCCTCTCGTGATATTAACTTGACACTGCCTAAGGAATTCTGCAGAGACCGAAACAGGTGAAAATCTGAAGGTGCAAGGTCAGGACTATACGGCGGATGCATTAACATCTCCCAGCCAAACTCTCGTAGTTTTTGCTGAGTGGCTAAAGATGTGTGAGGTCTAGCGTTATCATGGTGAAAAACCACACCCCTTCTGTTGATTAATTCTGGCCGCTTTCTCTCAACTTTTTGCTTTAATCTCATCAGTTGTTCGCAGTACAGTTCAGAATCGATGGTCCTGCCCGGCGGTAACAGCTCATAATGAATAATGCCCTTCCAATCCCACCATATACACAGCATCACCTTGTTGCGAGTTAACCCGGGCTTCGCCACAGTCGCACGTCAGTCTTTTTCGCACGTTCTTGTCGTACGTGATCCACTTTTCATCACCAGTTATCAGCGTCTTCAAAAATGGTTCGGTTTCAATACGTCGTAATGAAGAATCACAAATGAGTACACGGTTCATTAGGTTTCTTTCAATGAGCTCATGAGGCACCCAAATATCGAGCTTTTTTGTGTACCCAGCTTTTTTCAAATGCGCCAAAACCGTTTTGTGGTCAATTCCCAGCTCTCCAGCTACATCGTAACTACTAATATGCCGAGCTTGCTCCACTTTTTCAAAAATGACATCAATTTTGTCCGTATCAGAGCGACGTGCATCTTTAATATCAAAATTTCCTGATTGAAAACGCTTAAACCAAATTTTCACTACTCTCAAAGATACGGCATTAGGTCCATAAACATCACAAATTTTTTTCGCGGCTTGTGTTGCAATTTTACCTTTTTTGTAGTAAAAATTTTAAATGTATCGAATTTCTTCATTAGATTCACTCATTTTAACAATAAGAAAAACAAATGAAAATCACACATTTTCCTAATTTGAATTTGGAAATGTCTTCTTTAAAATTAAAACTTTTTAATGATACCAAAACAAGCCAGATTACAAATGGTATAGCCAAAGAGATATTATTACAAGTTCATACATACTATATGCGAAAAGACTTTTTCCCCAACCTATTATATTATATATAGGTATATTCACGCGTCATTTTTATTTTTTTATTGGACTTGACTTTATGTTGTTGGTCCGAAGACCTCACAACTTTACCGGGGTTTTCGGGGCGAGTGCCTTTGCGAAGCGAAGGCGCTCGAGCCCGGGGGGCAACTTGCTCGAGGGGGCTCCCTAGGGAGTTGCACCTCGGCTGGACTGTTGCCATGAGAGGGGGGTGAATCTAATGATGCCCACCATAGGGCGACACAATGCACTAGTTTAGAGTGGGCGACGGGTAATATAAAGCCCGAGAGGAAGGATCCCGGCGGACCGGGATCGGCGGTTCGCGGTGGCCTATGCTATCTTACTGCCGTTTCGCAACGTGTTATGGCTGGGAGAGAAGAAACGGCGAAAGAAACTTCCCAGTAACACGCCTAGTCTATCCTATGGGGGGGCTATGTCTCTTGGCGTCCCTCGCGGGGACGTGGAGAGATCGTGATTGGCGGCGTCGACGCCGCCGTCTGTGTCTGTCTGTCGGTGCCTGCCAGCCTGCCGTCCTAACCGCGGGCGGGCTGATCCGGGCCAGCCGTTTTGTGATATCGTCGACCTTGTCCGTGAGGATGTTACGCGGTCGTCGCACGAGAGCCTTTCGTCGAGGCTTATAATCGGACGCGGACACGACGAGGGGATTTCGATGATGGTGCGGCGCTAGATCGAAATACTTACACGAGAGCGACGTAATGTAGCTTTTGATGGAGGGAAGCTCCAGATCGCGGTGGATGTCGACGTTACGCATATAGAGGGGAGCACCGACGGCTCTGCGCATGAATTTATTCTGAACGATTTGCAGTTTCTTTAAAAGGGCAGGCTTGGCATGGCCGAATACCACACTCGCGTATGTCATGATCGGGCGAATGCATGTTTTATATAGAGTAAGCTTGTGTCTGAGGGACATTTTGCTTCGTTTGTCTATCATGGGTCCTAGACGACCCATCACAAATCGCGCTCTATTCCGGACTATAGTGATATGCTCGTTGAAGCGCAAGTTCTGATCTAGAGTGACACCCAGGTATTTGGTGTACTTTGCCCAGGGATCTCTTGGTCGTAAAGCGAGATGACTTTTAAGCGAAGGCAAGCGCGTTTGGGAGAGCGAAGCGTGCCCGGGGAAAAGAACATTGCTGCGCTTTTCTCCGGGTTTACCTCTATCCTCCATTTGCGAAACAATTCGTCTAGCTCTGTTACAGCTGCCTGTAGCCGGACGCAAGCCATTTGTCGGTTGTGATCTGATGTATAGAGTGCGGTGTCATACGCAAAGAGGGCCAACTCTACATCTGGAGTTTTTGGGATGTCACAGCGTGAAGAGTAGTGGAGACAGGGCCAAGCCCTGTGGTACACCGGCTGTGAGTGGGTGAGGGGACGAGCGTGTTCCCTCCACTCAAAAACGGAAGCTACGGCCTAGGAGGAAGTCTCGCAAGATGAGCACGAGAGTCTGTCTGGCACACCGAACTGGTACAGCTTGTAAATCAAACCGTTATGCCAGACCTTGTCGAAGGCCTTAGCTACGTCTAGGAACAGTCCTGTTCCTAGGGCGGGGTTCACGCGTCAGAGTGCTTCTCACGTGTACTTATACGCTTGAATAATGCTCTAATGCTCTCGCGCCTCCTCGCACAGCTTAATTTTTAACGACTCTGGGAGGATGTTTGGCCCGTCAGATTTGTTTGGCTCATTTGAAAATATTTTAAAATGTTATACTTGATAAGATATATAAAATTCAGCCTTCCTAAAATGAGGTGAGTACTCACGTTTTTTTTAAAGTGTCTGGCAACTGTATGTCTTTGTTTATAACAATATCATATATGATAAATGTAAAAACTAGCCTTGCTACTTTGACGTAAGTTATGATGGTTTTTTTCCATCTTTGATACCTGCTACCTGAAAAACGCTCCAGCTTTCAGCTTAGCGAGTATCCATTGCTTTCTAAGTTTATGTTAAACTACCGATCCTAAAAATTTCATCTGTCATAAAATCCGTAAGTCTAGGGTGACTGGGATCTTAGACCATAATTTCTTGATGTTTGTCTCTCGTCCGTCTATCCGCCTGGCTATGAACATAGCTATTTTTCTTAGTAACGAATATTTTTATTTATTTCCATTTCATTTCAGGAAACATGCCCCATAGCTACAATATAATTTCTAAAATTTAACTTGTAACTATTACAATTACGAATAATTAATTGAACTTACGATACATATTCATACACATAGATACACAAGCTATCTCTTAGATACACTATTATGCATAGCGTAGCGGTGAATAATGCAAATGTAGTACACCATGTCAGCAATTATCACCAGGGCCCCAAGTCTGTAATTTTAACAAAAAAAACTACGTCAGTGCAAATCAAGACCCATTCTACTGACATTATTCATTAGACTGACAAGTGGTCAAATATCGGTGTTCTCTAAAATTCACTTGAAAACTGTATCATTCAAATCGAGATTGATATAATATTGAGCCCAGTTGGTTTACTGACTGCCAAAACCGTAAAAACTTACGATTACATTTCGATTCGCTTGTCAATTTAAGCTACAGACTCGGTGCTCAGGACGGCGTGGGCGATAGCCTGCACCCAGCAAACCAGGGGCGCGCACCGCTTCTTCATGTTAGTCTGCATGCAATCGATGTGTGTCAGGGCAAACCTGTCCAAAGCGCTGCAGCAGCGAGGCAGCCACAACAACGCCCTAAACGCGTTATTGTATTGAAATAATTCTATATGAATTAAATTCGATAAAAATATGTATTCTATATCTGACGCATGTTACGATATTGAACTATTTGTAGTTTATATATTTTTTTAACAAAAACAGAACCGACTCTAAACTAAAAAGCAAAAAATAAA
The DNA here is from genome assembly GCA_039645545.1 of Dendrolimus houi. NCBI lineage: Eukaryota > Metazoa > Arthropoda > Insecta > Lepidoptera > Lasiocampidae > Dendrolimus > Dendrolimus houi. Next base: position 18,797,049 of record CM077119.1, on the reverse strand, counting down.
TATTTTGTACATCTTGAAGTCGATTTGGTTTGTGTTAAGAAAAATATTTTCTACTTTTTAGTTCCTTGAATAGTTTTAGAAATAATATTTTAAGCGCCTGTAGAAATTTTACTACTGACACGCGTATATAAGTTTTGTCTTTCGAAGAGTATAAGCGCTCGGTGCTCTTTAACAAGGTTTGCACTTGATTTCCTTGGGATCCACTCATCAGATCCTAACTTGGTACCAATGTGACTATCTCAGGAGTATAATCTATCAAATAAAGAAACAAATTGAAAATTGGTCCACAATTAACGGAGATATTGTGTAACAAACATATAAAAAAACAATATACTCGAATTGAGAAATTTCTTTTGGAATTCGGTTAAAAACCTATTAATTACTCCACACCACTCTTTCTATCTATGTTACGTGGATTTAAAGAGGTCTTAATTTAAAGTAACTATTTGAAGCCCCAACCATATAGATAACTTTGGGAATTTAAAGGGGGATTATGTGTTGGGAAACGAGATAATTTATTCGGTATAGCGCTAGTTTCCACACCGAGTGAGTGGCGGCAATAAACGAGTGGCGGGTATGCAATTTGCGTGGATAATCTCGCTCCAGTCCAGTTCGGGTAATATTGCTTATCCGCGAGGATGATTGCTTCAGATTTTAAATGACGTTTATTAAATTTCTGCCGTTGCGAGGTGTTCATTTATAAGCATACGTATGCTTTGAACATATTTGTAGGTAATAGATAATAAGCCTTTTAGTAAAGAATGTTTATTGGTACTGAGACTTCTTGATACAGAGTCTGTCAGTCAGAGTCTGATATTAGATATGAAACAGATTGCCAGTATATCACACTAGCTTTTGACCACGGCTTCGTTTACGTTAATGTTATCCTACGGAAACCATACATTTTTTTGGGATCAAAAGTACACTATGTTCTATTCTAGACTATGCCGAATTTCATCAAGATCCTTTCTGGTGTGATTAAGTAACGAACATTCAATCCAAACTTTATAATATTTGTATAGATGATTAAAGGCCGATTTTTCAATTATGGAATAAAAATTAGTGATCAAATAAAAATAACATGAATAAATTAAATATTACAGTTGCGTGAATAAAACAGTTGAGCTTTTTCACTTTTACATTGAATCAGGTTATAATTTATTCGTTGATAATTATATCTGATGACTAGCTCCGTAGAATTTGTTTTCCCTCCGCTCCTATTGGTCTTAGCGTGATAATATATAGCCTATCTTTCCTTAATAAGTGGGCTTCTAACACTGAAAAGAATTTTTCAAAACCCCAGTAGTTTCTGATTTTCAAGCGAAAAACAAACAAACTCTTCATTTATATATTAGTACTAGCTGGTCCGACGTCGTCTATTGGTTTTCAAACCCCCCGATTTTGAAACATGATTCATTGGTGCTCCGCTCCTATATCTTAGCCTGATAATATAGCCTCCTTCCCCGATAAATGGGCTATCTAACACTAAAAGAATTTCTCAAATCGGACCAGTATTTCCTGAGATTAGCGCGATCAATCAAACAAACAAACAAACTATTCAGCTTTATATATTAATATAAGATAAGATTGAAAAATCGGACCTTAATATCAAAAAGATGAAAAATGACTTTAACAACTAACTGAGAAGATTATTTAGAAATGTGGGTAAGTGTTTTGTTCACAATAAAATTTTGAAATGCTCACAAGCACTGTATAAAATTAAAGTTATAAATAAAACAAGTTAATGCAAGTCACTTAAGGTAATGTACTCGTAGATGTTATAATATCAGAAACAGCACGCTTCAGTGATTTCAGTAATTGTCAGTAATAATAATTTTCATATAATTACAAATGGGAATGATAGGTAAGTAAGTGATTGGTCATGTTTTCCCCTATCAATTTCATTACCTAGAAGCGCAGAATCCATTGTCCAAATTGAATAAGTCCTTTACTGGGACGACGGTGTAAGTGGTGAAACGATCAAATTATCCTGGACAAAATTATTTTGCCGTGTCTATGCATCGTAGCCATTTTGAAAAAACGGAATCCTTCTTTCGTCATATCCACGCGTCCGTCTATATGTCTATGTCACAGCCATTTTCATCGAATTATAGTGGAAAATTCTTCAAACATTCAAGATGGTAGAACCTTATAAATCACTAGGATATGCCCGCAATTTCGTCCACACTTGACTTTGAAATTCCCCCGGGATACAAAGTAAAAACTGTGTCGTAAATAAACTAATTTTACGCACGAACAACTACAAACTGCTCCCGGGAAAATTATGGCGTGATTTCCGGGATAAAAAATATCATACATTTTATTACATTAAATTTACTATCGATCGGTAAAAAATTCACACTGATCATTTTAAATCATTACCAGAAAAATTCCCAAGGAATTCCCAGAATAAAAAGGTAGAGAGTTTCAGCTAAGAATTAGCTATCGATCAGCGAAAACCGCATCGAAATCGGCTCAGTAGTTTTTACGTGAATCCCGAACAAAAGACAAACCGACAAACAAACAAGCAGATAAACAGACAAGACATCTAAAAAAATGCATCGTGTTCTCATCGTTTAATAGTCTATTTCAGTTGTTTTTTTATTTAAATAGCTTTAATGTACAGACACGGCATGTTTAGAATTTTATCATATTATAGACTATCAGAGAAAGTTGGTTTGAATAATATCTGTTGAGTAGTATCTGAAATATCCAAGGTATTTCTCAACCTTAATAATAAAAAGCTAGACATAGTCTATTCATTCACATTCCCTTTATAGACGTTAAAAACTAAAGAAGCAACATCATCGTGGTTCGCGAAAAATAACGAAATACCCACCACCGAATGATGTTACGAAAAGTTTTCGTACAAATTTTCCGCACTGAATATTTACTCCGCTCGTGTATTGGTAACACATAGCAAAAGTTACGGAATGCGGAAATTTTAGGGTCTCGGCTTTGACCACGGAATATTGCTAGGGGATAGCCTTATGGAATCGAAAATATAGACGGAACGCGGTAAGCATTGCCAATATCATGCTCCTTAGATTACCGTTTGATGTATATGTGCACATTTATTTAGTGACCTAGTAGTGACATAGGTTTAAAAAGACTTATTTACGTTTTATGTCATCATCATAACGAGTCTTTACCGCCATTTTGTTTTAAGACTAAGTTTTAGTCAGATTAGACCCTACTGAATCAAAAACTGAAAGTTTTAGAACAAAGTAATACTTTGAAATACTTTTTACAATAAAAAACATACTTAGGTGCAAATGTCGCTTACAATAAAATGGCGATAGACTCGATAAGATTAAAGAGCTCTTGTCGGCGGAGCCTTCTCCAATCTTCTCTATTCTCAGCCAGCTGTTAATTTTATATCAAATATTGTAGGACTTACGTTATCGTTACATGTATGACTAGATTACATTATAATTGGAAGTCTTACGCTAGATTAGTAATAATGTCATCTGAACCAGTATTTAACAAATTAGCCTTGCAAATATTTATAATATTGTTACGAGTTACAGGACTCGAATTAAAATGCCGTTGGAATTACTATAGAATTTATTAGAACTAGACAAACAGGTATAACACAGGTACAAATATAACTAAACACAATTAGTGCAAACGTAATGCGCGATTCAATAATACGCGCAAAGTCCGTCACTATATAGATTATCGAATGTACACACGTCTTGTCTCGCTAATGGTTATCGCTTGACTGACGATCTCTCCATTGGGGCATTGCTTTCTGCTGCACAAATGCAATATGTCTACCGGGTCGGATGGGCCGAATTTCTTAGAATCACACCTGGCTATGCCATAAAAGATTACCACACACAATGGGCTGTTTTCTAATTACAAATTTTAAACACAAAGTAAACAAAAGAAGTCCAAATGCGGAAAGGTAATAAACTGTGCTTTTATGGTATGCAGGTGTGAATCTACTTTTGTCGGCGTAACAATATAAAGATTTTCGTGACAATATTTAATAAGTTAGTTAAAGTTATGTATTTAATTTATAAAATATGTAGTTTAAGTATGTTTGCTTATGATATACCTAATAATCTGCACCACCTACATCGCCAGATTAGGTTAAGCTATTCCTTAAGTTAGGTTGCTTGAAAGAGATTGCTTTAAGCGATAAGGCCGCCAATTGTTTCTACCATAACAATATTGTAATTGTGTGTTTTTGAAATTGTATATTTGGTGAGCAATAAAGTGTTATCTATCTATCTATCTATCTAAGTTAAAAAATATATAAAATAAACAATTTTTTATAAGTTATAACTAAATTAATATAAATGACTGCTTATATTCATAAAAACTAAACCTAGTTACTAAATAACATACATCTATAACTAAAAAATAGACTCCAAATCGCTGTCGGCGGGGAGCGTACCCAAAATGCTTTAATAACTGTTTTGCTAACATTTGTTGTTACCGTGTTCATTATCTCCAACCTTTCAAACTGTAAACGTTAGCCATAACTTGTTTTCCTTTTAGTTACAAACTATAAAATGAAATTTGTTTGACGTTGAAACGGACGACATTTTATTTACGTGAAATGTTTTCATAACTTTACACCATGTTAAAAACCATTTCACCCTCTTCTCCCCTTTTGAGATATTATAATATTATAAAATTCTAAACATGCCGTGTTATTACATTAAAGCTATTAAAAAAAACAACTGGAATAGACTATATAAACGATGGAGAACACGAGGCCATTTTTTTTAGATTTCTTGTCTGTTTATCAGTTTGTTGGTTTGTCTTTTGTTCAGGATTCATGTAAAAACTACTGGGCCGATTTCAATGTGGTTTTCACTGATCGACAGCAAAGTTTTAAACTTAAAATCTGCGCTACTTTTTATCCTGGAAATCCAGATTAAAAAACCAATCCCAGTGTGATTTTTCATTTATCGATAGCAATTTTATGTATTAAAATGTGTTATATTTTTATCCCGGGAATCCTGCGAGAATTTTCCCGGGTGCGGTTTGTAATTGTTCGAGTGCATTAAAATTAGCTTCTTCCGGCACAATATTCACTAAAATGATAGCTTACACTCTTTTTTAATGTGGTATTTTGTGTCCAGGAAATCCCGTCAAGCGTCAAGCGTGGACGAAGTCGCGGGCATATCCTAGTTATTCATAACTAGGTCTTTCCACGAAACTGGGCTTGCTCAAACTATTAAACCATATTTTATCCAATTAAAGTTTATTTTTCAGAGTTTTTAAAATCCAATTTATTTAGAGGTTTTTAGTAACCAACCAAACGGTGCCTTTATGAATCCAGTGAACGACCAGTCCCACGCGATTGTAATATCAGTCTTGCCCTGGTTGAACACAACTATTGTCTTATCGTAGTGTCAAATCCAAATCTAGGAGTAAAGTTTGCCCGTAAACAAGAGTTAGGTATGTCAAGTATTAGAGACTTTCATTGTTTTTAATTTGCTTTGTGGAGCTAAGCCGTGGCATCACTTAGAGGTACTTGCGGAAGAACACCGCTTGTTGTGAAACTAGCATTATACTGAGCAAGAGCCTTTTTATGACACCACAATTAATTGCTAGTTCTATTATCATGTAAGACTTTTTGTATCTTGTCCTAAATAAAAAAAAATTCTTTATTTTTTTTCTTTCATTCTTAAGCATCAGTGCACAAATAAAAATCTTATTTAAAAAGAAGCTCAAGCAGTTCTCAACCCTCAAGCGATTTATATTTTAAAGGAAAACCACTAACCCGTGGCAATGTTCCCAGGAGTCACTTAAAGCCAAGATTAGCGCGTTGTCTAAAGGAAGATTTCGGGTAGATTGGAATCTAAATTTAAACGCCGCAAGAATCCTTGTCGCCTTAATCCATAAGATGGAGTGTTTGGCTTTCTCGCTTGTTCACCAACCATGAACCAAAAAGGCATTATTGATGGCGCTGAAGAAACCCGTATTAGACGAATAATTAGTCAGGACTTAATACTCCCCTTTGTGTAGCTTAGTCAACACAACATGGTTTAGATTCTTGGTGTTTGAATAGATTCTATGGTATCTTATATTCTGGCTTAAAACTTTAATTACGATAGGTTTGTTGCAACACAACAATTCACGATTATGAGGGACTAGATACGTGGTGGTGGTGGTGGAAGGTTATTTTTTTATCTGGAGTACAGTAGATAGGCTGACGGCCTATTCACAGTCAGTTCCTACATCTTACCGACCGCTTATTTACCTTACTATCGGTTAAAAGTTGACATAAGTTATATACAACCAATGTCAAAGCCGATGGTAAGGCATGTGAGTGAAAAGTCAGATATAGGAACCGACCATTAATGTAAAGTTGTTACAATAACCTATAGACATTTGCAATCCCAAAGGCTATTGGTTTCGATGAGATAACTGTAACCTGATCACTAATGTCGAAACAACAGGTTGCGCATGGTTGGACTGTGATTTACCAATAATCCGATAGGTGTTTTGGGATAATTTTTACAATCTCCGACTATTATGTGGCAAAATTCCTCAATGTTCCTAATCTTACAGTGCTAAATTTAAATGTACAGTTCATAACCGATTTGTCTCAGAATTTTGCCATATACCTATGCACCTATTTTTTAGTAACAGAAATTAGATAAAGAGTAAAAGAGCCAGTTGGTCATCAAAATAAATTCCTGTGTCAAATTCTATTAAACAATTGTAACCATTCCCTGTGGTTTCAAAATTGACTAGAAATATAAAAATATACTGTAAATTAAAAAAAAATGCGAAGGGTGGCTAATTAGGACCACCAGATTCCGAACATACAATTTTTAGAAATTCTGTCTGTCTTTCTGTTAGAGCATCACGTAAAAATTACGGAACGGATTTAAATGAAACTCGACATAGAACTAGCTAGCTTATATCCCGGGGCGTAACTTAATATACTTTTTATCCCGATAAGTGACGTTATTTGTGTGGGATAGACGAAAATACCGAAAAAGATAGCTCTGAGATCGCATATTTTTTGGAAACTACTGAACATATACGAATGAAAGTCGACATAGCGCTGGCTTATAACCCAAGTTAACACTTAGGATACATTTTATCCCGATAAATAACATCGTTTCCTTAGAATGGACGGATTAGCAAAATAGATGGCGCTGCAAATGCGTTTCTCAATTCTCTAACATCGGACTGGATGCAGTTCTAGTGAGTCAGAACTTTGTTGGTTGACCCATGAGTCGGGAGAGTAGGAGCTCGTGTGTCAGTTTCCAATGTGTATGGAAAGACGGTTGGAGAGGGTGATTAGATTCGCGCGGGTCGCATGGCTGGACTGTATTGGCTGTTGAGTGGATGGCCATCCACAAGAAGCAGCGTACAGCAGCCGCGATTTGGTTGCCGAATTCGCCTTAGTGTGTAACTGTGGTAGTAGAGATGGAGGTACATCGTGCTGCAGATGTGCGACCTAACCCTGTAGTGGCTACCAGTGATGATTGGCAGTGGAGGCTAGCAGGATATACTCGGTGTCTAAGTTATGTGGGGAGTGTGATATGATGATGGTGCTTGAAGTTGAGGTTGAATTGAAGTTCTATGGAGTTGGAGGCTTGAGGTTGAAGTGAAATCTTGAAGTTAAGTTTTGAGACTCGATTGAAGGTAGTTTGCGATATTGACGTTATTGAAAGTTGAAGTTACTTGATTGAAGGTTGAGTGAAGTTATTGAAGATTGAAAGTTGATGTGAAGGTTGCGTGTTCGTTTAGTAGAGGTTCACCAGTTTAGTGTGCCCCAACTAAATGGAGGAGCGAGATAGAATGCTCCTCCGTCTCAAAGGAAGATCTTCCAGCGGGGCTATTGTTGCTCCTCGCAAGCCTAGAGGCCCATCTGTTATTGCTGAAAATTTGTATATATTCTTTGTATGTTTCGGGAATCGTTTGCGACCTCAATTATTGCACAGCGCCATCTATTGGCTTCTAAGTGTTCCACTACACCTACGTTATCATAAACAACATGTCATTTATTGTAGGTATTATAGCCGCGGGGCGAACTGTAGTAATGAAATAAAAACATAATTTTATCTTGAAAATGTGTTTTCCAGAACCAAAATTTACTGAAGTAAAATCGCGGGAAAGAAGTGTATGAAATGTTCGTATAAAGAATGCGTAATTTACCCGACTACACTTATCGACTCCATATTTATGTATTTCAGGATGGAACCCTAACTATGATTACGGCATTGCCACAATAAACATTTTTTATATTTCCGGAAAACCGTAATAATGTATGGATTTACGTATGTTATTATTCAGTTATATTCCGGGGTACTATAAAACCGTGTTTTATTTAAGTACAAAAACATGTCATGGTAATGTAAGTGCAAAAATATTACATCTCGTTATACTTTTGGGTAATAAAAGGCATGCTCTGCCATTGTTATTTTTAACGTAGGAAGGAAAATTAGGGCATTGAAGATTTTATGTGTATGATATAAACTTTCTGTTTTATATTTGACTGACGCATAGCATATGTCTTCTACCGCGTCAGATTTCGTCCTGATTCACGTAAGCACTCTTGCATTTTTGTAAAACAAAAATCTATAATCACTAGAAACACAAATTTCATGAAAATTTTACGTTATGTGAGTCTATATTTCATTTCAGTGTTCTGACATAAAATCTGACAGAAAAGTTAAATCATAAATATTTTTATAGATTCATCATAATAATCTATACTTGAGAATATTAAAAAGCGAAAATATTTGTATTTTTATATGTTGGTAACGAATAAACTCAAAAACTACTTCGAACGGTGAAAGAATTTTTGAAATCGGTCAATGATTTCAAAAATTCTTCCACAATGCTACATAATTCCTGATTAATATAGGCTATATAAAAATTAGGGATCCCTACTTAAACTTCAATAATGTAACCCATAAATCTAAACAAAACATTTGGCGCTGGAATCTGGTTCCACGATTTTGTTGAAATTTTATGTGTGTTTGAGTGGGTCCCGGGGTGGTTAGATTCACAATTAGACCTGGTAGGCGGCGCTGGAATTAATTTATAGATTTTTATTTTCTTTAGGGTAGGACAACGTCGGCCTAGACCGCTAGTACATAATATAGGTAAATATAAAGTGCCTTTTGTGAAGCTTGTTGTAATTGTTTGTTTATATTCATCATCATTCATATCATGGCCTTCGGAAACGGAATACTTTCATAACGCAGAATACTATTTACAGCGGAGAATAGGACAGTTTTCGATAAATCACAATTCCAAATTTACTTAAAAGATGCCACGTAGAATGCTCTAACTATAATATATTTAAACATAACTTTAAAATACTGAACTAAGATTCTCATTGAAAATTAAAATTGTATTCTCATACACAAATAAAGTAGTAGCTGATTTGCAATGGAAAGAAAAAGTCCTTCATTATCACATTTTTCCCTTTAAAGAGTGACATTTTGTAGTGACCCTCAGTAATCCAAAGATTACGTGGTCAGGAGAGGACGGGGCGTCCGCAATCAATAAACCCCTCTTATCCGGACAGGATTACTCTGGAAAATCAGTGACGTTGCAACCGAAACCTTTGTATGTGATTTTTGACTCGATTATTCGAAAGGGTATTCGTTTGATTTCAACAGAGACGTTTTGAGAAGTGGTATTGGTAAAACTATTTTTCATTTCTCATATTCTGAAAGTACGCTTGAAGTTGCCTCACACTAAAAGGTAAAGGGATAACAACATCACTTTTTGTCCCTGGGAAACGATTCTCCCTGCTGTCAAAAAATTTAAAAAACTATGCGAACCATAGATAATACATGCAACTCATGTCCCTACTTTTTTTACAGCCACTGTTAAATAGCGGCATAAATTGTAATAAAAAAAGATTAATAATTTTGTATTACTTTTCAGTAAATTATTATTTATTTCACATAAATTTGAGCTAAATATTTACTATCATCAGTGACAAAAAAATACGTGGTGACGTTTCATCAGATTTACATATGGATTCTCCTATTATATTAATGGACTCTATGATATGGATTCAATGCCCAATTTTCTTATAGAAGTAGTTGTTTTTTAACGAATCAGTTTTTATTTACTTTTCTCATATTCGAAATGAAAAGCAGTATTAATCCCGGGTGAAAGGCCTATTTAGGCACTCGAATTATTAGCACCCTCGCTACTCGTGCGCCAAACCATCTCATGGCTAAATAGGCCACTTTCACCTCTCGTGTAAACAATCTACTGTTTATAGGATAAGGTGTGGATAAGGCGTGTTAAAATAATTTCGTTTTCATTTATTCACTCTGGCGTTTTAACAAGTTTGTAATAATCTTATTCATTCTCATAATGCTGTGTAAAACGTGTAACGGCCGTCATATCTAAATAAATTGATAAAAATGAAACCGATTAAGTTTTTCTATAATAAATAACCCGCTCGCGCAAATATATTGCCTCTGAAGATTAGTCCTATAGTTCTAAATTCAATGAAGGTGTCGCTGATAGTAATTGTGTCTAGTCTAATATTGTTTGGAGAATTTAAAATACTACAAAATGTATTGAGTAAAATGTTCATGTGTCTTTGATTCATGTTCGCCAATAGTGGCGAATACATGACCGAAGACGAACTGACGTTTCAGCCACTTTGTCGCACACACACTAAAGTGGCCGAAACGTCGGAATAATAAAAGTCAAATAAATTACCGCGCTTAAAACCGTTAAAACGTAGTTTTTTTATATATACCAAACTAGATAATAATTTGAACATGTAGTTAGACGGACTTAACAACTAAATTAGATCATATAAAAATACTAAAAATCAGTATCAAAACAAAGGAACAAGCTGTATTTACGTTTATAAATAAATTAGGTAACCCTTTCCAGCTGTCAGATATCGTTTGACTCGTTCATTCATCGCCATTTATCAGACGGTTGGATCAGGTCTCGATGCAAAGTAGGGCCCGCGGGGAACCCATTCAACATCATAAGATTGGCTACTGTAATATCAAATTTGTAACTCAAACGTCAGCTGCCTTATTACGCTTTGAAAAATACATGCTTTCTGAAATATTTTCAAACATAATACACGTATATATAGTTACTAGAGTTTACCTCGCGGCGCAGCCGTGGGTCAACTTCTACTGCGTGCCTCTTGTTTAAAGAGGTTACAACACACGCTACATTGTATTAAATTTTTATGTTACTGCTATTTGGCCCGGAAGATTCACTCATTTTATATCGCAAACTATCCCATCTCCCAGATGAAAAGTATCTATGCCAAGTTTCGGTATTAAAACTACATATGTATACCAAAATGACCACATCGACCAAATCGATCACATTGACCGACCACATCGACCACATCGACCACATCGACCACATCGACCACATCGACCACGTCGACCACATCGGCCACATCGACCACATCGACTACATCGACCACACTGACCACATCGACTACATCGACCACACCGACCACATCGACCACTTCGACCACACCGGCCATATCGACCAAAATTACCAAATTAACCAGAATGACGAAAATGGCAAATCACAGAATAAAAACCTATCCTACTTTCTGGGATAATCTTTACATAAATCTATCCCCAAACTTATCAAATAATCCGCGATGAAAGTATCCCTTGTCCACTTTCGGTATTAAAATTACATATATACCGAATTTCAGCCAAATCGGTCCAGTAGTTTTTCCGTAAAAGCATAACAAACAGAGAGAAACAGAGAGACATATATATTTTTATCCCGGAAACAATCTCATTTTTCGGGATAAAAAGTATCCTATATTCATCCTCAGCATCGAATATACACACATATATATATATATATATATATATATATATATATATATATATATATATATATATATATATATATATATATATATAATGAGTTTCAGCCAAATCGGTCCAGTAGTTTTCCGTGAAAACGGAACAGACAGGCAGACAGAGTTACTTTCGAATTTATAAATATTAATAAGGATTATGTACACTGAAAAAAGTTCAACTCTCAGTGACATGTACCATTTCAACCCCTAATTTTTACTTTTTTCTCTACATTACTGAAGCATTATGTAGCGGCATGTAGATCATTTTTCTGTGTTTCGAGATAAACGATGTGTGAAACATGTCAATCATTTTAAATAAATGTCGCGGATGTACCTCCTGACCGTTTCCTGAAATGCGGAGGCTTGAGCCCAGTAATGGAACATTAAACGACTGGTATTATATTTATATAAAGTTTATTTATATAAATAAACTTTATATATAAATAAACTAACTATATCTAAAATAACCGGTAGGGTTTGCCTTAGACGGTAAGAAGAGTTTACGCACTATATATAGTGATCAAATAAGGTTAATAAATATTTGTCTACTTTATCAAAACTTCGACAACAGAGATAACAAATGAGACGGGAATACAATTAATATGTACTACCTTCTGCCCGCGACTTCGTCCGCGTGGAACTTTGGGCTAACGCTAACTTTAACCCACGAATTTGTTTATGTAGAAGTGCCTCACCGCCCTTCCCCCCTCATGACTGCTCGCCGGCCTTGCACGGTATTCATTTTTTTTTTTAATGGGAAGTTAATAAGTAAATTATTATATTATTATATTAGCCTTCCTCGATAAATGGGTTATTTAACAATCAAAGAATTTTTCAAATCAGACCAGTAGTAGTTCCTGAGATTAGCGCGTTTAAGCAAACAAACAAACAAACTCTTCAGCTTTATACATTAGTATAAATATTATACTTATTGTCATTTAGGTATTGTAAATAATTTTTGTGAGTCAAGATGTCTAACAACAGAGAAAATCGTATAAATATTGCACGAACACGACTTTTACCAGCTTAAAACATTGTACTCGAGAGAATGTATTCACTATACAAGGGCAAGTTGACGTGTAACAAGAAGTGCACAACTTACGAGTCGCAAACGCGATTTATATTTCTCTGTGTCGACATGCGACGGCGCTAGTAGTTCGGCACTAGTACAGTTAAAAGCAAAAAAATATTTCAACATTTAGAATATTTTTCTTTTATGAAATAGTAGCTTTTGCCCGCGGCTTCGCTCGCGTAAATGTGAATTTTGATAGACAGAGTAATAACATGGGAACCGTACATTTTCCGGGATAAAAAAGCCTATATACTACTCCAGACTATAATCTATCTCTTTGTCAAATTTCATCCAAATCCGTGTAGCCGCTATGGCGTGACTGAACAACAAACATTCATCCAAACTTTTGCATTTATACACACTACTGTGAATGTGATCATAAAAATGGAATCACTAGAAAGTTCATAAATAGTTAAAGTATTAAAGAATTTTTAATCCGCTTGTATCAAAGACATTGAAAATATAGACTTCACTCCTGTCATTACTTGTGATGACCCAGAAGAAGCGGCTTATAAATTTATTAATTCTTTAATGGAAACCGTAAAATCACATACAATTGTCTCTGTAATCCCAAATAGAAAGAGAATAATCAAGCCTTGGCTTACACCCGGCCTTTTACGCTGTATCCGAAATCAAGATAAACTCTATAAGAACTCAAAAAGGGATCCCGATAATCTTATACTTAAAACTACTTATATGAGATATAAAACTTTTTGTAATAACCTCTTCAAAAAGATCAAAAATAATTATGAGAGTCTAGAGTTTGAAAAGGCTAAAGGTAATCCAAAAGCTACTTGGAAGCTAATAAAAAGCATTACTAATCTTAAACCAAATACTGAGTTACCTACTGAGTTGTTGTCAATTTCATCTAACGCAAACTCTTCTGTAGATATGGTCAATAGTTTCTTTGGGAATATAGGTGCTTCTCTAGCTTCTAAAATTATCCCTCCTATAAATCCGAGCGACACAAAATCTAATGATAATAATTTATGTTACTCACAACTTCATTTTATGGCTCTTTTAAATATGGATAATGCCGAGGTTGAACGAATTATCTTAGAGTTAAAAGACTGTGCTCCTGGTTGGGATTTAATTTCATCTTCTTTCGTTAAAACCACACGCCATGTTCTGGTTTCTATTATTACGTATATTATCAATTTATGTTTTGCTTCAGGAGTTTTCCCTAAAGTTTTCAAGAAGGCGGTTATCTATCCCATTCACAAGGGTGGTGCTAGAGATAGTGTTAACAATTATAGACCTATTGCAATTCTATCAACTTTTTCGAAAATTATGGAAAAAATCCTGAACAACAGACTCATGGAGTTCCTGAGCTTTAACAACATTCTTGCCCAAAACCAATATGGCTTTCGAAAGGGTTGTTCAACTGAAGATGCTGTTTTGAAACTGTGATTCTGCTGTTAAAGAACTAAATTTGAAACGCAAATCAATTGGAATATTTTTGGATTTATCCAAAGCTTTTGACACTGTCTCTGTGGCTATACTTGTGAATAAACTTAACTTAATTGGCGTTAGAGGATTATTTCTGGAAATCTTCAAAAGTTACTTAAGCTCTAGGTCTCAGTATGTCAAAATTAGTGATTATGTTAGCCAAGATTTACAAATTAATTTTGGCGTACCTCAAGGCAGTGTCTTTGGACCCACACTACTTTTAATATATGTAAAACAACTTCTGTCTATTAAATATACCTAACTGCAAAATTTTAAGTTATGTGGAGGACACTGCTTTATTAATTAGTGGTAGGTCTTGGGATGAAGTTGCTAAGAATGCCGAGACTGCTATGCATACTATCATGCTGTGGCTTTCAAATAACTTACTCACATTAAATATTGACAAAACTAAATTTGTACCTTTTCCCCCTAACATCTCTTTATTGCCTCCTGTGTCCTTAACAATTCTTGCTCGTAATTGTAAGCTTGATCGGTCTGTTATTTGTACGTGTGCCCCATTAAGCCGTGTAGATTATATAAGGAACCTAGGTATTTTAATTGATAACACATTGACTTGGAAACTTCAAATACAAGTGTTAATTTCTCGTGTGCGTAAATTGATTTATGTTTTCAAATCACTTAGGAATGTTGTTGGTATGCAAATTTTAAAAACAGTCTATTATACTCTGGGACAATCTATTTTATCCTATTGCATTACAGCCTGGAGTGGAGCGGCTAAATCAACTCTCTTAAGACTTGAAAGAGCTCAACGAGCAGTTCTTAAAGTGATTTTGTTTAAGCCAATACGGTTTCCGACTTCCGATCTATACATTCTGTGTAAGGTTCTTTCTGTAAGGAAACTATTTATTATGCAGTTAGTACTTCAAAAGCACCGTATTTTACCGTTTGATCCTATTATATATAATAAAAGAAGATACGATTTAGTTTGTACACTCGTACCATGCCGACTTCGATTAGCTGACCGACATGCGTACTTTTTTAGTCCCAAAATTTACACCAAAGTTTATAAGTTACTAAATATATACTCTCTTACTCATTGCGAATGTAAATTAAAGTTATTCAACTGGCTAATAGAACTCCCTTATGACGACACCGAGAATTTACTAAACTGACTACACTAGTTTACTAAGACACACACACTCAGTCGTTCACTTGTACACACATCACACACATACACACTACACACATGTACACATACATACATATACACAGCCATTCACACATCTATACATTTAAAATATTAACACGAAAAATTTCCAAATGTATAAACTTCAATATAATTTTCTTTTTATAATGTATAACAAATGAATTGTCTGGAAGTGGGCGCTAACAGCTGCAACACAGTATTATACTACAGCAGTTGTTTGCGACACCAAATTGTTTCTATATACTATGTTAATGGTTTCGAATAAATTCTTTAATTCTTTAACCTTGCGTAATAATAGATTTATCCGAAAAACGGGATAGTTTCCGTGAGATAAGGATTCCAAGTTAAGGCAAGCCAAACTGTACTCACCGATTACCTTAAAATTTAGTTAGTGCATCTGATACTGGCGATAAAATTAATTGATATTTAATGTAGGTAAATGGGAGTTCTTATGGGATAAAAATTCAAATATACATGAGCGAAGTCCCGTGAAACGTTCTAGTAATACATATTAAATACACATTACGGTAACGATGTTATTTGAACGCATGATTTGATGAATACAAGACGATATTTCTGGACGTAGCTATAGTATGAAAAATATGATGTATGAGAGAGGAATGGCGATAAACGACGCACGCATGAGGCGACGAGACGTAGTTAAATTTGTATTGTTATTATTATTTAACAACATTAAACACGCGCATCACTAAGCTGCATATTCATCTGCTAGCCATAACTGGAACCGAGCGGATACAGTAACGTATTCTAATATGTACGCTGAAAACGATCTTCACTCGCAACGTCCAACGACCCCCGCCTTTGTCCACGTGCTCACTAGTGAGCTGTAACAGTAACCAAATAAATAGGTACATTAACGAGGTTCTAGTGTGAACGAGGTTCTAGTGTGTACGTGTACGTCCTTTTTCGCGGAAATTTGCCGGTGCCTTTAAGGGCAGCGACTGCCTTAGATACGAGGCAAAAATCGATAATCGTCGGCTCGCTGCGAGCCACGTACACATTATGACTTTGGTTTTAGTAAATGCAACCATTACGGTTACAGTTCGCAGGCTTAGTACGCGGCTCTAGAATCGTAAATCTGTCGTGTGCTTGTTTCCCTTGTACATACATCGCATGTTTGCATAAAATATTTTTGTCTCTAAGTGTACGTTCTAAGACGTCAACAAATACATTTGGGCGAATCCGTTACACGGTGAGTCGACACGAGGTGATAAACTTTGTTGACAATGACTGATGCGACGAGAGCCCAATCCGGCCCAGGGACTCCAAATGTGCAATTTTCGAACGTGCCATTGAAATGACGCCATTCCCCTTTTTATGACATTACTTACTCAATTTTGATTCGGCGTTCGCTTTTGTGCCCTATCAGAAATATTAGTTTTCAGAGAGGTAATCCAATAAAATCAGTTAACAAGATTCACAAAAACGTTTGGTGTTTAAAGGTGTTCTTAATTTATATACCTATAGGGTAAACCATACAATTGCTGGTGGAAATATAATAACTGGTGGTCGCCTAGTGGTCGAAATTCGACCATAATTAATTTGAATTATATGTTTGAACATTATTAAGGTTCTGTTGTCAAAGACTATTATACTTCTATAATCACAGATTTCGCCAATGCTACACTGTTAATTTGACTTTAACAATAAACAAAAGAGTATATTGCGTGTGTGTGTTAAATACATGGTAGTGTGTGTAATGTTTTTTTGTATTGATTTAATGTATTTTTTATGCATAATTAAAAAAATATATTAGCATTCGGCACTCCTTCTCTATATAAACTATAAGTATGCGAAATTTTATACTCCTCCGTCCGCGAAATTTTCGTAAAAAGAGGTACAAAGTTTTTGCTTAATTTTTGCTTCACGTATTAATATATAGATATTATGTGGTTACAATGTAACAAATATTAAGATTTCTTACAGGAAAAGTACGCAAGGGAACCAAAGTATCCAACGTAGCTCGCAAAATGAGCAAGTTAAAGTGTCATTGGGCTGGTCATCTTTGTCGCAGGACCGATGACTGGTTGGGCAAACGTGTCCTAGAAAGAAGACCGGGTCTCGATAGACGTAGTGTAGGTCGCCAGCAGGGGCTGGATGAGGAAGGCGGGAGGGATATGTGGCCCAGACTAAGGGAGGCCAATTTCCAACAGTGGACGTTGATTGGATGAAGAAGATTTTTTAATATCTTGAATAAATTTACAGGCTGCCAATCATCATTACACTACACATAAGGTCAACAAAGGTTTAGTTTACCTTATGTGTAGTATTTTATTGCCAGTTTCTATATCATACTATTCATTCACCTGTCCTGCCATCAATTAAAATTTGACATTACTTGTATGAAGCTTATCTCAAATTTTAACCGATAGTAAGGTAAATGAACGGTCAGTAAGATATACGAACCGGCCATTAGTCAATTGTAGCATATGCTAAGATATAACTATTTTTTTACTGCATGTACAGTTACATTTTAAACTTACAATATTACGTATATATTGACGACGTCGAGCTGTTAAACCCAATTACTACAATAGTTTTTCATACCTGAAACAAATAGAAAACGTATGTTAATTACCAAAATAAACACACCTGTAGTTGCAATTTAAGGGTAACATCCTTAAGATTTCATTCAAAGGCGTAAACTAGTGTAAAAAGGTAACTGATTAATTATTCTGGAGAACAATACTATTGAGCGATTAAAACCACCCTTTGTTCACAATTCGATAATATGCCCATACAACAATAAAATATACCAAATATCTTAGACATGACTGCAGAATAAATTAAAATTAAATTATTAGAAAGAAAAGAAAAGAAAGATAAATATTTATGTAGAACTACAATAAAAACCGCTTAAACTATTTAAATAAAAACAATAAGTAAATACAGTCCTAAATTGGTCTTAGCTCAGCAAAATTGCTGGTTAAGATAACCAGCGCTGATCTTACGTTAGGGCCATCAGTGACATACACGGACATAGGCAAATTAAAAAAAGATATGAAAGTGGACTACTAAAATGAAAAAAAAAAAATAACATAACAACAATAACTAAATACATATTATCCATAACATTTGAAAAGAGCGATTCAGAAGAATTTAAATAAATAATACAACATTTAAACTAAAATTATCGGCAGACAAATACACATTGTATACCCTCAAGCTAAGTAAGTTACGTTTATATTATGAATAATATACAGCGGAACACTCTTGGGCCGATCCCAGACATCCAAACCACAGTAAATAACGGAACTACAGTAAATTACGAAATTTACCATGCCAGGAATGAACCCGAAGCCTCTGCGTTCCAGTAGATTCGGCTTGGTAAGCCTCGCCCGCTCAACCACAGAGGCTGTCAAAAGAATAAAAAAAGCTTATGAGATTTTTGCCAAAGGCAAGAATTGAGTTAAAGATGGGACTACAATTTATGACAAACAAAGCCCTAAAGCATTGGCTTCCTAAAGTGCACTATAAAGCGTATATCCCGGTTAAGTATCGTTAGCAACACCCAAGCACCACTCACAGAGGGGACAGAAATCTTAAACTTATATTTAATGTGGATAGTTTACACATTAGAGCGGGTCTAACTCATTACGCGGTTTCAACAACCGTTCCCTTGTTTAATGGTCGAAATTTTGGACAAGGATGTTCTAACTTCCATTTTTGACATCTATACGAGATATAAAACAAACTCGAGTTATTTACACCATTTATAACTCAAGAACGGCTGGACCGATTTTTAAAATATTTGATTTGTAGGATTTGTCTCCACCACGAATAGTAGAATAATTATGAATATATCGCAGAAAAAAATATAAATATTAGATTGTTACACGAGAGGTGAAAGTGACTTATTTAGGCACGAGATGGTTTGGCTAATAGTTCGAGTGCCTAAATAGGCCTTTCACCTGAAGTTAATACTGCTTTACATTTCAATTAATATGAGGAAAGTAAATAAAAACGACTTCTCTAATTAAATCAGGCATCTCCTAAGCCGCGGAACTGATTTTGATTAAAATTGTGTGTTCCGGGGTCCCGGTATGGGACCTAGCTGGAATCGGGTTCAAAAATTTTGATGACATTTTTATGAGTTGAGTGGGTCCCGGGATGGTATAGATTCATAATTGGACTGGGCATTGCAATCAGGTTCTAATTTTTAATTTTTTCAGGGCACGGCAAGGTCTGCCGGGTCTGCTAGTTTAAGAATAAAATTAAATAAATATAAATGGAAGCAGATAGTGATGTGATACTTTGAAAGGCGTACATTAGTTAAACAAGTGGCCACTTGTGAGTCGGATTTGACACGGTAGAGCCATGCTGCAATCATTATCTTGATTACAGTTCTTAGGGCCGGCTTGATCAGTGTTCTGTAGTGAAACACTTTCAAGTCAATAGATGGCGCTGTGCAATAATTGATGTCATAAACGTTTCCCGAAACATACAAAGAATATATACAAATTTTCAACCATAATGGAAGGGCCTAGACCTGCGAGGAACAACACTAGCCTCGCTGGAAGATCTTCCTTTAAGACGGAGGAGCATTCCAACTCGCTCCTCCACCTAGACGGAGCACCCCCTAAAGTCCTATGACCTTCTCACAGAATATAGGCGTGAAACGGTTAGCCTCGAGCTAAGCCTGTTTCGTACGATGAGTAAGAGTTCCAATGATTTACTTCCTCGTCCCCCTATCCCATTCTTCCTGTCTGACTACTCTATCCCGTCCCCCCGTTTTCCATCACAAGGTACTTCACCCCTGGTGTTGCAAACGTCGAGATGAACTTGGTTATGGTTAAAAACATAATTGTGATGGGATTCGAATCCAACGTTTAGGTAAGCAAAACCGCGAGAAACTCTCTAGTCTAAGTATATCGAATAAAAAGTGGTAGTTCAATTAACGAAAAGTGTAGAAAGATAATTATAAACTGTCTAAGAGTTGGAAAATAATAGTAATTGTACCGTTGAACTCAAAGAACTCTAGAGAGTCGCTGATGTTGGTTAAATTCACAGAATAGGGTTATTGTATCCAATTTAAATAGGAAAGTTGTAATGAAAAGGAAAGCAAATTGGCGATTGCGGAGACCAAAGTAACACTCGAGTTGTTATATTTTGGAATTATTTTCAAATGTTATAGTTGTCTGGAAGAGAGTGTTTTAAGCAATAAGGCCGCCCATTATAAAATTGTTTCTCAACGATTTTTATGTGGCGATCCACGAAAAATCCAAAAACTCTTGCGAGACCTCTTTCTACTAAATGATAATAATATTTGAATTAATAGTTTATTTATACGTTTGATTTGTATGTAGGTCTTATTTTTTTACAGACTGTTATTAAAGGGGGTCTTTAATAACAGTCTGTATTAAACCCCACAAGGGTCGCAACCCCCAGGTTGAGAAATGATGCCATGTTGGTGTAAAAACCTAGAATTCAATTGCAACGTCATCTACCAGGTACAATTGTGAATCTAAACCATCTCGAGACCCACTCAAACGCACATACAAAATTTCATCAAAATCGGTTCAACTGTTTTTGAGTTAAGTGAGACTAACGAACAGCAATTTATTTTCATATAAATGTATAGGCATGGTCTTGGTTTTACTGCTAGATTAGAGCAGACAGGCTGGTGGATTACCTGAAGGACATACCATCGCGCTGTATGTCTTGAATTAATTTTGTGATGTCTTTTTGGGAAAACCTCTTATCACAATTCTGTGAGAAAACCTCAACTGGGAGATCTTTCTAAATCCCCAGTGTGCAATAAATACATTCTTGGAACCTCTTGCATATATGAACAAAGCAGTTAGACGAATTGAGCATAAACACCTAACCCATGATGTGTGGTGTGGTGGTACAAAGAGGATAAATGGCCGGTTCCTATATCTTACCAACCGGTTATTTGCCTTACTATCGGGTACAATTTAAAATAAGCTTCACACAAGTAATGTCAAAATTCAACCGTAGGTAAACCAAGGATTTTTTGTTTTTTTTTTTTCATGATTTCAACAGGCAGACGGCCAACCTGATGGAAAGTGGTTACCAACACGAAAAGTGATGCAAATGCACTGGTGCTCTCTTAAGGGATAATGGAACTTGCCACATGCCGGAACACAACTCAAGGTTATTATAGCGGCATACTATAGACCAGGGGTGGCAGCCATCCAGATGAGCAAATACCCTATCACCTGGCCGTGGATTTTTTGTCGTCTCTTACGACAGGCCGCCCGTCCTTAAGCAATTGTACTTTTTCTCCGTTCCTAAACGGATTTAAAATGAATGAATAACAATCGGTCGTGATGTTAACCTGACACTGCCTAATGAATTCTGCAGAGACCGAAAAAGGTGAAAATCTGAAAGTGCAAGGTCAGGACTATACGGCGGATGCATTAACACCTCCCAGCCAAACTCTCGTAATTTTTGCTGAGTGGCTAAAGATGTGTGAGGTCTAGCGTTATCATGGTGAAAAACCACACCCCTTCTGTTGATTAATTCTCCGGCCGCTTTCTCTCAACTTTTTGCTTTAATCTCATCAGTTGTTCGCAGTACAGTTCAGAATCGATGGTCCTGCCTGGCGGTAACAGCTCATAATGAATAATGCCCTTCCAATCCCACCATACACACCATCACCTTGTTGCGAGTTAACCCGGGTTTCGCCACAGTCTGTGAAGCCTGACCAGCCTTTGACCACGATCTTTTTCACACGTTCTTGTCGTACGTGATCCACTTTTCATCACCAGTTATCACCTTCTTCAAAAATGGTTCGGTTTCATTATGTCGTAATAAAGAATCACAAATGAGTACACGGTTCATTAGGTTTCTTTCAGTAAGCTCATGAGGCACCCAAATTTCGAGCTTTTTCGTCTACCCAGCATTTTTCAAATGCGCCAAAACCATTTTGTGGTCAATTCCCAGTTCTCCAGCGACATCGTAACTACTAATACGCTGATCTTGCTCCACTTTTTCAAAAATGGCATCAATTTTTTCCGTAACAGGGCGACCAGAGCGACATTCATCTTTGATATCAAAATTTCCGGATTGAAAATGCTTAAACCAAATTTGCTCTACTCTCACAGATACTTCATTACACATTTCACAATTTTTTTTCGCGGCTAGTGTTGCATTTTTACCATTTCTGTAGTAAATTTTTAAAATGTATCGAATTTCTTCATTAGATTCACTCATTTTAACAATAAGAAAACAAATGTAAATCACACATTTTCCTAATTTGAATTTGGAATAGTCTTCGTTAAAATTGAAACTTTTTAATGATACCAAAACCAGCCAGATACAAATAGTACAGCCAAAGAGATCTTAGTACAAGTTCATATATACTATATGCGAAAAGACTTTTTCCCAACCTTATTATATAATACTCTACATATTCATTTTGTTATATGTGAATGTAGAGTAAAATACTTATATGACAGCCTTTGTGGTTAAGTTCGCCAAGCCTTTGCTAGCCTACCTCATTCAAGCGCAGAGGCTCCGGGTTCGATTCCTGGCATGGTAAATTTCATAAACGAAGTTTTAGTTATTTACTATGATTTGGGATCAGAGTGAACTGCACATAAGACAAGCGTAATTTAGCTTGGGAAGTTGGGATACGCATTGTAGGCGATTGTCTGTCTATAGTTATCTATTTAAAGCACAGTTTAAAATTTAACACAAAAATCAGATCATTGCACTTGACATAAATATAATGAAAATTAGCACCAAAATGTCATTAAAACTTGAATACAGACAAAGAATTAAGATTTTATCTTAATCACAATTGAATCGCGGTATATAAATGACTTAATTTTCAACTCGTGCACTTTTTGTCTCAATCAAACAAAGGGTGAGTAAGAGAGATAACAAGTTTTGTATCTCATTTGAGTTGCGTGTTCGTATGGGATGTGTAATGCTTGTGAGTTGCCAGATACAGAAAGAAAATAGTATAAAATTATTTATTATTCTCTTTTCTTTTAAATTATCCCAATTATTTGGGGTCGGCATAATATATTTTTTCCTTCTATACTCCTCTATTCTGACATACATCTTTTGTCATACCACAAATAATAATATCATACTTTACATAATCCATTCATCTCTTTTTTGGTTTACCTTTACAATATAATAAAATTATTATTTATTACTAGAGTTTACCTTGCGGCTGCGCCGCGGGTCAACCTCTAGTGCGCATCTCTTGTGTAAAGAGCAGGCGGTACACGTTACATTCTATTAAATTTTAATGTATTTGCCCCTGGAAGATTCACTTCATTTTATATCGCAAACTATACCATCCCTCGTCTATCTGTAAACTACATAAATGACAAAACTTGACCAAAATACGCAACATGGATAACATGGACCAAGTGGACCAAGTGGACCTCGAGTGGACCCCTAGTGCACCCCGAGTATACCCCGATGGACCCCGAGTGGACCCTGAGTGGACCCCGAGTGGACCCCGAGTGCACCCCGAGTGCACCCCGAGTGGACCCCGAGTGGACCCCGAGTGGACACTGAGTGGACCCCGAGTGGATGCTGATTGGAGCCCGAGTGGACCCCGAGTGGACTGCTAGTGGACCACGAGTGGACCCCTAGTGGACTTTGAGTGGAACCCGAGTGGCCCCGAGTGATCCCCGAGTGGAACCCGAGTGGAACCCGAGTGGACCCCGAGTGGACCCTGAGTGGACCCCGAGTGGATACTGAGTGGACCCCGAGTGGACCCTGAGTGGACGCCGAGTGGATACTGAGTGGACCCCGAGTGAACAAAGTGGGCAAAATCGACAAAATCACAATACCTATCCTAGTTTCCGGGATAAACTTTACATAAATCTATCCTAAAATCTATCCCATCCAAGGAATTCTGCAGAGACCGAAACAGGTGAAAATCTGAAGGTGCAAGGTCAGGACTATACGGCGGATGCATTAACACCTCCCAGCCAAACTCTCGTAATTTTTGCTGAGTGGCTAAAGATGTGTGAGGTCTAGCGTTATCATGGTGAAAAACCACACCCCTTCTGTTGATTAATTCCGGCCGCTTTCTCTCAACTTTTTGCTTTAATCTCATCAGTTGTTCGCAGTACAGTTCAGAATCGATGGTCCTGCCTGGCGGTAACAGCTCATAATGAATAATGCCCTTCCAATCCCACCATACACACCATCACCTTGTTGCGAGTTAACCCGGGTTTCGCCACAGTCTGTGAAGCCTGACCGGCCTTTGACCACGATCTTTTTCGCACGTTCTTGTCATACGTGATCCACTTCTCATCACCAGTTATCAGCTTCTTCAAAAATGGTTCGGTTTCATTACGTCGGAATAAAGAATCACAAATGAGTACACGGTTTGTTAGGTTTCTTTCAGCGAGCTCATGAGGCACCCAAATATCGAGCTTTTTTGTGTACCTAGCTTTTTTTCAAATGCGCCAAAACCGTTTTGTGGTCAATTCCCAGTTCTCCAGCTACATCGTAACTACTAATATGCCGACCTTGCTCGACTTTTTCAAAAATGGCATCAATTTTGTCCGTAACAGGGCGACCAGAGCGACGTGCATCTTTGATATCAAAATTTCCGGATTGAAAACGCTTAAACCAAATTTGCGCTACTCTCACAGATACTGCATTAGGTCCATAAACATCACAATTTTTTTTCGCGGCTTGTGTTGCATTTTTTCTTTTTTTGTAGTAAAATTTTAAAATATATCGAATTTCTTCATTAGATTCACTCATTTTAACAATAAGAAAAACAAATGAAAATCACACATTTTCCTAATTTGAATTTGGAATTATCTTTTTTAAAATTAAAACTTTTTAATTATACCAAAACCAGCCAGATACAAATGGTATAGCCAAAGAGATCTTATTACAAGTTCATACATACTATATGCGAAAAGACTTTTTCCCCGACCTATTATTTTTCGTCTTGTGCTCAAATTTAATTTTCCTGAGACGTGTTATAACTTGTAGTAAGTTGTTATGAATCTAACAGCCCTACGCATGGCAACACTGGAAGGGAGGCATAGCCGCAAAACTTGCTTGGCATGGCGACTTGGCACGACCGCCTGTTTTATTGTGATCGAGCGCCAACAACTGGAGATTTGCCCCATCTGTAATGGCGGAGCGCGTTTATTAATAGCTACGAATGTTGTGGTGGGGTAATGTTTTCAGTGGTTAATGGTCGTAACACGATTTTGATAAATTGCTTGTCATTTTTTAGAGGGTACGAGGGGCGTAAGTGTCTATGGAATTTATTTGAATTCATTTCAAGTTGGTACTTTTGAAATAACTCCAGTCTAAGTAATTTAGTCAAGTGCTATTTATTTTAGACTTCATTTGATATAATGCCGAAAATAGATGGTTCATTTCTGTCTTTCAATTGTAGAATTGTAACTGTTATAAAGATAGAATTGTCAACTTTAAAAAATAAACGATCTTACTTAATTATTAAGACTTTTTAACTGCTTGTTTTATTTAATGTTGCTTCTTAAATTATGGAATATTATCAAGGAAAAATTTGTATTTAAAATGTAATATACTGTTGTGTATAAATAACTAATAGAAATGCAAACAAAAAAACTTGGAATATTTAGATTAAAATGAAAAAGAAAACGAAAAAGCAGTTATGAAACCTTTTTTTAAAATTAAGTTTTTTTTAAATTATGCCTCATTTCTACACAAATAGAACGACGGAAATGAACACTTCTAACTTCGGCTTTAGACGGATTAATCAAATTGAATCAATTTAGTTCAAAGGCCAACTGAAAGGACAGGACGATATTGATGACATTGAATGATTCAAGTTTACGTTTATATTGATCAATATGATTGACTCATCCAAATTGAAACACAAAAATGAACTGTATGATATCGGCTTATTAGTCGATTTCATTTTTTTAACACAAGGTTACATACCTAACAAATAAACAAGGACAAGCGTTAGAAGTATAAAAGTTGACCTCGGGCTCTGTAGAATCTTAGGACGTAACTGAGATTAATACCCTTGCAGGACCGGAGAAAGAATAAAATTTCTGCGACCAGACGGCCTGTCGTAAAGGCAACAAAAAAACCCATAGCCAGGTGGTAGGGCATTTGCCCGTCTGAATGGCTACCACCCCTGGTCTAGAGCATGCTGCAATAACAACCTTGAGTTATGTTCCGACATTAGTGGTCAGGTTCCAGCCCCATCTACGAGTCATATCCCGGTTACGTCTTTAGATATTATACGGTATAAATACGGTTCGAAGACGATTTCGTTGTAAGTAGTGTGTATGGGCTTTGGATTACTGTTTGTGGGATTTATGGCTATGAGGATGAATTTGAAACATAATTATATTTAAGAGGGAGGTGAGAAAATGATTTTGAACTCGTTATTTTTACTTCTTACCTACTATCTATGTCCGCCAGTTGGATTACGTAGCAACTCTACATTGGCATCTGGTGAACCCTAGAAGATATCTTTTTTTTAACAAAAGCAAAACCGACTTCAAAATAAAAAGCAAGATATAAACATTTAACCACCTTTTTTTACAATATCTTGAAGCCTGTGCCAAGTAAAATATAAAATACAACAAAAAATTTGACAAATATAGTAATTTTTATGTTTATTATTATTTTTGATTAAAAATATACATTATTACTTTGTGATTGCGCAAATACTTGAATACCTTTAGAAATAGTATATTAAGCACCTGTAGAAATTGTACTATTAGCACGCGTATAGAAGATTGCCATCATACTCTTCAGTGTAGACGCTCTTCAACAAGGGCTACTCTCGATTTCCCTGAGATCCACTCATCAGATCCTGACTTGGTGACCCAGGAACCACCTCAGTACTATACACTTTCAAATTAAAAAAAATCGGGCCACAAGTAAACGAAGAAATCGCGTAACAAATATAATTTTCGAGGATTTCTCTCAATTTCCCTGGGATCCACTCATCAGATCCTGACATGGTGACTATGGGACCAAATCGGGAGGATACCCTTTCGATTAAAAAAATAATTGTAAATCTGTCCATAATTGACAGCTTATAAGATATACACAGCACTAATGTTGCACAATACCTCAGCTGTATAGCTACAGATATACTGCTATAAGCATGTCGGTGACGCGAACGCATGAGATTTCACCCATCTAAAGAACGTCTAGCGCACATAGCACACGGCCGCTGCGTACGCGCCAATCATGAGCATGTGGGTGACGCGAACTCACAAGATTTTACCCTACAAAAAGTGCCCACCGCGGCTAAAGAAGTTTTCACTTCAAAAAAACATACAGACGGACTTAGAACCTCTTTTTGGAAGTAAGTCAGTTAAAAATAAGTAATTCACTGAAGATTAAGGAAAAATATTTATTTCAATCTCTAAAATTTTCGTTGGAATTGGAGCCTGTATAAGACAAACTTTCAGATTGACTGTCAAATAAACTCTAACAACTGGCATTAATAATTTGGCGTCATACAAATAGCAGTTTTCACTAACATTTTACCACACAACGTGGTAACGCGGCCTAGCGTCTTGGAAACTTTCATAACTGACCGTGATTTGGGACCCATTTATTATCCGTATTTTTTATTGTTTGTATTAAGTAAGC
Organism: Dendrolimus houi; assembly: GCA_039645545.1. Lineage (NCBI taxonomy): Eukaryota > Metazoa > Arthropoda > Insecta > Lepidoptera > Lasiocampidae > Dendrolimus > Dendrolimus houi. The sequence goes on along the minus strand of CM077119.1, from coordinate 18,768,954 downwards.
TAAAATATAACTATACTAATAATATGTATAGCATATTATTAGTATAGGCATATTTTAGTACATATATATGGGTATTTCTTTTGAAATGACACTCGTACATTTCAATTTCATTTGTACAGATTTATTGCAAAACTTACAAATACGAACAGTACAGAGGAGTTTGAAACATCCTTAATATAGGTACGTTTAAATAGAGAATAGTCGCGTAGTATATTGTTTTGCATCTACAATACATCGAAGTTTCAAACAATTTCATAACTCGGCCCCCATAGATTCAAATGTATGACTGATTGTTCACTTAAACTATTCAACTTTACATCAAAGTAATATACTACCTACAAAGTTCATACTTGCACAATAAACTCACCACATAAAAACGACCAAAGGTCAAAACCTGTAAATTCACTTAATAGTGTTACAGGTAACATTTTTGTGGAAGTAAATAAGTAGGTACAGTCAATGAGGTATGTAAATATGTGAAAAAATGTATTCGAGATAGAACTGTATTCAAGCTGTATTTTGTTGAAGAGAAACTTCTCCAGAATCATTGCATGTGATTTGAAATTCGATGAAATGAGAAAGCGACACTTGAAAGAGCTAAACATATAAATCTTTAGGACTAAACCTGCCAGAGAATGAAACAGAATACAATATATTTAATCATTCAAACACTATACTCATACAGATAGAGTTGGAAATGTTTTGAAGTTTCTCGTTAATACTTCAAATGTGTTTTAATGCTTAAATATATTATAACAATATAATATATGAAATTTGACGTCACGAAACTTAGAATCCCTCCCATCCCTTGTCACACTTTGTTTCACTTCTACTGGGTTTCAACTGCACATACATACAGTTTTTATTTTATGAGTGGATTTATGTTCTATAGACGAAATATTTAAAGAACATAGATATTTTTTACTACTAGTCGTCGCCTAGTTGTTGAAATTCGACCATAATTAATTTAAATTATAAGTTTGAACATTATTAAGGTTCTGTTGTCAAAGACTATGTATACTTCTATAATCATAGATTTCGCCAAGCCTATGCTGTTAATTTGACTTTTACAATAAACAAAAGAGTATATATGCGTGTGTGTCAAATACATGGTAGTGCGTGTAATGTCTTTTTTATTGATTTGATGTATTTTTTATGCATAATTAAAAAAAATATCAGCATTCTGCACACCATCTCTATATAAACTATAAGTGTGCGAAATTTCATACTCCTCCGACTGCGCAATTTTAGTAAAAAAAGGGTACAAAGTTTATGCTTCACGTACTCGTGATAATACTTGAAATAAATTGTAATAAATGCAATTTCTATTTATTATTATTATACTTAATATAATAATAACAAATAGAAATTGCAAAAAATATTCATTGAGTCGTGGTAGCTTAGTGACTAAGGAAATCGCGTTTCGTTCGAGTAATGTGGGCTCAAATCATCATTTTCAACAATTTTCAACAATGATTTTTATATTTATACCAAATGCATACATTGTTTAAGTAGTAAATTTTTATTGTGCTCTAATATCTAAATGCATACACAGCATAGTTTGCAGATTTACATGCACAAATAGTTACTGCGCAGTGTTCTTTAACTAATCTAGAGAGAGTAATAAGTTAACGCGGACAAGAATTTTATTATGTTTGAGAAAACCGTCAAGTCAGCATTAGATTTTATTCCCCACATAATTTACTGGATTCCATACTAACATAAGCAATTATCTTTTAGAATATAATAGAATACCATTAGTTATTGTGTAAACTGTCACAAACATAAATTTACAGAGAAGGTGTTGAGTTCTTTGTTGGAACGAGAGTTTGTCCTTTCGGACGTACAATACAGGCAATTTGTATTTGACCAGGCACCATTATAGCATTATTTAATCAATAAATTATCCAATTAAATAAATATAAAACAATATCATTACAATGTCACATAGTTATAAATTATTTTTTAACGTCAGTCAATCAATTTCAAAATAATACGGTTATATACTTTATGTAAGTCGTTATAATATTGTTCCGATCTATACGTCGACAAAAGTAGATTCACACCTGCATACCATAAAAGCACACATTATTACCTATTACCCATTGTGTATTGCAATCTTTTATGGCAGTCATTAGGCAGATGTGTCGAACTGATTCTAAGAAATTCGGTCTACGCGGTCGGACAGCCATATGGTATCGGTGCAGTATAAGGCAATGGCCCAATGGAGAGATCGGCAGTCTAGCGATAGCCACAAGTCCCACAAGCGAAGCAAGACGTTAGTGACGGACTTTGCGCGTTTGATTGAGTCGTGCATTACTTTTGGACTGGTTGTGTACAGTTATATGTGTACCTATGTTATACGTGTTTGTATAGTTCTAATAAATTCTATAAATAATTCCAACGGCATTTTAATTCGAGTCTTGCAACTCGTAACAATATAATATAATTATTTCTGCCCAATTTTATGAAGTATGGCTTACAACTATCGGTTTGCTTTAGTCCACCCATAATCCTTACGCATTTTTACTGGTAGAATTCCCCCAAAAAATTATTCCACAGCGAAGAAGGGATGATACATTTTAAAACGAAGAATCCGCTTATGGGCCCTCCACAGCTCAGAATCTGGTCGCAGTGTTAGTGTAGGATTTACCAATTAAATGATTTCGCTGGAATACCCAATAAAACTCCGTGGTGTTTTTACTGTAGCCATAGACCGGGGCGACGCAAATACGATAGTACTAATGTCGCGACCCCGGTTGCTGTGATCTCACCCCTTTATGCGGCCCCTCTTGCACCGGGGAACGATTGTTTCTCCCGGCAACTGCTGCTTCATCCCAAATGTAAAGGCTGCCACGGAAGAAGAAATTCCTAACGCGTTCTGCGTGACTACACGTACCTTGTAGCATATTCATTGCTGATACTAAATTTATTCCCACCCATCTGTCGCTGAATAAGAGCGAGCATAAAGTTTAACGAGACATAAAGTCACAATTAATAGCGCCGCTGTGCTGTATCGATACATAATCTGCAACAGATGGAATAAATAATATATATACAGGATGGCCAGAACAGTGACGTTCAAAAAATGGTTTTTTAAATTTATTTTTAATTAATTTAACATTGAAGGAAAACAACACGACGAAACCCGCAGATCAAGATAACCGATGTGTCAAACGTGCCAAGCCGCCTTGGATAAGCGTGGCGGGTATACTGTCCGTTCCCCTATAGTGGGAGACCCGAGCCCAGAAGTGGGACGTTTATGGGCTGTTATTATTATTATATATTATTATTGGAATACTAAATGCGACTAGCCTACTCTAGCCTTATTATGACGGGTACTAAGTGATAATTACGTATTATGATTCCTGAGAGAATATCATTCTCAGGTTATGTAAGCAGATAAGCATTAAGCATGTAAGTTTCTTTCTTAATATTATTCAAGTATATAACTAAGTTTTCTATTGGCATATATTTTAGTATGGAGCCTAAACTGCCATTTAAAGTTGTTTTTTTTTTCAAAATAGCGGTCATACATAAAACTTGTATAAATAAACATAAATACAATTGTGTAAAAGAAAATTTAAATATATAGTCAAGGTTTCGAACTTCGTCAATGGGGTAAGTACCATACACCGCTCGTTTTTCAAGTTTTTTAAACGCCAACTACAATTCGAAGACAGGACTCATTGGTTTCTTAGCTTCACTGACTGATTTGTTGTCGTCGTAACTTTTCAAAACCGGAAATAATGAGACGTGTATGGAGTTCCCCCACTGACGGACTTCGCTACCTTGACTATATATGAGAATAAACCAGTCCAGCTTTGAAACTTTATATCTCGGAAACGTGATTCTTTTGATTATTGATTACCTTTCATACAATACTTATTGGTATTAAATTCTAGCTATAGATTCACACAGAGTTTATGCTTGGCCGCTGTACATAAGTAAAATAACTATCATAAGGTAAGCTAAAATATTAAAAGCACTGAATCAATAGGACAATTAATTATGAACTAAAAATATGAAAAACTCATTTGGTTGCAAGTCAATTGAATTCATGTGTACAAAAAACTTGCCTTTTAGAAATATTCTGCTTGTAAAAATTGTAAAAATATTTACATACCACTGTGTACATTTGTATTGCTGTTTTATTTAAATTTCAGTCACTATATCTCTTGGACAAACTGAACGCACTATTGGCGAAAAAATATTTTATAGGACTTAATGTACTGTGCTATCCAATAACTACTTTGGTCCAAAAACTGACAATAAATTTCAATATGGGTGTAAATTATAATATAACCAATGACAGTGTACTACACTAAAACTAACTGTCGCACGTCGCTTTTGGAGTGTTGTGAAATGTTGCTTCGGTCTAACGGATTTTTTATTCTGCTAGCCATTCATTTGCCTTATTACTAGTTAAATATTGACGTGAACTTCATACATGTGATGTCCATTTTCTAGTGATAGTAAGGTAACAGAATGGATAGTAATATATACATAGTCGGGTCATAAGTTCTGTCACAAATGCTTCATTAAATAAATTATATGACTTTTTATTTTATATAAAATATACATAGATATAGAAATCTGGCAAAAGACGCGTCATAATAAAGGCATGTCCTAAGTGGTGTCTGGTAGTCCGGGTTCGCGAGACTCGCAACTACCTCTCGTTCGACCAGCCAGCCGTGTTTCGCAAATTCGCATGATTGTTATTCAGTCTAGACGTGTTTGTTAGTGAACTGATTGTTCAGACTGTTATTTAACTATACATATATTATATATACATAATTGTATACTTATATGTACGCTGATACATACGAATTGTAATTAATATATTCACTAGGGATGGGCCGAAATTCGTTTTACATTCGGTTTGACCGAATTTCGGCAGCTTGAGACGATCTTCGGAATTCGGCCGACAATCGGTTTAAATGCCGAACATTCGGTGCAAGAAAAAGTAAAATACCTACTTGCACTATTTTGACTGAAATTAATAGAAATCATATCTATCATAAACGCAAATAAAATTAGGCCATTATATACTCATGGTCATTTATTTTAGTTAGGAACATGTAAAACCTTAACTTACAATGTGATAAAAATTAAATTAGTTCTTCTTAATGGAAGAGCCTTATAAATTTTTGCCTAATTAAATATACATCATATTAAAACAAAAATGAAATATTGTTCTAATTATTTTGAAAATGTCATCAGTAACTAGTGTAACTGCTTAATTATAATGCGTAACTTGAATTTTAAAGAAACGTTTCTAACGGACATTAGCAATTACAACTTTATTTTGATTGAAATCACTTTTTTACAAACGAAACAATAACGGTCTTATTAATAGAGAATTAGAAAAACGCCAAAGATCCGGCATTATCAACTCACGACGTGTTGCTTTCAAGAAAGCGCGGTGAAATTAAACCGAAGTTCGGCCTAATTTTTTATTATAACCGAATGTTCGGCCGAAGTTAGTATTCGGTTCAAACCGCATTCGGCCCATCTCTAATATTCACACTATCTTTTAACTGTGAGCGTCTTGATAAATTAATTTAGACGCTACTTTACATACATATATTCATTACTTCGGTTATATTAGATAGATTGTAATGATTGTATATGTACCGAACCAACTTTTCATAAGTACCCCAGTTTTTCATCATATATATAAATAATAAATTTACTTATACAGAGAAATGAAAATAGAATTTAAAACTTCACTTCCCGCTCAATTTTACAGTGTTTTTTCAGAATTATCAAAGTCAAAGCAAAGTATCAAAAAATTATCAAGTTTAGCAGACAGGCAGACCGCCACCTGCTGAAAAGCTGATACCATAGCCTATGAATACTTGTAACACCAAAGGTACTAACTACCAATGTGCTGCCACACTCTTAAAGTCTAATGTGAGACAATAAAATGGCCACTAATGCCCGTACAAAACTCAAGGTTGTTATAGCGGCATACTCTAGACCAGGGGTGTTAGCTATCCTATGGAAAACACCCTACCATCTGGCTGTGGGTGGTTTTGTCGCCTCTTACGAGAGTCCACCGGACCATAGGTAATTCTATTCTTTCTCCGTTCCTGCACGGAGAAAGTAGTTCGGACTTATAACTAACTATAAAACACTTGGTTTTTGATTCATTAAAATGTAGGGGAAATAAAAATTCCCTACTATTGACAAATACACCATGGATGAAAAAATAATTAAAGAATTAATATTTGAAAGAAAGTTGAGAAGCAAACCGTAAATCCTTTACAATCTGACTTTCTCAAATTCTAATCACAACGCAAACAAAGACCAAAACTTCCAAGTCAGACGATATGCTTTGGTGAATTATATACCCACAAGGAAGGCAAGTTCTATAATTTACTGGTTTAACTTTGAAACCACTTCTTTAGTAGTCAATGTTTCGAAAAGAAAGGGGGAAAACTTTGAAAGTTTCGTACTTATTCAATGCAAAGCATCTTTAAGTAGAATACTCGCCTCACCAGCGTTGTTTTACTCGGAGCTGGCAATTGAATGTACCACGAACCAGATTACACTATTGTGTTTGAACTCAAAAGGAATTGTAAGATTTTAAGTTTTGATAAAAATAATAATAAAGATATCTTTGAATAGGATAACCGCATTTGTAAACTTGGTTTTTGGATAAAGTGCTCTTTTTTGTTGCAGTTTATGACTGCTATCTGGATTCAAAATTCTATTTTTTTTTATATTTTTAATTTTCAAGAAGTATTGTCACTCTAGCATTGTTCGCCACGTTTCAAGAAACTACAAGTCTACATATATATATATATATACGTAGGAATGTTAAGAATGGTTGGATGTGTAACGGAACGCAAGTGTAGATTGAATGAATGATGGAGATTGGATTTGATTGAATGAACGGTTAGCTGAGAGTCGTTAGTCAAAAGCGTAAGAGGGTGGTTGGTAGGTTGCGTGTGTGAGACGAAGTTGTTTTTCAAAGGTGTACTCAGAAGATTAAAGTGTTTATTTTTCGACGATCTGTTTTATTCAAAGCGAGCCAATTTTCAACAACCACCACCACCCTCACACACACACACATATATATATATATATATATACTAGCTGTCCCGGTAAACGTTGTTTTGTCATTTAAATTATTTCTAGTAATTTTAAGTAAGTTAAATTATTAAAGTACTAAATCGCTATTAAAAAGGTTGAAAATTTGAAGTTGTATGTGTTTTTCAATGCTAAATCATAATAAAATATAAATCAGAAATTTTGTCAAAATAATAATAAAAAATATTTAGGGGTGAGTTACCCTTATCATTCAGGGGTATGAAAAATAGATGTTGGCCGATTCTCAGACCTACCCGATATGCACACAAAATTTTATACAAATCGGTTCAGGCGTTTCGGAGGAGTTCGGTAACAAACACCGCGACACGAGAATTTTATATATTAGATATAGGGTTTCATAGATATTGCTTTAAGCAATAAGGCCTCCTATTGTTTTTACCATAACTATATTGTAATCGTGCATTTTGGTAACTGTATATTTGGTGAACAATAAAGTGTTATCTATCTATATTCATTAACCATTTTATACCCATTTTATACTCGCTGTACAATTTTTCAAGTGAGCCTTCAAGACCAAATCCTGAACTATACGAATTTGTGAAAAACACTCAATGGAGTCACAGGGCCGATTTTGACGAAAACTTAGTGCTATCATTAGATTTTTTAAATAATAAATTAACCGTGTCAGAAATCGAATTGGCCAATTTCGAAATAAAACAGATACTATATTGTAACACCAAATCATGGTGTAGCTTCTAAGGATCAATTTTTGTGATTACTGTTCTCTGTGCAAATATTAACGTAAGTACTACAAAAACGAAATGCAAATACGAGTATGATATTCCTGACGCAGGCTTTAAAAAATAATTACACTTCCTAATCCTTCCTAATGCTAACATCGCTTTGATATTAATTATCCATTTCAGGATTAACTTACTCGTTAAAATTAATGTTATTAAGGCCCTAATTGGCACAGACACTAATTACGCACGACTAATTAACAAACTCCATTTGTTTAAATCAGCCATTTTACCAGATATCGTAAGGTTTGAGAGTTTACTTCTTAGGCAGGGAACGCATTATTTGCTTGCCTTTTAATTTTAGGGTTCTGTACTCAAATCACAAAAACTATATATAGCTAACGTACCATAATTGAATACCTTTGCGTGTCAATTTGAGAGAGAAATGTTTAAACTTTCACCATTTGATGTAATATCCTTATAGAGTATTTTCTGTATAAAGTTATATTTTGTTCAACACCTAGGTGAATCAAAAAGTTCTTAGAAGTACATATATATAAAACCTTTTTGGGAGAAATTCCATATTCAAATTAAAGAGTGTCAATCACACAATATTTATGCCAACTGTCACTTGTTTTTGCCAGTTTGTTCGCACGTAACAAATTGTTTTGTGCAATCAGCTAAAAACGCAAAATTTTGGATAAAAGTGAGTTACGTGCAGTGATAAAATATCTCAGCTTGAAGAAAATGTCAATGAAAGAAATTTTTTCGGACATTCAGCAGACATTAGGGGATGACGCTGTACCCTATTCTACGGTTGAGTAATGGGTGGCTGAGATTGATTGAAAAGAGCTTGATCTACAAGCTGTAAAGATGACCCGCGTTCTGGCCAGCCTTCAACCTCCGTTACGAAAGAAAATGTCAAAAGGTTGAGAATCTGGTTTTGGAAGACAAAAGAATAACAATTATAAAACATATAGCTGAGATCTTAAAGATATCTTTTGGTAGTGTTCAATCCATTTTAATTGATTCACTGGGGTTCAAAAAAGTGTCGGCAAGATGGGTGCCACGAATGTTAACCGACGAAAAAAAAGCGACGTTTGGAAATTTCTAAGCATAATCTCGAAATGTGCCAGCGTGATTCGGATAATTTTTGCCGTCGCCTTGTCACCATGAATGAAACTTGGGTCCACCATTTCGATCATGAAACTAAGAGACAAAACATGTCTTGGAAACGACCATCCTCTCCATTCATTAAGAAATTTCGAGTTGTTCCTACCGCTGGCAAAGTTATGGCCTCAGTGTTTTGAAATAGTGAAGGAATCCTTTTTATTGATTACATACCAAAAGGTCAGACAATTACTGGACCCTATTATGCAATTTAATCCCGAAAGTGCGTGAAGCGATTAAAGAAAAATATCGTGGAAAACTATCATTGGGCGTGTTGTTTCTTCACGATAACGCTCCTGCTTACTATGCTGGCTTCAATGTCCTTGATCACGCACCATATTTTCCGGACTTGACTCCAAGTGAATTTCACTCATTCCCAAATTTAATAGAAGAAATTCGTGGAACTAAATTTCACGATAATGACGCGGTTATGGCTGCCGTAGAGGAGATATTGGAGACTCAAAAAAGACTATTTGTTTCGCAAGGAATAAGAAAGTTAAAAATGCGTTATTCTAAATATATTGCATTGGAGGGAGAGATAATGTAGAAAAATAAAATATGTTTGATAAAATTTTTGCATTTTTTAATATTGATTCCAAGAATTTTTTGATTCAACCTTGTATTTATCCTCGTATAAAGAAAGATATTATTTTTTATTAAATAAGAGTTATTATTAGAGCTCTAATTTTTATGTTTATTGTTGTGCTGTTATTATAACTGTATTAATTATTCCAAAATTATTTGTATGAACTTATTCCTGTGCTTGAAAAAAAGAGCTTGAGATTGACAAAAATTAAGTAAAATCATTTTTAGCTAGCTAGTCTTGTTTCTGGGAAGTTGCTTGCCGCTACAGTGATAACACGTTGCTAAGCGGCGTACAGAGAAAGTAGGAAGTATACTTATTTTTTAATTTATATATATGATTTTTTTATTTAAAAAATGTTATCCAGTAGAACATAATATAGTTTGTATACAACTCTTTTGAGTTTGAGAGTGTGACCATGTTTTATGCAAATCAAAGACTTGATTTAGTTCATCATCGCGACACACAACAAAAGGCGAAATCTACACTTAGACTGTTACGCACTTGACTAGACCTATATTTAAGAATCGATTATCTTCTTCAACAGCTATATAGCAATGTAATAGGGTGTCAACGTCCGTAGGGTGAGCGTACGCGATTAACTTGCTGACTGTGATTTATGTGTCCGTTTGTTTTGTCCCGGAGACAGGAGCTAAGTCTCGCTTCATCCGGGATACTGGTTGAGATAAGGTGTCTAATGCATGGTACAAATTACGCAGTTCGTCAATGATGTTACTTTAATAATACAGCTATAGATATCTCAAAGATTCGGTTACTAAGTCACTTCATTTAAAGGGTAGTTGATACTCTAATAAACTGATATTCTTTTTATCATCTTCCAAAAGGCAGAAACTTTCTAGATTTTATACGAGAATTGCAAGTAATGACGTCATATCTTTAACGAGTCAAATAGCGCATTAATTAGTCATTAAGCAGTAGCTAAAATTATTATTAACATGATATTTTAAAGGTAATATGACAGCAAGGTATTTTAAACTATGTTTTGCATACAAACATTCTTTTAGAATTCACTGTAACATGAGTCATATATTCAATTCCATTGAAAATGAAAAATCATTTAAAGTATATATTATATAAATAAATAAATAGGTATAGAATTAATTGCAAATATTTCTTTGATTCGCCAGTTGTAAATGTAATTAAAACTACGTTCTAACTGCGATTAACCGTTTTTTTACCAAGGTATTTGATTATGACTGTAACATTAATGGCAAAAAAGTGAAGTATAATGCAAGTAACACTGAATAGAAAAGTAAATAAAATATGCACTCATTTGCTTTTATTTCCATTGTTATAATTTTTTCATAGAAGTCACACAAAACAGTGTTGTTAATAAGAAACTGTTCCGTTCTAGAGACTCCCTCCATTAGAGCTAGCTGCTATAAGAAATTACTTATTCTCAGAGTAACCACATTTTAAATTCAGCAGCATCGCTGATGCTTAAACGGGCGCCTGCTTACAGAAAACGCCTCTTCAAAAATGTATTGCGGTTTAAGGTGTTTAAATGTGGCAGAAATGTCTCTGTGAATTTTATTTTGTACGGTATTACTGAATAAGACTGTACGGTGAAGAACTCTGTCACAGACTGTTCTTTGTCTCATATAAGAATAACAAAATTCAATCTTGGTTACTAATATTATGTAATGTTACTTTATGTTTTAAATAAAACCACATTTCACTAATTATGTTGTATGTATTAATCTCCATGTTTTTTGAGTGACATGCCACTGCCGGTGTTGCCACCTCTATATCTAAAATACAACCTTACACCTTCCCTCTTAGGATTCAAATACATACTTATATAATACTACAAATCAACTTATGTTTGAAATCTTTTGGGTACTTTTATATTTGAACGGTCTCTCAATATATATTTGTTATTACCATTATTGTTATAATTATTAATATTAAGATCATTTGCAATAGTTTCTGGATTAGAGTTAATCATAGGTATTTTATAATCATTAAGAATTGACTTACAATTTATGTCACACTTACATAAACAAGATGCTTTATTTTTCTCATTTCCATTTTTCCCTACCCATAATTTAATAAACTTTCTATTTCTTCTAACACATTGACCATCTTGTGTTCTCACTAGATAACTGAATAACAACTAATTTCTTTTCACAATCATATAACATAACTTTATCGTTAGCTGCTAATTGTACCAAAGGTTTTGCATTTCTATCAAAATAATATTTCTGTACATTCTTCCTGCACAACTGATTGTTATTAACATTTTTATTCAATTTAGGTTTTAATTGATACCTAATACAAGGTATTCTAGTTTTAATGCTTTTATTTAATAGAAGTTGAGCAGGAGAATATTCCATATTATGTAACACTGTGTTTCTGTAATTCATTAATGCCAGACTTATATCAGTTTTACTTTCAACACATTTTCTTAACATATTTTTACAAATTGCTACTCCTTTCTCTGCTAACCCATTTGATTGTGGGTATCTTGGACTTGAAAAATACATTCAAAACCCCAATCTTTAGCTTGTAAAACATGCTGCTATTAAATGGCATATTATCAGCTTGTAACTTATCTGGGATTCCAAACCTACTAAATATTGATTTTAAGATACTAATAATTGTTGTGGCTTCCTTAGTGTGCAAAAATGCTAATTCTATCCAATTGCTGTATGCATCAATTAATGCCAGATAATCCTTATTATTAAAGGTAAAGATGTCACAAGCCACTCTTTCCCATGCCCGTTGAGGAATTGGGTGTTGTAATAATGGTTCTTTACTATTAATATAACTGAATTTTAAACATATACTACATTTTTGTATAAATTGTTCAATGTCTCGTGACATCCCTTTCCAATACAAACAATCTCTAGCTCTATGTTTACACTTATTTATGCCTAAATGTCCTTCATGTATCATATCTAACATACTTTTTTGTAAAGATATAGGTACAATAATTTTCCCATTAAAGAGTAACAGATCTGAATCTAATTTAATGTGATCTTTTAATTTATGATAGTGTTTTAAATCACCTTCTAACTTATTATAATCTGGCCAATCATTTTCAACAAAACTCTTTACCTGTGATAATATTCTATCATTTTCTATGGCTTTCTTATATTCATATTTTTTTTCTTCAGTTAATAACACCTTTTGTTTAATGTTATGTATAATTTTCACATCAGTATTTCCTGTATTATAATCATGATTTGTCAAAAGGCCCGTGATAAAAAATCTGCAATATATAACTGACTACCTGGAACATACCCTACCTGTAAATCATAACCTACTATTTTCAATAATAATCTTTGTAGTCTAGGAGACACATCACTTAAACTTTTTTAAATATACACTCAACAAATTTCTATCATGTTCTTCAAGTGTAGACCCTGAAATTATTAAATCATCACAATAAATACCTACGCCAGGTAAGTCTCCAAATAATTCATAATTCATTTTCTGATAAACTTCTGGGGCAGACGTCAACCCTTGAGCTAATCTTAAAAATTTGTACCTTCCAAATGGTGTATTAAATGTTGTCAATTCTGTACTTTCTTCATCTAATTCTACTTGTAGATAACCATCTTTCATATCCATCACTGTGAAGTACTTTTTCCCATTTAGTTTTGCTGCTATTGTCTCAGCCGTTGGAATAGGAAAATATTCCCTTCGAATAGCTTCATTTAATTTTGTTGGATCTATACATAATCTTAAGTCTCCATTCTTTTTGGATGTTATAACTATGGAATTGACCCAATCTGTTGGTCCTTCAACTTTAGCAATTATTTTCATTTTTTCCAATTCATTTAATTTCTCTTTTAATTTGTCTTGAATGGCTATAGGTACATTTCTTGGCCGATGAATGTATGACTAATGGAAAATATCTTTGAAGCATCATCCTCCTCACTTTCATGTTCTTCTATAATTTCATCGCAATTTCTAAAATTTGAATTTCCTCTTGTTCGACACATTTTTTAAAATGGCCCATGCGACCACAACTGTCACATTTCTTTTATATGCAAAACATGCATTAATTTGATGTGAAGACCCACATCTCCCGCACTTTTTAATTATTTTTCTTTTCTTTGACCATCAAACATTTGTTTCTTATTTACCATATCCACAAATTCACAGGATGTTGTATTTATTTCTTGCAACTGAGCCACTGTGGACTCAGCCGCTTTTCCCATATAAATCGCGTTTTGTAAGTTTAATGTTGATTCTCTTAAAAACGTTCGCGTAAATTCATACAACTTACCCCCAGTACAATTCTATCTCTGACCATTTCGTCTCGATCTTTATAATTGCACGATTTACTTGCGGTCTTCAATTCTGTTACAAAGTCGTCAAATGCTTGCCCTGATTTTTGTATTATTTTGTTAAATTTATAACGTTCAAATATTATATTGCACGTAGGCTTAAAATGCTCTTCGAAACTCAAAATGATCTTCGTCAAATCTTCTTTTCTCGATGAATCAAAATTGTTGTAAATTTCTAAGCAGTCCTCACCAATCAAATTCAAAAATAAAGCTATTTTCCTTTTTTCATTTATATTTTCATTGTTGTTTGATGCTTCAATATAAATTTCAAATTGTTGTTTAAACCGTAACCACTCATTGTATTTGTTGGGCATTGCTAAATTTATAGCATTCGGTACCCTAAATCCACTCATTATCACTTCTCCTTTTTTATGTACTCTATGTTATTACTAAACACACCTGACACCATGTAATGTTACTTTATGTTTTAAATAAAACCACATTTCACTAATTATGTTGTATGTATTAATCTCCATGTTTTTTGAGTGACACCACGCAGCGCACAGATATCAAAACCTAGAAGGCAACACCAGGGGCAAGTTCCCTTAAAGAAATTTTATGACGCCCTCCGGATCGTCGTTATTGTACGCGGAATAAAAGTTCTAGTGAATCATTGTAAAACTGAACGTAGTAGTAGTAGTAGTAGTAGTAGTACGAGGAAATGTTTACAGAAATGCATTTTTTTGGTTTGATAAGAGAAAAATAATTAACATTGTCTAAAGAGTTTTTATCCATGCAGGAACCATGAAAGAATACAATTGCCTGAGGCCAGGCGGCCTGTCGTAAGAGGCGACAAAACAACCCACAGCCAGGTGGTAGGGTGTTTGTCCGACTGGATGGCTATCACCCGCGGTCTAGAGCAGGGATCACCAATTAGTTTCGCTCGGGGTCCGTTTTAAGAAATTAAATGACCACCGTAGTCTACACAACATTTTATAGAAAAAAATATTTATTATACAAAGGTAATTACGGAAATAATAAAGCTATTTTATTACATATCAATGAGAAAAGATAATTTTTTTGTTGCGGACTATGTGTTTGAAGTTTGGAGTAAAATTAGTGCAAGCTATTGACATTAAATCCTGGAGATGTTCATCAGTAAGTTGAGGTCGAAATTTATTCTTCAAGTTCATCTTCATCTTATTTTTATTAAATTACGTACTCTGTAGTGCAAGTAGCTGTATTCTCGCGGTCTGCCATTTGGCGACCCCTGATCTAGAGCATGCCGCCTTAGCAACCTTGAGTTATGTTCCGACATCAGTGGCCAGGTTCCAGTCTCCCTTTAGAGACGGCAGTACATTGGTAGCTAGCACCTTTGGTGTTACTAATACCCATAGACGATGGCAACGCCTTTCATCAGGTGGGTCGTCTGTCTGTCTGCTACAAAGTGTCCAACATAAGCGTGCTCCATTCCAAGCCGCGTCATCACTCAACATCAGGTAAGTGGTCAAACGCGAGCCTATGCCAACGTAAAAAACAAAGGACGTAAAGGAGGTAAGTAACGGTTGTCAGTAGAGAGTTATTAAATATTACGTATCTGAGATTATTCATTAATCTTATTGTGTACCATGTACAAATTGTTCTTCATTCATATTGTAAAGAGACAAATCTATAAAACTGGAGTCCATGCGTTATTTTTTGTATTTTAAACTGAATATTTAATTAAAATTTATGGGCACGGGGTCTCGCAAAATCACATAAATCGTATTAAAATGAAGGGCTCGTGTTCAACATCGCGATTAACGCGTGCTTGTATTTAACGTCGAAACGGAATAATTACAATTATTTAATTATTTTCACAGTTAACATGGCGTGATTTATTTATTAAAGGTATTAATTAAATAAAAACTAATCCATGATGTATCCATGATTAAACTATCGTTTTGTTTGAATTTAAAATTCACGATGAACTTTTTGGTCAATGATTTCGGTCGCGTAAACTTTGAATCTTTATTGCTAAACTATCCTATTTTTCGGAATAAAATATATCCTATAATCATTACGCTGTACGTATGGTGTCTGTAGTTGAGCGAGCTAAGCCTTTGCCGGCTGACCGCACTACGACGCGGGCGCTCCGGGTTCCAATCTTGGCATGGCAAATTTCGGAAACGAACTTTCAGTTATTTCCTATGGCCTGGGTATCTGGGATCGGCCCTAGAGTTATCCGTTGTATATTACTCATAGTACAAGCGTAACTTGGTTACCTTGGGGATATACAATGTGTGTATTTGTCTGCCGATTATAAATCTTATTAAGTACATACTCTTTCTTTTCTTTTGCCTTCTCCCACTTATTGGGGTCGGCACAATATGTCTTTTCCTTCCATGTTCCTCGAATCTAGCATAGGTCTTCTGTAACATCACAAATCTTCATGTCATCTGCATACAATACATCCATGTGTTTTTTCGTCTACCTTTACATTTGTACCCATCAATCTTCTAGTTTCACATTATTTGTGCCACGTCATTTTCATCCCTCCTCATTACATTCCCAATGTATGTATATAGGTACAAATATATAGTCGCGGAATGAAAATGTTCGTCACCTTAAAGTTGAATTTTGCTTGCATAAGTACAAGAAACAATACTGCCAACATGTTAATAAATGTTACGTTTAAAAAATATAGAAACGTGAAGAAAACTATTGCAATGTTGACAATGACATACGCTGAGATTAACAATAAGAAACCAAGAGGATATAATCATTACGCTTAGCATAAATATTAAAACCACAAAAAGGTTTTACATCTCTAAACAATCTTCTTAGACAGGATAGAGCATCAAACAACTTTGATCTAAGTAATATTAAACTTTATTGTCAAATAGTTAAGCTGTGTTCCATAGTTAACTGTGGAACAGTCTATTCTGTGACTTAGTTTGAAAAGGTAACACGTGCCCGCTAACGTCAAATCAATCAACTTGAAAACTAGTGAACATTTTCATACCACGACTGTACAATGTCATGTTCTAAGTACATACCTATACGCAAAATATCATAATAATTAATTCAGTGTCAAGTCAGAGTATTTTACCAACCCACTGTACTATAAGTATGTATCTACGTAGATATTATGTATTTAGTAATTAGAGTATAGTTTTCAGTTTCGTTTACACTGTCACCCAAGTACAGTTTACGTTGGTAATAAACAATATTAACCAGCATAAATGGCACCACACGATATCGTAAATTACTTGTGTACAAATGAATTTCTTGAAAAGGTCGTAGAAATTATAAGTTCACGTGAGTGTCCGGTCACGCGACCACCCCATAAACTGCCTTCCTGCATTTACCCCTTAAGTTATTTAACCACTGTTGATTACGCTTACATATTAATTTACACGTCATTCATCGTATTTTTTTTGAGTTCTGGTTTCGTATGCCGTGGACGTTTTAGCAAAAACTGAGCCCTTATAGATCGTCATGTCTGTCTGTCTATCTTTATTTTTTCTCGATAACGTAAAACACTATAGATGAAGATTCGAAATTTGCTATTTAATTACGTTTCCCATGGGGTAGGTAGCAACTATGAATCTCCACTTGATATTATTTCGCTGCACACCTTCATTATCGTTTACTATTACTAGTCCTTTCATATGTGAATGTATATTTGTAATGCTTGCTATATATGCAGAAGAGGTATTTACTTTTACACTAGCTGATGCTTGCGTGGTGCGGTTTTTTAACTATCCCACGGGAACTCTTTAATTTTTCAGGATCAAAAGTATCCTATATGTTGACCAGGTATATAAGCTACCACTATACAAAATTTCATTTAAATTGGTCCAGTCGTTTCGGAGATTAGCTGGTACAAACAGAGAAACAAAAAATTAAAAAAAAATCTAAATTAGTTATATTTCACTTCTTACATCCCCCTGACTCGGTTTTTGGCATTTTTTTCGTTGTACAGAATATAGATATTTACAATTAAAATTTACATTTAGATAAAATTCCGAAACCGAAACTAAAATGATGTCAAAAGCCTTTTCTAATATTAGATACCTACTAACATTTTGTCGTAATTACAAAATTCGAAAATTAGAAATGTGCGTCAGGAAATGATCGGGTGACAAAGCACTCACTGTCGAACGATTCCAGCTGATTTCTCATGCATAAGCAATATAAAATGTATTCTGCTCCGGTGAATAATTTATTCTCGATTGTCACCCTTGTCGAGTTGAAAGCCGAACTTTGTACGGCAGGTGTTCCATCAAACAATTACATGGCCGTTCCGATGTTGCCACTCTGATTAGCTAATGTGCAATTTTTTTGTTCGGTTTTCAGGACTCTAATACCTAAAGCCAAAAAATATTTATATACATAGTTTAACTCCTATGTTTGATCCCAAGAACTAAAACTACAAGACATATAAATTTGAGCAGAGTTAGATTACTTGTGTGGTTTATACCTTTAGATACGATGATTAAAACTATAATATTTTCTTTAATATTTACAATACGTACCTACGTATTGTTGTTGTAGTAGTAGTAGTAGTAGTTGTACCTACTAATGTCTAAATAATATATAAAGCGTTTAAAAATAAAACTACTATTATATACATATTTACAGATAAATGGATTCTAGGTCACTGTTGGTGGGGAACGTTCCCGAAATACCGGCTGCATTTCCACGCTGTATGGCAATGCTAATGCGTTGACTAAAATACAGGACAACCTTTTGGTCCGGCGAGACTTCTTTCAATCGCAGTTAGATGTATCTAGAAATTACGTGTGTACACATATTAAGCGCATATACTATAATATTATAAATGCGACAGTTTGGATGGATGTTTAGTACTCAATCACTCCAGAATGGCTGAACGGATCTGGATAAAATTTGGCACAGACATAGATTATATAGTCTGAAATAGCACATAGGCTACTTTTTAACCCGGAAAAATGTACAGATCTCATGGGATAACATTAACGCAAACGACGCCGCAGGCAAAGGCTTGTAGTAAATTAGGCGGAAGTTTAACTTTTTGCATCGGCAGCAAAACTGAAAGCCGCAAAAAGATATTTGTAATCACTGACTTGTTTTATTTCGCAATTTTTTCATGAAGATATGATAAGTCGGAAAGTTGGAAGTGATTCTTTTCATCCGGCAAGTCCGCAACTCGCGGTATTAATCAAACCATAAGAAAGCTAATATTTAAAGTGACAGTGGTCCGAAGTTTGTAAACAAAAACACGCTTCGTCGCAGCCGCGCTAAAAACTTGTTCTGTTTGACAGTGATGGATGTCGACGGACGCACTAATGCTGTGTTGGCACGATCAGAGTTTGCTCGGATCGAGTGTACTCGTACGGAATTATTGTAAGAGTGAATCTGAAATGGGTCCTTTAAGTTAGTGCACGTCATTGCGCAGAACGCAATTATAAGGTTCGCAGACAGTGCTTGTAACGACCCTCCTAGGGGATCCATTACATGCTGAGAAGGGAGTGTCGCATTGTCGGTCAGCCGCTTTACGAACTCGTATGCCATCACTTTTGCACAACACAACGTACGGTATAATAATAAACATTAACATTTGACTGGACTGCGTATACTCACGGAACTAACTTCACTCAAAGTACATTTAAGTTTTGCGCGTACTGTACTTCAAAGGATTATAATACTGAAATAGCATTAAACACTCATCCGAGGTCAATAACTATCTGTTATTTTAGAAAGAATGAGAGAAAACGTTTACCTGCCAAAAGAAATATATACAAAACAAAACTGAAGAAACAAAACATTTATGAAGTTGATAAATGTGGTAGGCATTTAGTATTTTGCTGTGGCAAAAGTCATTACGTCACACCATTGACGTAGAGTGCCTACTTGCTAATCTACATTATTCCATAGAGAGCTGAATAAAAAGATACACGTAAACTTTCAACGTTAATAATGTCATCGGACCAGTTGACTCTAATTTCATCCGAGTAGACTAGTAAGATTTCGGCACAGTCCGAGTATATTGAGATCAAACGCTGTTGTCCGAATGTACCCGGATTGCAATTTTTTAGGACTCGAGTGACTCGATTATTCGGACCGAGTACACTCGGATCGTGTCAACGCGGCTTAACGTTTGCCATTTCGCTGAAGGTAAACTACGAATGCGCTACATCTATACAGGAGTATATATCTGACTGAGAAACACTCCTTTTTGTTTTTCCCCAACAATTCCTCCGGGTAATGGTTTTCCTTTTTCAAATGACCGTGTTTATTGGCGGTTCCAAAATCGGTTTGCATTTAATTTGGATAAATGTGTTCGATTTCCGATTGAGTTAAATATACGATATGTTACTTTAAAGTCTTTTTTATTACATTCTCAATACATTTGAAATACATCAAAATTTTACTTTAAAATCTTATTATTTCTATTCCGCAAGTAGTAGTGGATAATGAATGCCGCAATTATTCCCCCTTTTGAAACACCTTCATATCTGTTTGGTTGTCTGGAAGAGCGCGTTCTAAAACGATAGGTGTCCCTTTATTTCTGCCTTTATACGAAATGATTTTAAGTTATTTACTTTATTTATATGTGGTAAACAATTAAGACTTTTCTATCTATCATATCGTAGTTTTTTTTTTAATTGCCTGCAGCAGGCAAATAGGCGGACGGCCCACTTGATAGAAGGTGGTTACCGTCGCCTATAGACGTTTGAAACACCAGGGGCGTTGCCAACGCGTTGCCAGCCTCCAAGAAATGTTATAACGCCCTTCTTAAACGACTTCATGTCATAGTGTAGAGGGAAAACCTCGGCGGGAAGTTCCCTCTAGATCATTGTTGTACGCGGAATAAACGTTCTAGAGCACCGTTGTATAGTTGAGTGTGGGAGCACCAGGAAATGGGGGTGAACATGCCGTCGACGGCGAGCGGTGCGGTTATAAAAACGAGGCGTTGGCATCAGATCAAAAAGGTTCTCGGAATACTCTCCGTTGTATAGGCGGTAGAAAGGACAAAGGGTTGCAAAGTCTCTCCGAATGCTAAGCGATTCTAAACCACCTGTTAGTATGGTATCATCGACTATACGAACGACGCGACGCTGGATGGAGGCGAGAGTGTCATTCTGGTAAGCGGGTGCTCCAGCCCATAAGTGTGAGCAGTATTCCATATGCGGCCTAATTTGCGCTTTGTAAACCACAAGTCTTTGCCGAGGGGTTAAATGATGCTTAGACCGGTTTAGCACACCAAGCTTTTTGGAGGCAAGTTTAGCCTTGCCTTCCAGATGACCCCGAAACTGCACGTCGTTCGTTATATCAACGTCAAGGATCTCGATACTATTGGGATGTTCCTTGAAACTATTGCGCAGGGACAAATGGGGTCTTTTTTGCAGAGAATGCGCAGATCTGTGTCTTCCTGGGGTTAAATTGGACAAGATTTTGTAGTACCCATTCAGAGAGCCGCTTCAGGGAGTTCTCTACTTCAGACACAAATCTGACCCGACTTTCTTTCACTAGCGACCGAGGGACATTAGCCGGCTGGTATAGCGTAACCTGTACTGTCATCCGCATAGCAATGAATGTTCTCTATAGACAACAGATCATTGATATGTAGGATGAACTGTGTCGGTGACAGCATACCGCCTTGAGATAGCCAGACCCGGTTAAAGGCCCTAGAGATATCAAGACTGACTGCCAAGGCAACTCTCTTCCTCTCAGCGGCTTCTTCTCAAAGGTGGGTTAAGTATACCAAGAGATCCCCAGCGGAACGAACATGGCGGAAGCCATATTGCTAGTCGTTGAGTAGTTGGGAATATTCGAGGTAGCCCAGAGGTTGCCCGTTGATAATCTGCTCCATCACCTACAAGAGCAAGGAAGTAATCGCTATAGGTACTGACCTATAGTGATTACTATAGGCCGGTAAAAAGACTACGGAACCCTAAAAAATATTGTTACGCTATAAATTCCGTTCAATTAGCTTGAAATATAATCTAATATGCACAGATAATAGGCTCAAATTTAATCCAAGCAGTCTCGGCGCCGCCTAAATTCTGGTTCTAATTTAACTCGTGCGTTGCTAATGCTTGGCATCCTGTTTGCTTATTTGCATTCTGGAAATAACTTAGGCTTTGCACTAAGCGGACATGTGAAATGGCATTAATCTTTTATCTAAATATATTTATTATTCGCTAAGCCCCACCATTGTGGCGGTGCAGTGGTCGCAAGTCGAGCATTTACACAAACACACATTAAACGAAATTTTTATAGTAGTTACAATTACACAATCATACCTAAAAATATTTTTGTATGATCAGAATTCTGTACCTGCAAGTAAATAAACATCAGTGGTTTAATGGATTCTTGTATATATAATATTATAATTACGAAATTTTGGATGGTTGTTTGTTGCTCAATCACGACAGAATGGCAGAACGGATCTGGATGAAATTTGGCATAGAGATAGATTATTGTCTGGAATATAGCACATAGGTTAGTTTTTATACCAGAAAAATCTACGGTTCACGTGGAATAACATTAACACAAGCGAAGCCACGGACAAAAGCTGTGCGTGTTAATCGTGCTGATAGTGAAAGAAAACGTTGTTCGAAAACTAAGCAAAAACATATGGATTATCAATGTATCAGAATAGAAATCACCGTACGTTCTCCAGAATATAAAAACTCAAGTCCATCTGTTCAACGCTCATGTTTTCTATTTTTAGTATTGATGAGTATTCTAAAAATCTTCGATTACCTAAAGTTTATTTAAACTTCTTTGAACAAGATTCTGAGTAAGTAAAGTGAAGTAAAACAAATTCAGTAGTGACCTGTTTTTTCTTTGAAGAACAATTTTTGAATAAAAATAAATTGTGTATTTAGATGTAGTTAAAATATTTTCTACTTCAGTATCTGACATTAGAAATAATAAAACTACGTTTTAATGGTTTTAAGCGGTAATTTCTAAGAGTTTTATTATTCCGACATTTCGGCCACTTTTCAGTATTTTGTTTTTATTATGGCTCGCCACTTTTCAGTAGCTGTGACCATGAAAGTGAAAGATGTCGTCAAGTGTCAATGAGTTTGCTAAAGTTCTATTTAGCCTACCACCAACTTGTTAATTTTAATTATTTAGTTTTAATTTTGTTTATGGTTATTATTTACTCTATGGGAGCCTAATCTAATTTACCACCGCCTCGTAACATGTTGTGGCTTGAAGAGAAGAAGCGGCGCAAGAAACTCTTCAGCTACATGCTTAGCTCTAATAATTTTATATGATATTAAAATGGTTGAGAAGTAACAATAAAAAGAAATTGTCAATCAAGTTGGTTTGTGTTACGGCGCACGTAGAAAGAGCTCACAGTGTCTTGAGGTCTGGCAGTTGGTTTTTGCTGGGTTTGATTCTTAATCATTTTGATGATGCGATCCTAAACAGGTGGTACTTGCCAACCATCTTCTCTATTGAAATTTATATGTTTTTTTTATTTCAATAGCCTCACGCATCATCATCACCCTAGATTAAAACGATTATCTTTTGCGAGGATTTGTGGTTTATCGAATCTGATGTAGTGGTTGGCTTTATCCAGCGTGTGTTCACTGATTACAAACTTCGTAGACCTTGTGTGTTTCGTTGGCAATAGTCAGCGGTTAAGTTGGCGCTAGGCTAAATAAAACTTTAACAGTACTCATTGACACTTGATATCTTTGTCTTTCGTGATCACGGCTACTGAAAAGTGTTCGAATCGTCGGATTAATAAAAATCAAATAAATCAATACGCTCAAAGCCGTTAAAACGCAGTTTTATTTTGTATACTAGTCGCAAAAATTAAGAAAATACTAACTTTAGAAGTTCGTTAAATTGAATAAGACATTTGAACATCATTAAATAGTGTAATTGATTGCAAACATCATGTGATTCTTGGACCAGAATGTAAAGAAAACAATGTATACAGGAGCGTCAGTTGCAAGTCAGAGCAACAAGTAACTAATCAATTTTTAAAATTCCAATGCTAGTTCGAAACAAAAAATATGTAAATGAAACACTTCAAACGCAAATTTAAAAATACCAATTCGTTCAGAATACATTAAAGCTTTAACGCTTTTTAGATTTTGAAAGAATATATTCTAATGTTAAAAGTTCAGACCGGTTTTATATGTCTAGCAGTAACCGTTCAGAGTTTTGACCCCAATATATTTGTCTTTATGTATATACCCAACTAGAGTTTTTAAAATCGTAGTAGCAAACGCTGAGTAGTCAAGCATTTGTGAAATGATGTGGGTTCGAATTTGGATCGGCGAGCACGAACCACTTAGGCAGTTTCTTAAACGTAATATGTATATTAAATTATTAATACAATTACCACGTTCTAATGGTGAAATTGAGATCGACGATGTGTATAGCCAACCAATCGGTCTTGGATAAACGCGGCGGGTGTACCGTTCCTTCTCTTCAAAATATAAAGGCCTGAGTCCAGGAGTGAAAAGTTTATGGGGTGATATTTATAAGGAGTTTTTATATCGATCCCCTTTTGATTTTTTTCCTTGTATAATCCGGTGATGATTTTAAAAGGACTTGTGCATATGAGATTACCAATGTTTGGAGCCCACCAATCCGTTTTTTTTATTTTTTATTGCAGGAGTTCAGCAGACAGGCAGACGGCCCACTTGATGGAAAGTGGTTACCGTCGCCTATGGACATTTGTAACACCAAAGGTGCTACAAAAGCGCTGCTGCTCTCTTAAAGTAGAGTGAAACTCTTTTGGGTAAGAGTGTTGGATATATTGTCGTTTTCCCTAAAATAGGTATGCCCGAGCCGAGCAGTGGTACTTTTATATGTTAATATGACAAGAATTAGTGAAACGTGTAATAAGTAAAAGTTCCCGATTTCAAATGTTTCAATAATAAAGCATTTTCATTTATATATTGAACAAACCGGCACCCAGATCGCGTTTCGGCTATCAGCAGCTTACAATCTGTCAGTTATGTTATCAGAACAATCATGGAGAGTGGAGGGAAACAACCGGCTAGTTCCCCCACCCACAGTTATTACCTTGGACTGTTTACGAGAGGCTATAGAAATTTCAATTTCGTAAATTATTGTATCCGAATCAATTCGGAACGTTGATTTTTGTATATGCCTAAAATTGATTAAATGACGTATGTTTTAGAATCTTTAGATCATCGTCTTATATTTTCCGTCGTTTGTCTATATCACATACTTTTTTGCAAATACTACTACTACTACTACTGGCTTTATATGTATAATTATATAGTAATATGTGTTATAATAGGTACTGCTATACAACGTGGAATGTGAAAAATTCTAAAAAATTAAGCAAGTAAAACTTAAAAGTATTTTTAATGAAAATTGGTTTAAACAAGATATATTGAGTAGTTTTTGAGGTATAGGCTATCGACTATAGCCTATACCTCAAAAACTACTACTAAATATTATTTTGGTGTTTTTAAGCCTAATAATAAAGTCCGAACAGTGAACGTTTATCACCTCTTTGGAACCCTTTTGCTAATTTTATATGTAAAATAAACATATGCCTATTTTATAGGAGATTCGTAAATAAAACATTGCTATAGAGAAAAAAGAATAGGTAAAGTTGACTGCGTAACTGAGATTGCCTTAAGATGAACTAAATAAAAGTAAATACAAAAAGTTTTTATTTATATATTACATTTATTAATCGTAATTAAATGTACATTATATGAAACTACAATAAATATAAATTTAAAAATAAACTACAAACTATAGTATATAAAAACTAAAACTAAATAAAATAGGGAAAAATACCTAAAGATATGTTATTGGTATTATTATTATAAGAGTTTTTTGTTTGTCTATTTAAAAAACCGTTTTGATCTCAAAACCAATCTAATGGACTTTATAGAACATAAAGATTTAGAGTATCCTAAAAGCTTATTTTTAGGTTTTCATGAAAACAATGAAATATTTATAGGCTTCGGGCGTACACAAAGAAAGAAGGCTTTGCTAACTAAATAATTTTTTAAAATATATTCTTATGTTTTGAGTGTAAATTGCCTACTTGCCAATTTTATGTGATCTAAAAAGACGAATGTTTAGAGATAAGAGATGTTTTTTTAAGTTTACGTTGCCGTTTAGGCCAAAAACGCAATCCATATGAAATTGTCCGTCTGTCTAGTACATAATTATGTTACAGTACTTTTTTTCAGAAACTACTGTAAAAAAAATAACTACACCTGTATGAATGAAATTTGTCATGAACGTACTACAAATAATGTCACTACAAAATGATGTAGTGAACTGTAGTAAAAAAATAAAGAGTAAGTATTGCGGAGCTACATTATTGTTTGATACCTGAATAATTATAAGTCAGATCCCGAAAAGTTATGACGATTTTTTTTTAAATGATTTATGAAGTCATATAGGTGAGGATATTAGCTTCTATAGTCGTAACATTTGAGATTATAGAACATTTAAAAAAATTCAATGATAAGTACTTTGAGCAAGTTACGTTGCGTGATTTTTGAGATACGAGTTATTTTGATTAAAGGCTTTTTTATGGTTCCATAGCCAATAAATAAAAAGCGTTTGTTCCAATATGTTTCATGATGTTTGTGTTTTGTGTATTAAAAAATCTTTCTTTTGTTATCTTTATCAAACACTTCATTATGCGTAGACATGCGCTTAGAGATTTCTGTTTATATTCCTACACAGCTAAAAATAATATTTATACATCAGGTATTTATGTGCTCATATACATGTTTTTTTAAACAAGTAGAAATCGACAATTTGACGTACCTATTATTGTATAGCCTTAAACATTTCTATCACAGAATTATTTAAAAGAAAGCTATTCTTCACCAAAATCGAGTATTGATTGCATTAAAAATTTAAGGCAGTAAATAGCTGTGCCGCTTGTCGAATGAGTATATACTTATTACCCTCATGGAGTGTTCGTGTTACCCCGGTATTTTAAGTTAGAAAAAGATTTCTTTAAAAAAAATCCTATCTGTTTAATTACAAGCAAAGTATACATAAATTATAAACTAATAAATACAATTAAGAAAATTGAACCAAAATAAACATAATTAACTTATATTATGTATGTATAATCTCTTAAAAACATTAGTAGAAAATAAGAATCCGGCCTAGATCGCCGTCTTCAGGCATATACTATGTGTTTGGAATTTTGTATAATTATTAAGTTCTAAGGTAAGTTTATAAGTTTTCTATAATATAGAAGCCTAGTTAGTTCATTATTGGCGGGTTTCAACATCTTACTATTCATTGACTTGCCTTATCATCGGTACAAATCTGACATTACATGTATGGAGCTTAAGTCAAATTTTAATCGAAGGCAAGACAAATGAACGGTCCGTAAGACATAGAAACCGGCTATAAAACGTAATTAAGAATTTCTTGAAAGGCAGCAGCCCTACTACACCGAATCCTCGTTCGGTAATTACGCTTTAAGGCCGTTAAATGCGATTGACTTTCAGTTGACTGGTAATAGTTTTTATTTCACCAGCTCTCTAGGACATATTTTCAAATGACCGTTGTATGTTTTGGAACCATAGAATTTCATATGTAATTTTATATCTGGTTAGGAATAGAGGTGGTTTTGTATGGTATTTTTAAGCTAAAATATTTTAAGAAAATATTAAAATAACATAATACTGTTGGAATGATTAATTGATTATATAAATAGGTATTATTTAATTTATAACTAAGGCAACTAGTAAGTTCAAACGAATCCTGTTTCAATAACGTATTAAGAATTTCTTGGAACGCATCAGCCCTATACCAGTCTCGTTCGGTAATTGCGCTTTAAGGCCGTTAAATCCAATTGACTTTTAGTTGACTTGTTTTAGTTCTTATTTCACCATCCTTCTGAGATATATCTTCAAATGATCGTTTCATTTGACACGCAATTACTTCATCAATACAATGAAACGCGGTCCGATTGAGATGCCTCCTTTTTAAATTTATTTTATGGTCGTAGATAATTGAATAACGTTGATTGAAAGTAATTTTTACCGGGTAATATTGTGAGGTTGTTCCAAGTGGATTAGAATGTTTTCTTACGTTGTCGCGTCTGTAACTGATTTGTCATTTTTATTTGAATAGTGTTTCTTATAATTTTTATTTTATTTTAACACGAATAATATATATGACTAGTGCGTCTCATTCCACGTATAATAAAGGGTCCCGTAACTCATATTTTTATTGTTTCATCTGTCATTGATTATTTGTTTACGGAACTGTTAAAAAAAATATATAAACTACTCATCCCCACGTCTCAGAAACTATTCAACATATTTTGTTGAAACAAATTTTTCAAGCTTTCTTAAATTTATTTAGTTTTAGTTAAGTATTATACATTTTGTGTTTTGCCGTCGCAGTTGTGAAACCATCTAAGATCATGGTATTTACATCTAAATTCGTTTAATATAAAAATATAGTACCATTCTAGTACATTCAATGAAACTTAGTGAATGTTGTTGGTAAAGAGGATAAAATTTGGAGTAGAATTAATGTTAATTTCTAGCAATGCATCCAAGAAATTAGTTACAGTGAGGTGTTTATAAGTAGTGTAAGTAAATAAAGCTAACAATGAGGTATAAGTTCGAGGAATAAGTCATGAAGTGCTAATCTAACCATCAGGCGCTAATAATATACATATATTTTTCCTCTTTATTCAGGTATTCAGTGTACAGAAACAGTTAAGCCACTTGGAAAGTTCAAATTGGGCATAAAAGAGCATTCTATATACCTAAGTAATTCAATTCTTAATGGAACAAAAAAGAATATGATCTAAAACTTGTTTTAAACGTCACGAACTAGTTCCATTCGAATGCTAATAATATCTTGTATCGTTTATATGGTAGTCAACAAAATCTTCTTTACAGATCATAAAACACGTGAGCGTCCCTTTATCGCATTAAAAGAGAATTCAGTAGTTCCCCTCAAATATTCGATGCAATAACAGGGTAGAATCGTGGATAGTATTTTTCTGTTGTTGTTTACAAAATCACGTACGCGAAAGCAAAGCTCACAAAGTCATTTGTGTACTTCTCCGTTTCCCCTAACACTCTATACAACGTCTCACGCGACATATATTCAAATGAATGAAGAAGTGATTACTTTGATTATACTTTCCTCGTACAATAACGTACGGGAGACACCGCATTCAATGTGCTGTTACCTTGA
The DNA here is from genome assembly GCA_039645545.1 of Dendrolimus houi. Taxonomy (NCBI): domain Eukaryota; kingdom Metazoa; phylum Arthropoda; class Insecta; order Lepidoptera; family Lasiocampidae; genus Dendrolimus; species Dendrolimus houi. The sequence continues at coordinate 18,739,960 of CM077119.1, read as the reverse complement.
CAGCCATTGAAGGATTAAACTTTTGAGTACCTCATTCAACTGGGTGAATTAAAAATCATTGCACGTGTCATGTCTTTCCAAACTGTGCGGTGATGGATTATTTTTTTTATTATCAAATTAGAATTGAAAATTAAAATGTAATAAACAAATTACTTTTATCACAAAATTTGTGAGCTGATTTTTATATGGTACCTTGGTATTATAATAGGTTGGGGAAAAAGTCTTTTCGCATATAGTATGTATGAACTTGTAATAAGATCTCTTTGGCTATACCATTTGTATCTGGCTGGTTTTGGTATCATTAAAAAGTTTTAATTTTAAAGAAGACAATTCCAAATTCGAATTAGGAAAATGAGTGATTTTCATTTGTTTTTCTTATTGTTAAAATGAGTGAATCTAATGAAGAAATTCGATACATTTTAAAATTTTACTACAAAAAAGGTAAAAATATAACACAAGCCGCGAAAAAAAAATTGTGATGTTTATGGACCTAATGCAGTATCTGTGAGAGTAACGCAAATTTGGTTTAAGCGTTTTCAATCCGGAAATTTTGATATCAAAGATGTACGTCGCTCTGGTCGCCCTGTAACGGACAAAATTGATGCCATTTTTGAAAAAGTGGAGCAAGATCGGCATATTAGTAGTTACGATGTAGCTGGAGAACTGGGAATTGACTACAAAACGCTTTTGGCGCATTTGAAAAAAGGCTGGGTACACAAAAAAGCTCGATATTTGGGTGCTTCATGAGCTCACTGAAAGAAACCTAATGAACCGTGTACTCATTTGTGATTCTTTATTACGACATAATGAAACCGAACCATTTTTGAAGAAGCTGATAATTGGTCATGAAAAGTGGATCACGTACGACAAGAACGTGCGAAAAAGATCGTGGTCAAAGGCCGGTCAGGCTTCACAGACTATGGCGAAGCCCGGGTTAACTCGCAACAAGGTGATGCCGTGTGTATGGTGGGATTGGAAGGGCATTATTCATTATGAGCTGTTACCGCCAGATAGGACCATCGATTCTGAACTGTACTGCGAACAACTGATGAGATTAAATCAAAAAGTTGAGAGAAAGCGGCCGGTATTAATCAACAGAAGGGGTGTGGTTTTTCACCATGATAACGCTAGACCTCACACATCTTTAGCCACTCAGCAAAAATTACGAGAGTTTGGCTGGGAGGTGTTAATGCATCCACCGTATAGTCCTGACCTTGCAACTTCAGATTATCACTCTGCAGAATTCCTTAGGCAGTGTCAGGTTAACATCAAGAGAGGACTGCCAAAACCACTTGTCGCAGTTTTTTTTATCAGAAGCCCCATAATTTTTATAGCAATGGGATCACGTCCCTACCTACAAGATGGCAAAAAGTTATCCCACAAAATGGCACCTACATACTTTAGTCAAATGTAAATAAACTTTATAAAAAAACCTTTTGAATTTTTATATATAATGCGAAGAAACTTTTTCCCCAACCTAATATTTTACTATTTATTCTTTTACCTTAGCATTAGTAGAAAAATTACACTACTTACTTGGAGTTTATGTTAAATTTTAACCATTAGTAAAGTAATTGAATGCAGAATAAGATAAAGAAACCTGTGCAATACGTGATATTGCTATATTATGTGGAAACAATAAAAATAAAAGACATAAAACAATTATAAAGTTCCTTTATTTTCATGCTAACTTTCCAAATAATCTATGGAGATACTATAATTTTTACTTATGACAGTATCAAATATAAATCGTCTTATCAAATACACGACGTATTAAAGCAATTGAATATAAAAACAACTAAAAATCCTCTTTCGTACTACGTGTTAAACCACTTAAAACATAAAGCCTTTGAAAGATCAGAATATTCCTCACAATGAATTATTTCGGAGCATTAGCAAGATTTGAGACCGACAGCTAAGCATCAGACATAATTTATATCATGATGGCTGAAATGGAACAAATCCTTTTTCCAACCGTCTACAAAGTTTTATAGAAAGTATGAATGTATAGCAAGCGATAGACAGCGTTCCAAAGAAGGAAACCAAAAAGAAAGAGGGGATTTATTATATTAATTCCTCATTCGTGAATGTTTTTCTTAAACGTGCCTTTCCTTTTTCATCCATTATGTATTCGGGCACGATTCCAGAATTTTAAGTTAGTCCATTTATTAATGGAAGTTTATAATCCAAAGGAAATTATAGATATAGACTATAATTTACAATGGTAGCAGTTGCGTTTTCTGGATCCTATGCTATTTCTACATTTTTCAGTTAGGTACGAGAATTAAGCACAGATATTCTTCTATGCCTTTTGAGTATAAGGTTTTTGAAAATGTAATTTAGAAACTATAGTATTTAACAATCTGAATCTATATCGATGAAGAATTTTGCGAATTCTTCATGAAGTAGGTTTTTGGCTCAAGTTTCACTTATTCTAGGGCTTGTTCGTCACTTTTTATATGGATTCAATCTCTATTTATACATAGATTTTAATAATACCCTTATATTGAAATATCTGAATCATCTTTGGAGTGCATATTGTTCTATAATAACGTCAGGAAAATAGTCATTTATATATATATATATATCTTTATACCCACAGGCAAAATGTTGATCAAACATCTATAATTAAAGACGTTCTCTTGAGTATTGTTCTCATAGAAAATTTCAGGAACAAAAGTATTGAAATGTGGGACGAAGTACGAAGAATTCATTACGATCCTACGCAAATAAGACTTTTGTATTGATTTACGAAGTTCAAGTAGGTGTATCTTATATTATTCTTTTCATTCCGCGAATCCTGCCATTACCTTATGAATAGGCGTCCCCCAGAAATCGTTCAGGAAAATATTTGATATTGGAGTTTGTGGTCTCAAGTCTCTGTTCTCTTTTATGGCACTTATGTCGTCGAAGACGAAACCGCAGTAGAGGCAGTTGTGGTATACGAGAATGCAAGTGAGTACAAGAATGGCACCGAGCCCTCGTCTTGGGGCTTCAGGAATTTCTTCAGGCACTTGGTTCTGGCCGGTGAGACGCCTTCTGCTGCGGCCGGTCCTCGTTCGAACCGCCGAAACCACCCCCCCAAACCTACAGACGCCACTTACACGGTCCATCGTCATTCACAAAACCACCTCGAGTCAACACGAAACACTAAGTTCTTGCTTAATCATAGTTTATAGGTAAGCAAAATTTTAATATTTTAGTATCTAGAACAAAACAAAATCACGAATGTAATCGGGACCATAAATTTTGCTACACACAAAATCAGAAGCGTTTAAACCGCTAAATACTAAAGAACCTACTAGGTAACGGTAGTTAAGTACAGTTGGTATTAATGTTTATATTATTACAAAGCACATGTCACTATTTTTTTTCGAAATCATTTCATTTGACATTTATGTGATAGTATTGATACAACACGCACAGACACACCCGGCTGTTGAGTCGGTTTGCCGACGACTGCCGATGTTCAACGAGCGAATGCCGCGTCAAGTCACGTGACCAGTCGTTTTACTGCGGGTCGTTCCGGGATAGCGCATGCGTTTAGCACCCGCTTGTGTGATGACGGCTCGCGGTCAGTGGCGGTAAAATATTTTATCTCACGCTGGTTTTAAAAAATATGCAAGGTAAAAACTGTTAGAATATTTTTAGAGATCCTTTTGATTGTTCTCAAACAATCTAATAAAAAATGTTGAACTTTGAGACATATTCATGAAATACAAATAGGATATATTATGGTCGACATTTTGATGACAAATTTATACGATTACTGATGATAAAACAATATTGAAATGACAAATTATTATTGGAGCAGTGGCATAGGTATTATCACAATTTGATTACCCCAGTCCCCATGTGTTACGGGCGCATGCCCGGCTCGGAGGTTAGTTACAGGGTGGAAGTGCGGTGAGCGGGGTAAATGTTGATGACGACATTTGCTCGGATTCCGGGGAGACTCAGATGAGAGCGCATTACCATTGAAACATTCTGGATATGGAAACCATCGTAGCGTATTTTTACAGACAACATTTAACATTTAACAATTTAGGTTAAAAATTAAACCCTATCATTCTAAGACACTATGGGGGTCTGGAGATTTGATAGAAAGATATATTATACATGCCGCTCTACAATATTATAGTGAAACTGAAAAAAAATTCTGCTTCAATAATTAAAGCGAATTAAAGATTACATGATGTAACTATTATACGAGTCAACGATTTTTATTTTTCCAAATACTAGACATTTGGCGAATGAGTCAGTTGTCGAAAAACATGACGATTTTAATAAATTACTTTTCTAGGTGGAGAGACATTCACTTCCAAAGTCGTAAAAACTTTATGCATGTCTCTAAATTTTGTACTGTTTGGTGGGTATAAAAAGCTTAAAAATATTTTTAACGAAAATTGATTTTAACAAGTTCCGTTTAGCGTGTATTCAGATTTAATTTTAAAATAAATAAAAATACTATTTCAACATATTTGTTCAAAAAATGATTTTAAGAAGCCTGTATACATTGTTCGAGAGTTAAAAATTACGCACCACTCAATGGAACGTGCGATGAAGTAGGTACTGTCACCATTGAGTTATATGTGCGTAGTACATTTACCTCAATGAGTGTCACCTAAGTACCTATTTACCGCATATTCCCTCGTACGGTACGTAATTTTTAACTTTCGAACAACGTATCCAGGCTTCGTAAATGCATTATTTGAGCAAGTGTGTTGAAAATAACTAGTTTGGTACCGGAGTTAAATAACGAAAATAGAGAATATTTATCACCTCTACAGAACCCTTTAATTGTATTGTGCTTGAATTGATTTCTTAATTATTTTCAGCTTAACAAAATGTGGACACGTAACAACTATAGGTAGTTTTAAACCCGGTGTCATTTATGTAAATTTCTTGGATACCGCATTTTTTGGGGTCAGCCAAAGAACTATTCACCTACCTAATAATTTGTCTTAAGTTGAGGTTATATGAGATTATATATTACAGGTATGATGTATGGTTAAACGAGCAAGGTTTTTTAAAGTAAACAGTAACAAAGTACATGTTTAACTATTTTGCTATAGCCGTAGCTCCATAGCTCGAGAAGGCGAAAGAAAAGACAGAAAGCTGATAGGAATAAATTGATAAATTTCATATCAATATTTATTACTTTGTATAAAAATGAAATTAGATTAATCTAAAACCTTTCCCATATAATACTAGATTTAAAATGTATAAATAAAATAAAAATAATATCAATAAAAATATCAAAAACTTGAAAATTTGTCATTGACTAAATCTGCAATCTATGTAAAGTATGTCAAAAAAAGAATAAGAACTTACTTTTGCAAACGAAGTAAGGATTTTGCATCTATTGCAACTTTAACGTAAGTCCTTTCTGAGAGTTCAACCAGTTCATCTCATCCAAAGTTTGATGTTGGATTGTTTGGATTCATTTCTTTCGCTCTAACTGCTTTCGAATGATAAGAGGTTTTCGATGTAGCGCACTTCGTTACGAGTTTTAAAAGTGAAGTTTATTACTTCGCTTCAACTTTGGAAAACGTGCATGATTACAGCAAAAATACGAACCGAGTGATTTACGAGAAGTTTTGTTTATTTACTAACGGTCTTATTCATATTGAGTTAGAGTAAGTTTGTAGGCTTCTTTAGGAACCTTAAAAGCCTTAAAGCCTTTTTTTGATGACGCAGGGGAATGTCTTTTCTTGGGACACCGTCCTCGGGCCTGGGGGGAAGGGGGAAGGCTCACCGAGGGATGTGTGGGACTCTTGATCGGCCGTATGCCCTGCCCGCCCCCATGAACTCCGAGCGGAGGAACCTTAAATATGCCTACAAATTTACTTCAACTCAATATGGATAAGATCGTAAGAGTCTATTTGTATATTATATAACATGAGCTGAGCTCCATTATGCAAATAGAAATATAGGTATATAGAAAGGAATTCTAAAATAAACTAGTAATGTTTAAATGTAGTTTTCGATGTGGTGGAGCCATGCTGAAATTATTATCTTGTTTAAAAACTGTTAGGGTCAGCTCGACCGGTGTGACACCACACTCTCACAGAATATCGGCAACAAATTAGTTAGCAGACAAGTTAGCCTTGTGCTAATCGAATACAATTTCCAGCGGCCGGGCGGCCTGTCGTAAGAGACAAGAAAACAACCCGCAGCCAGGTGGCAGGGTATTTACCCGTCTCGATGGCTGACCAGACCTGGTCTAGAGTGTGCCGCCATAACAACCTTGACTTCTGCCATTAGCGGGCAGGTTCCAGTCTCCCTTTAGAGAGCGGCAGCACATTGGTAGCACCTTTGGTGTTACAAATGTCTATAGGCGATGGTAACCGCTATCCATCAGGTGGGTCGTCTGCTTGTCTGCTGAACTCATATAATAAAAAAATCATGTCTCGCACAGTGAGTGTGAGTTCCAGTGGCCCACTACCTCCTATCCCATCCCCTCTAAATTATCATCTCAATCTAAGGCACCAATGTGCATACTGACATTAACAAAGTCATTCAAAGCCTGATTTTAGTGTATATCTATCACAAATGTACTTCTGTATTAATATTATAAAGAGGTAAAATTTGTGAGTTTGTTTGTAGAAAGTAATCTCTTGAACTTGTTTTGATAATATATTAAATTTAAAGTCTGTTTCGATTTCAGTAAGTATATTTTATGATTTCACAGCTTTTTATGTATTTAGATTTATAGATAATATTTAGGTTATCTATGTTAGACGTATGTAAGGCGAGTGACATATGTGATTTTTAATAATATAATGTTATGATGTAATGAGGTTTTATGAAATGAAGTAGTTGCATTAATCGCAAACAGAACTACTGAACCGATTTTGAAAATTCTTTCATCAGTAGAAAGCTACATTATTCCTGAGAGACATAGGCTATATTGGATTGTTATTAATAATATTTTTTAATTTTTAATGTGAAACATAATTTCGTGAAAAACGGCCTGATGGGTTGACTTATCGGCGTGCGCCGACTAAACAATAAATAAGTTCCAGGGTCGAACATTGTCGGTGGGCATTGACTTGAGAAAGTAGGGCTTTCCCATGAGTAATTAGATGTTAGCTTATTTCGAGTAGCGCCCAGCGAAGTGGGCACGAGAATGAGTGTCGTATTCTCGAGTAACTCCCAGCGAAGTAGGCACGGGAAGAACTGTCTTATTTTCGAATAGCGCCCAGCAAAGTGGCCACGGGTAAGCTAAGAGATATATTAGGTTGGAGAAAAAGTTTCTTCGCATTTTCGCGTTTTTTTATAAAATTTATTTACAATTGACTAAAGTATGTAGGTGCCATTGTGTTGGATAACTTTTTGCCATCTTGTAGGTAGGGACGTGATCCCATTGGTATAAAAAAATTTGGGCTTCTGATCAAAAAACTGCGAAAAGTGGTTTTGGCAGTCCTCTCGTGATGTTAACCTGACACTGCCTAAGGAATTCTGCAGAGACCAAAAGAGGTGAAAATCTGAAGGTGCAAGGTCAGGACTATACGGCCGATGCATTAACACCTTCCAACCAAACTCTTGTAATTTTTGCTGAGTGGCTAAAGATGTGTGAGGTCTAGCGTTATCATGGTGAAAAACCACACCCCTTCTGTTGATTAATTCCGGCCGCTTTCTCTCAACTTTTTGCTTTAATCTCATCAGTTGTTCGCAGTAAAGTTCAGAATCGATGGTCCTGCCTGGTGGTAACAGCTCATAATGAATAATGCCCTTCCAATCCCACCATATACACAGCATCACCTTGTTGTGAGTTAACCCAGGTTTCGCCACAGTCTGTGAAGCCTGACCGGCCTTTGACCATGATCTTTTTCGCACGTTCTTGTCGTACGTGATCCACTTTGCATCACCAATTATCAGCTTCTTCAAAAACGGTTCGGTTTCATTACGTCGTAATAAAGAATCACAAATGAGTACACGGTTCATTAGGTTTCTTTCAGTGAGGTCATAAGGCACCCAAATATCGAGCTTTATTGTGTACCCAGCTTTTTTCAAATGCACCAAAACCGTTTTGTGGTCAATTCCCAGTTCTCTAGCTACATCGTAACTACTAATATGCCGATCTTGCTCCACTTTTTTTAAAATGGCATCAATTTTGTCCGTAACAGGGCGACCAGAGCGACGTGCATCTTTGATATCAAAATTTCCGGATTGAAAACGCTTAAACCAAATTTGCGCTACTCTCACAGATACTGCATTAGGTCCATAAGCATCACAAACTTTTTTCGCGGCTTGTGTTACATTTTTACCTTTTTTGTAGTAAAATTTTAAAATGTATCAAATTTCTTCATTAGATTCACTCATTTTAACAATAAGAAAAACAAATGAAAATCACACATTTTCCTAATTTGAATTTGGAATTGTCTTCTTTAAAATTAAAACTTTTTAATGATACCAAAACAAGCCAGATACAAATGGTATAGCCAAAGAGATCTTATTACAAGTTCATACATACTATATGCGAGAAGACTTTTTCCCCAACCTATTATTTATAAAGTTAATATTCTTCCTCGTAATCTTTAATCTTATTATTCTAACCTTGTCAAACAGAATAATGAGAAAAGTAACGACAGCTTAAATTACAAATTTTATCTTAATTAAAATTAATTGTCAGTTTTTTTATGATTGATTAAGGAATGTAAGGTGCGAAAAAGTATAGATGAGTTCATTTAAGCAATTATTGGATTTTTGACAGTTTTATCTAAACTTAGTGTGATTTAGGTGCCCCGTAGTACACGACATTTTACATCGATAGAGGTACTGTCACTCTAAAACTTTAGTATATACTAAAGTTTTATAGTCAGTTTTATCCCTTGTTATAAAACTTTATATATATATTTATATTGCTTAGATGAGCATACCACTCTGGATGGATGAGTAATTAAACGTCTATTTTTGTATTTAATTATAATGTTCTTTAAAATGAGATTGTTGCAAATGATATTGTGTATAACTGACATTACCATACTACAACTGTACGGTAATGTCAGTTTTTCATTACAAAATAGGATCTGCCCGCCACTTCGTCCGTGCTTGATTTGAAATTCCAGGGGGATTCCCGGAACATGAACAAGTTCCGGGACACAGTATTTAAAAAATAATGTAAGCTATTGCCTTAGTGTAACCTGTATCAAAATAAGCTAATGTTTATGCACCCGAACAACTACAAACCGCTCCCGGGGAAATTCCCGGAATAGAAAATGTCACACATTTTATTACATAAAATTTGCTATCGATCAGTGAAACAATCACATTGGAATTTGATTTTATTAATCTGGCCAGTTTCAATCATTCCCAGAAAAATTCCCGCTCTTTGCGGAACGCGCCAAATCTAAAAAATGCATCGTTTATAATCTGTTTATAGTCTATTCCAGTTGTTTTTTTTTAATACTTTCAATGTCCAGGCAATGCATATATTACACATGTTTTCAAAGTCAAAGAAGATGTTTAATCTATATTATATGATATATATCTACTTTCCACATTTTATAAAGTGTAAGAAATGATAAATCATAGACAAAATTAAAGATTTTCACAGTTTTACAAATTTTGAAGTTTTCTATTTCTATGCAAATTCGTTACAAATTTTTTTACAATTAGGATTTGAACTTATGGATTCCATTTTAATATATTTTGCTTTCAAATCCGACGGGTTTGTTTGACGTATTACACGGGTGATAAATACACCGCCCTGGGGGCAGCTTGGAGCTCAGCGGCTCTGGACCCTGTATCATTGATACGGTTGGTACAAGCTGAGCTTTTATGTCTATTTTATATTACTTGTATAGAATTCAAATTCTAACAAATAAATGGAAAGTAAGATATAGAAACTGTGCAACAGCGGTAGTTACGCTCCTAATGGTATTGTTAATAGTTTCACTTCTAAAGCTTCATTGTACTGTTCGTTAATACGCAAACTGTGGACTTAGGGACGTTGGTAATATCGAATTTCGTTATATTTATTAAAGAAAACTCCAATTTAAATTAATAAATCACCCGAATATAATTTTCTCCAATTGACATTACACTGTTCACAATGTTCTTCTATGTTAATTCAAACGACAATAAAATCCTGCAGAGTTTGTACACAAACAAAAAAGTAATATATCACGAATACCCGTGTTTATGAAATCAGAATGCAACATCGAAGTTTTAATTGAAAATGAATTTGTGGCTACGTAATTTTATTGGCAACGCAATGTGGGACGCCATTGTGCGCCGGAAACATAATATTTATTCAGTAAAAAGGCTATATGAGCGGAACAATAATTTATACTGTCCTTTATTGATTTTAAATATGTTTTAATTAAACGCTTCAATAAACGGGTATGCGGTAGGGCTCAACGGATTCTGGGTTGTGCTGCTAAATTACTGAACGCCATTATGAATTGACCCTGCACTTGTCTTGATATTTATAAGAAAGTTAAATTATTATATTGCAAAACAAACAGTTTAAAAATGGTTGCGCTGCGACCATACCATTTGAGTTTTAAAATCAAATCCATTTATGTATAATATTATAAAATTCAAAACATGCCGTTTCTGTACATTGAAGCTATTTAAAAAAAACAACTGCAATGGACTATATAAATGACGGAGAACAAGATGCATTTTTTAGATATCTTGTCGGTTAGTCAGTTTGTCTGTGTGTTCGGGATTCACGTAAAAACTACTAGGCCGGGTGTATAAAAATTAGCGTATTCCCGACACAATTTTCACTAAAACGATAGCTTATATGCTTTTTTAAATGCTGTGGTACTTTGTATCCTGGGAATCCCGCGGGAATTTCAAGTCAAGCGTGGACGAAATCGCGGGCATATCCTAGTAGAATAATAAAATCGTTCATATGGGTGGGTTCCAAGATAGAAGTTTGAAGTTACGTAGAGTTCCGGTGGCCCATTTCCTCCTCTATTCCATTTCTCCTATCTGATCCCTCAGTCTCATCGCCTTTAACCTATGCCTCTCATCCCACCTATCCTATCCTATCCAATAACGGAAAGACTGAGAACGAATTGGCTTCGTGCCTATTATTGCAAACGTTGCAGTCGACAATAACCACTTTCCATGAGCTGGGGCGGCTGCCTATATGTCAACTTCGCAATAAAATAAAGTAAGTAAAAATGGAAACTGGTCTGATTGTGCAAGTAAATATATAGCCCCATACTTTCTTTATGCGTTCTGGATATTACTCACATCTATGGAAACTTTGATTATACAGTTTTCCACAACTAATATTTCCACCTGATGTACCTGCGCAGTAGATCAATTTTAACAACGCACGAGAGTGTACCACTATCCACTCGTGTAAGTGGATAAAGCTAAGAATGTATAGCAAGTAACGTGTGTCCAACTATACGGGTTTGGAACCTCATACAACGTCGATACGGCCCATGGTTGCTGAGAGCTCATTTGTTTGTTCAAATAATAAGGTGTTATAGAAAACCATTAAACACTCGATTTATCAGTGATTATAATCTATTTTAACTTTTTGTTACATGGAATTTTTATGTTACAATCTGAATAAATATTGCGACACTCGTTGGCAGTTGTCAAATCTGTCACTTGACTTCTGGTGTTGCCCAAAATGGCGAATGTTATCAATACCAAAAATTAATAGTTGCGTTCAAAGAACGCCACACGTGAATGACACGCACTTGTCCTATTATTTCAATTATTTTAACAATTCGCAACGGACTGTAGGCCTTTTATGGTTACGGTGAGACTTATTCAATCGTGTTAATTATTTTCCTAAAGAATTCTAAAGGAAGCCAAAGGACCTTTGCGAGTTTTAGAAAAGCTTTTGTCGAGTTGTTTTCGGCGAAATGAAAATGTTGAAGAACTTCTTTTGTATCTTAAAATAGCGAACTGTAAGTAAGGAGTCGAGCAAAATGAAAACCGTTTGAAAAAAAAAATGTATAACAGAGTATTGAGTAATACTCGATGTATTCATATGCAAATGGTACGAATATAAACAGCTACTGGTGAAAGTTTCATAACTTTAAACATTCAGGGAGTAATATAGATACATCATAGGTAAGAAAAATGTATAGTTTCTGTAATAGAGCTTTTGTTGTTACCTGCACCGGGCAAACAGACATACGGCCAACCTAACAGAAAGTGAGACCTGTCTGACCCTCTATGCTATTCCGTTTACCCCATGCCTCCGAGCCCATACCCTCCAGTGAGTGGACTTTATACAACTCGATTCCCTATAGCGTACCTTTAAGAAACTAGCGAAGCGACCAAAAATTAAAACTAGCAACCAAAAGGTCGAAAGCGCCATGAATTTATTGGCGTTTACGTTTTTTACCCGTGCAAATATTATTACTGTATTACTATCTCTTACGCTCGGCGGCTTTCCTCACGTATTGGATGAAATCGCAACTCATAAACCGATTGGGCACCAGCTTCTGTTTCAAAATATGCACTGAGATTGCAAAATTAAAAATACAAATTGTAACAAGAAACTATATCGCGACTTTTTATTCAGCTCATATTTTATTTCAATTTACTGACTACTTGCTTTTTTATATGCTGATAGTGGAGCCTTAATTTTCGCAATAGCGGTGTAGTCAGTGCTGCATCATATTGTTACGACCTACACGCCGACAAAACTAGATTCACACCCGTATACTATAAAAGCACACTTTATTACCTTTCCGCATTTGGACTTCTTTTGTTTACTTTGTGTTTAACATTTGTAATATGAAAACAGCCCATCGTGTATTGTAATCTTTTATGGCAGTCATTAGCCAGGTGTGTCAAACTGATTCTAAGAAATTTGGTCCACGCGGTCGGGCAGCCATATTGTATCGGTGCAGTATAAAGCAATGGCCTAATGGAGAGATCGGCAGTTTAGCGATAGCCATAAGCGAAACAAGACGTTAGTGACGGATTTTGCGGGTGTGATTGAATCGTGCATTACGTTTGAACTGGTCGTGTACAGTTATACTTGTACCTACCTGTGTTATACGTGTTTGTAAAGTTTTAATAAATAGATTCTATAAATAATTCCAACGGCATTTTAATTCGACTCCTGGAACTCGTAACAATATGGTATGTTTTTTCAATCGGCATACCTTAGCCGAATTTCCATCCCGCGGCACTGATACCTTCTATTTGATCCTATAGGCTTTAACCCCTTTTTTTGTTAGCGCTGGGTGGAGGCATTTGCACATATCCTCGGGCCCCGGGGAGGCCACCAAGGGTTATGTGGGACTCCCAGCTGCCGGTGTTGCAGATAAGATTCACATTAGAGCCTGCAAACACCGACCGCCAGACTAACAAATAAACCTTCCACCGTCCCTCCGCACCTTTGATTACGTATATCTGCCTGTCTGCCAGCTTCGTAATTAAAAAATCAAGTGTGTATGCAGTTCACACGCAGTAGAAATGAAACGTCAGAGCGAACATAATGATATCTACAACACTTAGTAGACAAGTGTGAACTGTACACACATATTTTCGCATTTCTATTCTATTATAAACGTCTTTATTCTTAGCTATTTTGATTCTGATTTGGAATAAATCAATCTAAATTAAACTTTAAATCACTGGCATAAAGTTCAAAATGCAATGCACTGTTATAAGTCAACAGATGTTGGCACGTTAAAAGAATATCTGCCTTAAGTATATACAGATAAAGCTAAAATTGATTTAAAACCTGTAAGTTTTATATAAAGTGAAATTTAATACTAACGGGTAAAGAGAAATGTATTTTATTTCGAAATAAATAAGGTTGAATTTTATGTTTTTACTGTCACTTTTTCGTTTCATCGAGTTTCAAATCACAATGATTGTAAAGAAGTTTCACTTTAAAAGTGGTTCTTGCCGACTGTGGATGTTTGTAACGCCAAGAGTGATGCTAACGCGTTGCCAGTCTTTGGATGGAATAGAGGGTAGGAGCAAGTGGGTCACTGGAACTCTCACTCATCATACACAAACACGTTTATCTAAAGATATTCTGTGAGAGCGTGGTATCACACCGAGTGAGCTGTAACCAAGATCACGTCTGTAGCATAGCTTTACCACGTCTGCCATCGGTTTAAGCAACTGTTAAATACTGCGTAACATTATGTACTTTGGTACCTTGGACGCATTTTAATAAATATTATAAAAGCAAAATAGAGGGAGTATTATATAAACAAGGTAAAACAAATACTTGCGAAAATAGGATGGACTTTGGACTTAATTATTGGCTCGAAAGAGACGACATGCACTGCATATGGAATTTTGGTTGTGGCACTCTTGGAAACGGTAGCAGATTTAAACTATTTGTATTATATGATTATTTTGAAAAGTTAAAGTGAAGACTTATTCAATTTAAAGCTTAAATATACTTGTTGAAGTGTTATAAGCATGATAAGCTATAGTATTTTTGGTATTAACTGTAGAAAACATGGTGAACTGTAGCATTTTCCGTCTTTATGTCGAGTTTACACTCGTATCTTCTTTATATAAATCGTCCTCTACGCTTTTAAATATTTTTCAGCACATTTGCTCCTAAAAATGCATTTACGAAGCCTTGTACATGTACGTACCTATGTTTTACTATACATTGTTCGAAATTTAATAATTACGCACCACACAATGGAACATGTGGTAAATAGATACTCTCATCTAAGCATCTAATTTACCGCGCACCATGCAATAAAATCGATACTTGGGTGAAAAAAATATACAAGAATTACACCAAGGAGTTTCACATTACGAAAAAAATTAAGCCGAATATTCTTCATTATATCTCATTGTTTTGGCCTCTAAAATGTGTTTCATTCTTGTTTTTTTTGTACTTTGTTGTTTTTGCAAGGCTTAATAAAGATACTTTGTTTTTGAAAAAAATCGAACCTCTTCGGAAGTGTTTTTGATCAATACATTTGTATCAATTTAATATTATAGAGAAAATGAGACGAAAGATGTAGTTCTAATTTTTACCACGCGTACGTGGTGCCATTTGCAAATGCGCGCCATTTTTATACTAGAACGTTCAAAGATTGTTGTAACTTTCCGACTGATATTTATGTTTGTTTCATTACCTGTTGTACTTTTTCTCGCAAATCTGTTGAAGAAGGTTATATGACACATGTGTGGTTGTTGGTTTTTACAAACTCGTGACTATAGTCTACTTATTTGTAGAACCCAACTACCGCACTAGTATCATAAATAAAAATTGTGTGTCACTAGTATTAGTTCCATCTATTGCCTGCACAGGCAATAACTCGTAAATAACAATATGCTGTGGGCGGCATTGTTGGAGCGTGTATGCGGTGAAATCTACTGTATTTTTTTAACTTAAATATTTGCTTAGCCTCGGCGAGCCATCATAGCTAATGCATGCGCAATATAAAATATGTATTTTTATAATCTATCTATACTATAATAAATCTGAAAATGTTTCGAGTTTGTACAATGCGCTTAAAAATGTGAAAAAATCAGGGCGGCTAATTTGGACCAGGAGATCCTAAAATTAAAATTTTTAGAATTTGTCTAGTCTGTCTGTTTGTTTGTTCGAGCATCACGTGAATACTGCTGAACGTATTTATCCCGACAAATTATGTCGTCTGCATATAATAAAGGGATAAGCAAAATAGATGGCACTGCAATCGCGTTTTTCAATTCGCTAACAAATACCTACGTTGTCATAAACAACATCTCATTCATTATATTACTTCAAATCAGGTTGGCTGCTACTCGCCTCTATGTTTCGCTGCGCAGTTACAATAGACTATATGGACTTAGTTTCTTTATTATTGTAGTGAAGTTAGTAATAAGAAACAGTAAAATTTTAGGTCTAAAAAATACAGAATGTATTCTACTTTAACTAAATATGTTATTTAGAATAATAATAACCCATCAGAAATCATTATTCATATTTCATAAGTTTTTTTTAGTTTAACATCCATAGTAGTATAGTATTTAGTTCTTTTACCTGTTATTTGTCCCAAGTACTCCTGATTATCTTAAACAACGTTTTGAATTTCTTTCGTGCTCTCATAATTTACGCTCTTCTACTAAACTTAAATTTAACACTCCGGCGCATAACTCAACTTTTAACAACAATTCTTTTGCTGTTAAGGCTATACAGCTTTGGAACACGCTTCCTGTTACTACCAGTGAAGCAAAATCGCTAGCGATATTTAAAACCATGATCAAAATATACTACTTGTCGTTGGAATATGATATTTAAATTCATTTATAAACATTTATATATTCTGTAGATATGTATTTGTATGGTATGTATATTAAGTATATATCTATGTAATATATAAAATACCGACATATATATTTCATTTATGTATTTATTATTTAAATGTAAGTAGTTCGTATTATATGTTACGTATACCACCATTGCCATTATCATCTCAATTCATTCCTGGGGTTATCTGGAAGAGATCGCTTTTTAGCGATAAGACCGCGTTTTGTACATTACTAGTTATAATTTTAGTCTTTAAGTTTATGTTTGTATTGGTGTATAATAAAGGGTTATCTATCTATCTATCTATCTGTTTATCTCTGGGGTTTGTTTATATAAATACTATGGTTGACAGCGTCTGTTGCATTTAACAATTTGAAATCACGATAATAAAAAGTATAATTTTAGTTTAGTATTAATGTTTTTAGGTGTAATACTGTTCCGAAATTCAAGAGGTAAATCATTTAGCACTTAAGTAAGCGCGCGCGTGTGTGTTGTTAGCTTGTAAATTTTTGTTAAAAAATACTCTTTGAGTAACATTCCTTGAATCTGCTTTTCTACGGGTATTATCTTATAGTACGTAAATACCAATTAAATCGTAAGACTTGCATGCGCATTCACTTCTTTATTGTCAACTAGGTGACCAGTGCCCGCTTCGCCGGGCATCAGAAAAAAAATAAAAAATACTTGTTATTAATTACAATTAAATATACCCTATACTCACTCAGTCACTCAGGAATAATGTAGCTTTCCACTGGTGAAAGAATTTTCAAAATCGGTTTAGTAGATCCAGAGATTACCCCCTACAACGTCACAAACTCACAAACTTTACCTCTTTATTGTTTATTGAGTTTAATTACCTACTAAACGAATTCAAAATATTTCCCCTCCCATACCCCAGTGACGCCTACATCGCATAAGCCTATCTAGCCGATTAGGGTGCGCGGCGATCACGCAACTTTTTTCTAATACTTACATTTTTAAATTCGTGATATCCTTCGAATGGAATGTCCGAATTGAATAATTCAAAAAGTTATATAAAGGTATTGAAGCAGTCTTGAATATGATAATTTATTTTGATAAGGATGAATACCAAGATACAAATAAAGCGCCTTTACTAGCGGCGGCGTTTTAATTAATTTTTTAAAAATAAAAGAACACTTATTGTGGCATAACTATAATAGTTAGACATATGCTGTCGCGACACTTTTTGTAAATAATGATCTGTTCTGCAAAGTCGTAGTACATTATTTTATTCTGTCATCAATAGTTTTCGCAGCGCACGCGATTTTAGGTAATTTTTTTACACCTTGTGTTACACTATTGGAGTTTTAGTAAGGATCCCTAATTTTTTTGAAAATATAATATAGCCTATATCAACCGGGGATAGTGTAGCTTGCCAACAGTATGCCAGTTCCTGATCAGCTTCCTTGCGTAGCGGTCACGAATGCGCTCCTCACATCTATCTAATACAATTTTTTGCGCTTTTCTACCTGGAAAAGCGATAAATTGTTAGTTCTGTGTACAGGTGATAGTGTACTAGTGTTTGTTCGTTTGGATTGTGCGGAAAGCAGTTTTGGCCGGTGAGTCCCATTTCTCTTTCCGCTTGCTAGTGTCGTGCGCAAAATCGTTTGCGCGCTTTTGTAACGGTTTTTTGTGTGTGTTGTGTTTTCGCGCGCCTTTCTGGTCTCCTTTTGGGTAAGGGCCTCCAGTAATGGACGGCCCAGGCACCCCGAAGGCCCCTAGGGAGTCGAGTGTACCGCGTAAGCGCGGCACACACGGCCGTAGATAAGGAGATGGTGCTCGCCGCGAACTCGGCCGTTCTCATGGCCGTGAGCGCGGCGAACGCCATCGTAGAAAATGTCTACCGGGCGCAAACGCCACCTGCACGGGCTTCACCTATGCAGGGGCCAAGCGCCTTCGTAGACCACGTGGACATCGCGCCGTCGGGCAGCGTCCCAGATTCGCTGGAGTACGCACTCGACGATGCGATTCGCGTCTTCTGCGGCCCGCACACCGAAGCGGCTGCATGTGCACCGAAACCGGTTAGGTCGGTGTACACAGCGGCCGGCTCGGCGACAGCGGGGGCCGATGGCCCCACGACGGTGTCGACTAGCGCGCGGGCTTCACCCGTGTCCTCGGCATCGGCTTGCGCACCGGCTTCACTCGTGCGCAGCGTGGGGGACGGCCGCCCCGCGACACCGGTTGCCGCGCGGGCTTCACCAGCGCCAACGACCGGGGTCGCCGTTAGGGACGGTGATTTAGGTGCGGTGGCGGCGACCATGCTGTCTTTTTTCCCTACTGGGACTGTCGCCGCAACCGCTTCGTCCAGCTTCGTCTCCGAGTCGAGGCAGCGGTTCTGGGACCGCAGCGCCGACTCGGAAAGCACATAGGGTGCTTCCACGCCGGCGCGGGCGACGCGACGGCGAGCGTACTCGCGGGTGCGGAGGCCTACCTCCGCACCGAAGGGGGGGGAAAGGGGCCGCAGGGCCAGGAAGGCTATCGCTGCCAAACTGGCCGCGGCTAGCCAGTGCGCCGCACTAATAGGGGGGGACGTACGTGTGCTCGGCCCTGGGGAGCTCCGCCTAGCGGCGAGCGCCCAGGTCGCCGACATACTCCAGGTCGCCCAAACATCG
The DNA here is from genome assembly GCA_039645545.1 of Dendrolimus houi. Lineage (NCBI taxonomy): Eukaryota > Metazoa > Arthropoda > Insecta > Lepidoptera > Lasiocampidae > Dendrolimus > Dendrolimus houi. The sequence continues at coordinate 18,721,108 of CM077119.1, read as the reverse complement.
GGTCACCTGAAGGGCGCATACGTGCGCCGACTGAAGGAGGCTGCGACCCGGCTGTCCGCCGTCACGGCACCTGCCGTCGCGGCACCTGCTGTTGCGCCACCATCGGCTGCGGTGGCCCCTGCCCCCGCCCCCGTTCCGGAGGGGGGGGCGTGATCCACGGTCGTTCGGAGAAAGAAGGGCAGGGGAGCGGGAGCGGAAACGCCCCGCCCCCCTCCCTCGGCGCAAGCACTGGCTCCGCCACCGGGGCGGAAACCGGCGCGCAAGCCACGGGCTACGAAGCCCGTGGTATTCCAGGAGCCGAGATCGGCAGCAATTATTATCAAATTGCTGCCGGAATCGGCCAAAAACGGTATTGGCTACCGGGAGGTCTTCGCGAAGGCCGCCTCGGTGGTCAATATCACCGAATTAGGCCTCAGAGAGGAGCTGAAAGTGACGCGGACCGCTCGGGACGCTCGACTCCTGGACTTCCCCCCAGGACCCGAGAGCGCGACTAGGGTGAACCGCGTCGCCGAGGCCCTTCGAGGGGTGCTCCAAGGGATGACCGAAGTCATCCGCCCCGTAAAGCGTGGGGAGCTTTACGTCTCAGGGCTGGATGAGTCGGCCACCGTAGATGGGCTTCGCAGTGCCATCGCCAGCGTGGGCAACTGTCTGCGCGACGATGTCAAGGCGAGGCACATTGGCATAGGACCTGGGGGGATGGGCGCATCATACGTGATGTGTCCCGTCTCTGCAGCCAAAACCATCGCCGAGCGGGGCCACCTTCTGGTGGGCTTCACCTCGGCGAAGGTGGAGGCTCTGTAAGCCCGGCCTATACGTTGTTACAGATGTTTCAACGTCGGCCACGGCACCCAGACTTGCCCGGACTCGTGCCCGGACCGGACCGGCTTGTGTCTCCGCTGCGGTAAGAGCGGACACAAGCAGCCGGACTGCACAGCCCGCGACCCCCACTGCGCCGTCTGCGCGGCGGGGGCAAACGCGCTACCCACCTGACGTTGGCGAGGCACTGCCAGCCCCCATACGTCAAGGGTAAATTCACCCACCCGAGGGCGAATAAACGACCGGCGAGTGGAAGGGGGGTACCTATGGACACCTAAATGCCCAGTACATCCTTAACATTCTTCCAAGCTAATGTTAACCACTCCCCCGACGCCCAGGACTTGTGCTTGCAGGCGATGGCGGAGTGGCAAGCAAACTTGGCCGTAATAAGCGAACCTTATTACGTACCCCCAGCCAGGAACTGGGTGGGGGATCTCGACGATGTGGTAGCCGTGGTCGCCAGAGCCGGATCTGGCACACCGCTCACCAGTCTCGAAAGAGGAAAGGGCTACGCGGTGGCGGAAAGCGGAGGTTACGTCATCATAGGCGTGTACCTCACGTGGAGCCGCCCCCTGGCGGAGTACGAGCTCGCCTTGGACTCCATTAGGGCAGCCGTCGGCAGACTAGCGCCGAAGACGATATTCGTCCTAGGCGACTTCAATGCCAAGCACCAATCCTGGGGGAACGCGATTACCGATGTTAGGGGACGGGCGGTTGAAGACTGGGTGCTTCAATCCAACCTGTCCATCCTGAACCAAGGGTCGGTCCAGACCTGCGTACGTGCGCGGGGTGGATCGGTCATCGACTTGTCATTCGCCACACATGCGGCGGCCCGCAGAGTGGTAGGATGGAGAGTGCTGGAGGAGGTGGAGACTCTGTCTGATCACTTGTACATCAGATTCGAGCTCTCCCCCTCGCCTAGCGCTAACCCTGTTCAGGGCCCCTCCCGGCTCCTGCGCTGGGCTCTTACCAAGCTCGACGCGGAGCAGGCCGAGGAGAGGGCTATCATCGAATGCTGGACCTATCCAGCCGACTTGGGGAATCTGGAGGCGCAGGCTGAGCACATGCGCAAATCCCTCAAAAGAATTTGCAACGCTGCTATGCCTCGAGCCAAACGACCACCGCCGCATATATCGGTCCACTGGTGGACTGAGGAGCTGGCTGAACTGCGGAGGGCAGTCCGCAGAATCAGCCACAGGCTCAAACGCAGCAGAGCGCGTCGTCCTCCAGACTATGTTGAGGAGAATGGACTCGTGGGGGAGTTCAGAGAGGCCAGAAAGGCCCTCTCGATCGCAATTCTGCGAGCGAAAGCCCGGGCTCGGGAGGAGCTCCTCGAGACACTGGACCAGGACCCTTGGGGGCGTCCGTACCGTGCGGCCCGCAACACGTTGCGGCTTTGCACCTCCACGGCTACGGAAACGCTCGAACCCGAGGTCCTCCGGTCGGTTACCAATGGGCTCTTCCTGGATCCGGGGATCTTCACTCCCCCCGATATGGGTCCAATCATTCCCGACACCTCGGAGGTGGAGCCTCACTCCATCACCGAGGAAGAGTTATACGTCGCCCTGGACCGGCTCCGGTGCAGGAAGACAGCTCCGGGACCCGACGAGGTTCCGGGTCGGCTCTTCTTCTTGGCCGCCAAACATCTACGCGGCCAGCTGCGGGAACTGTTCGATGCCTGTATTCGCGCAGGTCAGTTCCCGTCGCAATGGAAGGAGGGCCGATTATGCCTGATTCCCAAGGGAGGCCGTGCTCCCAACGATCCGTGCGCCTACAGGCCCATAGTGTTGCTTAACAAGGTCGCCAAGGTCTTCGAGAAGATCTTAGCGGAACGCCTCGTTAAGCATCTCGATACTGTGGAGCCGGGGCTAGCACAGACGCAGTTCGGGTTTCGGCGGAGGCGCTCCACGTTGGACGCCTTCGAGACACTGCGATCTGTAACGGACGACGCAGTCCAAGCAAGGGATACTGTCCTGGCGGTTTCGCTAGACATAGCGAAAGCCTTTAACAGCCTCCCTCACGAGACGATCAGGGAGGGGCTTCGTGTACACGGAGTTCCCCCGTACCTCACGAGGCTGTTGGGCGCGTACCTCCAGGACAGGTACATCCTTTGGGAGGGCGGCGAGTCCGAGAATCGCGCGATAGGTCGGTGACGCGTCGCGTGCGGCGTCCCACAGGGATCGGTCCTCGGGCCGGTTCTTTGGAACGTCGGTTATGACTGGATCCTTCGGGTTCCGGTCCTGCCCGGAATAGGGCTAATCTGCTTTGCGGATGACACCCTACTCACGGCACGCGCTGCGTCATTCGCGGAATCCGTGGACCTCGCCGACGCCGGGCTGGCCATCGTGGTCCGAAGAATAGGTAGGCTGGGCTTGAAGGTCTCCCCCGCAAAAACGGAGGCCATTATGTTCCATAGGCGGTTTCGTAACCCCCCCGCGGACTTGTCCGTTACAGTCCAAGGGGTGGACATTCGTGTAGGCCCCTAGATGAAATATCTGGGGCTAATTCTTGATGGGAAATGGCTGTTCAAACCGCACTTTGAGCAGCTAGTTCCCAAGCTCGTGAGGTTCGCAGGCGCCCTCTCTCGGCTTCTTCCCAACATGGGAGGACCGGGGACGACGATTAGGAAACTCTACATGGGCATCCTTAGGAGTATGGCCCTGTACGGTGCACCCGTATGGTCCACTGCACTTCACCGCCACAATAGGACTTTGTTGTACCGCGCACAATGGGTCCTGGCGGTGAGGACCATCCGAGGATACCGTACAGTGTCGTGAACGGCGTCGACACTCTTGGCAGGCGATCCGCCCTGGCCTCTCCAGGCGGACGTGATAGCCAAAGTTCGGCGCTCCCGACAGGATGCCCTCGCCCGTGGCCTGGTCTATGGCCAGGTCGAACTCCAGGTGATCAGGACGCGGGAAACCGCGGCCATGATCCAAGCTTGGTCAGTAGAGTTGGAAAACCCTGTTGCTGGCATTGACACGGTGGAAGCGGTTCGACCGCAGCTGTTGCGATGGCTCTTGCGGAAACGCAGGACCCTGACCTTCCGAATGACACAGATACTTACCGGGCACGGTTGCTTCGATAAGTATCTGTGTCAGATTGCGGACTGCTTGCCTTCACCCCAATGCGGCCAGTGTGGCGCGCTAGACACGGCGTTACACACGCTAGTCGAGTGCGCAGCACGGGCACCTCAGAGGTTTGAACTCGAGACACTTGTAGGACCGATCGAATCGCTGGGCGATCTGGTGCAAGCCATGCTGCACAGCGACGATGGGTGGGTGGGTGCGGCCAATTTCTGCGAGACGGTAGTGTCTCATAAGGAGGCCGCGGAACGAGATAGGGAGAGAGATGGTAGTGCGCATGCGTCTCGCGGGCGCCGACGGCAGTCGGGAGCCCGGAGGCGCAAGTATGCGCATGACCTCCCTCCCTGAAATACCGCTGCAGGGGCCCTCTAGCATCTAGGGAGCAGAGGAGTCTTCACCCCTGTTGACGAAGTGAGTTTGCATCTCCCGGGGCATTCTCAAGCACTTGTGCGCTAGGATCGGTGTGGGCGTAACTACGTTCTGTATCTCATGCCTTTCCTACTCATAAGCGCGGGGCACATGGGAGGAGGGTGGTTTTAGTGGGGTATTGATTAGTCGAGTCTCCACACAAGCCGGTTGATTATTGTTTGGATTGCCTCAGTGGAAAGCCTCCATGATCAACAACGGTCTAATCCCTAGCAAAGGACCCGGTATGTGCGAAACGCATTTCCCCCGCCTTAAAAAAAAAGCTTGCCAACAGTGGTTTTTTAAATCGGTTCAGTAGTTTCCGAGATTGCACCCTACAACGTCACAAACTCACAAACTTTACCTCTTTATAATATTAGTATACATGGTTTGCTCCCGTGTCTTGATATACTTTTTTCAACGAATGTTTTGCTTCGCTGAAGTATTTATCTAAAGCTTTATGATTGCTCCGTTCCTATCTAATGGAGACGAAGAAGCTAATGGACTATCTTAAGTGGTTCTTGTTGCCAATAAACGAAGCGTTGCCAACATTTTCTATTTCTTGTAATATATTTTTAATTTTGTCTTCATTAATTTATGCTATGTATATATATGTATGTATAGTTTTAAACTTTAAAATAAACAGTACTGCAATACTACGATTAAAACAGCCTGGTATCTGAAGTGTGTTTATTATTTACTTTGCAAGTAACATGTATGGTACATACATTATACTTGTATTTATATTTGTTTTCAAAATGGTCACAAGTCTATATTTGGTGTAAAAGTAGAGGATATATCATAATTTTATACAAAATTGAAACGTTTCTGTTTTAAACCAAATTTAATTGGGTTTCATTGGTTTTAATAGAATTATGTTATGTGAGGGACTACGATAATATTGGAGGGAAAATGGACACATTCATCTAGTGTTCCTAAACAAACTCGCCTTACCTGGTTCAAATGTCACTTCTGCGGGGAGCAAAAATATTTACTTTGATAGGAAAATTACTTGAGTGACCTTTTCATCAAGGTTAATTTCAGTTTGGAATTTCGCGTGGTTTTAGGAGTACATATTTATGTAAAAGGATATTTGTTTTACTTATACAGCGTCTAAAAAATGAGTTTTATATACATACTATCAGGCTTGTTTCCACTACGGTAGGCTGAGATTACAGATCTCCACTTACTACGGTCTTGACATACATGTTTTGCTGCATTTACTTTCATTAATCTTCTCATACATTCACATTTATTATAGGTGTCTTACTTGACCATTCTTCAAGACAGCTATGATTTGATTGTGGTAAGTACGACACGGTCTACCGACATCAACTCTACCGTTTTTACTGTTATCATACACTTATTTTGTAAATCTTCATTCATTCATTAAACTCAGTATATATATATTTTCGATGCCGAGGATGGATATAGGATACTTTTTGTCCCGACAAATGGGATAGTTACCGGGATAAAAAACATATTTGTCTCACTGTTTGATACTTTTTTACTGAAAAACTGCTGGACCGATTTGGCTGAAATTCGGTATATATGTATGTAAATTTAATGCTATAAGTGGACAAGGGATATTTTTATCCCGGATTATAGGATAGATTTTGGGATATATTTATGTAAAGGTTATCGCAGAAAATATGATAGGTTTTTTATTGGCCATTTTCGTCATTTTGTTTATTTTGGTCAATTTGGTCGTTTTGGTCGTTTAAGTAGTTTTGGTAGTTTTAGTAGTTTTGGTAGTTGTGATTGTTTTGGTAGTTTTGGTACTTGTGGTAGTTGTGGTAGTTTTGGTTGGTAGTTTTAGTTGGTAGTTTCGGTTGGTAGATTTGGTAGTTGTGGTACTTTTTTGTAGTTTTTGGTTTTATGTAGCTTACAGATAGATAGACGGGGAATATATAAATAAAACTAGAACGGGTTGAAATAGGGGATAAAAGTTTGTACGGAAGACAAATAATTTCTCAAATTTATGGGTATAAAAATTCAATGCGATAGTAACCCGATCTGTCTGAATACCGAAAGTGGCCATAGATACTTTCATCCCGGGAGATGGTATAGTTTGCGATATAAAATTAAGTAAATCTTCCGAGGGCAAATAGCACCAACATAAAAATATAATACTATGTAACCTGCATTAACGCCTGCTTTTTAAACAAGGGTGGGTACACGAACTAGTGTCAAACTCTAGTGAAACTCTAGTGTTTGACACTAGTTCATGTCAAACTCTAGTTCGATATAAATGTAAGTTCAATATGTAGGATGGATACAAGATACTTTTCATCTCAGAAAAAGGGATAAATGGTGCGGTGTGGTATGGTACATAGCGGTGCGTTGCGGAGCTACGCGGTGGCAGCGTGATGCAACGCGTAGCGGTGTGTTTCGATTCGTTGCGGTGCGGTGCGTTACGGTGTATTTCAATTGGATGCGGTGCGGCGCGGTGTGGTGCGATGCGGTGCGAAATGTTGTGGTGTGACGGAGTGCGACGGGGTGCCGTGAGGTGCGATGTAATGCGGAGATTTTCGGTGCGTTGCGATACAGTGCATTTAACTGCGGTGCGGAACAGTGAGGTGCTGTGCTGTGCTTACCGGAATGGTACAGTTCGTTGCGGAGCGTAGCGGTTCAGTGTATTACGGTGCGGTTCGACTTGGTGTGGTGTGCTGCTGTGCGTTATGGTGTGATGCTGTGCGGTGCAGTGCGATATGGTACGATGAGGTGCGTTGCTGATTGGCGCGGTGGCGGCGCGGTGCAGGGCGTTTTGGTGCGATGCGACATGGTGCGCTCTAATGCGATGCGGTGCGGCGCGGCGATTGGTGCGGTGCGAAGAGTTTCTCTGCAGTGCGTTGTGGTGCGATGTGAGGCGAACCATTGCGGTACTACGGTGCCGTGCGGTGCGGAGTGGACGTATGTTGTGCGGTGCGGAGCGGTATGGTACAGTGCGGTGCGCTGCAGAGCTCCGCGGTGGCGTTGCGGTGCGATACTGTGAGTTGCGTTTCGATGCAGTGCGGTGCGTTACGGTGTGCTTTAATGCGGGGCGGCGCGATGTTATGCGATTTGTTGCGAGTAATTGCAGAGCTGCGCGGTGGTGGCGAAGGAGTCTTGAGGCTGATTTTGATGAAAACTAAAATTGTCACTTTAGATTGTTGAAAAATCAATTACTTTTGTCAGGAATAGATTCGGCTGATTTAGAAAAACACATCCTGAATTATAATACCAAATCATAGTGTAGCTTGTAAGTATTAATATCTGTAAAGGAATGTCATACGACAAACCAAGGGAAAGGGTTGTTTTAGGGCGTTTAGTTTAATGAATACAATTAACCTTGCTTTTCCTTGAATATTTTTCTTTATTGTATGTAAAAGAGTTACACATATACAATTACTGAAAATAGTGTTCATGTGCAATTGTACATACAAAGGCGAGAATAACTTGGTATGAAATATGTGTTGAGAGTATTGGTAAACGTAGTGAAAAACTCTCTCAGATCAGGTGGACCAATTACCTGCGCAATACAAGGCAAGCGCAGGCCACTATTGGCCGTAGGCGATCCCAGGTTTACGCCATATAACGCAATCCTCCGTCTTTCTTCTTCCTTGCGACCTTGTGCAGGTTCTGAGTCCACCAGGATGAAAGGCGTACTATACTTCATTTGAAATATAATTTTCATTACAGGGTTTCATGGATTCATTTTTTTATTGCGACGCTGACAAATAGGCTAAGGGCCCACGTTATAAAAAGTGCTTGTCGTTGCCTATAGATTTCAAAGTCGGGGGCATAGTCAACGAATTGCCAGCCTTTAGGATAAGATGGAAGGAATGGGATAAAGGGGATAAAAGGATTGGGATAGGAGGGACGGGATAGGAAGGATGGCATAGAAGGGACAAAAAGTTCAAATAAGTCACATAATTATTGCCATGTACCAGACCCCGCAAAGCGACTTTAAATTTGTTATAATTTTTCATCGCTGGTGGCAGGCAGGTTGACTGACCTGATGAAAACTGGTTAGCGTTGCTCTTGGACATTTACAATGCCAAAGGTGCTAGCAATGTGCTTCTGGCCTCAGAGGGGCCGGAACCTGGTCGCAGACTGACGGCGAAACATAACTCAAGGCTACTATTGCGGCATAATCTAGACTAGAGACGGTAGCTATCCAGACGGGCAAATGCTCTGCCTGTGGGTTATTTTATCGCCTCTTACTTCTTACTCTTTTTTCTACCTAGCAATTAATAACGGATATTGAGAGAGTTTGTCTTCCTACTCAGTCAACTCCATTGCACAATTTTTAACGTGAACTGACTTTGATAGGCTAGTATTATAACCTAATTTGAATGTAAGCATCGTTAAATGGTGGATAATTAATTTAAGGACCTTTAAAAAGACTGACTCGGGGTCCCTTTAGAAAGGGTTATGTTTTGTTAATGTCGTACGCTTCCGGTAAATTCGGACCCTAAATAAGTTTGGACTTGTTAAATGGGCAATTGTTTAATCCGGATTAGGCACCTTTGTAACTTTGATGTTGTAAATGCGTCGTCGTACTATGACAACACTATTGTTGTAGTTATAAAGTGGACAAATTGTAACAATTTGTCTGGGTGGTTGAACAACAAATTAAAGCCGAATTCAATTTCTTTCTTATAACTTTTGTTAAAATGATACAGAAAAATTGTTATAGAATTAATCTTGTAGGAGTTGTGTGTGGGCTTAAAAATGTTTACTTGTGCCAGGGAATTGGAGTGAAAGTTTCAATGCTTATAGTTGCTTAATGCGTGATGGTTACTTTTCGTAGTTACTTATGTGTCACTAGTATTGATTCATTGTAATTTTACGTACGTAATGCTAATATTAGACGAATCAATCAAATTGAATCAATTTAGTTGAATGGCAAATTCAGTTCAATGACATGATTAAAGTTTATGTTTACAGATATGGATCACTTTGGTTGATTTATCGAAATTTAAAAATAGAATATTAAATGAGCCATCTCATATTACTTTAACTCATGTGGAAACTTATTATTTAGTTATATCCGAAGCGAAAAAGACTGATGACCATTGGCGCACTACTATCAACAATATAATTATATAGTCACATTATATTGGGCGATTATCATTCCTAGTATTCTTCTTAAATGCATTAATACTGAACAAGAAAAAGTCATTAGAACTAGACTTTTTTTTACGTTGGGTCATATTTTATATGACTATTTACTACTAAAAGATATAAGATAGTAAATTACTAGTTTAGTAAAGTGGTCTAGAAGATATCGGCTGTAGCAAAAAGACCTCGTTTTATATGTTACGTTGCAATAAAGAACGTTCATTCATTCATTCATTAATTTACTGTTTTGTTGACTATGCCACATTTCTAAACAAAAAAATATACATTAGTTTAGAAGTTTAGAAATGTGGACTAAACCTCTAATTTATTAATGAACGCATTAGGGTCTCCTGATCGAATTATGGTAATTTCCCTAATTTGTTGAATTTATTATACTAGAAGTAACATAACACCCAGAACGTCAGTATTATTACTAGATATATTTCAGTGCTTAATTGGAATTTCTACACCCCAGAGACAACATTATATATTTACCCCAAAACTATTTGATAACGTTTATAATATTTGAGGATAATATCGTCAATTTAGAGACCTAGCGTATAATATATTAATATTTAAACGTTACTAACTTTAAAAATGTTTTCAGAATACATAAAAGTTTAACAAAAAAATGAAACTGACCAGTGAAAAACGCTTTAATTCATAACCCAACCAGGAAGCGAGCGAATTTTTGGGGCAATCGGGACGTCTACTGCACGCCGAGTCCTGTGGGACGATGTTCCCAAAAACCCTAAAAAAACAGGGCCCGTGATTGATGAAGTACAGGGTTTAAGCGTCAAATAAACAAGACCCTCACGTCCCATGCAATGGCCCTCAGGTGGAACAACCGTTTTTGAATAAATCTGCATCCGTTTTTAAACTGGCGCTTTGAGATTCGCACGTCGCTCAGTGTTTACTTTATGCGTTTTTTTGTTTTAATTTCATTTATTTAACAAGACAACAAAATGATTTACAACTTATGATTTATACATAACATAGAAAACCTCTAGGGTTTATATTAGTGCTATGGGTATCAACGTCCGCAGCATTTAACAATTTTAACATTACATTAGTTTAAAAAGTGCATTTTAAGTTATATTTTAATATTTTTTGTGTACTGTTTTCCCTAAAATCGACGAGTAAGTCATTTCGCTAGCGCGGAACTAAATATGCAGTATGATCGCAATAGGATTATTAACATATTAGTCACAATACAACTCATGGAGGTCCCACTGCTGAGTTTGGGTCCTCCTATTTAGAGAAATAGAATATACTCGCCACAATTAACCAAGGCGATTTGATGAGTATAATACAACGGCTATTTCGATTGTCTGCACTTTTACGATAATTTTTTTCATCATTAGATCAATGTAAATGTAAAAATTCTACTACTACTACCCTCGGCTAGTATTCAAACCAGTATTGGAATTAGACGCGGAGTACCGTTAATCTAACTTCGTCTTAAACAAAAAGTCACTGTTATTATATAGTTATAAAAATTACGAGATATTTCAGTTGTCCAATTTCAAAACCTAACAAATGATTCCCAAGAAATTTTACAACACACCACAAATATATACCTTCACCTGTTTTGGCAAGTAAATCCATCGGCAAATGCTAATCAAGGCGGTTAGGTCACAAACATTTAAAAAACAATGTTAGTTGATAGGTTTTAAAAGTACACGAATGTTCACATCACAAGTTACGATGAAGTTTTCGTAACAAAACACAATCATGAGATATACTTCAAAAATTTCAAGTATCCGAAAGTTTGTCACTCCCAAACAGAATTCTAAAGAAGTTCTAACATAAAACTTTCACATACCTGTACAATACATGGTGAATTTTGTACAATGGGTAATATTTCAGGCGATGTGTGAACTTTTTGGGTCGATAAGCAAACAGTTAACCAAAATAATAAGACCTGCCGTGCGTCCTCAGGTTGCTTTATAAAAGGAACTTATACAGGCAAGTAAATAGAAAATAAGGAGTCAAGATAAATAGTTCACAGTAGTTTGTCAGACAATTTGCGTGCTGGAAAGGTTTTAAGTTGGTTGATGCAAAGTGGAGCTAATTGTGGATATTTTCATGAATCGCAACTTGCATTTCCCGCAAAATTCTGTTTGTAGTGGATTGGTTGATGGGGAAGCTAATTTTGTTGATCATACTAAGCTTTGTTTCAAAGGATTTTGATGTGAAGCGGCAGCTGATTCAGGGATTAACGAAGTTCAATACTTAATAGCTATTATTTTGAATAATACTTACATATTCACAACTGCCCATTCTTTATCGGTAGTGATGTAAATTCGATCTATATTCCTTCACCTCTCAACTAATAAAAGGCTCTCTAAAACGTTTATAGCACTCGCAATAATGATTTGGAAGGAAATTCCCACCGAGGTTGTCCCTCTGTGCTATGGCATGGGATTATTTAAGGGCGTTATAATATATTGTTCTACGAGGGCAGAACATGAGCAACGAGTGCGTCATTGAAGGCCTAAAATTCACTTGAGTTGCGAATCGCGCTTTCTTTCGAGTGATATATGTACACGTAGATAGTGATATATGTACTTCATATTACACCTGTGAGGAAATTTAATTAATCGCCCAAGCACGTGTCGGCCATAGCAATATATTTGACAAACAAAATCAGACAGACTCACGGATGGACAGACTTGACGATTTCATAAGGATTCCGTTTTGCCGTAATACAAATGTAACCTTAAAATATAGACTTGTGAGAACTTAGAGACAGTGTTAGTTTACCTAAACTAGTTTGTTTTTGAATACAAGAGTCAACACTCACCGTGATTTAACTAGAACTAATGGCACGCTTTTTCAGAACTAATGATATTAGAATATATACTTAATTTCCATTAGGTCTGTATTACGTTAATAATTTATAGGGTTGTTAATTTCGTTTTGTACTTATTCTCACATTGTAGTTCAGTGTTAAGTTCAACTCGAGGTACTTGTTATTAAACAAATTTAATATTTATTAAAAATTATTCGCAATTAGGCTGTGATAAATTATAATTTCATTTGCTTACCTACGTTTCTTTTAAAAAGGAAAATCCTTGAAACAAGATCTTCAAAATACAAAATTATCATTTTTCGTTAATTAGATTTCCGAAATTATTTCTTCATTATACCGAACGAAAGTTGTTCAAGCGAATATTTAATTTGATTAAAAGCCTCGGTGAAATTGTGATCGCGGGCGGGTTTGATCCTTTGAGGGTGGAAGGCAGGGAGGGCTATAAATCAAAACTTTGCCATTAAAACAAACGTGAGGCTGCGACACATCAGAATCTATTGTAACTCTTCTTGGAGGACTTTAGTGGCTTCAAACTTTGTGACTTTTACAACCCTTGTGCTTCATTTAGTTTTGACACCTAACCTGTTATGTGGTCGGACTTTTTCGACCATCTATTAAGTCTAATGTAAGTAAGATAGGTCGAAAAAGTTTATGCTTTCAGGCGTGATTAGTTCTGACTAACTTGAACAATAATAGTGTCTCTTATTAGATGGTTATTCTGAAAATAAATCTACTTTTTATTGGATTAGGTACGTGTGTCATTTTATTTGGATATTTTAATTCTTATCGACATATTTTTCTGCAGATTTTTTGTTAGTGGAATGTTTATATAAATTATCAACACATATTATACATATGATCCCGAGCAGTGCAATTTATTGATATGTAGCCTTAAGAAATGCTTGCGTGACGGCGTAAAAGATGTGTGGTATATGTAGGTCTATGATGAATATTTATGGAGAATACATAGGACAGCAGATTTTCTTTCTAAAAAGATTTAACGTGATCATAATTATAATGATCTCCAGTCCTCAAGAGCTAAGCGCATCAGCGATAATAAGCAGCAGTCATCAACATCGATGCCGTATAGTAGGAACTACACTGATTTAATTATTTTGTTACCGGTAGTGCTGATTCCCCCGACAAGTGGAGAGTTCTGACCGTTGAAATCGTAATTACCAAGAGCATAGTGCGGGCTAGCGGCAAGTACTATCAAGTAGTTTTCGATCAAGTGATTGTATTCAACAGTTGCTGCAAGTTTCATACTAACTCATTGCTTGTCTTTGGATGTACACATTTGCTGGCTTCTTTGCTGTTAATAATCTCCATATGCTACGGTAAGCACTTCCTATTAGTGGGCCGACAACCTGTCTGCTATATTCCATCAATAAAAAAAAAATGTGTGTGCAGTTCACACGCAGTAGAAGTGAAACTTCAGAGAATATGCTCACAGATAATTCTTCTCTAACTTTTATTAATATTAATATAATTCTGGTAGCCAACATCCGTTAATATGTTATAATTGAAAATTAACTTCTTAAGTATCACTTTGAATTTTTGTACTGTGTTTTATGTATTTTTATATATATACTTATGTATATTTTATTATATGGCGTCAAACTGGTAGTTATAAATCAATTGCGTACTACTAAATAGTTAAAAATAAACTAAATTAAGTAGCAGATCACTTCCAGCGGAGAGCATGTCCAGAAGGCTGGCTGCATTTCCACGCTGTATTGCAATGCTTCTCTGTTGGGCGAAATACGAACCAGCCTTCTGATCACGGATAACGTCAGAGTTTCTTATAGATGTTTTTAAAGAAATTCTTTGTCGATGGACCCCACAGGCCCAATGTTTCAACTCCAAACGACATTAATAATATATGTAATCTTTTCCTAAGGCTCCATATTTGCGCCGTGTGACGTCTTCAGCTGAAGCGGCGGCGTTACCAGCCCCTGAATCAGTCATTAGAAGATATGACGGAGCTAGTGTGTCAACTAAAGAAGCATCCCACACTAGCGGCCGCCCAATCTTCCGAGCGACGAGTGACATTCTGTGCGGTCTCTTGCTATCGTCAAGCACCAGGCCATTCAGTTCAAGAATGGCTGGTACGCCGACGCTGACAAGAGCACCGCGGCTGATGTTGTTGAGGCTGGCATGACGAAATCTTCTTCCTGCGCTTTTTAAGCATGACAACCCATGGTGTCCAAATCGGTCTACCATAACTCCACACTGACAGTGATGAGGTACGCAACTATTATTATATTCACAGTGTATTTGCTAGAAAGATCTTGTGAACAAATGGTGGCTAAAGTACGAGAGTTTTAATCCAAAAATGTGGTCTGGAATGGTTGCGTAGCCAGTTTAGCTACTTTAGACATTGTCACTAGTTATTTAAAATGATTACTTAACCGAACGAGAAATAAATCCTAATTAGAAACATATGAGAATTTTAGAAAAGTAACTAGTACTTTACACACATGTGCTCTATCTAGTAGCAAAGATGAAAGATAGCAACTCTAGCTAAAATCTTGATCAAGAACACGCAGATGCTATGGTACTTTCTCAGACCTATTGTGAATATTCTTGCAATTACTATGTGCTGACTGCGAGGAAACGTTGTTAAAACTTTTTTTAATTTGTTGTTTGTTTAAGCTTAACGCTTGTCCAAACCAAATCAGCAACTTTTCTATATCGGTAATACCTATGTACAGATTATCAAAACTTTTTTTCTAATAAGCTAAATTAGAGTTTACTATAAATATTTACCTTCATCTTAGGTCTCTCAAACACAAGAACGATGATAACAATCAATAACTGTACTCTTAACCGCACAATACGATACATAACTGGATTAATTTCAGAGACTTGTAAATGTTCTTACGAAACAAGTGTTTGAAATTGCTTCAAGTTTGATGTATTTGCGCGGAGCTCCTCTAGAGATAAATTTGTTCGAAAACTTGCTGAATGTGAAAAGTTTGAAGCTCACTTCAATCCATTACACGAGTGAAATATTTCTTTGTTTTCTGACTTCACAGTGGGAGAGCACGATTTTACATCACAAGTTTGCAACGTTGCAGTCCCAGTAATTCAAAAATATTATGATGCGTTACAATGCTATAAAATTATTTTTAAAACAATTGGCCGTAGCTAAAGTCAAAACGGCTTTTGGGATTAATGTGTTTACAAAGTATTGATATTAAAAAAACTAAACACAAAAGGATTTTAGCTAGAACTTTATCTATAGGTGATTTTTATAATTGTGCAGTTTTATTTTCTAAAATGCATAAATCTACTGAAAAGTTAATTATAGTTGTAGGCTCTAGATTCTTTGTTAAGCGAATACTGTGTTTGAGTGAAAAATTTTAACCGTTTACCCATATGATAAGTTCAATTACAGAACTCCATTATTTAGCGCCAGTAAAGGATCCACAAAGTATGACAAGTAATGAAATGTAATACTTTATTTTTCTAATAAAAAACTTAATGACTCCAGTATAAAATAATCAGAAATATGGAAGATTTTTGAAATAGAACATACCATAAAGAAAAGTAATATATACCTACTTAGATTTAAAATTGTATTTAAATAAATAAAACTTTCAGTGGTAATAAATAATGTTTCATAGCTTGGTTTTATTTATCGTCTTGCTAGGACAGCTAGGAAACGGCACAGCTCGGTTGCGATGCAACTCCAACCAGAATACGTTTCCCTAATACATTAATCATTTGAAACGTGTAATGGGTTTACAGAGCTTGATTGATGACAATGAACATTTTAAAGTGAATATAGAAGTTTTAGCTGTAAGCCTTTTTTAATATTTTGTATACAAATCAAGGCTCTAGCGCCATTTTATCGTAAGCGACATTTGGATCTGAGTATATTTTTTGTTACAAAAGGTATTTTGAAGTATTATTTTGGTTTAAGAGTTTCAGTTTTTGATTTACTAGCAGGTCTAATCTAACTAGAAATGAAAGTCTTAAAACAAAATAATAGTTTAAAATGCCTTTTGAAACCAAAAATATACTTAGGTCCAAATGTCGCTTACGATAAAATGGCGGTAAGTGCTCGAAATGTCCACTATTACATAAGAAACTGTAAACTTCAATGCAATGGAATAAGCTCGGCTTAATTTTCATTTCTGTACATACGGTTATAAACCTAAGTCGAGTTAATTAATAAATTACGATGCCTTTGCCTTTGGTTTGATTGTTTGTGTGTGTATTGTCCATATGTCCATTACATATGGTAATGATATGGTTGCTCATATGAACTCTCTATGTTTAGTTTAGCTTAAGCGTTTCCTTCACACCTTTACAGTTCCAAATAACCCTCACCTTATCCCAAAATTCGTCGATTACAATGCCGCGCCACTTAGCAGATAAGCCAGTAGTCGATGGATTACGGCGAAACGATACCATGCGTGTGCGCCGCCCTCGTTGCTGCCCCTAACAATTGTTGTGATAATTATTGTCAAAATTAAAACTGTATGGTGTTTCTTGGCATCAATAAAGAAGAATCTCGTAAGTCCTCTCTAGTATTCTATTCTTTATCAATGGAGAGTTATTCGTTTTTATTGCGTGATCCATTCTGCCATTCTTGCCAACGCGACGAAATCATTTCTAAAACCAGCGCGTAACTAATGTTGTATGAGGAATTGGTTCGAAGTGAAACTATATTGAGTTGTATCGACGAGTGATATTTTTATTATTTATTTATTTTTAAATTAATTTAATCCTCATAAACTATTTAAGCTACATATGTAAACTCTAAAGTGCGATGACCCGTTTAATGACATTAATTGGCCAAATATTAGTGCATTGATTTCAATATACCTAAAAACAAAACCAATACAAATACAAAATATGCTTACATTTACATACTGTACCTAGTAGAGAGCTTGCCCAGAAGTGTCTGGTTTAAAATGAATAATATTTCAAATATCACTTGTGAGCGAAACAAATTTCTGCTCCATTCAAATCTATGTAGAAGCGGTAGGCCCAAGAAATGCTTACTTGGCAATGCAACATCCGTACCAGTGGCGTCACGATAAGGGATACCAGCGACGTGAAGTAAAAGAGCAAAAATAAGAAAGCGTTTCCCGCTGGAGTCCCCGCTGGATACAGATAATCCTAAGTTGGGATTTAAATCAACGATGAGACTGAAGAAGTAAAAGCTACTCGAGGAAGATGGCCTCATTAATTGATGTCTGTACAAGTGTGGTGGACATAAGATTCTTTTACCTGAAATGAGATAATCGTAGCCCAGAAATGTGATGTTTGGGTATACAGGTAGTTTTTTTAATAATGAATAGGTTCGCGTTTGACTGACATGTGCCTGATGTCATGTGGAAATATAGTCTAAGTTCCACCTTAACGTGAACGCATGAACAGGTATCTTCTAGGTAAGTGTGTGAAATTATTTTTTGTGTGTTCAAGTGGATCTCGGGATAGTTTAGATTCACGATTAGACCCGGTAGTTGGCGCCGCTAAACTCCTCCTAAACGGTGGCACAAGTTTTGATGAAATTTTTTATGTTTGTTCAAGTGGATTCGAGAATGATTTAAATTAATAATTGGTTCCGGTCGATAGCGCTGCAATCGGGTTCTATATTTTTAATTTTTAAAGGGCAGGACAACGTCTGCCGAGTACAGCTAGTTTAATATAATATTATTTCGTAAGAAATAAATATATTATACTCAATAAATATAATATTTATTGCGTGCTTCAGCACGCTTACCTAGAAGATACCAGTTCACGCGAGACTTGAAGACACCTAGATTGTATTCTTGAGGACAAACAGATGACGGTAAAGAGTTCCACTCTTCAGCGGTGCGTATGATATATATACAAAATTAGGTTGATATGAAATTAATCATCTATCAGCATGCTGAGAATACCTACATGTTTTAAGCACACATATCCACTTCTGAAAATATTGTTTTCATTATCAACTTATTTCTCGGTAACTGTTTACTTAAAGCGTGAAAATTGTTATCGTTCAATTTCTCTCGTTGCTGTTATCTACAATTTTTGTTTTATCCGATCTACTCTTCTCACACCCCACCAGGGCTCCGATCAATCTCTTACTTATAATAGAAAAACGATTTATCTGAAACGTAATATCGGTTTATTTAATATAACATCTATCAATCAACCGCAGGGTGGTTGTGGTGACAGATCGACGCAGTGTGTGAGGTGAGTCAGCGTTGTCTGCCGCCCTTGTGCAGTCAGTAATCGATAACTTGTCTCAAATTTCACCGATATCAACTGTGATCTTAGCATTAAATACAAATTCATATAGTCAACAAGGAAAACAATATTTAAATAACGCTGATTACTTACCTTTTTCACACTAGCGTCCTTAAAGCGGAAATACGATTCATTTCTGAATTTCAATATGTAGGAAGTAACCATGTGATTTATGTAAAAATAAACTTGAAACATTCAATGTAATTGAATGTTATAGCTTCTACGCCTTTCATCTAAACAGATTTCAGTTGGTTGAATATAATGCAGAACATAATTTCAACCAAATTGATTCAATTTAGTTGAACCGTGTAATTCAGTGTTTATTGGTAAATACGTTATTTAATGTCACAGGCATCTATCTTTTATTGATCAGGAATGCAGTTTATGTAAAATCTACTATTGTGGACCTGTAGTGTATGCCCCTCTTAAGCTAGGTTGGTACAAACAGAAAACGCGTCCCAAATTCAAAGGGTTAAAATCCACCAAAAGCATGCACCACTTAGGCAGTTTTCTGACCTAATGTGCATATTGTTATAATTACCATGTGCTAACAACGGTGATGGAAAACATCCTGATGAAACCTGCACATCGACATAACCGATGTGTTAAACCTGCCAAGTCGCCTTGGACAAGCGTGGTGGGTATTACTGTCCGTTCCCCTGTAGTAGGAGGCCCGAGCCCAGCAGTGGGAAGTTTATGGGTTGTTATTATTTATATATATAACGCCGCGGCCCCGGGCGATACGTACCCACCCGTAACAGAGCGTAGACCCCTTCATTAGTCCTGGGGATTCAGAACTCTTCGATGTCGTAGTTGACATGAGGGAGAGTTGTGTAAACACGCCTGAACAATTGATAAATAAATTCCAATATAGACATCACGGGTTATCATGTTTGAAGAGCGCAGAAAGAAGATCTTGTAATGCCAGCCTCAATGAGATCATCCACCGATCTTTTGTCAGTGTCCGGCGTACCGGCCATTCTAGAACTTAATGGCTTCTTGGTGTGTGACGACGGCAAGAGACCGGATTGAATGTCACTCGTCCCTTGGAAGATAGAGCGGCAGTTAATGTGGGATGCGACTTGTGATTTAACATTGGTCCCGGCTAGCAACGCCGCAGCTTCAGCTGAAGACGTCAAACGGTACAAATATGGAACCTTATAAAAAGGTTACATATTGGTGCCGCTTGGGGTTGAAACATTGGGCCGGTGGGGTCCATTGACAAAGAGTTTGTTTAAAGACATCTCTATGAAACTCTTTGACACTACCCGTGATCAGAAAGCTTGATCATATTTCACTCAACAGCATTGCCATCCAGCGTGACAACGCAGCCAGCCTTCTGGGCACGCTCCCCGCTGGCAATGATCCGCTACATAATCTACTTTAGATTTAATTATTTAGTCTATATTCAGCTACCTTACACCATTACATTGCTATTCCTCTATACCACAATCTATGCATTTTCGTGGTACACTTTACTGAGAAACTGTCACAATTTCACATTTGTTTCATCTATCATAAAAATATTAATTTATACTCATTTAAAAAAATAGGAGATATAACAGTTTTTATTAATTAGAATTTTATTGCATTCCTAACGCCACCTGTCGATCGCGAATTATAAAACCAATAAGACATAGGTAATATCAACTGGACTGTTACTACTAACGTCATCTATTTGAAAACTAAAGAACTAATGTCGATGTAAGCATGTAAACAGAATGTTGTTTATTTAAAAATACGGCAGATTTTTTTGGTTAAGCACAAATATATGATCACTAATTAATTAATTATTACTAGGTAGAAAACTTCGCGAGCCCTCTTAAAGCACCGTATTTTGCTAGTATATAAATAAATAAAATGGCAATCTAGTTCTTCTATACAAATTCAATATCAAAGTGACATTAATAAACGTACTAAGTATCTGTCATCAGCACAATGCAGCTTTTAATAATAGCTAGAAATAGTCGCACCCATGTCAGTTATTAATAGTTGTGTCCAAAACAGGGCACGTCCCGCTACTACGCTTCATTAGCGGACATTTACCTGCCCTTTGCACTCTCGTCCTTACAAATTGATCACAAATACGCAAAATTATTCGGCGAAAACACTTTGTTTACTCTGTATTTCGAAGAATCGATGTTTCGTTTTTAATTATACCAGGTCTAAGGTTACGAGTTATTAATGCATTTACCTGTCGAAAGTTCAGTAATATCAGTTTCGCAATTAAAATAAATTTCAATGAAAATATTAGTCGTTTATAAATGAGCTATTTATATAGTATATTCTAGGCTTTTATTAAAATAATATTTATTTATTTATTATTTATTAACTTACAAACATCGCTGTCATTAAAGTTGTACTAATACGATAGCATGATACACATAAAACTTTATATAGGTATATAAATATATGTATATATGCATATAATGTTATATATGCATAATATAATATGCAATTTTGTGATAATTTTGTTTATATAAAATTATTTTTTGACTAAAGGTAATATGGACAGGTCCTATATCTCTGTATGAGTTTATTGAAAGGGTTTCATGGTTTTCAAGTTTCATGAAAGCTATCTTATTTTTGAGGATAAAAATTTCAAGTTATTTTAGGGCACTTCTTTTATAATGTATATAAAAGTACAATTTATATAAAAGTAGTATTAGTATGGAATATTAGAATATTTATGGCACAATCCAAAAAGTAGATAACTTGCAGGAACGGAGAAAGAATACAATTTCCTGCGGCCGGGCGGCCTGTCGTAAGAGGCGACAAAAACAACCCACAGCCATGTGGTAGGCTATTTATCCGTCTGAATGGCTACCACCCCTGGACTAAAGTATGCCACCAATACAACCTTGTGTTGTGTTCCGGCATTAGTGGCCAGGTTCCATTCTCCCTTTCGAGAGCGGCAGCACATTAGTAGCCTCTTTGGCTAACAAATGTCCGTACACGACGGTAATCGCTTTCCCTCAGGTAGGCCGTCTCTCTGTCTGCTGAACTTGTGCAATAAAAAAAATATCTACATGAATATTCAAGTTTTACAGCCATTTTTAAGAAAATAGTCACCGGACGAAAGTCGACCCCATGCAAAACAGGACTAAGCCAAATTAAAGGTTTTTGTATCAGGCTATCTAAGGAGTTCTTGTGTCAGTCGAAAAAACACATTTCATTACTATACTTAAGGTTTTCAACACAGAGACGACCAAATTCTCTCTTAAAAAGAATTAATCAATTATTCAATATCAAACATTTAAAAAAAAAATAAACTTGACAGTATACAGAATATATGTGGTCAAGTAACTTATGCTGATATTTGACGGAACCACCAAATTAAATCAATTTAATTGAAAAGCACGGAACACGACAGTGTTCAATGACATTGAATGATTCAAATTTTTATGTTTATATGAATCAATTTAGTTGATTCGTTCAAATTGAAAAACAAAAATGAACTGTCTAATATCGGTGTTAGGTAACGTTGCTATCAATAGCGACAGTCACTAAACTCAATACTAAAAGAAAATGGTAGTACTATGATAGTATCATGTAAAAATAATCTATAATATTATAAAATTCTAAACATGCTGTGTCTGAACAATAAAACTATTAAAAAAACAATTCGAATAGACTATAAAAACGACGGAGAACACGATTCACTTTTTTTTAGATTGTCTGTCTTGTCTGTTTATCTGTTTGTTCGGGATTTACGTAAAAACTACTGGGCCGATTTCGATAAGGTTATTGCTGCTCGACAGTTAATTCTTAGACTTGAATGATGCGATGAATTAAAATGGCCAGTTTAAAAAATACTCTAATGTGATGTTTTCATTGATCGATAGCAAATTTCATGTACTTAATATAACGTCTGATGTTTTTTATATCGGGAATCCCGCGGAAATATACGCAGGAGTGGTTTGAAGTTGTTCGGGTGCATAAAAATTAGCTTATTCCGACACAGTTTCCACTAAAACGATAGGTTGCATTTTTTTTAAAATGCAATCTATCGTTTCATGGTTGCATTTAAAAAAAAATGGAAATTTCAAGTCAAGTGTGGATGAAGATGCGAACATATCCTAGTACTTAATAGTACTATGAAATTTTCGTCTCTTGTACATCATAGAATTTTATATGGAAACGAACAATCGATTCCACTCATCCTAACGTATTCACTGAAAGAAGAGGACGGAGCTCACGGGAAAGTTTTGATTTAGTGCTTATAGCCGTCGCAGTCGGAGCCCACTTTAAAGTTTTAGTCGTATTATAGAATAAAACTAGTCAAACAATGGCCCATACTCACTGACCTGGCATACTCGTTAAACGGATCTAAAATATTTATGTCATTGCGGCGAAAACTTACAGAAGCTTAAGTAAGGCAACTTGATTAATCTTTTAGTAATTGTATATTTTTGTTACAAGACCAAGTGAAGTGTGTGATAATCAAAAATCTTGTATTATAGCAACTAGTCGCTTTTAAAACGTACACGGATCCGTGTGTGCAATGCTGGATCCTGCACAGCTCATCGTTGGTTTGAATAATTTTTATGGTGGACTGTATGATTTATTTTGGGAATATATGGGAGTGAGATGTATGCCAAATCCTGCACAAGAACCAATGGAGTAATAAGCACCACTAACCTCGGAATCCACCTTCAATGGGGCAACTAGATAGCTCCTGAAAGTGCACGGCAGTAACAAGTCCTTGGGTGGCACTTACGTCTTCGAATTAAAGCACACACTCACATTAGAAGACAAGCACGGCTTGTATTAGAGTTTAATAAGTCACTCACAGACACACTCAGTCAGTCAACTCACTCTGGTCTTTGCACGGAGCGTGCGGAACGTTCGGACTGACTGAGTGAGTGAGTTGGAGACTTTCACCATCACGCAATGGCGGCGAAAACGAAAGTCAGCGGCACTTAGAAAACTACCCACATCAGTATAAATTGTAAGGATTCAACAATGTGACATGGAATACATGTGTTGAGAAACGAGTATATAAAGAAAGGTCTGTTGAAAATTGCACCCGTGACTGTAAAATTGAGAGAAAGAAGACTAAGGTCGTATGGATGGGTACGTATGGATGAGTGCTAAACTGGAAGATTGACGGCTATAAAAAAAAGGTAAACCAACAAAGAGAAAGAGAATAGAGCAAGCAGTATGGAAGAAAAAGGCAGATTGTGCCAACTGCAAAGGATTGGGAGACGGTAAAATAAAAGAGAGAGGTATTTGAAAAGACTATATTTGGAAACGTTTTGTTGCATTTAAAACTACATAATATAAGACAATAAATTTTTATCAAGCTTTGACTGGAGACGGTCATAAATTAAAATAATAGATAATAATGCCTTAAAATTATAGTCCAACAATACTGCATAAATTTTGACTACATAAAATATGAAACATCTTTCTTTTTGGGGAAACAAAAATATACCTATGTCTGGAATCTACAGCAAATCTAAGTTCCTTTGTAAAATGCTATGTTACCGATAATTCTCTTACAACCTAAGCGCCGACAAAGACAAATTCCACGTACATATTTGCAGAAGCACATTTATTACCCGTCGACATTTGAACTAATTGTAATTCATTTATGATCGTCTTGTTTTGTTTACTTATTTATTGGCATACGTTTCTAGAAAACAGTCCATTGTTTATTGCACTCATTTGTGGCCACTTACGGCTGACTCATTAGCCAGGTATTTTGAATTATGTCGATTACGATACGGGCACATTGCATTTGTACAGTATAAAACGATGGCCTGATTGAGAGGGGGCAGTCGAGCGAGAACCACGATCAAAGCGAGACGTGTGTACTACAATCGGGAATCTAATAGTGACGGACTTTGCGCGTTTTGTTGAATTACGACTCTCTGCATTATGTCTGGATTTGTTGTGTTCGGTTATATTTGTACCCGTGTTATACGTGTTTGTACAGTTCTAATAAACTCTATAATAATTCCAACGGCATTTTAATTCGAGTCCTGCAACTCGTAACAATTCTATAAAAACTGAATTTGTAAAACATCTATAAAATCTGAAACACTTCCAGTCAACGATTCCATGAACCATTTTAGAACTTCCCCGAGTTATTGCTGGCAAACGTTACGGGTTGTAAAATTTGATGTTGGCCATCGGATGAATATTCTAAACTGACTCGAGACTAAGATTTGGATCGTTCTATATAACATCAGGGAGTACTGGCACTTAAAATAAGTTTGTCGATGCCAAAATTGTAGTAGCTTAGCAGCTGTCTTACCCACTTCGCATTCTAATGATGCGTAACCGAAACCTGGCCGAATAGCATATACCACTTGGGCCGATTTTTCAATCATCAGGTAAAATTTATCAATCGAATAAATTATAACTTCACTAAATTAAAAAGTGACACAATTGAACTGTTTTATTCATACAACTATCATTTCTAATTTTCCTATGTTGTGTTTTATTTTATAGAATATCTTTTATCTGGTGATTGAGAAATCGGCCCTTAGGCAATGATTGACCCAACATATACATGGGTATATGTATATAGATATATATATATATATATATATATATATATATATATATATATATATATATATATATATATATATAGAGATATATATTGCCACAATTACAATATACTCACTGTAAATGAAAACAAAATAAAATGAGGAAACCTGCATATCCAGATAATTCATGTGTAAATTCGTAAAACCAACCTAGGTAGGTGTGGCGAACGGATATATCTTCTGTTTCTGTAAAATTGGGCCATTTAAGGGCTGTTATGATTTTATTATTAATATTGTTGCTTACAGCAAAAAAATACCTTTTAACTTACTAGTCACTTATTTTACTGCCCCCTAACAACGGATTTCTAGTGACAGTTCAAAGTAATCATTTATTAAACACGATATCCGTGCAGGAAAGGATATAGAATACAATTTCCTGTAGCCGGGCGGCCTGTCGTAAGAGGCGACAAATCAACCCATAGTCAGGTAGTAGAGTATTTGCCCATCTGGATAGCTACCACACTCTAGTCTAGAGCATGCCGCCATTACAGCCTTGAGTTGTGTTCCGGCATTAGTGGGCAAGTTCCAGTCTCCCTTTAGAGAGCGGCAGCACATTGGTAGAGTACTACTGGTGTTACAAATGTCCATAGGCGACGGTAACCGCTTTCTATCAGGTGGGCCGTCTGCCTACCTGCTGAACTCACGCAATAAAGAAAAACCCACAGCCCTTGCACAAAACAAAGAATGTTGTAATTTGTAACTTAATTTACATATATGTTTTAGAAAATAAAACTGCACCGCAAAGTCACCATATAAGTTCCTGCTAAAAACCAACACAAATCTCACAAACAAGAGATATAGGTATAAAAATAGTTATTACAAATAGGCAAAAGTCGCAGTCAAGAGTAGTTTTACCAACTTCTAGTTTGTTAGTAACTTTTATTTCCAACTAAAGCGTATAGAGAGAGTGAGCACCGATTGAAAAATGGGTAGCAATATTGAAATTGGTAAAGTTCAAATTGACATCGGCCCATTAGGCAGACATCGTAGTCCTTGACGTGGAAACTTCGGCGCCTATAATGAATCAAAGTTTTCCAGCTTTTGCGAAACAAATGGACACAATCCAACTTATTGATTGAAAATAGACTCCTAGTAAGAAATTGGTTATTGGAAGACCCTTCTTTCAGCAACTGATTTCATTTCCGAAAATTGCTTTTGCATAAAATTCAAATAACATAACACTTACAATATTGACTGATTGTCATTGTATATTAAATTTCTTTATTACAAATATCTTGCTTTAAAAAAACAGTCTTATAATTTTTTAAATAAAATACGTCAAAATTTTGTAGTCCGCCGGTAGCGGAGCCTGGTTCTCAAACTACCGGTGATTAGGCTCCAGAGACAGGAACCTCCTCATAATTCGTGCCGTGTCCACGAGTGCTACCTTGTGTATCTGAGCTTTCATCCAGCTTCCTTTTTTTTTTTTTTTTTTGATAATGCAGTGGGTATGTCTTTGGACACCGTCCTCGGGCTCTTCGGCGGAAGGGCCAAATGCAGCGCAGAAGCATGCATCGAGGGTGTGTGGGACTCTCAGCGACCGGTTCTCCACGCTAGCTTCAATCAGAAGCAGTCGCGAGAAACCGATCGCCAAACTACCCACTAAACCTAAACCTGTGCCCCTGTATCCGCGCTTTTACAGGGCGTCACGGGATTTAGAACAGAGTTACTGCACCGTGACGCCCCCACGCTCGGCAATACTGGGCAACCCCGGTGGCAGAGTGACCCACTTCATCAATCAGGGGGGAGTCCGCTGCTACCCCTGTAGCAGCGGCCCCCTATGACGGTAATTATGGCAGGAGATGCGTGTAGCGGCGCCTTCGACTGCCGGTTCGCCTCCTGCGGATGGGGTCCGCGTATGCGTCCTCCTCCCTAACTCTTTCTGCGGCTTCCTTCTGCGCCATGACGGACTCGCAGAAGGAGGAAACCGCAAGCCAGGATTGCTGGCCCTGGAGCATCGCCTCGACCATGCTACGAAGCGAGCTCACAGAGCCAACGACGTTTTATAAGAGGGCCCTCTGGGGCCAGGCGGCGCACTCCACGAGCGTGTGAAACGCCGTGTCTTGGAGTGCGCCGCACTCGTGACATTGCGGGGAGGGCTCCCGCCCCGCGATTTGATGCAGATACTTACCAAAGCAGCCGTGCCCGGTAAGTATCTGCACCATCCTAAACGTCAGGGTCCCGAGTTTCCGCGAGACCCAACGAGCTAGGTGGGGGCCTTCACCCAGCTTCCTAGCGCAAGCCTCTTTAGGTGACAGTCAAGGCTCTTCGCTATAAGACTCTTATCGGTGACAACTATCGGCACAATTATCGTTGATTCCAGATGGCACATGGCAGTAACCTTGTAACCAAGATCTAAGTATTTACTTTGAATGGTTGTCATTATTATTATGTGTGCGAAAGTAACACAAATATGATACTGACAGTATCTTACAACTATCTGCATTAAAATAAGAGTTGATCTTTCAGTTCACACAGTCGACTCCGCTTTATTTTTGTATTTTGACTACACCTTTGTGTAGCGATATATAAAATACAGCATTATGTAAACTAATAGCCGGTTCCTATATCTTATCAACCATTCATTTTTCTTAAAATTTGACATAAGCTCCATGCAAGTAATGTCAAAGTTCAACTGATGGTAAAGCAAGTGAATTAATAGTAATGTTACAATTTAGGCTCCGAAAAAGACAAATTCCATGTACCGATCTGTAAAAGCACATTTTATTACCTGTCGGCATTTGAACTAATTGTAATCCTTTTATGATTGTCTTCTTTTGTTCACTCATTTACTGGAATACGTTTCTATTTATTGTAGAAAACAGCCTATTGTCCTATTGTACTCGTTTACGGTGGTTCAGGACCATCATTAGCCACGTGTTGCGGATTATAAGTACAAACTAATTCTAGGAAATTATGTCGACGTTGCCGGGTGGGCACATTTGCATTTGTGAAGTATAAAACGATGGCCTGATTGATAGAGGGCAATTGAGCTTCAACTACGATCTCGGCGTGACGTGTGTACATTCGGGAATCTAATATTGATGGACTTTGCTCGTTTTATTGAATTACGACCTTGTGCATTACGTTTAGATTTGTTGCGTTCGTTTATATTTGTACCTGTGTTATACGTGTTTGTATAGTTCTAATAAACTGTATAATAATTCTAACGGCATTTTAATTCGGTAATGCAGAAGGTCGTAATTCCATAAAACGCGTAAAGTCCGTCACTTATTAGATTCCCGATTGTAGTACAGACGTTTCGCTTCGCTCGTGGTTCTCGCTCGACTAACTCTTCCTCAATTGGACCATTGCTTTATATCGCACAAATGCAATATGTCCGCCCGGCAGCGAGGACCGAATTTCCTAGAATCGTAATCCGCACACCTGGCTAATTATGCCCGCAAATGGCCATAAACGAGTTCAATAGGCTGTTCTCTACAATAACCAATAAATAAGTAAACAAAAGAAGACAATCATAAAAGAATTACCACTAGTTCAAATACCGACAGGTATTAAATATGTTTTTATAGATATGCAGATGGATTTTGTTTTTGTCGGAACTTAAGTTGTAACAATAGTATGGATTTGGGATGATATAAGAATCTTTTAAATAATAATTTAACAATTGCGAGACACGAGATGAGTGGAAGGGTGGTTGAAGGGCATCGGGCCAGGTTGAGCCAAATTTTTATATCATCTGAACAATATATTATGACAAATTAGTAAATATAATCTATCCATTTTCTTGCTTGTTGTACATATATTTTACAAAGTCACAACGTCGCTAACACTTATGAAATCAAAAATAATCAAATAAACAAAATATATAAGTACTAATGAAATATGACGATTTTTAAAACACAATTGTCGCAATGCCGAATATTCCCAAATCTTATTTCCCTCAGATCACGATCACAATAAAAATGTAATGTAAGTTAACAATGAAATATCGCTATGTGCACTGAGAAATAACAGAACAGAAAGAATAAATCTACCCGTTTATTCGGGAAAAAACCTATCTGGGATATGGATAGACATTGGAGAAAAAATATTTGATTATGTATGACTTCGGAAGCGGGTGCGGTGCTGATTCGCATATCGGACTATGGAAAATTCGGCTATTTAATGATTTGATATCAGTCGAATACTTTTTGTTTGAGAAGGAATATCAAATATTTCAAATGATTAATAATTAATATCGTAGAATGTTATAAGTTACTTACTTTTAAAATTAATTATCATCTCCAACACTTGTATAAATATGAAAATTTTAACAGTAAAATCTGTTAAAGTTAATTTGTGATTTATACAATTTATCTGCCTCTCTCTCCGTGTCCATTTATATATGGCTCCATGTATAGCACTAATCAGATGAATTTGATTTACTTTAAATATGAAATGATATAGTTTTGTTTAGATAGTGTGTTTATTTAGTACACTGTTAATGTAGGTTAGTCTTTTAAAAAGAGGTATTTTAATCTACTTTGATCATTCAAAGTGGAGAGATAATTCTGAAAATTAAACAGTACATATGTAAATGATAATTTATACTATAATCTGGTTTTCAGTAATCAGTAATCTACAGGTGAATATATAATTTTCCGAAAGGGCATTATTATTTATTACCTCGAATATTTATTACCTCGAATTTTCGAAATTTATCTATCACTATTCTTTTACAATACGTGTTTTATAATTTTTACTACTCGTGAATATTTTCAGTTTTTTTGAAGTGGTCGAAGAGTGTCAAAAAAAAACATTTTTTTTTACCTTGTGTTCTATCGAACTGATATTCTTTTGAATTTTAACTCAGAACACATACCTCTTTGAAACAACGTTAAAATAATAACTTTCTTTACTTTTGTTAAGAAATAATACATAATAAAAAGTATATAAATTTTCTATATGTTTAAGAATAATTTTTTGATGTTAATATATTAGATAGAAATTATTGCTTTTAAATCCATTCCCAATTTCTATAAATACTGTGTAGTGCCTCAATATGAATGTCCTACCATCAAAACTTCTAACTAACTAACTGCTGCGGCTCAGCGACCCAAAATGAGTTCTGGCCTTCGAAACGAGAATACTCCACTCCTTTCTGTTCTTTGATGTACCCTAGAATACAAAAAATAGTCAGACATTCTTTTTACATCGAATCCAACCGCGTTTAATCAGTCGTGTGTAGTTCGATATTTCTTTTGAGTAATTTTAGTAATCGTTTTAGTCTATGTATTACGAGATTATTGCTCACTGAAATGGAAATGTATTAACGAAAGCGATAAGAAATAAAAGAAAGTTAGAATTGTTTACGTGTTACTGTACTAATATGTGGATTTTTTTAAATGTTGAATTAAAATCGAATGAGTTTATTAATTAAGGATCTATCACAACTTAGTACTTGTGACAGGCGATACGACAAGTGTGCTCCACACGCTATCGGAGCACGCCGCCTGGGCGCCAGAGAGGTTTCAATTGGAAACCGTTTGTGGTCCGGCGGGATCTCTGCGGAGCATGGTCGAAGCCATGCTCTGCAGTAAAAAGTCGTGGTAGGCCGTTGTCTCATTCTGTAGTCAGTGGCCCAGAAGGAGACGACTGAACGCGTGAGAGAGAAGAGCCCGTCAGTGGACCCTATCCGTAGGAAACGGATGCGCGATCGAAGGCGTCGCGTCGCTACGCGCAATTTCTCCCGTAACCATCACAGGGGGGCCGAGTGGAATCGGGAGTCCGCGGAAGGCCCCCTTCCCCTCGTTGATAAGAGGGTACTGTAACGGCCAGCGGTTTTAGAGCTGACCGGGACCTTCAATAAGAGACTGGTTCAGAGCATAAATTTATATTAGCAACGAAGAGACACTTTTATATAGATGTGTTCTGCTGGCGGGCCGATATAATAGTGTCTTCACTTGTTTTGGGAGGCATTCTTTGATTTGAATTTAAAATCACTATATTTCTTAATATATATGACGACTAAGGAGTTTAGTCATTACAGTACCCTCTCCCACGGGTACCCTAAGTGAGAAGCCAAGCGTTGGGGTGCCGCAGATGTAGTGTCTATGAACTAGTCCCTGTGGCACCCCGTAAAAACGCATTGGAGAGGGGCGCAGGTTAGGTTTAGTGGGTAGTTTGACGGTCAACGTCACCCTGTCCTCTGCTCGGAGGCCACGATGGATATACAGCCTTCCAAGAGTTCGACACAGCCCTCGGTTTAAAGTATCCCTCCAGGTCTGAGGATGGTGTCACAAGAAAATAAATTCCCCTGCGTCAACAAAAAAAAACGGGATGCGACAAGCGACTCGACAGGGGTTGGCGCCACGCCCGAAGACTCGTAGATGCTTCATACATCTTAATGTTTTTATTTTTGTTTTTTAAGCTCCCGCACCCAAATTGTCGTAACGTCTACATTTATTTATTTTTTGGGAGACCAATGGTTAAATGATCTAGTTGCTTGTAGGAGTTTTCAAAGAATGTAGAAGATTCTGTAAGAAAACGACAAGGATAAATACATTTCATAGAGACATAGATGACGAACAAAAGAATAATGAAATTATGATTGAAATTCTGGAATAGATGATTCGGGAAGCAAAAGTTCAGGAATGGACGAAAATAAGAGAGTAACGGAAAGAAAATAGAAATTATTGGTTTCAGAGATTCTACTTTGTTCAGTTGGAGACAGAGAAGTGACAGGTGCTATAAGAGAGAGAGTTAGAAGCGGAGTTTAATGTGAGACTGTAACGAGTTTGAGAGTAAAGACGACTAGAGTCTGAAGAAGATGGAGAGTACAATAATGAAAGAAGAGACCTTGGAACGAGGTACAAAAGGTAAGTACGCGAGCGAGCACCAATGTAGCAGGAACTTATCGACGCGCTAACGGCGAGTTTAGTTAGAATAAAAAAAGATTTATTTTTTAGAATAAAAATATTTTAGCAAATATCAAAACCTACTTCAAAGTAAAAGCAAATAAAATATTTTTGACATCTTGAAGTCGGTGCGAAGTAAAACATAAAACTCACAATATTTTGAAAATTTGTTGTTATTTTTTATGTTTTACTTGGCTCCGACTTTAAGATACTCAACATATTTTTTTGCTTTTTTAACTCGGTTTTCATTTCTGTTAAAATATATTTTATTTTCTATTTTTCAGTTGCGCAAATACTTGAATAGCTTTAGAAAAAGATATGTGAAACACGTTGTACGTGCCTATAATATTTGAGGGTAGATCTTGATGTTCCAGTGGTGCCACCTGAGGAGAATACTCTTTCGAATAACATAAAATTGAAATCGGTCCACAATTGACGGAGAAATCATATAACAAATATAATTTTCGAAGGCTTCTCTCGATTCCCTGGGATCCATTCATGAGATTTTGACTTGGTGACAGTAGCATCACGTCAGAAATATACAATTTCGAATAAAAAAAATTGAAAGTCTGCCCATAATTGACGACGGAGAAATTGCGTAACAAACATAATTATATGCGACTTGAACCTCCTCCTCCTTTTAGAAGTCCATTAAATATTGGCGTTTCCTTCCAATTCTATTGCTTAACCGCCCCCCCCCCCCGTAACAATATCAATGTCAATGAAAATGTTGACATCGAAGATGTATATGTAAAATATCTCAATTTTTACATACTTTCGAGTATTTTGAACAAAAAGTTATCGCCATTTTCCATCGATGTACGTAAGGCGGCGAGTTTTGGGCGCATTTCTAAACCGAACTTTTAACGAGATTGTATTGACTTGCCGCTTGTCGTGAGCTACCAACTTATAAAGCGTTATTTAAACAACAAAAGTTTCGGCAATATTGTGAAAACGATTTTGTCTGGCGAAGTTTTTATCTGAGCGGAGCACGGCTATATATAGAAAAACTGCTGGCATCGAATCTAGTTGTAAAAATCCTGCCTGATAACATTGTTCACAAATTTAATTAAATGTCTTTTATTTTTTCGTTCTTATAACGCCGAATCAATTCATTTTAAGTCTATTCTATCAGTTTCTTAAATTTTATTTCTGTAAATAAGATATTTTTCATCATATGTATGTTTGTATAGAAAAGCAGGCATTATGATGCCATTATAAATCCAGACATAGACCATTTGGATACGACTGTAATAACAGACTTAGGCCTAGATTTATTTAAAAATCTTTCGAGATCAGTTACTGCCAAAATCACTTAGTAATTGTAATGATATAATTAAGAGATACCTATTAAATTAGTTAATTAATTACCAGTTTAAAGTTAAGCGCATTTTTGACGGTCAGTAAAACCTATTAAAATAGTAGCTCTTAATAAATGTAAGTACGTCTCGTGAGGATATATTTACCGGAAAATATTACCTCATACAGGAAAATAGCTAGAAATGGTCTAATGTAATGTATATATATCTAATCTAATGTAATAAACAAAACATTTAAAAAAAAATGTATCAATCTGTCAGTAAAAGTTTTTAATGTACAGTCGCGATATGAACGAATCTTTCGTCATCTTAAAGTTGGCTTTTTTGTGCACGAGTCCAGGAAACAGTACTGCCAACATTTTAATAAATGTTACGTTTATAAAAAATAAAAACATGAAAAAAATTGCAATATTGACAATGACAGACACTGAGATTAACAATAAGAAACAGAGGATATAATCACTACGCTTAAAATAAATATTTAAACCAATAAAAACGTTTTACATCTCTAAACAATGTGGATTTACTAAATACCTACCTTAGCATCGGGTAGACCATCTACTAATTTAGGTACCTGGATATATTAAAAAACTAGCACTAAAAGCTGCTTTATAATTTTTACTACGCAAATTTCCGTTACTTTTCGTTGCTTTAACATTCTGATTGTTAAATAAGCAGAAATTTAAAAGGGTAAATCGCATTAAAAACTGATTGCGCCCAAAGGTCTGCTTGCTCGTTTATAACTACAAATTTACGATTAAACTACATATAATTAAAGTTGACTACAATACGCTAATTTCTGTTAAGAAATATTTAGGGTAGTTTTTAGGGAGGTTTTTGTTCGCCAGGAGCTTAATTTTGGTACTTATTGGCTACAATTTGATCGGAAGCGGGGTTTATTTTTATTCTATATAAGAAAGAATATCCTCAAACAAGTTACATAAAACAAGCATTTGAGAAGTTTCGTGGATGAGTGAATAGATGGGATTGAAAGACAGGTAACTTTTTGTTTTAAAGGGCGATGTTTATTTGAGGGGGATTTTCTGGGATTGTAGCAATTGTCTTTAATACAAAAGTTATAATCATTACGAAAGAGGCAGTCTGAAGTAAAATAACTGTTATTTGTTACTATCTAGGGGCTCAGTCTAATATTAATTAAATTATTAAGGAAAGTCAATCCATCGACTAGTTTTTGAGTTTTGGAGAGACAAACGTAGGTATTAAAGCTATTTTTTTTGTTAGCAAGCGATGCAATTAGTAATTAATATTGTTCAACACATTTAACAGGAACTACAAGCATCACATTCTAAGTATCGTAAATTAACTTAAATGTGTCTGCCAGTATAGTATCAATGTAAAATACTTTAATTTCTTATTTCATGTAATGATAGTTACATTATTGTGATATTAATTAAAAAATAAACACTAATAATAATATTTTATTTCAATATCAAATGTAAAACATTTTTATATGATTTATTTGCACATAGATTTAGAAATTAGGAGATTTTAAGATCTTATTTTTAATTAATCTATTTTGAGTTTAATTGTATTTCGATTATGTGAATTGTTTTAATAAAGAATTTTCGAAACAAAAAGCTTACATACAAGTAAATTATCTGTAAGATTATGAGCCGCATCACTTTCTTAAGGAGTAGCATAACAAATTTACCTTTAATTATATTTGATGTTGAAGAAAAACATGATTTAAATATGTGCCCATTAACGCCTCCTTTTAAGTCTGTATTCGGACGAAATTATTCCTGTTTACGTATAATACGATAAACACAAAGTATAAAAAAAGCGAAAAACTGAAAGGCATCATCTGAACAATTTGCAGCCGAACAAATTCATAATATAAAAGTGAATTTTACTGTCGCATCATTCTGACAGTAAATACGGTAGTTACTATTTCACTATCTTACAGCTTCCGCGGAGGGTCGCCGTTTTATTACTGTTTAGATAGACAGCGTTGGAAACCTCGTAAAATGTTTGATATATTACCTAATATTCATATTGAAGCTCTCCTAGCTTTTTGATATAGCGGCGACGAAATATTGAAGTTTTCTTTGAGAGTGAATGTGGGAGAGATGGAAAAATTGTATGTACTCGTATTTTTTATAAGGCAGGTAAGATGATGATTTTTGCTTGTAAGTATATGAATATTGATATTTACATTCTACTAAAGGATACCTAGCTTCTTGAGTGCTTTCTGTTGGGTCATTTCACTTTAATATTTATATAATAGGTTGGGGAAAAAGTCTTTTCGCATATAGTATGTATGAACTTGTAATAAGATCTCTTTGGCTATACCATTTGTATCTGGCCGGTTTTGATATAATTAAAAAGTTTTAATTTTAAAGAAGACAATTCCAAATTCAAATTAGGAAAATGTGTAATTTTCATTTGTTTTTCTTATTGTTAAAATGAGTGAATCTAATGAAGAAATTCGATACATTTTAAAATTTTACTACAAAAAAGGTAAAAATGTAACACAAGCCGCGAAAAAAAATTGTGATGTTTATGAACCTAATACAGTATCTGTGAGAGTAGCGCAAATTTGGTTTAAGCGTTTTCAATCCGGAAATTTTGATATCAAAGATGCACGTTGCTCTGGTCGCCCTGTTACGGACAAAATTGATGCCATTTTTGAAAAAGTGGATCAAGATCGGCATATTAGTAGTTACGATGTAGCTGGAGAACTGGGAATTGACCACAAAACGGTTTTGGCGCATTTGAAAAAAGCTGGGTACACAAAAAAGCTCGATATTTGGGTGCCTCATGAGCTCACTGAAAGAAACCTAATGAACCGTGTACTCATTTGTGATTCTTTATTACGACTTAATGAAACCGAACCATCTTTGAAGAAGCTGATAACTGTTGATGAAAAGTGGATCACGTACGACATGCTGTGTGTATGGTGGGATTGGAAAGGCATTATTCATAATGAGCTGTTACTGCCACGCAGGACCATTGATTCTGAACTGTACTGCGAACAACTGATGAGATTAAAGCAAAAAGTTGAGAGAAAGCGGCCGGAATTAATCAACAGAAGGGGTGTGGTTTTTCACCATGATAACGCTAGACCTCACACATCTTTAGCCACTCAGCAAAAATTACGAGATTTTGGCTGGGACGTGTTAATGCATCTGCCTTATAGTCCTGAGCTTGCACTTTCAGATTTTTACCTGTTTCGGTCTTTGCAGAATTCCTTAGGCAGTGTCAGGTTAACATCACGAGAGGACTGCCAAAACCACTTGTCGCAGTTTTTTGATCAGAAGCCCCAAACTTTTTATAGCAATGGGATCACGTCCCTACCTACAAAATGGCAAAAAGTTATCCAACAAAATGGCACCTACATGTTTTAGGCAAATGTAAATAAACTTTATAAAAAAACCTTTTCAATTTTTATATAAAATGCGAAGAAACTTTTTCCACAACCTTATAAAAGCAGTATCACTCGCATGTATATGTACCTATACATAATGAATTTATATGTATTACTTTATTTACAATAGCTGTGTGATTTTAAAATCCAGCAAATTATATTCGCTCTCTATAATCTTAACAAACAGTTTAAAAGAAATATATATAATAATCCCTATTAATATTATAAATGCGAAAGTAACTCTGTCTGTTTACTCCGTTTTCACGGAAAAACTACTAAACCGATTTGGCTGAAACTTAGTATATATATATATATTTTCAATGCCGACAATCAACATAGGATACTTTTATCCCGAAAAATGGGACAGTTTTCAATATATTTATCTGTTTGTTTGTTATGATTTTACGGTAAAAGTACTGGACCGATTTGGCTGAAAATCGGTATATAAGTAATTTTAATACCGAGGGTGGACAAGGGATACTTTTTATCCCGAATAATGGGATAGATTCGTGTAAAGGTTATCCCAAAAAGTAAGATAGGTTTATTATGATTTGCCATTTTCGTCATTTTGGTCATTTGAGGCATCTTTGTCCTTATTGGTCTTTTTGGTCTTTTTTGGTCTTTTTGTCCTTTTTGCCATTTTTGGCCCTTTTGTCCTTTTTGTCTTTTTATCTTTTTTGGCCTTTTGTCCTCTTTGTCCTTTTTGTTCTATTTGTCCGTTTTGCCATTTTTGATCATTTTGTCCTTTTTATCGTTATTGTCATTTATATAGTTTTCAAATAGACGGGGGGGATAGATAATAAAACTAGGACGGTTTGAAATAGAGGATGAAAGTTTGGATGAGATCAATAATTTCTCAAGTTTATAGATGTACAAAATTTTCGTCTATAAAAAATGCGATAGTAACTCGATATGTCTTTCTGTTAAGCTTTCACGGAAAACTACTGAAATACAGGAATACTAGGTCGGTTTTGGTGTATTTAAAAAAAAATGTAGTTTTAATGCCGAAAATGGACATAAATACTTTTCATGCCGGGAGATGGGATAGTTTGCGATATAAAATGAAATTAATCTTCCGGGTGCAAATAGCACTCACATAAACATTTAGTACAATGTAACCTGTATTAACGCCTGCTCTTTAAAGAAGAGGCAGGGATTAAAGGTTAACCCGCGGCGCACGCGCCGCGGGTTATACTCTGGTGAAAATATAAATTCGTACTATGCACTGTGTATACTTATTATCATTATTTATACATTGCACCACCGTCAGTTATAAAAATCTACTAATCCCTACCAAGAGTTACCTGAAAGAGATCGCTTTTTAGTGATAAGGCCGCCTGTTGTACTATATTTTGTACTTCTCTACTTCTGTTTGTCTATGTTTTGGTGTACAATAAAGAAATACCTTACCTTACCTTCATACTTATATACTTGAATGTTATTAAACTTGCACTGCCTATTTATTCCCACTTCACGATCTTGAATATAAATAGATTTTCAGCAAATTCACTAAATTTGATACTCAAGTATTTTTTATGATAAATAGGTTCGTGCTTGAAGTTTGAACTCGACCACATCTAATATTAGACGATGAAGCGGTCGAAGATGGAGCATGCTTACTTAGAAAACACCTATTCAGACGAGACTTAAAGACAAGGATTGCTTTGTACTGTATTTCAAAGATAGATAGTGTTGATGGATTAAAATAATACACTAATTAAGCCATAGTAAAAGCTTTAAAGATTTATAATGACAATTATTGTCACAGCCTTATTTATACTGAGAATCTAATTTGCATCCCCACACCGTGTTCCGATAAACTGATCATTAAATAAATTTACACGTTTGACAATTTCGGGTAAATGAAATCATACAGGCGTTTGAATGTATCGTAAAACGTCACGTTAAGTGCCAGTCGAACAATTTAGTCATATTAAAATCGGTTTAAGCGTTTTAATGTTGCAGCGTCTTGTATAATTAAGCTTCGTACCCCCCTGGATTATGGATTAAGGTTATGGATGCACGGCAGATTCTATCGCAGCGATATTCGTAGACTAAAATTGTAGGCTTTATACAACTAAGTTTTTTTTTAAATATTGCAACGCTGGCAAACAAGCAGACGGCCCAGCTTATGGAGAGTGGTTACTGTCTCTGATAGACGTCTGCAACACCAGGGGAGAAGCCAACGGGTTGTGAGCCTTTACAGATGAGATGATGTAGCCATAGAGTTGAGACACAGGGATAAGACAGGATGAATGGGACTGAGGGGATTGGATATGGGAATGGAGTGGGGGGAGGAGGAACTGGGCCATCGGAACCTCACTCAGCACGAAACACGATTAGCTCTTAGCTAACCGTTTTACGCCAATATTCTATGAGAGCGTGGTATCACGCCGATCGAGCCAGCTCAAGAACGGTAACAAGTTATACTCCAGTATGGCTTTATCACGTCAGTAAGTAATCTCAAATTAGCTGAGGTGGCTAAGTCCACGCCAACTATGATAGCATCCCCAAATTAGCTCCGGAAGACTGTGCAAACCTTGCTTTGTATGAAAAAGCGTCTACTCCGCAGTTACTTTCGCTAATTAAAAGCAACTATAACGTTAGGTCTGGACTCTTGTGTTGAATTTCATTTGAAACGGATTTCCTGACTAATCGTCGAGTCTTTGTGTCTTTAGACGGTGTGTTATCTCTGGTTTTCTTTTCATCTTCTCCCAACTATTTAGGGTCGCCACAATATCCTTAAATTTCTATCCGTCAATTTCCTTCCATATTCACAACACAAATCATCATGTATCACATAATCCATCACTTTTTTGGTTTACCTTTACATTTGTAACCATCAATGTTCCAGTTTAACATTCATCAAACACATGAATCATTCAGTAATGCTCACTTTCATTAGAAAAATATTCATAACTTCCGTTATAAATTATATGCCGCATAAGTGAGCTTATATTTTTTGATAAATCGACGATAGTTACACCCGTTCATGTAGACTCGCACTACGCCCCAAACCTTTGTACGGCTAGCTCCCGTCCGTTAATTACCAACAAAACACTTCCACTGAGTTTTAGGACATTATTATTTTCATAAATTTTCTATATTATGAAAGTCTAGCTTTTGTTTTCTATTTAGTGTAAATTATTATATCAATTTACATTGAAAAGTGTGTAATACACAATAGAACCTGGAATTAACAATAACTGACGTTGTTCATAGGCAACTGTAGCGTTAGCGACAGTTCTGTTGTATTATATATTCATATACGTTACTGTTTTATTTTTCAGAAGAGATACGTAACATACAAGAGGAAAATGTACACGCATTTGTGTGTTACTATCCATCGCGTTTTCAGGTAGCGTTTTCCACTACTTATGCCCGATTTCTACATCTTACTGTAAGTAAATCTATTTACCTTATCATTGCTAGAAAAGTGGGATTGGTTGTAAGGAGTTTACGTTAAATTTTAACCAATAGTAAGGTAAGCAATATACAACATAAAAATCACTAAATGAATGTCACACACAGTAACAAAAATAAATAATAAGCGTGTATGAACTCAAAAAAACTTTCATAGAAATTAAGTTGTAAAAAAGGGTACGGAACTCGAGTCTGTAGAGTTGTTAAAAAAAAAACCAATTGTAAGGTAAATAAATTGATAGATAATATATACAAAAACTCGGCATCAATCATTTGCTCATGAAATAGTAACAATATCTACTTTTCTCTTGGTATATACGTATACTCTTACAATAAGCCTACATAATGTAGATGACTATAAAAATATACCTACTTAATTATTACGAAGTGTAGAAAGTAATAGTATAATTCGAACAGGTAAATTACATTTTGAAGAATTAGGCTTATATATATATATATATATATATATATATATAATTGGTATAATTTTATATTATGTGTACAATAATAATGAATAATAATAGCCCAAAATTGCTCCACCGCTGGGCTCAGGCCTTCCAATATCTTAGGCTAACCGACACCATACATGGCACGCTTGTTCAACTCATTAGTTATCGCGATCTGCACGTTTTTTCGCGATGTTTTTCTTCACCGTAAGATAATTGTAACAATATACAAATTAGAGCGGAAAATTGGCTAGCTGTTGCATGTTTTATTTTTTAAAAGATTCCGTAGACAGCAGAACTTACTCAAGTATTTTTAAGATTCTTTATAATATTTATTAAAAGGGTCTAACAATGTTTTCAAAGTATACTAACTAGAACAGCTATTAAATATTATACGGGTAATGATCGTTTGTTATTTTATAATTATCCTATGTTATTGTAAATTATAAAAGCATTATTCTCATACCGGGGCCGGATTATTGGGAACAAGAAGAAAATTATAGCAACTTTTAATAAAATTTATATAAAACTAGACGAGAAAATACATTTGGCTAAAACTTTATCTTTGGCAATTAATTTTCAAAAACGATTTGTACAACCAACGAATGGAGTATAGTAGAGTAGTTTTTCTTTCATTGGGACGTTAACAAACTGGCAGAAGGCCCAGTTCATGGAAAGTGGTGATTACCGCCACCTACAGACATTTGCAACACCAGGGGCGAAATCAACGCGTTGCCAGCCTTTACAGTGCCTTTCCTCCAGAGATATGTTATGCAGCTATGCTGCGAGAATGTAAAAGCTAAGTTACGAAACTATGTGAGCGTTTCCACTGACGCTAAGCTATGTAGTGGAGCTATGAATGAATGCTATGAAAATGCGCCGACCCAAGGTAGCTGTGTGTAGCGAGTGAAATTTAATATGACTATGTATCCAGAATCATTCATCTTCCTCCATAATTTCTTTTTTACATATTGCTAGATATAAAATAACATTTTGTTTCCACAATGGCATGTCTACTTTCCGTAACAAACGCGCGCTTATTGTAGGTACACTACTCTGCACATAACTACACCACTCGCGACCATCCATAGCACGCATCCTTCCACGTAAAAAACCTAGCATAGTTGAACCAGTTTTCATCAGTGCTATGCTATGTGGACCAATGAATATGATTGGTGGATATCAAACGCATCCATAGCAACGTTGCATAGCACATGTCTGGTGGAAAAGCAGCCTTAGGATAGGATAGAAAGGATGAGATATTAGAGAGGATGGCATAGGGAGATGAGATAGAGAACCCGCGGACTCCTCCTTGTTGTTGAAGAGGGTGTTCTCCTCCGCAGGAAACCGTGGGCACGTCGATAAATGCTGGGGCGTCAAAGATGCAGTACCTTCTAGTCTAGTTCCTTTAGTAAAAGCGTGTGAGTTAGGAGCGCAGGTGCAGGTTTAGTGGGTAGTTTGACGCTCAATATCACCGGGGCCTCTGCTGGAGGTCACGTTGGGTATCCGGTCGTTCAAGAGTCTAACACATTCCTTGGTATAAAGCCTCCCCCTATGCCCGAAGACGGTGTCCAAAGACATTTCCCCTGCGTCAACAAAAAAAATAAGAGATGAGATAGAGGGATCAGACAGA
Source organism: Dendrolimus houi (assembly GCA_039645545.1). Lineage (NCBI taxonomy): Eukaryota > Metazoa > Arthropoda > Insecta > Lepidoptera > Lasiocampidae > Dendrolimus > Dendrolimus houi. The sequence goes on along the minus strand of CM077119.1, from coordinate 18,678,999 downwards.
AGGAGTGGAATGTGAAGAATGGGATATGGGATAGGCGAGGAGGAACTGGGCTACTGGAACTCTCACTTATGGCACGAAACACGATTAGGACAAGGCTAACCGTTTTACGCCGATATTCTGTGAGAATTTAAAGTGAAGTCGTTTGAATTTTACCTGCTTTAGTATTTATTTAAATCCGTTTGAATAAGCTAAATAGCCCTAGGCTTTCTCAACACGTTTTTACTTGCTTGTAACATCAAATTAAATTTGCGATTATTATTACTAGACCCTTAAGGTCCCGCTGCTCTAATACTTTATGGAGACGTATGTTGTCAAACGCCTAATAGACATCCCACAACAAAAAGCAGGTCTTTTTTGGGCCAAAGTATAAAGTGCTATTCAACACAGTAACGCCACCGCAGCGTTACTGCACCGACAGACTTTTAGGAACGTTTTCAACGAGCGATAATGATTTGGGACTATTTTTTTATATACAGACCTACAGCAGTAGGTAATTTTTTCAAGTAGTTTAGTTTATAATATTGTTACGTGCAAACGTGGGTACGCACTTGGGATTGGAAGGAAACACTAGTTTTTTCAACTAAATGTTTTTATTTACTTACACAGCCGTATGTGATTAGTCTCCGCAGGGTTGCCCCTACACGCACTACTAACGTCGCACTTTACGGACGATAAGGTATCTCACTCACAATACTTACAGATATTGCGTAGATCACTTCCTGATATTGCGGTGCTCACCTCCTAATATATCGCGCGTAGCTCGCTTCTGGATCCCTTTTTAAACTACACTAAACTCGTCCTTCACTGAACTGCCCTCTAAACTTTTTACTAAACTCGTTACTGTCTTCTATTTAACTTCAAACTCTCTCGTATCGCACTTGTCGCTTCGCTGTCTTCAACTGAACTCCCTAGCAGGCGCACCTTACGCTGCTTATACTCGTATACCCAGAAGAATCTTCTAAAACCCTTAATTTCGATCTACTTTTTGTTACTCTTTTACTTACTATCTATCCCTTTCTAAGCATCTATCTATTTCTATCTTTTCCTTCCTAAACTTTCTATTCTAGAATTTTTGTTCATCATCACCCCTCTCTAAAATGTATCTATCCTTGTCTTTTTCTTCCAGAATCTTCTACATTTTACTGAAACTTCTTAAACCAACTAGATCGTTAAACCATCAGTCGCCACAATATAATTTGAATCAGTTACCATGTAATTTATTAATTATGTACCACAATACATACATTAATAGGTCTATTAAAATAATTCAACGAAGATAGTAATATGAGTTTTGTTAGGATCGAGTGTTGTAAATGATTAAAATTTGTTATTATTTTGCAAATGTTTTGCAAGAACTACTTTGAAATCTAAATTGCTTCAAATAAGTTAAGATATTTAATCAAAATACATCGAAACGTTACCCTAATACGGCTGAGAGTTCAGCAGAGAGACGAACGAGAATGCAATTATTCCCGAAAAGCCCCGGGCGCCCCATTAAATATTTGAGAATTACAGCTTGGCTATCTTTAACCAAAATATGATTACTGAAAATGTTTTCTGTAAGAAAATATTATTCAGATTTCAAATATATTACAGTGCTTTTAGGGTTTCGTAACTATTTTGAGAGAAATAGAATCATTCTATAAATATATTACATTTTGATACCTTAAAAATAATACCCGGGTGCGACCGAACTTCGCTCGGCGGTTTTTTGATAATGTCATGTACCGCCATATTAGAAAAGTTTGAGGTATGAGTAGGTTATTATCCATTGGCAACAATGCAAGTATACCACAATAACTGACGATATAGCTTTAGCTGATAGAAGAATACTTTAATAATTAGATTTTTTTATCAGGTTTGTTTAAGAAAGACACATATATTAATGCTTAATAAAGTTTAAGCTCTCATAGACTAAATAATAACCACAAACAAAAAATAAAACTAAATAATTAAAATACAAATTGACGTTAGGCTAAATAAATTTTTTATCATTACTCACCGATACTTGACATTTTTGTCTCCCGTGATCACGGCTACTGAAAAGTGGCCGAAACGTTAGAATATAAATCAAATAATATAGCGCGCTCAAAACCGTTAAAAAGTAGTTTTATTATGTGTACTAGTCGCGAAAACCTAAGACAAATACTATATTAAAAGAGCTGCTTGTTTAAAGTTATATTTAACGAAATTACTACTATATTTTACCCACTGCATTGAACTCCAATATTAGTAAGTTCTCAAGTACCATGAATTTCAGTTTGTGTAGGAACTTAAAACCTAAAATCATCAACAAATATAGTTATCATTTTTCAGTGTTCTTATGGTCTAATGATATCCACACGTCAGGGTGCAGTGATTTTTTTTTATTTTTCATTCCTCTGTCACAATTTGCGTACGTGACGGTTGTTTCCTGTATTAATTTGTTCATAATTTACTATAATATAAAAGTTCAAAGAAAACATCTTACTTCCAACTAATTTACCGCGTTTTAATAAGGCCGTGGCCTTCATAAACAACTTGCAATTGCTCCGACTTTTGTCTCAAGACTACCCTCACATATTACAAATATTAAACTGTACATCATTCGAAAACTAATAAAACATTAAATATTACAATAATAAATGGGCAGATGCGCTAATAGGGGTAAATGTGTATTAAATGTAACCAGTTATTTCTCTGCAAGTGAATTGTAAATTCTTTTGAGGAATAAATGTCTTAAACTTTAACCTCAACTAGATATAGAGCTTAAAACATACTTAAAATTATTTTGAACAATAATTATCTTTTGAGAAGTTTATGAGATATGGGGCATTTTCGATTGAATGCTTTTTATGGTTTCATCTCAGACGAAATAAAAGTAAGACCGGGCCAACGTGAACAAAAGTGTAAAATGAAGTGAAGCATATTTTAAAAACTTGTGTGCGCAAACTGATGTAGTATAAGTACACATGGTTTGCGTCTGAGTGGATAATAGTAACGCATCCACTGGAAACTGTTTCACGTTTATCCGTAGTAATTTGATTATTTAATATCAAGTTCTCGTAATATACTGCGGCACGATTGGCATCCTATTCCAAGGTTGGCACCCTTTAGTCGGCTTCATTTTGACAGCCTGAATCTCCGTCGTTCTATGAATGGTCTATGGATACCGTAGCCAAAGAACGAAAAAAAACGTTTGTCATCCCTACGTAAACCTTCGTTGTATGAGAAGTATCAAGCACTTACCTAATTTGTTAATGTTTGTTTTTAAATATATAGTTGAATTTTTCAAATGAGCATTCAGGGCCAAATCCTACACTATAATTCAAAATAGCAAAAACACTCAAAGTATGCTCCAAGCTGATAAAACTAAAGTGTTATCATTAGATTGTTGAAAAAACAAAATACCCTAGACAGGAAGCGAATCGGCTTATTTAAAAAAAATCTACTGTATTATGACACCAACTTATAATGTAGCCTGAAAGGATCAATTTCTGTGAAGGAATGTCAAACGTCAAACTAAGGGAATATAGTTAATTTTGACGTTTGACATTTAGACGTCAAAATTTACTAGTCTTTTACGAAAGACATAGTAGCCATAATTAAAAAAACTAGTTTTAAGAAATATTACATCTGAAGAGTACAGGGTGAGATATAGTTATGCCCCATAACTATATCTCACCCTATACTGATTATACATTTATTTATTATGAACTATTATGAACAGCTCTGAACTTTTTCAATATAGGATAGAAGGCTAAAGCGAAGCGAAGGGAGCTTCCCGCCTTAGTCTTCGTGGTTATTTTTTTATAACCACCCAAAATTAACTTTATATCTCAAATAATATATAAATGTGCCCTATAACTATACCGCACCCAGAGTATATAATAGGAATACATAAAACCTTTAACTAAGTTTAAAGAAAACATACAAGAGTTAAAATGTGCTGATTTAGTAGCAGACCTGTTTGGATTTAGTTTCGTTTATATTAAAAAAGTAATAGAGAATTACTTTTCGGTTAGCCTTTCATAATTGTTTGTCTTTGGTACTGCGGATTGTTTGACCTTCTTTTGTGTGCCGTTGGGATTGTCAAAGTTTTAGACTTAATTTACTTTCAAGTTTGACACTCATAAATCCTTTTGATTTAAAATACGGTATAATGTATTCTGTGGAAATTTGGCAACGAATTAATTTGTAAGTAATTTTATTAGGTTTTTGTATCTAGATTCTCTTTAATGCGTTATAATAGTGTATTTTGAAAATTGACAACGAATTAATTTGTAAGTCGTTTTATTCCGTGTTGTGTTCTTTCTGTGGAATAATTAATTCATGGAGCCATTGTACTTAGATTCAAACCCGACTTTATATGTAAATATCTTAAAATGTCAGGCAAGTGCGTTTCATATCACATACTTCTGAAGGGTTCTGTAGAGATGACAAACATTCACCCTAACCGTCATTTGGCTACGAAATACACATCTTACATATGCAAAAATCACATATCTTATATATGCAATGGATCTTCTTCAAACAAATTTTCACACATTGTACATGCTCAAACTAAGCAAGATCCGCTTGTGTTATGGTTGAGATACAAAGGACCACTCTGGGGTCGATCCCAGACACTCAGACCATAGTAAGTAACGGAAAGTTCGTTTACGAAATACATGCAGGAATCGAATAGCCTCTATGTTCCATTAAACTAGGCTGGCAACGACTTAGTCCACTCAACAACAGAGACAACAACAACGCCTGTAGACGTTTGCAACACCAGGGGCGCAGCCAACGCTTTGCCAGCCTTTGGGATGGGATAAAGGTCGGGGTGAACTGGATAAAGGGAGGGAGAAGTGGACCGTCGGAAATCTCCACGTACGAAACACGATTAGCTCAAGGCTAATCGTTTCACACCGATATTCTGTGAGAGCGTGGTATCACACCGATCGAGCCAGCCCCAAGAGCTGTAATCAAGATAACGATTCCAATATGGCTCCATCGCGTACAAGACGTACACACAGAAAAGTGAGTGTTCTCTAAGGATCAAGAAATTTATTTATTTGGTTCGTTTACAGTTACTACACCATGACCTTGTAGGAGGCAAATTAAAAGTACAATACTAAGATTACCGTGTAACCTATTACTAGCAAACACAGCTTAGGTTGAAAAAAATAAGGACAAACAAATTTAGACATACACCTATACATTTATGTACATACACAACCACAAGCACACATTTATAGCTTAAATGAGGATTATTCAAACAAAAAAATTTGTAACGATATAAAGTATCAGAGGGAAGCATATTGTGCATTCGGCGTAACTTAGATAGTGAATTGGCAAATGTATCTAAAGTGGAGCTAGAAATCGAGATATAGCTGCCAGCCCCAACGAAAATCTATTCCTTGGAGTCAAATTTAAATGAAGTAGATTTGGTCACAACATGAACTACTTACTACAGCACTACAAATACTCTTTAATAGACATAGAACGTATTCCAGCGTCCTATTAGCTTGCAATTACAATACTGTTTGTACAATTAAGCCCTTAGGTCTGTGTATGCAACTTGCTATTACTGTTACCATTTCGGAATATCATTTGCATCGACCGTCGAGATTTGCACATAGACACATGGTCTATCTGCAAATCTAGAGATAGCATGTTTTATATAGCTACAAGTACTGAAATGTTAATCGATAGAGAACCTTTATAACATATTTCTTAACGTAATGCTGATATTAGACGGTTCAACCAAATTGCAAATTGTATGATTCAAGATTATATTTATACGGATCACTTTCGATATTTCAACAAAATTGAAAGACTAAAATGAACCGTTTAAAATTGGCTTAACATAACAAAATGGATATGGAGAAAGAAAAAAATTAGCGAATGTTCCGTACGGTGGATGTATATAACCAGAAAGTGTGACAAACTCCCCAGGGTGAAAGCCAGGTATCCTGACTTTCACTACGGGGACTTTCTGTCCAATAGAGTCATTCCCCCACAGCGGTCGGCCGAGGTCAAACCGTACAAGAGGTGTCTCCTCGAGTGCGATACCTGAACATCTCCGCACCTACAGAGTTGGGAAGTTCACTGAGCCTGGCATCGCTGAAACAGCCATCTGCGGCTATTCAGCTGGATCCTGCAAAAAAAAGGAAAGTCCCCGGTCGCCAGTAAGTGGTGAGTTAAAAATGGTGGGGATAAGTTAAAATTTCTTAATGGGGAATTTGCATGTTTTTTAATTGTATTTTTAAATCATTATTTACATCATTTTATCATAGTAAAAAAATAGAAATATTACTGGAAAAGTCCAAATAGTTATTAAATATTTAAAATCTCGTTTAAATTTCAGCTCTTTAAACGCCACCATTTTCGAGGGCTTTTGATGACGTCATAGTTCATTCTCAGTATATGTTTACATGTTTTCAAATTTAAACTAGATTTAATAGATACAGACCATGGAATAAGCTAAAAACCATCCTATATATATTTAATTACGATAAACACGATCACAAAACTAACAGCACTGTGCAGAAGTTCGACTTTGTTGACAATATGAAAATGTCAATATATAAAATGACGTCACGTTTCCATTTAGTCAATAGCGTTGCGTTTTGCGATTTTAAATATGCCACCCAGTTTTAGATAGATAGCTAACACTTTATTGCTCATCAAAACAAACAAATGCATAATTACAATACTTCTTGGCAAAACAACAGGCGCCGTTATCGCTATTTTTAACACTCTTTCTCTTTCTAATCTGTAAATTAAAGGACTCAAAAAATAACGTTAGATATGTAATTCTACAGTAATAAAGACATCATATAAAAGATTGACTTATATTTGAATTACATGCATATTCCCCATTTTCAGTTTTAATGAAAACTGAAGTCTGTGCGAAACAAATAGGAGTTCTCAGCAAGGAAAACAACAATATCTGGACTAGAGGCTGATCCTTAGCTAATGCTTTATTGAAGCGGTTCGGCTGAATTGAGATTTATAACCTTCGCCTTTCAAACTAACGAAGTTCTATTGTTCTATCGCACTTCCACGCAGTTAATGCTCGCAATAAATTACAATTTCTCTTAATGTTTCACTCAATACTGTTTAGAATTTATGTCGCTTTGGTTACAATTGCAGCTTCGCTCGTGGATTTCTTTCGATTGTATTTGTGATTTAAAAATAATATTGATGGGTAACCAGTATTTCGTCATTTTGTTCTAAGATTGTGACTGCCTTAAAATACAGGTACCTTGGTGAGGGACTCAATTTTATTTTGCTATGATCTCGATACTAATATGATTCCAATTGGGTCGTTAAATTTAATTTTGATTATAAATTATTTGAAATATTAGATTTTGTTTATTTTCTAGAGATTTTTTTTTGCTTTAATTACGCTCATAATTAGCTCTTATCCTTACCATTGTAACCATTATTAAGATCTAATTATAACTATCACATGTATTATAATGTTAAATAATTTTTTATTTACATTGAAAAAACTTAAAATTAAAGTATACAAATAATATACCCTACAGCTTAATTAGAAAACATAAAATTAATAATTTGGCCCCAAATCTCTGTCAGTTGGGAACGTTGGATGGCAACGCTTAAGCGTTGCCCAGCCTTTTGATTGCATAAAACATACATACATATAAACTATCTAATTTTAATATACTGCTTATTAAGTAAGCGTTGAGATTCGAACGTAAGGCAAGCGAAATCTCGTATATACTAATATAATAAAATTGATGTAATCAAAATGCACACCTGCTCTGCACTTTGCAAACAACATTAAAAAGGTCATTATTATAAACTTTCACAGTTCTTTGTTAGACTAAAAATATTAAACACAGTAATCCAGGGAGAAGTCACAATTATACCTTTATTAAACAAACTTGCCAAGATGGAGTGTAAGAAAACTAATTTAGCCTGTACCGTCTAGGACGATATCATACGTCTAACCAACACAAGTTAATATTGTACCGAAGATTTGCAAGCATTGCGGTTTAATATTAATTTTAGTAATGCGAAAATTTTCAATTAATTTTTATATTTACTAGCTAGAATTACAATTTTTTTATTTCACTTTAATTTAGTTTGGCTGTCGTATGTTTTACAACACAATATTTGGGATCGGCAATGAGATGGAGTTTTTTTAAATTATTTATTGCACGAGTTCAGCAAATAGGCAGACGGCTCACCTGATGGAAAGCGGTTACCATCCACGGTTACCCTGTACATCGTAACAACAAAGGTTCTATCTACGAATGTGTAGCCGCTCTCTGAAGGGAGATTGGAATCTGGCTAGTGATGCCAGAACACAACAGAAGGTTTAAAAAAAAACCGATATGCTTACATTCATTTATATATAAAAACATATTCGACTGTGGCTCAGAAACCTCATGGATTTATTCGTGTCGCAGAGAGTAGTGTATACTTGTAGTAGTAGTCGTGTTATGGCGACATACCTAGACCAGGGTGGTAGATATCCAGACGGGCAAATACTTTACTCAGCCAGGTGGGCTGTGGGTTGTTTTGTTGCTTCTTACGACAGGCCGCCTGGCCGCAGGAAATTATATTATTTCTCCGTTCCTGCACGGATATAGTTTGTGGGAGTAAATGGAAGAACGATTGATTTTTGTGCTGTGCACTTTTATATGTTTGCAGTTGTAACGCCTCAATTTGCCCGCAGTGTTGTAAATTTGCCCACTTCAACAAAAGTTAGCAGAAAGCAGGCAGCGTCAGTATATAAACGCAACTAGTTTGAACATTTTATATTCGGTTTGTCCACTTCTCTTGTTACTTTCCTGTTAGTTGCTGTGGAAGTAGGTCTGGCGCAAACAAGCGGTAAGAAGCAGTTGCGGTCACCCATGGGCGTCAAACTGCAACATCTGCACGAAGGAAGCCAACACATTGCCTACCTTGTTGGGAGTCTAAAAATCTATTACTATCGCTTTTAGTCATAAGGCCGCCTAGAAAATATTGTAAATATTGTCTGTTTTTGTAATTGTATATTTTGGTTTGCATTAAAGTGTTATCTCTCTCTCTCTCTATTAACTCTTTAAAAAATATATATCTAATATGAGTTAAAAATTAACACAATTTATATGATATTTAGGTACTGTTTTTAAGCACAAATTGTGTGTTTGTGTAAAAAAACATTCTCAAAACCAAACTCTGTAGTTTCGAGAAAAATTACTGTGATATACACAGATGGACGGGCAAACGGATAAAGATTCTATAAATAAATATCTAGGTTTATCGTTGCCTTAAAACTTCGGAATTACTTATCACGACTGAACGTGGTTTTTGTGTATTATCCATTGCTCTCTGAATAACAGTCATGTTCATTGAAGTCTGCGTTTAAGGTATAATAAAACTTTTATGGTTGTGTTTATACGTTTATTATCAAGTCGGTTATAGTAGCCATAAAACGTGTTTTAAAAATACATTAATAAACACTTACAATTGAGCATTATGCAGTAAAACAGAAATATATAGCTGTTATAACATGTGGGCGAAATCTTTGTGAGCACGTTAAATAATTACGATGATAGTTCGGTTTATGAAACCATATAAATAACAGCCTAAAGGGCCATTTACATGGAGAGAGCTTATCGCACGTTTTGGGGCGAAAATCGTATACTATTTTCGTAGGCTCTTTAGACAATAATCGCATTGCGATGTTTACATTCAACCAAAAACAAAAACTCGCCTACAAGTATGTCATACGATAATCGTAAGGTAATTGTCACCATGTTTTTTTTATTACATTATGACATTTTTTCAAGTTCATGTGAGTATCGTACAAATCAGCTGGAACCAATTTGAATGCGAGACTTGACTTTTGAGCTCAGTGATGAGCACGGTATTTTGTATTTTATTTACACAGAGACCTCAATATTTAATGACCAGGCGATTATCGCCCTTCCACATACGATATCGTATGTTTAGTTTACATGTTTTTTTTTTCTTGCTTTCGACAATCATATCTTGGAGGCAAGAAACTCTCTCCATGTAAATGGCCCTTTAAGCTCATATTAAAGAATGATGTAGTTGTGCGAAAGTGACAACTGAGATTATACTCCGTTCAAATTAAAAATTTCGTATGTGAAAGCCTCAAGCTTTCAACGTCTAGGGATTTTTTTATTATTTATATTTTAAAGGTGAACTTTACGTATTTAAAAATATTAATATTTATTTGTACAAGCTGTTCTGTTCATAGTTTGCCAAATACTGACTCACTGATTGATTTTAAATATGCTTGATAATTCTGACTACAAAGGCTACGTTCACGACCGCGATTTTTCCCGTTCTGCTTGCTTGCGGACGCTACTGTCATAAACTCTAGTGGAACGGATTATGGGGCGTTAATGTTATAAATGACGAAATACACAAATGTCATTGGTTGATTTGGAAATCGCGCCTTTTTCGAGGTCAAGATATAGAGAGAATTAATGCTCTGTGGTCAACGCCCACTTCGCCCCAATTCTTGGCATGGGTCGTTGTGAGTGTGATTGAAAATTATGACGTCATTAGTGACGTTTTCACCACGACCATAACGACCGAGGTCGCCTTGGGAAAGGACAGACGGAACATTTTGGGCGTTGTGACATACTAAAGGAACGCGTCCAAAGCCCTTTGGAATGGACTTATTGAAAACCTACGTAGCAGAGTTATGCTGGAATCATTATTCTATCCCTTTTCTCTTATTTGATCCTTATACCTCATCACCTTATCCCATTCTCTTTATTCCATCGTAAAGGCTGGGGCAAAGCGCGCCGGCTTCGCCATTGTTGTTGCAAACGTCTATAGGCGACGGAAACCACTTTCCATGAGCTGGGCCGTCTGCCTGTTTATCAGCTTCACAATAAAAAGAACTAAGCCGTATTCATTTAAATTGTATATTTTGAATGACACCTTTCGATGGAATTCTTGTAGTAGTTTGCTGACTTACATATCGCTAATTAGTTGATTATTCTACATAAACATATAATTTTACCTAAATGAATAAGTATCTTATAAGTAGTTATCTTCAATTGTGCCCCAAACCATCACCTTTCGCCAAAAACTCCAAGAACTTAGACTAGAATAGAATAGAACATTATTTATTGAACACCATGTGATAAACACAATGAGCGGACTTAGAGCTTGGAGCGATTTCTTCCAGATAACTTTTAGATGGACATGGACAGAAACTCGGTATGGATGGGGGTAGATATGCAATCGTACAATGTACTAATATATACGTAATATAAAGGAAAATAATAAGGTTAATAGAAATTTAAATGAACTTAGTCATAAAGATAGTGCTGCCACCACGTTGATTCGTCTTATTTCACCCTTGGACATGACAGCCAACTTAAACTTGAACGATATCTACATTGCTTAAAATATAATTTTAGAATACTCAAATTCAGCATTTAATTTTACATTATCAATTTGTATTTTCATTATACGTTTTAAATTCGATTTATATTATTCCATTTTCAAAGTAAATAATAATAACCACAGCTGAAAGTGCAAATTAGTTCGAAACTCGGCCTAAAAGGTCACAATGTTGTCAGTCAAATTTGGAAACAGATACCCTGACGGGGTTTGGACAGGTGAAATGTTTTCTGATCGAACAGCTGGCTTCGGCATAATGTCGAATTTAAACTTCCAGAGCGCCCAAGTAAACAGGCAAACTTAATTAAACTCACAGTTCATTAAGTCAATAAAATATTACTCAGAATGATTTTGTTGAAAGATGTTTTGCTAAATGAACGGAATTGTAAATTGAGTGACGGTCTATAAATTATTTCCCTAATATTTTAAATGAAGGAATTAACTCATCCAAAGTTAGGACCAATTATAAATGATTATGTAAAAATAAAGTAGTGTTATTAGGGTGAGATTGTTGGAAATGGTCGGAATATATATTTGAAATAATACTTCCCTTTTTAATAAACTAATATTTATTACTTTATAAGCTAACAACGCTTTACAGTACACTAGAGCAAGGAATAGAAAGAAGGCTTGTGTTTCCAGATGTCATTTTGTATTACCAAGAGAGATTAAGATCAACATTGTCTTAGCAAAATCGAGACGTTGCAAAATATTCATTTCATTGAAGAATGGAGCACTTGGCGGTTGATAAAACGACTGTGTCCACCTTATTTCAGTGACGGGTTGTATACTATAAAATATCTAAAACTACCGTCAACTGGTGTAGTGCGAAGTGTAAAATGCCCAGTAACTTAACTATTTCGTAAATAATTAAACGTAGATTAAAATATAAATAGCAAGCAAGGAATACTTGCTTTTTTTGCATTTAGCCAACGGTTAAAAATTTGTTCAGTGTACATAGTCGTGTGGAGAGTAGAATGTAGTTAGAGAAATTTATTATTATTTAATTAAACTATTCATTACTCTTGAATGAAGTCAATAGCTAGCTCCCAAATTTGTGAAAATTGTATCCCATTCTAGTTTGTAAGCTGTGAAGTGGAAAATTCAAAAAAAGTAGATCTTAAAGATAATTTCTGATCGATACCAAATTTTACGTAAATGTGTGATATTTTTTATCCCGGGAATCCCGCAGGAATTTTCCCGGTAGCGGTTTGAAGTTGTTCGGGTGTCTAAAAATTAGCTTATTCCGACACATTTTTCACTAACACGATAGCTTACATTCTTTTTTAAATTCTACGATACTTTGTGCCCTGGAAATTCCGCGGGAATCTCAAGTCAAGCGTGGACGAAGTCGGGGAGATATCGTAGTTAATACATATAAAACCTTGACAGGTAACAATACCGTTATGAATAAATGACTATCCGCTTATGAGTGACCTGCGCTATGTTTGCTAAGGCGCATTCTGTACTAAAGAACTTATTTACCCACCAGTCGATGTTTGGTAGATGTGACCGGCATATCACCCCTTCAGCTTTTTAATTTTTTTGGTCCTTTGGCGGATCACGTCATTCTGTACACGATGCTTTTGTAAAATTACGACTTTAAATTTAACTTTTAACTACACCACCCCTATTGTGAGTGATTATGTTTCGACTCCGTACGTTATAAAATAAAACATGCAGTTATTAGAAAACCTGTAATTACAAAAAAAATCTATACATACTATTATTAATATTCCATAAAGCAAAACTAATTTCACCCTGAACAAAACACGTCAATCAATCTTATTGGATTTCTATCTTCGTGAATGAAGTAGATGTTATAACGGACGATTGTGTGACGCAAATCCCTGGAAAGTGATAAAACCACCTCCATAAACCCATTACCCGCAAGCCCTCAGTTTCACGCCTCATTCGATTGAGCTAATTGATCTTCACTTACGGAACTACGAGCGATTCCCGAGCGGTTACTCCACTACACGTTGTGATAATGTAACCCGCTGCCTCTGTGTGTATATCGAGTAATGCATTGGTTAGGATTTTGGCTGTGGATTTAGTAGATTTATTAGTGCAGGCATTAACCATCGATATTTACCCTCACTTTGCCCTAATTTATTATTGGTTTCTTCAATCTATGTATGTTATTACATGGATATTAAGTAGTTTATTAAGCACTGGACATTTTCTTTTGAATGTTTGAATGAGAGAAACGTGTTTATCACCACTGACCCGTCGCCGCACTTTTGCTCGCATACGCATGTAAATTCACAGAGAGCAGCATAATGGTGGCGTATCGACGATGCCGTCTACACAAGCACTAAGTTGTTAGTTCTATCTTATATTGTGGGAAAACACTACTAAAAGTGTTCGTGACTAAGATAAATTTTCTTGAAAATCATGACATAATTACATATTAATGGCTAATAATTATTAATATGTATTTAATATGTAATATCCAAAATCTATTGACTCAGATTAACAAGAGATATGGCATTGGTACCTATTTGTAAAATAATATTACTAAATTTGTTGAAAAAAAAGAAACGGTTACCCATAAATAAATAAAAAAACTAAAAAGAAATACATACTAGTATATCAAAAACGAAATGTAAATATGATCTTGTAGGAAAAAGAAAGAGTACCTCGCGTTCTGCAAACCATTACTGCCAATATTGATTCAGTGGAATAGAAATTTCCAATAGGAACCTTGTAATCCGGGCCATGCGCCAATCAGTCACTAGTATTTACATAGTGGGCCACTTGGCAAGTATTAGATCGTTGAATAGCGGATATTGCCGTGCGCGGAGAGCGTTCCATCCGCCCAGCTAATTGGATGGGGCATTCGATTTTATAGACCCAATTCAGCGCACTTCATAAGGATGCGGTAGATTGAGAAGATCGAATTGAGGAGTTTCCCTATTCAATAGATGCCTATTCGATATCACGTGAATCACTAATTTTTATGGATTTAATTTAATCATTTTTGTGTTATGACGATTTAGCTGTCAAGGCTTGGAACCGGTTTAAATTTCCCTGTTTTAATGTCATAACCGGTTTTAGTCAACTATTTCGTTAGTTATGTAAACCTTAAACTGTGTGTTATATAAACCAGAATTAACCCGATTTTTTTAATTTATTGATGCACAAAACAAATTACAACCAAAGAAATTAAAAGATTAAATTAACATAACAAATATTCTGCGAGAAGAGGACATATCATTTTATTTTTCTGAACATACTTTGTGTGCGGCTGAAAACTTGCTGTACCACATGGCTACGTTTTGGCGGTATACGGCAAGAATCGTTCGAAACTGGTTTAGTCAACGATACCTATTTACGAAATTTCGTTCCCAAAAACCGTTTCATTGAGCTAAAATTGCTAAAAAACTGAAAAGAAAAGTTCGTAAGAACTTTAGCTGTAACCGGTTCGATTTTTTCACCGGTTTCCTTGTTTCCTGACTCATTTGCCGATGTAATTTTAATATACGTGAAGCAAAAACTTTGTACCCTTTTTACGAAAATTCCGCGGACGGAAGAGTATGAAATTTCGCTCACTTATAGTGTTGCGGTGGCGCTGGATTTGTGATAAGCCAACTGTGTCAATTTTACAGAAAAAGAAGTGTTGGGCAATTTGGATGGGAATTTGAGAAGAGCACGTACGTACCTGGTTAATGGGCATGAAATGCAGATGCTCCTCACTTTCACGTCCTTTTCACTTCAGTTCACTTGTAGTTTTATGTTTATAGTATTTCATTTGTTGTGTATGTATTTATTGTATTTTATATTATATATGTTTATTATATTTTACAAATGTGGTCCGGAGCGGGCTATAATTTATGTGTTGCGGGTGCGTTATATTTTATTTTATATATTTACAATGTGCGGGGCGATGTAATTTATTTATTTGATGACATGACAATGAATGACTACAGTGCGTGCAAAAAGGGAACGCGCCGTCGGATTTGAAGGAAGAATTTAAATATTGTGAAGAAAAGATCGTATAGGCCAAAAGAAGGTTACATGGGGGTACCATATAGTTTATATAGAGGAGTGCAGAATGCTTATATTTTTTAAAATTCTGCATAAAAAATACATTAATGCTTCAGTTTCTATATTGCAAAAACGATTCGTTTTTGTTACCAACGGTTAGAAGATTACCGCCTAGTAACTCTACTGGTGTTTCTATAATGAACTGTTCGTAGCTAAGTTACACATGAAACTACCAATTACCGATGGGAGGGATTTTCTAACCGATCGGTAGACTTTTTGTATGGAAACGACAGATGAAGTATTTCTATATTATAACCGCTGGTCAACACTACTATTCATAGGAATTTTATTACCACCCGATTTCGGCCGGTTGCCGGTTTACTTTTCGTAATTAATACGTGATTTTAAATTAAATGAAACTCAATTTTTTTATATCTTCTTATGACTTGGATTTAAATCTTATTTATATTTTTGTCAATTAGGTCGTTTTGGTCATTTTGGTTATTTTGATAATTTTCGTCACTTTCGTCATTTTCATCATTTTCGTCAGTTTAGTCATTTTCGTCAGTTTGGTTATTTTCATCATTTTAATCATTTTCGTAATGTTCGTAATTTTCGTCGACAAATATTTAAAACAACACCAAAGTTCTCTGTTCTCAGTTGTTGCCAGCACAGATAAAAGTTATATGTTTAATGCCACCTTTCTAATAATAAGGTCATAGATTCGAAAGTCATTAGACTACAGTTTTTTGTTATTCTGGAGCTTCACCTGCGATAACGTTATAGTTATCGATTGTGACCTAATGCGTCTTAAATATAGCGTTAAAATAATACTGTGCATCAATATAACATTCTTAGTCATTAACAATAAATAACAACATCGCTTCAAATAACACATTAAGTATCGATACATCTGTGTGAAACGGTCAATAACTATAACATTATCCCAAAAGAAGCAGTAGCATTACAAAAAGTTCCCTAAACCAATTGAATGAAAACAAAAAAATCGAAAAAGTTACCACAAAGTTTTCGTCATTTGACTCTGGAACCAGAAAAACAGTTGTTTTTAGTCCTAATTTATTTAAAAAAATTGCGATTAAAAACCACAAATCACTAAAACTATCGACAATTTTCTAAAGTGACAACACTGTTTCATCTTTTTTTTGCAACAAATCCAATGACACCGGGACAATCATTATTTAAAAAGTTTATATATTGTTTACATTACTGCGTTTTCTTCATGCAATATTCGTATAAAATGGCTCTGTAATTGCAAATATTTTTAAAATAGATTGATATAAATCTTGATTTTTAATGACAATCGTATATCACAAAAGAAAAAAAATAAAAGATTTTGAAAATGTATTTATTTGTAGTTATACCTCAACTCATTGAATTAAGTTGCGTGTACTGCGACTACAACTAAGTCGCGTTAGCAAAACGCTTGGGAGGGAATTAGTAACTGATAACCGACACTATTACTAATTGTCAATGAGCTTGTGAAACGCTCGTATAGCCCTCTTAACCATCGGTTATTGGTAGCTTCAAAATCAATCAGTTACTATTACATACTTACAGACAACCGTCGGTAAAATATAGGAACCGGGGGTTAATCAATAAAAAAAACATTACACATACTACCATGTATTTGACACACACACGCATATGTACTCTTTTGTTTATTGTGAAAGTCAAACTAACAGTGTGCCTTGACGAAATCTGTGATTATAGAAGTATAGTCTTTGACAACAGAACCTTAATAATGTTCACACTTATAATTTAAATTAATTATGGTCAAATTTCCACCACTGAGCGACCACTAGTGATTTTAATTGTATCATGTTTCAGTTGTGATGATTTTGAGTGAATCACTTGCCGAAGTAGTAGTTATGAGTTTTCTATTTTCATTAGAATCATCTCTAAATATATTATTTATTATGCCAGTGAAAAGCGGGTTTTGATTCTGATAGCGATCGTCGAATAATATTATCGAAATGATGTTTAAAATAAGTGTAATTAGCTATTTTTTTTATTACTGTAGTCGGGTTTCTTTAGCTTACTATCAATACTTTTAACTTGCCATTGGTAGAATATTCACATTAATTGTATGAGATTTATGTCAGGTTTTAAGCCAGTAGTAAGGCAAATGAATGAAGGGCAACATAGGGAATCGACCATAGGTCTTGGGGTCATCAAGGATTCATGTGTTTATAAGAACTACATTATATTAATGCAAATATCATACAGTTAACATATAATTTTATAGTCTTTGATCATAATAGATTCATCAAAACAAAAATTGTATCTAATTTTGTTATAAAACTTTTTAACAAAACAAAAATTCAAGAAACTCAATACAACGCAGATGGTTTTCAAATGGGAAATAAAAGTTTTTCTATTTGAACACTGGGACATGTTGAAATTGATCAAATTTCTCCGAAACCAACCAACTTAACCTATCTTAAAACACCAATATATATTTGGGAATTGGTTCGCTCTATCGCTAAAATTTCGCTACCGTCGGTCTTCAGTCGATCAGTAAGTACTTGGATTTCTATTTAGATCGCACCAATAAACGGTAATTTGTTGAACACGTGTACTAATTTAATACTACCTTCTATGTGAACGTATTTTTGAAGGTTTCTTTAAGACTAAATTTTCTGATAGGGCTTTCTATGTGATTTCTCGAAAGATAATAAATATATTTTTCAGGATAAAAACTGTATGTAACGGGAATAAATGCGACGTACTTATTGTCCCGAAAATGAGATTTTTTCAGGAGATATGAATTCGGAGCTCTTGTGATATACATATTCAAAGTTTATAAAAGTAAAGGTGAATGAACCAATGATCAAAATACATATAATAATTATAATACCAGATTTCATGATAATCTAAAACAAGATTACTTCTATATTGAATATTGGTATAAAATACAAACATTTTATACGGATGTTTACATATAACATCATAAAGGGTAAAAAGTATTGTTAATCTCTAATCTGTCTTACGTATCTTCAAACTTAGATTTACTTACCTGTATCCTGACTGTAATATAAGCTGTAACTACGACAATAGTATTTTAATACTTTGCGTGTGATACTTTCATGGTTTCATCCGTCCAGCAACTCGGAAAGAATACTTGGTAATTCCTCTGGTCAGGCGGTCTAGCGTACCTCTGCACTAACCGCAGAGGTACAGGATGAGGCCCCTCGGTGCATTCTCTTCGCAGATGATATTGTCCTGGTGGATGAAGACGGGGCAACACTTCAAAACAAACTATAGAGGTGGCGGCAAACGCTAGAGGGCGTTGGATTCAAAATCAGCAGAACCAAAACCGAATACCTGTTTTGTGATTTTGGCAGGACCTCTAGTGCTGTGCCTCTTAAACTACAATCAGCCACACTACTATATAACCCCGAATTCAGATACCTTGGTTCACTACTGAAGAGTAATTGTGATATAGAGAGGGATGTAAGGAGAAGAATAAATGTAGCATGGCTAAAGTGGAGACAGGTAACCGGTGTGACATGCGACAAACTAATGCCACTGAAACTAAAAGGTCAAATATATAAATCTGTCATATGACCAGTCATGCTATACGGGTCCGAATGTTAGACTATTAAAGAGATAAACCACAAACGTCTCCACTCAGCTGAGATGAGAATGTTGAGATGGATGTGTGGTGTTACAAGAATGGATAAAGTAAGAAATGAGTACATAAGGACATCTTTGAAACTTGCACCCGTGACTGAAAAATTAAGAGGAAGAAGATTAAGTTGGTATGGGCATATAAGAAGTAGGGCCGAAAGTCACGTGACAAAAAGAATGTTAAACTACAAGATGGATGGGTACAAATGTAAAGATGGATGGCTTGTGTGAAGGATGATATGATGTGAGTGACAGAAGATGTATGTCATAATAGAGGAGTATGGAAGGAAAAGACATATCGTGCCGACCCCCATTAATTAGGATATGGTGAAAGAAAAGAGAGAGAGAGGCGGTCTATTGTAAAAGGCATAAAAACAATCCACAGCCAGGTAATAGCGAATTTGCTCGTTTGGATGGCTACTATCCCAGGTCTAGGGTCTGCCGCCATAAAAACCTTGAGATGTGTTCCAGCTGACTACAGTGAACCGGTTCTAGTCCCCTTTTCAGCGGTACATTGGCAGTACTTCTGGTTGCAAAAAAATACTCAAGTTGTGTACTGATGTTTTTTGTTGCAAATAACTTTTGATTAGGTACCTAAGTGTTTTATGGCATTGAAATCATGGACTGTTAAGGAAGTAGACACATACAAAATTGAAGTCTTTGTTGAGTGTGTTTCTTTATTATGTCTTCCACTCAGTATTTGGATATGAAAGTAGCCTTTAACATTATTCTTATAAGAAATACGATGGTCCATAAACTATAATGCCTAATGGATACAAAGCGAGGTCCATCAACCTAAATAATAGTTATTTACCACGCGTTACAAATATCTTGGCTGCGCAAATATCAGCGGTTATTTGTAACGAAGTTGTCGGCTAACAAACAATTAACCGAAGTTAGGACCAGAGCTCTGGGCCGGGATCTGTTTGTTTCAAGTCGCTGTTTACCAACTATACACTGTAAGGTGGATATAGACTGCTGCGCATTACGTTAATACATGGTATATTTTTTCACACACATGTAGCAATATCTAAAGTTAAAAATGATATCGTTCATTTTATTAGGATAATTAATTTATCAAACATCTAATGACACTGCTTTAATTTTCATCAAAATCGGCTAGAACAAGGTCGTGATTATTATGATTTCGGATTTGGTCATAGAGGTCCAGTTGAAAAATTTTACTTGTTTACGACTCTAAATCCTTTATAATATATTGTGATATCAGCTTATTAACGTTCCACAGTTGAGCTCGGGCCTCATTTTTGGGAAAACAACCTGTCTCACTCGGCCAAGATGATTGGTGAGTTTTATCCCACTAATATTATAAACGTGAAAGTTTGTATGTATGGATGTATATTTGTTACTCTTTCATGCAAAAACCACTAAATAGATTTTGATAAAACTTTACATTAATATAGCTTACATTTTGAGTAACACAAAGGCTATAATTAATAAAAATATAGTGTGAATTATCCAAAATATAACGATTTTACATAACCACGCGGGTGAAACCGCAGGACGCAGCTAATAGAATGATAATCTTAGCGTGCAATTTTTCTCTCGATATTTTCTTTTAGCGCTGGCACGGGCATTAGGTCAAGATTCTACCTAAGCGATGCATGCTACTCGGTGAGGATTAGAACCTACGTCATTATAATGAGACCCTGATGTCATTGCCACTAAGTTTTTTTTTTAATTTTATTTATTGCATGAGTTCAACAGACAGGCAGACGGCCCACTTGATGGAAAGTGGTTACCATCGCCTGTGGACATTTGAAGCACCAAAGGTGCTACAAATGCGCTGCTGCTCTCTTAAGGGAGACTGGAACCTGGTCACTAATGCCGGAACACAACTCAAGGTTGTTATGGTGATATACTCTAGACCAGGGGTGGTAGCCATCCAGTCGGGCAAATGCCCTACCACCTGGCGAAGCTACAAATATTATAATAATATATTATATATATAACGCTCTACTACCATAATCTTTGATTTCCGTGATGATATTGGACCAGATGATTATATTTAAAAATGCCTCCATAGCCCGCGGTTCTGTGTAAAAGATTGACTACCTTATTTTTATTTGTCGAGTTGTCGGTCATCTGTGACAAGCTGAAACAATTTATCCTTACCGGATATTAGTCTTGTCCGGATATGTGGGGCGAATGTTCGCTGTTCATTTTCTATTTGTTCTTTGTTTTTACGCTCGCAATGTGCCGTCAACTGTTATGTAGGTGCGGGTTTAAATAATATAGCTTTTTGGTATTTGCTTCACTTGGCAATTTCTTAATAAATTTTTCTATCCTAATGCTAAACGTTACAAAATAGCGAAAACCATTCAAAGGTCTCGCGGCTGATTTTGACGAAAGCGAAAGTGGTATCTAAAATCTAATTTTGGAAAATCTTTTAGCCTTGTTAGGAATCGAATCGACTGATTTTGAAAAAAATAAACACTATCTGTATTATTATACCAAATCATAGTGTAGCTTGTAAGGATAATTTTTCGTGAAGGAATGTCAAACAGCACTCCAAGGTATACCGGACGGGGCAAAATAAATTTAAAATAGTTTTTGATAGCAAACGTATATTCAAATTTTTTTCAATGTTCATACAACAGACAATATCACATTTCAAAAACCCAAAAAATTATAATTTTTTAAGGAGTTTCTCTGTCGGCAACACAAGGGAAAGGGATGATTTTGAACAAAATGTTCTATGTTCCCCTATACATTATTTAAACATCAAATTACGCGGGTCATTTGACTACACGTCATTTGAAAGCAATTAATGTTTACCCATTGACTGATTTGATTGATTGAGGTAAAACAACGTGTGTCGAATATTAATTTATAGATGCCTAAGAAATAGAATAATTGATATCATTTCCATATTATACAGTTTAGGATTTGGCCCTGAAGTCCCACTTAATAAATTCATCTGTACTATATACCTTGTGACAAAATTGTAAGAATTTCGTTAAACCGCAAACTGAATTTCTTCGGATGTAAAAGATGTATATATACTTCTTACAATTCAGGAAGGCGAGCGGATTTTACTAGTCGTAAACAAACAGTTGTCAGTATGCGTGAGGCCAAAAGTGAGTATGATTGGGCAACACGCTCGCAATTGATCGTTCCTGAACACGCACACTATCGCAATGTGCATGTACGCGTTCAACCACGAATAAATCTCATTCGCCTTCGTGGATTGCAAGGAGCGTAATATAAAATGCTTTATTGATAATTAGATAGTAAGTAAAAATATGTTAATAATTGTTATTATTCAATTTTATGTGTAACTTACCCAAATCCATAGCCAAAAGACAGGTAATATTATTAGTACAAGTCAATATTTAAAAACGTAATGAAGAAATCCTAGACAAGCGTAACAGATATACCATTCTTTACCCTAAACGAAGGTTTGAGGCAAAGAATGGAACGATTAAGAGTGGATAATATAATTAAGTTGATTACCTAATAAAAAGACAAATAATAAAAAACCAATACTTCGCTTTCGCAAACAAATTGTATAAATATATCTCAGAATCATAAATTGAATATTAGATAAACCAGCCACTATAATGTCCCAATATATCTTCTTGATAATAATAACAAATTATATCTGAGGATATAAAATGACTTTCATAAATTACTTTCTATGTCTTCCTTTGAATACAGTTATATATTTCCATGTCAATCTTTTCAATATATCACATGTAGACATTTCAAACAATAAGAAACCTATCAGAGATAGAAGGATCACAACTTATTACAAAAGCAAATGAACCGAAGTCAATACAGACTTATGTGTTTCCTTGTGCATCGACCAGTAAAATCTGGTCTTTCAATCTATTTGATGGACCTCTTGTGTCGGCTTGAAATTTAGGTAGAAAGTGGGGAGTAGAAGCTCTGTGTATATTTGTAGGTATATATCAATATAACTGTAGTAGGAAAAGTCATATAAGCTACCGGCGCCTTCCGTTGTGTTGTTGGTTGTTATGCCGAGGAAATGGACTCGTGAGTTGTGAACGGAACACAGTAATAACTCGCCTGCGCTGCTAATGATGTTTTCATTAATAGAACATGAAGACTGTCTGTGGGTGAGTTCTAAAAAAACTGGCACAGAATCTATCATCAACATATAATATATGTAGTTACTTTGCAACGACACCTCTGAAAAAGTTAATTGAGTACATAATAGTTGATCACTGTTCCTTTTATCTCTGTACAATTGCGTCGCTAGTTATATTTTAGTTTCAATACAGTTTATACCCAGTGACAATAAAGGAAAACAGCGTGAGGCAATCTGCTCATCGAGATAACTAATCTATGAATCTGCAAACCTTGCTTAGCAATAATTAAGCATGGCAAGTATACCCATGAAATTAAGAGGCCTATGCATCAGTAGGTTAGTTAAGATATTTTCGGTTTCACATTGTCTTTAGGCTTTTGTAATTGTGTTGTTGTTGCTGCTACTAGTAAGAACAGTGATCTCAAAAGAACGAAAGTTCGTCAAAATGACATTCCCTTACGCAACTACATATTTAATTTAGTAGTATCAGTAAACACTTGACTGAGGTTTGGTTTTGCATGGGGAATTTGTTTCGAATTGCATTCGGAGATCTTAAGTTGGAGGTTCAGCCTACTAGAATTACTTACAAGAAATTGTTTATGTTAAACAAAAATACGAGTAAAATATTTATTAAAAATAAAAACGATTACAATAAAAATATATCCTAAAATCTTAAATAGAAATACGGTGGTAGAAATTGTACAGAAACATAAGTTTTTATTAAGGGAAAGCTTCATAGTATGTTAAAACTATAATCAAATAAGTTTCTTAAAAATAAAACCTTATATAAATTAAGTTGAAATTTGTGTAAATCGCACTGCATTGTTAATATTACTTGTATACAGTTGCCTCTTCTTCTTCTTTCTTAACTGCTTGTATGAGGACTAAGGACATAACTGCATTCACTACCTAAAAGAAAATGATTGTGATGATAGAATTATATTTTAGTATACTCGAGATAGCCACTTAGCTTTGCTCCCGTAAAATTCAAATTTATACTTGTCGAAATCGCAACAATCGCTAGGAAGAACAGTGATTGATTAACAATATCGTATTGTCTCGTCGACATAAAGGTGTTTACAGATATATATATAATCACAAACATATAATAATATATTGTGTTAAATGATGTGCTTTCATCCTTACAGGAACGGAGAAGTAATACTAATTTCTGTAGCTGGGTGGACTGTCGTATGAGGCGACAAAACAACCCACAACCAGGTAGAGCACTTGCTCCAGAGCTGGAGGTGAATGCACGAGCGAGTCCACAACTCGGATATGGGACGTATAGTGAAACGGTGTAGAGTTTTAGTGGGTATCTCCGAACCGGGTGCCAGTAGCACTTCTACAGGGAATGCTATTGTGAGCCACCCCGACGTGGCAAATCTCACACGCTCCACCGCGCTTCCCCCACAATGGTTAGTTCTCAAGTGGATTTCTTCTCGATAAAAAAAAGAGGTAGGGCATATGCCCGTCTGGATAACTACAAGCCTTGATCTGCTGCATGCCGCCATAACAACATCGAATTATGTTGTTGTGTTACTGGTGGGGCAAAGGACCCCCCCCCCCCTTCAAGACAGGCAGCACATTGGCAGCACCTCTGGTGTTCTGCTTGTCCATAGGTATCAGTAACTACTATCCATCCGACGGGCCGTCATCCTGATTGCTCTACTTCAGCAATAGAAAAATTACAGTTACGTATAAAAGCAAAAGACAGTATTTTATGTTTATCGATAGTATAAATGTATACGTACGTACCAAATTTCATGAAAATCAGTTCACTCAAAGACCGTTAAGGAACATCAAACAAATATAGACATAGAGAGGTCACATGGAAACATCCTTGATTATTTTAAAGACACAAACTTTTTACTTACAGCAATCATACAAGAGGCGAGCACGATGCCAGCTAACCATCCCGTTTTGCCCTCTAGGTACCAAGTCATCTCGTCAACGCAACCATGGAAGTAAGCGTTCCCTGTAACTGAATCTCTGCATTCTGCAGGTAGAGGTTTGTTAAGGTTTATGTAGTCCATGGGGCCATCAGCACCGCAACAACCAATCTGGTGAGAAAAATGTCAATTTTGATGGTTAGAGTAATTTTAGAAGGTATAGGAGTGGAACATACTATTATGTTTATTATTAATAGTTATGACATACGAGATTGTAAATAATTTTGAAGGATGCCTTTAATAAATAGTTAACATTATATTACATTGTTAACTAATTGATGGTGGTGGTATGGGCATGTAATTAGGAAGGATGAAAGTCACGTGACAAAAAGAAAGTTAAACTGCAATATTGATGGATACACAGGTAAAGGTAGATCAAAGAGATGGGTGGATTATTTGAAGAATGATATGATGATTTGTGATGTGACAGAAGACGTATGTTAGAATAGAGGAGTAGGAGGAGAGGGCATATTGTGCCAATCCCAAATAATTGGGAGAAGGTGAAAGAAAAGAGAGATTATATTATTAATAAATATGTAATTATTTTGTTTCTTTAACTTTCTGATATATAGGGATAAATATACCATTATTGACACATCCTCCAATGATTGACACCCTGTCAATATATTAAAGATACCTTAATAATTTGAATAAATTAATAGGGTTGACCTTATATTATTACTAGTATATTGATAAGAAATAGCTTTATAATTATCAGATGAGTAAATATTTATTGTTTTATCTATTATTCATCAAGAAACACATACATATTCTTAAGCAAGTTAAGATCATGTTATAGATAATAGAAAAAAGACCACATAAAGCCGATACTAATAATATAAAAATATTGAAAAATATATTCAGAAACTTATCCTACCAGGAGTTGAAACCATGAAATGAAGGGGAAACTGCACTAAGATCACATTTTACTCTCTGCAACGACATCTGGGTTGTCAGTCCAAAATAAATAAAATCGTATTTCCTAACAGTCAGATATTCTCGGGAAATATGAACTTAATACCTACAAATACTTAAAATTGATTAGAGAGCACTAAATCGAAAATGCTGTGCATATTAGACAGAAATAGCGGGCATTAATCATATTCCTGAAATCGCTTTGTGTTCGATGCCATTACAAAATTGAGCTAAGCTTCGTAGAGAGCTGCGATAATGAACATAGGAGGTGAAATGAGTTAATGGCAGAGATTTGATTGGGATTTCATCCCTTCTAATTAAATGCCCATACCACCTTGGTCTTCTTCTTCTCAATTTTTCAGTTACGGGTGTAACTTTCAAAGACCCCCCTATGTACTTATTTCTTATCTTATCCATTCTTGTAACACCACACATCCATCTCAACATTCTCATCTCAGATGACCCCATACGACTAACAACAGTAATACTTTGTCTTTGACATCAGGGTCATATTTTCTATTGAAGAATCAGGAATAACAATAGTCTGGACATCGCGATAGTTTTAAGAGGCTACGCAAGTGAGCGAATGGCTCTTAATCGCTTTTTGCGTTTCAGTTTGATCAGCATTATAAGAAATATGTAGAATAATATAAATTACTTGTGGACTCGGTAGACATTGTCCTGCCCTAAAGAAATAAAATTTACAATTCGATTGCAGCACCGCCGACCGCGTCCAATTGTAGATTTAAACCACCCCGGGACACACTTGAACGCAGAGAAAATATTTCATTAAAATCGGTCCAATCGTTTAGGAGGAGTTCAGTGACATACACTCGAACAGAAGAATTTATACTTAATTTATATATAAATATTTTTCATGTACATTCAATTTTTTGTTTTTTTTTTAAATTTATTGATGCACAAAACAAATTACAACCATAGAAATTAAAATATTAAATTATTAAATTAAACAATACACAAAAATAGTTTAGAATTAAGTAAAAATGGCTGTCTTATCGCTGACATCGATCTCTTCCAGACAACCTTGCGATTGAGAGAGAAATATTGCAAAATAGCTTATTTATTTTTAATGGATGAGAAAGAAAGGATTATGCTTTCATTACTGCTATTGAGTATATTTATTTAAGTACAAGTAATATAAGTAATGTTATTGTATCGAAGCCATAAATGATATTAAAATAAAAAAATAAAAAATCGGCAGA
Organism: Dendrolimus houi; assembly: GCA_039645545.1. NCBI lineage: Eukaryota > Metazoa > Arthropoda > Insecta > Lepidoptera > Lasiocampidae > Dendrolimus > Dendrolimus houi. Next base: position 18,651,826 of record CM077119.1, on the reverse strand, counting down.
CAAACACACACACTGTATATCCCCAAATTAAGCAAGTTAGGCTTGTGTTATGGGTAATATACAACGGACCATTCTGGGGCCGATCCCAGATACCCAGACCATAGTAAATAACGGAGAAAATACGTTTCCAAAATTTACTATACCAGGAATCGAACCCGGAGCCACTGCGTTGCAGTGAGGTAAGCCGGCAAAGGCTTAGCCCGCTCAACCACAGAGGCCGTCAAAATATTAATTAATACTTTTGATTGTTCCTTTTTCACGGCTTTAAAGATGAACGATTTTGATGAAATTAGAGCATTCATTCCCCCACATAAGTGAGGAGGAGGAGGAAAGTAAATAATGCCAATTTCTATGGCAACAAGCTAGAAAGTGGTGAAGCAACTAAGCAGTCCGAGTATTTCATATGTTTGAATGTTTACATACTAACTCACGCTGCCCATTTCTCTCGTCACGTTCCTGCTAGCTGCACTGGAAGTGGACATAATGTCAACCAGGCATTACATTGTACACATAACACACGTCTGTTTGTCGACATGGACATAACTACATAATATATTTAGTGGTATATCTATTCTTTTCTCGTCAGCATTTTGGCGAACATCAAACGCTCCCTTTGAAGCAGATTCTACGCGAACTGCCCACACGAATACCCTTTGCTTTTTGCTTCGTTAGGTGACGCCTTTTTGAAGCTACGATTTGTGGTGTACTAGAAACAAATATTCGTTGATTTTTTGCTTTTGATATTGTTACAAAGGAAGAAATATCAATAGTATTGATTTTATTGCCGAAATTGATGATTCACTTTGAAAAGTATCATAGAAAAAGCTTTCTAGTCAGGAATGTCAAACACCCAATAAAAAAATAACTTCGCTAGCTCCTAAATCCCATATGGCTAATAACACATGTTATTCCTGTCTCGATTTTTGATACTTTATTTTCTAAAACATATTTATTTACATCATATTAGACTAATTTTAATACCAACTCCTTCACAGGTTTGGTTTAAAAAAATAGTTTAAAAATAACAAAAGAAAACACACTCTAGTAACAAGCCGAATTAAAGCTAATAAAGCTAGTTTAACAACTTCGTCAAGCATTTTTTTATTGCTGGCACACGGCCCATTGAAGAAAATCGGTGTAATTACGTATTAACGCCAACGCAGCGGCTCGTGCGCTTTGGTTTAAAGTCTAATCTAACCTAACCTAAGCCTAACTTCTACTGCGGTAGTGTTAATACGTTAGTACCAAAAACGGTTACCATTGCCTATGTACATTTGTAACACGAAATCCGATGTTGCCTCTAAAGGGAGACTGGAACTTGGCCACTTATGCCAGAATACAACTCAAGGTTATTATAGCGGCATATTCTAGACCACGGGTAGTAGCCATCCAGACGGGTAAATACCCCACCTGGCTGTGGGTTGTTTTGTGGCCTTATGACAGGCCGCCTGGCTGCAGGAGGTTGTATACTTTCTCCGTTCCTGCAAGGAAGCCTCCAACGTTTGTTAAATTATGTACTTACTCCTTCTTGTACCATCCTTAAAATCTCCCTGCTACCTTCATGCTGTGGGTTATTCATAAGCCTCACAATGACGTCTCTGATGAGTGGTTGGATACTAGAGTCGTATGTGGAAAAGTCCAAAACGACGCATGCTCCGATTAGACCGAAAACAAATATTGCTATTTGGGTGGCTACGTACTGAAATCAAAGATATGTTATTCATTAATATCAACGACATTACTAAACATACAGTAACAAGACTTCACTGTTCAGAATTCTTATGGCATTTTTACAAGAGACTTGTATTATCTACTCTTTTTGTTTTTTCATTTAAATGTTGGTTTTCTTTTTTAACATTATTATTGGCAACTTTGCCCGCGACATTATTTACGAAGGACTTTATATCCCTATCTTCTGGACCGTTCAATATGACGTATACACGAAATTTTAAGATGGTATTCCCCCCGTTTTAATACCTAAAATTTTGTGGAGTTTCCGAACAGATTGATAAAAGTTCTAGACACGGTTATTTATGATTAGACATCATATAATAAATAGCACTGTTTTGTATTTAAATTTCAGCATTTTTTTATATCACAAACAGACAATTCGATTTTCTTAGTCTAGATTAGGATATAAACTGGGGCTGTGAATAAAGGAATGAAATTTTATTTGCCGCTATATACAGGTAGTGGCATGTCCACAATAGTTGGCAAAACAGTGTGACTAGTAACACCGTAAGTGACCTATAGTCGTTCAAATATAATAACTTTTTACACTTAAATTATATATTAATACTAAAACATTTAGATTTTAAGTCTTATTATGCAATTAAAGTCAAATAAATTTAATTTATCATAATTTAAAGTATTTATTAGGTACTATGTCACATTTTAATATAAAAGATTATCAATTTTAAGTCACAATTTAAATTTAAAAATAGGTGTAACATCTACAATTATATATAATACAATATAGGGTCTAAATCCAAGTTTTAAATAAATCTATATATTAATACGTGAAGCAAAAACTTTGTACCCCTTTTTACGAAAGTTGCGCGGACGGAGGAGTATGAAATTTGGCACACTTATAGTTTATATAGAGAAGAAGCGACAAATGCTAATATGTTTTTAAAATTATGCATAAAAATAAATTAAATCAATAAAAAAAACATTACACACACTACCATGTATTTGACACACAAATGAAGTCAAAATTTAAAGTCAAAACATTCATTTAACGAAATTTTGATTAATGTAAATACATGTATGTCAAACTTACTGCATACAGAAGCATCACGTTCTCCATAAGCGCAGATCCACAACCTATAAAGGCGACGACCATGATTGCCAGGGAAGCGATAAGCATGATGTATATTCCTATAAAATACTTCTGCAGTTCCAAGATCCTCATCCACTCGTTGAACCCAGGTTCAAAACATATCCATAGGCATAACGCGAATATTGATACTCCGAATAACTGAAAATTTAAAAAATAAAGAAATTATAGATACTTTATTATTTCAACACTGAATAAAATTATTGCTTGATCTTTGTTTGGTTATAATCTCTCCTATCCCGCGGTGGCACCTGCGTTAGTGTTAAAGATTTAGAATGTGGCCGAATACGTCTTATTTAAAGCGTTAAAAATAACGCCGTTAACGCATAGCGACGTTACTGTATATACATACCTTATCTGTCAACATTTAACGTCATTAGCAATGTCGCACCTCAAATAACACATTGAACCCATGACCATATCTACGTGAAACAGCTTATATCTGTAACACTATCGCAGATGAAGTCACACCTTTGCAAATATCATTGTTCGATCATAACACCATAATAGGGATACGATCATACACAATAAGTTCTAATAGTTTTTCATATATAATAAACAGGCGCTAAAAATTGGTTATTAACATCTTTTCATCTAACTTTTAAAACATTATGAAAGAAATAATTTTAATTACTTTCAAACAATAGCTTTATACGCTATTTGACTGCTTTTACTTGTACCTACTTACTATGACTTATGTATACTAACCCCCTTTGTACGTTAAAAAAGTGGTATTCATAATCACATTCTAAATGTGATTATGAACAAAATTATTAAAAATGGCTTGTAATCCTAGTATAACTATTCTGAATAAAAAAATATTTTTAAACATTTGTAGAAGAGCGAATACCTCTTGATTCTATATTTCTCATAAATTATTCTTTTTGTGACTGATGCGAAATATTCACTGTGCCCACGACGACGATTCCAAGATGGCGTCACCGGAGCAAAGACAAAGAAAAGTCTATTTCGGAGAAGCAAATATTGTTAAAGTTCCAATAGGGATCTGTACAGACATACTCTTAAGGCGGGAATTTTGAAAAAACTTTATTACAATATATATTATGAACTGTCAATCAAAGTTAAAATAAATTGAAATTCAATTTAGTTTTCTTCTATATATTCTCATCAATTCATATTATGTGTTAACGCTCAAGTTATTCTGTTTGTTTGTTATCTTTTGACCTTGACCTCAAACATCAGAAGGAAATTTAATGAAACTTGGCAAGGTGGTTGCTAAGTTTTTTTCAAAAATAATCTTGTAAGCGGTGAAATAGACGACAGAAGTTGAATAGACAGCCATAACAGAGTAGGTAATTGACAGTCACATCAACTGAGATATTTTTTATTATCTTACAAAACGCCGAACTCGCCTAGATACGGTACGATCGTTGCAAGTTATGACATCAGTTTTTTTACCGAGTCAATATTATTTATGGCTTAAACAGTGATTAAAATTATTTCTCTCACGATGTTTTAAAGGTATAACAATAATAAAACTACGTTTTAACGGTTTTAAGCGAGGTAATTTATTTGATTTTTATTATTCCGACGTTTCGGCCACTTTTCAGTGGCCGTGATCACGGAAGTCAAAGATGTCAAGTGTCAATGAGTATTGTTAAAATTTTATTTAGCCTACCGTCAACTTACTTAAATAAAACTGGCCGAAACGTTGGAATAATAACTCATCGAAATAAAAATCAAATAAATTACCGCGCTTAAAACCGTTAAAACGTAGTTTTATTATGTATACAAGTCGCGAAAACTTAAGAAAATATTATGTATAACAATAACATGGTATTTTAAAGCCCCCGCTTTTATATGAACATTGTTTCAGAATTTATTATGAAAGTAGCTTCTGCCCGCGACTTCGTCCGTGTGGAAAGTTTTTTTAACTATTCCACGGGAACTCTTTAATTTTTCGAGATCAAAAGTATCCTATATGTTGACCAGGGATATAAGCTTCCACCATACAACATTTCATTGAAATCAGTCCAGTGGTTTCGGAGATTAGCCGGTACAAACAGACAATCAAACAAACAAAAAATTAAAAAGAAATCTAAATAAGTTCTATTTCACTTCTTACATCCCCCTGACTCGGTTTTTAGCATTTTTTTTCATTGTACAGAAATACGACCTCTACAGTTTTATTATATGCATAGGTCAATTAATTAATTTTTTAAGTTAAGTATACGGTTTCTTAACTAAATTAATCCTTAAGTTAGGTGTGTATACGAAAAATCATAGTATTGTAAGACATGTAAAAAAAACTAGTTTTAGCGTTAGTTACGCATTCGATTAGATGAGTTTGTGAAGATGGTTTAAATTTTCATGCAAAAACTAATGAACAGGTTTTGATACAAGTTTACAAAAATATTTGTGATATTGTTACAACTCAGGTCCCGTCAAAAACAAAATCCACTTGCATATCTGAAATAAAGCACATTTATTACCTGCAGGCATTTAAACTAATTGTAACTCTTTTATGACCGTCTTCTTTTGTTTACTTTGTGTTTAAAATTTGTGACTAGAAAACAGCCCATTTTTATTGTACTCTTTTATGGCAGTTTGCGGCCGAGTCATTAGCCAGGTGTGGCGGATTAAGCCGACTTAGTACGGAGGCATTGCATTTGTGCAGTATAAAACGATGACCTGATGGAGGGGGAGACAGTCGAGCGAGAACCACGAGCGAAGCGAGGCGCGTATACTACAATCGGGAATCTGATAAGTGACGGACTTTGCGTGTTTTATTGAATTACGATTCTGCGTTACGTTTGGACTTATTGTGTTCGGTCATATTTGTACCTGTGTTATACGTTTTTGTATAGTTCTAATAAACTCTATAGTAATCCTAATGGCATTTTAATTCGAGTCTTGCGACTCGTAACAATATCTTAGATTTTGATAGTATTTTCTTAAGTTTTCGCTAGTAGTACACATAATTAAAACTATGTTTTCATGCGCGGCGTTTTATTCATTTAATTTTTATTTCGACGTTTCAGCCCCTTTTCAGTAGCCGTGATTACTCACGGAAGATAAAGCTTTCAAGTGAAGTGTCAATGAGTAATGTAAAATGTTAAAGTTATTATTTTACCTACCTCGAACTTGTTCATTTTAATTATCTATTTAATTTAATTTTTTGTTTATGATTGTTGTTTACTGTATGAGAGCCAAATATAAAAGTGGCCGAAACGTCGAAATAAAAAACAAATAAATAAAATGCTGAAATTAAAATCGTTTAAACGTAGTTTTTAACTACAATAGGTTTTATTCATAAAGATATTGTTCAAATTAGCCTAAATGAGTGTCAATAAATTTTATATAATTTAGCATTGTTTCTCATTAAATAACAGTAAAAAAGACAAGTTGACTCTATGTTCTGTAGTCTGTTAAAAACAATAATCAAATTGATATCTATCAAATACTTGTCACTGTAGTATGTTTGCAGGCACCTTAAGTAATGTTCAAGTTTGAACAAGCGCGAAAGTTATTCAAAATACTTTCTCGTAGGTATCTAAAGCGAAGGATATTTGAGGATTTAAGTTTTAACATTTCCACAACTTTAAGGAATACCAATTTTCAACTTTATTTAAAGTTCTACAACCGATTTCAAGTATTCTTATTAATGTAGAGGCGCTATATAGAATAGCGTCAAGAAAGTTTTGCTTTTGTTCATCTCGATGACTCCTATGCATAGTGAGTCAACTAACAACTTTATTTTGACTTTATTAAAAATCTAGGTCACAAAACTTCAAACAACACAAATAGTTTCGAAGATAAACTTTTTCGGTCTTATTCATAGAGAGCTAGAGTAAGTTTGAACGTTTCTTTAAGAACCATAAAGAAGCGTTCAAACTTTTTCTAACTCTCTATGAATAAGACTGAAAGTCTTTTTAGTACAGATTGAGATATAGTAGTAAACACACTGAAATATATAATATCTTATATAACAACATATTATATATATATACATAAGATATTATATATTTCAGTGTGTTTACTACTATATCTCAATACATAGTGTAGTATAGTATAGTGTACAAGATAATAATAATAATAGGTTAATGAAAGTACATAAAGCGAAAGTTATTTGACAGCGTCGTCGCAAGTGGAGATCTTATAGTCTCTTCCTACCTTCATGGGAAACAGGCGTGATAATATGTACCTATGTATGTAATATACGTGTTAAATTTAACATTATTTAAAAACACTGTTCAGGTTTTTAATATGGAATTAGTATACGATAGTTTATCCATTATCTATGTCAATGATAATAATACACAGGTGAATTTTTCAAGTAGGCCTCTATGGTCAAATCTGAAGCTATAAGAACTAGCGAAGAATACTCATAGGTTTCTAGGGGCCGATTTTGATGAAAATTGAAGCGGTATCATTTGATATTTGAAAAATCAATTACAGTATGATATAAAAGCTCAATAGTAAAATATTACAATTGATATGATAATAAAATTAAGTCTGCCAGATTTATAGATGTTAAAGAATATTAATTTGTAAAGAAAAAGTTGTCTAAATGTTTAATATGATTGAAGTTCTAAACAAACTTTTTATTATTTACTCTGGCCTGGGTTTTCGGGATAGCCCTAGAGTTGTCGTTTATATATTACCCGTAATATATTAATATCATTCATAGGTTGCGAATATACGATGAGTGTTTCTTTAATGCTGTAAAAAACAGTATTGAAACCATTTATCTCATTTTATGTTACAGCAGAGACTAATAATCCTACAAGGACTTTATTACATAATCTTACCTTTTCCAACAAAGAAATATGCAATCTTCACTTCATAAGTAAGTAAATAATTGCTATGTTATATTAACTACAAACAGTGTGTTGTCGTACTATAGTTTGCGTATACCACCATCGCCATTATCATCTCAATTCATTTTTGGGGTTGTCTGGAAGAGATCGCTTTTTAGCGATAAAACCGCCCTTTGTGCAATTAGGTATAGTATTAGTATGTAAGTTCATTTTTATATTGGTGTACAATAAAGTGACATCTATCTATCTATCTATTTCAAGCAACTATGTATATATATCGTGAGATCTTTAAAAGGATATTTATGAAACTAGAAAAACCTAGGAGTTTTAGTACTAAACTGCCTTAAAGAATCTGAGGTGCCAAGTAGTCTGAAAAACACGGAATATACTTAGTTTACTTCCATTGTGTGAGTAAACAATATAACAAGTAAATAGCCTCAACAGCGCTGTAGGTACTATCCATATTGATAATATCTTGAGGTACCATCTGTATTGGATATCAAGCACTAAACTGTCGTGTTATGTTATGCACCAATTCTCAAAACTATTTAGAAGTAAATACTGAGAGTTACTTTATGCGTTAACATAAAATCTTTTCATTTGATTAAAGTTTTGGTAGCCAAGAATGTCATAGTTTTGTTCGTTTACAAATCAAAAAAGATGAAAATTATCGAAAACTATGTTTTGAATATACAATTTAAACACAATCTTGAAGTTGGCAGTATTATAGTAATTAAAATCAAATAGTGTAAACTATGCCATTGTTGGCACACTCAGCCAATGATTGGCAACTTGTCCATTTACTACTTCCACCTTGACAATAACGTAGTAAAAACAAGTAACCCTCTATTGACCGAGGATAGAATACTAGAGAAGACTCACCGATTTCTTGATGGCAATGACGTAGCCAGGAAGCCAATACAGTTTTAATTTTGACAATAATTTTCATAGCACCTATTAAGCGTAGCAACGAGGGTGGCGCGTATTCGCGGTATCGTTCCGCCGTAATAGATCGACGACCGAGCTGTCCGCTAGGTGGCGCGGCATTTTCAATTGGCGAATTATGAGATAAGGAGAGAATTACTTGCAACTATAAAGGTGTGAAGGAAAGGCACATAGAAAGCACTCGTATTATTACGTGACCCATTTGCTTAATATAAGGCCAATAGAATATCTACAATATCATAATAATGAATCTTATTTTTTTTTTATTTCGGAGCCTTACAAGAATAATTTTTCTTTCGGAGCCATCTATATACATAATAGGTTGGGGAAAAAGTCTTTTCGTATATAGTATGTATGAATTTGTAATAAGATTTCTTTGGCTATACATACCATTTGTATCTGGCTGGTTTTGGTATCATTAAAAAGTTTTAATTATAAAGAAGACAATTCCAAATTCAAATTAGGAAAATGTGCGACTTTCATTTGTTTTTTATTGTTAAAATGAGTGAATCTAATGAAGAAATTCGATACATTTTAAAATTTTACTATAAAAAAGGTAAAAATGCAACACAAGCCGCGAAAAAAATTTGTGATGTTTATTGACCTAATGCAGTATCTGTGAGAGTAACGCAAATTTGGTTTAAGCGTTTTCAATCCCGAAATTTTGATATCAAAGATGTACGTCGCTCTGGTCGCCCTGTTACGGACAAAATTGATGCCATTTTTGAAAAAGTGGAGCAAGATCGGCATATTAGTAATTACGATATAGCTGGAGAACTGGGAATTGACCACAAAACGATTTTGGCGCATTTGAAAAAGGCTGGGTACACAAAAAAGCTCGATATTTGGGTGCCTCATGAACTCACTGAAAGAAACCTAAAGAACCGTGTACTCATTTGTGATTCTTTATTACGACGTAATGAAACCAAACCATTTTTGAAAAAGCTGATAACTGGTGATGAAAAGTGGATCACGTACGATAAGAACGTGCGAAAAAGATCATGGTCAAAGGCCGGTCAGGTTTCACAGACTGTGGCGAAACTCGGGTTAACTCGCAACAAGGTGATGCTGTGTGTATGGTGGGATTGGAAGGGCATTATTCATTATGAACTGTTACCGCCAGGCAGGACCATCGATTCTGATCTGTACTGCAAACAACTGATGAGATTAAAGCAAAAAGTTGAGAGAAAGCGGCCGGAAGTAATCAACAGAAGGGGTGTGGTTTTTCACCACGATAACGCTAGACCTCACACATCTTTAGCCACTCAGCAAGAATTACAAGAGTTTGGCTGGGAGGTGTTAATGCATCCGCCGTATAGTCCTGACCTTGCACCTTCAGATTTTCACCTGTTTCGGTCTCTACAGAATTCCTTAGGCAGTGTCAGGTTAACATCACGAGAGGACTGCCAAAACCACTTGTCGCAGTTTTTTGATCAGAAGCCCCAAAATTTTTATAGCAATGGGATCACGTCCCTACCTACAAGATGGCAAAAAGTTATCCAACAAAATGGGGCACCTACATACTTTAGTCAAATGTAAATAAACTTTATAAAAAAAGCTATTGAATTTTTATATAAAATGCAAAGAAACTTTTTCCCCAACCTAATATAATAAAATTGTAGCGGTCAAATTTCTGTACAATGAAAAAAAATGCTAAAAACAGAGTTAGGGGGATGTAACAAGTGAAATAGAAATAATTTAGATTTTTTTATTTTTTTTTGTGTCTGTTTGTATGTTTGTTTGTACCGGCTAATCTCTGAAACGACTGGACCAATTTAAATGAAATTTTGTATGGTGGTAGCTTATATCCCTGGTCAACATATAGGATACTTTTGATCCCGAAAAATTAAAGAGTACCCGTGGGATAGTTAAAAAAAACCGCACCACGCGGACGAAGTCGCGGGCATCAGCTAATACAAGAATAATAATGTGATTTTGTGGTTACAAAATAAAGAATATTAAAACGTCTTAATGTTTTAAATAAATTGACTAGGTGTGCCGACAAGGGTATAGTTTACCCTATATTATGTATATTAAACATAAATATTTGGATTGAAACATGTACGGTTTTTGCTTTTTGCCTCTCAATTAGAAATACGAGTTTTTTTTCAAGACTGTTTTTTATACATATAATTATTTAAAATTAAGTCAGCTTGTACATTACTTTTAAAGAAATGAAACAGACAGTTTATGATTGCCCAAAGTGGGTTAGCACGTTTCACACGCGTAATCTATTTTGTAATCCCGAGGTGTTTTGTCGTGTTTGTCTATAGAATTATAACAGAAAAAATTTTATAAATAACAAAATAAGATGAGAAAAATTGTAATAGAAAAAAGTATTTTTGAAAAATTTTAATAGTCAAAAAATTAAAATAAAAATGTTAAAAAAGATAAAATAAAATAAGATCTCTGCTCCGGAAAGAGACAGAGGAAGCCAGAAAAAGAATTAGACCCACATAAGCGTAGAGCATTCCCTTTTTAATAATATCTAATAAAAAACGACAGACAAACGCCCACATTGTATACATCTAAATTGAGCAAGTTACGCTTGTGTTATGGATAATATACAACGGACTATTCTGGGGCTGATTCAAGACACCCAGATCCAGTTTCCGACATTTATCATGCCAGGAATCGAACCCGGATCCTCTGCGTTGCAGTGAGGAAGGCCGGCAAGGTTTCGCCCGCTCAACCACAGAGGCCGCCGTTTTTAAAAGGTCTGCCATACACTAGAACATACGTCATTGGCTTAACTTCTTGAGTCTATGGCACCCATTGAATTAATACTGGCTATACTCGGCATGTTATAAAACAGCGTATTGCTTCGTTAAGTAGTCATAATAGACTGCTTTGTAACATTTTGTGGGAAATATTTTTATGAAACTTGAAACAAAGACAAATTAATAGTCTATTAAATATATTTGCTTATATCTCACTTGCTAAAAACCCTATAAAGCGACAATAGTCGTGTTTATATTGCAGTTCTTGATGGGTAAACAAGGTAATAAGATTTACCTATATTAAAACTAAGTTAGATGGTAATTCGTGTTCAAACAAAATGATAATTTGATTAACAGCTTTGAATTATTATATTCTTTATTGGTAAAAGTTAGACCAAGTCGTGAAATCTATTACGATATGATAAAAATACGAGGCACAGATTAAAATTTATTATAAATAAAAAAAACAAGTTTTGTTATCCAAATGTTTTAAGTTCCACTGGAGAATTTTTTTTTGACGATCATACTTATTCGTTAAAAATTAAGTCTACTTCATATTTATGTACATTATATTTTTATGTTACTTTATTGGAATAGAAATAAATATTTTTTCAACACATTTTCTCGAAAAAGCATTTAAGAAGCCTATATACATTGTTCAAAAGTTACGCACCACATAACGGAACGTGCGGTAAAGGTGAAAAATATAAGAAATCCACCAAGGAGTTTCACATTACGAAGATAAATAAGCTGAATAATTGAACCTCTTTGGAAGCGCTTTTGATCAATACATTTGTCTCACTTTAATACTATAGAGAAAATGGGATGAAAGATATTATAGTTCTAATTTTCACCACGCGCATGAGACGTCATTTACAAATGCGCGCTATTTTCATATTAGAAACGTCAAAGACGGTTGCAACTTTCCAACTGATATTTAATTTTGCTTGTTTCATTACCTATTGAACTGTTTTCTCGCAAATGTGTTATAAGACGTTGTATGAGACATGTGCGTTTGTTGGTTTTTACAAACTCGTGGCTATAACTTACACTCGTCTATTCGTTTGTAAAAACCAACTTACCGCACTAGTATCATAAATATTTATATTCTGTAAATAAAACTAAACTTACAAAAAATAGTATAGTCTTATTTAAAGTATAGTTTAATTATTTATTCTTTACAATTTTTTTCTATAATATAATAACTAATAAGCAATAAAACAATCTATTACAGAATTATAGGCACATGACATTTTGTAAATCTATTATTTATTTTCATCGTTTCTCCTTTGAGGCAATTTCAAAATTTACACATGTGAAATCAAACACTTCAACAGATAAATACTTTTAAAGTATATTAATTTGTTACTTTAAGTAATGAATTTGTAGGTGTTTATATTTTAAGTTTATTTTTTGAAAGTACACACTTTCCTTATAGTATAGCGTAAATAATAACTGAAACACGTCCCAGAGAAAAAAAATATATCGCAAGTTTCAGGCTAAAAAATATCTGAATGAAGCACGATTCTTCAAAATATGAAAAGTTTACCAACACACAGAATAAAAAAATGCAGCCGACTTTAGAAGAACCAGGAACCGAACGAAACAAAGACTTGTGATATTTCAACGTGGAACGAAATATAAAGGGATAGGTTGGATGGAACGAATGCATCATTAAGGTTTCTACAGATATGAGTGATTCTTTGAACGCCCTACATTCTGTGGAACCTACAGAAAAGAGTCGAGCACATTAGAAAAATGTTTACATACATAAGTGGTAGTAATTAACGTGGAAAAACGTTTTAAAGGATTTTAGTGTCGAAGAAGAAAAAGAAAGAAAGATAAATAGTTATTTAGTTTGTAACAAAAATACTAACCACAAAAAAGTTGATAGATATTGAAATAAAATTTGACTTTACTCAATAAATACTGGTTGATAATAATCAGCGTTGGCCTGCCGTTAGGGTGTTAGTTATATCGGGAGACAAACATATTATGTATTTTTATCTTAATATATATAAATTACATGTCACGTTGTTTTCCGCGATGGACTCCTAAACTACTTAACCAATTTTAATCAAATTTGCACACCGTGTGTAGTTTGATCCAACTTGAAAGATAGGATAGGTTTCATTTTAATTTATAATATTTTTTACTGAGCCACAGCAACGCGTGGCCGGGTCAGCTGGTATATATATATATATATATATATATATATATATATATATATATATATATATATATATATATATATATATATATATATATCTCTCCATGAAATGCTTTGACTTAATATGCAACGGAGAAATCTGGTGGTTACATTGCCACCCACGCATGAAAACTTTGTATATATAAAGTTCAACATTAGAAATCTATCTCGGGATCTTTATGTTCTTGTAATATAATTATTATTATTATATTATAATATTATTCTTGTAATATAGTTTTGACAATATAATCGAAGTGATGTTAAAAGTAGTTATGATGCATTATAATTAGTTAATATAGCTTTACAAGCATGCTTGAGGGCCATGAGAGCAAAACTATCTGTCTATTCTATCCGTGCAGGAACGGAGAAAAATACAATTTTCTGCGGCCGGGGGGCCTGTCGTAAGTACGATAAAATATCCCACAGGCAGGTGGTGGGGTATTTGCCCGTCTAGATAGCTTCCAACCCTGATCTAGTATATGCCGCATTAACAACCATTAATTGTTTCCGGCATTAGTGGCCAAGTTCAAGTCTCCCTTTAGTAAGGAGCAGCACATTAGTGGAACCTTTGGTAACCGCTCTCTATCAAGTGGGCCGTCTGCCTGTCAGCTGAACTCATGCAATAAAAAAATTTAGTGGTTCCATACTTACGCACAGTGCATACGCTGCTACCATATTCCTGCCATTGCTTTGATTACACTTACCGCTTCCACACCACTACCTAATGCTGGTTCGAAAATGAAGAATGTTTTTGGAACTAATGTACTTTTAGGTATAATTGAAGATTTTAAAGTAACTACTTTGACATATAGATATATCAAAACAATTGCCTTAAGCAGACCTATCTATGGGTCCGATCGCCACTCGAAATAGAATGTTTATATTTTGTACCTGTTGTTTGTAATAATTTCACAGTAGATGGTTTTTAACATATTATGGATGGTAGCCCTACGGTTTTCCAAAGATAAGCGGCAACCTTATTACTTCTCACACTACAGTTTCACTAGCTTCAGAAAAACCACCTCATTCAAGCCACATGTGGGGGGTGACTCTTGGGAAGCCTCCGAGACCATCTTGGCGACCAATGGACGGGACAGCCTTGCTCCAATCGCAGTTGCATACGGTCATATCTGATTACTAACTATAGGTAATTATTGTAATAATTAATTTAATTAAAGTTTAATAAATCTAGTTTTCTAAAATTCCCTCCGAAGTCCATCTCACATAAATAACATAATACAGATAATTTTAAACAAAGAATATTTTGTAGCGTATATCACTTAGTACATCATCATCTGAACACACCTTTATATTATTATACATTATATGCAAAAGCTATGTCGAGACAACGGGGATGGCTCTGTTCCCAATCCATTAGGACCATGTCAAATGAGTCGGAAAGTTGACTCGTGTACGTTTGTTGGTGAAACAATACAAAACAAGGCAATGAAACGCAGTTTACGTGGATCACGAAGAGCTGTTTTTACGAAAAATATCATATTCTCAGTAAAAAGAATGTCTATTAAGATTATGTCTACATTTTTGGGAATACAGTTGTGTATTTATTCTATAGGATTTATATACCTATTGTAATGGAAAATTGTTGCTGAAATATACTTTGTTAATTTTATGCATACATTCGTGAAATAGAGTAATGGCCAGTTCTATCTTACTATTCATTCAGTTAATTTATCATCAGTTGAATTTTTATTTTACTTGTATGGAGCTTATGTGAAATTATAACCGATATTAAGACAAATGAACGATTGATAAGATATAAGAACGGGCTCACAGAGTACATTAATATAATAGGAGAAACGGGCTACGGAAGCTAAAGATATCGTAGTGACATCCCGATTATGCAATACGTAGATTTAAAATTGAAAAATATTGTTCTTAGAAAATGTTTATTATTTCGATTTCTACGAAAATAGTTGTAAATTAGAGCCTTAAATAAAAGAGTATTTTCTCTGAATGGCATTTTAGGATAATATTATACGTCATGGGTCAAACAAAAGCTTTTACATAAATCAATTGTCTAAATCTTTAACAATCCTACAACAAAGTAAAAGTTGTAAAGTGCAGACGTTTCGTATTCGTGATAGCGTCTCTACGTAACATCGTTCCTCTTTTTCAGCAGCCAAAAGACATACTTTTTTAGACGTTAAAAATTTATAGGGTCGTAAAAACTCATGCCGAGCTCGTTTGCCATGCCTGGAGTAGCTTCTACATACGAATATGACGTAATATTGTAAGATATCTAGGTAATGTGCTGAGGAGTCTGTGCCTACATCTGATAATAGCGAGCAACTGTCGGTTAATGTTTTGTCAGATGGTTTTAACTTAGCTTTAATGTTTTTAATAGCTGCTTTAAATGTGAGTACTGAACGATAGAAAATCGTAAATTCTACGTCGATTATTAAATTCCACGCTTCTTTAAGTGCATTTTTATTAGAAACTAGCTGTTCTAAGTACCTAATACTTTGTACTAACGCAAAGAGACGGTGCATCTAAAATTTACGATCTAGATCTTATATTCAGAAATATATAAGCACGTCAACCTTTTTAGGGTTTTATACGTATGTTGACAAAAACTAAATCTTTGTGTTTTATCATGTTAGACATTTTTACCAGAAACTACCGGGTTTATATGAATAAAATTTTACAGAAAGAATTAGTTTTTATGGCGTTATTCAATACTATAGTAAAACCGTAAAACAACTAGTACCAAGGGGTGGCGACCTGGGATTTAATTGAGGGTTGAGGAATACTTTTTCATTGTATAGGCATGTAGACATAGTAAGTTAGATTTTTAAAAATCATGACTTTGTTCTTTAATAACTGTTTTATTTAAATTAGCACATACAATTTCATGGTTCTTACGGAATCATGAATAAACACAAAGAAAATCTTATAACTATACATAAAAATCAATTGCTGTTCGTTAGTCTTGCTAAAACTCGAGAACGGCTGGACTGATTTGGCTAATATTGGTTTTGAATTATTTATGGAAGTCCAGGGAAGGTTTAAAAAGTGAGTAAATATGAAAAAAATGCTTGGAATATAGTAAAAATAACAATATCGCTTTCCCTTAGAAATTGCGTGTAGGCGGTACGAAGTTTGCCGGTCAGCTTGTATTAGATATTTGTCACCTCTACGGAACTCTCAATACTTCGTGGACACACACTTCCCCTCCATTTTCCCGAATAAGATATAAACAAGAACTTACAACAGACATCAGCGTATCTCACCAAATCATATTCAACGTAAGCATATTTCATCGTATACATTTATCAAAAAATTCGGTTGAAACCTTTTTACAAGTAAAAAACTATTATTCGTGGGAGGTGTAGCCCAGTTTATCCACAGCAAGAGTCAGTCTCGCTTCCCATTGTATCTCCTTGGAGACACCTGCAAAGCTGGAATAATAAAGAGTTTTACAACGTTTCAAAATGGGACTTTTTCTCGCAATTCAACCGCAACGTGCACTTAAGGGATTTGAATATCTTATATGGTGGTTTTATCTGCCCCACGCACCTCCCCCCGACCGAATGAATTCGTCCCAGCATTTTAAGTTCTTAAACAATTCCCTTAACGTTTTGATGTGTCGCGTTGAGCCGATTTGCTTTGTTTTCTTATCGGCTGTAAAGTATTGCTCTTTTAGGTTACTGTTTGGGAAAATGTTTCGCTATTAAAGGATTTTAAAATTTTCTGAAAGTATGGTTAAAAATTTATCGGACAATTTTTATTGATTGTGAACATTTCTCAAAGACATTGTTTTGTTTTTCTTTTATCATACGAGTATATGTAGATCCCCCAATCGCTGTCGGTTGAAAACGTGCCCAAAACGCTGACCACAATTCCGCATTTTATTAATTTATTTTATTAACAAAATACTAAAAAGTAGTTGTTACTTCTTTCTTCTACATTGAATAGCAAAAAGATCGCTTCATCTAGAAAATACTGATTGTACGAGATACATTGTGAAACTAAGTAGCCACTAAGTGGTTTACGGAGTATTAGTGTTAAATAAATAATTCGGTAGACAAAGTATCATATATTCCTAACCTAAGCAAAAATTGCTTGTAGTATGAGCAGTGGCCTAGCTTGCCTTGGGTGAGCCCTGTATCCAAATGTGTTGGAGGGGCCCAAAGGAAGGGTAAAGGTTTTTTTTATAAAAGAAACAAAAAATGCTCGAATTGAATTAAAATAATTATATATTGAATATAAGTAATTACTTATACTTACTGCTCCCAGGAGCTAAGTGGGACAAACTATTCAAATCAAATATACAGTTTTCTCGCCTTTTTATCGGCAAACTTATTTATCAAATCATCTGTAGTTGAAGACGGTTTCAGTTTTTCTATATTTTCTGCTGTATAGATAATAATGAGAAGTCTGATAGCCGTTTCTATTGGCCCAGCAGTTGTTCTCAAGAATGTTATTAATCTATAAAAGATTGTGGATAACATTTTAAGAATTTTCGCTTACACACTTTCGGGGCCCCTGTAACCGGGGGACCCGTATCATTGATACTGCTGATACCGCGGTCGCTACGCCCCTGATTATGAGTAATATATATTAAAAAACTACATTTAATAGAGATACAGACTAGCGAAAACAACGTAAAGTTTCTTTAAGAAATTTACTTCGCTGGGAATCCAACCTGGGACTTGTATTCCAGTGAATTAGATGGTCTAAAGCTTAGTCTACTAGACCACAGAGATAGTCAAATATAGTGTTTACAAAACTTGAATAAATTTAAGAAATCAATTCTTTCGATATATGGGTAGGTACATAATATTTTATCACATCTACCAGTCAAGCGTGCTCCATCCTAGAACGCATCGCTACTTAACATCAGGTGAGATACCTATCAAACGAGTACCTATAGTGATGATAAAAAACGTCTTTGAGATTGAAGATACATAATTTTTACTTAAAGGGCACTGTAAATTATTTCGTGTAATACTTAAGAAATACAGTAAAATGATTAATAATTTACTTTCAGGATTCAAATGAAATCCAGCAAAAGCTATATAACTAAAGCATGAAAGTGCACTTTTAATTTTTTTAAATATCCATGTTCCACGGTTACAAGACGCTGTAAAGTTCCACTTAAACTTAGTTGAAGCTGTTTTACGCAAGAAAATTTTGTATTCCGGAAAATTTACTTGAAGCTTTGCGAGGTACGTAATTAGTGGCTGCCGTAAAACTGGAAACGTTGTTTGTATTGTAGAAATACATATTTAGCAGACATGTTGAATGTTTAAGGTAGTGCTTTAAGTCTTAAGTGTAGTGTACTAAGAGATCAAAAGATTGACTCATAGTGTTTCAATTTAATTGCCGTTGCTGGAAAGATAAGAAAAAAGTATTATTTTAAAAACTGGAGTCTATTGTAAAAGCAAACATAAAATTATTATATTGTTACGAGTTACGGGACTCGAATAAAAATGCCGTTGGAATTATTACAGAGTTTATTAGAACTATACATACACGTATAACACAGGTACAAATATAACCGAACACAACAAGTCCAAACGTAATGCAGAAGGTCGTAATTCCATAAAACGCGCAAAGTCCGTCACTTATTATATTCTCAATTGTAGTAAACACGTCTCGCTTCGCTCGTGATTCTCGCTCGACTAACTCTTCATCAATCGGGCCATTGCTTTATATTGCACAAATGCAATATGTCCGGCTTGCTCCCCTACCCTAGATCCGGCTCTGGAAAGTGGGTGAAAATAACGTTAAGTTTCCGTTACATACATACATACCTACATACAAGGTCAAGCTAATAAAGGCATGTTAAAAACAATCAATCTGAATAATTATATTAATAAATGTATTGTATGAATCCCTTTATTTCCTGTTTTCCACAGCAAAATTGCGATATTACTTAATTATAAAATATTATCACTAGTAATGGTGATTTAAACAATTCTTTTAGTAAATGGACCAATGGTCTCAATAAAATTGAATTAGTAGCCGTTCAAATAATACAATTACTTAATAGCTTGTTACTAGATCTTAATATTAATTCACTTGCTTTATCATTGGTAGAAATTTGCCATTACTTATTTCTGTCAAATTCTAACCAGTAATAAAGTAAATGATAAGTTAGTAAGATAAAGAAACCGACCGTAAATGCACTGTCGGAATTAGAATAAATCTGGTCCAGATCCACTAAATCGCTGTCACTGGGCAGCGTATGTGGAAGTATTTATGGGCTAACTTAGGGTAATGTAATCCTCATAATTAGCGATAAAATAATTGTATCTATAAAGTATTTTCATTAAAATATAATCAAAATAATATTGATATGTTTTACATACATTATAGGATTTTCTTATTTATTTAATTATAGCTAAAATTGTTTTAACCATGTAGGAATGGAGAAATAATACAATTTCCTACGGCCAGGCGGCCTGTCGTAAGAGGCGATAAAACAATCTACAGCCAGATGGTAGGGTATGTGCCTGTCTGGATTGGTACCTTGAGTTGTGTTCCGGCATTAGTGGCCAGGTTCCAGTTTCCCTTTAGACAGCAGCAGCGCATTTGTAGCATCTTTGGTGCTGCAATTGTCCATTGGCGATGGTAACCGCTTTCTATCAGGTGCACCGCCGTCTGCTTGTCTGCTGAACTCGTGCAATAAAAAAGGAAAGCTACTACTAGTAGTAATCCCTTGAGCAGTGCCGTGTTCAACAGATAGTGAGCTAAATAAAAGCACAACGGCTAACTTGGTAACTTTTTGTGATATTATAAGTTCCGTGGAGGTTTCGAGGTGAAAGTTTTATGTTTAATTTTCCATCTCAATTGCAGTGCTTGTAACGGAAGGAAACATTTTAATTTGAATGTACTGGGGCAATATTTATTGTTAAAGAAACGAGTTTAATATCCCTACAATTTACAAACTTATTAGTGTTTATTTTAATTAAACCTAGTTTAGGATAAATAAGTATAAAAATGTGCTATTGGTTAGTTTACTTTCTTCACAGCTTTGCTTATCTATGAGTTCTATTAAATCTATAATGTATATGTCCGAGGAAGCTATGAGTCAGGTTGATTGTTGTTTACATGTATAACGCACAATATTATTTGTTTACATTTTAATTACTTTTAAAATTCTTAATTTAATTTAATTTGATTTGTTAAATCTTTCTATAATTTAAAAATCGTCCTAAACCAATAAAAGTTATGAATATTGAAATTTAACAAGCGACCAATCAGAGCAGCGTACGTGCCTCGAGCGGGGTCGAGGCGCCATCTGTACTAGAGGGACGCGGACGAGTTTTTGCGATACATTGGAGCGATAGCAACGGATTCAGTTGGATCGTTGAGAATTGAAAAGTAAAGGGTTTAAAGTAAGATCGGTGCCCTGAACCCGCTGCTCGGTCTTAACTGTGACAAAATATTGTTTAAATCTAAATTAAAAGTGTATAAACCGTGACCACTGTATTTTGTGCTAGCATTTTACCCTGATGACACCCACTAAACCCACAACCACTAACGACGATGTCACCGAGAACTATGCTTCTCCGACATATATATAATATGTACTACAAAATTTTAAAAGTGCCGTGTCGGTACTTTGAAGCTATTAAAAAAAACAACTGGAATAGAATATATAAACGATGGAGAACGCAATACATTTTTTTAGATTGCTTGTCTGTTTGTCGGTTGGACTGTTTGTTCGAGATTCGCGTAAAAATTACTGGGCCGATTTCAATGCGGTTTTCACTGGTCGACAGGTAATATTCTTAGACTTAAATTCCCCCGCGGGATTTTTTCTAGGAATTATTTAAAATGGTCAGATTAAAAAAAATCGAATTGCAATGTGATCGATAGCAAAAATGTAATAAAATATGTGATATGTTTTATCCCGAAAATCCTTGATTTTTTCCCGGAAGCAGTTTGTAGTTGTTCGGGTGCATAAAAATTAGCTTATTCCGGCACAGCTTTCACTAAAATGATAGCTTACATTCTTTTTTAAATACAGTGGTACTTTGTGTCCCGGTCAAGCGTGAACGAAGTCGCGGGCATATTATAAAATTGTAAAAGTGTAGTCTTTTGTTTTTTAGATTTTTGTGTTTGTCTGTTTGTTCGGGATTCACGTAAACATTACTAGGTCAATTTTGGTGCGGTTTTCACTGATCGATAGTAAATTACCGGAATTTTAATCTTATGGTACTTTATATCCCGGGAATCCCGAGGGATTTTCCCTGGAGCGGTTTCAAGTTGTTAGGGCACATAAACATTAGCTTATTCCGACACAGTTAAAAGTAAAACGATTGCTTACATTCTTTTTTAAATAATGCGGTACTTTACATACTGAGAATCACGCGGAATTTTTCCCGAAGGTAGTTGAAAGTAGTCAGGGTCCATACAGCTTGGTTAAGTCATATACGATTTGCTACCACTCTAACGTGGACAAAGTCGCGGGCTAATCCTAGTTAGATATATAATATAAGTATTAGAAGCTTAAACAACGCACATGTACAAAGGATATTACATGTCTCGGAAAGCGCAAGAAAGACCCTGGAGAAAACCCTAGTAAGATTATACAGGTGCCTTGTATTTTGACATATACCTATAAAATGTGTAATTTATACATACTTGTTTAAAGCTATTGAAATTAATGTTAAAAATCAACGAATTTGACGTTTTCTTAGAAGAAAAATATCCTAAAAATTTAACTGAGGAAATCTTTTTATCTATGACGATGTATTTCTGTTTCATGATGAGGAATAAATAACACTTCTAAAATAGCAAAAATGAGGTGTCTTTGGGGCACCTGGTTGAAATGAAGTTCTCCTAAAAAGATTTAAAATTCTTAAATTTCTCAAAACATCTCAAAAAGTATCGAGACGTCTCAAAAAGTGTACTAAATATAGAAAACTTTCGAAAACCATCGAACAATACAAACACATGAATCAAAAAAAATAATGTAAAGAAAGATATAAATAAACAAATTGTATCAAAATATAGTGAATATAATAAAAACTTAAAACTTAATGAACTGTAAGTTAAAAACATATACTCAAATTGAGATCGTCCTCCTTTTGGAAGTCGGTTAAAATAGTATATAATATAAAAACGTGAGCGGCGACAGCGCCCAAATGCGGTGGAATAACAACGGCTTTTAAAAGCCAGACCTTCTATTTTCGAAAACGCGTATATTACACTAATGTATACTATTTTAGGTCTTATTTCATTGCACTAAAATTCGAAATTGTATAATCATATATAGCGGTAAGCATTTTATCTTTTGCTTAATGCCTTTTTTCGGCTAGCTCCCATACGCCGACTAACGTGCGATAAGGAACTTTGTTACAATAGTATATATATCCTTTCTATAACTTGAACACTATAACGTGAATAATTTTAAAGAAAATTCCAGGTAATAGAATTTGAAATATATTTTTAACTAGAGCCCGTTTACTCAAATATTTTATAGAGTTCCGCGAACTTTCAAAAACAGTAAACTTCTCTGCTTAGGGGGGCTGTGTATATCAATAATTAGCTGAACAATTAAATCCTTTTACTAGGATGTGCCCGCGACTTCGTCTATGCTTGACTTGAAATTCCCGCGGGATTCCCTGGACATAAAGTATGTAGCCATCGTTTTAGTGACAACTGTATTGAAATAAGCTAATTTTTACGCACCCGAACAATTACAAACCGCTCCCGAGAAAATTTCCGCAGGATTTCCGGGATAAAATATCACACATTTTATTACATTAAATTTACCATCGATCAGTGAAAAAATCACATTAGAATTCGTTGTTTTTAACCTGGCCACATTAAATCATTCCCACAAAAATTCCCGCGGGGTTCTCAGGATAGAAATTAGCGCAGATTTTAAGTCTAAGAATAAGCTGTCGATCGGAAAACCGCATTGAAATCGGCCCAATAGTTTTTACGTGAATTCCTAACAAACAGACAAAACAACAAGCAGACAAGAAATCTATAAAAATTTGCATCGTGTTCTCCAACGTTTATATAGTCTATTCCAGTTGCTTTTTTAATAGATTCAATGTACAGCTGTACACGGCATGTTTATAATTTTATAATATTATAGATTTTACTTTAATAATCTTAACTAAAATCACTCTTTCACATAACATACTTAAGAAAGTTAACAAAATGTTTATTTTCTAACTAATTATTTTATGAACAACAAACGATACAACAATTTTATTACCTGGCAATAAACCACAGCTTATACCGGAGCAGTACCTACATGCCCTGATGTGGTTAGGGGAAATCTCAAAGTCGACGCCAAGTTAAATTGTTGTGGATCCGTTTGATTGAGCCCTTAACTAAGTGTTCGCTTAAGAAGTTTGTTTCATTGCGAAACTTTTTACATTCACGTGCTAAAAGTATTGCCAACACTAATAAATAGGTTCATTAGAAACGAGTATTTGAATTACTAACTCTTGTTTCCTTTTTTCTGATTAACTTAAGTTTGTGACTTGAGTTAATAGAAAATAGGCTTTGCAGTTTTTGCGTAATCGCAACAATAAATAATAACTGATTTGAAGAGTTAATGTACACTTTAGAAATATAACTACAAAGAAAGAAAGAAAGATCGGCAGACAAAAACGCACGTTACATATCTCTAAGCTAAGGAAATTATGCATGTGTTATGGGTTATACACAACGGACCACTTTGAGATTGATCTCAGACACGCAGGTAGTAAATAATGGAAAGTTCACTTACGAAATTTTCCATGTTAGGAATCGAACCTGGAGCCTCGTTGTTATAGTAAGGTAGGCCAGCAACGGTTTAGTGCATTCAACCACGGGTCGTTTATGGACAGATATAGAATAGAACAGAATGAAATAGAATGGAACAGAATGAAATAGAATAGAACAGAATGGAATAGAAAACATAAATTACAGAAAATGTCCTGTGTTCTTTGTTGGAACGACAGTTTGTCCTTTCGGACGTATACTATTAATATACGTTCAATAGAAATAATTTGTATAAAACATAAACGCAGAAATATAGTGTAGTAAATTCTCAGTTTGCTAAAGCATATACTTCAAATTAATAATACAAATAACTGAGCAATTAATCCTGCGAGTGGCTAATTAAAATTGCATTACGCTACAATGCGCACTACTCAAGATGAACCAGTTATTCAACATTTTAATTACACAGCTTCATAAGACTTGCTCCTTGGTGCTGAGCTAATTCGAGCTATATTCGCTTTCAAAGCGAAAGACGGTAGATTGATCTATTCAACGAGAAAGCCAATTACTGTATAAAATAAGTTGATTTTGCTTCGTTTGTAGGTCATGCTTGATGAAAGGTAAATATTTTAGTTAACTATTCTCGGGTCTCTTCTAAGGTAATGGAAAACTATCAAAGGATATGTATCAAATTAATATCTTCACTAATCGTAGTATAAACGAAGGAATGAATGAATGAAGGAATGAAAAATCTAGATTGTTTATAATAAATTAAAATTAGAAAAAGAAACAACTTTAGAGTTTTGTTTATCTTTGTAGATTAATTTTAAATAGTGTGTGTTTTTAGGTTTTAATTTTAGTTTAGATAAATAGATAACACTTTATTGTACACCATTACAGAAAACCTTATAGCCTAAAAATATTCTAAATGTGCACAATGGGCGGTCTTATCGCTAAGAAGCCATCTCTTCCAGACAATCCGTTTAGTTTTTTACGTATAAGTAAATTATTAAGTGTAAATTCAATTTTGAATTAAATTAAAAACAAACTCTTAATAACTAAGTTATATTTAGAGTTTCCCATAAAAATATTCCTCATTTTTTTCAGGAATTCGTAGCTAATTTAGCATAAAAGGAACTTTTACGCTTTCTTCGTGTTCGTCCGTACAAAGACGATCTGATATTATTCGCTTCCATGGTTTATAAACAGTTAATCCAGGAGCGATTCAGTTTTTATTTAACATATGAATTAGAAAGTTTTGAAATAATCTTCTAAGCATTACAGCTTTAATAATAACTCTCAAGGAATATAGATTTTAAAAAATGCGCCAATTTTTCATATATGATGTTTGGGCATTTTGTTGCGGTCATAGTTTGGTTTCGATAAAACTATACGAGATGCGGGCGTCAACCTAGCTGATGCACTCCGCACTTATAACTGCAGGCAAGGAGTTGACGGACGCGTTTGTAGCAAATCTTTTCGATCGTACCAGCCTTACTAGTGTCTACAACAGGGATTGAAACCGTTACCAATTACCTTTAAAAAATAGGTAATTACTGGTATTTTCGAAAAAGATACTGCCATACCGGTATATTTTTTACCGTTACTTGGTAACTTTTATGATTTTAACGTTATAATATAACGTTAAAAATCGTATGTATAACGTTATACGTATCGGTAATTTTTCGTTATTTCAAGCGACGTTGTCATTTTTAAGAATTGGCTTTATTACGACTGCATGCTAACGAAACAATCAACAAACACAACTATAAATATTACGCGCGCTTTTAGCACAGTGCTGTTTGACAATCTTTGGGAGTGAAAAAGAGCGACGATGGTAACAAAACATAGTTACAACATTAGCATAAATAACGATACCACATTTTATCGGTATTTCAAGCCCTGTTCTACAAAGCTGGCCGGCAGAAGAATTCCTAGTGTTCTCGGAGGGTAAGTCGATTCCATCTTTGTTCCAGCGATAATTGTTCCGAACACCCAAACCGACATCAAGGGACTCGGCCTAAATTTAACAGTCCACTGCTGGGCTATTCACCAAACATACGACGTATTATTAATATAATATTTTTAAGGCCGTGTAGCCAAATCATGAAATTATTGAACATTTTATTCTTAATTCTTCGTAATATCAAAAGAATGAAATAACTAATATAAATTTTTTCAAACGACAACAAAACATTTGCATATTTAATCACTTCAGTTGTTTACTATAAATTGAAGTGCATCGTCAACTCAAAATTCTGCGCCAAAAACGCGCTGCGCGACATTGAGTGTCGTTCAAACCGCACCTGAGCACCCTTAAGGTGTTCTGGCGCAAATGAGAAATAATTGCCGAAGTTACACGGACTCGGTATCGATAATTGACTTTTGGATTTGCGCCAAGACGAATGGCGGACCATTCATTAGTCAGGTGTTGAATGGTATAGCTTGAAAGCAACCTTAATTTGAATCGATTCAAAATTATTGAAATTCAATCTATCGATATATGTATATACAAATATATTACAATTATAAAGTAATCTTAGCAAGATATTGTCAACCAGCATTTCTCAGAATGCTAATAGAAATTTGGCAAAGTGCACGTGTTTGTGGCGAAAAAGAGAAATGTTCGGTAGAGGTGACGGAAGTTCTGTTCTGTTGACGTTGTTTCTATTTTTTTTTTCATTTGACTGCGGGATCCTATTAAAGTATCTAATCACGAACAACCTTATCTGAAAAACCAGTAAAAGGATTTTGTTTATAACGTTTTTCATTGAATGTGCTTTGTACGCTGCTATCAAGATTTTATCAAGAACTTCCTCTTCGTATTTCAAAGGATGGACAGGAGAGACTTTAATCATCATATTTTTTCAAGTTCTGAAGTCAAGCGGAAGGACATGATTGTACAAGGGTTCTGTTTTTAGTAACATGGCTACGGAATGTTAAACGATGCTATTTATCGATCGATAATTAAATAAATCAGATTTTACAAGTATTATGTGAAGAAGAAAACACGACAAAAATATAATTCACTAGCGGACCGCCCGTCCCAGCTTCGCATGGGTGGTGTATGGGTAATTTTTAAAATCTTGGTTTACATTATTGAAGTTTTAGTATTTATCCCTATTTTTTTCTAGTAATAAATATAGCCTTGGTTACTCAGGGATAATTTAGCATTCTAACGGTGAAAGAATTTTTGAAATCGGTCTTGTAGATTTTGAGTTTATTCATTACAAACATACGTAAATACATATCTTTCCTCTTTATAATATTCGTATAAATACCGAACATTCAATTGCACAATTTTACTGCCAAGAATCTGTTGAAAGAGAATGATCTATTGTAATATGAAACCTTAATGTCGCCTTTGTGTTATATTCTTACTGGTTTAAAACTTTAAATATTTTAAATTTATATATTTGTATAAGTGTTTGGTATACAATTTCTACGACAGTGTTTAAGAATGTGTATTATGCTGGGGTTGCACCTGTGTTAGTGTTAAAGCTTTAAGCTGTGGCCGTATGCGCCTCATTTATAGCGTTAACAAGTAATGCCGTTAAAGGGTAGCCACTTTAGTATACATACATAAATTATTAGTCAATATTTAACGTTATTAAGAATGTCACATCTTAAATAACGCATTAATCTCATCGCATTATCTGCGAGAACGGTCTTAATCTTTAACACTAATGCCCGGGCACGAAGCCCCAACATTAAAGGAAGAAACTGAAACATGAAAATTCATAGATATGCTGGATTTACAAATAGTGCAGATCCGTATTTATTAAGAGGTTAAATGTAAAAAAAAAAAATTATATCAATATTTAAGGATAATAATCATTAGGTAACTCTGAGCGCGACGGTTGATTAAAATGATTTGATTCTCTATAATTAACCGTTCTTTAATACTAGTGGGTGGCAAGTTGCCGACTGGGAACTTGCAGCCGGGCGATTTAGTGAGCCGCCATGTGTTCCTAATGCCTGGCAGTTGCCACTAACTTGGTACATAATTTATAATACTAAGACCGACTCTGATCTTCTCAGTTTCGTGGATATGTTTTGAACACTGGACGAATTTGCACTAAATTAATTATGATAGTTACTTAGTTCTTCTATTTAAAAAAATTGTTTCAAAATACCAACTTCAAAAACTAAAAGGTATAAAATAACATAATAAAGATTTTTGACTAAGAATTAATTTAGTTTATTAAGAGACAAAATAATATAAAATTTTGCTACATATTGAAGTCGGTGCCGAGCAAACCATAAAAATTACCATATACACTGTTATAACAACAAAATGTTGCAAAATATTGACTTTTATGGGTTACCTGGCACCGACTTTAAGAAGTAGAAAATTTTACATTATTTTGTCTCTTAATAAACTAAATAAATTTTTAGTCAAAAATCTTTATTAAGTTATTTTATACTTTTTAGTTTTGAACTCGGATTTTTTTAAACGATTTTCTTGTTATATTATGTGTACTAGTCGCGAGAACTTAAAAAAATACTATGTCATTATACTAATTCTTATCGCGCGACTCTACTCGCGTAAATGTTTTGTTCGTATCTCGTAGACACTGTCTCTTAATCCGAAATAAAATGATTTTGCATTTATCCCCGTTTTCAAAAGGTCTTATTATGAATATATATGTACCAAATTTTATAATAATCGATTGAATTAGGTGAATCTACTTAAATTTTAAATCCCTACCCCGTGAAAATGATCTTCCAGGAAAGTATCAAATGTATCAGCAAGTTCATTTAGAATAAGCTGCCGGCTAAGATCTTTCTGCTACGCCAGAGATTTTTTAAACAGTATAATAGAAATTCTCGGAGTTCGGGCATCACGTTGTGTGAGCTCTAGTATTGTAAATGCCCATAGACGATGGTGACCACTTTCCATTAGGTGGTCTCTTAGCTGATCTCCAACAATCTGTATATTAATATGTGAAGCAAATACACAGCCAAAACTTTGTACCCCTTTTTACGAAAATTGCGCGGACGGAGGAGTATGAAATTTCGCACACTTGTAGTTTATATGGAAAAGGAGTGCAGAATGCTAATATTTAAAAAAATTATGCATAAAAATACATTAAATCAATAAAAAAACATTACACCACTACCATCTATTTGACACACACACGCATATATACTATTTTGTTTATTGTTAAAGTAGAATCAACCGTGTAGCCTTGGCGAAATCTGTGAATATAGAAGTATATTTTTGGGGACCACTAGTAAAAATAAATATACCAATTCGGTGTGTTCCACGCACTCACAGAATATCGGTGTGAAAATGTTATCCTAATGCTAATCGTGTTTCGTGCGATGAGTGAGAATTCTCATGGCCCACTTCTTCTTCACCTATTCCAATTCCATATATCAATATCCCATCCTTTCTATCTCTCCTATCAGATCCCTCTACCCTCCCCCCCCCTCTCCTATTCCATCCCCCATATCTCATTCTAAAGATTAGAAACGCGTTGGCTTCACCCTTTGGTGTTGCAAACGTCTATAGGCGATGGTAACCGCTTTCAATTACATATTTATAATTTCATGATTAGTGCTTTCTAGAAGTCGGGACGAAGCATATAAAAAGAGTGACTGCACATTTGTATATTAGTATGGATAATCTGGGTTTCATGGCGCCGATTTGCGGAAGCCTATGTTCAGCAGTGGACTGTGATTGGCTGATGCTGAATCTGAGTTTATAAATTAATGATATCAGCCTTCTGACCATATGTCCTGATCGACGCCATTTTAGTTGTTTATGATCAGTGGCATAATGGACAAATAAATGAAAAAGACTAGCTACAGAATGATATCCAAGACAGGGTAAAAGACTCAGAGATAGACAAATCACAAAGTGGTAAGATGATCTTACGCAAAGAGCAGGAGCTCTTTGGATGAGGACAGCAAGAGATAGATCTAAATGTACATCTTTAGAGGAGACCTATGACGGAGGACAATTTTAAGAATAAAAGGTTGTCGAAAAATTTTGTCCGTTATTTATTAATATGTCGCAGTTTGCTGCATATGTTAAATATTGAATATATAATTGTAATAAATGCCTAAAGTAATATCCGATATGGGTTAATGTAACCTGTTAATTATCACGCATAGAATATCATTTCACTAGACATATAAAATGTCAGTTGATTTTGACATTAACTTGACTTACGAAATGTGACTATCATCTGAAGACGAGAGGGAAAGAAGTACATTTATATTTTGGATTTATTAGAAATAACTTTTATATAAGTAGAAGTGATCTGTGAAGTTAATAAAGTGTGCGAGGTACAAACGGTTGATTTATTGACATGGAAAACGAACCTGGACCCTCGCCGTTAAATGTATTTGTAATAATTTTTTTTAACAATAAAACTTTATTATTATTATAATATCAGCCTATAAAAGCCCCACTGTTCGGATCGCTCCTTCTACTTTTAGGGAAAATCTACCCGCTACATTTGTCTAACGACCAGTTCCCATATATTACATTATTCATTTTTGATATTACTTGTACGGGATGTTTGTCAAATTTTAACCGATAGTAAGGCAAATGAACGGTTGGTTATATATAGGAACGAGCTACAAGGCAGATTGGATGACTAATTAAGTATTTACAAAGGAATTTCAAAACGGAAGTAGATATTATCCTAATTACGGAACTATACACGACATATAAGTAGTATTATTTTATACTATGAATCAATGTATGACTGCACCGTACTTGGAAAACAGGACAGATTGCTTATCAGTAGTTGATAAGCTCATTCGAAATGCCACTTCTTGTATTTTTAGGTTTTTTTAATATAACATTCGAATGTTCCAATAGACTATTTTTATTCAAACAGACAAAAGGTCTAGATCATGAAAATTGACCACCATTGTTTATGGTTGCATTTAACACCAGTGGTGTTTTAATCTTGATTGGCCGGAGGATAATTATTATAATACGATACCCTTCCTAATTGCCTCATTTTGTAGTAGTACCTATATATAAACACCTTGCGTTTCTAATAATATATGTGATATTGGATGTGATAAATGTTTAAATGTACTATAATGAGTACAGTAGTAGGTAGATATAGTATATTATTATTTAGATAAATTACAGATTATTTTGAAATAATTACACAACTATAAATGTAAATAGGTCATGATATACTGTTATAATTTTGTTTTTTTTTTGTAATCTGCACTTGTATTTCTTAATAAGTTAAATTTGAGTTATTTATGTTTATAGTGTATGAGTAACCGAACTTTTTACTTTTTTTAGGAGATTCATTATTTTGAAATATATACATTTTTGGAACAAACGTTTGTTTTCGTTATGACGTTAAATTTATTATAAACTAACTGTTATCTGCGTACTTGCCCGCTTTTTTACTTACTTTCTGAGCATCCTAACAATAACGCTGAAACAGGTATTTTTTAAATTCTCACCGAAAGTATAAACATCAATGACTAGCTTCTGCTCGCGACTTCGTCCGCGTGGAATAGTTAAAAAAACCCCCCGATTTTGAAACATTCTTCATTGATGCTCCGCTCCTATTGGTCTTAGCGTGATGATATATAGCCTATAGCCTTCCTTGATAAATGGGCTATCTAACAATGGAAGAATTTTTCAAATCAGACCAGTAGTTCCTGATATTAGCGCGTTTAAGCAAACAATCTCTTCAGCTTTGTATATTAGTATAGATAGTATAGTAAGCTTTAGGAATTCCTGATTGTCCATATAAATTGTCAGCCCCTGTTTTATCAGCTTTAAGACTATTGTTTGTATAGTAAGATCTAGCTTATACATTGATTAAGATCGGTTCAGCCGGTTACTCGTCAAAATGTAATAGAGTCAGTTTTGTGTTCATATATATTATTAGTATCTAGAGTTTGATGGATGCTTATATTGTATTTACAGTTGAACATTAACCCACCATGAGGTAGTTTTAGTTATTTATTAGAGTATGATTTATGTATTAGGAAACATATCTATACCATATAATAAATCTGTAAATGGGTCGAGTTTGTACAGTGCGCTTAAAAATGTGAAAACAATCACGCGGGATTATTCGGGCCAAGAGATTCCGAGAATGCAATTTTTGGAATTCTTGTTGTATAATATATATATATATATATCTATTATACAACATATATATATATCTACGATTGGTAAGATCGTAAAAGATTCGTTATCTCCACATTTAACATAATTGTTTATGCATTCCGCGTCTTTCTACAATGACGTATCCAATTTGAATGTAGTTTTTTTTTAACGTATTGAACAGTCTGGAATTGAAATTGAAATTGAATAATATTTATTATTTTATTTTTATCGATTAATAAATTATAAGGATATATCAACAAAATTGTATTAAATGTATGTTATGTTAATCTTAAGTCACCAAAATGATTTCTTCACAAACACTATTTCATATCCATCACCTTGAAAAAGCAACAAACAAACATAAAAACAAATCTACTTCCTTTTATATATTAAATATCGCTTAGTGTCAGTAAACGATATCCAGCCACGTTTTAGGTAACAATAGAAAATTACTCACCCAAAGTACCACATTGAAACAGAACAATGTGTATTTGATGCAGTATATTTGGGACTCCAATTTGCCCACAGCTGGGCCTTGTCCTTCGCCTCTTCCACCAGCCATTTCACAAACACAAAGAACTTTTTTCAAATTATAAGGTTCCGCCCATTCACAATGTCGATCGAATCGTGACTGGTCCGCTATCAGTAGATAAAGATAGTAAGCTAGGTTATCTGTGTTTGCAATGATAATGTACGTAAAGATAATGGACTATGAATTGCCACACCTAAAATTCTGGCTATACGCATGGCATTGTGACAATTATAAACAAATAATTCAAATGAAAATTAATGTCGTGATAGAGCCATCATTAACTTGATTAGAGCTCTTAGGGAGGGCTCGAACTTAATGTTACGCTCTCACTGAATATTGACGTGAAACGGTTAGTCTTGAACTAATCGTATTTCATACGATGAAATGTAATACTTGCAACAACTCAGAAGGGTTTATGGTAATAAAAGAACAGCAACTGGTCACAATACTTATAATCAGAGAACCTTACGATTTAAGAACATTTCATCTACTTTACACATTCGACAAACATTTTTAGAACATCTCGCAATCCTTCCAACAATTTTACAATACAAGAAAATTAGCAAATTGACACAACCGATAGCGGATTGAAGTCATTGATAAACTATTTTAAAAGGTTTATGAATGACAAAAATTTAATACATTATTGTTTGGAAATTTTAGATAATATTTTATATCAGATATTATTTTTTTATTTTAATTTAAATTTTGTACATGTAATAAAACATTTCAAACACAGTAAAAAATCTATCGCATCTGCCAACATGAAAATGAAATGTAGTGAATACCGTCTATACAATTGAAAGATTTTGAATTGAATTACCACATCATATTAGGGATAAATATTATTACATAAAATTATGGTAAATTATAGACAACTACTCTATACGAAACAGGCGCTAATCACAGATTAAATAAAAATATAACTTTATTATTCAATTAAGGAAATGACCGATTGTATCGTTTAAAAATAAGAGGGTATATAAAATTAATTATTAACCTTAAAAAGGAACATGACAATAACTATGCAACTAAATAAATCTAACACAAATGAAGCTTATAGAACAATTAAAATGTATTTTAAGATTAATAGCAGCATAATCAACATTTACGTATTTAGTACTGTTTATAAACTTATTCTTTACGATAATGTGGAATTATCGTACCGTGGAATGTGGAAGAAAACATTAGGATTAGCAATCGTGCAATAAAGAACATGAAAGCTTCTAAATCTTACCTAACTAGGTGGCGCCACACGTTAAATTATTTTTCTTTCGCTTTTTGAGATTTTATTGTTTAAAATATTTTTCTTGATACAGTCATAGATTGAAAATAAAATTACAAATGATTTACAAGCTTTTATACAGCTAGAGTACAAAAGATGGGCTAATCACCAGGTGCTAGGTGATAACCGTCACCTATTGATATATGCAACACCAGATATGTACCAACGTGATACATATCTGATGTATGTATCACGTTGGTACATATCTGGCCGGCCTTGAAATTTTCATTATTTATTCATAAAACCGCAAGAATAGCTATACTTCCTAAATATAAACAGACCTATGACAAATTAATATTAATTTCTAAAATCGATTATAAATTAGAATAAAATACATATCTATTATAAAATTACGTTTTACCGGTTTTAAACGTGATATTTAATTTAATTTTTATTCTATTAAAACCATTAAAACGTAGTTTTATTAAGTGTACTAGTCTCGAAAACTTAAACAAAGAAATCATTATGTTAATAATAGTTTGGCTTGTACATAATTCGATTTAATTTTTCGAAATTTACGGCTATGATTTTTTTAAGCTTAAAACTGTATTAAATTCCTTGAGAAAATTAAAGATTTATAATAAAACTAAAGATCTAATTTGAATTATTTTTTATTATTAAATTATAATTACTCTAGAATAGAGAACCTGAATTTTCTTTTGATGATTGTGCACGAAGCTAACTCTAGGAGCACTAACTTATACGTAAGAGAACATTTCGCACGAATTCTAAAATGCCATTGAAAATGCAAGATTTAGTGTAAGCGCTCCCTGCGTGGGTGTTTTCTAAAACGCTGTATATCTTTGTTATTTATGTTTACTGCTTATACCGCGACCGCATCCATTTCGTATATAGTTTGAATCCATTTATCGGATTTCGTACACGTTCCGGTCGAATACTATATCGGGAGACTTGATATACAACCGGCCTATGAAATAGAGTTACCAGATTAATAAAATAAAACACCGGAAATATTCTACACTAGGATTCGCCTGCGACTTTGACCACGTTGGATGGGTAGCACGGATCACAGTTGTTTTACACAAAGAATTTGAATCGGTGAAATATTGCATCGGAATCAGATTTTTTTTTTCAACCTGGCCACTTTAAGCCGCTCCCAAGATAATTCTCGGTCCTGGGATCAAAAGTACAATAGATTTTAAGTCCGAGGATTTGCTATCGATGGATGAAAACCGCATCGAAATCGAACCAGTAGTTGTTGCGTGAATCCTGAACAAACAGACGAACCCAAAAAACATGAACAACAAAAGACTACATTTTTATACTAAGATATGCCTGTAACTTCGTCCACGCTTGACTTGAAGTTCCTGCGGGATTCTCGGGACACAAAGCACCACAGCATTTATAAAAGAAAGTAAGCTACTATCGTTTTAGTGTAAACTGTGTCGGAATAAGCTTATTTTATGCACCCGAACAACTACAAACGGCTCCCGTGAAAATTCCCGCGGTATTCCCGGGATAAAAAATATCACACATTTTACTACATAAATTTTGCTGTCAATCAATGAAAAAATCACATTAGAATTCGATTTTTTTTAATCTGGCCCTTTTAAATCATTGCCAGAAAAATTTCCGCGGGATTACCAGACCAGGATAAAAAGTAGCACATATTTTAAGTCCAAGAATTTGCTTGCGATCAACGAAAACCGCATCCAAATCGGCCCAGTAATTTTTACCTGAATCCCGAACAAACAGACCAACTAATAAACAGACAAGAAGAACAAAATTTGCATCATGTTCTCCATCGTTTATATATTCTATTCCAGTTGTTTTTTTTTTAAATAGCTTCAATTTATAGACACGGCATGTTTAGAATTTTATAATATTATAGATATTTGTTTTTTATAATTTTATTATTAATCACACTTCTTCTCCCGACATGAAGGGAACTCCTCGGCTTTGTTACAAATTAAACGATTATTCGCAAGACTGAATAGCGGACATGTCTAGTGGACATATTTGTACTAGAGCTAGTTTTATAAAATCGTAGGATAATTTTAATGTGTGTTTATTTTACAAACACAATAATCATAGCTTGTAATTTTCAATACTTTTCAAATTAAGTTTTAACTTAACAAAGTTACGGAACAGAAGTCCGTAGAATCTGTTAAAAAAAATGCTTTTTCCATTACAATCTTTATTTTAAGAGTTTTGAGTACTAAGATTAACTGCTCCATCGGAACCCAGTCATTTACATTCTATTTGCAGTGTATTAAACGTCGGTGAGCACTTGAGTTTGATTGTAATATACAGGTCTTCTTAGATTTGATCCCTTATCAAAGCGGACAAAAATATTATGTTGTAAGTCGCCTCCCTTCTCTGTTTCTCTGTGGTCAGGAATACCCTAATAAAATACTGCCAAGAAAAAGAATCTTAATCATCCTACAAACGAATGTGGATACAATAAGGATATTCAAAAGTGTGCGTTTGTGATCCTTTATGGTATTATTGGTATATTTAAAGAAGCAAGACGTGTGTACTACGATCGGGAATGTAATAAGTGACGGACTTTGCGCATTTTATTGAATTACGACCTTCTGCATTACGTTTGGACTTGTTGTGTTCGGTTATATTTGTACCTGTGTTATACGTGTTTGTGTAGTTCTAATAAACTCTATAGTAATTCTAGCGGCATTTTAATTCGAGTCCCGTAACTCGTGATAATATGAATTTTTAGTTACCAAAATTATTTTGTTAAAATTTCAACGTGCCTCAAACAGCTATTTTTGTTTATTTATTATTCAGGAGCATCTGGCCGAGTTTTACACATCGCTAATTGATCTGGATGTTGTATATTTCAACTCCTCAAATAATAAACTTAAACATAATCAAAATTTCAGAACGTATCTACTCCTACGTACCTACTCTTCTTAACAAATCACTACTTTGAAAAATTATGGCTCTGATAAATTCCACTACTTTTCCACCAGATCTTCGTTTTTGTATTCAGGTATCATTCAAGAAGATACTCGCCAGCTCCCAGTACAATAAGGTACAATGTGCTTCAGACTTTTGTTAACGTGTTATTAAATTCTTTAAAACCTTCACAATAAGTTATCCACTAGATTTTTCTTAAGCCTAAATGTTTTGTTTGCGGGTGTACCATTTATAACATGAATTACGTTTACTCGTTTTGCCCCTACCCGCAAAATTTAAATGTGCTCACGCCTACGCTGAAATTTTCTTCTACCAAAATGATAATTGACGTGTCAAACATCTCGCTTTTTGAACATTGTACAGGAAGGGTTTTAGTTTTAATTATTTATGATCACGCACCGTATAAGTTCACGAAGTTTTCGCTTGTATTTTACCATTTATTTTGGAATCTGACGTAGATATTTTATTGTTATAGGTAGGAATCTATACTAATATTAAAAGGAGGAAAGATTTCTATTTTTGTGTGTTTGTAACGAATAAACTCAAAAACTATTGGACCGATTAAAAAATTCTTTCACCATTAAAATGCTACATTATTCCTGAGTACATAGGCTATATTTATTACTAGAACAAATTAGGGATCCCTAATAAAACTTCAAAAATGTAACCCAAGGTTAAATATTCCATACGTATGAAGTCGCAGGCATAGTTAGTAGTTAATAAAGCAACACAGAATTTGATCGCACTGCACTGTAGTCAAGTGCAAAATCCTCGATTTTTTATTAAACTGCGTCAATTGGAATAGGTAGCGGGAAATCAATTTGCCATGTCGAGTAATATCTAGACGGTTCCAATTGCGATGAGTTGTAAGGAGACGGCGGGAGGCTAGAAATTTTAATATTTTTGTCGAGGTCAGACCAGACGCGGATTTTAGTGTAACAAAAATGTTTTATTATTTTCATTGTCATTCTTGAAATATAATTAAGACTGAAATCCATATCTTAGTTAATGACGGCCTCTGTGGTTGAGCGGGCTAAGTCTTTGACGACTTACCTTACTGCAACGTAGAGGTTCCGGGTTCAATTACTGGTGTGGTAAATTTCGGAAAAACGTTTTGGCCTGGATGTCGGGAAACAGCCCCAGAGTAGACAAGCGTAAATTACTTAATTTGGAGATATACAATATCTGTGTTTGTCTGCAGATTATTATTAATTACATATTTGGACGGATCAATGATCCAGAATGGGAATTCCGAAATAAGAACAGGCCATTTTTCCTTATCCTGCAGATATTCATCTACATTTATGTCTGACATTTATTATATTCATGCAGTGTCTTGTACTATATTTAACCATCTATCTATTGGAAATATTAACCGGTATAATTATTTTCTTTTAAGAGAAATAAAAAACATTTCTTTCAAGATATGTGAGTTACAAACTCAGAAACTTTCTACCACGTATCTGTACTCGGTAACGGGAATTAACTTATTTAATTTTTGAGATATTGTTACCCCGGAAAATGAGGACAATTTATAGATAAATAGATAGATAACACTTTATTGCTCACCAAATATACAATTTCAAAAATACACAATTATAATATTGTCATGGTAGAAACAATAGGTGGCCTTATCGCTTAAAGCAATCTCTTCTAGGCAACATAACTTAAGGAATAGTTTAACCTAATCTGGTGAATTTATATTCAATACGTAATCACAGTTTACGACGGTAAATTCAGGAGCAGTAATAATTAACACAACTTTGATTGACATTATCAGTTGTTTTAAAGTATGCTTGTTTTCTGCAGTCCAAGCCAAAATTTATGGCTGCTCTTAAGAGAGATGATAGACGTGCAAGTAAATAACTTACAACTCGGAGAAATTATTACCCGTCTAACATAAGATAAACTTTTAGAAGCGAAGAAAATTGTCGAGCCATAAGTATGCGTATTTGCTAGCACGTTTATTACATGATTTAATTAAAAATCGATGATAGACGGCTTTTTTATAGAAAGTGAGTAACTACGCTGAACTCTTCTCAGCTAGGTCATTAATTTGTGCCCATTTTTGCTATATTTTTGTCAATCTGAAAGCTTATTCTTTAAAAATTATACAATTCTTTTCAACCAAAACCGGCCCTGGAGTCGGGGACAACCTGCTTCGCTTTGCACGGCGAAGACGCTGCACGGTAATCAGGAAAATTATTTACTCATGTCTACAGCCCTCGTTTAAAATACACGTAGGGCTGTGATTTAAAAACTAAAAATAGTATTTGCATTACCTCAAACCGGTCAAGGGCATTGCAGGGCTTCATAGTGCCGAAAGACTTTCAACCTTTGTGCTATTTATTAGCTACAGAACTCGTTAAATACAAAATGTATTTTCGGTTTTAGCCATATCTTAAAAATTACTCAAATAATGGTGGTATGACCATTGCCATTCAAAGCAATGCTGTTCAAAAAATTTTTTCCTCAGTTAATATATAGTTTGTACAACTTTTTTTTTAAATTTCCTATCTATCATACTTCACACATCTGCATAAATATAATAATATACATGTGGATGTATTGTATTATAATTTAGAACGAAATCATTTTATGTTTAGAGAGTTCCATTTATTTTTGCTTCACTGAAATTTCGTTTATAAAAGTTTTTATTTTTAGAAGATTTTATTTTTTTAGTTCCAAGTAGATTTTCACATATTGAACTAGTTCTATATAGCATGCCTGGTCTGAATGAAGAAATCGGAGTATGGGAATGAGTGGCGGGGAATTTGGAAGTACTATATTCAGCAGTAAAAAGAAGTAGCCTAACAATAGCTTTATTTGTGAAATAATGTATGGCTATGAGACGTATTACAGGTGATAAAAAAATATAGGCGGCCATAATTCGAACATATTATAGTCATTTAAATTAGTCAGGTTTTGTGACTTTGCACTTACGTAGTGGCAACCCTACCACACTTGCAGGGAGCATGAGAAGTCGAGGGAAATACGGTGGTGGGATGCTTTGTAAATAGTCACCACATTCCTTGCAGTTTAATTTCAAGTGAGAGTGCACCGTGGAATATTCTGAAAATAAAGTACATTGCAAAGTTTGTATTATAGCCAACAACACAATATAACAACTATTATTAATTATTTAGGTTTCATTTTGTTTTGTTCTAACTTTAACCTCAATCAGACGTTTTTGATAACAAAAGAACGTTAAGTAGATTTTGTTGAATAAATCGATTACGAACGGTTTTTGCGATATATCTTCAAAGTGATGTGATATACAAAGTTTTCAGTCGTACACAAGCATATGTTATGGGAGATAGAATGCGAAAGTAAGTCTCGCGGAATAATCCGGTTAATTCTGGGTTATATAACATTATTTTTAAGGCTATATAAACCTATTAAATGTAAGGTTATATAACAGGCTTTTGAAGGTCTTAACAAAATAGTCGCCTAAAATCGGTTATGACTGATTAAAACCGGTTAATTTTAAACCGGTTCCAAGCCTTGGTTACACTTTCTGCAAGCCCCTAAAAATATCTCGTCATAGAAACTAGAACACACTTTTCCCCAACTTTTTTTGCTGTTGCGAACTGGGAACCTCTTCCGTATGTATGCAAAGTGACTTTACAAATATGGGCGGCCCCTTATAGAAAAACTGTAAATAACTTTACGATGAATATGATGGCTTGGATATATAAAATAGAAAGTATATTCGGCTAACATTAATAAATAATAACTCATTATCTGGAGCTCGAGTCTCGGTTTAGAAGAATCGATTGTCCAAAGCGGCTCGGTAACTTTGACACATTGGTAACTTTGATGTATACGATTCGTCACGATGTTGCCCGTTACCGTCAGCATGTGGTAATTTTAACAATATGGTTTGGTCAAAAAACTGCCAAAGTGGTGCATTCTTCCTGGCCAGAATTCGGATCCGCATTATTTGAGAGGTGTGTATGTTAACCACTAAGTAACCACTGTTTTGGCCATATAATCCTCATCCTCAGCCAACCATTGTCCACTGTTGGACGTAGGCCTCCCCAAGTTTGCGCCATCTAGCCTATACCTACTCTCTACCAGTGCCCTTTCATAGATCGTCGGCCCATTAGGCAGAGGGCATCCTACATGGTCTCCACTCCAAGAGTCGTCTGCATGTCCAGCTAATTGGCAAATAATTATAAATAAATCACTGTACTCAAATCACTAACACTTTCATCAATAACACATATATACATATACATACCTAATGTATAATGTAATAATAATGTATAAGCTCTAATGTGATAATAAATCTGGTAAGTCCGAGGCATTATTTTCGTTACTTGGCTACGAAACCTTAAAAATTGTCCTACCAGCGTCGTCAATCATTCTTTCCCTATAAACTCTTGTGTTACTTGAAAGAATGGATTTTCCAGTAAAAAATATTGGCACCACGCCTGTAGGAACAATGCATGCAAAGATTGATGGCACAAAAGCATAGGGAGCTGAGATACGTCAAGATAAAAAGAGGTGGGCCTTTATTTTCCTGCTTACGTCACTCATGATGGGATGATGGACGACGTTACTAAAATGTATTTTAAAATGTTTTTCTTTGAATCTGTATTTGAAAGAAAAGAAAGAATTGTTTTATTTAGGACAATTAAACACTCTAACAATACTGAGAAGAATAAAACAAAGGAAACAATACAAGTCCCAAAATTGGACCCAAACTCAGCGTAATGCTAGTCGCTAAGACCAGCGCTGTTCTTCCGCTTGGGACCAGCAGATGGAGTCACGGAGAACAATACAACATAAATAATATAAAAGCGATTTAGATAAATAATTATAAAAGTAAAACGAATTATTATACTCGAGTTGTCTGGCAAAGATTGCTTCTTAGCGATAAGACCGCCCTTTGTGCATAATTGTACATAGTTTTAGTCT
Source organism: Dendrolimus houi (assembly GCA_039645545.1). Lineage (NCBI taxonomy): Eukaryota > Metazoa > Arthropoda > Insecta > Lepidoptera > Lasiocampidae > Dendrolimus > Dendrolimus houi. The sequence continues at coordinate 18,609,889 of CM077119.1, read as the reverse complement.
GTAAGTCCTTTTTTTGTATTGGTGTACAATAAAGAGTTATTGATTGGTTGATTGAATGATTTGAGAAATTTACATCAAAATAATAATAATGAACATATATTTAATATTACATTGTATAATAGTAGATGTTCGCGCCGCTTAATGTAAAATCCTGTCCTATCAAATTATTTCCACAACTACCCGCTTTCCTAACCGCGATATCCAATCACCTTTTCCCAGCCGCCATCTTTTATCCCATACGACGATCCTTGTCGTACTTACCGCTGTACTAATACTGTTCGTTTTTACGTGATAGTCTGCTGTTGACCCTCGTCGCACATAGTCTGCTGTCGACCCTCGTACGACAACCCGCACGTCTTTTCCGCCACAACTTGCCTATAAGTGCAGTCATACCGTGCCACGTGTGTACAAATAACAATCGAAGGCCGCAAGAAGGAGACAAGCCAGAAGATTTGCTGCAAGGCTCACGACTTGGTGATCAGCACGCATAGTTAGTGCAGCCCAGAGGCACGCAGGTTAGTCTCCCTTCTTTCCTAATCCTGGGCTGCCACGTTAACAGTAGATACACACAAAAGAGTATAAGTAAATAGATATAACAAAATGGAAAATAGATAACGCTATACTAAATAAAAAATATAATAGAATATCAGTCCTAATATATGGTTTTAAAAATAAAATAAAGTAAAATTCAATATACGAAAAAAAACACAAAAAGCCTGACCATATCGAGGCGAAGGAAAGTGATAATGTATTACAATTTCCCTTATGACTTTGTTCTTACAATTTCTTCGACTTAAAATTTCCTCAGGAGCATTGAGGACCTTCAAAATTCTGTTTGATTGTAGTAACTGTTTATTTGTAGTCCTATACATGCCTATCCTAGATCTATAAAAATGCGAAAAAAGTTAATATTCTGAGTGGTACATGAAACTGAGGATATAAAAATATTTTTCAGTGTACATATTATACAATAGTAACTCAAGTCTTGAAAAGTTATGAGGATGTTTTAACGAAGACGTTATTTACTATAGTCCGGGAGTCTTGCATCAACTCCTAGATTGGTCCGTTGCATATTACCCATAATATGCAAGCGTAACTCGCTTAACTTACATAAAATAACATAGGTACAATATGTGTTGGTTTGTCTGCCGGTTACTTATGTTACGTCTGTTTTTTTATGTTTGTTACACTCTCCGTCAATTGACAACCGATTATCAATTTTTTTTTATTTGAAAGGTTACACTCCCGAATTGGTCCCATTGTCACCATGTCAGAATCTGATGAGTGAATTCCATGAAATTAGACAAAGAAGTTCACGAAAATTGATAACAGATTTCTTCTATACATGATATCTCCGTCAATTTTAAACTGATTTTGAATTTTTTTCTTTATTTGTATGTCTATACTCCCGAGGTAGTGTCAGGGTCACCAAGTCAGGATCTAGTAAGTGGATTCCTGGGAAATCGAGAGTAACTATTACTAGTTAAAGAACGCTGTGCGACTAAATTCTTGGGAAAAGCTTATATACGCGTGTAGGTATTACATTTTCTACAGGCGCTCAATTTTTTTTGTATGCATGTGATGCCGTTTCTCCGTCTATTATGGACCGATTTTCAATTTTTTTCTTTATTTGTAAGAGTATACATGAGTATGTATAGGTGTTCCCATGATTACCAAGTCAGGATCTGATTAGTGGATAACAGGGAAATCAAGAACAACCTTTGTTGACGAGCGCCAACAGCGAAGAGTGAAATAGTAACATTGTATACGCCTGCCAGTAGTATAATTTCTACAGGCGCTTAATATATTATTTCTAAAGTACTAAAAAGTAATAATAATAATTTTTTTAACTAAAACAAAACTGACTTCAAACTAAAAAGCAAAAAATAAATATTTAACCACCTTCTTTCTACAACGTCTTGAAGTCAGTGCTAAGTAAAACATAAAAAACAACTTCAAATGTGCAAAATATAGTAATTTTTATGTTTTACTTGGCACTGACATCAACTAGTTGTAGAAAAGAGGTGGTGAAATATTTATTTATTGAAGAAAACACTAAGCTATGAATATTTCCAAATATAATTTTCCTTTGCTACATAAAATTGAAATTGCATCTTACTGCAACTCAGATGCAGATGTTCTACTTACAGGTCACCGGACAATCGATTGAAACTTGTTGTTTACCGGAAACTCCAAGGCGCAGAGAACGGGCACCTTGGAAATAGATCCAATCTCAAACAAGAACTGAATCACTGGGCAACTTGAATCTAGAATGGAATGTTCTGAAATTTAAACAAGTTGAAATAACTTCTGGTAGATTGTTTTTTCTTATAATACTGAGTATTTTATAAGACTACGCTTTCCTCGCAGTGTTCTAGTATCTCCTATCGCAATACTAAGCGCAAAGTACCATTTTTCACATTGATTTTAAAGTGCCAAAGAGGCTGCTATGTTTTGGTCTCCCTATGGTCCCATCAAAACCTAAAAGTAATCATTTGTCTCTCTAGAGACCACGGGCCTTATAAATGGCCCGGACTTTGGAGGGCTTGCGTGTCGGGCATGGGAAGGCCGACACGTCGAGGCCCCTTGACAAATTTAATGTAAATGTGGCGTGACACTCACCAGCGATTATCCCTATCTACAACACATAAAAATGCACCCAAGAACAAGCCCTGGTCGGTGTAGGACTATGTAGGAAATGAGAACAAAAGGTACCGGGTAATTGGGCTGAACTGCTACTGGAACTAGGGATCTGGGTGTATGGGGACTATGGCGTCTGCCCGTCGCAATGTTCGGGGAACATGGATAAAACGGGCAGATGGTGACTCGTTACTCACTGCATGGGCCCCTAAAAAGGCTGTATAAGACTGGCGAGGGGCAACATGGGTGTGAGTGGTTAAGCGGTGTCGAAAGGTGGGCTGCAGGTTCACCGAAAATACTTCCGACGTTGTGCCATTTATCACTTTCCACCCCTGGTACTTGAGTTGAGCTCTAGCGACCTGGACTCCGTGCCAGCTGGCTAAGGCAAGCAAGGAGGCGGGGGCGGCAGAGTCAGGTCCAAGGTGTCGCTACTCACCTAAGGCTTCACCACAAAGCCCCCCAGCGGGTTAGTCATTTTATTATTATTAAGCGTTGTCTATAAGCCGTAAGTTTGACGGGTTGGTGCAGGAAATAAACAACCCATTCATAATATATGTACGTAATTTTGTATTTAATATTTACATTATCAAAATAAATGACAAATTATGTACTATGATATTTAAAAGGTTTTATATATACGTTTATTCGTGACTACTTTTCTCTCATCTATCAGTTACAGTTGTCAATTAATAATCTGTTAAAATCAGGCCCAGCAGCCAGTTGGCGAAAAAATTTGTTTTAGCACATCTTTTCCTCACTTTACTTTTAATCAAAAGGTTGTTCGTGAAAAACTGTCATTGGCTTTTTGTTGTTAATTGTATTTATTTATTTAAATTTTAAATATAAATATTTAAATTTAAGCTATAGTTTTTCGGCCATTATTGTAGTCATCTCTAAGTGAAAGTAACGCCCAAGTAAGATAAAGAAAGTAGATTCTTTCGAAGTATCTACATGTAGTATAAACATAGATAAGATGTAAGTACGTACATAAATACACTTACTTACGATTCAATTGTATCAATTTCAACGAGGAAACTTTGAGAACGTCTCAAACATTTCAGTCCTATCAAGTTACCCTTATGTCCCAAATTTTCCCCGGAACCAATAGGTGTTCGAAGCTAGTTCATTCCCACGCCTTTTTTTGTTGTTGTGCATAGTATCGTGAAGTAGGTATATTAATTTGTTAATATAATTTTTAGAATAATCATTTACAAAGTAGTATAGATAGTGTCCTACTTGTCTACTTTTTGACCCATATGTTAAAAAGTGCTGAGAAAATTGTAGGCAGTAGAAATTACCTAATATATTCAAAGAAAATTACTTTGATCAAGATACATTGATTTTCAAAAGATGTTAACTTTAAATAATTTAATTTAAGATTAAAATATTGAATTCTTCATAAATTGGTGTTTGAAAAATAAATATTTATTTTAATACTTAAATAGAAGTAATACATTGTATTGGGGAAAAAGTTTCTTCGCATTTTATATAAAAATTCAAAAGGTTTTTTTATAAAGTTTATTTACATTTGACTAAAGTATGTAGGTGCCATTTTGTTGGATAACTTTTTGCCATCTTGTAGGTAGGGACGTGATCCCATTTGATCAGAAGCCCCAAAATTTTTATATTTTGGGGCTTCTGACCAAAAAACTGCGACAACTGGTTTTGGCAGTCCTCTCGTGATGTTAACTGACACTGCCTAAGGAATTCTGCAGAGACCGAAACAGGTAAAAATCTGAAGGCGCAAGGTCAGGACTATACGGTGGATGCATTAACACCTCCCAGCTAAACTCTCGTAATTTTTGCTAAGTGGCTAAAGATGTGTGAGGTCTAGCATTATCATGGTGAAAAACCACACGCCTTCTGTTGAGTAATTCCGGCCGTTTTCTCTCAACTTTTTGCTTTAATCTCATCAGTTGTTCGCAGTACAGTTCAGAATCGATGGTCCTGCTTGGCTGTAACAACTCATAATGAATAATGCCCTTCCAATCCCACCATACACACAGCATCACCTTGTTGCGAGTTAACCCGGGTTTCGCCACAGTCTGTGAAGCCTGACCGGCCTTTGACCACGATATTTTTCGCACGTTCTTGTCGTACGTGATCCACTTTTTATCACCAGTTATCAGCTTCTTCAAAAATGGTTCGGTTTCATTACGTCGTAATGAAGAATCACAAATGAGTACACGGTTCATTAGGTTTCTTTCAGTGAGTTCATGAGGCACCCAAATATCGAGCTTTTTTGTGTACCCAGCTTTTTTCAAATGCGCCAAAACCGTTTTGTGGTCAATTCCCAGTTCTCCAGCTACATCGTAACTACTAATATGCCGATCTTGCTCCACTTTTTCAAAAATGGCATCAATTTTGTCCGTAACAGGGCGACCAGAGCGACGTGCATCTTTGATATCAAAATTTCCGGATTGAAAACGCTTAAACCAAATTTGCGTTACTCTCACAGATACTGCATTAGGTCTATAAACATCTCAAATTTTTTTCGCGGCTTGTGTTGCATTTATACCTTTTTTGTAGTAAAATTTTAAAATGTATCGAATTTCTTCATTAGATTCACTCATTTTAACAATAAAAAAAAAAATGAAAATCACACTATTTCCTAATTTGAATTTGGAATTGTCTTCTTTAAAAGTATAAGTTTTTAATGATACCAAAACCAGCCAGATACAAATGGTATAGCCAAAGAGATCTTATTACAAGTTCATACATACTATATGCGAAAAGAATTTTTCCCCAACCTATTATAAAGGCAAATTAGTTTCATAGTTTTATAGTCTGCATAAAAGTTAATTTAACCTTTCAAAAATAAATATTAATATAAGAATTATTAAAACGAAAGGTTACAACATTTATTAGCTATTCCAAATATATATTGTACTGTTTACAAGGTAGGTACCTTAGATTGTAATTAATAAATGGATATATAAATTAAAAAGGTATAAAAAAGATCTGTAATATAATCTATAGTAATAAATATTATAGTTACAATAGTTTGGAGTAAATTTGTTCCACTATACTTTAGTTAACTGTGTAATTTCATGGCGGTATTTCGATCGAACCCCATACATTTTACATGAGAAAACGAAACAAATCCGCACTTTATACCAATTTCGTTTGTCTTCAATACAATGGAAATGAAAACCGTAATTCATTACGGATTTTAGGCGATAAGACTTTCAATTTTGTGAGTCAGAGTTGACCCAATTGAGAAAATTACTATAGAAATCAAGATTAAATAATCATACGAATAAAGATGTAAGGAAAATGTTTGAAAGTAATATTTTTTCTAGAACTTAGGACTGGGTGTCATAACTAAAATTGTGTAGGTTTTATAACACAATTTTTATATAAAAGAGGGGTATTAATTTTTTATAGTAGTATTTTGTTTTGTTGGTTCCCCTTTGATTATGATCTAGCCCGATATAGAGCGGAGACATAGTCTAAGATGGAGCACGCTTACCTAGAGTAATAATAATAATAATTGACTACCATCTTGAAAGGCGCTCGCTTGTTCTCTGGGTGAAGGGTCGGATGCAGAAGGCAGCTCTGTTGGACACGACCCCTATGGTGAGGAGATTTCTATGTCTGGAGCCTTAACCACCGGTAGCCTGGACTCTAGGCCCTACTGCCGGCGGAGATCAGTTTTTATATTTTTTAAATAAATTAATGTACATATTTTATAAGATATTTATAAGAAAAATGTAAAAAACGTTATAGTTTTTTAAATTTCTCTTTTTTTTCTAATTAAATATATATGTAAATAATAATAACAGCCCATAAATGGCTCACTACTGGGCTTGAGTCTCCCGTTGTAGGGGGAACGGACAGTATACCTGCCACGCTTGTCCTAGGCGGTTTGGCAGATTTGATACATCGGTTATCTCGATGTGCAGGTTGCATTACGATGTTTTCACTCACCATTGTTAGCACGTGGTAATTGTAACAATAGAATAGAATAGAAAACACTTTATTGTTCACCACATACACATAAAATAAACCATTTACAGTAGTCACATTAAACAGTAAAAGTAGGAGCAATGGGCGGCCTTATCGCTTTAGAGCGATCTCTTCCAGACAAACCGGGCTATGGACTTTATGAATAGGAGATTCACAGGTGTATGATGGTGCTGTGCAAATTAAATACATATGTAATATATAAATAGAATAAACAATAACACATATTAATATTATATACATACATCATTAATATGTGTATAGCAACAGCAATAGCTATACAATATTAATACATAATATATTAATATTATATATACTAATATACATAATATTAATATACAAATACACTAATAAATAAACGTACATGTAATAAAGTATTAAATATTTATTATAAAGTGAGATAATATTCTCGCACCAATTTTTTCAAAATGGGGAGTGACTTTGCCTGTCTTATGTTTTCGGGCAATGAATTCCACAGCCGGACAGCCTGCACAGCGAAGGATTTGGTGTAGGTAGTAGAAAGGTGTGCAGGTGTGAGAAGTATGGAGGAAATCAAAACGTTCCTTAAGATAGGAAGGAGTAGAAGGAATAAATAATATGCTGTACAGCAGATTGAGAAGATGAGCATTCCGGCGAAGTGAAATTGACAACCACTTGAGCTTTTTGCGATATTCAGAGACATGGTCATATTTCTTTAAACCAAATATAAACCGGATGCAAAAATTTTGAAGTCGCTCAAGTTTATTGAGTTGTTCTACGGTAAAGTCAAGATAACAGGCGTCCGCATAGTCAAGGATTGACAGCGATTTACCAAATGTAACCTTGGTGGGGGTCGGTAGAAAGTATTTTAACCTCCTAAACGATGCAGAAGAAGTAAAGACCCTACGACTCAGTTCTGTGATGTGAGGCCACCAAGACAGTTCTCTGTCGATGATTACGCCCAGATTTTTAACTTTATCGCTAATATGAAGACGCGTCCCATCAAATAATAAGTCCGGTACTGAAGACTAGTTTATCTTTGAGATCATACTTGAGCTTCCAATTATGATGGCCTGGGTTTTACTAGGATTCACTTTTAGGCCGTGTGTTCGACTCCAATCAAGTATGCGTCCCAAGTCATCATTAATTGTGTTTATAGCGTCTTTGATATTTTCTACTTTAGCTTGCGCATCTAATGTGCATATCTTGCAACAATATGCACATTAGGTCAGAAAACTGCTTCAGTGTTACATGCATTCTGGCGAGCATCAAACCTGCGCCCTTTGAGATTGGGACGCGTGCGCTAGCCATTGCGTTACTACGACTTTCCTACCTAAAAGGTATTTACTTATTTACACGCGACTCGAAGTCACCTAGGCTGTAAGTATCGGGGAAAACAGATTCCGGCAATGCGTGACACTCATTTGCGGTGCACGTGATTATGGTGGACGCAAAGCGCTTCATTCGCATATATAAGTGGAGTACCTACCACATATCGTTGCTGCATGCTGGTGCATCCGGTTGTCCGGTGACCCTGCGTCGATGTTCTAGACTTTGAGTTTTGTCATCGAATCAGGTCGTCTGGTCGTTGATAACCAACCTCCTGGCTCTCCGCTTACTTATTTTTCTAGGTAGCATCGTGAATTTTTTTAATCATACACAAGCCGTGACGTTAATTTTAGTAATGTTTTAATTCCCTTTAAGTCGCTTAAGAGAGCAGCAGCGTATTTATAGCACCTTTGGTATTACAAATGTCCATAGGCGATAGTAACCGCTTTACATCAGGTACTCATGCAATAAAAAAAAACTTCAACTAATTAATGTTCTTTGTTATAATACTCAGAAATAAAGTATACATTTTAAATAAAATGCAATTAAAATGTACTCCTAATTCACTCTTTAATCCAAACACGTCCAATCTGGCAAAGAATCTCTAAGTTCATTAACTTCACAACTTTAAAAGTATCTAATGAAACACTAAATTTAAAACTATAAAAGTTGAATAAAATCCTCAAAGGACACTTTAAGGCCAACGATTTTAATATGTAAATGTTGTAAGTTTTGAACGAATTTTCAAGTGAGCTAGTGAGCTCTCGGTAACAAAAAATATTAAAAATTTCAAGCGTGAGAAATCTGGAACAGTTTCTAAATAAAAGCAAAGAAGTTGAAGGTACTTAGTAGTAATTAAAACGAAGCTTAGTATAAAGTATGGCAATTGCTCAATGTCGACTGAGGACTTTTAAAAATATATTTCGCTCGAAAAACTTCACGCTCGCAGCGGTTAATTGCTATATAAATATAAATTTTATATTTTTGTACAGATTTTGAAACATTCAAGATTGACATTAGGTATCAAATAAACCTTCGTTTATAAGACATTGATCGACTTACAAGTACCCTGGAATTGTAATGAATACTTTTAAAAATACTTGTTTGTTTAGTTAAAGCATTTGATTTTTATGTTGTCGCAACTATTAAATATATTTTTTTTAAAGAATTTAACTATTCTATTCTATTGTTGGCTTGAATGGCGCCAACGCACTGGCATTGATTTTGCCAATGACACAATAAGCAGTACAACGTGACAGGAGTTGGACTATTTAAAAAAAAAGGAAGGATATTAAACGATATTCGGTTGCAAACACCTGTAATCCTGTAAACAAAAAACCACGTGTTACGTTAGGCTACCTATACTATAAGTAAAAATTATTAACCATTAGAAATTTGCATAAAATATATACGTAAGCATTATTATTTAGAGTTAGTACGGAGTTCACATTGACAGGGCGGGAAAAATCTTATAGAAGAATATCGTAAAGTGGGCTAGTTATTGTAGAGTTGTATTGAGTAGACAGAAACAATAGAATAAAAGTATAATTAGTATATTTTCCCCAAATTAGAGAAATCTAACAAGCTGATACTAACAATTTTAATATTGTTACGAGTTACGGGACTCGAATTAAAATGCCGTTGGAATTATTATAGAGTTATAACACATATAACACAGGCACAAATATAACCGAACACAACAAGTCCAAACGTAATGCAGAAGGTCGTAATTTAATAAAACGCGCAACGTCCGTCACTTATTAGATTCCCGATTGTAGTACACACGTCTTGCTTCGCTCGTGGTTATCTCTCGAGTAACTTTTCCTCAATGGGGCCATTGCTTTATACTGCGCAAATACAAAATGTCCTCCCGGCAGCGTGGACTGAAATTCCTAGAATCGTAATCTACACACCTGGATAATTATGCCTGCAAGCGGCCATAAACGAGCACAATAGGCCGTTCTCCAAAATAACCAATAAATAAGTGAACAAAAGAAGACAAATATAAAAGGATTACAATTAGTTCAAATGCCGACGGGTAATAAAATGTGTTTTATAGATATGCAGGTGGATTTTGTTTTCGTCGGAACTTAAGTTATAACAATATATATTTTTATATACATTCTCTCTCTGACTTGCAGGTCAATCAGAGCTTGTTATTTCTCAACCAATTTAAATTATTCTTTAGTAATTTAATAATATGTTGATATAACATTATTGAGTAGAATTACTACAGATATTCCTTCTCTTACTTCTGTTGTTACGATACATGTATTTATTCATATATTACGCGACATCTCGATGTCGCTTACAATTTGTATATTGTATGAAGAAGTGAATCACATGTTACTGCTGAAATTATTTCAGTCTGATCTCGTGAATCGTATATGACAGGGAAGATGACACCATCGAAAGAATATGGAAACAAATCAACAAAGAGCTCTTAAGCTTAATTTTTTCATTAATATTCTATTCGTATTCAAATGTGATTCGACAGGCGTTATCGTGCTGCCCTGTGGGATTCAGATCACGCCCCATGGTTGAGGTTGTCACATACAGAAATAGAATTTCAAGACTAATCTAGGATTTTGTTTGTAGGGTTGGTGTCTAAAGTTCGCTTGTTTTGTATCTATTATACTATGATTATCTATTATTTATCCAACATTACCAAGTCAATTCACGTAGACATACACAATTATAGTTTATTTTCTTACTAGATAAATTTTTAGATAAAAATTAATTTTATTATTGTAACTGTGTAGTGGAACACTTCCAAGCCAATAGATGGCGCTGTATATTGAGGTCGCAAACGATTCCCGAAACGTACAAAGAATATATACCAATTTCCAACAATAATAGGTGGACCTAGACCTACGAGGAACAATAATAGCCTCGCTGGAAGATCTTCCTTTGAGACTGAGGAGCATTCCATCTAGCTCCTCCACCTTATACGGGTCACCCTAAAATATAATTATCATTAAATAGTGCAATTAATTTTAAAAATCCTGTTTGTAATATATGTAATATATGACCTTCCAAGAAAAAATGGAAAAAATGTACAGGCACACACATACACAAACAGAGACGCATATAATACTTATGTACCTATATATACATACTAAAATTTGTACTTGGTTTTTGTATAGATTCTTTTAAGTTACGAAATCTTGTAATGATATTTGACTTTATAAAAAATTATAGTGATGAGATCGGAACCATGATATTCTAGAAGAAATTATGCAACATGCAGAAAATTTGATGATTGTAATAGTATGGTTACTAGTTTGTAACATCTTCCTCATACAAATGTGATGATTTAATATACACCTTGAGATGTCAATGGCCCATATATTTTTTTTTTTCTGTAGGAGTAGGTAATAAAATATCTATATTTTAATTGTTCACCCAATAAAGTGATTAAAAGTTAGGTTTCTGATTCAAATGCAGAAGAAGAAAATTCCCTTTTAAAGCTATGTATACGTACGGCTCTTATACAGATCACGATAGGATCATCGTCAATAGTAACCCGATATTAATAACAATATTTTATTTATTTATAATTTTTTATTAATAAAATTACTACTTGTAGCGTTATCCTACAAACATACATACATTTTATCAGGCCTGTTTTCTACAGGGATAGTATAGAAACAGTTATCTAATTCCATCATTTTTTATGAATCCAACATTAAATAGCCAAAACAATCTATGACACTGTGTATTTGGAAAAGTTCACCACTTGACAGCCCTTACTTAACAACTCTTTACAATCCACGGCACGGATCCTCAAGACACTGAAACTCGTGATTGCCTGTATTATCAAGCTAAACCAAGATAATATGATTCGTTAAATTGTTTATTTAGAGCTGCGAATTAGGACAATCGTCCCCGAATTATATTGAGGGATATAAAAGAGAAATAATTAGGTTAGGAGTGCTTCAATGGATACCGATTGTGTGTTAATGTAAGCGAAGGGCTTGTTGTTATATTGCTTTATGACAAACTCTTCTTTTTTTAGAGAACGAAGCATTACAACAGGGATTCTTTTAACCAATCTACGGATTCATATACTCCAAAATCTATCCCTTGCTCCGGGATACAACTAAGCTGTAAATATAAATTCATTTCATCATCGCGACTTCGACCACGCTTGACTTGAAATTCCCGTGGGATTCATGGGACACAAAATACATTTAAAAATGTAAGATATCGTTTTAGAGAGAACTGTGTCGGAATAGCTACTTTTTATGAACCCGAACAACTACAAACTACTCCCAGGAAAATTCCCGCGGGATTCCTGGAATGAAAATATCACACATTTTATTACATAAAATCTGCTATCGATCAGTGCAAAAATAACATTGGCGTTGAATTTTTTAAAATCTGGACATTTTAAATAATTCCCATATAAATTCTCGCGGAATTCCCAGGATAAAAAGTAGCGCAGATTTAAAATCTAAGAATTTGATTTCGATCAGCGAAAACCGCATCGAAATCAGTTTAGTAGTTTTACGTGAATCCCGAAGAAACAGACAAACGACAAGAAATCTAAAAAAAAGCATAGTGTTATCTATCCGTCGTTTATGTAGTCTATTCCAGTTGTTTCTTTTAAATAGCTTCAATGTACAGACACGGCATATTTAGAATTTTAAAATTAAATAGTTAATTTTTGATAAAGTTTACCCTAATGTGGGATAGTAATTATTCTTGACGGTATATGTGTTACGGGCAATTTGATAAATCCGGTCACTATGAATAATGAGCGGTCTGTATATATAATACCCGTATCAACCGTAAACATAGTGGGCAGTATAAATAAAACTGCGTGATTAATCACTTTTCCCGGTCAGTATAAATAATGACAATCCTATCTTGGGCAAAATAAAACACAAATGAACTGTAGTTTTTTGTTTACTAAATGAGGTTAGAGTATAGTTGTATAGCACTTTTATTTATTATTTGAGATATGAAGCGAATTATGGGTGGTTATAAAAAAAATAACCACCACGAAAACTAAGGCGGGAGCTCCGCTTCGCTGCACTCCCTTCCGGCTTCACCTAGCCTATATTTAAAAAATTCGGACCTGTTCATAATAAATAAAAGTGCCATATAACTATACCCCCAGCTTTAAATGAATTAAACTTACATAATTCTTATGGAACGGTAATCGAATTTATCATATTATCGGGCTAGAAGTAGGGAAGTATTCATACTGTTCGGTCCAAATAATAAATTCAAGTTATCTCAAACCATGACTTTTTAAATGGATCACGGGCCGTGGGGCATTATTAATATGGGCCAGCTAAAGTAAATAATTTATCAAATTGACCGACGCTCTTGGTCAGTACTCATAATGATCGGTCTACATTAATAATGCCCGATTAATGAAATTGCCCGGAACATATACATATTTCGCGTAGTCGTTTTAGACAATTGTGAGGTAATATATTTTATAGAAAATCCATCATGATATACGATATCATCACAATAACATCATCACATATGTCTATTTCACAATATGCACATATTCATCATAAAGGAGAGGGTGTGTCATATAAGATAGATGACTGCCAAATTTCCAAGAAGTATGGATGAATTCTCAATCACCAGACAGTGACATGGTAGTACAAAGGCAACGTAGGCACCAACTCTAAAAGTTCTTCAGAGTATTTACCATAGTACGGTAGAACGTATCTTACTAGTATTAACTTACATCATACTATTCGTCTATTAGCTTTACAAGCGGTTAAAATTTGATACAAGTTCCATAGTAGTAATATCAAACTACTTATTTATAGTAAGTCAACTGCATGAATAATAATAGAGAATAAATAAAAAAAGAGAAAATTGACGTCTGTTTATCCTAAGGGTCAAGGTTTAAAAAAATCAAACCAAGCATAGAAAAGTTTTTAACAGTGTGGAATGTATACTGTACAAGCTGGCGTTTTATTTAAGTCCTTTAACAGTTAACATTTAGAGTTATCACAATATTATCTAGGTGCTTATTCTAAACAGTTGGACCCACAACATTCACTGTGTGTTAGTATCAGTATGGTAACATGAAAGACAAAATCCTCTCAAAGTGAAAACTCAATTAACTACACAATGCAAACTCGTTACAAATTCAGCATGATAAGCTAAATAACAGTAACAATGTACAAGTTAAAGTAATCCTCCATCAAAATATATCTCCCATGGCAGATATCGGTATTCGAATACCATAAAACATTTATGATTCATGTTTATTCAAGCGTCGCTCGCGGTGACGCTTTTCAGCCGTAAACCTTTGCTGTTTACAGACTTCGGTAGAGTTCCACTTAAGGAGGTGCGATAATATTTAATGTTGTTAATAGAACATTTTGTTCAAAAGTAACCCTTTCCTTTGGTTTGCCGTTTGACATTCCTTCACTGAAATTTATCCTTATAAGCTTACACGATTTGGTATAATAATACAGGTATTCTTACTTTTTCAAAATCAGCCGATTCTATTTTTGATAAATAATAACAATAATTGTTTTTTCAAAAATCTAATGATACCACTTTAGTTTTCGTCAAAATCGGTATCGAGACTCCTCTGAGTATTTTTCGATATTTCGTATAATTTAAGATTTGGCCCTGAAGGCTTACTTGAAAAATTCATTGGTAATATATAAGTACGCAGTGCAGTTTCACGAGCAGAAAAATGATAGTGCATATGTGTAAGACTGTTTTAGTAGCAGACTGGAGGGTTCTATGTTAGCTAATTTAATCAGATATTGTTTCAGCATTTGATGTAAAGGTTCTTTAAATTCATCAAAATGTAGCTGATCTGTATGTAATAAAACGCTAACAATTTACTATGCAAATTCTCGGTGTGCGCTCGCAACTTGATATTCCAACGGAATCGGGCTTAAAATCAATTAGTATGAAGATTTGAATACAAATTAGTGAGCTTATTGTTTATTTCGTCAACTATTATACAGTAGCGTTGCAAATTGTTTTATTACATTATATGTTTTAATCCATTCAGTGTCTAAAGTAATAAGATTAGTTTAATTTTTCCCACCTTTTAAGTTTCCGATTAAATGATTTGACATAATGTACTATGACTGTACGATGTATAATAAGAATTAAGATTTTAATTTAATAATATGACATTCTAAGGCCACGAAACTCTTCAAAGTGCTCTCAAAACGTCTAATCGAATCTTCAGGTGATCAAAGACTTGGTCCCAACCTCAGACAACAGATTAGAGGCCTTACTCTCAAACGCCTTTCTTCGTTCGTTTTCGTCCGATTAGCCCGAAAGAGCAAATGAAATTTTAGATAGAATAAAGAAAGATTTCATTAAAACTACAATAATGTAGTATGTATAACACCAAATAAATGGAACAAACAATGAAAAGTGAGTTAAATATAAAAAACGAACAAAAAAGAATTCTAAGACGAACGACGAATGACGTTGGAGAGTAAGCCCTCTGTATAATTATCTAGCGAAGCAACGTAGCTAGTAGTCTTCTGGGCACCTTGTAAATCAACTTCGATGACCTAGGCTCAGTACTTCTTTGGGATTATAGGTGGAATATAATAATAGGTTGGGGAAAAAATCTTTTCGCATATTACTATAATGAACTTGTAATAAGATCTCTTTGGCTATACCAATTGTATCTGGCTGGTTTTGGTATCATTAAAAACTTATACTTTTAAAGAAGACAATTCCAAATTCAAATTAGGAAAATGTGTGATTTTCATTTGTTTTTCCTATTGTTAAAATGAGTGAATCTAATGAAGAAATTCGATACATTTTAAAATTTTACTACAAAAAAGGTAAAAATGCAACATAAGCCGCAAAATTTTTTTGTGATGTTTATGAACCTAATGCAGTATCTGTAAGAGTAGCGCAAATTTGGTTTAAGCGTCTTCAATTCGGAAATTTTAATATCAAAGAAATTGATGCCATTTTTGAAAAAGTGGAGCAAGATCGGCATATTAGTAGTTACGATGTAGCTGAAGAACTGGGAATTAACCACAAAACGATTTTGGTGCATTTGAAAAAAGCTGGGTACACAAAAAAGCTCGATATTTGGGTGCTTCATGAGCTCACTGAAAGAAACCTAATGAACCGTGTACTCATTTGTGGTTCTTCATTACGACGTAATGAAACCGAACCATTTTTGAAGAAGCTGATAACTGGTGATAAAAAGTGGATCACGTACGACAAGAACGTGCGAAAAAGACCGTGGTCAAAGGCCGGTCAGGCTTCACAGACTGTGGCGAAGCCCGGGTTAACTCGCAACAAGGTGATGCTGTGTGTATGGTGGGATTGGAAGGGCATTATTCATTATGAGCTGTTACCGCCAGGCAGGACCATCGATTCTGAACTGTACTGCGAACAACTGATGAGATTAAAGCAAAACGTTGAGAGAAAGCGGCCGGAATTAATCAACAGAAGGCGTGTGGTTTTTCACCATGATAACGCTAGACCTCACACATCTTTAGCCACTCACCAAAAATTACGAGAGTTTGGCTGGGAGGTGTTAATGCATCCGCCATATAGTCCTGACCTTGCTTGAACCTTCAGATTTTCACCTGTTTCGGTCTGTGCAGAATTCCTTAGGCAGTGTCAGGTTAGCATCACGAGAGGACTGCCAAAATCACTTGTCGCAGTTTTTTGATCACAAGCCCCAAAATTTTTATAGCAATGGGATCACGTCCCTACCTACAAGATGGCAAAAAGTTATCCAACAAAATGGCACCTCCATACTTTAGTCAAATGTAAATAAACTTTATAAAAAAACCTTTTGAATTTTTATATTTAAATTGAGAAGAAACTTTTCCCCAACCTAAGGTAATTTAAGTTTTCATGATGATGAAAGTAGTAAATACTTTATAATATATGTATATTATAGCGCTACATGTAATTCATATTAAAAATTGTTAACTTGAAAAATGCTACCATGAAGTTAAATATAGGATTACCTACATGTTACTAAGTCAAAGTCGTAATAAACCGGTCAAATCAAATGAAGTGGAAATAGCGCTTCGGCAAACGTAGTACATACAGGTTGGGCAATTAATTTTGCTGATTTGAAAGTTTAATAAAAACAAAAGTAATAAAGATATTTGTATAATTATTTTTTCCTTGTATCACACATCGTATAATTTTATTTTTCAAATAGTTTAAAAGATGGTATCGAACAAGTGATGTCCCCATTGTCAAAACACTGAACAAGTCAATTTCTGAAGTTTCGCTCAACGTTTTCAAGGACCTCGGTGGGTATTTCAGCGATGTCACGCTGTATATTGTCTTTAATATGAGCCAGGGTCGACGGGCGATCAGTAAACATAAAGGATTTCCGGTAACCCCATAAAAATAAATCGCAAGGAGCCAAATCAGGTGACCGAGCAGGCCGCGGAAGGTCCTCTCTCAAGGAGATGAGACATTCAAGGAAGAGCTCCCTCAAAAGACCCATTGAATATCATGCAGTGTGTCATGTGACTACTCCACACGACCTTTTCAGACAGAATATTGAAGTGAGAGCGGAAGGCACTTTAAGCTGCCACGAAGGAGCGGCCATTCGAAAAAAACGTTCAGCCGACAAACGAGTGTTGCTCACCCGTCCACTATGTGATTGTTACTGAAGGGGTGGCAAATAAAACTTTCGATTCCTCCCTTTCGTAAGAAACCAACCCCACCCTTCTACGAGAACCCCCTTTCGCTTGGCGCCAAATTTAAGTCCACGAAGTTAACTGTTCCATATGTATATGACGCTCTCCAGTCCGATGGTCAGATGGCCTGAGCATCATCGGTAGGAACTGCAAAACGAAAGCGGTGGATCGGTATGATGCGAATTTGGGAAATTAATTTTAGCCATGTTCATCGACACTTCATCATGTTAACAGTATTTAATCATAACAATTTTTTTATTTCTGTTCCACAAAGTACATAAGTACATAAAAGTTTTGGGTTTGGGACCTCCTATTAAGTATTAATATAAGTGTCCGCACCCTTATTGGTCATGATAAATAAGTAAATTTTCTTGAATGTAATTTTAATTTAATTCATACTGAAATTCCACGAAAAAAGAACAAGAAATATATAATTATACTTATGCTAATAAGTTCACTAGTCGTACCAAAAATTCGTGGTAGCGTAATGGCTAGTGCGCGCGTCCCAGACCCAAAGGGCACGGGTTCGATCCTGGCCGGAACGCAGGCACCACTTAGGCAGTTTTCTGACCTAATGTGCATATTTTTACATTTATTACGTGCTAACAACGGTGAAGGAAAACATCGTGATGAAACCTGCACATCGAAATAACCGATGTGTCAAACCTGTCAAGCCGCCTTGTACAAGCATGGCGAGACTACTGCCCGTTCCCCAATAGTGGGAGGCTTGAGCCTAGCAGTGGGATGTTTATGGGCTATTATTATAATATTATATACTTGTGTCAGAAAGGCCCGCTCTCAGTTAACTTTAAACATTAAGAGATAATTTTGAGTACTTAATTTTTTTTCACCTAATTAAATTGTTGTATAACGTAGTAGCTAATATAATTATTATACGTTCTATGGGTAATGGCAGTAGACTTTATTCATTTAAGACTTATAATTACTACTTACCGTGTCATACGCAAATAAATTTAAAAAATAATAATTTGATTCGCTGACGCACGACTGCGATGAACTAATATCTAAAACGAAGAAACAAACAAACCTGGCAAGAATGTTTTGCTATGATTGTTTGTTTCTTCATAACGGCCATCTTTATAACATAATTATTTGCTTTCTATTATAAATTTAATGAAATTATACTGACATGTAATGTTACAGTTATTTGGTAGCATAGTTGTTCTTGTCATGTTTCCCTTTGAAGTTAATTTAATTTTGTTATGTACCCTCTTATTTCTAAACGATACAATCAGCCATTTCCGTAATAGAATCATAATGTTATATTTTTATTTATTCGGTAATTAGTTTAGTATAGTAGTTGTCTATAATTTACAAAATTTTGTTACAATATTTATCATTCGTATAATGTGATAATTGTGTACAGATTATAATTCAAACCTCTCAATTGTATATAGACGGTATTCACTACATTTTATTTTTATGTTGGCAGATGTGATAGATTTATACTGTGTTCGGCTTATTTTATTGCATTTAAAACTTTAAGTATAATATTTTATACAATATCCTATATAAAATACTATCTGAAATATCCAAATAATAATGTATTAAATTATTGTCATGCATAATCCTTTAATTAAAATTTTATCAAAGACTTAAATCCATATACTGTAAAATTGGAGGGATGTCGAGGTGTTCTAAAAATGCTTGTCGAGTGTTCAAAGTCAGTGTATGTAATGTTGTACATGGATTCTGTGAGGTAATGTGTTAAAACCGTAAGGCTCTCTGATTATAAATATGTGACCAGTTGCTGTTCTTTTACTACTATAAACCCTTCTGAGTTGTTGCAAGTATTACAGTAAGCAAAACAAAGTACATACAATATCATTATAAAACATTTCTAGCAAAAAAACTGACTTTAAGAATACCTAAAAAGCAAAACATAAATATTTTCTACAACATCTTAAAACTTTCTCGTTTTAATTTTTTAAGTCTTATTTCTATACAAAGTGAAAGACAGAAATTAACACATCTAAATTCGGCCAAATGAACAAGCACAATTTTAAAAACTCTGGAGGAAAGGAGGGGGGAGATGTTCAGCCATTTTCTACAGCACGACACCTTATACACGTTAATCGAAAGCAAAGTGGAAGCCAAGAAATGAAAGGGAAAGCCAAGGCGAGTATACATGGATCAAATTAAGAAAAAAGTGGATGTCGTGTCATACAAAGAAATAAAACAACTGGCATATAGTAGAGAAGATCGGAGGAGGCACCACCGACAAAAGCGTAGCTCTTAAATGATAGATAGAATCAACGATGGTTTATCATGGAATTTGATGAATATGTATTATTTTCAAAAATGTTTTCCAGCAGAATTTAATTTGAATACAAACTTTTAAAGTTGATTCTTATCATCTCCAAAAATAAAATAAACTTTCCGCGCTTACAAAGTTTACGCAAGTAAAGCCAATTGGAAAGCCTTAGTAAGTCATGAAATTTAATACTTTTGGGACAAAATAATGTGATAAAATATAAATAAAATATATAACTCCCTCGAGGTGAGGCAACTGACAGAAATAATGTTATTACAAACGTTCATTTGTAAAACTAGTCTGCAGAACGTCCCTTGGGCGTCCCCGACAAGGTTTTGTAGAATTACTTATAATTAAGAGTTATTCGTTTTAAATATTAACAATCGGCTTGTTATTTAGGGAAGAAATGTCTAGCCATACCGCCTTCGTCAGATCTTAGTAGAAAAGGTAGACACGAGAAATACTGGCTTGGCTTCATAAGACATTATGTTCGTAACAATTTTTTTTTATTGCGAATCTGGCAAACAGCCACCCACCTATTGGAAAGTGGTTACTATCACTCATAGACGTTGCAACATTAGGGGGCGAAGTCAACGTGTTGCCAGCTTTTAATGTGCTCTTACACGAGCAACTAAAATTGCTCAATCCCAGTCAATTCTCAACTATGACGTCACGAGACTACATCATTTAGCAATTTAGGGCGATGGCAATATGTAGCAAGCTGTTGCTGAGATGCGGCTACAAAATACCATGCAATATGCAGCAACTTAAAGAGTTAGGCACTGTTCCTTTCTTGAAAACAAGACATGCAAACGAGATAGAAAGAAAATGGCCTAAACATTTCCAAACCGATTCGATATTCAGCAACTCAATGGCGTTGAGAAATGTGGAATATATTTAAAAAAATAACTAAATGCTGCTTCTTATAGATACAACATTAAAATTATAATCTAATCTAAGAAACAAGAACTAATAAGTAATTTAAATTTGACCTAAAATCTATCTCCAATATTATAAAATTCTAAATATGCCGTGTCTGTACATTGAAGCTATTAAAAAAAAACAACTGGAATAGACTATATAAACGATGGAGTACCCGATGCATTTTTTTTTAGATTTCTTGTCTGTTGGTTCGGGCTTCACGTAAAAATTACTGGGCCGATTTCACTGCCGATTTCGATCAATCATTTAGAAGTAATATTCCCGAAACAATTGCCGCATTTTATTGCAATGGTTACACTTAATTGCTCCAGATTGATCCAATACAGTTGCCAAGCAATAATTGCTCAAAAAATTGTGTAAGAGTACCTTTAGGATGGGACAGGACAGATGGTACAAGAGGATGGAATATGAGGAGGGAGAAGTGGGCTGTCAGTACTCTAACTCTTCATCCGAAACACTATTAGCTCGAAGTTAACCGTTTCACGCCGATATTCTGGGAGAACGTGGTATCACACCGATCGAGCTGGCCCTAAGAGCTGTTATCGAAATAATGATCCCAGCAAGGTTCTACCACGAGAATAAGCCCAGTTTAACGAGCCCTCTATATTCCTGCGAGATTTGAGAACGCGGAATGGGTATTCGTGTTGTTATCTCGTGATGTTCCCGAGCGTTCTAGCTAGGTTCTCGCAAGAATGTAGAAGGCTTATAGAATGATGCCGAAGATCGCGTAAAATAAGGAAAAAGTAGAAAAACGATTAGTGAGCTTTGAGCCGGACGTTCCGAACCATATATAGCTCTGCCCGCGCCTTCATCCACGTGGAAGTTTTTTCTCGGAACCCTAAAAAAGCCTAGGTTACTCCTTATAACATTAGCTCTATCTGCCAGTGAAAGTCCCGTCAAAATTGCTTCATCCGTTTCAGAGGATAGCCGGACCATCCAGACAGACAGACAAAATTTTCAAAATTGACTTTTAATATGTACCGTATATACTTTCATATGCTTTAGTAAAAAGCTGTCATTACAAGCAGATACTTCAATTTTAGTTATCTGTATGTATAGATGAATGATAACGATTACATGATTTCCTCTCAGCTATCCATAGCTATATTCCAAAGCTCTTAAACTTCTGTGTTTAGTTTAAAATTTTACGTAAATAATTCGTCTGTTGTGGCAATGTTTTGCCTGTTAAGCCACACGTGAATTTATGGTTTTTGTTTTTGTTGTATGAAAAGTTTATTTATAATAATTTGCTGAGGCGGTTTGGTTGCAGATTTTGCTTGCTTTCCGCTGTTCAGTTTCCTATTACACTTGTTTATAATTTAGAATGATGGTTAGCAAATATTTGAGTAACATTGTTTAGATTGTTTACTGGTTAATACTCAACTGTTTAAATTTAAATGAGGCTTTACAATGAAGATGTTGTTATTTTTACTTTTCTTCTTCTGTTTGATCTTTTCAAAGTGATGTTTGTGTTACATGATTATAAATTTTCGAACAAACACATACTTTGTATATTTCCAAGCTAAGCCCACTTGTGTTGTAGAGATGTGTTATGGGTATATGTAATGGATAATATACAATGAACAAATATGGACCCCAGACCAATGTGGCCATCGACCACAGCCACACATGTGCGGCGAATGCCTACAAAATGCATGAATAAGTGTGTCAACTGCTTGTCGCTGTTCACTGGTGGCTGTGGTCGGTGGCCTGTTTGCGCTCAGCTTAAGTTTTTTTTTTATGAGTTCAGCAGACATGTAGAGACGGCCCACCCGATGAAAAGCGGTTACCATCGCCTATGGACATTTGTAACACCAAAGCTGCTACTAATGTTCTGTCGTTCTTTAAAGGGGACTGGTACTTGGCCATTAATGCCTTGAGTAATGCCAATAACATTACTCAAGGTTGTTATGGCACTATACTCTAGATCAGGGGTGGTAGCCGTCCAAACGGGCAAATACCCTACCACCTGACTGTGGATTGTTTTGACGCCGCTTAGGACAGGCCGTAGGAAATCGTATTCTTTTTTCATTCCTTCACGGATAACAACTACAGAAATATCATTTACAAAATTTGCCATGGCAGGCATTGAACCCGGAACATTGTGTTTCAGTTTAAATCACTCCAGCACAGAGGTCGCATCCTATTTCACGTAAAAAGTATGTATATAAAATTAATGAATGAAAACCCTGGCAGCCAAATTAGTTTACCAAAGGTATCTACCTTCCTATACAAGCCGTAATCCCTAATTATTAGATCTAACTATATCCTTGTTTACTCCTGGCGTCTTAATTAATGGCTTAGACGGTGCACAATCACATAAAAGCTCAGATTATACAAATTTCCTAAACATTACAATTACATTTATACTTTACAAAAAAATTCCCACTGTTTATTTTAAAAGTTAGAGAGAGGGAACCTAATTTTCACTGTTTTAGGAGCTAGTGCATCATTAGATAATCACCTATTCATGGTACAAGGAGTTTGTTATAATTTATTAATTTATATATATTTAAATAACGATACCTTACACCCACACAACGAAGTTGGTAACAATGAAAAATAACGCTTAAATAAAGGTGTGGCCCACACACCTATTTTTAGAATTTTTGTAACACTATACATTACATACGGACTGCATCTTCACGTCAGATTTCATCTGTATAGATAGATATGGATGTATATACACCACTAGTTTCTGAAAAACAAAGAAGACGACGAAATACAATGGGGATCGATATGATAGAAACATAAAGCTTTCGTCTTTACCATAATGGTAATAGAACCCTAAATGTACAATATATGACATATACTAACAATCTAGAACACAATGAACAATTAAAAAAATTATACATAGTTTTACTACTTATGTAGGTACATAATTAAAAACAAGAGAGGACCATCTAAAAGTTAGTAAATTTCTAAATTTGTAGGTTTGAGCAGTGGATGACTCATTGATTATTAAAATTAGGCTTTTCATAGGCTTAAACCCCTCGTAAACATTTGGGGTACCCTCGTAAAAACCGGTACGAAGGGCCCCAAAAGGATTTCGGGAAAAAACGGTCGACCCTATGATGAATGACTAGAATTTGTCGCTATCCTAATTTAGCAAAAAGTTTGTACTAACTTAAACAAGTTTATTGTGGAAAGCCTAACCTATGACGCATATTTTGTTCGTCCAAATAGAACATCTATGAATGAATGACTGAAAAATAAATTTTCACCAAAAATTAAAACTACATTTTTAAAAACTAGGTACAATAATAACAAAATAAAAATGAACTATGCTCTATAACAATTTTTTAATTCTTTGCAGCTAAGCTGATTTTCTTGTCCCAATTTTATTACTATCCAGGGAGTATAACAAAAAAATAAAATAAAAAAGATTTAAGATGTGTTATATGTTGTTTCTATCGTCAGTCATAATCGAGAGTACATTTAAAAATATGATATTGCATTTTCAGATTTCTTTGATTCTCCTTTGTAATCGTTTCGAAATTTTACCGTGACAATCAAAAAGAAAATAAGAAAACATCGTAAGGAACAGTTATCTTCGTTCGTCTTATTGTCATTGTCGATATGTTAAACCAGGTAAACCACCTTCGCGGGTGGGGCCCCTTGGGGTATAGGGGTTCTCACTCACCCGCACATGCTGTCGAGATGAGAGCGCGAATGTTCCGCGCGCGCTTATCTCTCTTCCCGTGGGGCGCGTTACAGACCGCCCCACGCACGGAAAAGACCTAGCTGTGGCCAAGGGCGTAGTCCCCTGGCATTGGAAGAGGCTTAGTGAGTGAGGCCTACGCCTGCCAGGGCACGCGGAGTTGGTAATCCCGCAGTCCCGTAGCCCTGGCATAAGGCGCAGGACGGAACACCCAGGGGTTTTAGTGGGTATCCCTAACTGGGGATTGGCAATAGCGTGGCACCGGTTCTGACCGGGCACGCTAGTTCCACCCCCCATCTGGCGAATCCCACACTCTCACATGGGGTCGCGAATATCCCCCCAGGTTTCTGTGCCTGTCGCGGCTTAGTCCTCAAACGGATTTCCCCTGGCCAAAAAAAAAAAGGTAAACCACCTTGAACCCCTAAAATGTTAAAGCCAGAACAATGCAGGATTTCAAATATTATTGAGCTTAATATTACAACAACATTAAATACTTGATTTTTTGAGTTAAAAGACTGTATATATTTAAACAAAAACATTAATATTTACCGGAAAATTAAAGTATTCGATAACAATAAAGCCAAGTTTCAACAGAGTCAAATTGAAACAGAACCGGTTATTTTATAAAACAGTAGTCAGTTACCGTGTAATTAAATCACTCCCTACATCCCAAGTTATAAACTGACACAACTCAATTCAGCTGGCAGAGGGAATTGAATTTGAATCCGTAGGTGCCAACTTGCCTGTGGAAACTATTTTGTGGAGCTTCGCAACCTGCTCCCAGGTATAATTAATGTCTGTTCATTCAGCGATGAACATGTTTTGATGAGTCCTTTTAAAGTTACGCTGGATCATTACAAACTACTGAAACGGAAGTTTGGGTTCCAATGTAATCTTGTGTCTATATCTTCCCTTTCGGTATAAAGGCTTTAACTTGTAATTGGTCTTTGATGTATCTTGCTTTTAAATGGAATTACAAGGTAATAAAGTAGGTAAACTACCCACATAAAATTCGTAGTGCCTAAAGCACTCATATCATCTTGAATGACTTTGAGTTAGGATCATAGTTGAATAGTATGTACCGTTTTAAGCAGTTCTTCATATAGTGATATTAGAGTTGTCACTGATGTTGTAGGATAACATTCTGAGAATACTTGCATATCGCTATGCAGGATTATGACGGGTTTCAGATATCGAGATTATTAATATATGAAAGCAACCTGTCTGCCTCGGATACGCATACTAGGTATACCGCCCGTCCTTTAACCGGGGCGGAGAAGTTCTGAGCAGCGGGACGTTCATAGTCTTATATTATAACAGATAAATAAGAAATGTACTGATTAAGCACAAAGCAGCCTAACTCATGTGCAGATTGCAGTATTGCGGTGTTGATTGTAAAGGCACATTCACTGAACAAAGAGCGAATGAAGAAGTATTATATCATAAGTAGTATCAAATAACCTCAACTTAAGTGTTACCAGTTCAGTACATTTTCGCGACACACATATTTCTAACTAGAATTTAATAGTAGTTTGGAACTATGTAAGGGTTACGTAGAAGAGGCTCTAATATTTCATAGATACATACCTTATCAAGCGAAAGTATCTGATTTGGCAACAATGTCAACTATACTTTTGATTTCTTGTTACAGAGAATTTATTATAATATAAATAAATATTTAATAATAATAAAGTAAGTGATAGGCTTTAAAGATGAAATGGAAGTATTTTACCGAATTTCCTCGAACGTATAAGAGTGTCTCCAATTCAGTAAAGAAATTATTTGGGGGCCTTGAAATACAACACTTGGCTTGAGTCGAGTCGAGTAATAAGCTTTTGAATTAAGAGGCTCGTAATTTCAGCGTGAGCTCTAACAGCTGTGCCCTAAAAGGTGCCTAGCTAATCCGATAATGTAGGAGGTATTTTACAATAACATTTTAAACTTTCGCATTTTGTGGTTGCGTTACAGTTTCTGAAATTTCCACCTTACGTTTAACAATTGTATTTAGTTTTACATATTGTATTAATCAGAAGTTATATATGCACCACCTACATCACCAGATTATATATTATAGTTCAGTGCAATGCAGAGGCCACGTGTTCGATTCCTAGCAGGTTAAATTTAGTTAACTAACGTTCCGTTTTGGCACAGGTCTGAGATCGTCTCTAGCGTTGTCTGTTGTATATCTACTGCATAACCTGCTTACCTTGGGAATATGTAATATCAGCCCTTACCTGCGTCTGTCAAAGTGGATTGACAAGTTTAATACATCGATTAAACATGCTCTGGTTTCTTCTAGATGTTTTCCTCTTCCATCAGCGCGTGGAGCTGTAAGAATAGATATTATTAAACTTTTGACCAAAATTGCCTAAATGGTGCAAGTAAATAGTTTTCAGCAAGGGTTGGCGTCCACGTCATTGAAATGAGATATGGGTACGTTAACTACGAAGCAAACAAGTCTTAGACAAATAAATAGACAAAATTGTATCTGCGCAAACTTCACTAGTATATTTTAGTCCTTGATTATATGTGCAAGCGATGTTACTATTCCACAAACACATTACAATTTACTGAATTCAATGTTTGCCAAATTACACACATGGGGCTTGCGACATCGCGGGGATAATCTATGGGTGTCGTATTTGTTTGTCGGCGTCTCCATGCCAAGAAACTCGTTTCCATGCTAAAAAGATTTTATTCCTTTACGGACCCGATCAAAAGTGACTAGTGATGTAATCTATATTTATTAAACTTTTAATTTAAAAGTTTCGAGATACCTGTATATAGAGGTATATATAAAAAACAACTTTTCATAAAAAAGTGTTATCTAGCGTATGATAGCGTATATATTATTTACTATAAATAATTTTATGAAAAATAATTAATTTTTTAAAATATGATGCGATTTGTATGTGTATAATAGATAACGTAGATGTACATAACAATTTGCTGACTATGTTCTTTTCGGAGTTGAATTTGTTCGTTTAAAAATTATAATAATAATTTAAAACTTTAAAATTTGAATGAATTCATGAAAACTCTTAATTGTTCACCATAAACTTAAACCTAGGCAATATGTATACATTTGCATTAGGAAAATGGGCACTTTTATTGCTCATAGCGATTTCTTCGGGCAACCCGGTTTTCAAGGATATTTTAAAAAGAAAATTAAATAACAGAAACTTCAAAAACAGACTATCAGATGTGCTTGTATTAATGCAAATACAATTATCTACAGAAATTTTAAATAAGTATTTGTTTACTTAACTTAAGACGAAGAAAATAAATCGAAATAGTTCAATTCTCGAGATAATTTCAGTTTTGAGATTGAATTTACACATCCTTACATGGCACACGGTCTTATTTACATGTTTTTGATACGAGATGCTATTAGGAATATCGTCGTGTCCCCATTGATCTCATAATATTTATCTATACTTCAAAGATTCGGGGTTCCAAATATGTCAATATAGAATAAATTAATAATTATTTCATTTCATTGGTATAACCAAATATACCGTAAGTATCAATATTCGAAATTTAGTGATTTCAATTAAGGGAAATATAATTATAATGTAAATCTGAAGTCGTTTTATAAATTCCGAGGTAGATAGTATTTCATATTGGTTTTCAATTTTTGTTAGGACCAGTACTCTAAATTTTATATTGAAGCCGTGGAGAGTACCATACATATATTGTAAATTCCAAAATTTGCATTAAACCTTATAGCCTCTTTGAAATACAATTTTATGAGATTACTCTAGTAATCTTTGCCCCGCGGTTACGCCGCGTGTCGAACTCTAGCCAATAGCTTTATTTTACTTGCATAAAAATTTAATTAAGTTTCTTACATATGTTATAAAAAAAATGTGTGTGTGTGTCGGTGTGTATGTGTGTGTGCAGTTCACACGCAGTAAAAGTAAAACAAAGTGTGACAAGGGGGGGAGAGATTCTAAATTTCGTGACGTCACATTTCTATACTAATTATATCGCTATAATGCATGAAAGCTTTAAAACATGAAATTTGAATTATTAACAAAAAACTTCAAAACATTTCCAACTCCATCTATATGAGCATAGTGTTTAAATGATTAAATATAATGTATTGTATCTCATAACCTCGCAGGCTTAGTCCTATAGATTTATTTGTCTATCTCTTTTTAGAGTCGCTTCTTCGTTTCATCGAGTTTCAAATCAAAACGATTCAACAACAAAATATAATAATTATAAAGAAACTCAGTCTAGACAACTGCCCAGCAAAACATAGAGGTGAGCCGAAACCAACCTGATTTGAAGTAATACAATGAATGGCATGTTTTTTATGACAGCGTAGGTATTTGTTAGTGAATTAAAAAACGAGATTGCAGCGCCATCTATTTGGCTAATCCGTCCATTCTAAGGAAAGGACGTCATTTATCGGAATAAAATGTGTCTTAAGTGTTAACTCGGGTTATAAGCCAACGTCATGTCCAGTTTCAATCAAATACGTTAAGTAGTTTCCAAAAAAGATGCGATCGCAGCTCCATCTTTTTCGCTATTTTCGTCTGCCCCCCGGAAACGACGTCGTTTATCAGGATACAAAGTATCCTAAGTAACGCCTCGGGACATAAAGCTCTATGTCGAGTTTCATTTAAATCCGTTCAGTAGCTTTCACGTGATGCTCTAACAGACAAACAGACGGACGGAATCTGCTGGTCCGAATTAGCTCCCCTGATTTATTTAACGGACTACATTGTACATTTTTAAACGCATTGTACAAACTTCAACCATTTACAAAATTATAGTATAGATAGAAGAAAGATGATTTGTAATAGTAACATTTCATAAATAGAGTAAACTATACCTTGGTTGCCGTCCCAGTACAATGTTGGCACCCTATTATTTTGTTCAAAACATTAACAAATCTTAATATCTTATTTACTTACTAGCCATTTAATGATAATAATAATAATAATGTAACTGTATGGGTATAAAATAAAAATAGTTAAGATTTTTTAATATTTATAAAAAAATACTATGTGCTAATAATGGCATAGTTACCCTATAACATTGTATCGTGAAACTTAACTGTTACCTTTTAGAAATAACAGACTCTAAAAATAAAACTTTACCACTACAGCCCACAAAGGTAAAAAAACGTATCTAATTTTAGCAAAAGCACAAATGTCCCAAAGCCGAAAGCGACAAAACAAATCCCTTTGCCAAAAGCCACTGTATTTGTAACTACACATTAGACCCGTCGATTGTCCTCTTCAATTTTCTTCGAGTTCAAGCTAAAGCCAAAAAGAAAAATCCTCCATTACTCTGATACAGGGCGTTCATTAAACTCATTATCCCCGGGACCATCCAAATTCAGAGATGTTATCTATTTTGGGCTTTGTTCGGCCTCCGTCTTCATTGTCCACTTCAATTTCATTACACTACGAGTGGTATTCATAGACCGCATTTTCAGTTTGATACTTGCAAGTTTTTGTTCAACGATGTTTGATTTTTCTTTTTTTATAACCTTTTTTTTAAATTAAATTAAATATTCTTAAATATTAAAAAAATTGTACTTACAAAATAATATAAATCTATAAGTAAAAAATTTACTCCAAATCGCTGTAGGCGAGCAGCGTACCCAAAACGCTGGCCGCATTTCCGCGTTGGATGGCAATGCAGATCCGTTGCCCTAGGAGCAAGCCAGCCTTTTGTTCACCTGAAACCTAAATTATATGCGTTGAGAGGTCTTGATATAGGCGATTAGCTCCAGGCCCCCACGGCCCCAGAGTCTTGACCCCGAAAGCCACAAATACGTACCCAGTATCTATGGACACATATTTGCGACATTTTAGGATTTCCTGATGTATAGCAGCAGCCCCGACTGTCACGGCTGTGTCTGGAAGATGGAATGCCGCCAAAGTATCGACACAAGTTGCGTCTCATACTAGGGGGCGTCCCATCTTCCATGGCACACCACTTATATATTTATGTTATTTGGTACAACAGACTATTAAGTCCGGAGCTGAACACATGATCAGTTTATTTTCTGAAAATGGATGTATATAATTATGAGGCAAGTGAATCTACGTATAAAGTCTTAGTTCGCAGCTGCAGTCATCATCATCATCAGAGCAAAATATTCCGGTTGCGTTTGGAGCGTTTACACCAAAGCCCAGGTCCGCTTTCTTACTTTTTTCTCCACTTCTCCTTATTTTATTTTATTTTTAAGCATTTTGTATCTATAGTCACTTAGATTTGCAATAATTAGTAGAATAAGGCAATTTAATATTTGCACACACAATGGGTAATGGCATATTGTATTAACTGTAATATAAGACTTCGCGTTGTCTTCGGCATCTCTTGTTTTGTGACCACTGGTCTAGTCATCGTCTACGACGTCAAGCTAGTGTTTCTTGGGCTTACCCCTTGTACCGGGACCTGGTGGAGGCGGCATAGCTAGACAACTATTCCCCGAAAATAGGTTAAGAAATATTCATTGTCTTTAATTTGCGATAATGACATCATTTATTTATTGATAGTTAAAACGTAGTGAAATTTCGAATTGTTAGTAAGGATTGACGTTCGCTCTATAAATTTAGTCCAGACACTTCTTGAGGCGTACAATGGCAAATGTGACGTGAAAGCTCATGTCTCTTGTTATAGTTTTTCTTTTTCTGATAATTGTTTTTTGATTAATTTGTTTTGGAATGAATTTCTGTTACATAAAATGCCAACGATTAACATCACTGAATATTGTAGTTAATTACATTTCTACTTATGTAAAGAGTTATTTAAATAATCAAGTTTTTATACTGTATATTATGATGTATGTTACGTTACGTTATTATTTATTTTTGCATAAGCAAGGATAAAATTTGAGTAATCCATGTACGTAATAAAGTCTACCAATATAGAAGACTAAACATAAATTAACTGTATACTAAGGTTTGAAATGTTTAGTTCGTCCTGTCAATTATGGTTAGTCAGATCTTGAATAGTAGGGAAGAAGATATGCTTTTATATTCGTAAAAAATTACTTTGTAGAATTTCAAAAATAAGTGCAACGAAAACTGGTTGGTGCTATAATCGTTTAGTAGTTTTTGAGATATGGGGTTATTTTCGATTAAAAGCTTTTTTATGCTTCTGAAGCCAAAATACGAAAGCCGTAAAAATCTGCCACCTCTACAACAGTAGCGTTAAAGTTCGTGCTCTTTTATATACTCTCCAGATTTATTTATAGACACCTACCTTTTCAAACGTGGATACTGAAATGCGTATAAGGACTGTACGAATAAAATATTCTGTTAAATCAGCGCATATAAACACGAGTAAATAATTCGATAAGTAAAAAACTCGAAAGCTGCACATCTGTAGCTAACAGATACCTGAAATAATTCAGAAAACACGATCCGGAGATTTGGTCCGATATTCAGCTAAGTCAACGCGTTTTCGGCTTTGACGGTGCGAGATTTGTGTTCGGTGAATGGATTGAAGTCGACCATTGTTCCTGAATCCTGACTAGGAACTAAAAGCCGATACCGATGTCTGTGGATTCGACGGTATTTGCGGCGAGTGCCTGGAGTGCTAAGACTACCGTAATAAACAACCAATCAAATCCGCTTTCATTCTAGCCATTTTAGGTGCATTCGACTGTATACCTATTTTACATTAGTCTAAAATACCCCAATTGTATTCATTTCTATAGTTAGATTATTGTATTATTTTTAATGAGTTGGATTACTGCCTAAATAATATTTGCAGGTAGTTGGGATTAATTAAACTAGAACTATTTTTTTTTATTGCATGAGTTCAGCAGACAGGCAGACGGCCCACTTGATGGAAAGCGGTTACCATCGCCTATGGAACATTTGCAACACCAAAGGTGCTACAAATGCGCTGCTGCTCTCTTAAGAGAGACTGGAACCTGGTCACTAATGTCGGAACATAAATCAAGGTTGTTATGGCGGCATACTGCAGACCAGGGGTGGTAGCCATCCAATCGGGCAAATACCCTACCATCTGACTGTGGATTGTATTGTCGCCTCTTACGACAGGCCGCCCGGCCGTAGGAAATTGTATTTTTGCTCCGTTCCTGCATGGAACTAGGAAACTACTCGGCTCGTTCCGTCATCGCTCGGATATATAAGCCAGCAGGCATGGCGACGAAGATTCAGATTCACTTTAAGTTTGGTCCAATATCCATGTCGTAGTACTGCTTTAGACTGGCTAATTATTGTACGAGAAGTGAGACTTAGTTATTTAGATCGGCATTAACTGCAGATTAAGACTAAAAGACATTGAATGTAGAATTATTCGTTTAATTAGTCATTAATCAATATTGTCTTGGAAGTAACACACTCCGAATAAATACGGTCTATAATCCAGTATCCTCTAGATTCTCTGATAATAATGGTTTCGAACAGTAATCGGCAATAGCTATGAAAGATTTAATGGCAATTTACGATTGAACTAGAGCATTTCATGCGATTTCGGTTGCGATGATTTCCAATATGTATACCGTGAAAATTATCTCATTTCCAAAATACATTCTAGATCAAATCACATTTGAGGGATATATCTTAGAATTCTATTAAACGTATAAGTTCCTGGGAATGAAAATCTTTGTCAAAAGATTTGCCACTGCATTTTTACAATGCATTGGGGTGATGTCGAAACGATCAGAAGCCACCTTTACATCTTAGATATGTAGAGGGGATTTGGAAAAGAGATAATTTTCTAATGGAATTGGTTTCTGAGCTCTAGTATGCGTACTAGCTATGATAGCATCTCTACGAAGTCAACAACACATTGTGATGGGGTGATTTCACATTGCTCTTGTTTTCGTTATAAATATGTTTGGAATATTTTATATAAATAAAAATATGAAATAATAGTTTTTATTTATATATTTTTGGTGGAAAATTTAACTATTTATTCAATGGAGTTTTAAATTAAAGAACTCCATTTTCTCATTTCAAAAATATTGCTTAAACTTTTGCCATGATTGTTGTCTTTCTTTCAGAAATCAATGAAAATGTATTGAAAAAGTTTAAATTTAAAACCCACCTGCGTGTTAAATGTTTAAAATAAGAAATTCTGGCAAAAATTTTAGCAATTCAAATTTCACTTTTTATTTTTTTAAAGTAAAGTAAGCAAAACTAAGTTATAAAATTAACTATCTTACAAATTATAAAAATATTAGAAAACTTACAGAATATTTAGACTCAACAGACCATTGTAGCAATTTGAAAAGACATTAAGACAAAATTAAATTGTAAGATTGTTAATTTTGTTTAATAATAAAAAAATTAAAACCTAAATTATTTAACTTATAACTTTCGAATACTATAATGCATATAATATAATAATTATATACATAATTATTTATATTATTATATAACATATAGTTTTATTGTTTGTTATTATTTGAAAAAAATATGTAATACTTCCATATAAAAACACTAGCAAAAAAGTGGTGAGTATGACCGATTCCTAATAGGGCGTCCCCTTGCTGAATTTGCAACCATTTTCATGAAGATGTCCTTTTAGATATAAGGCTAGAACACATTCCCTAGCTCCTTGTTTTTGTTTTGAATCCCGACATTTATATTGGATATAAATTGGGTGGTTTATGTGTTGGGTTGTGTTCTCACCTATACATTTTTATGAGCTAGGTAATGTTGGGTTCTGGCATTCATGTCGGTGGAGATTTCCTTAGACAGTCCGGAGTCTATTAGGGCTATGTTTTTATTTCTTTTTGTTTCTATTTCGATCCATGTCAGCTGGGGCTTTAGTTATGTGATATTTTTAACAGATTCATAATTATATTTGGACGTAATAATTATTTTTAATCGTAATCGTAAACTTTACTCCGAAATCAACAGTAATTGTTATAAAATAAATAGATATCTAATCCTGTTATTGTTTAATCGTAATTTTATAGTTCGAATCAGCATTGCGGGCGCGATGCGATGACTGGGAGAAGGCAAAGGGACGTGGAAGAAGAAGCAGGGGAAGAGTAACTTACCTCGCCTCCAGTCCACCGCCACCTCACACTTATCCCCCGGGGGTTCACACTCTTCACTAGACTTTACTTAGGAGAATTAAAGTTATTTAAATTAAATTATAATGCTTTTCTTTTATATTGTGATCCAACTATATCATTTCATTATATATTGCGGTTACAGCACTGACAGAAGATTAATGTTTGTCTTGTCTTGCGCATTATTCATTTGAAAGTTTATTCTTTTCTTGATAGCCAAGGCGGGTTAGGAAGGATTTAAAAGGAGGTGTTTCTCGGCGCAACCAACCATGTTTTTCTCAATTTACGTAATTTTTCCCATACCGTCTTATTTAAAATAGACTGTAAATGAATTATTTAAAGACAAACAGGCGCCGGGAATCTGTAAATTAAAATAGATTATAAAGCCTCAAATGTGTATCTATGTATACGAATTATTCGACCATTAATTTATAAGGAAGCGAGGGTGACGGGTCTTGCTTTCATTCATCAATTCAAGCTTGATTTCAATGCAATGTTCCCTCATTCAAGCCGTTTGCTTAAATAACAACATCTATTAATTATTCGCAGCACTACCATTGAGGTTCGAAGCAGTGAGATTGATTGATCGTACTGGATAT
Source organism: Dendrolimus houi (assembly GCA_039645545.1). Lineage (NCBI taxonomy): Eukaryota > Metazoa > Arthropoda > Insecta > Lepidoptera > Lasiocampidae > Dendrolimus > Dendrolimus houi. The sequence continues at coordinate 18,574,827 of CM077119.1, read as the reverse complement.
AGGTAGGGGCAGCACTACACTGTTTTTGAAAAAGTGAACATTATGAGTTATACCAGAATATTAGAACAGAACCGGGCCTATATTGCTTTATTAAACGATCGTAACTAAGGCTAAATTGTTACATCGAAATCTCTATAATTTCGCAATTACCGTCCATTTTGTTGCAAGATGGTTTTTTAGGTTACGAAGCTAAATGAGAAAATGTTTAACATTCCCCACACTTATAGGAGACTCTTTGATCATGTTTCATAGATTGATGAATTGTTTACTATATTAGTAATATCAATAATTTTTTACACGACTTTGATCACCCTATATTATTTTATAGTCCATAGCATCCTGTTCGAAAGTTCACTTTAATGCAAAAACTCATTTCTTTATTAAAATCTCTTAATCCTATCTCCGCAGTAATGAAGGTTGGAACTAAGCTAAGCTAGTTTATATAAAATTAAATGTAGGCTTGATAGCAGAACGGACGGGTGTGAATTAGTAAACTCCGTCATGAACGGTCCACAGATTGAGGTTAGCAATACGCTCCTAATAGCAATAACTAAAACTCTTCGGTAATCATTAGTTACGTTCTTTTTACTTATTTAAAAATGGAATTTTATTACGTAATCGAATTATTGCAAGTCATGAGTCTATCATGGCTTCCAAAGCAATTTTAGTTACTGTTAAAGGAGAAGAAGCGGCGCAACAAACTCCCCAGGAAGCTATCTTTACTTCATAATTATTAATAACAAGGTTTACCAAAGTAATTATTATAAATAATTAATTACTAAAAGAGTTACTTTGTTACTTACCGTTGTTATTTTGGCAATAATGGAACCCTTATTAAATGTTTAAGTCCGTCTATCTGTTTGTCTCTACAGAACCCTTCATCTTGCGTACTCTAAGGGCTTACTCTCAAACGTCTTTCGTTTCGTTTTAGCCGAATTCATTATATGCCATAGGCGCCTATTTCAATAAATCCAATAATCTAGAAATAAGTGAATCCTATGAAGAAAAAATCGTGCTTTCAGTAAATAATTTAGGTAAATATTTTCCACCGTTTTAAAAAAAAAACACTCTTTTGGATCAGGTTAGTTACCAAGCGAAAATCTGGTTTCTGCATCCCATCAACGAAAATAGGCGAGATAATTATTATGTAATTGAATATCCATAACACCTTTTTGAGAATTTGTTCAGTTCTAAGAAACGACTATCTATGTAATATTTAAGGTGTATGTAGATTGCAAATTAAACATAACAAACCTTACATTAAATGTACATATCGCATTAGATTTCCCAAGTATAAAATATTATAGGATTACTTAAGTTATCTTAGATTTGCTTGGTATTTATTACTGTGTAGATTATTCTTTACTTTAATGTAGACAGCCAATATCCTTTTCTCCGTTAATGTTTTCTTATAAATAATGGACTACGAATTCTCCGCACTACGAAACAATTTATTAACAAAGCAATAAATTACGTTTAATTAAGTAGTTCTGCAGTTGAATAAAATCTGCTAATTCTATACAAAATTTTTAAGCCTTGTTGTTGTAGGATAACAAACTTACGGCCTGGCCACGACGTTAAGCTTAGCATTGTACGAGTCGTACACTGCTCCATACATGTCGTAAAGCTTTTGTCTTTATTGCCCGTCGCGTAGCGATTGGCTGTCGCTCACAGGAACAAGTCCGTGGCCGGGCTGTTATACGATTGTGATCCAAAAGTATAAATATTTATTGTTCATTTCACAAAATTACATAGTCTTTCATCATAAACTATTTCCTCATAATACAACAGAAGTCCATTTATGTTTAATATTAAAAACAAATTGGTAATATATGAAATGTGTCGCTTATCTATTATCGAATTTCGGGAACCAGGTCGATATAATAATCTATACTAGCTGTGGTCGCCAGTTGGTCTGCGTGAAAGTTTGATTTAATATTCATGTCTTCTAAAATTTTCAATTTATTATGTGACACCGTTTTGAAGCCCTTATATCAGATAGTTATATCATATTTCAGATAGTTTAAGTGAAAAAAAATTATAATACAGTATAAATAGCAGGTTTCACTTAAAATTTTGCATTTCATTTGAAATTTTATTAGTATAGATAGATTGATTTAAAAATTTAAAACATTTATATCCGTTTCTAATGCGTTTAATGCAGAGCAATTGTAATGGGCAATCTGCCTTACACTATTAATGCTTCGTTTACACTATGCCCACTTTCATGGCAAGGAGTAGAAAAACGGTGTGGAAAGTAAGCAGCGCAGGCTGCCCACTGCCCATTTCTCTATCCACTTTACATTTTGTTGTTATGGAAATGGGCATAATATTGTTACGAGTTAGCGGGACTCGAATCAAAATGCCGTTAGAATTAGAGTTTATTAGAACTGTACAAACACGTATAACACAGGTACAAATATAACCGAACACAAAAAATCCAAACATAATACAGAAGGTCGTAATTCAATAAAACGCGCAAAGTCGGCCACTATTAGATTCCCGAATGTACATACGTCACGCCCGTATCGTAGTTGTAGCTCAATTGACTCCTCTCTCAATCAGACCGTTGTTTAATACTTCACAAATGCAAATGTGTCTGGCAACGTCGACACAATTTCCTAGAATTAGTTTGTAATCGTAATCCGTAACACCTGGCTAATGATGCAGCCTGCAAGTGGCTGTAAACGAGTACAATAGAACAATAGGGTGTTCTCCACAATAACTAGAAACGTATGCCAATAATTAAGTGACCGAAAGAAGTCGATCATAAAAGGATTACAATTAGTTCAAATGCCGACTGGTAATAAAATGTGCTTTTACAGATTAGGAGTGGAATTTTTCTTTGTCAGGGCCTAAATTGTAACAATATAAAGAAGGTGTAACATTCGGCCCAATAGGAAATAAGACTTGTCACAAAATTTAAGACGTAAGTTGTTAGGCAGGAATGGCCAAGGATAAAGAACCAGAAAGAGATATAAAATGAAAAGTGAAGAGTCTATTTTTCATAAAAGAAATGATACTGAATTAACTGAAAGGGATGCGATAAGCCGGTAAAATGAGATTACTAGGCAACACTATTAGAACGGAAAGCGTAGCGAGGCAAAGCGTAGAGCAGAGCGGATCGCGGCGGTATTGTTGTTTTTCCGATAGATTTGCGGAACAAGACAAATAAATACGGTTGGCACAAGCCCCGCTCCAACTGATCATATTTCGTTCCGTACCACAGTGTCTGGATAAACAGGAAATTGTAGAACAATGGAATGGAATGGAATCTATCTATAGTCTAAGATCGATCGTGAGATAATGTTTCGTAGGTTATAATTAAATGTTTGATAGATTTTATCAAGGTATATATGAGAAACTATGCTATTGTTGGGCACTCCAATACAATAATTGGAACCCTATTATTTTAATCAAATCATTAAGAAATCTTAATTTTTGAACTGTATTTTTTTTGTTGTACTCGACTTTATGTTGTTGGTCCGAAGACCACAACTTTACCGGGGTTTTCAGGGTGATCGCCTTCGCGGCACAACTTGCTCGATGGAGCTCCCTAGGAGGCTTTACCTCGGCTGGATTGTTGCCATGAGAGGGGATAAATGTAACGATCCCGACTAGAGGGCGACACAATGTACTAATTAAGAACGGGCGACGGGTAATATAAAGCCCGAGGGGAAGGATCCCGGCGGAATGGGATCGGCGGTTCGAGGCGCCCTACACTATCTTACTGCTGTTTCGCAACGTGTTATGGCTGGGAGAGAAGAAACGGCGAAAGAAACTTCCCAGCAACACGCCTAGTCTATCTTATGGAGGGGCTATGTCTCCTGGCGTTTTGGAGGAGCCTTTCGTCGAGGCTTATAATCGGATGCGAAGTGAAAACTTTAGGCACGTTGGGCACTTTTGGTATGAAGAAAAAGCATTGAACTCGCGTGACAGTCATACTAAGATACATATATACAGATGTGTGTGTTCGTGTGCGTGTGCAGTTTTCACTTCAAGTGACAATTGTTTTTTAATTTGTATTCATGCAATGATAATAATTATATTATAGTATAGTTATATAACACAAAATATTATCATTGTTTAATATCATAAATAAATTGACTGCGTGCCAATCATAGGGTGTTGTGCCAACAATGGTATAATTTACCCCATTTATTTTGTGTTAACAGTATTATGCAAGTGTTTTTGGCGCTAGTCTGATTAAACTTTGCATTAGTTAATTATTAATGTTAGTTAACCCAAGAATCTGGCAAGGTAAGTCCTTAAATGTCATAGTCTGAATAACGTTGTTTCACCTATATAAGTAATAAGTTATCAATTAAGTAGATGTATATACAAACCATGATAACATGTTAACTCGCTAGTTCTGCAAGTTAACTAACTGCTTAACTATTTGATGTTAAAAACGAATTGTACCAAACATGAATTCTAACTAGTTTTAACAAGGCAAAAAAAAAGCATTAAACTTAAAATGGCTGTTCACTGTAACCTTAATAACACAAACGTTTAATAACCGGTAATTAGGAACGTAATTTATCGTAAACAAAGACATTATACTACAATTTCTTTAAAAAAAATGTAACGTTATTAAAAGGAGATTTAAAAATCTGTTCGCGTACATTTGTGAAATATATTTTTATAATCCGGTTAGCTGAAGAATGTTTCTGACATTTCAATTACGTTTTATCTTAAAATTGCTTCTTTCGCGTTCCGAAGTGAACGGACGCCAAGACTTACCAGTCTGCGATAGCGATCCAGATTTAAAGCCTTCAGAAGATATTATGTTTATGACGGAAATTGAAACAAGCTACGTAAACTGATTGGAAACGAAATTGTGAAGGAAGTTTAATAATTCTTGTAATTTGTTTTATTGGCAACCCATAGTAATACAAGACGCAATTATATTTCAATACAAATAAATTATATAAAATAGCGTGAAGTCCAATCAACTGAGACAATTTTTATAAACTTACACAATGATGCAGCCTTATAAATTTTGTATGATCAATTTAAGGATGCAGCAGCAGTTATTGTCAGCTTTTTCTAGTTTCATATTTATTTATGTGAGTGTATTTCATAATATTTTATTTACATAAAACATATTAGTATAATTTTTATAATTTAATAATAAATGTATATTATATCATGTATAAGATACGGATTCTATAGTGAGAATAATGCAACATGACTCTGTTCTTATCAAATTTTTTGTCCATCCAAAGGTTGTCAGGAAGAAATCGCTAATAGCGATAAGACCGCCTATTGTATTGTAAATTTTTATTTCTGTTAACTGTATCTTTTAAAACACAATAAAGCATATTCATTCATTCAATAATTATGAGCTAAACCTACCTCGGACATCATAAGTAAGTACAAGTGTACGAGCCAATATTGCTCGTACAGAGTATAATGTACATAAATACGCAACAAAAAAGCATATTAAAACAGACGTATTAACATCGCCAACACGTGCGGCACTTGTGCACTACAAGTTCTGCGTCTCAGGTCATGAAACAACCTTAATAAACAACATGCAACAACGCAACTTGGTTTGGCTTAGCAACACCCTTCAAACCGGGGTCCATCGTTAACGACGATCAAGCCCCAGCATCTTTGGAGGTGTACAAACCGTACAACAAGTAAAATGAGTCAAGTAGCACATTAATTACTGTTTGAAAAGTTATTATAATGATTTGTACCATGATATTTTAAACTTTAGATGATGGGTGTTATTTCAACGCCTCTTCTGTTATATGTAATAATATTAGAATCCAGTTGATTCCGCAAATATAATATTTAGATTTTTGCCTATCTGTCTGTTCGAGCATGACATGAAAAGTACAGAACCGATTTAAATGAAGTTTGACACATAACTAGCTTATATCTCGGATCAATACATAGAATACACAAAGTATTATTATATTATCTCCATAAATTACGTCGTTTCACTTGGTTAGAAAAATATAGACAAAGATATATTGCTGAGATCATGTTTTTTTTGGTGCCACCGTGGAATTCACTTCATAGCAACGCACAGGAAGTTTCGTTCACATAGCTAGTATAGTTAAAAAGGAGTTTCTTTTTTATGAAATTCACTTATTATGACCTGTATGTTTATTTTTTAGTAATGCAATGACAAGTTGCTATGACGACGTGCTTGTTACTGAATTCCAACTGCGGCACAAAAATCGCGACTGCAGTGAAATCTATTTTACTCTACCTCGGACACAGTACTTTTTCTGGACGAAAGTTAACTTATGCCCGCCCTTATTTAAAGTCCTGACAACATATATGTATGCAAATTTTATTATAATCGGTTGAGCAAATAAAGGCAAGAAAGCGTAAGCGAATATTAGAATATAATTAGGATAAGTTTTTTAGCCATGGAGTGAAGCACTGGTGACCTGCAGATACAGATCTGCACAGATCTACAATGGGCACCAGACTCACGCAACAATGATTTATTATTTGTAAATTGTGATGTTAGAAAATAAACAAAATTTCTAAAGATTCTGAAGTTAATTGGATGATCAATTAAATAAAATAAACGGGTGAGTCTCGGGACGCTCAATAGAAGTGATAACTTAAATTTAAACTAATCTAAGTTGAACTATTTAATATTGAAATTGTTTAACTTGAGAAAAGCTTAGGTTATTACTTAAATTTTATTTATATAGCGCGTGGGTTAGAGCGAGAGAGGAGAAGTCTGCGTACTGCTGCTGTATGCGTGAGAGAAAGGGAAGCCAGACAGATTGGCGCTGTAACGCGTTACGCAATGAAGCGGTTTACCATCCCATAAGAAGTTATCATTTTAAAAAACTGCAAACTATGGTTAACAAAAATGCCCTAAAAATTGTTTATGATGAAGATCTCCATCATTTAATTCATGAACGACATGAGTCGACAGCTATTTTTGCTTCGAAGAGGCTTTGCGTCCCTCTGCGTATTCTACCAGCTGTACAACGGAGAGTGTTCAGAGGAACCTGATCTGGTGCCAACGCCTCATTTTTAAAACCGCACCGCTCGCCAACGACGGGAGGTTCACCTTCATTTTCTAGAGCTCCCACGCTCAACTACGCAACGGTTTGCTAGAGCGTTTATTCCAAGAACAAAAATGATCTGGAGGGAACTTTCCAACGCGGTTTTCCCTTCGCGCTACGACTTAGGGTCGTTTAAGAAGAGTGTTATAAAATTTCTTAGAGACCGGCAACGCCCTTGGTGTTGCAAACGTCTATAGGCGACGGTAACCACCTTACATCAAGTGGGCCGTCCGCCTGTTTGCCTGCTTCAGGCAATAAAAAAAGCTACATAAGTGATCATATTAAAGAATTTAAAATCTATTCGCAATAGAAACATAACAAAATGGAATTTACTAAGCTTTTAACAGCAACGTGGATTAGGGAGCCTTTGAAGTCCCAGGTGCGTGATGTTTAAAAAATAACAATTTTAGTCCCTTGTGCACATTAATATTTGAGGGTTCGGTACCCTTCCTATTAAACATTTTATTCGTGTTCTTAAGTTTGTTAATTGAAGCCCCTCGCATTGTTTATGCATGAACTTTGAGATTTACACGTCAATCCGCATTACAAGGCTGGGTTACTGTTACTTACGAAAGGTACCAGTGGTTTCTATCTATCGCTATGCCCAAAAGTGGATAAAACAAATGTGAAAAGTAGAATATCTGCTTCAACTGGCTATGGCATAAGCCAATGACTTTTGCTTGGCTCATAGATCAAGACCTATTTGAAATAGAAGTATTCTTATCTTATGATATAACAACTATGAACTCTAGGGTTGATTCTAGTGATACTCTACTGGAACTTGAATCTGGGTTTTTACGTTGTTGTGAATCTAATGGGCTAACACTAAAACTATAAAGATCCTTCTACCTTATTTAGTGTAGCATTATAAAAAGACAGTAAAGTTTTGACGCACACATTGAGTTACAAAACAAAATAGGCAGACCGCTTCCCGAGCTCTCAAAGTGAAGCCGGCTAAAGAAAGCCGATCGCGCCGCAGTTCATCACGAGAACTTAGTTTTAAATAATCGGATTAGTACGTATAAATGTGGAATAGTTTCCAGTGGTTATATTATTTTTATCCGTGCAGGAATGTAGAAAGAATATTAATTCCTGCGCCCGGGTGACCTCTCGTAAGAGGCGACAAAACAACCCACAGCCAGGTGGTAGGGCATTTGCCCGACTGAATGAATAAATCCCTGGTCTAGAGCATGCCGCAATAACAACTTTGAGTTGTGTTCCGGCATTAGTGGCCAAGTTCCAGTTCCATCTATGAGTCCAGCAGCACATTAGTAGCACCTTTAGTGTTGCAAATGTTCATAGGCGACGGTAACCATTTTCCATTACAGTTGGGCCGTCAGCCTTTCTGCTGTACTCCAGCCATAAAAAAAGACTATTACCCACACAGACACAACTCGCGTGTATACTACATTAGCTTACGTACACAAGTTTGTAAAGAATGCTCTGGTTCATTTGAAGCTTTTGTTCATGTAGGTTAGGTCTAAACGGGGAAGGGTTCCCACCTGGCAATAGTGCCGTTGAGAGGAGGGCGCGTCGTTTTCTGCGCGCGCTTATCTCTCCTCCCGTGGGGTGAGACACTTAGCCACCTCACACTGCATAGAGGCTGCCGATTTCGGAGGTCTTGCTTTCCCTTCGTAGTGGTTGTAGCCCTTGGGGCTCCCGCCTGTCATGGCACGAGGAGTTGGTCGCACTTCCGCTTTCCCGTGGTGCTGGCATCAGGCCAAAGAAGAAGCACCGTAGGGTTTTAGTGGGTATCCCCGACCGTGACGTGGCAATAGCATTTCTTGCTTTCAATGCTAGTGCCACCCCAACGTGGCCAATTTCACACTTCCTACCGCGTTTCCCCCGAGGTGAATAATCTTCAAATGGATTTCGCTCGTAAAAAGGCTCCGTCCATACCTTTATTCGTGACAAGGATATCTCCGTGGCTTCGTCATGCTTGACTTAAAATTCTCGCGGGATTTTCGACACACAAAGTGCGCCAGCCTTCAAAAAATAATTTTAAACTATAATAGTTTTACTGAAAACTGTGTCGGAATAAGCAAATTTTTATGCACCCGAACAAATACAAACCGCTCTCAGAAAATTTCCCCGGGGTAAAAAGTAACGCAGATTTTAAGTCTTAAGAGTTTGCTGTCGATCAGAAAAAACCACAGCGAAATCGGTCCAGTAGCTTTTACGTGAATCCCAAACAAACAGATAAACCGACAAGATATTAAAAAAATGCATCGTGTTCTCCATCGTTTATATAGAGTATTACACTTGTTTTTTTTTAAATAGTTTCAATGCACAAACACGGCATTTTTAGACTTTTATAATATTATTGTGTAATAATTTCACACAAAATATTTTCACGTACCCATTGAAATATTTAGTTCAATATATACAAACATAGAATAATAGCTGGAATTCAAATCACGTATTCAAGTAAATAAACCCTTTCCTATTCAACTGCGAAACAAAACTAGGACTAATTATAAAAAATGATATTAAATTATCTCATAAAGCTCACCGACTCCAGTCAAAATGAAACATGAGAAACACAGACAATGGCGACAAAGAAAAAGATTTTTATTTGTTTTTGTGTATTCGTTATCTAATTCCATTCTTTATTCGGTGGTTTTCAACAAGAGCCGTGGGCAAATTTGGTTTGGTTTATTAGGATTCAGTATTAAGCTGACAAAGAAGAGATGATTGCGGAGGACACCCTCTTTTGAAATTAGTCGGTTTCTCGTGTTACAAAAGAAATTGCTATGATCTGAAAGGAAAACATTGGTGCTCTAGTAAAATTATAGAGCATCTCGTTATGTTAAAGCAAAGACAGACTTTTTAAGATTGCACAGTCATTTTTGCCGGTCTAACTCATTGTAATGCAGAGGTTCAGGGTTTGATTCCTGGTATGATAAATCACGGAAACGAATTTTCTCCGTTATTTACTATGATCTGGGTATCTATTTTTTATTTTTGGAGTACATCAGACAGGCTGACGGACCAGCTGTGATGAAAAGTGGTTACCGTCGCCTATAAACATTTGCAACACTAGGTATTACCAATGTGCTTCCGTACTCGTAGATGTGTCTGGAACTTGGCCACTAATGTCGGAACACAACTCAAGGTTGTTTTGTTGTACTCATGGTTGTATCTGGGATCGGCCATAACACAAGCTTAACTTGCTTAATTTGGGGATATACAATATGTGTGTTTGTCTGCCAATTTAATTTAATTAATTTTGGGACATTTTTATTATTATTAAAATATTAAAATAAGTGTATAGAAAATAATGTAGTATCACAAACAACAGGTGTAGTACACGGTACTGTGTTGCAGTTGTTGGCGTCCACTTCCGGAACACGGACATTATACATTTTTTATTATTGCAAAGCTAGCAAACAGGCAAATGGCCCAGCTCATGGAAAGTGATAAGCGTCGTGTATAGTCGTTTGCAATTCCAGGAGCGATGCCAATGAATTGCCAGCCTTTAGGATGAAATAAAGAGGACTGGATAGGGTGATATGATACAGGTATCGAACGCAGGAATGAGACTAGTAGGTTAAGATTAACAAAATCTATAATATTATAAAATTCTAAACATGCCATGTCTGTACTGGAATAGGCTGTATAAACGATGGAGAACACGGTGCATTTTTTTTAGATTTCTTGTCTGTTTGTTCGGGATTCACGTAAAAATTATTGGGCCGATTTTGATGCGGCTTTCGCTGATCGAGACTTAAAATCTGCGCTGCTTCTTATACCGGGAATCACGCGGAAAATTTTCTGAGACCGATTTAAACTGTCCCGATTAAAAATAATAATTCCAAATTGATTTTTTTAATGATCGATAGCAAATTTTATGTAATAAAAATGTGTGTTTTTTATCCCGGGAGCGGTTTGTAGTTGTTCGGGTGCATAAAGATTAGCTTATTCCGACACACTAAAATGATAGCTTACAATCTTTTTTAAATGCTGTGACACTTTACGTCCCGGGAATCCCGCCGGAATTTCAAGTCAAGCGTGGATGAAATTGCAGATATATCTTATAAAGAAAGAAAGAAGATATTTATTTCTAAAAATCCTAGTTAACTTATAAATGATAAGATTACTATTTCGTACGCAAACTTGATGTGGATGTTTTGTGGATATGTGTGTTGTGTGTCTGTGTGTATTTACCATACCAGGAATCGAATCCAGAGCCTCTGCGTTGCAGCCAGGTAAGCCGACAAAAACTTAGCCCGCTCAACCACGGAGTCCGTCATAATATTCATTTTCATATGTATACATGTAACTAAGAGATGAAAAATAATTTTGTAATATACTTAGGTGCGTGGTGTACTCTAAATCAAATCTTAGCCATATGGCAAAAAGTATGGACGTAGCTTACATTGTGTGTCCAACACGTACTTGACCCATCTTCTTTTATGACTATGTAGAAGGTTTCCTTGATTTTTAACCTACTTTGTAAGTTTTTTATAAAATTGTAAAGCAAAATATAAACTTTAGTTTAAGTTATATAGTTTCCTCCACGTTTGCTCAAAGTGGGTTGGTGGATTCCACAGATCGGTAATTTTAGTGTGCAGGTTAGTTCACAATGTTTTCTTTTACATATGCAATTTGCGTATTAGGTCAAAAATATTGCTTAAGCGGCGCATGCTCTTCACCTAGGGTTTAAACTTAGGTTATTCTAATCAAATGCGAGTTCTTTAAACACTAAGCTACCACTTCAAAATGAATTTAAACTATGGTCCTATTATTGCTAAAGATTTTGTGTAAGTAGAAATAAACATTGTATTACAATTTTTCTTACATAAGATAAGCGTGAGCGATTTATATGTGATAAGAATCTACCCTCCCTAGGGGCTGCCAGTAGAAGGCAAAAGTATCCTAAAACTTGGAGAATGAGTTTCCAAGTACCTGCGATACAACGAGTAGTGTTGACATTAACAGATTTCTTACCTTGTTGCTTTTGTCAAGTAGTATTAGTTTGTAATCAAACTTTTATAAGCTACTAATCTAATTTAATCTCGAAAATTTGTCAAGTGCGTGCTTTCCATGCACTGTAAAGGACTCCATAGAAATTTGTAAATTTGACAAAATGTTTAAATGGAAATATCTCAGAACAATTTTTATTGAAAGTATTTCTTAAGGTCCTATCTTGATTTTTGCCGAATTTCCCACTATCTTGTTCAATGTATTTTTATTAAACAGGGAACATGCTCTTATGGTTTTGTAAATCAATATCTGACCAATAATATTCGCCGGGGAGATGTTTTTGTGACTGTTTTATTTGAATAACAGTTACTAAAAAGAGCAAATATAGGTTTATGATACCTAAACAAAAGAATAATATGTAATAGAAAATATATCTTCCTCTAGGTATCTCCATGTGTAGTACTTGCAAACAATTAATTTAAATTTAATAAAGTCACTTATATTCTATACCTAACATTAAATCCTTAAATCTGTTCAAGAACTAGTCATATTGATGAATTCAGTTAAAATTGAAATGAATCAGAGAAATTAATCTGCAATTAAAATATCTGCTTTCAATTTGAAGCTAAGGTTGCTTCAGCTTACCTTGAGGCAACAGGCAGACGGTGAAAATGTAATTGCTTCGACGACACGGACGTCTTCCAAGATTCAATTACAGTAAACGGTTTTGCTGTGAGCCGGTTAAAGTTTGCGATCTGGGCAAACATCCATGTTTGCATTGCTAGTCTGCCTAAATCAAAACTTGGCTAATAAATTAATCGATATATATTTTTTATTTTCCATAGCCATTTTGGCAAACACGAAACTCTTATATCATTATCATGTCCATCCGCATTGTGTTTGTATATCACAATCGAAAGCCTTATGCTAGTGTGCATAGACAGTTAAAATAAATACTTACTGTTTAGGCATATGTTTTTTTTTTTAGGGGCCAGCCCGTGAACAGGCCGGCCATCGTCGGTCCGGGCTAGAGGTGAATGCGTGAGCGAGCTCACAGCCCGGACATAGGACGCAACGAGGATCAGCCAGGGGTTTTAGTGGGTATCCCCAATCGCGATGTGGCAATAACATCCTTGCGGGAGTGCTAATGCCACCCCGACGAGGCGAATTCCACACGCCCCACTGCGCTTCCCCCGCGGCGGTTTGTCCTCAAACGAATTTCCCCTGAGGATTTTTTTTTATTGATAGTTTTATTTTAACCATCGGTTAAATATCTATACACACCAGCCTTAGAATGTACACGTTTTTACATAAGCAATTTATTTCCAAAGCCCTAATAATCTATATACTATTTATACCAATAAACAACATTGAAGTCTCGGTCTGTGATTTTAATATAAATGCCAATAAAATATCAAAATTAATTCTATTCTATTTTTGCGCGTAATGGCTCCAACGGAATTTAGCATTGATTTTGTCAATAGACATCAAAGTTTGAGCGAAAATTGTAATCTTTAAAATTTGTGTCAGACATTCTGTTCGTAAGTATATCTCGAATACGTTCTGAAAGGGCACAGCGGTTGTCATTGAAAATTTTTGAGATTCAGTAAATTTTCTTATCTTCAAAAATACAAATCAAATCATTATAAAAATAATAATTTAGTGAATAAATACAATTCTATGTCAACTATACACAGGTACTTGGTGTCCAGCGATGCAGACTACTCCTGGTGCGGAAATTTATGTAAACATTATTTATGTATTATTCTTTTGTCAATAAATTATTTTATTTTATTATTTTTTGTAAGGTTCAGAAATTATGAGTAAAACCTTAGACTTATGCAAACGGTGTCGTAGGCACAGCTAGTTATTAAAACGAAAGATGAACTTTCCGCCAAATCACTCTTCAAACGACAAACGACCACCAACTTGTCTTAAGTATCTATCGGCCATGAAATTACTACTTTGTTTTAAAGATATTTATGTTATACAGTGTTTTATTAGGTTTTCACAATTGTTATGTCGAGGCCGCACCTGCTATAATGTTAAAGTTCTTGTCTGTGGCTAAATGAATCTTATTTATACAGTTAAAAATAACGCCGTTAACGAATAGCCACATTAGTTCCATGTTCTAGTCTCCCTTTAGAGAGCCGTAGCACATTTGTAGCACATTCAGTGTTACAAATGTTCATAGGCGATGTTAGCCGCTTCCCATCAGGTGGGCCGTCTGCTTGTCTGCTGAACTGATGCAAAAAAAAATAGTGAATGTATATACAAATATATACACTTTCTGTCCATGTTTATCGTCATTTACAATTAAAAACAATAACGCATTAGATTCATCGTCAAATCTGCATGAAACGGCTTATAGCTGTAATGTTATCCCATATGCAATTGTATATAATGGTAGCAGGTGGGCGAGCCTTTAACTGGTCGTGTTTAGTATCAAGGTCAGCTTTACGCAGAACCTCGAACTCGCGTACTTGGCTGTTCACTATCCTGCGCCATTCTGGCCGCTGTGCTGCCAAACTTTCCCATCGAGAGGGCTCTATATTGCATCTTTTCATGTGTCGCTTTTGGACATCCTTGTACCGGAGGAGGGGACCGTCGGGATTCCGCTTTCCTTCCTCCAGTTCAGAAAAGAAGATGCGCTTGGCCACTTTTCCTCCGCCATACGAGATACGTGACCGAACCACCGAAGCTGTCGAAGCATTAAGTAGGCTTCAATGCCATCAACCATGAATATATAGATATACAAATTACTGCATTATACTAAACAAGTTTTAGTTCTGTCATTGTTTACGTAATGTTACCACAAATCATGGGGAAAAGTTACTAAGTAATAAACCTTCCCGAACCAATTTTCTTATTTCCTTTCCATTATATTTTCTGGCAATTTCCATTAACGAATCTAGTTATGTGCATATTCATAGGCAAAATGTAATAGACGCCATGTGGCAGTGATAAATAGATATGGCGAAAATGAAAAAGTAAATTGTCGAAATAGTACGTAATATATTACAGGTATTGCATTGGACGATGTTTTTGATGATTTTTTCTTAGACATTTTGTTTATCTTGATATGTTTTAGTTGTGTAGATTTTACCTTTAGAATACAATTTAAAACTTTACTTTAATTGTTAACTACCCTTAGTAACTGTATAGATATATTACTAAAGTTACTCACTCGGTAATTTGTATCATACATTAGACACCAGTATCTCGGATGAAACGGGACTTAACTCCTGTCTCCAGGGAAAAACAAAGGGACACAAAGACTGATAGACATATGGGTAGACATATTTGACATTTCTATAAGGGTTCCGTCTTTGACCAAATAGTTACAGAACCCTAAAATGGTTCAAGAAAAGCTCTACTAAAGAAACTGAAAATTGGCGAGTAACTAAACTTCATACATATGGCTGCTTTGAACATTTCCGCCGATATGGCTTTTCGCCGTTCTGCCTTCACAAAGGTTAATACATTTCTTGCAGCGGGTAATTTCATTAATGGCCACAAATAACATTCAATGTTAAAATTTATGGTGCGTAAATGTTTTACGTATATTTTTTATAGTACCTTTCAAGAAAATAACAGGCGTTTGAAGATAAAGCGTTTTTTTCTTATTTTTCCTTCCTTTTTCTCAATACAGAGAATGTATTCGCTAGACCCAGTAAATGGGATGGGTGTAAAAAGCCTTTCCAATCTGGACCTTTAGAAGAACTTGTTTGTGCTCGTGACTTGATTTATGTACTGTTACATATATAACTCTTAAATCTAGTTTTAATTATCTAGATAAAAGAGTTCGTTTTATGATGTAATAAAATTACGGTTTACCAGTTTTAAGCACGGTAATTTATTTGATTTTTATTATTCCGACGTTTTGGCCACTTTGTAGTAGCCGTATTCACGGAAGACAAAGATGTCAAGTGTCAATAAGTTTGGTTAAAGTTTTATTTAGTCTACCACCAAGTTGTTTATTTTAATTATTTAGTTTTAATTTTGTTCATAGTAATTATTTACTATATGGGAGCCTAATCTAATTTACCACCGCTTCGCATTATGTTGTGGCTTGAAGAGAAGAAGCGGCGCAAGAAACACTTCAGCAGTCTCTTTAGTTTTATGATGCACATTGCTAGCTATTGCTGTTGCTATACACATATTAATGATGTATATATTAGTATATATATTATATTACTATGTGTTATTGTTTATTCTCTATTGTTTTATTCATTTTAGGTATATGTATTGTATGATATTTATATATCCTATTTAAATATGTGTTTAATTTGCACACCACCTTCATACACTTGTGAATCTCCCGTTCATAAAATCCATAGCACGGGTTGTCTGGAAGAGATCGCTCTACGATAAGGCCGCCCATTGCTCCTACTTTTACTGTTTAATGTGACTACTGTAAGTTGTTTATTTTATGTGTATGTGGTGAACAATAAAGTGTTTTCTATTCTATGTGACACAATAGATCCGCTATTCAAAAGCTAGCTAGCATTGACATTATTTTTGAATTAATATTTGTACAATTATGTCTTACCAGGCATGCTGTGGTATTGTGGTTGCCAAAACATATAACGCCTGTATCAAAATATGATATCGCTCCCAATAATCTTCATAGATAGTTTTGAAATGGTATATCTGTCATTGTAGTTCATGACATTTTGTTGTGTTGTGGAGTAAAATTTCTTGAAATGCACTTGCTAGGACTGTCGGTTGGGTAGGAAACTTTGAATAAAATCCGTTAATTAGTTTTGTTTTTGTGTTTTTTTAAATTAAATTCGTTATTAAAATTCCTTATCCATATAACAGAATCATCTCTACGCAACCCTTCATAGTTCGTGAACTTGTCCGATTTTCATTTATTAATTGCGAGAGCAGATATATATTAGGAATATTATACTTATACAATGTATTTATTACATTTGCACGCATATTTAATCCGTGCAGGGACGGAGAAAGAATACAATTTCCTGCGGCCGGGCGGCCTGTTGTAAGACAAAACAACCCACAGGTAGATTATTTGCCAGTCTTTTAGCACCTTTAGTGTTACAAATGTCCATAGACGATGGTAACCACTTTCCATCAGGTGGGCCGCCTGCATGTCTATTGAATTCATGCAATAAAAAGATTTATGTATAGAGTAGCTTAATGGAAAATAATATTACTATAAACCATCTACTCTTATACATGCTAACAAGCATGCAGCTAGCTACTGGCTGCTGTAGCTTAGAATTTTATAACAGTTTACAATGCTATCCACAATTAGGCAATAATGTTATTGATAGTGAATTAATTTTAATATTAATAAAAGAAAGCAGGAACAAACTACTCGTAATTGTAGTAAAGAAGAGAGGAAGTTAGTTAGCAATATCAGCAAACTTAATTTCACAGCAGTCCAATACAGTATGGTTAGAATAAACAATAGTACATTCGAGAAACTTTTCTTATTATTTAAGAGACCCTGAATGTTTAATGTATGAGATACGATTTATACGAGAGACTGAATAAAGCTTATGGTATAATTTTCATTATTGTGTTTCTGCATTCAGCATTATTTAGATTTAGCGGAGTCTCCCACGATTTTTTATTTGCGTCGTCGATTCAAGTTTTCGTTTTCTTATGTATGCAGTTCTACACTTTCTGTTTTATATTTTTTTAATAAAGTTTTTAGTCATTTTGTAATATCTTAGTATTGTTGTATAGACTATAAATCCTGATACCTACCTCAGACAAAAGATCAGTATGGCAATCTAGTGAGAAAATGTAGCCAGCCTTTTGGGCACTTTACTCATAGAAGACGGTGACCTAGGCTCAGTATTCTACTTATATGCCCGTGGAATACAATATAACTAAATTAAGTTTTCTCTGTTGTAATAGTTTATAATATTATTACGACTTAGCCAAAAGTCCACGAAGCACAACAACAAATGCGAATGAACACGTGCGACCATAAACCCCAAGTTTTATTACCGTATTTGCACTTCTTTTGTTATCTTTGTATTTAATATTTGTAATTAGAAAAGCCGCCTATTGCGTATTGTAATCTGTTTCGGTGAGCATTGGCCAGGTGTGACTCCGGGAAATCGGGTGCACGCGATGAGGAAGACATATTGTACCGTGCAGTATAAAACAATGCCCGAACGGAGGAGTGGGGCAGTCAATTACGATACGAGCAAGACGTACATTCAATAAGCGATATAGTGACGGACTTTAAGCGTGTTATTTAATCGTGCAGTTTGTACTGGTTGTATCCAGTTATATTTGTACCTGTTTTATACGTACTTGTATAGTTCTAATAAATTCTATAGTAATTCCAACGGCATTTTAATTCGAGTCTCGCGCTCGTAACAATATCTAAAGTTAGATATTGAAGAAGAAAATGTTATAAATCTTTAACAAATTGGCGTGGTGCGTGGCGGAAATTGAAGAATTTGTATATATAGATAGAATGATATATAGAATGGATTAAATTGTCTTAAATAAGTCTTTAATTTTCATATTCTTTTACAACATGTCTTAGGGCCGATTTTTCAATCTTCAGATAAGGGTTATTGATTGAATAAATTATTACCTGAGCGAATTAAAAAGTGAAACCCATTCAAATCTTTTATCCTTGCAACTGATATTTTTAATTTATTCATGTTATACTTTATTCTATGAAAACTTTTATCTGGTAATTATAAAATCCTTGAGGCCCTTAGTCTTACGTTGTTCATCTTACGTCTTCAACTGACATAATTTAGAAACCAACAGCTATTAAACCTATTTATCCACAAAGTTTAAATGATAGTAAACTAAAATACTCAAATATTCCCACAGATATGTGTTACAGATAATAAACACAGAAAAAACGATTGTATAATTATTCCTTTTTGCCAAAACCGTTACAAAGCAATAAAAAGATGTCCATTTAAAATACAAATGATTTATCACCAATGGCCTAATACTGCATTTTAAATTTAACCCTTATCTTAAACCGCAGTAACGGTATTACCTTATCGCGGAGAGTACGTATTAAAATGTACCGCAATGTATCAGTATCGTTTGGAAATCGGCAAACATAAATCCCGGTGGGCAGTCTTATCGGACTGCCGTGATATATTATTAGTCGCCGACTTCTCGTTGCCCACACGCCTGTTGTACTATAACGAGGCTTATTTATTGCGAAAACAAGATGAAGAGGCTGCTTTTGAGGCTGTATTTATATAGGCCGTAGTAAATCTGCTTGTAATCTATGAGATGTTATTTTTGTTTATTGAATGATGATACCTATAAAATATAGACACTGTGTAGCAGTTGGCAATAATTATACATGTTCAAACTAGATGGCGTTGTCTAATAATTAAATGTGCTATTGTCTTTATAAATAAATAACTTTTTTTTGTATGCTATTGTTTGCAAGACATTTCATATTATTCTTTTTTGTATGTATTCGATCTTCAGTTCAGTTCAAATATAGTTCAAGGAGTAAGTAGTGTTTTATTTAGTAGTGTTTACTAATTGTATGCGCAAATCCGAAGTTTAAAAAAAACCCCGGATATTCCATACAGTGGAAACCGCTGAAGAGAATATAGTATAATTTTGTTGCTGTCAGTTGTTGAGTAAATGTTTGTCACATAATAATAAATAAGTACAAATTAACTAAGCTTACCCAAACTTACTTCAAACACTATGACCGCCTTTGGCTTCAGAAGTATATATCTTACACATATCTTGAAACCAGCTCAATCAATCATTCAAACAATAACAATCACTTTTCATGGCGGCCGTCATTTAGTTTGTTTCAACAAATCACTGCACTTGCCAAAAAACTTATTATTTCGTACACGTCTGTCTATATAACACCGCAAACGAATTCCGACCGACACAATGGCGGCATCTTCGTGAAGTAAGTCATAATTGGAGTGGACAGAGATAGATATACATACATACCAGTACACAAAAAGAGAAAAAAAAAAAAATACAAGTATCAAGAACGTGCACTGAAGTTTGAACATGAGATAGGGGGTTACCATGATTCTAAAACTATTGTTTATCATTAAATAACAACAGTAATAGTACAACCTAGTGCAATCTAGGACACTCTGTCTCACGGTCCTGCAAACGGGGCGCTACGGTCGCTCAACGGAATGTTAAAAAGTTAAAATAATTTTAGAATGATTCCAATTTAATAATATTAGTACGGAAGAAGAATACTATCCTTTTCCATGGTATTAGTAAATAGAATATTGACATAATGTAACATTTACATTAAATACTTGATAAAAACAACGTGGCCGGGCTCATCTGTGTGATTAGTTCCATTTATTGCCACGGGGCTTTAAACGTGCAACGAATTCTATACATTTCTCTTATATACTTAGGTAATAAAGTCGTAGAAAGTGCTACCGATGACGTTAGAATGCTGCTAATGAGCTCCTCAGATAAATCTTATACTTTACAGAATTATGATGGTACCTTAGTAGAAGCTCTGGTTCAGTTTCATTGCGAAATAATTATGTACGTATAATATATATGTAGTGTTTGTTTATGTACATATTTTAAGTATACATACATACATATTAGCACGCCTGTGTTCCATAGGGGTAGGATTTCCACTTGTTACGATTTTAACATACAACTTTTGCTTCATCTACATTCATTAATTTCTTTAGACATACACGTTTATCATAGTTGCTTTTTAATTGGCCATTCTTTAAGAACTTACAATTTGACCGTGGTAAGTACGTCGCGGTCTACCAGCACCAACTCCATCACCCACACTCTTTCCATACACATGTATCGTCAGCCTTCTTTCATTCATTCTCTCTATGTGTCCAAACCAGTGTAACACCCCTTTCTCAACATTTGTTATTATGTCTTCATTCATTTATTCCGATTTCAATTCAATATTTCAGAAGTCTCGGTTTACTACTGCACAGTAATTGTGATATAAAGAAAGATGTAAGGAGAAGAATAAATGGAGCATGGCTAAAGTGGAGATAGGTTACCGATATGCGAAAATCTAACGCCACTGAAACTAAAAGGTCAAATATATAATATATATAATGAAATCTCTCGTACAACCAGTCATGCTATACGGATCTGACGGTTGGTCCACTAAAGTGATAGACCACAAACGTCTCGACTCAGCTCAGATGAGAATGTTGAACTGGATGTGTGGTGTTACAAGAATGGATAACGTGAGAAATGAGTACATAAGGCGATCTTTGAAAGTTGCATCCCTGACTGAAAAATTAAGAGGAAGAACATTAAAGTGGTATGCGCATCTAATGAGGAGGGATGAAAGTCACGTTACAAAAAGAATGATATTGATGGGTACAAACGTAAAGGAAGATCAAAAAAGAGATGGATGAATTCTCTGAAGGATGATATGATAATTTGTGGTGTGACAAAGGATGTATTATGTATGTATGTCAGACTAGATGAATGTGGAAGTGAAAAGCATATTGTGCCAAGCCCAAATAGTTGGGAGATGGTGAAAGAAAAGAGAGATAATAAATAATAAAACTATGTTTTAACTGTTTTAAGTGCTGCAATTTATATAATACCATAAATTACCGCGCTTAAAACCGTTAAAACGTAGTTTTGTTATGTATACTATGCGAAATCTTAAGAAAAGAGAGATCATCTTTCATCTATATTTTAAATATATACCCAAAGAATATTTGTCAAGTGGTAGGTAATTTACCAATTTGCATGGTCTAGATAGAGCCTAGAGTACAATAACACCCTAAAAACTTTGAGTTGTGTTCCGGCGTTAGTGGCTAGATTCCAGTCCCCTTTTGAGGTCGGCACCATATTAATAACGCCATAGCGTCGGTAACCACTTTTCGTCTGGTGAACCCTCATCCTGTCTCCTGTATTCCTACAATAAATAAATATCTTAAACGATATTACGATAGTCGTCTACTGCGTTAATTTCACAAATAAATAATTGTATTATATACTAGCCTAAACCACTAAT
The DNA here is from genome assembly GCA_039645545.1 of Dendrolimus houi. Lineage (NCBI taxonomy): Eukaryota > Metazoa > Arthropoda > Insecta > Lepidoptera > Lasiocampidae > Dendrolimus > Dendrolimus houi. Next base: position 18,552,873 of record CM077119.1, on the reverse strand, counting down.
TATGATGAAAATTGCTAGACACGAGAAAGCTATTTAATATTTCGTCATTGTAAATTACTAAACAATACTGACAAATATGTATTCTGTAATATTGTTCATCACCTTACACCATGAAATTAAATCAAGATATTTATTCTAAAAGCAACTTTATAGTTCCCGTTTAGGTAAAACGCGATATCGCATAGGTACATAATATAAAAGTTAACAACTTCATAAATTTTATAACGTGCTATCAATAACTACCCCTCCACACTTACCGGGTGTCGACCCGACAAATAATCGGCAGCTCTAATGGTAGAACCGTTTATAGAAATACCCGACAAGTGGGAACAAGCTGTTAGTCGGGTGTCTGACGCCGTATTTTGATCGGGTGTCGGCTCCTCTATTCACACTTGTTCGCTGTCAGATTCGGTATGTATGTGCGCGATGTGCGGCAGAGAGAACCTAGCGACCACGCCAGGTGGAAAAAGGGGGAGCAATGAGAGGGTTGCTGGGCCCGACATCCAATAAGTGGTAACAGCGTCATATTTACTCATAGGCGAACGAAATCCGACACTATTTTTTTACGGAGGTAGAGGGCTGGCAAAACACCCAACATTTATTTTTGGGGCCGACAAGAAATCTATGTCAGATAAGTGTAAACAGCTTCATATAAAATGTTCTGCCACTAGAACACCTGATTTTTTCTCGGGCCCGACACCCGACAAGTGTGAATGGGCAGTGCGAGCACGAAGGTAAGGGAAATGTGTTTTATGAGTGATTTTTATTGAGTTTTCGTTCTGATATGTGACGTATTCAATGGCGTAAAAATAGACAGGTGACATCGTGGTTGATAGAAGTCGTTGAGGTTTTGTGGTTTTAACATTTTCTAATCAATAGAAGCGAAATATTTGATAATGGCATTTAATCATAGGTTGACAACAAGAGGAAGTCTGTTTACATTTGCAGACATAATTATAGTCCACGGCATATTATATTTAGATTAGCTATACATTATAAATAATATCGCATGGCTTTTTATTCTGTAGCCACGTATCTATTGGTATCTAAGCTACTTTCATTAAAGTCCTTCATATATACATTTTATCTGACCATTCTTCAAAACATCTTCACCGTCTACTGGCACCAACTCTCTTGTCATACACTTGTTTTGTCAGTCTCCTTTTATCCATTTTCTCTATAAGGTTTAAGTCAATAATAAATTACATCATCATTAAAATACATTCAAATGATGTATCTCTCTTGCTCCTCACCTCTACTCTTCGTCAATATCCGATCAAGTAATTACAAGCCCTTAGTCAAAAGAGAGCCATTTTAGAAACACACCATTATATTTTACATCAAAATTTAATTTGTATCGTTCATTATATAGAACACCGCCCGTTTTACTCCTAAAACAAATTGACATTATTCACTCGAAGCAACAATAATGTGTTACAGGCACTTGAAGACTGACTTCGGTAACCGTTCATTTGGAAATGTTCCGTGAAACGCGTTAAACGTAAAGGCATCATTAGAGGCCGTTTAAGAGACACAAAAAATATTTCCTGTCGATTGGACGGATGTCGTTATAAAATGTTTGCTACGTTGAATACAGAATTGTTCGGGTAACACCTTTGTTTTTATTCACTGGTAGATCTCTTCTGCCCTTTTGGAAAATAGTCAGTTTTTATATTATATTTTATTTTATTTTTTTATTGCAGGAGTTCAGCAGACAGGCAGACGGCCCACTTGATGGAAAGTGGTTACCGTCACCTATGGACATTTGCAACACCGAAGGTGCTACAAATGCGCTGCTGCTCTCTTAAAGGAGACTGGAACCTGGTCACTGATGCCGGAACACAACACAAGGTTGTTATGGCGGCATACTCTAGACCAGGGGTGGTCGCCATCCAGTCGAGCAAATACCCTACCACCTGGCTGTGGGTTGTTTAGTCGCCTCTTACGACAGGCCTGCATGGATAAGAAGGACGGATTTTTAAGAGTTTCATAGCCATTTTGATAATAGCGGACCTCTTATGAAATTTTCATTCATTCATCTGTTATCGTAAGTCACAGTCAGTTTTCTCAGTAAGTTAAAGGTTTTATTTACTTACGAACATATTGAAAAGAAATTGTAGATAGATAACTAGAATGGAGACGGCGATGATGGCATGCATAATTATTATACGATTGCTTACATTTGTTTATACAAAATAAAACTATCTATCTTATCTATCTATACATATAATAAAATTGTAGAGGTCAAATTTCTAAAAAATGCTAAAAACCGAGTCATTCGGATATAAGACGTGAAATAGAAGTAATTTAGATTTTTTTCAAATTTTTGTTTCTCTATTTATCTGTTTGTCTGTCTGTTTGTACCGGCTAATCTCCGAAACGACTGGACCGATTTAAGTGAAATTTTGTATGGTGGTAGCTTATATCCCTAGTCAACATATAGGATACTTTTGATCCCGAAAAATTATAGAGTTCCCGTGGGATAGTTAAAAAAACCGCACCACGCGGACGAAGTCGCGGGCATCAGCTAGTTTTATATAAAAATTAAACGAAATTATATACAGTCGTAAAAAAAATAATAGTATATATAGGTTTCAAATCGTTGTTCGTTGAGTAAGTTCACAAAACGCTGGCTGATTCTGAATGTAATTAGTCAGAATAAGATCCGTTGAATAGTCTTTGAGACATGAGGTATATTTGAATGAATACTTTTTTATGATCCCGTATATAATAAAAGTAGTGGACGTTTTTATGTCTACGTAAACCTTCACTGTTCGTGGACAATCACGCACTTGTTAGATATATAAATAGTTTACCTTATCTTGTGACTATTCTTATTAGAATCGTCTTTTTTTGTTAGTAATATAATAATATGTAGACTTAATCCATAATATTATAAAATTCTAAACACGCCGTTTCTGTACATTGAAGCTATTCTTGTAGATTCGTTTAGATTTCTTGTCTGTTTGTCAGTTTGTCTGATTGTTCAGTATGCACCTTAAAACTACTGGGACGATTTTGATACGGTTTTCGCTGATCGACAGAAAATTCTAAGACTTAAAATTTGCGCTACTTTTTATCCCAGGAATCCCGTGAGAATTTTCCCAGGAGTGGTTTGAAGTTGTTCATGTGCATTAAAATTAGCTTATTACGACACAGTTTTCAATAAAACGATAGCTGTGGTATTTTGTATCCCGGGAATCCCGCGGAAATTTCAAGTCAAGCAACAAAGTTGCGGCCATATTCTAGTTAAATAATAATTTAGTGATAAGTAATTTATAAGTATAAAATGATGTTACAAAATTGTTGATATATTTTTATTACACTTTATGCCACGATTTAACAGTGGCTGTAAAAAAGTTAGGACATGAGTCGCATGTATTAGCTATGGTTCGTATACTTTTTAAATGTTTTGACAGCAGGGAAAATTGTTTTCCATGGACGAAAAGTGCTGTTTTCATCCCAGTGATTAGGCAACTCCAAGAGTACTTTCAGAATATGAGAAATGAAAAATATTCTAAATAACAGTTTACTTTAGTGTCCCTGCTCTACCGGCCTTAGTGTTAGTAACAGTGACTTAATGTGTCTTTTTTATAAATATAATAACAATAAGTGTAATGTAAATAGTGTTACGCCACATTTACATTAATTTTGTCAAATTGCCTCTACGTGTTGGCCTTCCCATCCCCACGCAAGCCCTCCAAAAGTCCGTGCCATTTTTATGGCCCGTGATCTTCAAAGACATACAATAATAATAAAATACTGGGGAAGAATTGGTAACAAAAAGTAGGCAAGATCTGGTCTTCAAACAATCGAACTGTCGTACAAGCTTTGGTGCCAAATCCGTATATTTTCTAGATCCAAAATTGTATAGTAGTATAGCAGCTAATTAGTTTTGGTAACCATGACACACTTTCAATTAAGAAAAAGCTTAACTGATTTTTTACTCTCTCTACCATTTAAAGTTGCTGAAGAACTTTTACGATTTATTTGCTAGTCACCTTTTACTGACCATCATTTAAAAATAATTACTTTGATCACTTACGTCTACACAGACACTACGCGCACACACACACACATACTCAAAACCATATTGTTATTACTAACATCTTTGAATATTAAATTGTAATTTTTAATTTAACAATAGAAAATATTATTTATACCTATGAATTTTCACTACACAAAGACATTGCATTTATGTACTATCATCAATGATAATAATTATATGTCCGAGCGAATCCTACTGTGGCCCGCCACACAGGCTCTAAGGAAACCTAACGTGGGAAACAGAGTTTCCTTTGTAACGCCATTTGTACTGTTCTCTGTATTTTAATCATTTTATATGTACCCTGTTCTACTACATGCTAATGAATTTCATTTCATTTCACACAATTAAAAATAGACCATTAAAGATTAGCTACATTTGTGTGTATATATGAGTTGTCTGTCAATGTCAAACGTTATTAACAATGTTGTGTCTCAAATAACGCATTAAACCCTTGGCTACATCTGCGTGACATAGACGCCCGCCCTAACGGTAACGTTATTACAGGCGTAGCAGAGACATACAACTATAAGATCTTTCTATATAAATTATTATAAGATTTATACGTACTATCTATCTCTTAAATAATATCTTTATTACAGAATGGGGCAACGTCGTGCAACATAAATATTATTCCAGCGTACATCATTTACGTAAATATATAAATGTGTCACTCAAAATATGAGGAACACTTTCGTGGACGGCCTTAGGGGACCTGAAATGGGTCAGTCACGACATGAAAATTGGTAACAAGCGACATACACAATAAAGATATATAACTTGATTAAGTTAAATGCATATCAGACGGAGCACGCTATCCCGTACGGTATGGGTTGCCAGTCAATTGCCCTTTTTTTATAATTCATGGAGAATATATAACCCCTCTCTGGAAGAAGCGAATTCACACACACATAATGTTACTAAAATACAGAGAACAGTTAGTAAGAAGGCTTCCCAAAGGATACTCTGTTTCCCGCGCTAGGTTTCTTTAGAGACTGTGGCGGACTACAGTAGGATTCGCTTCGACGTATAGTTTGTATTGTTACATGCCGTCAAAGATAAGCCCACAGCTGCCTATTGTAAGCGCAGTCTATTGTCTTTCCGGACGGATTAAGGAATTCCTTTTGTGTTTTGAATTTCTAATTAAGAAAAACATGCTATTGTTTTTCTACTTGTTTTATAACCATCATTAGCTTCGAACTAATCCTTTTTGTTATTGTTTTCGACTTTGTGGCCGTTCGCAGGTGCGCAAATTACTATTTCTCAGAAACTCAGTGTGCGCGACCAATTTCTTTGTACTGTGTATTTAGGATAAAACGATGCCCGAATGGAGGGGCGGGGCAGTTAAGTGACGACTACGAGACGAGTAAGACGTTTGTAGTACTCTCTATGAATATATATGAATGAAAAGCTCCCGCGTGATTCCCGGAATAAAAAAATCACATTTTATAACATAAAATTTGCTATCGATCAGTGAAAAACTCGCATTGGAATTCGATTTTTTTTTCAATCTGGTCATTTTAAATAATTCCCACAAAAAATTCCGCGGGATTCCCGGAATAAAAAGTAGCCTAGATTTTAAGTCTAAGGATTTGCTGTCAATCAGCGGAAACCGCATCAAAATCAGCGCAGCAGTTTTTACGTGAATCCCGAACAAACAGATAAACAGATAAGAAATCTAAAAAAAATACATCGTATTCTCCATCGTTTATATAGTCTTTTTCAGTAGTTTTTTATAAATAGCTTCAATTTACAGACAGGGTATGTTTAGAATTTTATAATATTATAGTTAGTATAAAATTAAATGAAGTCGAGAAACATTTTTACGTTACGATTTACACGTAGTTTTTCATCTTGGCAACATCGCCATGACGCTCTAGTACAGACCGCGCGCAGTGCGTCGAACAATTTTAATTGAAACTTGTCACGCCACTTCCGGCCGGCCTAGACATAGGCTTGTTTTAGGCATAGTTCCAAACTATTGCAACTGGATTGTGAAAAACTGGCCCATTTGCTAGGTCACAGTGAGTTAGCCTGTTAGGACATTATATTATTCTATATCTATATAAATGGAACCTATCTATATCTGTATATGCATTAAATTTTCAAATAGTATAGATGCATGAAGTTTACGTATACAAAACAGGGATATGCTTAAAAATTTTAACTCGCAAAGTCTCAAACCCAGTAAAAAGTAACTGCCAAACTTCAAGATACTGTTAGCGCTCGTTGCTAGTACCAGACTAAAGAAGATGTGACTGATATTTTCATTTACCGTTCTTTGTTAACACTATATTAACAAATGGCTTCTCAGATCCATAGCCAGAATTGCTAGCTAGCTGTAATCTACACCAGAGAAACTGGGATTGGCCAGATATATAGTTAATTAAATATACCGACATTTATTCCTCATTCCTAAATTAGGCTGCATTCAATGTACGCTTAAATGTGGTGGGGGGCTACTGTTTACGGGGTTATCAGTGGAACCACCCCTACTGTACGTAGTGGTACGGCCCTGCTTCCCTGGTCTTACCTAGTAGCATTTTGGCGCACGAGAACGTCACAGTGAACGGACATTCCATCTAAGTGCATTCTCTCATAAGGGACGCAGGTAGGTTTAGTGGGTAATTTGTCGACCTTTTTCTTCGTTGGAAGAGAAATCGGTTGCCGTTAGGTATAAGAGTTCCACACAAATATGTGAAGGTGGCACTAGGCGCTGTGTTTGGTCTCCCCCGTATCTATGACCTGTGTTGTGTGTGTGTCGCAAGAAAAGACATTCCCCTTTTTTTATACAGGGTAAATCCGTTTAAGGACCATAAGCCGCGCGAGGGGAAAAGGTGACGGCCTGTGTGTGGGATTCGCCAGGTCGAGGTGGCACTACCCATGTGAAGTGCTATTGCCACGCTGCAGTTAGGGATACCCACTAAAAACCCTCTCCGATCCTCGAGCGTCCTTTGTTCGGGCAGTGGGTTCGCTCGCACTCCCGGCCGTGATACGCACCATGGTTGGGGGAGTAATACCGGCTAGGACATTTCCTCCTTTTACGAGCACGTTATGCCCACTGGGGTATAGGGGTTCTCACTCATCTGCACATGCCGTCAAGATGTAGAGAGGTGAGTGCGAGTGTTCCACGCACGCTTACCTCTTCCCCCGTGGGGCGAGTTACAAGCTGCCCCACGCACACAGAGCTTGAAGATGCCGGGGGATAAAAGAAAGTCCCCCGGCAGTGGAAGTGGCTTTGCAAGGCCCACGCCTGCCAGGGCTGTGGAGAGGCTAGGTCATATACCCGTAGCCCTGGTATAAGACGCAGGACGGAACACCCAGGGGTTTTAGTGGGTATCCCTAACCAGCGAGTGACAATAGTACGGCACCACTTCTGACTGGGCATGCTAGTGCCAACCCGACCTGGTGAATCCCACAGACTGGTTGCGAAATATCCCTCCAAGTTTCTGCGCTTGTCGCGGCTTATGGTCTTCAATCGGATGTCCTCTGGCTAAAAAAAAGAGGTTTCGCCCGCGCATTAACTTCCAGCTTGGATGGACGACGACTGGCCTTTTTTCGGACTGGCTCCATCATGTGTTAGCTGGAGGTTTGGGTCTCTCCGGCTACCTCGGGTCTCTCCTTGAGGTGAGAGGAGGCGTGTGGATCAGCGTGCGTCCTTCCTTTCCAGCCTTTATGTGCGGGCAGGTCCGGTTTCCTCGCCAGCCGCCCGCATAGCCGTAGCCTACCGCAGCTGGAGATCATCACTGACGATTCTCCGTTGCCGACACCGGCTATGGCGGGAGGGGAAAATGGCGGTCTGTTCCCTCTCCCGTTCCGCCGCCTCCTTCACGGACATGGCAGTCTCGCAGAAGGAGGCGGCTGCGTCCCATGCATCGGTGCTCTCGATCATGGCCTTCAACACGGCCGGGAGGGACATATCCGCCCCAATAGTCGCGACGCTGCTTGTTCCAGACTGGACACACCTGGAGGGTGTGCAGCATCGTGTCTTCGTTGCTGCTGATGCAGCGGCAAGACATTCCTAGTCAAGAAATAATTCCATTTCTAAAACTGGAATACAAAAATATAAAAGAATTTAATATTATTGTTTTTTAAGATAGAATGTCATTGCTTTAAGTTTCGGAAGCATACTCTGCGAGTTTTAAATTAAGCCATCAAAGGCTGACTTCTAACGAGCACTTTAAAGCTTGGTAGTCACAATGCCGACTAAAAGATGGCTACGGACAGATTACACAAGCCTCATTGACCTATTTATTAATCTACAAGATTATCACTAAGAGTAGCTTTGTAACAATTAAAGCCGACTTGACATTGTTTGTGGATCTAATCAGTGTCGAGTATTGATTATTATAAAACTTTGGAACAATTTTCCAGTAGCTCGGTGGCAAAATTTGAACTTACATGATTCTCAACTCTAGGCTCAAATGAATAGTAAAACTTCAACTGACGTTTAATAATGCATCGTCTTCTTCAGACAATCAATGCTGGACGTATGCCTCCCCAATTCTGCGTCACGTTTCCCAGTCTCTCGCGTTTCTTATGCCAGCGACTTTACGCAAGTCATCGTTCCACTGGGCTGGAGGGTGTCCTACGCTACGTTTAACGAGACGCGGTTTTTATTCTAGGACACATTTGCACCATTGCCCGATGGTCCTGCGACAGACGTGACCGACTCACTGCCTCTCCGCCTTGCTAATTTTGCGAGCTACGTCGGTTACTTTGGTTCTATTACGGATATTCTCGTTTCTGATTGTATAAAATGCATAAAATTCGTTACATAGAAGTTAGAAAAAGAAGAAAAAATATTATATAATGTATCTTTTGGGGTTGTCTGGAAGAGATCGTTTTTTTGGGATAAGACCGCCCTTTGTACACAACTAGGTATAATTTTAGTCTTTAAGCTCATTTTTGTATTGATATATAATAAAGTGTTATCTATCTATCTATCTATCTATCTTTTGTTGATAAATAACGTTTCAGTAGGTATATAAACTTAAAATTGATTTTCAATCGTTAGTTAATAGTTATCATTTCAATTACATCCCATCTTAATATAAAAGTATAACAATTAAATATAATTGCTACTTTTATTATTGTAATTTTCATTCTTTCATAAGTGTAATTTAACGTATGAATATTTTTATCGGGTAGGCAATTGAAAACCACCCTTAAAGTAATAAATAACACCAGCCGACATTAGCCTAGGCCGGTCACATCTCGAATGAACTCTCATTCATATTCTATGCGATGAGGTACCCTCATTTTGCGAATTATTTATACAGTGGCTATCCTCCTGGCGTCGCTTGATCAATGACTTTCACATCTCATTTGAATAGCTGAGCCGATATTCAAGATAAGCTTTGAAAAATTTCTCATTATGTAAAAGTATTTTTTTTCATGTTTGCTAAAATGTGATTGAATTGCTTGTAACTTCAGGTTATTTACATGAAGGTTCATTATTTTGTTCAAACGTTTTATAGATTATCTTTATCGACTCCACGCTCTCTTTTATTTATTGTTAAATTATTGTTTACCTCAATATATTTTTTATTGTTTACCTCATGTTACGAAAAAAGTCCGGCCGGCGTTCCAGGGGTATAAAAATATAAATGATTTTCTTTATGTCCATGCTTGACATTTATTTAGTATACCAAAGTTTGCACCGCGGCTACGCTGCGTGTCAAGCCCTAGGCAGTAGCTTTGTTTAACTTGCACAAAAACTTAATTCGGTTTTTTAGATATAATAATGACAAAGAAACCAAGTCCATATATTATAGTCAACTGCCCAGCAAAACATGGAGGCGAGTCGAAGCCAACCTAATTTAATGTAATACAATGAAGGACATGTTATATATGACAACGAAGTTTTGGCAAACTAAATTTATGACAGCTAATTATATACTTATAGGAGATGTTATGAAGCTACAGTTGTATTAATTATTCTTATAATAATATCATAATTTATTAGATTATGTTAGATTTCACGATACAAAAAGTTTATTGATCTGTTACAGTGAATAAATTAGTCACTAAATACGATACCGTCATATTCACTAAATGTTTTGGTGGCACTTGTAACAAGTATTAACAATGTGCTGGACATTTTAGATTGCAAACATTTAATTGACGGTGCTTTCAAGTAATTTATAGTATTTAAGCGGTGTGTGAGGCCAGGCAGACAGTTGTTCTACCATTCGCCAGACGCTGCGCTCTTCGGTAAACTCAGTAACTTAAATGTTTATTTATGGAAATGTCTTTGTGGGATTTCATAAATGTGTTCAAATGTGTAGAATTGAGATGATATAAAGACTTGGAGGTTACCGGGTCAGGTTGGGCCCTTTCTTTATGTCATCTTGGTAATATGTCCAAAAGTGTTGCTATCAAATGATTGGAAAGAGGTGTTCTTTCTCATGTTTCTGTGATTATGATATATGTGTTTATTGATTCATTACGCGAAGTTACGATGACGCTTACAGTAGATATTTCTTAGTTTGTTAGTGAATTGATATTTTTCGCTATTTTCGTCTTACCCACGACAACATTATTTATCGGAATAAAAAGCATCCAAATTACGCTCCGGAATATAAGCTACCTCTATGTCGAGTTTCATTTAGATCAAGCTTTTAAAATCAAAAAATATGAAAATGACGTAAACACGTCTTGGAAAATTATATATGTACCTTTTTAATAACAATATTTTTAATGATACCTCAAATACGTAATGCTTGATAAACCTTGATCAATGAGATTGGAATGGAATACATCTACGTTAGTTACCACCACTTTACAATTTACGTCGTCGTCAGCCAACCGTTGCCCACGTTGCTGGACGTAGGCTTCCCCAAGTTTGCGCCACCTGTCCCGGTCCTCCGCTGTTTTCATTCAGCCATACAATTTAAGTTTACATTGTTTTTCTTTATAAGGTTATTTTTAAATTTATTTATCATATTGATAGAACAGAAACGATTTTTACAGTTAATTTTGAATACTATTTAATAATGTTTAAATGTCAAAGTCAACTTTAGGAACATCTAAAGTTAGATATTAAAGTAGGAAATTCTTTTTATTTATCATCTGAACACAAATAAAATATAATTTTACTTAAAAATGATAAGTTATAGTTGCAAATGCGAGAAACAAAGTTCTAGTTATTACAGTCTATTTTAAATACGAATATGAGAGAAATTACGTAAATAGATAAATAAACATCGTGATTCTAGGTAAAAGATAATTATGAAATTGTAACAGGATAAAATATATTTTTATATTATTCAACTAAATATTGTTACGAGTGCGGGACTCGAATGAAAATGCCGTTGGAATTATTATAGAGTTTATTAGAACTATATAAACACGTATAACACAGGTATAAATATAACAGAACACAACAAGTCCAAACGTAATGCAGAAAGTCGTAATTCAATAAAACGCACAAAGTCCGTCACTATTAGATTCCCGATTTTAGTACACACGTCTCGCTTGTATCGTGGTTCTCGCCCGACTGCCTTCCTCCCTCAATCAGGCCATCGTTTTATCCTGCACAAGTGCAATGTGCCCGCCCGGCCAAGTGGACCGACTTTTCTAGAATCAGCTTGTACATTTAAACACCTGGCTAATAATTACAATACAACAATAGGCTGTTCTCTAGAAACGTATGCCAATAAATAAGTAAACAAAAGAAGACGATCATAAAAGAATTGCAATAGTTTCAATGTTATTAGTTCAAATGCCAACGGATAATAAATGTGCTTCTACAAATCTGTACGTGAAATTTGTCTTTGTCGGCGTCTTTGTGGTAGGTTGTAACAATATCTATGTCGTAGGAAAGTGACAACGCTACAAATTATTTTTTTGGATGGTGTCAGTCATATCGTCCTATTTGAAATAGTATTTAACGTAAAATGTAATAAACGTGTATAATGTTAAATATGTTGAATGTGACGTAATCGATTACAATACCGATCTCAATATTTGTATAAGTCGAGCCGAAGCCTGAGCGGTATCGAAGATTAAACTTTCGGTTCCCCAGTTCAAACGTAAACTGTTTATTCGATTCAATAAGAGTAAGATAGCAATGCCAATAGAAAGCAATTTGAAACAGGAAGAGGGTATATTTACATAGAGATGAAATGAAATTTCCTAAGGTATCCAAGGGAACCTATTTCCAGTACGAACTATTTGCTTTACGTGTGAATAAACACATATATATATTTTACGGAATAAAGTGATTTTATGTATAGGTATGTTTATATTATATACTAGCTGTGCCCGCGACTTCGTCCACGTGGAATATTTTTTCCGCGGAACCCTAATTTTAGAAGTAGCCTAATTTACTCCTTATAATATCAGCTATCTGCCAGTGAACTCCCGTCAAAATCGGTCCAGCTGTTTCAGAGATTAGCTGGAATAAATGGTTTAAGCTTTTTCGCGCAACCTTAAAAGCATAGCTTAAGTTACTTTTATAACTTCAGTTATCTGCCAGGGAAAGTCCCGTCAAAATCGATCCAGCCGTTTCAGAAATTAGCCGGAACATCCAGACAGACAGACAGACGAAAATTCTAAAAATTGCATTTTAAGAATTTTGACATTACAAACAGACATTTTAATTTTATTTATCTGTATAGAAGATCATTATCCTTTGCTTAAGTTAATAAGCTGTAATATCTGTGCTTTTTTTATTGGATTCGTCAAGTTGGAGTGCCACTAGTACCCCCCAAGAGTTACTATTATTAAGGATGCCCACAAAAACCCCTAAGTATTCCTTCCTTTCCGCCCGGGCTGGAGGTGTACATGCGTGTGAGCCCACAGCCAGGATAAGGGACATAACTCCTGTAGGGGTGCTAGTGCTACCTCGTCGTGACGAATCCCACACGCCCCAGCGCACTACCTCCTCAGTGGTTTTTCCTCAAGCGGATTTCTCCTGGTAAACAAAGGTGTTCCTTCCGTCCCCCTTATACCAGGGTTACGGGAAAGCCGAAGCTGACCGACTGACACCTCAAGCTGTGGCAGGATCTTTATACTTAAGGCAAACGCTTTTCATTTTAATGACGTAGATTCAAATCTAAAGTATTGTTTTTAGATTTATTTCCATTTTGGTGTAATTATAATGGTAAAGAAGAACGTTGCAAAAAATCCTGTGCATTGATTGTTGATGGGCAACTCATAAATCAGCTTTAGTCTTCAGTGAAGGGTTTATCATTCTTTCGTCTGGAAAGGGGAGGTTCAAGCCAAATGCCAATCTTAATTGAATAAAAATAATTTAACGATACTTTGTCACTCAAAAAAAATACTGTAAAGAGGTCAACCACCTGTCACTATTATGTCCCTGCTCCATCTGGGATAATGTTAGTGTTAGTGACTCGGTCACGTAGATGCAGTTAATTAAAAGTTTAATGCGTCATTGTTACGACATTGTTATTAATTGTTAATGACGTTAAACTTTGACAGACAACGTTTGGATATATATAAATGTTACGGTAAATATGATTAATCCGGTAATTATATATAATAACCGGTATTTATGCAAAACACCATTAGATTTTTTTAAAAATTATCAAATTAACCGGTTTGTTTGCACAAATCCCAGCTCGTAATAGTAAAAAGTTTGTTCAAACCGGTTAAGATAAATTTCAATTTATTTGTCATATTTACCAATATTAATGGTGATAGTCGTGGTAGCGTAATGGCTAGCGCAGGCGTCCCAAACTCAAAGGGCGCGGGTTCGATCCTGGCCGGAACGCATGCACCACTTAGGCAGTTTTCTGACCTAATGTGCATATTGTTACAATTACCACGTGCTAATAACGGTGAAGGAAAACATCGTGATGCAACCTGCACATCGAGATGACCGATGTGTCAAACCTGCCAACCCGCCTTGGACAAGCGTGGCGGGTATACTGTCCGTTCCCCTATAGTGGGAGGCCCGAGCCCAGCAGTGGGACATTTATGGGCTGCTATTATATTTATATATATATATATTATAATGGTGATTATGCATAATTATCGCTTATTATATATACCAGTTTAATACTTTTACCATAACATATACGGTAACGTAGCGATCATTAACGGCGTTGTTAATTTTGGCGCTATGAACAAGTAGCATTTGGCCACAGTCCGTAACACTAACATTATGAGGGACGTTAGGTCAATTTGAACTGTTACAAATTATTAAAAATTCATTCGTACTAAAATATTTTAACATGATCATAATTTTATTAATGTGTGCATACTTGTTAATAGTAAATCATTATGAGGTATAAAATGTCGTTTTTTTTGCTTGCTATTCCCCCTTTATTCCAGTTTTTATGGTGAAACTTCCAAGGGTATATATAAGCTACGGTTTATTTACTCGGCTACTTATGGTGCTACGCAGACGACAGACATTTTGCACGGACAAAATTGGCAGCCAAAGTTTGTCATTGATTCTATGTACTGTTGTAGCCATTGACAATTTTATTTAATGAAAAGCTTGACAAATGTTTGTGAATGTGTTTATAAGATGCTTATCTGCAACCAGTTGTTTTCTACATCTTTTTTTATTTTAGTAAGTTTAAGTGACTTAGTTTTGATTCTTATGTATGTAAATATCAGGTCATAACTTCCTACTGTTTGGCTCGAAATATTCCATTTTAAGGGGAAGTGGAGAACAGACAGAACAACCGCCAGCCTATTCAAGGCAGATTAGTAGTTTTACGGATCGTTTATCTTAGTGATCAGGTTTCATCACGATATTTTCTTTTGCCATTGGCACGAGTTGAAAGAGTCTTAATAGAAATATCGGAGAGGTACAAATTGCGTACTATTAAGGTCATGAGCTTATTAAAATGATATAAGAATTTAAAAACAAGAACTCTCTAAAACCGGTTCGTCGTGTGCTGATTCCTTGAAAGTATTCATAGAGGTGCTTTATTTTTCTTCGAGACACATAACACTAAGCGCGTTACTCGAGATGCAGACATATTTTGAATACTTACCATGGATAACGTATACCGCCAATGTATGCAGCTATAGCGAAATATTTTCAACTATCCTGTGTGGTTCTGTATATTTTTGCTCATTTCGTATTGTAATGTTGTTATGCACACGAGCAAAATACGTCCTATTCGTGCTTTGAAAATGGAAAGCGGTTTACGTCACCTATAGATGTATGCAACGTCAGGAGCGAAGCCAACGCGTTGCTATCTTTCAAGATATGGGTCAGACAGGAGGAATGGCATAGAGGAGATGGGGTAGAAGGGATGGGATAAGGAGAAGTGGATCTTTGAGTCTATCACTCCACGCACGAAACACGATTAGTTTAAGATTAACATCGACGCAGAGTTGCCAGCTTATCGGCTTTTTATCGGATAAACTTTGGAGAGTGTGCAGCTGAGCTCTTCTGATCTGATCCCGCCGTCTCCCTTCCAAAATAGGACAACCAGACGCACCGGCATGCGGCACCGATATATATATGTTGGATATGTCACCTATAAGAACGAAGCGCTTTGCGTCTACCTTCATCATGCGCACCGCAAAGCAGTGGAATTCAATGTCGAAGTATTTCCCGATACTTACAACCTGGGTGTCTTCAAGTCCCCGTACCTTCTAGGTAAGCGTGCTCCATTTGAGACAATATCTTTGCTCCACATCGGCCGAGATCATTGTCAAACGCGAAGCTATACTAGTATCCGTGCAGGAACGGAGTAAGAATACAATTTCCTGCGGCCGGGCGGCCTGGCCTAAGAGGCGACACAACAACCTACAGCCAGGTGGTAGGACATTTGCCCTACTGGATGGCTACCACCCTTGGTCTAAAGTATGTCGCCATAACAACTTTGAGTTGTGTTTCAGCATTAGTGACCAGGTTCCAGTTTCCTTTAAGAGAGCAGCAGCGCATTTGCACCACCTTTGGTGTTGCAAATGTCCCTAGGCGATCGTAACCACTTTTCATCAAGTAGGCCGTCTGCCTGTCTGCTGAACTCCAGCAACTTAAAAAAAACCCTTTCACGCCGATATTCTGTGAGAGCGTGATGTCACACCGATCGAGCTGTTAGCAAGATAATGATTGCAGTTTAGCTCTACTACGTCAAGTCCTTATAGTGTACGTCCCATGCCTTTCTCCGCCTATTCGTGTCTCTGTCGGTCGAGATTTCATTTTTTTCCGGAGATATTAGCACTTTGTATAAAGCCTGATTTAAAATTCAATTAGTTAAGGAGCGAGTTAACTGGCGTAACTGATGAGTTAACTCCTTATCATTGTTTGTACAGACTACGTATCTATTAGTTAACTGGCAAATTTCTGTCCATGAGTAAAACTCCTGAATGCATAAATTGGCTTGTTAATCGAAGTCAGTTTAGAAGCTATGGTAGTTTAGTACCTAACGAATCCACCTCTCATTCCAAGAACGTGGGTTCATATTCTGGCCGGGGAGCATGTACAGTGTAGGTTATGGTAATGACAGTGAAGAAAATCAGCGTATCAGGTATACAGTGATATATCCGGTGTTTAAAACCTACCAATCCGCCTTGGACTAGCGTGACCTGTTTTAATAAAATCAGTTAGGCCAGAGCAATACTGTTTGAACTAGTGCTATAAACAAAACTAAAGTGTAGTGTGCTGTGCTAGCTTAATATAGAACATATAAACATAGTGTCTTCCTCTTAATAGGGACAATAAGAAAAGTGCTAATGGACATTTTTTTAGTTTGAATACTTCTAGTTAATTTAGGTTATATTTAAATTACTTATTAATCTTTTTAGATTAGATAGTAATGGGAATGGTGGTATTTTTAAATACAACATTTATGAAAAAAAAGTTAATCCAGAGTGTAGCATTCGTTTAATGGCTGATATAATTTTATTTTACCAGTTTTTGAATATAGTTTTGCTTACAAGAAAAATAAAGTAAGTAATCATACTCACATAAAATATATACACAAGTAAATACATTCGCCAGAAAGCTTTCTCCCATAATTTCCCCACAATTAAACCGTCCTAATATTGATGACGGCAATAAAATCAAGAATTACGATCCCTACTATAATTATCTTCAACTTGCTCATATAAAAATATACCTAAGCGATGAACGTAATAAACTGCGGGTATTTTTTCTACAGCACCAATCGAATTGAAGCAAAACTTATTCCACGTAGGCATTCCGTCTGCGATACCCGTTGGTACTTAACCGTAATGATTATGGCTACCAAGAAAGCCAAGTGGTCTCCCGTTAATTGGATTGCTTTCATTGATTGTTTGGTATTGTAATGCGCAAACATGTGCAAGGTCGGAGCCAAGGAGCTTAGAAAACTTTTGGCGAGATTTCTTCATTGAGATAAGGCGCGATTATAACTTTGACTTTTTTTTACTCGTACTTTTTATTTATAGGGATATCATCATGTTCATCTGTCCGACTGTCAATTTATCTTTATACCATAGTCATTTTTCTCACAAACTACAGGGTCAAAATGAATGAAAGTTGACAGGAATGTTTAAGTATGGTACCTCACACTAGTGTAGTAAAACCAAGAAACAAACTAAAATTAGGGACCCCTCCATACATACGAGTATATGTAACTAAGAGTTGCAATTTTTTTTTTATATTTCTCGTCATGTGTGCTATCGTTAGTCAGACTTTAATAATATATAAATAATATACTTAATATTTTGCATATTTCAGTCAATGTGAAAAGATCAAAGTGGTTGAGTGTATAGAATGCTTTCAAGAAAAAATATTTGACAAGAAACGTTAAGCAATTTTTGAAACCGCTGTAAATAGAGGTTTATAATATTAATTATCTGGTCTTTTATATTTAAATTACTTTCATAGTATTTAAAGAACCTTTATTACCTATTTTTACAAAAAACACATCTTATAAAGAAGACTATTTGTACGGGCTATGACACGACACTCGTACAAATGGTGATGATGATGAGAGAATGATGATAAATGGAATGTGGTGATAAATAATAGTAATTTAGTTGGCTATAATGATATATTAAATAATGCTAAGGATAAACTTATGAAAAACTGATAAATGGTTGATAAAGTGATATATCATTATTATGATTGATAAATTAATGGTAGTGTGCTGTACGCACAGGAGAGCGGCCAAGCGTGTTCGCTAATCGATGCGGACTTTCCCGTGTTCGATTACACGAACACTTATAAGTATGGATTGTTTTATGTGAAACCCATAAATAATGATAATGTACGTGGCCGGCACACTATTTTATTTTTCAACGGAAATATGTTTTCATTAAATGTTTTTTAGGGGTTTGTAGGTATATGATAAAAACAGTGAATGATTGGTACCTCGATGGAATCGTTGAACGTGTTTATTCCTGTACTTGACTGAGTTTTGAGGGCCTCTGTGGTTGAGCGGGTTAAGCCGTTGCCAGCCTACCTCATTGCAACGCAGAGGCGCTCCGGGTTCGATGCCTGATATAGTAAATTTCGGAAACGCATTTTCTCCGTTATTTACTATGGTCTGGGTGTCTGGGACCGGCCCCAGAGTGGTACGTTGCATATTACCCATAACACAAGCGTAACTTGCTTAATTTGGGGATATACAATATGTGTGTTTGTCTGCCGATTATTATTATTTTTAAATTTTTTATTTAATGTTTGACTAATGAGAAGTTGGATGTTTAACTGTTAGGTACAAACATGTAAATGTGTGATTGGTGCTCTGTAACGTTTGGCGCAGTCGGCCGCCCCAGCCATAAACAGTCATCAGAAGACGGCCTTCCCTGAACATTGGACAAATTCCTTTGATCTCGTTCGGGGTAAATCTTTTCGATTTATATGTTAATTTATAAATTTGAATCTTCTGCGGCCTGCTATCTGAGGGTGTTACCGGTTAATCCCAGTTCTTGTCTACAAAGAAATATCTTATTTCATATTTTCTCAACTCTTGTGTAATTTAATCCGCTGTTTCTACTGAAAAGGAGTTTCAAATCTCGAGGGATTTCTCCTGCAAGTTGCTTTCGCTTACTTATTGCTGTTTGGTCATTGACATTTTAGATTCAACGACACTTCTTGTTAAATAGAATCGTATTTTCGTCTTATTTTCATATTGTTTTTATTATAACAAGACATTTCATCTTTATCCCTTTAATAGATGTCTTTTCGAATATAAAAATAATTTTATTTGTAAATATGTTTATTCCATCTTCAGGACCGCCAAAATTAAATAATTATTATGAAATCTGATATATTTGTATTTCGATAATGGGTATGAATACTTTATCCTGAAAAATATTAGTTTTATCGGAACACGTTAAGACATACGTAATAATACAAAGCCGGAGTAAAAAGCTTAATTTTTATTTATATTTTGTTTATAAAGCATAATATTATAATTAAATCACTATGAACCATTTATATTGAGACAGTAAAGTTTGAAATAAATAATAAAAGTTTTAATACGTAAAACTTTTCCGAATCCTTTATTAAACAGAAGAATGTTATTCTAAAACGACATTTTTCTGTAAGTTTTCTTGTGTTTTAAAACACTTTTTTAAATCAGAAGAGACTTCGCTTTTGATTACTTGGAAGAAATTAAAAATAAATCACGCCATATTTTTTGCAATATTTAGGTATTAGCACCAGACGTAACCTGGGAAATTAATTTAGAAATGTATTTTCGAAAATATTGGTAAAGACGGGATGGTAGTTCCCGCAAGCTTCCCAATACTCTTTAACCTTAAGTAAAGTTGATTGCAAAATTCCCACCTATAAGAATGGCTACTTCGGTAGTGGTATATGTAGAAGGTTTCTCAGCCACAGAATTTAGAACCTAAATGTATTAGTCTAAGGTATGCAAACGAGAATGCCTTACAGGAAGCGAGCGGAATTTCTTTGCGCAGCACAAATTTTATCGAAGACTCGTAATTTCCTTTGATCCCTCATCTATATTCAATGATCCGAGGACCGTAACGCTTTCGTAAGCGAATTCATTATATCCGTGTGCTTTTTATACCTAAACTTAACGTTGCATATGACTTCGCTTGTTTTAAAATGCATAAAAAATCTCTTGAGAATAAACTGCACTGTTCGCTACAACTTCATTAAGGCGTGTAGCAACGCCAATATCCTTGAGGATTTGGGAATAAAAATGCTTTCATATCAATAATTTGGAGCTGATTTTTTGAATTTTTTTCTTAACTTTCAATAACTATACAAAAATTACGAAACATCCACATTGTGTCTCATATCGTGAAGATTTATGATGTTTTTTTGGTAAATTATTCATTAGTAATTACCAATCTAAAGTTGTTTCGTTTGCGCCCCATTCTCGACTTTTTGCGGCAATAGGGCCCTTGATTGTTTGAAAAGTAATTGTATAACATACTTCTGTATTTATTTCAAAAACGAGCTTGAGATAGATACGAAGTGAAGTCAAAGAATTTTTAGCTAAACGTGTTGCTGGGGAGTTTGCACATAGAATAGGAAGTATCTGCTTGACCTTCAAAACATTTTCTCCAGTAGAAATTAGTTTGAACAAAAACGTTTAAATTTGAAGCCTGACTTATAAAGCTCCATTCGTAATAATCATAGCTGGATAACTGAATTTACCATAATCTCTAATAAGTATAAGGTTTTAAAATTAATCTTCAATTTAGAAGTCTATAAGACCTTTGGTTCGTGTGTATTTTTTTATTTGTGTCACAAACTTGGGAAAGCTTACACCCAGCAGTGGTGAAAACGTTTGGTTATATTAAAAATACAGGTTTCAAAATATATCTCTTTCTCAAATAAATTGGGTAGGCTTGATAGTCTAAGCATAACGTAGGCATCCGTAGTGGTTACTTTTGTAGATACTAGCCGTGCCCGCGACATCGTCCGAGTGGAATTGTTTTTCCCAGAACCCTAAAAACCGTAGCCTAAGTTACTCCTTATAAAATCTGCTATCTGCCAGTGAAAGTCCCAACAAAATCAGTTCAGCCGTTTCAGAGATTAGTCGGAACATCCAGACAGACAAATTTTAAAAATTGTCTATTTTATATTAAGTACTGTAGATACGTTCATGTGTATTTTCTAAAAAGCTGTTATTTTGTCATTACAAACAGGCACTTCAATTTTATTTCTCTGTATAGATGTAAATATATATACATACTAAGTTAAAAGGGAGAAAGATACTAATAATAATAACAATAAATATGATAAACGTTGTGTATGTGATACAATAAGTATATTTTACTTTTTGATTTGGAAAATGAAAGTTTCTTTCGTTCATCTTCAGCTAATTGCAGTCTACTGCTCGACATAGGAAGCTGAAGTGGCATTTAATTCATATTAGCCACTAATTAACGATGACTAAACGGAAAATAAATTATATTATTAGAAAACGAAATGTACACAGACAAAATTCTTGAAATTTTATTTTATACTTATGAAATATGGCTGATATCTTCGAGAATCATTTACTTTGAATACATTTGGATTTTTCCATCTCCGATATTATAATTGAGAGCGATTTCATCTTCTTTGAGTGTTTCATTTATATTTTCGAAGCGATTTTAATCTTGACAGTTTATTCACGTAATCAAAAGAACTTAATGTAATTTGAATATATGATTGATTATTTACTGTTTATCCTTAAGTTGACATTTCCTTAATTAGTTGACAGGTTGCTAGTTTCTTAGTCTTCTATCGGATACATTCTGGGGAGTGTTCTTTAGAACTACAAAAGCCAGTTCTCCTATCCTTGTTCTACCACAAGACAACCGAACGCACTAGTTTGCAGAGGCGGCTCTAGATCATGTAGCGCCCGTGTGCAATCAATAACCTGGCGTCCTCTTCTAGTAGGCGCGTGGCAAAAATGGAATAATTACAGTTACATTTTGACAACATATGAAGCAATTTTAAATGCTGTCGGAAAGCAATAGCAACACGTTCAGAACTCTCATATAAACCGTGCTAAAATAGCAACTCCAACTGTTTCATTTACTCCCAAGTTGGCCTATGCTGATATGTACGACAAAGATTAGATTACCTTAGATAACACTTTATTGCCCACCAAAATAAACAATTACAAAAACAAAATGCATATAATTACAATGCTTCTTGGCAAATTGACAGGCAGCCTTATCGCTAAAAGAGATCCCTTCCAGGCAACCTAGCTTAAAATATATTCTTAACTTAAGGTGGAAGAGAAAAAAGAGAGAACTGTACAATTTGAATATACATACTTACACAAATGTATAAATTTAATACATGCATATATTCAAACACATTAATGGAATACCAATATGTCGTATATACGAAATTATCTAAATAAAAATATATTTATTAACATTGTATATGACAAGCATTTTATATTAACATATAAAGATTTGTTAATGAAGCATTCTTTTTCCTTACTTCTATCTATGAGAGTTCTTGTTCTGAGGATACAGGAGCAAAAAGTAGTTCAAAGTAGTTTTTAGGAAAGAAGGGGCTACAAGCATGCAACTCTACACCAACATAATATTTAACTATCTGTTTTAAGGCTGATTTCACCTTGTAACAAAAGTTATTGTATAGAGTAGTTATAGGACGCGCACGTGGCGCGTTTTGCTTTGCTGCTGCTTCCAGCGTCGGCCATAACACAGGCGCAGGATATTTAGAAACGCCGGCGCCGCGAGCGACTCATGCTTTTCGGAGGTGTCGCGAGTGTCGTTCGGCGTCCCTTTACACCCGGGACCTGTGTGAAAGGCGCTGCACACCCTGCATTATAGGTAAAGCCGACATTGCTAGTTTGCACCACCTTTACATGCCAGAACAACCGCTAGTCAGAATGAAGCACTTCGTTCAAAGGAGACGGGGACTTTTGGGCCAAAGAAATGTAACAAGTCTCATTACAAAATGGAAAACATCAGCCCTTTATCTATCTGGATGACGAGAAATTTTGAATATAATAAGATCAAAAATAAAATAAGTTAACGATTACCATAATCGATTTATGTGAATCAATTTCATTCAACAATTAATAATATATAATCACTTACACCACACGACTAATTTACTCATAATGACTAAACCCACTACAATTATAAAAAATATCAACATAAAAAAGTAATCCACATGTTTATAATCTCTTTTTTTATTGCATGAGTTCAGCAGACAGGCAGTCCATCTGATAGAAAGCGGTTACCATCGCTTTTGTACATTTGTAACACCAAAGGTACTGCCAATGCTACCGCTCTCTAAAGGGAGACTGAAACCTGGCCGCTAACGCCGGAACACAACTCAGGGTTATTATGGCAGCACACTCCAAGCCAGGGGTGGGTGCCATGCAGACAAGCAAATACCCTACAACTTGGCCTTCTGGGCCCAAAAATCTATGAAAGCGCATCCATCTCCTTATTCTGGTGTGAAATTTGCGATTATAACTAATTACTTTTTAAAAAAATATACAACTCTATATTTACATTTTACAATTATAAAATTACATATACTCGAATACAATAAAAGAAAACTTATTTGTATCGTATTCTACCCATAGTCCCTCAAGACTATAAGTAGAATACTGAGCCCAGATCATCGTCTCCTATGGGTAAGGTGCCCAAAAGGCTGGCTACGTTTCCTCGCTGGATCGCCATACTGATCCGTTGGCCGAGGTAAGCACCAGCCCTCTGATCACCTGAAGAGTCAATGAGTCAGTCAGTCTGTCTGACTGACTGACTCATTGACTCTTATTTCAAGTCAGTCAATTGCTTAATATGATTGCTTATTATAAAAATCTATGACTTATTATAATACCATATAAATTTGAAATAGCAATAAACCTCAGGCGCAAAGTTCTGTATATCAAGGAACGTGACATTACGAAATTTTATGTCCGCAAAAAAAACTCCACATCGTACGCTGAATCGTTTTTGTGAAAACAACGAGGGCAATAAAGGGTCTTATTGTTATCCTTTGAATTTATATCCAGATATTATCGCTCTCATAAATTGCTACCACGTACAGTTTTCTCCAAATCGGATGCTTGAAAAAGTGACCGAGGGATCACGGCGCGGGTTTATGTACGCAACGCCGATAAAGGCTAATACACCCATTTTGAATCTGGTTTTACTTGTAATACCAACACTACTTACGTAATAAGATGGAAGGACAATACTAAAGAATGACCTGCATCTAGAGATAAGGTGACTGCTAACATACTCTGGAATAAAATTACAATTTTTACAGATTGTAATTGCAATGAATGTTAATTATAATATTTTTAACTAGGATATGCCACCGCCTTCGTCCATGCTTAACTTGAAATTCTCGCGAGATACCTGGGACACGAAGTACACATTAAAAAAAAATGTAAGCTGTCGTTTTAGTGAAAACTGTGGCGGAATAAACTAGTTTTTATGCACCCGAACAACTACAAACCGCTCCTGTGAAAATTCCTGCGGGATTATTGAGATGAGCAGTATCACACATTTTATTATATAAAACTTGCCATGGAGCTGGTCATTATAAAACATCCCCAGAAAAGAAAGTAGCGCACATTTTAAGTCTAAAAAATTTGCTATCGATCAGTGAAAACCACATCAATTGGCTCAGTAGTTTTTATCTGAATCCCGAAAAAACAGACAAACCAACTACCAGATAAACAGACAAGAAATTTAAAAAAAAGCATCGTTTTCTCCATCGTTTATATAGAGTATTCCAGTTGTTATTTTTAAATAGCTTTAATGTACACACATGGCATTTTCAAAATGTTTTAATATTATAGATTTAATGCAATTTACATATTAAATGAAAATATAATAATGTAATACAATAGAGAAAACTGAACTTAATTATCTACCCATAGTCCTTTAAGACTTTTAAGTAAAATATTTATTCTAGCTCACGGTCTTCTATGGGTAAGGTAAGGCCCATTAGGTTGGCTATGTTACCTCGATGGATCGCCGCCATACTAATCCGTTATCCAAGTTAGGCCAGTCCTCTGATCTCCCAAAGAGTATATAAGAAGTTATGGCCTCAGAACCCGACAGTCTAAGCGTCTCAACAGCAAACTCTCACAAAGAGTATTTATTTGCGCCGCTTGAGTGATTTAGCTGATTCCAAACCTGAATCGGCTGATCTGGTCGTATTTAGTATATAGGATGCAGCAAACGCCATCCCAGAGGCTTATCACAACGCCAAGGAATTTAGTCATTCCGTCAATATGCCTACCGTAGTCACGTGCAATTCGTTCGGCTCCAATTTTAATTAAAATTTTCCATCAACTTCCTATTATTTAAAACAAGTATTTTTACACTTACTGTAGTGTATGTGAGGGTAGTATATAAATCCTTCATTCCATATAAGTCATAGGTGAATCTGTGCTGAGTTGGTTGACCGACAACAGCGAGGGCAGAAATAAATAATGGTTCCCCGACACGACGATCCAAGGACAGAACGACACAGTATACTAACCGCATCCTAAGGATATACAGTGTATCCTACACTTGTTACATTAGTAATAAATTGAAATGAACAATCATAGTCATCTTGTTGTGTTCAAATTTATTTCATTTCCCCCCAAATTATTGAAGATATAAGTGATTTAAAAAAACCTACAAAATCATTTATCCGTAATCGACACTGGACATCTGTTTCCTAATTAAGACATTAAATGCGGGATCCAGCCACCGAACGGACGGCCTTTCAATGGCGAAAGTACGTAAGCGATGGGTGAAATGTACATTACAAGTCCGGCGAGCTAAATGATGGCTGTTGCCCGCAATCGTCGCCGGGATAGCTCCCGGATAATTGACACGAATGTTGCGAAACGACTGGTGAAATATGCGCCCTTATTTCGTGAAATTTCATGTGCGGTCTTTCAACAAATTTCGCGTCGGAGCAACGTACTTTTAACGTTCCCGACATGTCGCTCCAAATGTGCTCCGCTGAATAAGATACTACTTTAGTATCTCGCTGCTTTTATGACTCCTCGTTATGTGGAAATTGAATTCGTTTATGTTTTATATGGAGAAGATTTTTAATAATCTACCTGCATTAAAAACATATTTTATAACTACTGCTGTAGCAATAGATGGATGAGTTTCGTTCAATTCATTTCCTATAAATACATTAATTGATCTTGACATGGCATACAGAGACATTACATTCACATACACTTTGTAATTTATATTTTTATATAATATGCAATTGGGTAGGTGACAAATTTAACATTAAATTTTAATACTGTTCTTACAAAAAAGGAGGCATTTAGCATGTTTTTCCCATGGGGAGTCTCAATGTGGTTAAATTCACGATATATTCTTTCACTAATAGACCGAAAGATTATGGTTTTATTCACGAGAGATCAGAAAAGCTACCTAAACGGGGCAAACTTCTCAGTCAGATTTGAACCTACATTATTGGAAAGAGATGCGAGTATTTTGATGACAGAGATATCACGTTTTAAATCATTTTTAATCTGATCGGACATATTAAAATTAAATATATATATATTAAGTAGTTGCATTTTGAGCTTGAAATATTTTAGAAGTGATTTCTCAATCGCTACATGAAAGTTATTCGAATAACTCAACTTAAAAATTGATAATGACAATTGTATGAAATATTCATAGTTCAGTTGCGTCACTTTTGTATTTAGTCGGGTTGTACTACGATAGATAATTATTTTTTATCTTGTGAATGAAAAATCAACCTTAGTCACATTACACAATATTTAGAAAATGTAAAAATAAAGGTGTAAGTGAAATCGTCTAAGTAAGTACGTCTTGAAAACCATCTGACAACAACATTTTGTGAGGCAAGAAGTACTATCAATTGTTATAGCAGTCATAAATCTTGAGTAGTTTTTAGCTGTATTATTTGATATAAAA
The DNA here is from genome assembly GCA_039645545.1 of Dendrolimus houi. Taxonomy (NCBI): domain Eukaryota; kingdom Metazoa; phylum Arthropoda; class Insecta; order Lepidoptera; family Lasiocampidae; genus Dendrolimus; species Dendrolimus houi. The sequence goes on along the minus strand of CM077119.1, from coordinate 18,526,025 downwards.
TCTCATGTCTCAAAGACATTTCCAGACCTATGCCTGAAATGATAAAGTGGACGCTGGCCCCACAAACGTGTACTTTTTTGCTGTGAACTAGACCGTTTCAAATGTTTTTGCTCCACACTCATGCAGCAGTGCGAAAGTGATTTATCATAAGGCAACATGCTGCGGTTGAGACGAGAAATAAAAGTAATTCCTTTAGTATTTGCCGAGAGGGGTGGTCACCCTCAGATGAATTTGATAAACGCGTGAATAATAGATGAGATTTAATGTAACCTGCCCGAGCCGTCCGATATTTAGTGTCGCACACGAACGCTGATAGCATATTTATAATGAGATCTTCTTTAATTAATGATCTATCTTATTACAGCCCGGCCACGACCTTGGGCTTAGCGACGGGTGACGTAACTAGGGACAAGACGGAGGTTGGCGTCGAGCGTGCTGAATCGTGATGCTTTATATACTTTTGTTTACGTCGCTTGTCGTGTCGCGCTAAGCTGTCTCTCATGCTATGAGATACAGCTAAGCGCATAAGGTCGTGTCCGAGCAATTACGACGGAAAAAAAATATGATTTTTCTTCTAGTGAAAATGAGTTGGTATATGTTATAAACCACAAATGTTTCAGTGCTGAGTTTGGATCTTTTTATTTTTGGGGAACAGATGGTATATCTACTCCGTTAGTCCAGTCTGCAAGTTTTCTTATCATTTTCCCTTCACCGTCTATACGTAGTAATTATGTGCACAAAGCCTTTCTAATCTATGCGTGCTACCTAGCCAAGATTCAAATCCACATAATTTTAATGAGATACGGTTGTCGTCACCGTACAATCAAGTCATTACGACTTCGTCTGTTTTCAAATTACGTTAGAGATCTTATTATGTTTTTACATGTAATAGATTTAGAAAAGAGTTCTTTTCTGAGTATATAGTTATTAGTTAATAAGAACAAAATTGGGTTTATATTATAGATCGGCTACGAGGTTTTATAAGATTTTTTTTGGGATTACACAGGTTTTTTTAAATTTTTATTGCAGGAGGTCAGCAGACAGGCAGACGGCCCACTTGATGAAAAGCGGTTACAATCGCCTATTGCTATTTGCAACACCAAAAGTGCTACAAGTGCGCTGCTACTCTCTTAAGGGAAACTGGAACCTGGTCACTAATAGCGGAACACAAGTCAAGGTTGTTATGGCGACAGAGTTTAGACCAGGGGTGATAGCCATCCAATTGGGCAAAGGCTTCGTTATATACCATAATATACAGTAATAGGGAAAGGGTGCAACGCCCGGCTGTTATAGGTTCGGGCTCATATCGGCTTCCCCGGCAATGAGCGGGCAGACAAACTGGCTAGGCAAGCGGCGACGACAAATGTCTCCTCTCTTACCAGAAGCGATACATTAGGACGCAGTTGGTGCAGCATTGGAACCAAAATAACGTGGACGGTCTGACACAAAGCTCTTCTTCCCCACCGTTTATGCTGCACGTCGCCTACTAAAGGATATCTAGGTGACACCGTATTGGACCCAAGCTCTAACTCAACATGGAGGGTTCGCGGCTTACCTGCATAGGTTTAAATTAAGACACAGCCTAGGATGTTTCTGTGACTCCGAAGGTGACGAAACCATCCAACACTGTGTCCATCCAACACAAGTGCTTGGTATACGACCGGCCCAGGTGCGACCTCGAGACTGTTACAAAAACGAAGATCACAGAGGCTACTATTTTTGAATTGATGTCAGGTAAGGGCTCGAGGCCGCACCTAGTTTTGCTTGCAGCTGGTAAAGGAGGCTATGAAGTGCAATAGCATGGGGTGACGGAGGGTTTCGTCACCTCTGACATCATATACGTAATAGTATATGTATTATATATATATGTTTGTGTGTGTGTATAATGTACTATAGAATGTATGTAATAGGTTGGGGAAAAAGTCTTTTCGCATATACTATGTATGAACTTGTAATAAGATTTCTTTGGCTATACCATTTATATCTGGCTGGTTTTGGTATCATTAAAAAGTTTTAATTTTAAAGAAGTCAATTCTAAATGCAAATTAGGAAAATGTGTGATTTTCATTTGTTTTTTTATTGTTAAAATGAGTGAATCTAATGAAGAAATTCGATACATTTTAAAATTTTACTACAAAAAAGGTAAAAATGCAACACAAGCCGCGAAAAAAATGTGTGATGTTTATGGACCTAATGCAGTATCTGTGAGAGTAGCGCAAATTTGATTTAAGCGTTTTCAATCCGGAAATTTTGATATCAAAGATGCACGTCGCTCTGGTCGCCCTGTTACAGACACAAATGATGCCATTTTTGAAAAAGTGGAGCAAGATCGGCATATTAGTAGTTGCGATGTAGCTGGAGAATTGGGCATTGACCACAAAACGGTTTTGGCGCATTTGAAAAAAGCTGGGTACACAAAAAAGCTCGATATTTGGGTGCCTCATGAGCTCACTGAAAGAAACCTAATGAACCGTGTACTCATTTGTGATTCTTTATTACGACGTAATGAAACCGAACCATTTTTGAAGAAGCTGATAACTGGTGATGAAAGTTGGATCACGTACGACAAGAACGTGCTAAAAAGATCGTGGTCAAAGGCCGGTCAGGCTTCACAGACTGTGGCGAAAACCGGGTTAACTCGCAACAAGGTGATGCTGTGTGTGTGGTGGGATTGGAAGGGCATTATTCATTATGAGCTGTTACCGCCATGCAGGACCATCGATTCTGAACTCTACTGCGAACAACTGATGAGATTAAAGCAAAAAGTTGAGAGAAAGCGGCCGGAATTAATCAACAGAAGGGGTGTGGTTTTTCACCATGATAACGCTAGACCTCACACATGTTTAGCCACTCAGAAAAAATTACGAGAGTTTGGCTGGAAGGTGTTAATGCATCCGCCGTATAGTCCTGACCTTGCACCTTCAGAATTTCACCTGTTTTGGTCTCTGCGGAATTCCTTAGGCAGTGTCAGGTTAACATCACGAGAGGACTGCCAAAATCACTTATCGCAGTTTTTTGATCAGAAGCCCCAAAATTTTTATAGCAATGGGATCACGTCCCTACCTACAAGATGGCAAAAGGTTATCCAACAAAATGGCACCTACATACTTTAGTCAAATGTAAATAAACTTTATAAAAAAACTTTTTAAATTTTTATATAAAATGCGAAGAAACCTTTTCCCCAACCTAATATTATAGAAAAGTCTGTATTGAAAAACAACACCTAATATTTAAATAGCTGTTCAAAGGCCCTGACTACGTTAAGGGTTAAGTAGAAGCAGCATGAAGGGGCCTTATATAAAAAAAAACAGATTTCATGTTTTTATTTTGCTTTATTAGATATTTCTGTTTACCTTTTCCTTATAAACCCATTAACAAATATTACTTGCGCATGTTTCGGTAACATCTCAAATGGCTTTATGAAGTAGATGTTAACTATAAAGTCAGCAAAAAAATAATATTTTGTCCGCAATAAAATTCTTTCTTTATATCTTCGGTGTCCATGAAAAAGACATAACAGAGCGTTGAATTTATTGTAACAGACGAGGACCCAGATGGCTTTCCTCATAAAATACAACGAGTGGTTCTGTTGGTAGCAACGGTATACTTAAAGATAATCACAATTTACGGGAGCCCTTTGGAAAAATTCGGGGAATACTCTCCCTTTACGGGACGTGCGAGCAATTACCGCCGCTCTAATGATGTAGTGCCTGGCCTGGTCTTCAGTACGCCTTAATGGTGTGCCAAAGGATTTTTATTGGCACTTACGCTTGTTACTTTGCCTTTTTGCGCCGCATTGGGACTTGGACTGACGCGATCTTTCATCTACATTAATTGCCAGTTAGTAGTTAGAGAATGGGCATTAACACTAATGATCTCGTTACGGTTTTTCCCTTAATGACATTATATTTTTTGATGTAACTATTTGTTGTAATGATGAATAACGGATGTTGCTTCATTATTAAGATGGATTTATTTGGCTATCGCAATTTTACGTACACATGATTTTGTGAAGCTGATTAATAATAATAATATCAGCCCATAAATGTCCCACTGCTGGGCTCGGGCCTCCCATTACAGGGGATTAATAATAAAGTAAATAATTTTATAAATAAATAATAAAGCCCCTCCCGCAGGGGGGCTTTGTGGCGAAGCCTTAAGTGAGTAGCAACACCTCGTACCTGACTCCGGGGGGCCAAGGCAAGGCTCCCGCCTCCGTGCTTGCCTTAGCCAGCCGGCACGGAGTGGAGACCGCTAGAGCTAAGACTCAAGCTCCAGGGGTGGAAGTGATAAATGGCCTAACGTCGGAAGTAGCTTCGGTGAACCTGCAGCCCACCTCTCAACACCCCTTAGCCACTCACACCCATGTTGCCCCTGTCTTCTATGGCATTTTTTGGGGCCCATGCAGGGAGTGGCGAGTCACCGTCTGCCCATTTTTCCATGTTCCCGAACAATGCGACGGGCAGACGCCATTGTTCCCATATTCCCAGACCCCTAGTACCACTAGCACTTCACTCCAATAGCCCGGTACTTTTTGTTCTCATATCTCACAATAGTCCTACACTGGCCGGGGCTTGTTCTTGGGTGCATTTTTATATGGTGTAGACAGGGGACAATCGCAGGTCAGTGTCACGCTACATTTAGATTAAATTTGCCAAGGGGCCTCTACGTGTTGGCCTTCCCATGGCCCCACGCAAGCCCTCCAAAAGTCCGGGCCATTTTATGGCCCGTGGCCTGCAGAGACATACATGTATAAGTAAATAATAAATGTAACGATTTAATTTAGACTATGAATAAAAAATAGAATATTACCTATGTTATTATATAACTGGCTTCTGCCCGCGACTACGTCCGCGTGGAATAGTTAAGAAAAGTAAATTAAAAATACCCTCCCGATTTTAAAACATTTTTCATTAGTGCTCCGCTCCTATTGATCTTAGCGTGATGATATATAGCCTAATTGTTTTTAAAGTATAAATTGTTTTATTATATGATGATGATACCGGCAATATGAATACTTAATTAGATGCATAAGTTGTAATAAGCTGTTTAAGTAATTAAAGCTTTTTACTATCCCACGGGGACTCTTTATTTTTCGGGATCAAAAGTATCCTATATGTTGACCAGGGATATAAGCTACTACCATACTAAATTTCATTTAAATCGGTCCAGTCGTTTCGGAGATTAGCCGGTACAAACAGACAGACAAACAGAGAAACAAAAATTTGAAAAAATATCTAAATTAGTTCTATTTCACTTCTTACATCCCCCTGACTCGGTTTTTAACAAATTTTTTTTCATTGCACAGGAATTCGACCTGTACAATTTTATTATATGTATAAATAATGTAATTATTTACTTCTACAGAATAACTTACTTTTTAAAAATACTAATAAATAATCGTTGTATATATATATATATAGTAACCAAAGTAGATTTTATAAGTCGTGGTAGCGTATTGCCTAGCGCACGCGTCCTAAACTCAAAGGGCGCGGGTTCGTTCCTGGCCGGAACACACGCACTACGTAGGCAGTTTTCTGACATAATGTGCATATTGTTACAATTACCACTTGCTAATAACGGTGAAGGAAAACATCGTGATGCAACCTGCACATTGAGATAACAGATGTGTCAAACCTGCCAAGCCGCATTAGACATGCGTGGTGGGTATACTGTCTGCTTCCCTATAATGGTAGGCCCGAGCCCAGCCGTGGGGCCATTTATGGGCTGTTATTATTATATATAAAGTAAATATGACATCAACTTAGAGTAAGTAATATATATTTAATTCAATAAAGAAGTAAATGAATTAACAACCCAGAAATGTCCCATTGCTGGCATAGGGCCTCCCATTTACATGGAAACAGACAGTATACCTATACCCATCACACCTATCCAAGGTGGATGGCTGGGTTTGAAACATCGCTTATCTCAATGTAGAGGTTATATCAGGGTGTGGTTCCTTTTCCGTTATCAAGTGGCAATTGTAACAATATAATGCACATTGGGTCAGAAAACTGCCTAACTGGTGCAAGTGTTCCGAACAGGACCGCGCCCTAGCCCTTTTAGTCTAAACACTAATCTACCACGACATATCTATCAATACTCTAATAGATAGCCTTTACGTGTACGTGTGTAGGTTCCTTGATTCATAAAACGTGGCAAAGTGTGACAATTCTCTGTAGTAATAATACGAAAATCCACTTGTATTAAAGGAATAATATAAGGTATTGACGTCGAGTTAGTGTCGCTAGCTTATCTTAGTTGGCGTTCACAAAGGGTTTCATACAAAGTGGACGGAACTATGCAACTTGAATGCTTCTATGTGGGATGATTTCATCAATGCAAGGAGTTTCTCATGCAGTAGAACTATTCCATAGCAGGAACTATTCCATTTTCTAGGAAAAAAGTATCTTAGGATCATACACATAATGTAAAATACATACATTAGTACAAAATGTCTTATTTATTGGTTCCTTTGCAAGGCGCTAAAGAAATATATAATACATGCAAACATATAATATAAACAAATTCGCATGTATACGATATGTATTTTTACTCTTGGAATTAATAGCTAAAATCACGATCTTATTTCGTTTACGTACATAGATTCGATTTCTGACCGAAAACCGGAAACCGCTTGGGCAGTGTTTCAGATCTAGTGTGCACATGAAAATTTTAAATATAAAATCAATCCATCTTGGAGCGTGCGGATATACTTTCGCTTCCCCTAAATTGAAATACCTTAGCCCAGCAGTGGTATATTTGTAATATTAGTAGTCAGTCAAATTATTAATAAATGTAACCAACTTCATATATTATTTTATCATTTAAATACACTTGTGTTACAAGATGTCCACCACAGTAGTCATGAGAACCATAGTGTATATTAATATGACATAGAAAATCGTCATAGATAATACTTCTAGTCGATTTATCAGATGATTCGATTTATAATTAAATTACCATTTTCTACCGGTTAGTTAATTTTATAAGCCCACTAAATTATCGTCTAGATAATTTAGTGCATCAGTAACTAATTATTATAATTGTTTTTAAGATCCTGGCAACACTATGATGTAATTGCTATTTTTAGCAATGATGCAATGTTATTGTTTTGTAGGGGAGGATTTTTCGTATAAAAGGCGTAGTGGCGTTTAGACTGTGTTCATTTAAACCCCGGTAAAGTTGTGAGGTCTTCGGACCAACAACATAAAGTCAAGTCCAATAAAAAAAAAAAACTGTGTTCATTGCTTATTGGGCTGTGTGAATATTCACATCAAAGGCTTAACAATAAAGGGGAAACCCTGCCCAAATAGTTAATATTTGGTATATTTGGTACTTTCTTACCCAAATCTCTCCTTGCATTTTACACTTGTATAAAGTATCAGTAAGGGAAACCTACGTAGATTTTAAGTATTCATAAACTTACTACGTCGTCTAACTAAAATAGGCGAGCAAAATGCTGTGAGACAACAGAAAATTACATGATCTTTCCTAGGTGCAATTAATGTATGAAAAGTATGCTAAATATCCACCATAATATTCATAATACTCTAAATCTATCACCAAAACTCAACTTAGAAATACTATACATTGAGAAAAGTTCTTTCGAAGCAAGTATTTACATTGAAATCGTTATCCCACATTACATCAGCTAATAATAGCATTTAGATCCGAGCTTTTGTCGGGCCATTGAACTCTAATCCTTTGCTTTAAATCCCTCATTATAATGCTTCTCGTTTTATTTGATTGCGTCAATAGCAAATACTTTATCATTCATATTCAAAGAAAATGAAATTGTATATATTCATCATAAAATAATAATAATAAGCATGTCAATCGATTAATATGTTCACTGACATATTGTAAATCACTATAGATAGTTTTTATTTCAGGTAAGAGACCTATCATTATTATAATAGTTATCTGGAAAGTCTTTAAAACCTTGCCTACTTTACGTGTCTAGAAGGTGTCACAGTAATTCTTGTCGCTGGAAATAAAAAGTTTTATTATATCAGATATGTTTTGGTTCTTAGACGAAACACTCAAAAGTTGAAAGGGGTGTCTTTTTTTGACGAGAAGAAATCTGTTTGCGGACTTATCACGGTGAGGATGTGTGGTATTCGCTGGCCTGGTCCTAACAAGATGGAGGTAGGTTACCACTGTCAGAATAGCCACTAATACTCCCCGTGTTCCTTCCATTCGCGAAATCGTCTGTATTTGCTGGCTCGTTATAGCACGTCTTGAATTTCGATTTGCGGTAAGGTGCTATGGAGTCGTAGCTCTAATGATGGTCACACTCAAGTTTATTATAAATCAAAAGTCATTCAAGTTAACAAATTATTGAAATTATATAAAATAATTCGTATGTATACCTGTGGGACAAATTTCTTGGGTGTGCTTCTAGGGCAAAATCTAAAAGATCTATAATGGATAGCAAACAAGTGACAAAACAGACCAAGGGGCCGATTTTAATGAAAATTAAATAACTACCATTTAGTTTTTTGAAAAATCAGCTTACCGAGATAAATGGGACGTATTGATTTTGAAATACATTTCCAAGTATATTTAGTTCATGAACAATGAAAGCTTCCGTAAATATGATAATTGTGAAATCCACTGTTTTCTTTCCTTGGCTACAGAATTTGCGATTGTGACGCAACGGGAATATACCAGCGCTACCAACACGTTCAAATAATGATGTTTCCTGTTTGCGGTATATGTGTCAGTCTGCGGCAAGACAATCATCTTGTCGCCTAGCGTAGTATAGCGTCGCGTCACATTCCTCACTGATGCAGGACACCTACTAAGTTGCTTCCTAATGTTATATTCAAATATTGTATAAGATAAGCGCCTACAACTTATATTTGTAAAATAACAAATAAATCCTACTAATAGCATCTAGGGAACACAGTAAATAATATTAGCCCATAAACGTCCCACTGCTGGGCTGGGGCCTCTCCATTTTTTTTAGGGAAATATACTGTCATCGCGATATTTTCTTTCACCGTCAACATGCAGTAATTGTAAAAACATGCACATCAGGTTAGAAAAATTCCTAAGCGGTGCATGATTTCTAGTCAGAATTCAAATCAACGACCTTTGAAACGCGAGTCCCTTAGCCACTAAGCTACTACGGTGTTAGCTTAGGCCAGATTAAAGTACCTACTGGCTTTATGATTCCCAATAATCTTTTTGCATGGTTGCAGACAATACTTAAACAATATTATGAACGTATTTAGTATGAAAGCTTTATTTGTCATTTAAAAATACAAACGCTCCTTTATTTTCGATCTGTTTGATAGTATGCGAATAAATAATGTAAAACTGGATTACCCTCATTTAAAGAACAAAGAGGCAAACCGAACAAAAGATATCGGGAAACATATTGTGGCTTAGATCATTGTTTTGTTTTTGTTATTCGGCCTTATTCGCATAAACGTGGAGCTGGTTTTTGTAGTCTGCGTTGGATTATTCGCTAAGATTTGTGGTCAGGGAACAATCAAAAAGGACACTTAATTATTATGGTCATTGCGTTAATTGAAAGTGAAATGAATATACTTACAGACACACAGTGTATATAGAATAGAAAGCGGACTTAATGTTTAACATATATGTATTAATTTTAAAAAATACTTTTTAATTTTCTTTTATTGCTGAAGCACTACAAACAGGCTGAGACCCAACTATGATGGAGAGTAGTTACCGTCGCCTATGTACATTAGCAATACCAGGGTTGCTGCCAATGTGCAGCCGGCCTTGAAGGGGAAACTGGAACCTGGCCACTGATGACGGAACATAACTCAAAGTTGTTATGGTGGCATACTCTAGATCAAGGGTGGTAGCCATCCAGGCGGACAAATATCCTACCACCTGGCTGTGGGTTGTTTTGTCGCCTCTTACGACAGGCCACCTTGCCGCAAGAATTAGTATTCTTTTTCTGTTCCTGCACGGAGGATAAATAAAATTGATTAAAGTAAAAAATGTGAATGTAAAACATACATTGATAATGGTATAAGGACAGCATTATTAAAAAACTGGTCCTTTCATCAAATAGTTAATGTATGCTTTGCACAGAAATATACATATAAGAATATGAAAATAAGTAATTTACGAAGAAAATAAAAAAACGAAGATAAATATATTAATGTTTGAACTGTTATTATTATTGTGTGTTTACAAACCCTCGATAAATTTATCTAGTAAGATATACGAATATTTATGTCAAAAATGTTATATCTACATTTCTTAGACCATATATTTTGTACAAAATACATTCAAATTTATAACAATACATATACAATCGATATGAACCCCAATACAATAAAAAGTCGCCATTCCAACCAATTCAGTCCATAAAGACCCTGAGTCAGCGGATAAAAGGACAAAATACATTCCGCCCTTATCACACAATTTGTCGGACATCATAAAAATGTTAATATCAAACATTCCAACGTCAAGTGGAAACAAACTGTGAGAGAGGCAAGCCCGCTCGTAAAATTACAGGGCGGGTGAGTACCAGGCCTACGTTCAATACCCTCTCAAGAAGTATTACTCGTATTATGAGGGGTCACAAAGTGAGGACGGCGATATTGGCAGCCCTTACCGAGCGACGTAAGAAGGTGAGGAAACTTCACATAAAACCTAAGGAGCCAGGTGCATTCCATTTCTAGGGTACCGAAATGTTCGCGTATTTCACACCCCACGCGCCATTACGACTCCTTACAACGAATACTCAGACGTGGTGTGCTCCAAAAACTGTTGAGTATAATAAACATCTTACGACACCTCTAGAGGTGTATCAAGTAAAAAGTACGTCTATATATTTTATTCTTATTGGTACGGAATGTTGTACATGAATTGTAAATGCGTTTTTTGCAATTGCACAAAATAAAAGAAATATTGTTTTTATCACCGATATCTAAAGAAGATAATATACTAAAATTCTTAAAAATTCTTTTACGTTTAAATTATATGTGTAAGAATGGAAGAATGAAATAAATAAAGTACATGCATATTGAAATTATACTTACGTAAAACATATTTTAAGTATTGTTTAGACAGATTTTCCGTTAAAATATTTTTGGGTAACTCATTATTTAGCTTAGGACATAACCATCCCCTGGGGCCGCGTTCTGCTATTTCAATGTCTTGGCGTTGTGAAGATATTCAGAGTACACTTCCATTGCTATAATGTAAAAATTCGTATTCTGCTAAATTTGCTATTTTCTCGATATCGTCACGGCGGATTAATAGTAGAAAAGAAATTGGTATTCATAATAACAGAAATGTCATTAGCCGAAATGAAAATTATAAACATTTATGTCCCGAGTTTTCGCTGATAATAATTTATAAAGATAGAAATTAACAGAATACCGAAATCAAGCAAACCTACGATTGAGACGCTAGTGTCTGGCGATTTTTACGAGATTTTAATGGCAGAATCAGGCCCCTAGTCTGTTACCCATAATAATTATTCACCTTTGGTGATTCGTATTTAAGCTTGTTACATATTTGTCGCGTTGGCATTTCCAAATGATTATTTTCTTAAATTCAGTATTCTCGTGTTGGTGGTTTACATAGAATAATATTTAATTGATTGTTTTTAAACTCGGTAGTTTTTGTTAAAAATATATTTTTTACTTTTTAGATGCGCAAACACTATGCTGGTTGCTCTCGATTTCTCTGGGATCCACTTATCAGATCCTGACTTAGTGATCATGGAGCCGCCTCTGGAGTATCTATACTTACGAATAAAGAAAAAAAATCAAAATCGATCCACATTTGACGGAGAAATCGCATAACATGCACATAAAAAATTAAACGCCTGTACAAAACGTAATACCTACACGCGTATACAAGCTTTTTTGCAAAAAGTTAGGCACACAGCGTTCTTTAATAAGTGTTATTCTCGATAACCCTAGGATCTGATCCACTAATAAGATCCTGAGTTGGTAACCGTGGAACTACCTCGAGAGTATATACTTACGAGTAAAGAAAAAAAAATTGAAAATCAGTTTACAATTGACGGGGATTACATGTTACGAAGAAGTTAGTTAACAATTTTCGTGAGTTTTTCTAATTTCTTGGATTCCACTCATCGGATCCTGACATGGTGACAATGAAAGCAATTCGGGCCTTTCGATTAATAAAAACATTTTGTATATCATCAAATCGAGTAACGATCATAAAAAAATAAATATGGAGACGAATTGACAACCTCCTCCTTTTTGAAAAATACTTCATGTGTGGTTTGAAATAAGTTGAGTTGTTGTTGGTTACCTCGTTGTATGGGTGGAGCACCACTGGCGAGAGCCCATGGCTCAATCGCCCCGATGGGAGTACAAAATAAGACAAAGAGTTGTTTGTTGAACTCTCACTATATTTACTTGCTCAATTATTCTTAATTTAACTTAGAATAATATACTAATATACAGAAATCTTATCGTTTACGTGATGTGCACATCAGTATTCTAATAATTATTAAATATTATATTTGCATGTTCATGAAATTGGGCATTTTTGTTGATTTAGACAAATTCCCAATCTTATCGGCAACTCTAACATCGATATCATCTATCTGCATTTACATACTGTGCTGAATGATACATAATTAATTGGTGGATAAAACGTGACGCAACACTTCACACATTTAAAACTATATCACAGAGAAAGTATGGTGAAACTTTTTCTATACTCGTTGCTAAAGTTAACACGCATTTGGAGGAGAAAGAAGATGTCTTCTTAATCATCAATTAAAAATTAGTTATATTATCTTTTGAAGAGAGAATCAGTAGAGGATGCCTAGAGTTTTAATATTCTACGCCCAAAAGCAGTGCCTGCTCGTTGCCTTATGAAAAGAAATAAGTCAGAAGGCAGACTCTATTTAGAATTAATTATTAGAAAGAAAGTCCATATTGTAGTGAATTTGGTTAAATTGCTACATTTTAGGTGGAAATTTAAAGGGATTGTATGTCATCAAGCAGACTATTATCAATTCACATTAACAATTCAGTACAGCGCTTAAATGGAAGCTTTGTTGCGAAAATATCAAACACTCAACCAGACTACGGTTTCATGGAGTAAAAATAACCGTTAATCTATTTTTTTCGTTTATACTATTGATATTATTAGCATTATTTTTTAAATTATAATAACTCACTGAAGTTCAGTGTATATCATGCGGTAGCTGTTGGTTAATGATAATACTGGCACACAAAAAGATAAAAGTTGATTTTTGGGGTTTTTAGCTATTTACTCAAAATTTTAAAGGTGTAAAAACCAAAAGGACCTCATATTAGGATTCAACGCCTCGAAATACATGTAGGTAGTTGGTTCCGGTCACTTTTTTTCTTTTTGTATACCGGTGTAATTTTCATTACTTTTTGCCATGGCGATTTATATTTATATATTTTTTTACTTTTAACTCAAATATAAATAATAATCAAATATATATTTTAAACTAGCTTCTAAATGGAGAATACTTTTATTTTTGCATCTAATAAGCAAAATTTAATTTGTGTATAATAAATAAAATCGGCAGACAAACACACACACACTATATATCCCCAAATTAAGCAAGTTACGCTTGTGTTATTGGTAATATATAACGGACCATTCTGGGGCCGATCCCAGACACCCAAACCATAGTAAATAACGGAGAAAATACATTTCCGAAATTTACTATACCAGGAATCGAACCCGGAGCCTCTGCGTTGCAGTGAGGTAAGCCGGCAAAGGCTTAGCCCGCTCAACCACAGAGGCTGTCAATATTTTACAGCTCGTGAAAAATTCGACCAGACAGCGTTATTGTGGATTACGGATCGCTGTAGATAAGGTACTCAACGCACCCTCATTAAAACGGCGGTTCTTTGGAAAAAATGAAATGAGAAATGTGACCAAGTGTGTTACAGTCTATTCATAAATTATTTATATTTTATTTTTTTGATGTGACTATCATTTATTATATACTACAATATACCCAAAGCTTATCTCGCGCAAAATTTAGTTCCATATGCAATGGAAAATGTTTATGGTTTGTCAAAAGTATAATAATTTTGGCAGCTCACGTCCATGAAGTTTTGTATTTTTTCCGGTAGTCTGTACTACAAATAATGTCGTAGTTTATTTTTATTTTATTTGGGGGGCTAACAGCTATCATTAACAATAACTAGAAATAAGCTAAATTAAGAAAAGCTAATAATAAGCCTCCACAGATAACAGTAAAATAAAAAAAAAGTAAATTAAACAAAGAAACAATAAAAAAAAAAAAAGGTGTGTATAGGTAGGTACTTAAACTGATAAATCCGAGTTTGAATAGAACTTGACCAACTTAGCGCTAAACAATGCTACACTATTAGTAAATAAGTCTAAGTCTATATCTTCCAACTTACTTAACTTATTAAATTCATTTGCTGTTCTGATACAGAACGAATTCCGTCGGTAAACTGTGCGCATCAACTATTTATTAGTACTGCCTACTTAAGGCCGGTTCCTATATCTTATCAACCGTTCATTTGGCTTTCTATCGGTTAAAATTGGACATTAGCTCCATACAAGTAATATCAAATTCAACCGATAGTAAGGCAAGAGAATGAAGTAAGGTATATCATCAACTGGCCATTAGTGAAGTGGCACCCATAACAAATAACCACATGTAAAAAAAAACATTTAGCTAACTATTTTCTTGTTGTAGATATGATGAAATAATTTATTTTGTGTTATAATCTGATCATATACATCATAACCATGTCAGTATCAATTATAAGTTATATAAGAATAATAATCAAGTAGGTTCAGCCAAGGTCATACTCTACCTCATCCCTAGTCTAAGTTGTCAAAATTATCATCCTTTGACAGTCCATTGGTTTGTGGACAACACAAAACATTCTCTATATATACGTATCTAATTAACTATTCAGTATCGTTTATAATAAAATAATTACGATATACCTTGTAACAACAATCAAATATTGTAAAATGTATTAATTTTTATGTTTTACTTGGACCGACCGTCGATTTCTTTTTTGTTAGAAAATTTGTATTGTTTTATAATTATTCTTGAAGTCAGCTTCTTTTTTATTTTTATTAGACAACTTTTATTCGTGAAAGTTTCGGTCTAATGCTTCTCGTGTACTTTGGGTAATCTTCGTGCTAGTGATTGTGTCATGCAGATGTAGCCAAGGGTTTAATGCCTTATTTCAAATGCGACACATCGTGTATACATGTACATGTGTACGCGAATGTAGCTAATCATTAGCGCGTTATTTTTAACGCTATAAGTTGCATTTGGTCACAGTCATTAACACTAACACAGGTAGGGGCACAATGCAAAAAGAAAAATAGCAACCATAAATAAATTAAAAATTATTTTCCCGTGACAGAACCCTAAGAATTATAAAAATAAAACGGTAAAAGCTAGTCTCATTTGTCAACTTCCTAGGATTGCATGCGCCCACATCAGCCGAGGAGTGGCCGACTTTTTATTCATTCCGTTTTTAACAACGCACACCACTTTTAATAACACGAAATAAAAAACACCCTTTTGAAAAATGAATTAATATTTTCCTCGTATTACGTGACTTTAGAATTAACATCCTGCTGATAAGGAAGTGTTAATTTTTTTCTTTTTTTAAGCTTTCGCATTTCAAGTCCTATACATGAGTATTCAAGATTTAAAAATTTTGTTCAGTTTAAGTAAAATTAGCAGTCTTTTTCTAACACCAAATCACGATTTTTTTTGATAATTCGAATATTACTGAATGGTTTGGATTTTCTATACAAACCTACAATTCTTGTATAAAATAATCAATTTCTTAACTTATTGCCCATTTTTAAGCGTTCACTATAGATATTTAGGGCAGGGTTATAAGGTTCCATACCTATTTTGAAAAAAAAACTAGTACCTTTTAAGAAAATATGCCCGTCTTTATATCTATACATGCCACACTCAGTTTACTCAAAACTATTGAGTTTATATGCATCTAATTCGACAGCAAGATGCTTTTACATAATTTGTATATAATATGCTGCTATACAGTGGTCTTCGTATAGTGTGTACATCGTAATTTTTTCCACTAAGTATAAGTAAAAATATATCCTCATAATACTGAACAGAAATAAACAAGAATCGGTACTTTAATTATTCGAATTTATCCGTGCAGGAACGTAGACAGAATACAATTTCCTGCGGCCAGGCGGCCTGTCGTAAAAGGCGACTAAACAACCCACAGCCAGGTGGCTGGTCTAGAGTATGCCGTTATAACAACCTTGTGTTGTGTTCCGGCATCAGTGACCAGGTTCCAGTCTCCTTTAAGAGAGCAGCAGCGCATTTGTAACACCGTCGGTGTTGAAAATGTAAATAGGCGACGGTAACCACTTTCCATCAAGTGGGCCGTCTGACTGTCTGCTGAACTCCTGCAATAAAAAAAATGCGCTTTAAAGGTCACTATAATTGAAAAAGGCACGGATTTTCAGTCTATTGGGTGTGATGAGAGTGAATGCAATTTTGTAACCAACTCTAACCCGGACTGGCTGGGTTTGTAAAATCATTTCATTCCTTCGATTTTTTATTCGTTTTATGGATTTTTTTATCAAAACAAAACAGATAGTGTTTTTATCTTCTGTGCCAATAGCAAAATTATGTAAAATTTGAAATAAAAAAACTACTTCTAATAATAAATTACCATAGCAAGGATGCTATACAATCTAGCTAAGGTATATATTAAACGCCTATAAATTGTATTTTATTCCTATGAGGGTGGAATGTTCGGTACTGACTAAACCCTCCTACAAATAAAAAGAGAAAAAAAGAATTTAGTTCTGATGCAGTGAAAAAATCAAATCAAGAATAATTAAATATCAAAATAGACTTTATACATAATATAATGTAATTAATATAAACAGAATAAGCAGCAATATACTATCTGAACAAGAAAATTAAATATAATATTAATAATATAACCAAACAAATTTTTACTAGAACGTGCAACACGCAAATGGGACGTTTATAATTCAGCATAATAATTAGAAGTATTAATTTATTTAGTAGGTAGTGTTGAGCTTCAGGTGGGTCGGTTCGTAATGACACCTATTCCAGTACCTTCTTTAGCCAAAAACACTATCTAAATTAGATTTTGTCACGAAGGCTCATAACCTCTGATTTATCATTGAATTGATTGATCTCCAAGTGAGTTTTATCGTCCTCGAAAATTTAAACTATGTAGATTCTTTGATTATAAAACATCTTTTTAAATATAATTTTAAAAATATCATGATATCAGTAATTTTAATTATTTCTTTTAGATGTTTCTGTTGTTGATGATGTTTTATTCACATAAAAAATATTTCTAGAAATCATTGGTTTAAAATATATAAAAGCAATTTTATTTACTCGCTGCCTTGGGAATGAACGTATCGTTATGATTTTTGGTATAATTATATTTATATTTGAGATATTTTTTATGCTAGAAAAAAGGAATTATGAGCTATATACGACTACGAAGATTAAACAAGCGTACATGCTGAAAAGACTTCCGTGTTATTCATACTGAGTTAGAGTAAATATGAAGGCTTCTTTAAGAACCATAAAGAATCCTTCAAACTTACTTTAACCCAATATGAATGAGACCGTTAGTATTTAATATTTTCAATAGTTTGAAATTGACTTACTTTGAGAATAAATCTGTTATTTTATTTTTAACAGTTACTAATCCTTTAATAAATGAGACTTTAGGCAAAAGATGAACTCTAAATAAATCTCCATATAACTACCAGTTTGGCCCAAAAAACATATTTTTCTTTTATGTTTTAATAATTTTAAAATTTGAAAATTATTTTTCTGATATCTGTTACAAGTTTATTTTTTATAATTTAAGTTTAGGAAATTGTTTTACATCCTTTGAATGACAAACTTTTACATACAATTAATTTTGAGTTAGTGATTTCAGGCCTATAGAGTTAAAGGACTATTTTTGTCACAATTTTACATAAACACAATTCTAGCAACTACATGAAAACAGTAACAATATTCAACTGCTTTTTCCTCTTACATTTTCCACCTGAAAATTCTCTCTCAAAAATTCCGAATTCATATAAGAAAACAAAAAGGAAACCAGTCGAGTGACACTTTTAAGAGCTGGGGTTGATTTTGGAGGGGACTATTGTTTCTGCTAACCGTACCCGGGCCTTCCCCTCGTTGATTTAAGCACACAATAGACCCCCCACTTAGAGCCTTTACACACGAAGCATTTTTACATCCATGAAATAATTTCTTTGGCTTCAACCTGATTGGTTTTTGACATTTTTATGTATTATACGCACAGTTAAACGGTTTTATAATAGTCTTACTTCTTTTTTTTATAATCCATAGGGTTTTTAATCCTAATTTATGTATACCTATTACGTAATTTTTAAGTGTATAGTAATTTAATTTAACTTGGTGTTCTTTAATGTTTCGATTTGTAACCAAAACATTAGTATTTCATCTACCCGATAGATCTAAAATTCGTACCGTAAGAATACATCAAGTTGCAAATTGTATTCTTTCATATTTGATAAAATTCGCTCATTCATACATAAGTTCTAACCTGCAGAACTTACTAACTTCAAGTATGATTGAGGATAAATGTAACTGCGCACCTACCTGAAATGTTTTTCTATATACTGCTTACCAGGATTTCTCATGGAATATCCGGAAAGTGGTTCACTTGCTATCAAACGTGTGGGAGGCGAAACACTATGTACCTTAGAAATTGAGCATGGGGCTGTAATTTCACGGCGATTAAATCTCAAGATATCTTGTTTAGATTTTTTACATATAAACACATATACACATATATATTGTTACGGGTTGCAGAACTCGAATTAAAATGCCGTTAGAATTATTATAGAGTTTATTAGAACTATACAAACACGTATAACACAGGTACAAATATAGCTGAACACAACCAGTCTAAACATAAAGCACGATTCAATAACACGCGCAAAGTCCGTCACTAAATAGATTACCGAATGTGCTCCGCTTGTGGTTATCGCTCGACTAAGAATCTCTCCACTGGGCCCCATTGCTTTAGACCGAATTTCTTAGAATCAGTTCGACACACCTGGCTAATGACTGCCATAAAAGATTACAATACAAAATGGGTTGTTTTCTAATTACAAATTATAAACACAAAGTAAACAAAAGAAGTCCAAATGCAGAAAGGTAATAAAGTGAGCTTTTATGGTATGCAGGTGTGAATCTACTTTTGTCGACGTGTAGGTCGTAACAATATATATATATATATATATATATATATATATATATATATATATATATATATATATATATATATATATATATATATATATTGTTATAGATCATTTAAATACCTTTGTATTTAGATGCATAATAAATATTTTTTTAAGTAATAATGAACAATGAGTATATTAAGTTCAACATAATTATGTGCGATAATTTGAAATTAAGTGAAAGCTTAGGCTGACAAAGGCAACAAACAGAAAGAGTACTGAAACAAAGTAACTCAAGCAGATATCGGTGCGCCAATTGATAGACGTCGACACGAAAAAAAGCAAAAAAGAAAGTTTAAGTATATACCCACATTTGTTTTAAATATAAATTCACCATCCTATGTCTCTGGTTGGGGCCGAGTTGTTATTTGCGAAGGAGGAGGTGGAACGGGAGCGTGACCGGACATCCTTGCTCCGCTCCCGTCAAAGGAGGACGCGTCGACACCGGAGGGCTAGTTCGGACCTACCGCGACCGTGAACGGGCGGCGCAAATGGGCCCCTGGGGAAAGAGTTCCCCCCCGCAATATGCCTTTGAGATGGGAGTGCAACATATTGCGCGCGCGCTCACCTCCCCTCCCGTGGGGCGTGTTACAGACCGCCCCATGCATAAAAAAGCATGATTTTTCTGGGACACAAAAGTAGATCAGTGGATGAGACTGATGGGCCACCGCCCTCCAGGCCTAGTGGAAGGGCTAGGCCATATATCCGTAGCCCTGGCATCAAGGGCGAAGGATGAAGTACCGAAGGGTTTTAGTGGGTATCCCTAACCGTGGCGTGGTAATATCATCTTTAGTTTTGTCTAGAGATGCTGGTGCTACCCCGACCTGGCGAATCCTCACTCCACTCCTCACTGCACAGCTTAGGTCCCGCGATCGGGCTTCCCCTCGTAAAACCTACTTACCTAGCTACCTACATATACGCGTACAAATTCACATTTCAGCTACATTTCTTTAATTTATTATATCGATGATTTTTATACTTTAGCTTAGATTAATTACGCTTTTCGCCATTAGATCACCTACGTTTTGTCTTTTGACATCAATTTTTATCCTGGCCGCTAGGTCATATCTCCTCATGGCGAAGACAGGGCAATCGAATACGTTTATCCGTAAAGTATATAGTTATGTAGATGGAGCGGCATTCAAATCGTTTGACGCGCGTGGAAATCGCGGCTATGATTATCGTGTGGCAAAGACCTTACATGTCGACATCGTCCGATAGCTTAGAAAATTTTCACAATAAAATGTACGCGATGATAAAATTGAATAGAAATAAAGATATCATTTGATGGTGACGTTTATTGTCGGATATCTCTTTTAATTTGGATTTTCGTGCTCTAGATTGAAATTGGGTTCTGTCCCAAATTACGGCTGTTGGTTTTGGCTGGATTGAGTTTTTTACGATGCTATTGGTTTTGTTTAGTAGAATATCATCAAACGGAAAAATGATAGAATGACATGTAGGACAACCTTTTTATACGTTTATTTTACTATACATTTTTACATATTATTGACATTGTCATTCTAATGTTAGCCATCGAAATTATTTTCTGTATTATATTGAAAAACTTGAAATTAAATAATTCGTCTTTAAACAAAGCATATCTTCTTCATTGCACCAATCCGCCACAGACATGTGTCACTGCAACAGAACGAATAGGAGGAGCATATTATAAATATATGACTATTACAATAATCAGCAGGCAAACAGATGTATTGTACAATTTATATATCTCAAGTTAAGCAAGTTCCGCTATGTTATGGGTAATATACAACGGACCACTCTAGACCCGATCCCAGTCTCCTAGACCATAACAAACAGCAGAAAATTTACCGTCCCAGGAACTGAACCCGGAGCTCCTGCGCTGTAGAAAGTTAAGCCAGCATAAGCCCACTCATCCATAGAGGCCGTCAAAATTAACAGGGAATTCTATTAAATAAATATCCAATACTAAATTAGTCTTTATGTCCGTGATATAGCAGACAAACTTCAAGAGTGTCGCTTACGCTGGTACGGTCACGTTTTAAAAAGACCGGTTAATTATGTGGGGAACAAATGTCTAGCTATGCCGCCTCCGCCAGGCCCCGGTCGAAGGGGAAGGCCCAAGAAATGCCGGCTTGACGTGGTGAAGGATGACATGCGTACTGATGGTCTCAAAACGGGGAATGCTGAAGACCGCGCGAAGTATAGTAGAAAAAGTAGGAAAGCGGACCCTGGGCGTCGGAGTGAACGCTCCGAACGCAACCGGGATTTAACGCTCAGATGATCATGATGATGAAGTTCAACCCTTAAGACCAGCTCTATCGGTGTGATACCACGCTCTCACAGAATATCGGCATGAAACAGTTAGCTTTATGCTAATCGTGTTTCGCGCGATGAGTGAGGGGTTCTGATGGCCCACTTCCACCTTCCCCTAACTCATTATTCCTTTCGCATCCCTATCCATCTAATCCCATATCCTATCCTTTCTATCCCATTCTGATGTCTGGCCCATCTATCTCATCCTCCTATTCCATTCTAAACGGTGGTAAACATTGGCTTCGCCATTGGTGTTGCGAACGTCTGTAGACGACGGTAACGTCTTTCCATGAGCTAGGCTGTCTGCTATTTTCCAGCTTCGAATCTACTATAATAATAATATTATAAAGAGGAAAGATTTGTATTTTAGTATGTTTGTAAAGAATAAACTCAAAAACTACTGGACCGATTTCAAAAATCCTTTCATATTTAGAATGCTCCATCCCTACTAAAACTTCAATAATGTAACACAAGGTATAACAAATTAGCCATAAACCACCCGTGCGAAGCCGGGACGGGCCGCTAGTAAAAAATAAAAAAAACATATAGAAATCAATTCAAAAATGATAAACATTCAGTAATTTACCCAACTTGCGATAAATGGGTATTGTTTTATTCAAACACGTGTGCTACCAATAGCTGATATATTGGAAAGCATGTAGCGTATTTTTCACATTTTTATATACTCTAAAATATTTTATTACTCCAATAAATCGTATAGACAAAATAATAGTCCAAAAAGATAACTAATGGCAAAACGCCTCAGTGCTAATACATAAATTTCACCTGGTGTTTGATTCTAATAAAGTACGCCTTTTACGGCTTCTGTAACTGCTGCCAGTCACCATCAATATAATTTATGAGACGGTAAAGAAGAGTAATTCCGCTTATTAATTTCGCGGGCGCGTAGCGAGGTGCGGCTTCCCGGCTTACATGAGTCGCTCTCTTTAATCACGGCCAACAAAAACCCCTGCGTTAAGATGATAGTAGACGACGTCTGTTTTGTTGGTAAAAGAATAAAATGAAAAACTGTCACAAATACTTATAAGATCTATAAAATGTGGTACTTAATAATAAAGATTTCTATGATTATTTATTTATAATAACTAGTATTTTCTCTCTGTGACCACGCCTACCAAGACGTGGCTATTACTTCAAATTAATATCCCAATAAAGACAGATTTTGTTTTATAAATATGTACAGTAAATTATTGTACAATTATCAAACATAGAATAAACATTAAGTTACGTTTTATAATAATCTCCAAACTCATAATTATTCGTTATTTTTTCTTTTGATTACGCGTGCGATACATTGTACTCTACATCCAAGTAGTTTTGAACCGATTGTCTCTATGTATATTGCGCAAATTCATCGTCATGGAAGTTTTTAACTATATTAGGTTTCATCAATTGTATGAAATTTTCACATTTTGTATAGTGAGCACAGTATAGTTCTGATGTTGTAGACATCATATTTATTAATAAAATTATATATTGGAGTAATAAGCAAGATACTTGAAGCGTTGAGTTAACGATAAAGCATTAATATTCTTTTTTAGTTTTAAAAATATGATTATATACTTATGAATAAAAAGGTATAAATAAAATAATATGCATAAGCTGTAGGCAATATCCTATTCTTTATATTCACTCGTACAAAAAGTACATCGTTTGCGCATCTCGTAATCGCGACCGGTGAAAAACCCCCTATTATTCAACGCAGCTCTTTGACGTTCCATTGAAAATTTCCATCGGCATTTATATCGATTCGACGCCAATCCGATTTAGTATTTTCCTTACTTTATTAAAATCGAATCCATTTACTTACGCTTCAGTAAATGTTTTTGGTGTTTATATTTTATATCATATTGTTGTGTACTACCATTCCACGTGTGGCTTATTACGAATGAGTAATTTTTGTTGATAAGATTATGCAAAAAAAATCTTGTGTATATGTTTAACAGGATTTTGCGATACAAGTATTATATTTTGTTCGCTGGAAACTTCAGTATTTTTTTCATCAATCATTTTGGTAAATGCATGGCGGTCACTCATTTTTTACATAGTCACTGCAATTTTTTGTATAACAGTATAGTATTATTTATAAATTTTCTGGTAATGTATCCTACTTTTTTATTCTAGGAATGGTAGGATACTATAGGCTGGAAGTGAAGAGGAACTTACATTTAGTTATGATCGTACTCGTATATATTAAAATTGTTACGGAATATGATATAATCCAAGCATTTTGAGGAGTATAAACTTCTATATACCTGACAACTATATCCGCGGTAGACAACACAAGTTGTTTGTAGTTCCCGACAGTAAGACTAAGGTACTTCTACAAGCACATCTAACCAGGGCTCTTCGGATATTGAAACAGATTTGTGAAGTGTACAAATTAAGATATTCTCACGTGTCCCTTAGGGAAAGTCAAAGAAAGTGTATTGAAGTGTATTACTACTAAGGATAAGGTGCTTACATTGTCGGTTTAGTTGTAAGCCTTTCAATACCCAGCATAACAACTTTGAGTTGTACTCCGACATTAAAGGCCAGAGTCCAGTCTCCCTTTAGAGAGTAGCAGCGTATTTGTAGCATCTTTGGTGCTGCAAATGTCTACGGGGATTGTAACCGCTTTTCATCATGTCAGCTGTCTGCCTGTCTCGCGAACTCATGCAATAAAAAAAATAAAACTCCACTACCTATTTATATATTACTACTAGTGATCGCCCGTGCTCGAAATTCGACCATAATAATTAATGTCAAAGACTATACTTCTATAATCACACATTTTGGCAAGGCTAGACTGTTAATTTAACATGAACAATAAAAAAAGAGTATATATGCGTGTGTGTGTCAAATACATGGTAGTGTGTGTAATGTTTTTTTATTGATTTAATGTATTTTTATAAAATATTAGCATTCTGCACTCCTTCTCTGTATAAACTATAAGTGTGCGAAATTTTATACTCCTCCGTCCGTGCAATTTTCGTAAAAAGGGGTACAAAGTTTTTGCTTCATTTATTAACATATAGATATAGAATACACCTCTTTGTCAAAATTTATTCATATACAACCATGCAGTTCCCGAGAAAAATAATTCATAGTTAAATAATAGTCCGTCTGTCATTGTAGATAGAATGTGTTGACTGAACAACTGGCCGAGAAGCGGAGAGACGGATAGATGGATTGGAGGACATGATGATTATATAAAGATTCTGTATTGACCAAAATGCCTAAATACAAATGTATCATGAGTGTTTAGCTTTAATCGCGTATATCATTATTATGACAAAATATTGCATCGCCTGTTAGTCAGTTGGCAAATGAATAGCGAACTAACGTTTCAATTATCTTCAAATCAATCAAAGATATACACAGTGCACAAAAATACAATACAATTTTTGCGAATAATAACAAAAGAAATATTCGGACTTGGTGTACCATTAACCTTATTACTATAATTCCCCAGCGACTACACATAATGGCATGTGACGTCATAAATAACAAGAATATACATTTCGTTCGTAGTAAACTTTTAATTAGTAAGGTTTTGGTGTATTTTAGTTGGGGTCGCGATAACGAGGGCTCACGCGATATAATAGGCCTTTTGTTTGGACCTTCGTGTGCCTTCCTAGTTAAATGTCTAAGTGAAAAATTGCACGCTACGGTTAAAAGGTTAAATGGGAGTGACCATTATCCTTTAAATCGTGGCTTTAGACGGCCCGAGTTACTTTAAAAAGGTTTTATGCCAACGTTTCTTTGTTTTGTATAATAGTTTTTTTTAATTTAAATTGTAGATTCATTCATAATTATTTTCATAGTTTCTAATTTTATTTGTTATGTTTTCTACCGGCGTTTTTCAGTGAGCATAAATTGAAATAAATAGGTAAAGCCGTCCAATGTATTCAAGTAAACATTTTAAAATACAAAATATTTTAAAATTTAATTTAAAGCTTCAATCTTCAATTTAAACTATCACTTTATTTGTTGTTTTAATATATCATAATTAACTAAAACAAAACTCTTAACCTCAACTAAGGGCCGAATTTTCAATCACCAGATAAAAGTTATTCCTAGAATAAATAACATGGAAAAATTAATAATGTCAGTTTAATGAAAAAAACAATTGAATAGTTTCATTTTTGAATTCACTTAGATAGTAATTTACTCAACTGATAACTTTTATTTGATGATCGAAAAATCGGCCCGAAATTTAATTAATTTATATTAATTCTTTTTCTACTATAAAAAGAACACCGAGCCTAGGTCTTATATGGATAAGGTGCCCGGAAATCTGGCTACTTATCTCGCTTGATCGCCATACTGACCCGGATTAATTTTAATCAATAAAAAATTTGTTTTGAAACTTTAGAAAGATTTGGCCATATATTTACTTGGCAATAATGGTACACTTTATATCAGTGTTACATAAGTCTTTATCCGACACACTATGGTTTCCTGTTTTATGTCATAGCCTTGATATATTTCTTACAAACTCATAAAACTATATACATACATATTGTAACGACTTAGCCAAAAATGCCACGAAGCACAACAACAAATGCGAATGAACACCTGCGGCCATAAACCCCAAGCTTTATTACCGCCCACATTTGCACTTCTTTTGTTTTTTTGTATTTAATATTTGTAATTATAAAAGCCGCCTATTGTGTATTGTAATCTGTTCCGGGAGGCAGTGGCCAGGTGTGATTCCGGGAAATCGAGTGCACGCGGTGAGGTAAACATATTGCACCGTGCAGTATAAAACAATGCCCGAACGGAGGGGTGGGGCAGTCAAGCGACGATTGCGATACGAGCTAGACGTGCACATTCGATAAGCGATATAATGACGGAATTTGCGCGTGTTATTTAATTGTGCATTACACGTGGACTTATTGCGTCCGGTTATATTTGTACCTATGTTATACGTGTTTGTATAGTTCTAATAAATCCTATAGTAATTCCACCGGCATTTTAATTCGAGTCCCGCACTCGTAACAATATCATCACGCCTATTTCCCATAGGGGTAGACAGAACAGATGGATCTCCACTTTCTACGATCTTGATATACATCTCTTACTTCATATACTTTCATTAATAACATACTCGTTTATTATAGGAGCTTTTGTGTAACAAACTGCCATTGAAAAAATATAATTATGCATTATTTTGTACTTGTGCAGTCTATATAATAAAAACTACCCACAAAGCGCGACATTTATAGACACGATTGTGTATTTATGAGCTTTTAATGGCAGAACACATTACGAACCGGCTACATTACAGAGAGAAAACATCATTCCATTTATTTATGGCGGAATCACTGTTTATTTACGAACAACTTACATGAACAGACTTTTTATTTGAGAGACAATGTTTTTCTTTAGACCCTTGTTAGTCGCGTTATGTGGGTAGTAAAATACTAGGTCGTATTGATACTTATTTTTTATGTCCTTTGAATAGATTCAGCTAGTATTTTTGGTGATTTTATTTATAACTAGTTCAGCTATAGTTTTAGCATACTGTAGCCACTTTGGGATAAAACAAGCCCTTATGTTTTTTTCACGCACTTGTGTCTGTTTTTGTTTGTAACAGCAATATTTCTCTAAAACTACTGATGAATTTTAACAGAAAAGTATAGTTTATATGTTTTTATGCAATAGTATAGTAAAACCGAGAAAAAAACTAAAAATTGGGGGTAGAAGAGAAATAGAGTTCAATTTTGTTAGTGTACATAGTTGTGTGGGTTATTGTTAATCAAATCTTAAAAAATCATAACGATATTTTTTAATGACTCTTTTATTTAAATCGCATAAATTATAATTCTCTAACTTTTGGATGGAAATGGAATTGAAAATGGAAAATGAAATAAAGTGAAAGTTGTGTAGTTTAAAAATATGATCGATGAAAATTAGTCTGAACAAAAGCTATAAAGCTAAGTCGTTGAGTATGCGGTAGAGGTGAGAAATACAGTGTATATTGTTACACGCCGACAAAAGTGGATGCACGCCTGCCTTCCATAAAACACAAACTTTATTATCCGCCGGCGTTTGAGCTAATAACATTGAAACTGTTTTATGACCATCTTATTTTGTTTACTTATTTATTGGTTGTTGTGGAAAGCAACCTATTGTACTTATTTATGGCCGTTCGCAGGCATAATTACGCAGGTATGCGGACTATGACTTCTGAGAAATTGCGTCGGCGATTGCCAGGTAGACACATTGCATTGTGCTGTATAAAGCAATGCCCCAATGGAGAGATCGTCAGTCAAGCGATAACCACAAGCGTGGCAAGACGTGTGTACATTCGATAATCTATATAGTGACGGTCTTTGCGCATGTTATTGAATCGCGCATTACCTTTGGACTGATTGTGTTCAGTTATCTTTGTACCTGTGTTATACGTGTTTGTATAGTTCTAATAAATTCTATAGTAATTCCAACGGCATTTTAATTCGAGCCCTGTAACTCGTAACAATATATTGCCTCTGTGGAACATTTTGATGTACGTGGTCC
The DNA here is from genome assembly GCA_039645545.1 of Dendrolimus houi. NCBI lineage: Eukaryota > Metazoa > Arthropoda > Insecta > Lepidoptera > Lasiocampidae > Dendrolimus > Dendrolimus houi. The sequence goes on along the minus strand of CM077119.1, from coordinate 18,497,909 downwards.
AACTCACAGTAGCTCGATTTTATTTCTAATTTATTTGAATTTAATATTCATTTATTAATCTCTTCAGATATACTTTAAACGTGTGTGTATAAAGTGATTAATGAAAGTAGATGAAGCAAAAATCTTTGTCAGAATCGTAACAATTGAAAATCCATAATATCTGTCTACACCAACGGGAAACAGGCGCGACAATATGTCATGTTTATATGCACTAGTATATAGTATTACTAATACATGTAATTCCAATGTATCGCAAATATTAACTACTTACAATAAAGTGTAATCAAGTTATTAGTGTGCCATATAAAACTCTTCCACAACAAAATGTCAGCTAAAGATAACATAATCCGTACGAATTACACCACAATTCATTTCACTATCGCAAATCTGTTGTACAAACATTGGGCTGACAGGCGCCTTGTTCCAAGACACGACAGGTTAAATCAGGCACAAAATACGTTGCCAGCGACCACCGGGCCAATTAATGAGGGTACAATCCCAGATATCTTACATTACATCCCCCCTCTACAGTGTGCCTAGTGTTGCTTGACGTCACAATTTAGACAGGTAATACAGGTTTTAAGATGGCATTGACGGCTTTCTAATCAATATAGTTGTCAAATTACAATTTTTGCGATCATATTATATCAAAATCGGATGGTACTAATAACAAAGGTAAATAGCGATGATGACGGTGGAACAGTGAAGGAATCCACAGCACGTCAGAAAATAAGCGGAACTCGGTACAATCCTTGAACCTTTACACTTGGAAACGTGATATGATTCTGATTAGAATACCTAATCATTAGCTTACAAGTCCAAAAAAATAATCGCATCAACATTCAAGAGCTAGATGCGGATTTATTAACAGTTGCTATATGATGCTAAATGCACAAGTGTTACTTGCGCCAGATGGCAACTGTATGTAGGTGGCATCCTCTGTATCCAGCATACAGACATGTCATACATACCTACATATTGTGGCGAGTGATGGTGGAACAACCTAGTTGGTTTAAGAACTTTTAGAAAAAGGTAGATTCTGGAAAGCAAAGACAAGGACAGATACATGTCAGAAAGGGATAGAGGATAAATGAAAGTTCTAGAAGGAAAAGACAAAGATAAATAGATGTTAGAAAGGGATAGATGATGAACGAAAATTCTAGGGTAGAAGGTTCGGGAAGGAAAAGACAGATAGATAGATGTATAGAAAGGGATGGATAGCAAATAAAAGAATAACGAAAAGAAGATCGAAATCATGGGTTCCAGAAGATTCTTCGGGGTATATAAGCAGCGTAAGGCGCGCCTACCGGGCAGTTTTAGAGTTGAGTTCAGTTCAAGACAGTGAATCGACAAGTGCGATACGAAAGAGTTGGAAGAAAAATTTAATAGAAGACAAGGACGAGTTTAGTGGTGAATTTAGTGAAAAGTTTAGTGGACAGGTTAGTGAAGGAGTTTCGCGTAGTTTAAGAGGAGGTCGGGAAGCGAGCTACGCGCGGTATATTCTGAGGTGAACACTACAGCAGCAGAAGGTGTGTTTACGCAATATCGGCGACGGTATTGTGAGTGAGACATCTTATCGTCAGTACAATGCGTCGTTCGTTGTGTATGTAGGGGGCGACCCTGCAGAGAGGAATCACGCGCGGCTGTGCAAGTCAGTAAAAGCGTTTAGTAAAAGCACTGGTTTTTCCTTCCAATCCCAAGTGCGTACCCCCGCTCGTAAGTGCTCGCACGTAACAATATTAATGCGTGTAGAAGGGGCAAAAAAGACGCTCAACTAAAATCTTACACAAATGAAATTGAAATGTTTGTCTATGATTTCAAATTAACTGCCAAAATATGTATCAGAACTGATAACTATTCCATGCTTGATAGATGACCATTCTCGGAATTTTTCAGTCGTTATAATTTTTTTGTCTTTAATAGGTTCCGATACAGCTCAACAGCTTTAAATGAAAATTATAGAGATTAAAATAGAAATAATAGGTTGGGGAAAAAGTCTTTCCGCATATAGTATGTATGAACTTGTAATAAGATTTCTTTGGCTATACCATTATATCTGGCTGGTTTTGGTATCATTAAAAAGTTTTAATTTTAAAGAAGACAATTCTAAATTCAAATTAGGAAAATGTGACTTTCATTTGTTTTTATTATTGTTAAAATGAGTAAATCTTCCTAAAAGTTACTACAAAAAAGGTAAAAATGCAACACAAGCCGCGAAAAAAAGTTGTGATGTTTATGGACCTAATTCAGTATCTGTAACAATAGGGAAAATTTGGCTTAAGCGTTTAAGATACACGTCGCTCTGGTCGCCCTGTTACGGACAAAATTGATGCCATTTTTGAAAAAGTGGAGCAAGATCGGCATATTAGTAGTTACGATGTAGCTAGAGAACTGGGAATTTACCACAAAACGGTTTTGGCGCATTTGAAAAAAGCTGGGTACACAAAGAAGCTCGATATTTGGGTACCTCATGAGCTCACTGAAAGAAACCTAATGAACCGTGTACTCATTTGTGATTCTTTATTACGACGTAATGAAACCGAACCATTTTTGAAGAAGCTGATAACTAGTGATGAAAAGTGGATCACGTACGACAAGGACGTGCGAAAAAGATCGTGGTCAAAGGCCGGTCAGACTTCACAGACGGTGGCGAAACCCGGATTAACCCGCAACAAGGTGATGCTGTGTGTATGGTGGGATTGGAAGGGCATTATTCATTATGAGCTGTTACCGCCAGGCAGAACCATCGATTCTGAACTGTACTGCGAACAACTGATGAGATTAAAGCAAAAAGTTGAGAGAAAGCGGCCGGAATTAATCAACAGAAGGGGTGTGGTTTTTCTCCATGATAACGCTAGACCTCACACATCTTTAGCCACTTAGCAAAAATTACGAGAGTTTGGCTGGGAGGTGTTAATACATCCGCCGTATAGTCCTGACCTTGCACCTTCAGATTTTCACCTGTTTCGGTCTCTGCAGTATTCCTTAGGCAGTGTCAGGTTAACATCACGAGAGAACTGCCAAAACCACATGTCGCAGTTTTTTGATCAGAAGCCCCAAAATTTTTATAGCAATGGGATCACGTCCCTACCTACAAGATGGCAAAAAGTTATCCAACAAAATAACACCTACATACTTTAGTCAAATGTAAATAAACTTTATAAAAAAACCTTTTGAAATTTTATATAAAATGCGAAGAAACTTTTTACCCAACCATTCTAAACATCACTATATTGCGTTTTGATATCTCTGCAGGGGTATTAACATAAGGTTAAAGTCCCGCGCAAGTAAACTGACTGGCACAGTTAATCTCGATTAAATCTGTTTATTAATACACGTAAATTAGTTTTCGATTAAACTAGCTACATCCCATGGCCTCACCCGCGTGGTGATGGAAAATCGTTATATTTTGGATAATTCACACTATATCTTTATAAATTATAGCCTGTGTGTTATTCTGATGTATAAGCTATATTGTACACATTGTAAAGTTTCATCAAAGTCCATTTAGTAGATTTTGTGTGAAAGAGTAACAAACATACATTCATACATCTATACTTACAAACTTTCGCGTTTATAACATTAGTAGGATTAATTTTGTACATTAGACCTGACAACACTAAGTGTATCCCTCTCCAGAACCTTTACAATCTAGTGCGAACATAAATTGTGATAGAGGGAACTCGGGGGCTTGTTTAATTTCACGACTGAATAAATCCAAATGTTATACCTTGGAGGCTGGTCCGCGTCGCATTGACGTTTTCATCTGGCCTATCCATACAACTGTACTGGACCCCTCGACAATTACCAGACAGCCGCCCTAACTTGCCTATCGAACTCAAATTTACTTAATAAATACTTTAATACACACCTGTTGACATCTTAAATGTCAGACTGCACCAAGGAAATCTCATTTACACCAACCTCGTCATCAAAGGTTAATTATAAATTTATTACTTACTAGAGTTTAACACGCGGCGCAGCCTCTAGCGCCTGCCTCTTGTTTAAAGACCAGGCGTTAATATAGGTTCCATTGTACTAAATGCTTATGTGAGTGCTATTTGCACCCGGGAGATTGATTTCATTTTATATCGCAAACTATCCCATCTCCCGGCATGAAAAGTATTTATGTCCATTTTCGGCATTAAAATTTTATTAAACAAAATTACAGCAAAACCGATCCAGTATTCCCAGTAGTTTTCCGTGAAAGCTTAACAGAAAGGTATATTGAGTTACTAACGCATTTTTTACAGACGATGAATTTTTATATCTATAAACTTAAGAAATGATTGGTCTCATCCAAACTTTCATGTTTTATTTTAAACCGTCCTAGTTTTATTTATCTATCCCCCGTCTATGAAAACTACGTAAATGACCAAAAGGACAAAGAAGACCAAAATGACGAAAATGGAAAATCACAAAAATCTCTCCCACTTTTTGGGATAACCTTTACATAAATCTATTCCATTATCCGGGATAAAAAGTATCCCTTGTCCACCCTCGGTATTAAAATTACATATATGCCAAATTTCAACTAAATCGGTCCAGTAGTTTTTCCGTGAAAACGGAACAGACAGACAGACACAGTTACTTTCGCATTTATAATATTAATAGGGATTTAACTACATATTTACAAGAAATTATTTATGAAACATAAATTATAATATAAATTTACAACATTTAATACAGTAAAATTGTGTCTACCTTAAAGATTAAATTACCCTACATACAAAAAAAACTTAAACTATTATAAATATATTTACTGCCGGTGGGGAACATTCCCAAAATGCTGACCGCATTTCTCCGTTGTATTGCAACACTGATCCGTTGCATTTTAAAATAAAATTAGATTGCGTCAAAATACAGTTTAATAGCTGTTGAAATAAATTAAAGAATCATTTATTTAAAATTATTTGATTATAAGTGAATGAAAGAGGTATTGTAACATTATATACATACATATCACGCCTTTTTTTCCATGGAGGTATGCAGAGACGATGGATCTCCACCTGCGACGATCCTAACAAGCAACTTTCGCTTCATTTACTTTCATTAACCACTTCATACATGCACGTTTATTTGAGGGCTTTGTACCTGACCTTTCTTTGACACTTGTGCTATTTTATCGTGGTGTTTACGTCTTGGTCTACTGGCACCAACTGTACCATTCACAATGCTGTATGTATTGTAACATTCATAAGATTTATTCTTTTCCTCGAATGCAGCTGTATTGTAATAGTTGTAATAGAAATCATATTATACTTTAAAACAATGCTATTTGGTCTCAGATTTAAAAATTGCTAGTGACGAAAGTGTCATCATATATCAATAAAGATAGATTATAAAAAATAACTTTTATACTCACGTGTAGGTGCCATATTTCCTTCATCTACTCGTTTCTTCATTCTTCCTAGTCTAGTGTAAGTGAGTACCCGGGGGAAGTTGACACAGTCGTGGAATAGTGGTAAGGTTCTCTACGGCCCTTGCCTTTTTTTGCCATCAACATTATTATATATAACCAATATAATCTCTTCTAATATAATATTTACTGTTCCCACCATAGATTCTAAGATTATATAAAATACGTCAATCATTGTCAGACAGAAGAAAGAAATAGAATACTAAAGTTTCTTAATATGTATTATACAGACTGACTTCGAGACCCATACGTAATCCATTCGAGTAAGTATGCCAAACAAAACTCAGCCCCATATTTTGCCGTCAATAATCCAAGTCATTGTTGTAATAATGGAGGTCTAAATGTTCGAATATAATAGCGAAGACGAAACGACTTATACTGAATGATATCGGAAATCATGTTAAAAATATGAACGAGGGAAATAAGCCGGAAACGCTTTCAGAATGAATAATACCATTGCGAGCCTATTCAATTTGACTTTTTGCGTAAAGATGGAATATGAGAACGTTGCAAGTTTTTTTGTTTTATTGTATTTGCTATTTTTAGCATTTATATTTGCTCATTGAGTGCCATTTAGTTTCTGAGAAGTTCTAACGTAGTGCAAATAAGAAGTAGTACTAAGCGTCTTTGAAAATTTGAAAATTAGATAGTGAAAAATCGGAAACGGTGATATCCGTAAGAGAACAAAGTTACCCAAACAGCTCGTGAAATTGCGGAGCAAAACACGTCGCGAAGCGATGTATATAGAATAGGAAGTAGATTTAATTAACTTCTATATATGAAGTCTTCTATACAGAACTAACTTCTATATAGAACTTAGTTTAAATAAAAACTTTTGAATTTGAAAATTAGTAAGTGAGTTGCAGTGTGAGCCACATTCGTCGCTGCGCCGATGATCACCGGAGAAGTCGAATTCTGGTATATAGAACGCGTGTCAGAAAACGTAGAGTAGGTTTATATATAGTATCAAGGGTATTGCTAAAAGTCCTGTTGCTGGAAATGGGTTTTTCCATTGTAAAGGAACTATGATATGACGGCCACGCTCATGCAAGGCGGATTGTCAGGTTTCACCCACTGATTATTTCGATCACACATTATTTTGCTTCATTTACACATTTGGTCAAAACAATATCAAAGCGTTTCATGCTACCAGCTCAGGATTCAAACCTAAGTCATTTAAATGAGCGGCAGGTATTAGCTAAAAGCGAATGGCACTGTCATTAAATTACTCCGAGTGTGGCAGTAAGTGTAATAAACAGGTGAATTTTAAAAATGCTTACGAGTTTCAGGCCATTATTTCGAAATTTGTTTAATTATACTGTGATACGAACATTTTCATAATTGCAAGATAAAAGTTAAGCTCTGGTAGCAGCATAAAGAGTAATCTACGGATAATTGGTAACTTGATCTTGAACAGTCGTTACCATAATGAAACAGTTATTAAAAGTTGACGATGTAAGTAGAAACTTAGGTGTACTTTGCGATTGCTCTTTGAGTGTTTTAGTTTAAGATTGTATGATATTATAAAGTGTACTACTTTATAGTCATTTTCATTCATCATCATCGACAAAATTGAATGAATTTGGTTGAGAGGCACAGATATGAAAGGGCATGACAGTGTTCAATGACATTGAATGATTCAAGTTTATCTTTATATGGATCACTTTCGTTGATTCATACAAATTTAAAGGCAAAAATGAAGCGTCTAATACCGGATTAATTAATATATTTACAAAATACATAGAACTGTTATTTTTTAATATACCTAGCATAATTAATTCAATTTTAATGAACCATAGAGATTTCTTATTCAGTTTTCTTAACACCATTATTCAAACAAATATGTGTGAGACTTCACTTAAGCTAATTTCTTAAGCTCTACTACAGTTCGACTTTGTTGAGAATTTTCCTCTTCATAGTTAAAACGTTATAGGGGGACAGATAAAAACGTCTTCAGAAACAAACATCTCGTCACCCATAGATACAAATAAAAAATTGTGTGTTTGTGCAGTTCACACGCAGTAGAAGTGAAACTTCAGAAAATATACTGACAGATAATTCTTCTCTAACTTTTATTAATATAAATATAATTCCTTTAGCCTACATCCGTCAACATATTATAGTAATTCAAAATAAACTTCTTAAGTAGCTCTTTCAATTTTTCACTGTTTTTTCGGTCCATTTGGACCTATGTTTAAACGTCGGTCTTATTGACTCTTTAACCTGTGCTGCACAATATAAAATTCGTATCTCATTCTCTCGCAGGCTTAGTTCTATAGATTCATGTGATTATCTCTTTTTAGTGTCGCTTTTTTGTTTCATCGAGTTTTAAATCACAATGATTCTGAATCAGTTTCACTTCAAAAGTAATTAAGAACATCGTTATATTTTATTTAGTTCTGATTAATGACATCTCACACGCTTAGGTTTTGAAAAATAATTTTCCGTCTTTTAGTTACATGTACTCCTGTTTAGTTTTTTTAAATGTTTTATACAAAATTTTGTAGTGGCATAAAGAGTACACGTTTCTTTCAAAATTCATATTTATTGACCTACTATTTGGCTTATGTGAAATGCAATTGTGACATATAAAGACAAACGGACGGACATAACCATTTCTTAGGGGTTTTTATTTTTGCCAAAATGACGTCGAAACATTCAAAAGTGTTTCAATATACTATTGTTACCCGTATAATATATGTATATAGAAAAATGTACATAAATATTCCTGTAATTGCGTAATGTTCAAATGGAAAAATATAAATAAATAATACTAAATAATCGACAGACAAACACACACATTGTATATCCCCAAACTAAGCCAGTTAGGCTTGTGTGATAGTTAATATACAACGGACCACTTTGAGACACCAGACCACAGTAAGTAAAAGAAAGTTCATTTAAAAAATTTACAATGCCAGGAATCGAACCCCGGAGCCTCTACATTCCAGCGAGCTCGACCAGCTAAGACTCAGCCCGCTCAACTACAGAGAACGACCGAATATAAAAATGGAATACAAAATATGAAATCAGAAATTCTTCTCACGGGGCCATATGATTCGAGAGCGCTAGGGAGTTGGTGTCAGGGCAATCCTCTTATTTCATTTGTCAGCGGGTTGGCCGACGCGACTGACAGTGCGCGATCTGTCAGTCGACAGCGACCGGATCAAGACTGATGGCTCTATTAGGGCTACGTTCGCTGTTTTTGACGATTGACGGCTGACCGACCTGATGTTTCAGTTTGTGTATACGTTTAGAAAAATAGCTCCAGTATTGATTTTGGGTTTTTACTTTTTATGTTTGTCGTTTTTATTAAGAGGTTAAATCAGCTGTGTCTCCTTCCAATAATGTAAATGGCTGCTAATACACTAACAATGGTATAAAATAAGTAAATAGTAAAAATATTATTGAAAATTAGGAGTAGATTTATACAAGTGCAGAAACGGAGAAATAATACAATTTCCTGTGGCCGAGCGGCCTATCGTAATAGGCGACAAAACAACCCACAGCCAGGTGGTAGGGCATTTGCCTGTCTGGATTGCCACCACCCCTGGTTCAGAGTATGCCACCATAACAACCTTGAGTTGTGTTCCTGTATTAGTGGCCAGGTTCCGATTTCCCCTTCGAGGCCGGCAGCACAGTGGCACCATCTTTGCTGTTGCTAACCACTTTCCATCACAGTTGGGCCGTCAGCCTGTCTGCTGTGCTTCAGGAATAAAAAAGAATACAACAAATATAAACAATTACTTGGAGAACTGGCATAGTTCACAAACCTATGACAGATACTTATTACAGTAGAAAGCGTGCACATAAAGTTGAAAACATGGTAAGGTTGTAATGTTTATTTGCTGAATGATATATAAATGAACATTTCGTGTATAAGGAGCTTTACATAGTCTTTCACAAAACATTGCAAGAGATCAAGGACTGATGATCCACATAGACTAATTGCTTCAACTTGAGACGTCGCAAAAATATAACTGCCAACTTTATAACTTTCAAACAATCAGTGAAAGTTAAGTAGTAATACTAGGATAAGCCCAGATGAAATTGTATTAAAGCAGGAGCTGAGGTTGCTTGTTTAAGGTAAATTGAATTTTTTAATAAAAAATGTTGTATTGCATCTTAATGGTTTCGAATTAATTTTGCAGGGATAAAGATTTCATAGTATGTTTTTTGCGTGTTAGAAATTATGTATTAGTATATTATTTCACAGTAGATTAAATGCTAAAAAGAAAGGTTGAATCCTGTCTTTCAGTTTTAATAGAAATTAGAGAGATTCTTAGAGAAGGTAATAAATAATACGTAGAGTATCCTACAAAATTACGTTCAGAGTTGAAGCCCAAAGTAATCGTTATGTGCGTGAGCGCCGTGTAATTAGTTTCGCACACAAAGGCACAAACAATTTTGCATGTAGATAGAGTATTTCTATAAAGTCGGGAATTTGAATTATTGCAGCTCGTCATACTGTGGCTTTGTCTTACGAACTGATGGGATCAATGCGTTGACAAGCGAACTGAGACTTTTATATAGGTCCTACTTAATAAGTGCTTCACCTTACTGGCACCTACTTTGTTAAGCGTATTAATTCTATGGCATTATCAATTTAATTTTTTAAATTGATAAGTATGTGCAGTTCACACGCAGTAGAAGTGAAACTTCAGAGAATATACTGACAGATAATTCTTCTATAACATTTATTAATATAAATATAGTTCCTTTAGACTACACCCGTCAACATATTATAATTCAAAATAAACTTCTTAAAATATCTTTTCAATTTTTCACTGTTTTTCCGGTCCAATTTTGACCTATATTTAATCATCGGTTTTATTAACTCTCTAATCTGTGCTGCACAATATAAAATTCGTATCTCATTCTCTCGCAGGCTTAGTCCTATAGATTTGTGTTTATCTCATTTTAGTGTCGCTTTTTTGTTCCATCGACTTCAAATATCAACGATGCTAAAGAAGTTTCACTTCAATAAATGAAGTTACTTACAACATATATTTCATATGTGACTTTTGACTGCTTGTTTGTTATTTAATAGTGTTTCTTAGGTTATGCACTATTTTCAAGGGCAAATTTGTACTTAAATTATAAAACATTGTTGTGTATACATAATTAATAGAAATACAAATGAACAACAATTGGAACTTTTACAAAAAACTAAAAAAACCGAAAACGAAAAAGTAGATAAAAAAGCCACTTATGAAACCTCTTTAAACAATTAAGATATTTTTATGTTTTTAAGTCTCATTTCTATGGGCGCGTTCCTCTTGCAGCTCAACGGAATATTAAACTATTGAATAATATTTAAATGACAACACCTCATTTACATAGCAGCTCGCTCCAGCTTCTTTTCATACTATCGTCTGTATAATGTTTTTATCTTGCCAAACATGTAAGGAATTAATGGATATATCTTGCAATATAAACTTTTAGTAAGTCTCGTCATTATTACGACGATAATAAAATTCTTCTTTCCTTTTATTATGTCTTTTACATTCTGAGTATGCACTGTTTGCTACAATTCCATTATTTTTTCCGAAAGTAATTCTGTATTAATATTAATAATTTAATATAATATATACTTCTGTATAAAACTTATTTAAAAGAAGTATGGAGGATGGGTCCAGGATGGGTCGCCCTTTAGTATGTGACGCCTCTTGCGTCGATACTCTGGCGGCGTCCCATCTTTCAGCCACTAGCATGTCTGCTGGTACAGCTGCTGCACAGCAGGAGGCCCTAAAATGCCGCAAATATTCCGCCATCGGAAATGGTTACATATTTGCGGCTTTTGGGGTCGAGACCCTGGGACCATGGGGGCCTGAGGCGCACAAACTTTATCGAGACATAGCGAAACGCCTGGTACACGTCTCATGTGACCAAAAGACTGGTCTGTACCTCGGACAACGCATTAGCGTTGGGATACAGCGAGGTAATGTGGCCAGTCTTTTGGGCACGTTTCCAACTGACAGCGGTCTGGCACTAGATTTTATTATTTAATTTGAATTTGTATCTATACTTATTTATAAGATAGATTGTATTATATTATATATTAATTATGCTATAACCATACGTAAGTTATTATAATCAATTAGACTCACTTTAGAATATAATTTAAAAAGAGCTTAAGATATAAATAGAATAAGAAATATATAGAAAAACAATTTTAGCTGGACGTGTTGCTGGGGAGTTTCTTGTCGCTTGTTCTCCTTAACAGCAATAACATGTTGCGAAGCGGTGTACATAGAATAGGAAGTAAATTTAAATTTTAACTTATATGTATTACCTTCAAAAAGTGTTCTCCACTGGAATTTATTTTTAATAAAATCTTTTGAATTTGAAATTTCAATTTGAACGTCTAAAATCCTTTAGCCGTTCCACATAGCGACCAAGGTCGTTATGATCGACGTGAAAACGTTTACTAATGACATCATAATTTTCGCTCACATTGACCCTTGTCAAGAGGTGGGTCGAATACTCCGTTCCACTCGAGTTTACGATTGTAATGCCCGCAAGCAAATGGAACGGAAATCGGAAAAATCTCGGTCGTGAGCGTGGTCGCTGTGAGTCTCATGTGGAACGTAGTCTTTACAAATTGAAAGACAGAAATGAACACCCAACATATTTTCAACAGATTAATGAATAGTTAAATATAATAGATTAACAAGGCTTCCAACTTGAGTGACATTTCATTGTATGTCTAGTAGTTCAAATATAACTTTGGTGGCACTAAAAGTATATTAGTAACATACATTTAGGTATCGTTTTAATTGCATTGTTGCAGTAGTAGGTATTTAATATGTCTATAGACAACACAAAGAAATATATTGATCCATAAACTACCTCCTTTGGCTCTGACCCAAAGTGAGTCTTGGCCTCCGAAGCGAGAGCATGCTACTTTCCTCTGTCCTGCGCAGTGTCTTTTTCAGTTATGGGCTAGAGTACGATCAGGTCAGCTTCCACTCTATATATTAAATATATAGACAATATTTAAAAATGAAATGATAGTAGGTAGTTGTATCGATATAGAGATAATACATTTATAATAATAACAGATAGATGGATAATGAAGTTTCATAATAATGACAGATAGATGGATAATGATAGTTTCATTGCTTTGTAATAAACTCAAAAAAAACAATTATAAAAATCGAAAATGCATTTCTATACTAATAATTAGACCAAAGCGACGAGAGGTGACACCATGAATGGGCTCCAGAGTCAAATCGCCGGCTTATGTGGAGACTCGACTACTTAACACTCCACTAAAACCACCCTCCTCCCATGTTCCCCGCGCTTATGGCAGGAAGAGCGACCATTACAATGCTTTTTTTTTTTTTTATTTAAGGCGGGGGAAATGCATTTCGCACATACCGGATCCTTTGCTAGGGATTAGACCGTTGTTGATCATGGAGGCTTTCCACTGAGGCAATCCAAACAATAATCAACCGGCTTGTGTGGAGACTCGACTAATCAATACCCCACTAAAACCACCCTCCTCCCATGTGCCCCGCGCTTATGACAGGAAAGGCGTGAGATACAGAATGTAGTTACGCCCACACCGATCCTAGCGCACAAGTGCTTGAGAATGCCCCGGGAGAGGCAAACTCACTTCGTCAACAGGGGTGAAGACTCCTCTGCTCCCTAGATGCTAGACAGCCCCTGCAGCGGTATTTCAGGGAGGGAGATCATGCGCATACCTGCGCCTCCGGGATCCCGACTGACGTCGGCGCCCTCGAGACGCATGCGCACTACCATCTCTCTCCCTATCTCGTTCCGCGGCCTCCTTATGAGACAGTACCGTCTCGCAGAAATTGGCCGCACCCACCCACCAATCGTCGCTGTGCAGCATGGCTTGCATCAGATCGCCCAGCGATTCGATCGGTCCTACAAATGTCTCGAGTTCAAACCTCTGAGGTGCCCATGCTGCGCACTCGACTAGCGTGTGTAACGCCGTGTCCAGCGCGCCACATTGGCGGCAATGGGGTGAAGGCAAGCAGCCCGAAATCTGACACAGATACTTATCGAAGCAACCGTGCCCGGTAAGTATCTGTGTCATTCTGAAGGTCAGGGTCCCGCGTTTCCGCGAGAGCCATCGCAACAGCTGCGGTCGAACCGCTTCCACCGTGTCAATGCCAGAAACGGGGTTTTCCAACTCTACTGACCAAACTTGGATCATGGCCGCGGTTTCCCGCGTCCTGATCACCTGTAGCTCGGCCTGGCCATAGACTAGGCCACGGGCGAGGGCATCCTGTCAGGAGCGCCGAACTTTGGCTATCACGTCCGCCTGGAGAGGCCAGGGCGGATCGCCTGCCAAGAGTGTCGACGCCGTCCACGACACTGTACGGTATCTTCGGATGGTCCTCACCGCCAGGACCCGTTGTGCGCGGCACAACAAAGTCTTATTGTGGCGGTGAAGTGCAGTGGACCATACGGGTGCACCGTACAGGGCCATACTCCTAAGGATGCCCATGTAGAGTTTTCTAGTCGTCATCCCCGGTCCCCCCATGTTGGGAAGAAGCCGAGAGAGGGCGCCTGCGGACCTCACGAGCTTGGGAACTAGCTGCTCAAAGTGCGCTTTGAACAGCCATTTCCCATCAAGAATTAGCCCCAGATATTTCATCTGGGGCCTACACGAATGTCCACCCTTGGACTGTAACGGACAAGTCCACGGGGAGTTACAAAACCGCCTATGGAACATGATGGCCTCCGTTTTCGCGGGGGAGACCTTCAAGCCCAGCCTACCTATTCTTCGGACCACGATGGCCAGCCCGGCGTTGGCAAGGTCCACGGATTCCGCGAATGACGCAGCGCGTGCCGTGAGTAGGGTGTCATCCGCAAAGCAGATTAGCCCTATTCCGGGCAGGACCGGAACCCGAAGGATCCAGTCATAACCGACGTTCTAAAGAACCGGCCCGAGGACCGATCCCTGTGGGACGCCGCACGCGACGCGTCGCCGACCTATCGCGCGATTCTCGGACTCGCCGCCCTTCCAAAGGATGTATCTGTCCTGGAGGTACGCGCCCAATAGCCTCGTAAGGTACGGGGAGACTCCGTGTGCACGAAGCCCCTCCCTGATCGTCTCGTGAGGGAGGCTGTTAAAGGCGTTCGCTATGTCTAGTGAAACCGCCAGGACAGTATCCTTTGCTTGGACTGCGTCGTCCGTTACAGATCGCAGTGTCTCGAAGGCGTCCAACGTGGAGCGCCTCCGCCGAAACCTGAACTGCGTCTGTGCTAGCCCCGGCTCCACAGTATCAAGATGCTTAACGAGGCGTTCCGCTAAGATCTTCTCGAAGACCTTGGGGACCTCGTTAAGCAACACTATGGGCCTGTAGGCGGACGGATCGTTGGGAGGACAGCCTCCTTTGGGAATCAAGCATAATCGGCCCTCCTTCCATTGCGACGGGAACTGACCTGCGCGAATACAGGCATCGAACAGTTCCCGCAGCTGGCCGCGTAGATGTTTGGCGGCCAGGAAGAGGAGCCGACCCGGAACCCCGTCGGGTCCCGGAGCCGTCTTCCTGCCCCGGAGCCGGTCCAGGGCGACGTCTAACTCTTCCTCGGTGATGGAGTGAAGCTCCACCTCCGAGGTGTCGGGAATGATTGGACCCATATCGGGGGGAGTGAAGATCCCCGGATCCGGGATGAGCCCATCGATAACCGACCGCAGGACCTCGGGTTCGAGCGTTTCCGTAGCCGTGGAGGTGCAAGGCCGCAACGTGTTGCGGGCCGCACGGTACGGACGCCCCAAGGGTCCCGGTCCAGTATCTCGAGGAGCTCCTCCCGAGCCCGGGCTTTCGCTCCCAGAATTGCGATCGAAAGGGCCTTTCTGGCCTCTCTGAACTCCCCCACGAGTCCATTCTCCTCAACATAGTCTGGAGGATGACGCACTCTGCTGCGTTTGAGCCTGTGGCTGATTCTGCGGACTGCCCTCCGCAGTTCAGCCAGCTCCTCAGTCCACCAGTGGACCGATGTACGCGGCGGCGGTCGTTTGGCTCGAGGCATAGCAGCGTCGCAAATCCTTTTGAGGGATTTGCGCATGTGCTCAGCCTGCGCCTCCAGATTCCCCAGGTCGGCTGGATAGGTCCAGCATTCGATGATAACCCTCTCCTCGGCCTGCTCCGCGTCGAGCTTGGTAAGAGCCCAGCGCGGGAGCCGGGAGGGGCCCTGAACAGGGTTAGCGCTAGGCGAGGGGGAGAGCTCGAATCTGATATACAAGTGATCAGACAGAGTCTCCACCTCCTCCAGCACCCTCCATCCTACCACTCTGCGGGCGGCCGCATGTGTTGCGAATGACAAGTCGATGATCGATCCACCCCGCGCACGTACGCAGGTCTGGACCGACCCCTGGTTCAGGATGGACAGGTTGGATTGAAGCGCCCAGTCTTCAACCGCCCGTCCCCTAACATCGGTAATCGCGTTCCCCCAGGATTGGTGCTTGGCATTGAAGTCGCCTAGGACGAATATCGTCTTCGGCGATAGTCTGCCGACGGCTGCCCTAATGGAGTCCAAGGCGAGCTCGTACTCCGCCAGGGGGTGGCTCCGCGTGAGGTACACGCCTATGATGACGTAACCTCCGCTTTCCGCCACCGCGTAGCCCTTTCCTCTTTCGAGACTGGTGAGCGGTGTGCCAGATCCGGCTCTGGCGACCACGGCTACCACATCGTCGAGATCCCCCACCCAGTTTCTGGCTGGGGGTACGTAATAAGGTTCGCTTATTATGGCCAAGTTTGCTTGCCACTCCGCCATCGCCTGCAGGCATAAGTCCTGGGCGTCGGGGGAGTGGTTAACATTAGCTTGGAAGAGTGTTAGGGGTGTACTGGGCATTTAGGTGTCCATAGGTACCCCCCTTCCACTCGCCGGTCGTTTATTCGCCCTCGGGTGGACGAATTTACCCTTGACGTATGGGGGCTGGCAGTGCCTCGCCAACGTCGGGTGGGTAGCGCGTTTGCCCCCCGCCGTGCAGACGGCGCAGTGGGGGCCGCGGGCTGTGCAGTCCGGCTGCTTGTGTCCGCTCTTACCGCAGCGGAGACACAAGCCGGTCCGCTCCGGGCACGAGTCCGGGCAAGTCTGGGTGCCGTGGCCGACGTTGAAACAACGGTAACAACGTATGGGTCGGGCTTCCAGAGCCTCCACCTTCGGCGAGGTGAAGCCCACCAAAAGGTGGCCCCGCTCGGCGATGGCTTTGGCTGCAGAGACGGGCTACATCACGTATGATGCGCCCATCCCCCCAGGTCCTATGCCGATGTGCCTCGCCTTAACATCGTCGCGCAGGCAGTTGCCCACGCTGGCGATGGCACTGCGAAGCCCATCTACTGTGGCCGACTCATCCAGCCCTGAGACGTAAAGCTCCCCACGCTTTACGGGGCGGATGACTTCGGCCATCCCTTGGAGCGCCCCTCGAAGGGCCTCGGCGACGCGGTTCGCCCTAGTCGCGCTCTCGGGTCCTGGGGGGAAGTCCAGGAGTCGAGCGTCCCGGGCAGTCCGCGTCACTCTCAGCCCCTCTCTGAGGCCTAACTCGGTGATATTGACCACCGAGGCGGCCTTTGCGAAGACCTCCCGGTAGCCAATACCGTTTTTGGCCGATTCCGACAGCAACTTAATCATAATTGCTGCCGATCTCGGCTCCTGAAATACCACGGGTTTCGTAGCCCGTGGCTTGCGCGCTGGTTTCCGCCCCGTTGGCGGAGCCAGTGCTTGCGCCGAGGGAGGGGGCGGGGCGTTTCCGCCCCCGCTCCCCTGCCCTTCTTCCTTCGGACGACCGTGGACCACGCCCTCCCCTCCGGAACGGGGGCGGGGGCAGGGGCCACCGCAGCCGATGGTGGCGCGACTGCAGGTGCCGCGACGGCAGGTGCCGCGACGGCCGGTGTCGCGGCTGCGGGTTTAGCCATGAGCCTGGGGGCCGGCTTGGGGGCCGGTGGCCCGGGCTTAGGCGCCGGAGCAGAGGCGGCGGCGAGAGCTGCGGCTCGGCGCAGCTTCTTCGCCCTCTGCTTTACCCCCCCTCTTCACCTTCTTTTTGGGAGGAGGGGGTGGCGGTGGGGAGTCCGCCACCCCGACGACGGGGCTACCACCACCTCCATCGGTACCGGAGGAATTACTTCCCTCGGGGCCCGGTGGGCGGCGGCGGCAGCTCCCGCCGTTTTAGGCAGCGGTTGTGCCTCCGCGGCCTTTTTCCTGTCCGCCGCAAGCGGCGGACGAAGAATTGTCGCGAGCGGCACCCGCTCCTCAATCCCGGCAAGCCGGGCGTCCAACACTGCGCCCACGGTGCGGGCGATGATATGCGTGAGCATATCATAGTCCACACCGGTGTGCGCAGCGGTTGCTTTAGGAACCGGCTCCGCCACAACGGCGGTAGCCGGAACCGTTCTGGAGACCGCGGCGGATATATGAACCGGCTCAGGGGCCGGGACTTTTTCCGCCGCGGCGGCCTTGGCCTTCCGCTTAGCGGGCACGGGACCCGGCTCCGCCGTTACAGCGGGAACCGGGGCCGCATTAGCAGCGGGGCCTTCATGGCCTTCCGCATCTGCTCGAACTCCTTGCGGTAGGAGAGGTTCTCCTCCCGCAAGGCGCCGAGCTCGGCGCGCAGCCTGGAGTTCTCGTTGCCGAGTCTCCAGGCTTCCGACTCTGGATTCCGCGTCACCAACGTGTCGACTATGTCCGACAGCCGGGTCGCAGCCTCCTTCAGTCGGCGCACGTATGCGCCCTTCAGGTTGCCCGACGTCTGGGCGACCTGGAGGATGTCGGCGACCCGGGCGCTCGCCGCTAGGCGGAGCTCCCCAGGGCCGAGCACACGCACGTCCCCTATGAGCGCGGCGCACTGGCTAGCCGCGGCTAGTTTGGCAGCAGTGGCCTTCCTGACCCTGCGGCCCTTTTCCTCCCCTTCGGTGTGGAGGTAGACCTCCGCACCCGCGAGCACGCTCGCCGTCGCGTCGCCCGCGCGACGCAGCGGCAATCGCGCCCGCGCCGACGTAGAAGCACCCGATGTGCTTTCCGAGTCGGCGCCGCGGTCCCAGAACCGCTGCCTCGACTCGGGGGTAAAGCTGGATGAAGCGGTGGCGGTGACAGTCCCAGTAGGGAAAGAAGACATCAGGGTCGCCGCTACCGCACCTATATCGCCATCCCTAACAACGACCCCGGTCGTTGGCGCGGGTGAAGCCCGCGCGGCAACCGGTGTCGCGGGGCGGTCGTCCCCCACGCTGTGCACGGGTGAAGCCGGTGCGCAAGCCGATGCCGAGGGCACGGGTGAAGCCCGCGCGCTAGCCGACACCGTCGTGGGGCCAAACCGTGACAACGGCTGGACTCGGGCGCCTGAGACGAGGTTCCGCGCTAGTTTAACATATTTATTTTTATTTATTTATTTATTGAGAAAACCAACAGCGAATAATATAAAATCGTTTACGATTACCAATTTAGTAACAATTTTAAAAAGCAAATGTTAATTTGAAATTAAAGAAATAAAGTCGGGTTGTGTTATGTAAAATTCAGCAAGTCATAAAATTAATAATGTTAATTTTAAATTTGTATTTGGAGGACGCAAACAGATCAATTTTACAAAATTTTGTATGATAAGTACGAGCCATACGAGAAAACAAAGAATTTTAACAGTAGTTGGTAGAATTACAAGGAACATTCAGCAAGGATGTGTGACGAGTACGGTATCTAGGTACATTATACGCCAATTTCGAGACGAGCTCAGGACAGTCAACACGGCTGTGAACTATATCAAAAAGGAATGACATATCTAAAACTATACGTCTTTCAACCAAGGATAGAAGCCTATGTGAACTACAGCTGTCTTTATATGAATTGAGACTTATACGACTAAGATAGTTAATATGATTGCAAAAAATTCTTTGTATTCTCTCTAAGCGTTCTTTGTGAATGACATATTGTGGAGACCATATGGGACTTGTGTATTCCAAAATATTCCTAACAGAAGAATAGTAAACAGATTTAATAACTGAAATATCTGAGAAGCACTTATGCGTAATACGAAACCTACATTTTTGAAAGCTTTATTTACAATGATATCTATATGATTAATTTTGTCATGAAAATAAACGCCTAGATCGCATACGTACCTCACTCTTTTTATAGGCGTTCCATTAAAGTTATAATTATAAAAAATTGGTTTATTCTATATTCTTTGGGAAAAAAATGTGCGGCTTTATGACTTACAGCGATCTCTTCTTTTTTTTTTTTTTACCAATGGTAAGGTGGTAATAGGTAGTAAGATATACAAACCCGGTATTACTGTCTGATGGCCGGTTCCTATATCTTATTATTTATTCACTTCCTTACTATCGGTTGAATTTTGACATTACTTGTATGAAGCTACTTGTATAAAACTAGTTGCTTATCGAAAGATTGGTAAGATAGGAAACGGCCATAAGACAACCGCGCCTTACGGAATCATGAGTTTGAATACTTTTTTAACGAGGGGAAATCCGTTTGAGGGCTATCCGTCGCGGGGGAATGGCGGTGGAGAGTGTGAGATTCGCCACGTTGTGGTGGCACTAGGACCACCAGCAAGAAGTGCTACTGCCGCACCACGGTCAGGGATACACACTAAAACCCCTCGGTGTTCTGTCCTTCGCCTTTATACCAGGGCCAAAAGCATTTCGCCTAGTCATTTCGCAGGCGCTGGCAGGCGGCGGCCCATAAGGCCTCCTCCACTGCCCGGGGGAAGCTAGCCCCTGGCGCCTTCTTATCTCTCTTTGGCGTGGGCTGGTTGATCGCACAAGGGCGCCCCACAGTAGAAGATGTGAGCGCGCCTGGAACACCGTCGCGCCCCCATCTCGACGGCATTAACGTCGGGTGAGAACCCTTCCCCATGTGTTTGAATCTTAGTATAATTTAAACCAATATAAGGTAACTTGTAGGTCAAGATCTGATCTGTAAAACTTGTCCTGCCACCTTGCATAAGTTTGGCAGGTTTATCGTACTCTTCTGAAATGGGCAATCTAGTGCACTGCATTTTGTCTAAGTAATTAAATACTCACAATCAGACTTTAAAAAATAAAATCTTATTTATAGGATTTAATTAAAATAGTCGTCGCAGTACAAAAACAATTGGACATAACTTGGAGATAGCGTACTAGACATGGCGCTGTCGCGAAGTAACCAATTTTTAAAACAAAGCAAGTACTTACATCACCTTTTTATGATTGTTCTTCTTTTATTGGAGTACTTTTGTTTCTTAAGTGAAATATCCTAAGTAAGAAAGGAGGGGGCTTTTGTTGTAAATCTGTACTTACCCTGTGTCTCGTAAAAGTTGTACGATTGAAAAAATTGTTTCTTTCGCATCCCTCTAGTTGTTTGGTAACGTTTGATTTACCTTTCATTTGATAATACTTTCTTATGTTTACTTTATTTCTCGAATTATTGAGAAATTGTTTGTGCTTTTAATAAAATTTGGAGTTTCTCTTTGTTAAAGTTATGATTGCACTTGTCTGAAATTGTGATTCTGGGATAAATCTATAATATTATAAAATTCTAAACATGCCGTGTCTGTACATTGAAGCTATTTAAAAAAAAACAACTAGAATAGTCTATATAAACGATGGAGAACACGATGCATTTTTTAAATATCTTCTCTGTTCGTCTGTTTGTCGGTTTGTCTCTTTGTCTGTTTGTTCGCGATTCACGTAGAAATTACTAGGCCGATTTCGATGCGGTTAAAATCCTTTTTATACTGGAAAACCCGCGGTAATTTTTCTAGGAATTATTTAAAATGGACGGGTAAAAAAAAAACCAATATCCAATGTGATTTTTTCACTGATTGATAGCAAATGTTATGTAATAAAATGTGCGATATTTTTTATCCCGGGAATCCCACGGCAATTTCAAGTCAAACGTGGACGAAATCGCGGGCATATCCTAGTATACAATAAATATTTAACTTCTTATAATAATATTAATATTTTACTTATAAGTCTATGCCGTCTAGTCAGACATGTATTGTACTTATGTTAGTAAAGTATATGTGTTCAGATAATTGGCTACAATGTACAGCAAGCTTGAGTGGACTCCAAATGGTGGACGACAACCTCTCGTTTAATGTTAGTTTTTATAACAATTTTCATTTGTACATTCCTAACTTTTATTGCTGAAGTACTGTAAACAGGATAGCGGCTCATCTGATAGTCAGTAGTTACCGTCGCCTATAGATATTTGCAACACCAGAAATATTACCAATGTGGAGCTGGGGTGGAAGAAATGGAATGATACTATTTAAAAAACATATCTCATAATTGCTTTAGTAACAGATAAATTATAATAAAATTTCATAGCTGATAAAAATAAACTAGGAACTTTTCATTTGTATAAAATGTTGCAACAATATCTTCCAATGACAATAATAAATCAATCTCAATTAGCAGTAATTAGTGAAATTAGTATTTATAATCACGCTGTAGGGTAGGCTAGACATGATCGCCTGTAGCGAAAAGACCACATTTATGTATGTGCAATAAAGCTATTAATTCATTCAATCAAATACTCTTCTTTTTAAGTTCAGCTCACATAATTTTGAGTAATCCAGTACAAATTTTTCAATTATTGACGCCTCATTCGTTTCCCTGTAAAATATTCACAGTCAGTACTTCTCTTTGTTATTTTTTCTTTAATTTGCATAGAGAACTTTACGAGGCTATTTAGTAAACAGCGAATGCACAAGTTTTGCAGAAACATAAAACTGCACGCCTGAAGTGGATTGACTAATAAGATTTGCATAATTGCATCGGCGAGTTCACGTGAACCCATAACCTTAACAATTAGCACTCGCTGTTATACCACGTTGCTAATGCGGAATATATTACCGCAGTTGAAAAGGTGCTTTATTTTCAAAGGAGCCTTTTCCTTAAATATTGAGCCCACAGATATTGCATCGATATGCTGAAAGATTTCTCGATTTTTTTGAGAAAAGATAAGCTATGTGTGAAAATTGATAAAAATCTGATTCAGTCGGCCCACTTGCACGTTCCTGGGTTAGCTCAACTAACTTGGAGTTAACTGCTAAGACAGGATTAAATAAATAATTTATCTTGCCTCATCAAAAGTTAGGAGTAAACTCAGGGTTAAACTTCTAAATATTTAACCCACCGATGTGGAAAGGTTAAGTTGCTAACACAGGGTTAGTGAATATCTCAAGTATGTGTTAGCTTTTTAGTGTTCGGGTACACCTAGGAGCCCAATTCTGCCATTATTTCAATCCAATTATTTCAATATCTCGGTGTTGTGGAGATATTCATAGTACAATTCCGTTGCGATAGTGTCAAAAATTTGACGGCCTCTGTGGTTGAGCGGGCTAAGCCTTTTCCGGCCTACCTCACTGCAACGCAGAGGCTCTGGGTTCGATTCCTGGTATGGTAAATTTCAGAAACGTATTTTCTCCGTTATTTACTATGGTCTGGGTGTCTGGAATCGACCCCAGAGTAGTCCGTTGTATATTACCCATAACACAAGCGTAACTTGCTTAGCTTGGGGATATGCAATGTGTGTGTTTGTCTGCCGATTATTATAATTAAAAATTCGTATTCCACTAAATCCACAATTATCTTGCCAATACCTTCGTGGCAGAATAATAGTAGAAAAAATTGATAATTACCATTAGCAGAAATATTAGCCGAAATGAATGTTGAAAAGCTACCAATATTTTAAACATTTAATTAGCGAGATTTCCCTTACAAATGTTCATAAAGATAGAGTGGCGTGCTACGGGCACGCCAGAAGAATTAACAGAATACCGAAATCAGGCAAACCTACGATTGAGGCGATAGTTTCCGCTGATTTTGTCGAGATAGTAATAGCAGAATTGGGCCCCAGTAGTACTCGAATTGTATATTTATGTCACTTTGAGCCAGCTGCATATTTTTGCTGAAGGTTAGCTCTATCAGCTTTTTTAATCACCATTACGATTCTGTATTTTGCTACTGTATCATATAAAAGCATATCATCACTAGTTGTGAAATTGTGGGCACGTAAACCCGGTTTTGTATGCATTATTCTTAAAAAAATAATCTACTTTATAACTTTCACACAAAAAAAGTAAATAAATGACTTGACACAATACGGTTAAAATAAAAATCTTCAACTGTCATACAATGCAAGATATTTAAGGAAGCCTATATACAGTATGCTGTAGTGTAAAAGAGATAGAGATATGTTTCGTTTTAAATCTCTGGTTGGGTTCCAACAAAAAAAGCGTAGACTTTTCAATGTTACCAATTAAACAAGAGAAATGTCAGGTTAGTTAACCCGGTGGTATTATTTAGTGGCGCAAAGGACAATGAGAGTTATTTTTTTAATTAACTGACCCCAAGTTTACAAACTCTACATTTATTTATTTAACCTGGCTATGCGTGCAAGTGGGCCAAAGACTGTTTGAAGAGAAGAGAGCAATCATGCAAAAAAAATAAAGATATCACTTTTACTATATCTTCGCTTGCGCAAAAATGGTGCACGTTGATAATTTTATTTGGTTTACTTATTATATATTTGATGATTAAAATTAGTTTAACACAAATTGGGTCGTTTTGGTCTCACGCCAAAAGGTAAGTTTCACTGAAAATCAACGTTGTGTCAGATATAATTCCGGCATAACAATATGCCGAGTGCAAAAGTTATTTGCTGAAAATGCGGCTTATAAATTTTTAAAATATGCTATGTATATAATAATAATATGTAAACATGTAATTACGTTGCCATTTTCTTCAAATAAAATATTTTTCTTTCTTTCTTTCTGCACGCGAACTTTTTTATGTTCACGTGCATTTGAAGTCCATCAACATATAAAATTTCATAAATATCTTATTTTAAATCAGTGCGTGAGGTATCTAAAAAACTGATCTAAGAAAAAATTAAAGACTGTACCCTTCAATAGAAAATATTCAATTAATCTGATATTAGATGATTCGTTTCTGTCTTTCAATTTGGATGAATCAACCAAAGTGATTCATATAAACATAAACAAATCAATCAACGGCATAGAATACACTCGTGTCTTTCAATTCTGTGCTTTCAACCAGATTGATTCAATTTAGTTGATCTGTCTAATATCAGTATTAGATAACGTAATAATAATTTAAACTCCTTTTTAAAATAATTTTGTGACACATATGAAATGGCGTAATGTGATAGATGTACTATTTATGTTTTTATTAATTTTGAGATACATAGATAAATTAAAAGATTATTAGATTAATGTAAATATACAAATGACCAAACTTCCCTACGCTCGCTTTGAACGGTTTTATTTCATTTACAAATGATAATATGGAACAAATGTAAAAGTTAAACACGAAACTGTAGTGCTGTCGTGATTGGCTGTTGAGTAAATATTCAATAAGAGGTCCTGGTGTATTGAATTGCATTCGGAGTTCAGTTTGTTCTGTCTTCAACATACGAATATTGTTTTGCCCCTATTGAAAACGAAATCAAATAGGGCAGTGGTCCGTTTTGTTGCACACGACCATATTGTTATTCTGACTAGTAATATCATACAAGACATTGGTGAATTAAAAAAGTATTTTCTTTTTTGTAATGTTTACGAGTTATTGACCACAAAAGAGATGGAAGAGTTGTATGAAGGATGACATGATCATTTGTGGTATGACAGAGGGTATGTCAGAGTAGAGGAATAAAATAGAATAGGATATTCTTTACTGCACACAAGAAAATAATATACATGAGTTAACTAACAATCATTTAACTAGTACAATATGCGGCCTTATCGCTAACAGCGATTTTTTCCAGACAACCTTCTGGAGATAATTTCACATTTATAATAGTGGGTCGGTATTCATTGCGCATAGTTTAAAATATATACCTATATTAATAATACTGTATGATATATGTATGTATGAGGACTGTAGAAGGAAAAGACATAATATTGTCCAGACCCTAAATAATTGTGTGAAAGAAAAGACCCTGAAATCAACTGACACACTTTTTATCATAGCACTCATATTGTTTCAATTTAATACGTCAAAAACATTTTTCGTTGAAATTATTTTTGTATGTTCAACTAATTTTATTTTATCACAATTTTCCATTTCATAGCTAAAATGTTTAGAGAGACAGAATTTTCACGACTTTAAAAGCTACTAAATGACATTATAAACATCATCATAATAATATGTCATACGACATATGGAAAAAAAATCAATCCGTAAATGTACGTACATTTACGGATTGATTTGATGTTAAATGTACGGTGGCCATAAGATTTCTACTTCTTCCGCAATTTTAACACACATAACTTTGTAGCGCTAAACTACACCTTCCTGTCATATTTCATCCATGTAGACTTAAGTCGTTTACGAGAAATATACTATGACATAGGCGAACAGACATGGCGATTACGTAAGAATTCCGTTTTTGTCAAAACGGTTACGGAATACTAAAAACTAGTCCGTTTAAGTGATGCTATAGCAAAATAAATTTCAGTGATCCTCTCGTCAAAACATGAGACATTTTATAAAATACTGCCTTGAATTTATAAGGATTCCGCATATAGATGCTGGCAGCCTAAGAGAGAGTCGGATTCAGGACGAGGGGCACCAATTAACGCGCGTATTAACGGAGGCTCAAGACCCCAGGGCTGCGGGGTGCGGTGTAATTTCAGCGCGGATCGTGTTCTATCATAGAATAACTTCGTGAATTCTTGTAGAGGGTACAGGCATGGATACTTCGTGGAAATGCATGTAAATTGCATCCACGGCAGCCTTTGTGTTCGTGACTTAGTGGACAAACTGCAAAAATGTCTCTTACGTTCGTACGGCTACATTTAACGCAAACAGCTAGTTAGGTAGGTAGGGATCAAATACTTAGCCATGCCGCCTCCACCAGGTCCCGATAAAAGAGGTCGCCTAAGAAATTTTGACTCGACGTCGTTAAGGATGACATACGTATCAATGGCCTCAAAATAAAGGATGCCGAAGACTACGCGAAGTGGAGGAGAGAAAGTAGAAAAATAGACCCTGGGCTCTGAAGCACTTACGGAACGTAACCGGGATTTAACATTAGGATGGTGATGATAATTATGAAATAGTGATTTCATAAGAATTTTGTTATTGCCAATATGATCCTTATGAACCACAAAAAGTTCTTATAGTTCTTACTGTGTACATGTTTTAAACATTACTCAATTTACCCCTTTCCAATCGGTTTGCTCGTAACAAGACAAAGCTTTAACATATCAAGGCGGCTTCAGAGAGTTGAGACCGCCTTTACCGCTACAGGAATCGGCACTCCCAACTTTGTTGCCGGATAGGAGGGAACTCGAAAGAACTTAATTTGTTGGACACATCCGGTTGGATTATGCACAACAAACGAAAATACTTCGTTAATGAAAATGTTCTGTATTTACGTACCAGCCATTTCAGATACATATATTTAATTGTTGTGATACATGTTATAATGAATTAATAAACGAATGGGCGGTAAAATACCGTACTATCGTCTGTATTTCGGAACATCATATAAAAAAATGAATATTGTTGAAACAAAAGGTAGGTAGTATGCTATTTAACTCGTTATAGTTATGAAGTCGGAACTAGCTGGGCCAAAACTAGATCTAGGGACTAAGATGTAGTTTAAGAATATTTTCTCAATCAATTTGACTATATTTAATAATAATTTTAAAGGGATAATAAATAATACAATCACTTAAAAAAATTAAAACTAAAATACGACGACGAATGCACGACCTTAATTTACAAACCAAAAAAAGTTACAATTAGTAAATGGGTCCCAAATCACCATATTATTGTTACGATACTATACGACGTTTTGAAATTCACTACCTACGATCATTATGTTAAATTTTAACTCACTTTCATGTATTGCTACACTATAATTATTTTACAAGTGTAGATACTAGAGCTTACCCCGCGGCTACGTCGCGAGTCAAACCCTAGTGGGTAGGTCTATTTTACTCATATAAAAACTTATCAGTTTTTTTATACGTGTATCGCGAGCGAAGCCGTGGGCAAAATGCCTCAAAAATTATTTAACTGATTGTGAACCACTTAAAAATTTGTTGTGTGGTTTAGAAAAAGTTAGCGGATATACAGACAAACAGACTCGGAAAGGGACTTTATTTTATGCTATGTAATAAATAAAGGCAGTTATATAATTTCGTATGATTATAAAATAATATTACTACTATTTCATTCATTCATGAAATGAAAGCCGTCTCTACTAATATCTATAGTATAGACGGCTTTCATCTTGTCCTATTTGTTTTTTGACACGCATTTGATTGACTGTACAAAAAAACAAGTCATCAATTTCTCTAGAAGGCTACAGCACCTTGATAATATGTCTGACACAGAAAATGACCACATGCGGCTATTTGCATCTCCTATCGAATATCTACCAGTGTATCAAGCAATGAAAAATATTTTGATGAAAGAATTCTAATCCTGCGTTGCCTTAATAAAATACCTCAAAGGTAGCAAATGTCTATAGGCGGCTGTTACCATCCATCCAATACAACAATGACAACATATTTTGATGAATTCATTTACATCCATAACCAAATCTACTTAAAACTATTACTACTAAATCTCATTTAATCCACTCATACGAGAAGAAAGTAAGGCCCTAGTAAAATTCATCCCGTCAGAAGAACACGAGAAGCTCACCGACATATTAGCGGCAATAATTTAGGGATAATGTTCGCGTAATTTCGCCGGAGCGGCCCGAGAAATCTATGGCCTTTAATAAACGCGAACGTACACGAACGCTTTGGTAACAATTATTTAACAAAATTACAGCTTTACATGATACCAGGGCCTTAATGAAATTACAAACAATGCACTCGTTCCCCGTTCACGGATTTAATTTGACAATTTAATTAATACATTTTCATTAGATTTGCCTTTTGGCATATATAATGTACGCGTTTTATGACGAAGTTCACTTTGATTGTATTATTAATTTGCTTTTATCGGAAACTAGAGATTACCCCGCGGCGGCGCCGCGGGTCGACTTCTAGTTCCTGCCTTTTGTTTAAAGATGTTACAACACAGATTACATTGTTTAAAATTTTTATGTTACTGCTATTTTCCCTGAAAATTCACTGCTGAAGATTCACTTCATTTTCTATCGCAAACTATCCCATCACCCGGATGAAAAGTATCTATGGCAATTTTCGACCACATCGACCAAATCGACCGCAACGACCACATCGACCACATCGACCACATCGACCACATCGACCACATCGACCACATCGACCACATCGACCACATCGACCACATCGACCACATCGACCACATCGACCACATCGACCACATCGACCACATCGACCACATCGACCGCAACGACCGCATCGACCACATCGACCACATCGACCACATCGACCACATCGACCACATCGAAAATTGTCCACATCGACCACATCGACCACATCGACCACATCGACCACATCGACCACATCGACCACATCGACCACATCGACCAAATCGACCAAATGACCAAATTAGCCAAAATGACGAAAATAGCATATCACAAAATAAAAACCTATCTTACTTTCTGCGATAATCTTTACAATAAATCTATCCTAAAACTTATCCCATTGTCCGGAATGAAAAGTATCCCTTATCCACCCTCGGTATTCAAATATATATGTATACCAAATAAACATATATACTGAGTTTCAGCCAAATCGGTACAGTAGTTTTCCGTGAAAACGGAACAGACAGACAGACAGAGTTACTTTCGTATTTATAATATTAATAAGGATATTCATAAGATTTCCATTCACAAGATTTATATATTTATCGTGGTAGCTTAGTGGCTAAGGTAGCCATGCATCATTCAAGTAACATAGGTTCTCTTAGCATTGGAGCATACACCGTTTCGGTAGTGTATCGAGAGAATGTGCTTATTGTTAGAATTACTAAGTGTTGACGATACGAGAAAAGTCTAGAGATAAACTGTTCATAGAGATGACCAATGTGTGAAACCTGTCACACCGCCGTGGACAAGCTTGGCGGGTAGACATATTATCCGTTCACTTAAAAATAGGCTCTCCATTTTTAAGGGCGAGGCCCTGAAACCAGCAGTGGGACGTTTATTTATGTTTTTATATAGGATTTTCCACGCGACTGCGCTTGTGGAGTCGTGAACTAGACAGAGCAACACTTAGACCAGGCCTAAGTGAACTAACTTAGAACCTAAGATTTATCAAAGTAAGAGCAACTTTAGCAATATCTAGGTTTTAAATCATATCATATTTGTACAAACATATAATAAATATATATGTGTTATTTCTCATGCGACATTGTTAGTTACGTCAAACATTGGCAGATAACGTATAATATATATATATATATATATATATATATATATATATATATATATATATATATATATATATATATATTAAAGAAACATTTCACAATGTCTCATCCATGTTGGATTTAAATAAAAACCGTTATAAACCTCAAACGTATTTTGCCAATAATCACAGTGAAATACCATTTGAATCAGACGACTCAAAGGTGGCTTGGGAATTTAAGCAAATCCCGCCGTGTGCCCGCCCGGATTGCTTGCTTCAAATTGTAATGTACCAGCGGCACAAAATACCATTTAAGGTATATATGAGGAACCTACTGACGGTTCCACAAAAACCATACAGCACTTTATGATATCTATAATATTGTTACAACTGAAGTTCTGACGAAAACAAAATCCACCTGGATATTTATAAAGACATTTTATTACCCGTCGGCATTTGAAGTAATTGTAATCCTTTTATGATTGTCTTTTTTGTTCACTTATTTATTGGTTATTGTGGAGAACAGCCTATTGTACTCATTTATAGCCGCTTGCAGATATAATTAGCCAGGTGTGCGGATTACGATTCTAGGAAATTCGGTCCACGCTGCCGGGCGGACATATTTCATTTGTGCAGTATAAAGCAATGGCCCAATTGAGGAAGAGTCAGTCGAGCGAGAACCAAGAGCGAAGCAAGACGTGTGTACTACAATCGGGAATGTAATAAGTGATGGACTTTGCGCGTTTTATTGAGTTACGACCTTCTGCATGACGTTTGGACTTGTTTTGTTTGGTTATATTTGTACCTGTGTTATACGTGTTTGTATAGTTCTAATAAACTCTATAGTAATTCTAACGGCATTTTAATTCGAGTCTAGCGACTCGTAACAATAACAAGTCTCACTCACCTAAGCTCGTGTAGGCCTCACAGTATTATATTTACCTAAAATAAGTATATTCATATTTCTTCTCTAATGAGCCATATATTCTAGCCAACAGGTTGATCCTGGTGACTTGTACTACAGGTTAATTTGTAACCTAATTCAGGCACCAGCCTCTTACTCGATGGTGTTACTAGTATTAAGTTCCACAGAGTATTTAAAGAGGCAGTATAGAATTACATCATAGCTAAAAACCTATATTTCTATTTATCCATCTCTGTATTTTTGTATGTGATAGCATTTTATGATTGCCGTATCATTACAGAGAAAAAATAACGGAAAAAAAATATTCATACAAAGTTATGTTTCCATTTGTGAATTATTGTGTACAAGAAAAGTGAAATAATGGCGAACAATATTTTTACTATAGCCCTTTGTTAATGTTTTAATTAATACGCTGAGTGGATGTTGTTTTGCTCTGGTTTGCCCCGGGCTCAGGTACGTGGAATTTTCTTTTTAAGGGGCTGGACTACGCACCGGCTTAATAATAAAATTAAATAATTGAAACGATTTATAAGAACAGACCTATTAGTAAAGTACTCAGTAAAAGTTCCTAAAGACTTTTATTTAGGTTTATGGCTTGGCAGCTAGGCTTTTAAGCCAGATCTTAGATTACAATGTAGTTTCTTCATTTTCTTAAGCCTATGTGTAGCACAGCTGAACTGTAGGTTTATCAGCTGGTGCCATTCAACAGAGTTCTTGTGACAATTCAAAAGGCCACATTTGACTATACTGTTCACATTTCTCACAAAACACATAATTACTACTCAAAAACTATCAACTATTGTTCATTTTAGAGTAATTTGCAACATTAGGCAATTTTCTAACCTAATTTTGAAAAAGAAAAAAAAAAACGTGTGAAAAAAAATATCGTTTCTTTGTGTGAAAGAAAACATCGTGATGAAACCTGCACATCGAGATAACCGATGTGTTAAACCTGTCAAGCCGCCTTGGACAAGCGTGGCGGGTATATTGCTCGTTCCCCTGTAGTGGGAGGCCCGAGCCCAGCAGTGGGCCATTTAAGGGCTGTTATTCTATCTCTTAATCTATTAATGTAAACAATTGGTTAAATTTGCGTTAGATCACGAACACTGAAGTTTTCGGTAGAGGTCGCCAACTGTTTGTGTTATTTGACTGCTGTAACCTATAATGAATCTAATAAGAAATTGTATTTCTTAATCTCCACCACCTTCATATTCCCAACTTTTTTTAGGTCTATTAGAGAATATTCCTGCCGACTTATAAAAAAAACATAATAACAAACATTAAAAAACATTCTTCAACTATGTGTCAGCCGGCCAAACCTATTCAGAAGAATTTTTAAATCAATATTCTAAAAGTAACACATAACGAAACCAAGATTAATTCTTATTCAAATTAAATATATTTTAAGGTTATGCAACTCAAAAGAAATTACGTCATAGCGAGCCTTTGGTAAAATTAATCAGCTCGCTACAATACGCTCGCGTAACCTAATTCCAAACCGTACTGATGAAATTGAAGGGTTTTCTACGAGCTAAGTATTAGAGCCGACAATTCTCGCTTAATTAAAACAGAATATTCAGGAATCTATTATCACTCGAGCTATACTTTAACATGGTGAAAATCATTTAGTTTAGAATTATATAACTTTTTATTGTTTTTTTATTATTGCGAAAATGGTAAACAAGCTAACGCATGGCCAAGCTTTAGGATGGGATGAGACAGGAGGAGATGGGATAGAAGAGATCAAACCAAAGAAATAGGACAGAAGGGATATAATATATATTACCCGCGCAGGAACTGAGAATTAATACAATTTCACATGGTCGGGCGGCCTCTCGTAATAGGCGTAAAAAAAACCTACAGCCAGGTGGGTCAAATACCACCAAACCAAACACTACTGGATGGCTATAGTTATATCACCCCTAGTTGTTGTTACGGCAGCATACTTAATATGCTGCCGTAACAACCTTGAGTTGTGTTCCGGCCGGCATTAGTGGCCAGGTTCCAGTCTCCCTTTACAAAGCGGGCGCACATTGGTAGCACCTTTGCTGTTCCAATGTCCATAGGGGACGGTAACCGCTTTCCATAAGGTGGGCCGTCTGTCTGTCTGCTGAACTCGTGCAATAAAAAAAACAATTTACAGTTCAGTAGAATTCAAAAACAGCTTCTTAAAAACTAGGTTTCATTAATGGAAAATCATTCTTTAATGGTTACGATTAAGTTGAACAAAAGGCAAGAGTTTACTATGTATATATATATGTAAATATGTAGTTATTTCAGATTGCTTTTTGAGACAAAGGGTAGTTTATGTCCTTTTCCGGCATTCAGCTTATCTTCATGCCATATTTCATAATGATCCGTTCAGCAGTTTGGTTGTGAAAAGGCACAAATAGAGTTTCTTTAGCTCTTGTATATTAGTAAGTATGGACAATTTTATACCTTTTGCTGTTCATCAGGAGTTTGTAGGCACGTAAATTAAGTTATAAATAAAAAAATCCTGATGATAAGAATCAGGATATTTTTATTTATAAATGAATAAGAAGTTATTTTGGAAGTTATGGGAATGGATTGGGAACATGGGGTATGGAAGATGGGTCGGGAGAAGGGGAAGTGGGCCATCGCAACTCTCACTAATCGTACGAAACACGACTAGCTCAAGACTAACAGTTTTACACCAATATTCTGTGAGAGCGTAGTAGCACCCGGTTGATCTGGCTTACCACGTCCAAAATTTGTTTACATTAATACCTACAGGAAAACTTAAAGAGTAGTTCTTCTAAGTCGTTCCCTCGCTGCTGATGAGCGTGACTTTGATGTTAGTGAATAATTACTCTCTTCCACCGAGATCAATTTTCATCACGGTCTCACTAGTCAGCGATCGGGTCTATACACCTATTTGACAATTTACCACGCGGCCTCTTACATTCAACTTTCTTAGTTATCACAATTCCAAACTCCATATTGGATCATTTCGGGCTATGTGGCCAAAGTACTTCAGTGTACGTTGACGGAATACTGGTGATAAACTCGGGTTATATCCAACCTTAACTAGTTGTTCTATTTCTATTTGTGTAGAAAGGGCGCTCTTATTCCCTTAGGGAATACTATAGACTGACAAACGCCCAGTAAAAAACATAACTCGTAACACAATTTTGTGACACAGGCAACATCGCCAATCTGTTCTTGTGTTTATAGAAAATCTCAGTTGACATACAAAATGTATAATCGAATGGAGAAGCTCCTCTTATTTGAGGTCAGTTATAAATTGCCAACAAATCTCTTACTATTTCAATATATTTTTAAAGTTAAATCACACATAAATTGAAAATGCTATTTAATTATTTTCAATTTCGTGAAATTGACAGTTAATTTCCATATTTAAAATACATTGTAAACGCCATTCTAACTCATCCCCATTAATTTTTCATAATTTTCATTAAATAATATATTTTGGTGAGGTGAACAGCAAAATGATTTGCCTGAACATAGCTTTTGCTCTCCAATGATTATGAAATGTTGGTAATATTAAAACAGTAACACTAGCAAAACCATTCAGCATATTCTTGTGAGCACGGACGCAAATAAACTTTACTGGCTCTAAAACATCCGGCCCAAGTAAATAAGTACGTATTCAAGGAAAATTATGATTTGTCGGTCCCCATAGAACGAGGCTGAATAAATTTTATTAAATCTGGGAACAGTTTACGACCAACTACGTCAGCAAGCCGCGTCCTATCCACCAAGTGTATGGTTGCCAGGGCAAAAAAATAAATTTTATATAAAAAATTGTCGACTATACAATATAAACAAAATACATAAAGTTACGTCATTATATTGAATGAAATTAATAAAATGACTTGTTCATTTGAATTATTTAATTTCAATTTTGTTTATGGTTATTATTTACTCTATGGGAGCCTTATCTAATTTACCACCACTTCGCAACATGTTATAGCTTAAAGAGAAGAAGCGGTGCAAGAAAATCTTCAGCAAACATGCCTAGC
Organism: Dendrolimus houi; assembly: GCA_039645545.1. Lineage (NCBI taxonomy): Eukaryota > Metazoa > Arthropoda > Insecta > Lepidoptera > Lasiocampidae > Dendrolimus > Dendrolimus houi. The sequence continues at coordinate 18,463,263 of CM077119.1, read as the reverse complement.
TCTAATAATTTTATATAATATTAAAATGGGTGGAATGGGTTCTTCTTTTATTTTTCCTTCTACCCATTTTAATATTATATAAAATTATTAGAGCTAAGCATGTTTGCTGAAGAGTTTCTTGCGGCGCTTCTTCTCTTTAAGCCATAACATGTTGCGAAGCGGTGGTAAATTAGATTGGCTCCCATAGAGTAAATAATAATCATAAACAAAATTAAAACTAAATAATTAAAATGAACAAGTTGGCGGTAGACTAATTAAAACTTTAACAATACTCGTTGACACTTGATATCTTTGTCTTCCGTGATCACGGCCACTAAAAAGTGGCCGAAACGTCGGAATAACAAAAATCAAATAAATTACCGCGCTTAAAACCATTAAAACGTAGTTTTATTATACACTAGTTTAGTCACGTTATTATTAGAATCATGTTTGAATGGTTTTTGAAGTTATTTTCTTCGCTTACATCTGAGGATTTGATAAGAAGTCAATAGGTTCTAATGCCGTTTCTTTTATGCAAGCTATAACAAGTTTTGAAGTAGCAAAAATTTAGATAGACTAAATAGTATCTACTATAAATAAAATGAAATAATAGAAACAACTCAAGTTGAGTATAGACAAAATCACTTTAACATTTACATTAGGCGCTTAACATCTAAGTAATTCTGTGAGCAACTGATTACGGCCTCTCAAAGGTGACAAGAACGATAGTCAGATGCTATCTACTTACAATACAATACAATACTCTTTATTATACATCAACACGACTGAACATAAATACACGATAAATAAGTACTATAAGGTAGTACATTGGGCAGCTTTATTGCTTAAAGCAATCTCTTCCAGGCAACCTTTTGACAGGCAAGATCTAATTGCAAGATAGCGTTGTTGTGCAGTTGAACTAGATAGTAATAATAAAACATAATAATTAATATATACGGGTATAAAAATATATACGAACATGTACATTACAAAATAATCTATAAACACGTTATGTAGTTAGATAGTGCTCCTTCACAAGTCGCACATCTCCCGGCAGAGCATTCCAATAATGTGCCTGAACAAAGAACAATCTTCCGTAAATCTACTACTTAAAATTCTACTAAATAACTATTTAAATTTAGTTTTAATTTTTATTTTCTTGTAACTAACATTTAAAAAATTCGGAATGGCCTATATTTCTGCTGTGTGCTGAAAAAACTACCGGAAAATCTGATGTAGGGCAACCCTAAGCAGGATAAACGTAGGGTTTTTAATATAATAAATCACTGCTTACTTAAGCTTTGCCGAGTTGAAGAATACTGATTATCCTCCCCTCGCATTTACTTCCATAAAGATTAGCTTCCTACATAAGATATTTTATCAAATAATCCAAATCAAACGTTCAAGTAAATTTAGTTGAAATTGAAGAATATTTAATACATAATTCCAAAACATTCTAACAAAATAGTATACTTCTATTGGTATAATATTGTTCTTGAAGATTAAATGAAACTTCAAAATAGACTAAAAACTGTAGAAGGAACTCGATGCCGTCCATGGTCATATGTATAATTATGGGGTACTTAAATTTAAAATTCATACATATAAAACGGGTATATGGAAGCACATAAGGGTAGATAGATACAGATATAATTTATTTCCAATGAAACAAGCGTTTATTATTTGACCATTGCTTAGCACGTTTTGAGTTTTGTCGTGATAAGGGATAAATATAGTGTCGACATCGATTTATATACACTTTCAAATTAATTAATGAGTGTAGTCACTATTTTTCCCAATATTACAATTTTATATTTTATTACATTTTTGTAATGACAAAAATATTTTTTTTTACTACATTTAAAGCTACAAAATTTGTTGTGTTCACAGTCATCTTTATGAACTTTCAGATTCTTCAACATAACATTAATGAAATTAGTTTTTATCAGTGCTTCTTCACAGTGTAAAAACTTTTCCAAAACTGACTTCGCTGTTCTCAAACTTACGTTGTTTCAACGATTATTGTCAAAAAATTATTAATGTCGTTTATAATAATTAATAGTTTGTAATTTTTTTTATGAATAGCTATATTAACAAGCGTTGGTTGCGTAATACACGCTTTTATATACCATATTAGGTATTATCTATGGAATCGCAGCCTTTTACAGATAATCGGTTAAATTCGGGTCTCACTACTATAATTAGTACTGGTATATGTAACACAAAAGAAAATATATACATCTTCATATTATATTCTAGATATCTTATTTTGGACATATATTTTGCTTATATCTGTAATTCTTCTGTGAACAATCGCAAAAAAACATTTTTATCTATTTTTTTGTTCCAACAAAAATAAGATTAATCCTCAGCAATTTGAGACAGCAATAAAACTTTAGGACAAATACATTTTTGCGTAGGTGAAAAAACAGTTTGTTTTCATTCTGTTACTGTTGTTTTGTTGTCGTTGATTTCGTCGTGTATTTGTTATGTTACTCATAAAAGAAATAATATTATATGGCAACTGCCAGGTTTTATGTTGATAAATGTTATTAAAGAACATTCAGGCACAGTGCTTTGTAATAATCATATTTAAACTATTTATTAGGCTATCATAGAAACCAAATAATTTTGTTAGCTTTAGTCAATTTCCTTATTAATTATTTACTTGAACTTGTTTGAATATTTGTGCTCATTACGTGTGTAAAGTTGAAAATTTACTTAACGGAGACACGTTTTAACATTACTTTTACTACATAAAAAAATTAAGTAATTAAAATATTGTTACGATTTTTAAGAATCTGACTTAAGATATCATAGAAGTTAGTATATAAATGCTTTGTTCCATTTAAATCACGGGTGAATCTGAGCCGAGTTAGTTGACCGACAACAGCGAGGGCAGAAGTAAAGAATGATGCGCAGACACGACGATTTAAGGACAGAACTGACAATGCACTAATGACAAAACGGAAAGTATACTAATGACTGAATGGACAGTGTACTAATGACATCCGAAGAATAAACGGTGTATCCTAAAACGGCCATCCCTAATTGTTATTGTTTCGCGGTATCACTCACCATTGGGTAGCGATCTAATAATGAAATACACATTGCTTACCTTGGGTAAAAACGGTTGGATGATAACACATATAGAACAAACGGACATAACGATTGTATAAATTTTATATTTTTTAAAAATGGATACGGAACCATAAAATCTATAAAGATAAGTATTGTTTGAAATTTGCTGGTCTGAATTAGCTCTCCGCGTTTTTTCATTTTCAAATTCTTACAACTCGATACCCTCAATTGATACTATATTATTATAGATATTGTAGATTAATTGATAGTTACATGTTAGATTTTTAGTAAGTTGTAGCAACTTAGTAACTAATTATAAAAATATATTTACGATTTGAACAATGATCATCTCATGAAACAGTTAAAGTTTAATTAATTACATAAAGAGTGGAGAAAGGATCAATCATTCGTGCGGTCGTACCCGCAATAAAGAGACGTAGAGCGGAGCGTCGACGGCGCCAACCCCTGGCACACCGCAATTTGCGAAAAATTCGCATTCCTACGTATTTTGCAGCATTATTTTTAAATTACCAACAGCGGCTTGATGGCGATTTTATTTCCTACCGTCTCAGTGCAGGAAATGAGGAAAACAAGGCACTGCGGATGGAAATTTGGATATAGCACGCTCTGTGTCCGTGTCTTTTTTTCATCACGGTTACGCTTTTTACTCCTTGATTGCTCTTACTATAAAAAGGGAACGCTTTTTGTACACTTCCGTGCCACTTTAAGATTTTTTAATATACTGTGAGCAGAACAGGTTGATTAAAATTCTTTATAGATACAAGTCTATAAAAACCAACAGTGAAAATTATAGTACTGATAGAATATTAGTATAACTGATTTAATATAAAAAATTACTTTCAAACAGTTATAAGAATATGGAAATAGTTCTACACGTTGGTGTATATTATAGCTATAGAATTAATCTATTCGTTTTTTGGAACCTCAAGTAATTTTGTTAAAACTGTTATTTTTACTAAACAAGTTTATAAAGCTGCTCGACGTTAATGAATATTTTAACAGTAATTTTTGCTCTAACGCCATTGTTGACTTAATAATTAAATTAATATTCAATATTAAATGCACTGAAATCCACTAAATCGTAGTTTAATTATAAATTACTTTCGGAGGACTAAACAGTGTACATCTCTAAAGCTGATAATGTTTTAAATTCTTTATTTTATTTAAGTCTCTACTTTAATGAGTAAGGTGCTATTTTTAAGGTTTAGTTTCTTCATTAAGTGATTTAGCATCTGAGATAGATACTGGCTCTTTCATGCTCTGAAAAGTCATTCTAATCTAAAAGGGCGAAATGTTTATTTAGATGATAAGTTTCATATGGTCGTAATGTAAAAATCATGCATGGAAGTTTATACACAACTCTATTCTACAAATAAGACAAAAAGCCACGAAGCAAAAACTCACATCTGATCATCACCATAATATCCAATAACCATCAAGTGAGCAGCTTGCTCGTTTGTCCCCTCTTTATACAAAAAACAACCTTTTTCAGGTCTTGTTAGATTCACATACAATTTGTTGATATTACGGTCAGTTTAGACGATATATCGTTTAGATTTTTGTTATTAATTTACAGTACAGTTTTTAATTTTTATCATTCAAATAATAGTCACTTTATAATTTATATATTAAACGCAACCATAATATAGATGTATTATTTTCAATGGTTAATTTTATTTTTAGTCTGTTGTTACAATTTCACGTTTTAATTACCCAACTGATGGTCATGAAATTTTGCATACACACGTTGTCAGGGTGAAATCGATATAGGATATCTTTCATCCATAACTAAATCTCACTGTTCTCGAGGTATAGAAACTAAAGGTAAATTGTATAATATACTTTCTTTGACGCTGCGTTGTAATTTAAAAAGAAACACGTCGTTTAGCAATGTTTTGTTGTAGCCACCCCAATCTGTATCTTATCGCATATTCAATATAGCATTCTGTAGTAGTCTATAGATTGTACATTTCCGTTAAATCTTAATAATAATTTATGTATGTAATCGTAGGGGGGCTTTATGGCGAAGCCTTAGGTGAATAGCGACACCTCGAACCCGACTCCAGGCGCAAAGGTAAGGCCCCTGCCTCCGTGTTTGCCTTAGCCAGCCGATACGGAGTGGAGATCGCTAGAGCAGAGACTCAAGCTCCAGGGGTGGAAGTGATAAATGGCATAACGTCGTAAGTAGCTTAGGTGAACCTGCAGCCCACCTGTCGACACCCCTTACCTACTCACATCAATTTTGCCCCTCGCCAATCTTGTACGATATTTTTAGAGGCCCATGGAGTGAGTAGCGAGTCACCGTCTACCCACTTTTTCCATGTTCCTTGAACACTGCGACGGGCAGACACTATAGTCCCCATAGTCCCCGATCTGTAGTTCTACTACCAGTGCATCCCAATAGCCCGGTACCTTTTGTTTTCATTCCCTACAATAGTCCTCCACTTACCGGGGCTTGTCCTTGGGTGCATTTTTATATGGTGTATACAGGGACAATCGCCGGGCTGTGTCGCGCCCCATTTAGATTAAATTTGTCAAGGGGCCTCTACGTGTTGGCCCTCACATGTCCGGGACATTTTTACGGCCCGTGGTCTGCAGAGACGTACATGTATATACGTAAGTGCCTAATACTTTCCAGAAAAAATATTGTGACATAAAAAAGGGAGGAACTATCACAAAAATCTATTTGCCTTAGTTTAATAGGTTACATTCCTTCAAGTCATTGTAGCGTAATAGCTCACGTATGCGTCCCAAACTCAAAGGTCGCGAGTTCGAATCCTGGCCGGAACGCATGCATCGTTTGGGCAGTATTACTTACCTAATGTGCATACGCACAAGGCGGCTTAGCAGGTTTGACACGATGTGTGTATGACACGCACATCGAGATAACCGATATGTTAAACCTGCCAAGCCACCTTGACCTGAATAAGTTTGGCGGGTATATTGTCCGTACCCCTATAGTGGGAGGTCCGAGCCCAGTAGTGGGGCGTTTATCGGCTGTTATTATTATTCCTTCCAGCTATTTTGATTGATTATGATTTGGTGTAATAATACAGTAGGTGTCGTTTTTTTTCAAAATCAGCCGATTCGATTTCAGATTAGGGTAACTAGTTTTTCAAACATCTAATGACCGCTTTAGTTTTCACCAAAACCGGCCCCAAGAATTCTTTGTGTGTTTATCGCTATTTCGTCTAGTTTAGGATTTGGGCTTAGACGCCGACCTCAAAAATTGACCTGTACATACATAACAGGCAGATAGAAATACGTTCAACGTACTCGTACGAAAGATATCTACATTTTATTTTTAAACAATCAGTCAGATAACAGACAGGGCCTGTCCGTATATCAATTTTTTCTTTAACGCTCACATCTCACCGATAAAACGTCGATTCTTTGTGTCAATTAGCGCTTTAACTCGAAGTAACAAGAAAGCAACTGCCGAGGTCCAGTTACAGTTCTCGCTAGACGTAAATAATTCTTCTAGCTTGTGTAGTTTTACGCCAATTGTAAAAGTCTCGAATAGAGCAGCCACCAGCAGCCACTACGTAATTGACAGCGGGAGCAGCTTCGACGCAAAGTGTATTGTTCCAATTTGCAGTTCTATTCTATTCTATAAATAAGTTATTAATTGAGTATCCAACAGATTCAAGTCACTTGATTAAAATATTCTGACTTTTGTACATTGGGCTCTGATTTTTTATAAGCGTTACACTCAAGATAAGACAGAAAAACACGTTTTATTATTTATTTAATTTAACGCCATAATATGTAATGTAGCCGTCTGAGAGTCGGCCTACTTGTTTTATTTCAATACAGTGGCCCTGGGTTCAATTTTCAGCTAGATAAAAAATGTTCATGTCTCAGTTATTTACGGTTTCACTGCATTATTCTGTAGCGAAATATAGAATATACCTTCTATAAATAGACGGATAGACGAACGGACATGAAGATTACAGAAAGGGTTCTTTATATAATATTTTACCAAAACAAATCAATTCATTTCACTGTCAATTACTCGTATGTTGAAAATAAGCGAAAACATCTACATTTATAACAAAGTCTCTACCAAATTTGTATAGTTTGTTTAGTTGTGATTATTGAGACTTAAATGAAATCAAATCATTTTTATTGCTTATTAAGTGTTAAATAGGTCTCATACAATATAATGGAGAATAGCACTTATTAACTACATAGTTGGTCTTTAATAGCATCATAGTGTTAATATTTCTTCAAATCTCTCAAAAAATATCTAATATTTAGTTTGATTCCTTATACATAATTTATTTAATACATCACAATATTCACGTCACGTCACTTTGTTATAGATGTACACGTTTTCGCTCCTTTTCATCTTAGTAGTACTTGACAAGTCAACTGACAAACTTTTTTATCACCATACAAAAAATAACATTCTCCCAGATTTTATACCCATACAAAATGATTACAAGACATTATACATGACTCCATGTATAATGTCTTGTAATCTATACATCGACCAGACAACAATTATATCAATTTCAACATTAAAATGGAACACGTACGTTCATTTAGTGCTATCGAATGCCCAAAAGCTCTTTGAGAAAATTTTCCCTCAGTTTGCCGGAAAATAAAACATGTCACGAAACTACATGACAGATGTCGCGTCCCGACAACACCCGTTTCAAGTACGATAACATCAAACGCATTTTTTCATTCATTTCATTCGCCTGTTTACTGTTACTCCGTTCAGCGTAGAATTCAAGGTGACTTAATTAATAATATAAGTTGTCTTTACGATTATAATGATTGATAAACTTTTGGCCTACAGTGATGTACGATTAGGTAAAAGTACTGTAATTTGTCAAATGTTTATTGATAGTTTTAACATTAATAACAGTTTAGTTTGTGATAAGATCATAAAGGTCGATGTTTGGATAATATACCACGATAAACTTCAGTTGTAGGATAATAATTATCGATCTACACAGTTTTTCAGATTCATGTAGAAAATCTCAAACATTTAGTGAAATGTTTGTTTTTGACAAGAAATCCGTTGTTCAGCTTCAGCCAAAGACGTTTACAGTCTGGCCAAAGAGCAAGGACGTCCCTCGCGTTGCCCTCGTAGCGGCGCGACAACAGACACGTGGAGATTTATATAGCTCTGTGAATTTGGCTTAGGCTAGGATTGGCGGTAATGGATAATATAATACCTGTACCTTAGAAGCATTTTATTATAACTATAAAACGTTTTAAAGTGTTTTATAGTTTCATAGTTTAATTTCACAATAGGGTCAGAAGTTGCCAGTCCACCGAACAATTTTTATTACTTAATGAAAGATCGAAGTCAGTGTGACAGTGGATGTTTACCAAAATAGAGGAGAATGGAAAGACTAGACACATTGTGCCGATCCCAAATGATTGGGATGAACTGAAGGAAAGAGTAAATCAAAGCCAACTAGATTTTGTATGAGAATAAAAAGTCATAACTTGTTTTTGTACTTTATCTACCTACTGTGTATATTTGTCTTAGATCATTAGGAATTTATTAACTGCATCACCGTATTAAAAATTCATCCATCCCTGCCAAAAGTTGCCTGGAAGAGATCTCTTTTTTAGCGATAAAGCCGCTCGACGCGACTTATCTTATCTTTTCCTATTAATGTTTGTCTATGCTTTGGTGTGAAATAAAAAGTTATGTTTATCTATCTACATACCGAGCGAATCAGGAAACACCCATAAAATATATGATAGCTTTCTGTACTGATTATACTGAGCATATCGATTTTGTACCACTGCTGGACCAATAACTCCGAAAGCGGCCTTGGTACAAATATTTGACACTAAGTTATCGTGAAAAGTAATTAAATAGAAAAGAAAAATTCCGTGATTAACGATCAAATATGAAATGATAACGTCAATATAAAACGATTTGTCCTGATTTTATGATGTAAATTTGAAAATAGCAGGACTCCATTTATAAAGAATATCTGGGACAATAGAGTAATCATAAAATATAATTTTCGCATTCATTGTAAGTCGGTTTGTGGAGGCAGAATTACTTATGGCTGACTGCAAATGAAAGATCACAATCGGACTCTATTAACGGATCTTGATGAGTAAGCTCTATATTATACGATGTGAATATAACGTTTTTCGATTATTTCCTCAACCGTACCTTTTCAATTATCCTGCCATCAGAAAACCTTGTTATTTGTTATATTAATAGATTTGATATTATATTTGATTACATTGAAATTAATATTATAGAAAATGTATGTATATAGATGTTTGTTTTGCTTCTATAAATAACATAACAGACGATGTTTTTTTTTTTAATGTTTAAAGATTTCTGTAGACGGTGGTCACATGGGCATACATATGTACCATATCTTATCACATCTGTTATTATATAATGAAACAATGTTTGACAGTACAAATATTTTTGGGACTACTTTCAGAACTAAGGCAACATTTGGAATAGTTGGCAGCTTTCCGGAATATATTATTACCAAACTGATGATATTCAAAGAAAATGTTTTGAGAAAACTTACTCATTAAGTAAACCGACGTTATAAACGTGCCAACTTGCCTTGAACATGTGTGCCGGATAATTATTGTTGTATATTTTTTTAACAATGTCATTGTATATGAAATTAAGTAGACCGCAGATTTATTTTTATCCGCTATACGACAGGCCCTAGCAGTTTTTACAAGTCGCACCGTAAAAAGGACGATGAAAGTTATGAGGGTAGGGGAAAGTCCCGTAAATAGCGAAGGGAGAATTGGGATAAAGGAATAATATATCAATACGAATCTTTAATATTCGCGCGCCAGCACCGTAAATCAAAACGAATGAAACTGGATCATAAATCAGCTTTTTTTGGCTCCACGTATTTTTGCGTTTGAAATTATTATTGCGGGGCGCCATAAAATCTGGCAACACTGTAATTACACGCTCGCTAATGTGTCTCTGTTCAAATGGGAATGAAATTGATTATACGCTCAATTACGTGGTAATATGTATTATTTTGGCGAATTATTTATACAATAGGGCCTAACCACCGGCGGCCGTGCGTATAGCACATATATTAAATAAATTTATAAACTTCAATCAAAAATACTTAAACAATTAGTTTCGTCAATAATAAAAAACTAATATTATAATGATGAAAAAGGTCTGTAGAAAACCAGTTTAAGAAAATGATTTTTAAAGAGTATTTTTTTAATAAAGATTTGCAAATATTAATAAAACATCAGTATATACACGAACCATCGCTCAAACCTGGTTCGTCATGAGTCAGGCAAACAACATGTACGGCAAGAGCACAACTGCATATTTAGTTTCGCGCTTGTTAAAATGACTTACCCGTCGAGTTCGGGGAGAGCATTACACCAAAAAATATATGAAATGAAATGAAATATTTATTCTTGCATAAATGTAGTTGTATACAGGTGTTATTCTTAGAAATACATGGTTCAGTACATTTTACCAGTTTCACTGGTGTGCAAGTAGCAAGATCTTAATCGTCATTATTTAAGTAGTTAGTTCCTATTTATTCTATTAAATACCTTTTATGTAACCTGGATAATATTTATTACCTTTATTTATTAATTATATAGATATCTGTTTTTAATTAAATTATTATAATCGTTGATGAAGTATAGTATCAGATAATACAATATAAATTTACAGTTCTCGAGTTTAGCTACATACCTTTTTAGTTCATCAAATCCATCTAGACTTCTTCAGAAATGTAACATTTGTCTTTAAACCGTGGATACAGTGAATTACTAAAATTTATCACGCCACCGACGTGTGACAGTTTTCCAAGCTATAAAAAAGGAATAAATTAATGAAAGGGAGTTGTTCTTATTATGTACATACTATGGCAATTAAGGTAAAGAAGACAGTTATCCCCACCGCGAGATTTAAGAAGAATAAAAGATTCCTATTAAGATAAGAAGAAGGCGACTAGCATTTGTGTTTTTAATAATATTGCGAACACTTTTTGTATCTATTTTATTGATATTACATTTAAGAATCATTTTAACGTTTTATAGTACTATTGTATCAGTTTTAGGTATAGTTCTTGATGCAACAGCCACAACCTGAGTCGTCATTTGAAAACCTAATTCAGTATCATGAATGCTCTCAGGTACGATATTTCAAAGGGCAAAGAGGTTTGAGGATCCATATCGGGAAAGCTCATAAGGATCAAGATGAACACTCAGCCTCTTTGCCTGACACCCAAACTGTTTTTGACTCTACCCCGGATAACACCCAAATTCCACTTTGGCAAAAACTTTCGAAGTTAAAACAATCGGCACCAATTTTAAAAAGAATCCCTCGAGCGGTAAGAACTACTGTATGTGAAATTTTTTCAAAACACATAAAAAAGGTATTAACAGAAAATAATCGACGTACCTGGGAGGATTTGTTATTACTCCCTTATCAAATCTTCCACATAAATAAAGAAGATCATGGCAATATTACCTCTAAAGTTAAGAAAAATTGCAAAATACTACAAACTATTGAAAATAGATTAGTTATTAATAAACCAAAAAAATACCAAAATTCTAAAACTCGTCTGAGATACTTTGTGGAATCAAAATTATCAGAAGGCGATATAAAGGGAGCAGCACGGATTCTTTTCTCAAACGACGATGTAGCTCCCAATGACGAGACTACTCTGCGTGCCTTACAGGATAAACATCCACCTTCTGAAAACGCACAGTTACTGGATGACGATGACGGCAATGAGGGTAGTATCCACGCTACCCCGGAGGAAATTCTCAAAGCAGTTATGTCATTCAGAAGTGGCTCGGCTGGAGGTTTAGATGGCCTCAGTCCACAACACTTGAAAGATTTGTTGACTGGGGCCACTGGCATCGCGGGCAAGACACTTCTGAGAGATATAACAGATTTGATTAATCTCATGCTCTCTGGTAGTGTAAATAAAAATATACTACACATATTGTACGGTGCCAACCTATTCGCTTTAAAAAAAAAAGGATGGCGGTATTCGCCCGATAGCAGTTGGCACCACGTATCGGCGTCTCGCAGCCAAAGTATACTGTCGAGCCATAAGAGATCTTAGCTCCAGCTGCTTTGCTCCCAATCAATTGGGATTTGGAATTAAAGGTGGCTGCGAGGCGGCGGTACACGCACTCAGAACATTCGTCACCAGTAACGCTTGCGTGGCAATCCTTAAAGTGGATGTGAAAAATGCATTTAATTCGGTTAATAGGTGCACCCTGCTGGCCGAAATTAAAAACCATTTTCCCAAAATTTACAATTATATTAGGCAATGCTATGGCGAAAATTCTTTTCTGGTTTACCAAGACAACCTTATTCATTCGGCAACTGGCTGCCAACAGGGTGACCCTCTTGGGCCAGCCATCTTTTCGCTTGCTATTCACCCAACCATACAGAAGCTAAATTCAAAATTTAACGTTTGGTATCTTGATGATGGGACTTTAGGAGGCGATTTAGACACATTAAAAAATGACCTAAAATATTTAATAAGTGAGTTTGGCAAAATAGGTCTTGTACTAAATTATTCAAAATGCGAACTTTTTATAGCAAATACCACCGGAAATAACAACAATACTATTTCCGACTTTCAAGATTTGGCATCAAATTTGAAATTAGCAAAGAAAGATAACCTCCTCCTCCTCCTCCTCCCTATCTTCGATGAATCTTTTCCTTCTTTCGTTAACAACAAAATCCAAAATTTTAATTCAAAAATTGTAAATTTAAAAGAAATAAGCGCACATAGTGCCTACTTTCTCATTCTGTATTGCCTGTTTACGCCAAATTTCACGTACGTTTTGCGGTGCTCCCCTCTTTGGAGACACCCAACTATTTTATGCAATATAGACAACATTATTCGACAAACTTTAACATCCATTATAAACATACCTTTGGAAGATCGATCATGGACTCAAGCATCCTTACCAATACGATTAGGAGGCTTGGGCATACGCAAAATTTCCGACACAGCACTACCTGCCTTTCTGTCCTCAGTTTATAGTACTGTGGACCTCATAGGAAAAATATTAGTTCCGTCACTTAGTGGCTTTGAGTTCCCATACCTGACTGAGGCCAGAAATGCTTGGTCCTTGGCTTGCCCAACGCAAAATTTACCCTTGGAACCAAAGTCACAAAAGTTATGGGACGGGCCGCTCAGTAAGTTCGTACATGAAAACCTGTTGACTTCCTATATTGGCGAAACTGAACGCGCCCGTCTTTTAGCTGTCTCTAAATGGGAGTCGGGTTTGTGGCTCCAGGCCTTGCCCTCGGCGAATCTAGGAACTCTCTTGGATGACACAACATTCAGGATAGCTACCTGCATTCGTCTGGGGGCAAGTGTTGTAGTGCCACATCGCTGTCGGTGTGGAGATGGAGTTGACAGGTTAGGCCTCCATGGCTTGTCATGCGCGAGGAGCGCTGGCAGAATATCTCGGCACGCGACACTTAATGACATTATCCGTCGGCCTCTTGTCACCGCCGGGGCACCAGCTGTTCTCGAACCAAATGGGCTGTGCCGCGACGATGGCAAGAGACTAGATGGAATGTCGTTGGTGCCATGGACGATGGGACGCCCCTTAGTATGGGATGCAACTTGTGTTGATACTTTGGCGGCTTCCCATCTCCCAGTCCCAGCCGTGACAGCCGGGGCTGCTGCCGCACACCAGGAGGCCCTGAAACACCTCAAATACGTGTCCATTGGTAATGGGTACATATTTGTGGCTTTCGGGGTTGAAACCCTGGGGCCGTGGGGGCCTGGAGCTCATCACCTCTATCGAGACCTCTCAAAGCGTCTAATTGAGGTCTCGCGTGACCAAAAGGCTGGCTGGCACCTAGGACAACACATAAGCGTTGCTATCCAACGTGGAAACGCGGCCAGCATTTTGGGTACGCTCCCCGCCGACAGCGACCTGCAGTCTATTTTTTACTTATAGTTTGTTATTTTGTAGGTATAGTTATATTTATAGAATAATATAATAGCTCTTATATTAAATATTAAAAATAAACTTAAAATGCACTTTTTAAACCTACTGTAATGTTAAAATTGTTAAATGCTAGAGACGTAGATATTCACAGCACTAATATAAACCCCAGAGGTTTTCTTTGCTATATATAAATCAAAAAGTTGTAAATTGTTTTTTTTCCTTGATAAATAAATTAAAAAAAAGTGGTCTATATTTTGCGAGGATGTTTTGATAGTCTGCGAAGAATTTTATGACATATCTCTAACTTAGCACCAATTGGGCCTCAAACACAATTTCAAAATCTCTACTATTGCTCAACGTTATACAGCTAACCTGGATGAATCAAAAAGTTTGTTGCAGGCTGTATATTAATGGCCCATTTCTATATGGCGGCCTCTGTGATTGAGCGAGCTAAGTCATAGCCGGCAGAACTCGTTGGAACGCAGAGGTTCCGGGTTCGATTTTCGGCATGGTAAATTTCGGAAACAAACTTTCTGTTATTTACTATGGTCTGAGTGTCTGGGATCGGCCCTAGAGTGGTCCGTTGTATATCACAAGCGTAATCTGCTTAGCTTGGGGATATACAATGCGTGTTGTTTGTCTGCCGATTATTATTATTATATTGTATGTCTTTGAAGACCACGGGCCATAAAAATGGCCCGGACTTTTGGAGGGCTTGCGTGGGGCCATGGGAAGGCCAACACGTAGAGGCCCTTTGATAAATTTAATGTAAATGTGGCGTGACACTGATCGGCGATTATCCCTGTCTACACCATATAGTAATGCACCCAAGAAGAAGCCCCGGCCAGTGTAGGACTATTGTGGGAAATGAGGACAAAAAGTACCGGGCTATTGGGGTGAACTGCTAGTGGTACTAGGGATCTGGGAATATGGGGACTATGGCGTCTGCCCGTCACAATGTTCGGGGAACATGGAAAAATGGGCAGACGGTGACTCGCCACTCCCTGCATGGGCCCCAAAAAATGCCATAGAAGACAGGGGCAACATGGGTGTGAGTAGCTAAGGGGTGTTGAGAGGTGGGCTGCAGGTTCACCGAAGCTACTTCCGACGTGATGCCATTTATCACTTCCACCCCTGGAGCTTGAGTCTTAGCTCTAGCGATCTCCACTCCGTGCCGGCTGGCTAAGGCAAGCACGAGGGCCTTGTCTTGGCCCCCGGAGTCAGATACGAGGTGTCGCTACTCACCTAAGGCTTCGCCACAAAGCCCCCCTGCGGGATTATTATTATTATTATATCTTACCAACCGTTCATTTGCCTTACTATCTCAGTTAAGATTTCACTTAGGCCCCATACAAGTAATGTCAAAATTCAACCGACGGTAAGTTAATGAATGAATTTTAGGATATAGGAGTCGGCCAAAGTCAGTAACAACTGTGTTTTAGAAATTTGAAAAATCAAGCATTACGCAGCGTTCTATAGCTAATCTGTAGAAGTTAGAAAATTTGGTGCAAACTGTAAATTTAGTAAGAATACCAAAGTCGTTCTTGTTAGTTGATTATATTAGTCTTCAGCGCATCTAATTTCATCCATTATGAAAATGATGAAGTCACAATATTGTAACTACGCGTATATCTAAGTATATAAATTAATATACATTTTAGTGATTAAATAATAAATTCAGTTTATTGTACAGCTTGATTGTGTTAAACTCATTTCACTCAAATCCAAGGACTACACAAATGCTAGTCAATAAATGAAATTTTCATACCTAAAAATAGACTCAATTTTTATCATCCTAACTTAAATCCTGATTAGGTACGTGTCGAGCGTCCATTTTGGAGTCCGCCCTCCGCATTTCTACCATTGTTTTCTATGTAAAAACATAATAATTGCGTAAAAACCTCAGAGTAAAGAAGTTTCTCGCAACGATTGACGTGTGGCGATTTTCATAGCTCTGTGCTAACAACAAACTCCCAGCAATGCAACACCCTAGTTAAAACGATTTTAGTCTTTGCCAGCAGCTTCGCACGGGTTAATGTTGTTTTGACAATCAAATACAATTAAATAACTATATCACAACCTTTTGTATAACGACCGTCGTTTCGAACAGAAGTAATTTTGCTATCCCTCGAGAATGTTACTTTTTTCTGGATGAAAAATACTCCATGTTCTTTTCTCTACCCTTGACAACGTGTCTGCAAAATTTCACGATGATCGGTTGAAAAGTTACATTCGCATTTATAATATTACTCGTTGCGGATGACATAAAATAAACATAAGAATGTGAAAAATAAATAAATAATTATCAGTTCATAAACATCCCACTGCTGGGGGTCTATAGCCTTCTTCTCCTAAAGCAGTCGTTTTACGTCCTTGAATTTGGGCTTTTTCAAGATAAAGGACGGTATTTTTTTAGAACATTATATCCGCCACGCTTCTTCATTTTAGACTGACAAGTTTAAGACTTTGATATTCTCGATGTGCAAGTTTCCTTATAAAATTTTTGGGGCCTAGGAATATTATGAGAGTTTCAACAAAATTAGCATTCCAGATGCCCCGTTCAATAGCAAAGACGATTATTTCATAGCATTTCCAGTGGCAGTCGGGCGATTAGAATGAAATGTGCTTTAACAGGGTCCAACCGACTTCCGCCACGCAAATGCTACATTTACATCAGAACGAGCTATTCAGGGCCACTTGAAAACCAGTTATTTCGCAAAATGCACCATTTGCTTAAAATTTCAATACGAAACGCCAGGGGAGTTTGGCGTAACATCAGACGAGCGGGAATGTGGCTTTTATTCAGTCACTCTTGGCGGGATATTTTCAATCGAATTCCGTGGTGGTAGTATTCGAACTGAACCGAATAAGTCTTATAAAGACGATTTGCTGTTGAGTTGGTACTCAATTTGAAATTTTCTTAGATAGACGACTACATTAAAAAAATCTTAATGGACGATCAATTTATAACCTTCTATATAAATAGAAATTAATGTACGCGCATAACTTTAAAACGACTTTACCGATTTTCATGAAATTTTTATTTTTTATTTTTCAGGGCAGGATGTCTGCCGGGATCTTTAGTAGTCTATAAATGTCCTACTATTGAGCTTAGCCATTTAAATTATAAAGGAATAAATATTACTAAATATAGTAAAGGAATAAAATTATTGCTAAAACTTCTTAATCAAATTGTACACTGGTACATTTCAATGAGGTGCCAGTAGTGGACTACGCCCCTACGACCTTCGTGGCCAGAGCGTCGTTGGCAGGAGTTCCGACGTTTTAGGCAGCCCCAGTTTCTACACCATCACTCAATCTCACTTGTCCTGCTGCAAGTGACCTCCCTGCGTGGGAACAGAAGGTGGCGTCCATCCTTTTTATTACCTTTTTTATTTATATTTTAATTAACATAGTTCAACTCATATCTTATGCATTCGTTGGCTCAAAGCCGTACTCACCCCTGAAATTCGCTAGCCTGGTAAGGTCTTGGGAAAGTAGGATAAAACCACACCGATCGTAAGGATACTCTGTAGGAATATATGTTGTAAGTTTTATGGTTATAATATAGGCTTAGTATAAGCTGATTTTATGTTCCTTGCCTTTTCACTGAGAGATGTTGATATAGAAGTAATAAATGGTGTATTCATTGGTATTATTGGTTTTATTCGCATCCTACCCCTTTACCACTTAAGGGCTTAAAATCTCCCAATAACACTTGTTCGAACCAAATTTATTTTAACGCAATTATTTATGTGTTTATTATTAATTACACTTTGACTTCTTTCCCTCACATTAAAATTTTAGATGAAAGGAGAATTTTTTTATGACTAGATAAATATCTCCTCAAATATTGACTAACATAACGAGGCAAAACAGTTATGATTATGGAGAACTTATCGACACTAACTCCACATCTAATACTAAAAAAAATGTTATCCCTCATTATACTTTTGGCGACCACCCCTAATTTTTGGGCATACGAGAAGACAGGCAAACAGACACTAATATTTTTTTTTTATTGCATGAGCTCAGCAGACAGGCAGACGGCCCACCTGATGGAAAGCGGCTACCATCGCCTATGGACATTTGCAAGGTGCTACAAATGCGCTGCTGCTATCTAAGTGGAGACTGGAACCTGGCCACTACCCGGAACACAACTGAAGGTTGTTATGGTGGCATATTCTAAACCAGGAGTGCTAGCCATCCAGACGGGCAAGTACTCTACCACCTGGCTGTGGGTTGTTTTGTCGTCTCTTACGACAAGCCTCCCGGCCGCAGGAATTTATATTCTTTCTCCGTTCCTGCACGGATAAAACTTGTATGGGTACTGTTATTAAAAAAATGGCTACAGAAGCCGTAAAGGAAACAAATAAAATTGTCTATGATGTAATTACTTTATTCTGGTCTGAATTTATTGAGTTATAACCATTTGGGTGATTCATCAACGCGCAGTTGTCGATCACCCTCCCTATAACGATACCTTATTTCGATTTCCCAATAAATTTAGCCCAATCTCGCAGAGAGCCCGGTTTATTTCCGAACGCCGCGCCGCGGCCAAAGAATAAATTTCCACTTGGAATATTAGAGAAGTTTCATCAAGTTTCACAATAGTCCTCACCCCGTGAACTCACTTCCAAATACCGTTATTCAAATTTCACTTTTGATAAGAAATTGAATAGATATCTTCTGAAGCACGAACTGTTGAACTTTGATGGTGGTAATAAAAAGTTTAAATTTTTTATAATGTGAAACAAAACTTTCGATTTAGGGAGTGCATTTCTTCATTAATATTGTCAATTGTTGAATTTTGTTTATATTATGTGTATTATGTGTATAAATATTATCTTTGTTTGTTACAAAATATTTTACTGCCATTTTCATACTTGCTTCTGGCTGTGCAGCGTCTTAGAGACTTAATTTTATGTAAACAAATTATAACTCTCCTTGCTTAATGAATATTAACAATTTTCACAACTTATTGTTTACTTTGAATAATGTTAACAAACCATTATCCAACTTTGAGTGTGATTTTAAACATAGCATATTTTTATCTCGCAACATGGAAAAATTCTTGCGGTAGGTACTAAGGGAAGGTTTAATTCCTTATGTAATTAATATATATTATTATAATGATATTTTGATTATACCTACAACTAATCATCATGAATCAATTAAAATCTTTTCAAAGTAACATTTGTTTTTTGTTCCTTCTTCACAGCCTCGAAGATGAACCGATTGTCACCTAATCTTGAATCTATATACTTTTGATAACAATGATAAAATATACTTTATATCCCGGTAAAAAGCAAATATAACATAAGCAAAGTCGAGTGGTTTATTTTAGTATACTTGATTTTTTAGGTTATTATTGATATTGTAATCTTATTAAAGTAAGATAACATCTAGAAACAACAATGGTGTGGAGGGAACTTCCCGCCGCGGTTTTGCCCTTGCGCTATGGCATGGGGTTATCTAAGAAGGGCATTATAAAATTTCTCCGAGTCGGCAACGCGTTGGCGACACCCCTCGTGTTGCCAACGTACTTAGACGACGGTAACCACTTTTCATCAGGTGGGCCGTCTGTCTGTTTCAGGCAATATAAAAAAAATAGAATCATTTGACGCCCTACAAATAAAGAGACTGAATAGTTTTGAAAGGACAGTGATATTGGCCCCCGGAGTACACACATCTGTAAATTGAAAACGAAAAGGGTCAGGATTCAAGAGGGTGAGTAATTGCCAATAACTATATTTTGCAAAAACAGGAAAAATTGTATGAAAAATTAAACAGAGTATTAAGTTCACCGTCTGTTTTTAGGGCTCCGTATGTTTTTGGCATAATTCTGTAGTAATATCTCAATTAAGAGGAGATTATTTAACTGAGAATTGAATCTTTTTAGTGTACATAATTTTGAGTTACAGTCAGATCGTGAATAACCATAAACGATGTTCTTAAGAACTATTTATGGACTTGATTATAAAACTCATTAAAACAAGTATTTTATTCGAGTCCATAGGTGGCAAAACATAATCTGCCAAAGCCTTAATAAGTAATTGTTCCTTCCCCCCTCAGTAAAGTCAAGGTATAAGATCTCAAAAATATTATTTCATCATTCATTCATGATGGTGAAATGGCAAAACAAGGGCATTTCTCGCCTCTAATAAGCCCTTTAGGTCCAGTTCCTATATTTTACTGTTCGTTCACTTCCTTTACAGATATTTATCTTTATCAGATATAACGCAAAAACGGTTCGAGGCTAAAATTAGTTTTTTTGCGTTTGTACTAGTGTACTGTCAGCACATAATTAAATAAATTAACACTTTTTGTATATTTTTATAGGCAGATACTTAATACAATACATACTTAGGAAATTTTATTTCACGTGGTAATTTCAACAACATGAAACATGAACCATAAAGTTAAAATAGTAATAAATATAACATGCATTAGATAAATTGCCTTACCAGTGCATTCGTCTCCTAAGTGGTTTTGAATGACATGCGTGTACATCTAGGTACACGTACTCGTTGATAATTTATTTCAAGCTTCCTGTCAAGAATTTATTTCGTTTCTTTTCGATTTGTCGCATATAAAAGACGCGTTGACAACTTTGTTTTGTAGTTGAAGTGGGTACAGCCCCTGGTCCCCTAGGTCCCGAGTAGGTGTCTCCGATACAATATGAGCAAAAATCAATTTTGTCCGTTCGCGGCTGAATGCGCCCTTTGTGCGACAGTGAAAGGTTATCGCTGTTCGTTTTCACGGATCACTAGGACTGGCGGGCTAACTCGACGTGAGTGGGATGATATTGTTCTTTAACAAGGCTAGCTGGGCCACTAGCTAATGGTAGTTCCCTATTGCTGCGCATTCCTCGCCGGAAACGGGCCGTACTGTGAGTGCCACTGATCAAAGAACGGTGGAATTGTTGACATTTATTTCCTGTCTTCGTTGTAATATTGTTACGGATTTCTTTGAGTGGAAAATACGATAATTTTAGCATGCCTTTATAAATAACTTAATTTGATTTCAACTAAAATTATTTACTCACTAGAGTTTGCTCCGCGGCTAAAAACTTAATTCGGTTTTTTACATAAATAATAACAACGAAACTAAGTTCATACAGTCTAGACAACTGCCTAGTAAAACATAGAGGTGAATCGAAGCCAACCTGATTTTAAGTAATACAAAGGCTACATTCTACAAGAGACTCCGAATTAGCCTCCCTGATTTTTTCACATCTTTCAACGCTTTGTCCAAACTCGAATCATTGACATATTTATTATATTATAGAATTAGCCAGCCTTATGGAGATGTTACCCGTTGACTTTGATGGCCTAGAATCAATATTTTACCTATAGTCTTCTAGGATTACAGTTGGAATACAATATAATCGGTTAATTTTTCTAGATATATAGAGGTGTTATTTCTTTTATAATCGTTTTTCTGTCTCTTATCGAGGCAAAGATTATACTTTAGACTTTTTCTCTTTTTTTGTTTTTAAATAAATGTCTATTTTCTGTTACTTTGTATTACTGAGTATTTCTTATGTCTATAATATATTTATTATATACATATTTTTTACGACTTATTTGTTAAGTCATATTTTATCTACCGTCATATTTATTATATGTTTAAATGACTGATTTATTATATTTATTTCTATGTATTATTATACAATCTTATGTGTATGTATGTCTATTTTCCTATTTATCTATTTATTACATGTTGTTGAAGATTCTAAACTTTTATTATTAATTATATAAAGGTAATTAAGTGTTTAATATAGAAAACTGAACAAATTGCTTTTGCTGTTTGATAAATGAAGTTGGTCTTAATTATGAAATTAGTCTAGACATAGTTATAATAAATCAATAAACACATATCGTAATCACAGAAACATGAGAAAGAATCTCTGTTCAATCTTTTGACAGCAACACATTTAGATAATTACCAAGATGACATAAAGAATGGGCCCAACCTAGCCCGGTGACCTTCAAGCTCCCTCTACAGTCACTCCGTTCCTCACAATTTCAACAACTCACTATTTGAAAGTCTTTATATTATCTCCTAATTATACATAAATATCAAATCATACAAGGATATTTTCATAAATAAACATTAAAAATAACTCACTTACTTAGTTTACTGAAGAGCATAGGACCTGGCGAACGGTAGAATAACTGTCTGCCTGACCTCGCGCACCATTTAAATACTATAAATTACTTGAACGTACCGTCAATTAAATGTTCGCAATCTAAAATGTCTATCAACTTGTAATACCCGTTACAAATGCCACCAAAACATTGAATAAATATGACGGTATCGTATATATTTACTAACTAATGCTTTATTCACTGTAACAGATCAATAAACATCTGCCTTATAATAACTATTGTTTCATGATACCTAATATAATCTATTAAATTATGATATTATTATACAAGTTACAACTACAAGTGTAGCTTCATAATATCTCCTAGAAACATATATTAGCTGCCATAAATTTAGATTGCCAACACATATTTACAAAATAAAGCTACAGTAATGAAGTAACATAAAGTGTAGCAACTGCCCGGTTCGGTCTACCTCCACATTTCATTTTTCAATATTTCCGCCCACAAATCACCCATTTCACACGATGACGGTTGAAAAACTAATTTATAACCTTTTCGCCAACTGCCATACAAAAGATCCCCTCCTTGGACCCTTTGAACCTATTGAATAGGAGCGGACACATGTGTTATATGACATTTAAGCGAGTTACTGCCAAGTTTATTGCTCTTCATTATAACACCCTAGTGTACCCGATGCGTTATTGCAAATCTTAGGTCTATTCTTTTAGAAACTATCCAAGGAAAAGTTTTACCCTATGGAGTAAAGTACCCTATCCTCGTTGCGTTACACCAATGCATTTGTAAAACCCGTGCTATAAAAATAGGTCCTCCAGTATTGATTAAACTTTGTAAAGTCTCGTTAAGCACTGGACCAAATTTTATAACGTCCATCTTTGTCAAATTACATTATAAAATACATAAATAAAATAAATTAAACAACAAACTGATATACTTACTTTATAATAAAAAAGGCAACAATACAAAAATATTTGTGCTAATACCAGAATTATGATTCCCTTTATCTGTGAGGTACATGGCATAGAAGTGAAATTGAACGCTTTAAAAAAATTGGTACATAATTAGATTTTGGTAACAGTAATGAACGTAGTATATATATATTTTATCCCTGAAAATTAATTCATAAACATTAGGAAAAGGTGTGCAAATGGATTTTTCTCGAAAATTATCATATGTATACACAAAAACACACACACATATATATATATATATATATATATATATATATATATCTCTCTCGTATATGTATATCATACATACGAGAGCCACAGTGCGGTTAAAAAAGAAAACTTAATTAAATCAGCCGTCATGTTGCCCTCGATGTTTACGTTAAATTTAAAACGTTTTTATTATTATTACAATAATATAAAATGGATTCCGTCCGATTAATAATGATCGTCAGCGTGGCCAGAATATTTCAAAAGGCCAAAAACTTTTCGAGCCTGGGCATATCTTAGAAGTAGAAGAAACAGTTACGAATTATGAAAATGCAGTAATATCTGGAAAAATTATAGCTCAAATGAAGATAATATCAAAATAACTGTAAAGTATTTTCTGAACGCGTTTTTAACGGAAACATTTTATATTTAATAGTTTATATTATTGAAACAAAATGATGTTTACTTTCAGTTTCAGTATTTGTTTGTATTGAATAGTACTAATGCATACAAAAATAAGCTATTCTTACAAAAAACATCATTAGTAATTTCTAAATGTTGCTGAAACTCCTACTTATATATGTTTTTACTGCAGTTATCCATTTTTGTCGTTTATCATACAACCATGGCAAATGAGTACTATTCGTGAAAAAGTAATAGATTTTTACACCATTTGACTTATATGTCTTTTTCTTTGAAGTGTTTCAGAGCATCCAGAAATGCAACAATACATTTTTACTTAGCTAAGTGTTATTTTTCACTTCTTTAACGTAAATATTTTATTACTTGAAGTGGTAATGTGTTGGTAATTGTTTGTGGAAAAAGATTCAGATTTGCGCCACCAGTTAGCAGTGCCGTCGTCGTGCACGTTCCCTATACACAAGCGTAATATCTCAAGGAAGTGGAACTAACCAAATATGTAAGGTGATTTAGCAACGGAACCATGATCGGATTGACCAAAATGATACATATATGGATTTGCCTTTATACTACCTATTTTTAATAAGAACTTTTCGGAGAGCTAGGAAATTACTAAAATAAAGCCGAATCAGAAAAAAATGTTATATCTTTAATATTTTACTCCAATATTCTCTTTTCCAATATCAATAAAACACTTACGCGATTGGGTAAGTTTGCGTTGCTCACGTGTTTGTAATAGGATCGTGAACACAGGCGGAAGATGTCAAGGTAAATGTTTAGTAGACAAATTTTTAAATTGAGCTTGAAATGAGAAATCCCCGGAGAAATTTGTCGCACGTTCGACCTCCGTACCGCAGTTAGGCGTCGCGGTAAAGAGGTTACTCTAAGCAAATTGCATCCAACGTCGACAAATCACCGGGCCAAGTTTTCGTAAATATCGTGACATATAAAATAATATTAACCCACGGGCACACCAAGTTCCACGCATAAATTCTTTTTATCAATTTCTTATTATGTAGTTATTGTATTAGGGACGGAAAAGAGAAACAAAATTAAAGAAAAGCAAAATAAATTACTGTTGTCGCAGTTTTTTAACTTCTTGGTGCCTTTCACATATTGTGTGTACACTCGTTATTTTGAGTATAATAGTTAATAAACAGCCTAATAAATGATATAAAGTGCACAAATCACAAAAAAGTTCGTTCTAATAGCATTTGGGCGTGTTTTGTTGGTATGTCCTTTGAAACAGACAGAATCTATTTAAAGGTTAAAGGACAGAATATACTTTAGCGTCTTTGAAGTAGGTCTGAATAAATAATATCAACCTAAAAACGTCCCACTACTGGGCTACAATTTTCCCATTATTGCGGGAAAACGAAGATCATACGCACCACGTTTCTTGCGATGTTTCCCTCTATTGTCTGCGCGTAGTAATAGTTAAACAATATGCACCTTAGGTCAGAAAAAATGCATGATTGCGACCAAGATTTAACCCACTTTCTATATGAAACGACACTTCGCTAGCCACTAAGCTACGACTTATTATGTATACATATAAAAATGAGCAATTAGTGCTTGGACAATAATAATTATAATAAAAATTAAAGAAATACCTTGACCTCGCGTACGAAATTACTGCCATGTGGCGTATGGAGTCAACGATCAACATACCGATAGCGGTATCCGTTAACGATCTAGTAGCGAAGAGCCTCGACCAGTAATCTAGAGAGGCTCTCGCTCGGTAAATAGGTGAAGGGGCAGATACAGAAGGCGGTTCTCCTGAGCATGCCACGCATTGTGGTCCCTGTCTCTGGAACCCTAACCACAGGTAATCTGGACCCTAGGCTTCGCTGCCGGCGGACGTCGACTTTTATATTTTTTTAATGTGTATTTTTTATGTATACATACCAGGTCACTCATACAGAAAGTATTGCTAAAAAAAGTTTTTATGTATGAGAGACTGATAATCTATTTTAAAAATATGACTATTTACAACTAAAAATACGTACGTTCCAATTTCAAAATTTCCCTGCACATTGTTTGCGAGCTAATTGGAAGTATTGTGTCTCATTGAAAAATGGATCTTCGCCGTAGAACATTTTCGCGCTATGTTTTTTTACGATTTCAAGTGTCGCCTGAAACCGGACGAATCGTATGATAGACTTCAAATGGCATTCTTGGATCGGGAAGCCTTCACGTGATTCTACAAGAGCATCTTCGCGTGGAGAGAATAGTTTCACGCTGTTTGCCGCACAACCTCACCGATGCGCAGGAGCAGGCCCGGGTGGAATGGTGCCGTGATACAATAAACAAATTTGAAGCAGGCTCGTCTCAGTGTGTTAGGACATCATTACAGGTGATGAGTTCTGGATTTATCAATACGATCCAGCAACGAAGTTCCAGTCCACGGTTTGGGTGTTTCAAAACGAATCAACGCCTACCAAAGTGAAGCGATCCTTCCTTCGATCGGTTAATTCCTTTACGGAACAAAAGAAGCATCAATGCCGAATGGTATCCAAATTCTTGGCAGAAGTTTTCTCTGTTGTGAGCAACAAGCGACCAAACACAGGGCTCCGCGGGCTACTGCTCCACCACGACATCTCGCCCGCCCATACCACGCTCAAAACGAGGGACTTTCTGAACAGTACTCCTGTCAAACTCCTGGGTCATCCTCCTTACAGCCCTGACCTAGCACCGTCTGACTTTATTCCCAAAAATAAAAAAATCAGCTCAAAGGGATACAATTTTCATCGCTGGAAGATGCACTGTCAGCGTTCGAGCAAGCTGTAAACGAGGTGTCTGCGGCGGACTGGAAAAAGTATTTCGAAAACTGGTTCAGACGCATGAAACTTTATATAGAGGCTGGTGGAGTGTACTTTAAAAAGATTTAATAATAAAATATTTACCTATAGAACATTTTTTTTATTTTCGAAAACCTTTCTGAGTGTCCCACGTATATGTATTAAAAAAGCATGGCAAAGAAATAATAAACATAAAGTGGAATAATAATATGTTTTTCAAGACCATGGATCTTGGACCCGGATTTTTGGAAGGCTTGATGTGTCCCACAAAATAAAGATTTATAATGTATTAAAAACATTTTTTTATTTTCGAAAACCTTTCTGAGTGTCCCACGTATATGTATTAAAAAAGCATGGCAAAGAAATAATAAACATAAAGTGGAATAATAATATGTTTTTCAAGACCATGGATCACAAAAATGGACCCGGATTTTTGGAAGGCTTGCGTTCTTTTTTGGGCCATGGGAAGGCCAACACGTAGAAGCCCCTTGACAAAAATCTATAATTATGGCGTGACAGTGACCGGCGATTATCCCTGTCTACCCCATATAAAAATGCACCCAAAGACAAGCCCCGGTCAGTGTAGGATTCCATTGTAGGGAATGAGTAACAAAAGGTACCGGCCTATTAGGATGAACTGCTAGTAGAACTATGGATCTTGGCTATAAGGACTATGGCGTCTGCCCGTCGCAATGTTCAAGGATTATGGAAAAAATGGGCAGACGTGAGTCGCCACTCACAGCATGGGCCCCTAAAAATACCGTATAAGATTGGCGAGGGGCAAAATGGATGTGAGTGGCTAAAGGGGGAGGAGGTGGTCTGTAGGTGCACCGAAGCTACTTCCGACGTTAGGCCATTTATCACTTCCACCCCTGGAGCTTGAGTCTTAGCACTAACGACCTCTAATCCATGCCGGCTGGCTAAGGCAAGCACCGAGGTGGGAGGCCTTGCCTTGGCCTCCGGAGTCAGGTCCGAGGTGTCGCTACTCACCTAAGGCTTCGCCACAAAGCCCCCTGTTCGTATAATATGTTTTAAAAATAAAAGAGGCGTAATATACTACGAAGTGGATTTTTAAAATTTTACCTATATTGAACGTGAGTAACATGACTTATTAGAATTCTGTATAAAATATATGTTTCTCATTATGTTGCTCAGCCATTTTCTAGGTAAAATAAACTCTTATTTTACATTTCAAAAGCATTTTTGAATACAAGAAACCGTGCAGAATTACAATTTATCATACTCAAAATATACGAGCATGTCAGTAGACGTAGGTTAGTGCCCACTGTATGAATAATAGTGCAGTTTATGTGACAGTAGGGATTTGAACAGAAGTTCGTGTGAACGGTATTGTGGTCCATTCCTTACCCGAGCGGGCTTTGTCCACCGCAAAACGTAAAGGTGAGCGTATACCAGTGAACGTAAAAATTGAAAAAAATGTAAAGGTTTATCAAGCAGCTTCTCTTCTGATAATTTCTTTATTTTTGTATGTATGTATTTACCCCGGTCTTAATGTATACACTTAATACCGTAAAGGAAAACCGTATAAGCATAAATATATAAATAAATCACAAAATAAACGCACTTTGTATAATAAATAATGAGCAGTGCAGAGTAAGATGTAAAAAAAATTAGCTATAAAATGTCTTTCATCGTATGCGCTGCGGAAACTATTGATGATAGAACAAAAAAAAGAGGTTCTACAATATTAAAGAGTATATCGATGTCTACTAAAATACTTCGCGAAAACCTCTGCTCGAAGAACATGGTAAAATATTGTTTTTGTGCGCAAAATAAATCCTAGAGAACCTTTAAGCGGGAGATTGAGGATGAATATCCCGTCGATGACGGGCCGGTGCGATTGTGGAAATATTGGTTACTAGGAATACTCGCCGTGGTACAGAAGAGAGCCTACAGAGAGACACAGTCTCTCCTCAGGCTAAGCAAATACTAAAGAAAAAACTATCTGTTAGTATGTGGTGTCGATTATACAAACGACTCGATGCTGAATGTAGTCGAGATGGTCAGTCAGGTAAGCATACTCTGGATCAGAGATGTTTTATTTTTTTTATTTTTATTGCAGGAGTTCAGCCGACGGCCCACTTGATGGAAAGCGGTTACCATCGCCTATGGACATTTGCAACACCAGAGGTGCTACAAATGCGCTGCTGCTCTTTTAAGGGAGACTGGAACCTGGTCACTAATTCTGGAACACAATTCAAGGTTGTAATGGCGACATAATTTTGACCAGGGGTAGTAGCCATCCAGTTGGGCAAATGCCCTACCATCTGGCTATGGATTGTTTTGTCACCTCTTACGACAGGCCGCCCGGTTGCAGGAAATTGTACTCTTTCTCCGTTCCTGCACGGATGCATATCTAGATAGATGCATTTATTAATGCACAATATATCATTTATGCATTTATTACTAAAATGTAAGTAGTTGTACTACAAATTATGTATACCACCATCGCCATTATCATCCAAATTCATTACTGGAGTTGTCTGGAAGAATGCGTTTCTTAGCGATAAGTTTTTTGTGCACACTTAGATATAGTTTTAGACTAAGTTTATTTTTGTATTGATGTACAAAGTAAATGTAAAATTGTGTAATGTAAAAAGCTATATATGTACACATTTCACGATGCATTTAATTGTAGATGAATATCTTTTCAAAAGCCGGTTTATGACTGAATATCAGTCTGAAATGTGTCTATTAAGCTGATGAGTACGCGTCAACCTTTACAAAGGCCCGCAGGGCATGAACATTTAAATGTCTTTGACAAGGGTGTTAGCGTTGCGAATTAATATTTTCCTACGTATGTACTTTCATAAATTAATGTTAATATTACTTCATTTATCTGTATCCATGTATATTCAACAGCTTCGCCGTGTACTGGCAATTTATCCATTTATTTATTTTTTTGGTTTCAACGTTGTTTTTTCTTATGTTGCTCATTGTTAAAAAATACTTAATGCTAAATTTTAGCTTAAAAAACAAGATGACACTTTATTCGCTTAAAGTAATGTATGTATACTTATGTATAAGTAGCATAGATTTCGAATCCACATATTTTATGTTCTTTGCCATCTGATTGATGGTTTTGGATATACGCGGCCGGGCGGCCTATAAAATGTAAAAGGCGACAAAACAGCCCACAGAAAGGTGGTAGGATATTTGCCCATCCGGGTGGCTACCACCCCTAGTCTAGATTCTGCCACCATAACAACCTTTGGTTGTTTCGGCATTAATGGCCAGGTTTCAGTTTCCCTTTAGAGAGCGGGAGCACATTGCTAGCACCTTTTGTGTTACAAATGTCCATAGACAATGGTAACCGCTTTCCATCAAGTGGGCCGTCTGCCTGTCCTTTGAACTGATGCAATAAAATAGAAAAACGCCGATTTGGACGATTATTATATATACTTTTTTTTAAATTATTCAACTACTTATTTTATTTTATTATTTTATATAGTGTAGAACATTGGAAAATGATTTATGTTAAAAATTATGAATGCTCTTATTTAACTGTCTGTCAAATAG
Source organism: Dendrolimus houi (assembly GCA_039645545.1). NCBI lineage: Eukaryota > Metazoa > Arthropoda > Insecta > Lepidoptera > Lasiocampidae > Dendrolimus > Dendrolimus houi. The sequence continues at coordinate 18,433,197 of CM077119.1, read as the reverse complement.
ACACTTTTGCTTAATACTACTACAATTTGCTATTTTTATATATGATATATTATTGTATATTATGTGTTTACTTATTGTATTTCTAAATTTGTTTACTTATGTCCTCCACTGCCACATAAATAACTTACTATAAAAATTCGAAACACCCTACACATTTGCTCAATGCCAATATGTGAGTTTCGCATATCGATAATCTCAATTTGTAGTTCTATGACTATTTACGATATCATTATTTACCATTACACTGATAACTATAAAAATGAGAACACTAAGCCATAAAACCTACCCAAGTCATGTATGTCTTCTACGAACTTTTGAACTCGTGTTATTGGACCTGAGAGGAGATTTCGGAAGTTACCACTTCAAAGTACAAACCAGAAAAAATAACACAAATGTGGACCACGCGATACTAATCAAATACCGCAAAGCGGACAAAAATCTCATTGTCCGAAAACGCAATAATACGCCTGGCAGCGTCCTCCTTCCAAAACCAAAACAACGTCGGCAAATCAATTTTCCTGTATCACCACGTGAAAATACAGGGTCGTATCGATTTTATTCTCAATTCCACACATATTCGGATGGTTGCACCTTTTAGAGTGCAATAAAAATAATCTTCTTTGTCCAACCGGCCGTGGTAGCGTACAAACGACCGTGTGATAACAATTGCCCTGCGAACCACTACAGAATTTGTTATTCCAATCTGAAATTGATATATTCATTGAGATCTCAGACATTTTTAAAACCGAGTTCTAAATGCAAACTTATTATTTATTTATTTTATACACTTTATTGCACACAACTTAGAATCAAAACTATAGTAACAATGTAACAAAAAGAGTACAGTTTGCGGTCTTATTGCTATGAATGATTGACAACCTTTGGATGGAAAATCACATTTGCACAGAATAAATGTGTGTAGAAGCTAATTAAATCAATAATAAGTATTTATAGCATAAATACATAGAATATATTACTTTATTACATAAACTATATATTTTTTTTTTAAATAAACAATCTAAATAATAATGGTCTTATTCATATTAAGTTAGAGTAAGTTTGAGGGTTTTTTATGGTTCTTAAAGAAGTTTTCAAACTTACTCTAAATCAATATGAATAAGTCTGTCTGTACATAAACATAGATTTAACACGTACATTAATAAATTCAAATTCAAGAGTTTTTATTCAAAATAAGTTCCACTGAAGAACACTTTTTGAAGGTCACATATAAGTTAAAATTTAGTTCTTCTTCCTATCCTATGTACACCGCTTCACAGCGTGTTATTAAGTTCTGTTAAGGAGAAGAAGCGGCAAGAAACCCCAGCAACACGTCTAGCTAAATATTGTTTTTCTTTATATTTCTTATTCTATTTATATCTCAAGTTCTCTTTTTGTTATAAATTTTATACAGAAGTATGTTACAGAATTACTTTTTGAAGAATTAATGGAGTTGTAGCAAACAGTGCATACTCAATAAGATCAAGACACAATAAAAGGAAAGAAAAATATTTTTATAGTTATAATAATGACATGACGTACTAAAATATTATGCTGCAATATATCTCCATAAATTCCTTACAAGCTTGACAACTAACTAACTAAGCAACTATAAGTAGATAGTTTGATATATTTAGCTAGTCAACTCATTGTATTTTAAGAAAGTGTTCCTTAACTAATTTGATAAATGATGCATTGTTAGTATTTGGTAAACAGTTAAAACAATACTGAAATTTATAACACTTAATTTGCATGGCATGGTCATACAAACACAACAAAATACAAATGCTATAAGCTTCGTACGGCGTGACGTTATACGCGCCCAACGTATACTTAATGAAAATGGGCTATAGTGATCTCTCTCAGTGATATGACATGAAGTTACATAATTACAATCGTTGATACTAACAATGATATATCTCGTCGTGGCCATCGGGGCGGATTTGTCCCTCCCTGCCATGGTGAAGGCCATGGTCGGGAGCGCCGACGCGTGGGATGCAGCCGCCTCCTTCTGCGAGACTGTAATGTAATGTTCGCAAAGAAGGCGGCGGATTGGGAGAGGGAGTAGACCGCCACGCTCCTCTCCAACCAGAGCCGGCGGCGACGACGGACTAGGCTACGGCCGTGCGGGTGACCAGCGGTGATTTTCCCGCACATAAAGGCTGGAGAGAATGGACGCGCACTGATTCGCGCGCCCCCTCTCACCTCAAGGTGAGACCCGAGGTAGCCGGAGAGACCCAAATCTCCGGCTAGCACATGATGAGGCCAACCCGCAAAGGGGCCGGCCGTCTGGGCTGGAGGTGAATGCGCGAGCGAGCCCACAATAGGGATAATGGAACGTTAAAGGATCGGACAGTGGTTTTAGTGGATATCCCTAACTGCGGCGTGGCAATAGCACTTCACATGTGAGATGCTTGTTGCCATTTCAACCTGACAAATCCCACACACGGGCTGCAACCTTTCCCCCTTGCGTGGATTATGGTTCTCAAACGGATTTCTCCTGTATAAAAAAAAACCAACAATGGTATAGTTTACATACTAACACACTCACTTTCACTTAACCTTTATTCATCATAGTTATATGATGTTTGTAGGGCTCGTTAGAAAAAGTTAATAAGTGTTCATATTTAGAATGTAATTTTATATTTTTTTTATTGGATTAGTTCAGCAGACAGGGAGACGGCCTGGATGGCCTACCGGATGGAGAGCGGCTGCCATCGCCTATGGACGTTTTGTAACACCAAAGGTGCTACCAATGCACTGCTGCTCTCTTAATGTAGACTGGAACCTGCTCACTAATGCTGAAACACAAATCAAGGTTCTTATGGCGGCTTGCTCTAGACCAGGGGTGGTAGCCATCCAAAAAGATAAATATCCTACTTTGCTGTGGGTTGTTTTGTCGCCTCTTACGACAACCGCTGGGCCGCAGGAGATTGCATTCTTTCTCCGTTCCCGCACGGAAAAAATGTGTTGTGTAATTGTATAAAACTTTTATAATCCTTTCTTAACAATTCTTTAAACCTCGTAAATTTGAATAAGTTTAAGTAAGGCTTAATCTTTTAAAATTATGAACTAGTTCATATAACTTCACGTTAAGCGCCTGTTCTCTTTTATATACCTATCTAATAATGCTTGTTCTAGCGTCGTTGAACTGTTATTGCTCAGATACGTTTTAGCTAAATTCATATTTCAGTTTCACTTACTGCATGTGGAACTAATATAAAATAACGTTTTAGACAGTCAGATGGTAAAAACAAAGTATCATTTGTAGTATTCAGTAAAGTAAAGTAATTTACCAAAATTTTATGTGGTGACACGACACAGAATGATTAAAAACTACAAATATGCACATAATTGATTTATATAGGTATTTGCTGAATCTTGGCAATAATAGTTTGTGAACTTGTATGCTTTTAATAACTATCCTACTTTTCGATTTATTGGTTAGTTACTGACTAATGATACAATGACTAGTCTAACGTTGAAAAAAACTTGTTTTGTAAGCACAACTTCCCTTTAACTACTAAGTTTAATGGGATGTACACCAAATTAATATTTTTATGAAGTATGTATGTCTGTATTTCATTTATAGTTTTAGTATGTAGGTATATTCAAAAGTTTTAGGTCCTGTCTCATTTTCTGTATAACCTTCATCGCGAGATTGTTTCAGATATTTTTTAAGTTACTTTGCCTACATGAGACTACTTCAAGGGATAAAGTGGTCTATTTCAATACAATTTTATAATTATATAAATATACATTTTTATATTTTGATGAGAGGTAAAGTGTAATGCATCTAGTATTTCTTTTCTGGAGATAAATAATTAATTTAAAATAAAACATAATGCAAATATTAGGTGGTGTTGTTACCATAGTTATATCTGTTATTCTATGAATCTATAATATTAAGAAACTGCGTTTTTCAAAAATTAATAAGTATGAAGTACTTATCTTTTTTCTTTCTGTCTGCTAATTATTAATCCCGATTGTAGCAGACGCCTGGTTAATAACTCAACCTACTCTACCTTGCATTTAATGTATCTTACCTAAGTATTCTATAACTATTACCAGCAATTCTAATTTCACAAAGTAGTTGCTATCCCGTATTCAGATATAACCGCAACACTTACCTTTTTGTTTACTAATTCAAATTTGTACAACTTTAATATATACAGTAGATGCTATTCTGAAATTTAGTTCTAGCTGTTGGTACAATTATCTTCAAAGGCATTAAATTCGCAATCTAACTAGGTAACTGGCTAGTAATGCTGCAGATAGCACCGGCAATTAATAAAGAAAGCATCGTCCTGTTAGCATGCAAATACGCGATTTAACGTAGAATTTAGAGTCATTAGTGTTTGTGTGCAATATGGTTTTACAAAAAGTTCTGCACTTTATATAAAAATGAAATAACGTCAGCCAAAAACGTCCCATTGAGAGGCCTCTGTACTTTTTAAAGAGACCAGAAATCGTGATCTTGTGACAATTGTACAAAGGGAATTTGTAATTTTCACAAACTGATTATTTCTATCTACAAGTTGATTCTTCATAATATTTTTCATTTTCACTTACTAGAGTTACCAGAGGGTCAAAAGTGATTGCATCAATGTCTCTCATTTCGTGTCGACGGTGACCCTATCTTAATTTTTTCATTTCTTCAAAGCTGGCAACTCTTTTACGATTATTCTGTTAATGTATATAGGCGCCAGTAATCAGTTTCCATCATATGTCTTCTTTGTCTGTTTCAGACTATAACAAACAAACGATTTAGAATCCGTTAGTCCTTGAGTCTACATCGTTGTTATTCTGTCCTCTATACAAGGAGAAATTTTGCGAATAACCTTTTGATCTAGTGTCAACGCCTCTTCTTCACAACCGCACCCCACTCGACTTTGGTGTGATTTCACCTTCGTTTTGCTTGAGTTACTACGCTTAACTTCATAATTAAATGTTCAAAATGGTTTGCAAAAAAGCTTTTGTTTTTTTGTTTGTTAATTTCCTATGTGTTATATGTTAAATGGCAGTAAAGATAAATTCTTATACAATAACATCTAATGTGAAAATGTTTGTATTGATTTCTACAAAATTCGTATATGTACCTTATTAAATTGAATTTTGCGAGTTGCGATGACAATCTGTATTTACAGTAGTATAAACTACTACGGGTTGTCTGGAAGAGATCGCTTAATAGCGATAAGACCGCCCATTGTGCACATTTAGAACATTTTTAGGCTATAAGGTTTTCTGTAATGGTGTGCAATAAAGTGTTATCTATCTATCTATCTGTAAATATGAAAGTCGCTTACTTTATATTTTTGTACATTCACGAGGAACAACTCGGTTATTATGAAATTTAGTGTGTGTTTATTTTATATGAAGGCGAGTAATTTAAGATACTGTTAATCCTAGAAAATAAAATAGCTATTACAACGATTTTGAAGTTTACATCATAAAGCTGACTAAAATTATTATCATGGAATCTGATATGTACTTTGATTACTGGAATAAATAAAGCATAATTTTATTGTTAAGCCTTAATTAAGTCGTACCTTTACTAAATAATTAGTCGGTTAAATCAGCGCTGTTTATAAAACCAGCATTAAGCAGGGGTCTGTTTAAGGCAAGTCATGTTTTTACTGTTTTGTTTATTTTTTCTTCGTCTGTGCATTTTCCGCCTGTCCTAAATAAGTAAAGAAAGAAAGAATTTATTTGACTGAAAAGTGATAATACAATTGTATTGTCAGTTTGCAATTTAAGACATTGTGCGTCGCTTTTTCCAACAAATGAGATTGGCGCTCAGAATAAAACTATGCTGGAGTTTCCTCCGGATAGCGCTGGTTTTGAGCACCATCCTCATCTCAACATTATAATCCATGGTTAAAATTAAAGTAAGGATATAAATATACTAAATACATAGAGTGTATAACCACAATATACATATATATATAGATATATATATATATATATATATATATATATATATATATATATATATAAAATATATATTGTTGTCATATTTTGTTGTTTGTTGCCATTTTTTAAAAAAAAACAAAACTACATAGCAAATTTTTACATCTTGAAGTCGGTTTTCTGAAAAAAAGTTTTTAGATGCTTGATTAACTTAAGAAATAATATTTTAAGCGTTTGTAGAAATTGTACTATTGGTACTCTTATATAAATTTTACCTTTCCATGAGTGTAGGCGCTCGGCGGTCTTTAGCAAGGGTTGCTCTCGATTTCCCTGGGATCCACTCATCAGTTCCTGACTGGGTGACATGAAACCACCTAAGGAATATACTTTTTCGTATAACGAAAAATATTTACAAAGGATTCACAATTGACGGAGAAATCTCGTAAAAAACATACAGCCGTATTGAGAACCTCCAACTTTTGGAAGTCGGTTAAAATAAAATATAATTTTATGATAAACAGTTAATATAAAAAAGTAAATTCCTTTATTTCAAATAATTGAACAAAGCCCCATGCAAAGCTATTACTATATATTTGTGTTTGCGTATTTTTATGACCACAAGAAAAATACGCCTGCTTATTTCCTAGTGAATTTGAATAGGAAATCTCATTGCCAAGCGTTGCGTGCCCGCATTTCGCTGGCGCTTTTGCTTATTGCTTTTGTTTTATTATATAGAGTTAATCTCATCCGACAGGGCTGTTAGCTACTTGACAATTTTTTCATTATATTGTAAGCCGGGCTTAACCTAAAAAATAGAGTAATTGTTTGCTTTTCCACCTCCAGGAAGATAGGGCTTTGTCCAAATGTGTTTTTTACTTTGGAACATTCCAAGTCAAAATGTCAGCTTAACATTTAGAGGACAATTTTTAGATAAATAGATAGATAACACTTTATTGCTCACCAAAATAAACAAATACAGAAACAAAATGCATAGTTACAACTTAAAAGAAATTCTTAACTAATCTGGCGATGTAGGTGGAGCAAAAAAAGATAGGACTGTACTATTTAAATATACATACTTACACTAATTTATAAATTTAATACATATATCAATACAATAGTAATATATTGTTACATGCCGTCAAAGATAAACGCACAGCTGCCTGTCGAAAGCGCAGTTTATTGTCTTCCCGGATTTAGGAATTCTTTTATGTTTAGAATTTGTAATTAAGAAAAACATGCTATTGTTTTCCTACTTGTTTTATGACCATCATTAGCGTCGAACTAATACTTATTGTTATTGTTTTCAACTTTGTTGGCCGTTCACAGGAATAGATAACCAGGTGTGCTAATAACTATTTCCCGAAAACTGAGTGCGCGCGGCCGATTTTTTTGTACTGTGTAGTTAGTATAAGACAATGCCCGAATGGAGGGGTGATGCAGTCAAGCGACGACTACGAGACGAGTAAGACGTTTGAAGTACTCTCGATTAGCGATAAAGACGACGGACTTTGCGCGTGTCGAATTGCATAGAATCGTGCAGTGTGAACTGGTTGCATCCAGTTTTATTTGCATTTGTTTTATACGTGTTTGTACAGTTCTAATAAATTCTATAGTAGTTCCAACGGCATTTTAAATTCAAGTCCTGTAGCTCGTAACAATATTTATTTATAATTGTTCATTCTTGACCAATTATAATAGTGAAAGAATTGAATCAAACACTATAATATTTTAATCGAAAATACACAGAAGTGTGTTTTTTAAAAATTTAATTTTGAAAGACATAAAATTGATTAATGTAATAATATATCTAATTGTGTAAGTGACTCATTCTACAGTAAATTTTCAAATAATACTTAAATGAAAAGTGGGCGTTAAAATACATTTTTCCCAACATGAAACGTCATGATATAAACAATTTTAGTTACTATTATAATAACAGTAATCATAACAATAAATTTAATAATATTATGTAAAATTGATTCAACCGTTTACGATCAAACATTAATCAAAGAGTTCCACCGGATAAGGATTTCTTAAAAGTCGTTCGTAAAACCTCTGAAGCTACCCATGATCAGAGAGCTAGTTAACCGGTGGCCAGCGACACGCAGTTGACACGCTTTTTCGTACGTTTTGTTGGGACTCGCCGTACAAGTGAGGCCTGTAGCTTGTTTGCGCCCAGCTTAAACTAAATAATTCTGCAAACAAAATAGTTCGTTGCATTTTGCTAAATGCCATGAATTAATAATTTTCATGATAACATTAGTGAACACTTTGTTTTAATTAATTATTGCACTCTGTTTACATAAAAAATAGACTTTTAATTTTTGACAATAAATTTGTATTTTTATTTTTAAATAATAAATTGTTATCTTGATGGTCAATATTATGTGTAAACTTTATTAATATCGTACAATAACACTAATTCAACCTATTGTATCATTAATATTTTAATACCACGAACAAAATGTTAGCATACATTCTAAGAGCCTATTTTTTCTTTGTCAACACAGGGGGAATGTCTTTTCTTGCGACATATACACGGGTCCTGGATACAGGGGAAGATCAAAAGCACCGCCTAATGCCGCCTGCTTCGTGTGCGTGTGGAACTCTTGTACCAAACGGCAACCGGTACCAGACGTAGTTAAGCTCACTAACATCTCAATGCGCCGTTTTGGTACTAAGCCCTGGGAAGCAGGGCTGTACCACTTCGTATAGTAGAAGTGATTCCACCGATATCCCCGTAAACAGTGGTCCTGTACCACAGAAAATGGGGAACCGGTACTTAACGATGTTTTCTAACCTCGTCTAATAAACAGTTGACGGTCGAAAACTGCCTGCACCGTCGTTTCTCTCGCTTTCATAGCGGTCCCCTTTTATTAAGTCATTAGTGACTCACAAAAGGAAGTCGCTCGCTCGAATCGCTCCTCAACGAGTCTATCGGCCCTAACTCCGCCTGGAGTAGCCTACGCAGTACGTTCCACTAGCGTTAAAACGCTGAGTGATGCACCGCACTCCACCGACAAGGCAATGATATAACAATATGTTTGCTGCCTGTCCAACTCTTTCTTAATCGCTTGAGCATTCAATCAAGCATTTAAAAATAAAAACACACAAAATAAAATTTCACAATTATTTATTAGGTACTTGTATGGAAAATACTATGTTATAAGGGTTTCTAAGAAATTATTTACATCATAAACTAAAGCTTAAAAATAAAATATTTTGTAAATAAATTACAATACAAAAAAAAATCTAGAAATTAAATAATTTGAAACAAACATTCCGTCTAGAAACAAAAGCCGAGTCTAGGTATGTTATAAAGATATTCTCTTGATCCCTAGACAGGCAAATAAATCTAGATTTATAACGTTAGTACTTTCCATTTTTATTGCTCCACTGCCGATACGAATTGATCCAATAAAAAACATACGAGTCTATCAGACTATTCAGATTTCACTAGAAATATATTGTGACATTTGAATAAAAGAATATTATGTATCTACTTTTTTTAAACTTGCATTTTGTTAGGATTCCATAGGCCCTGAGAAAATCCATATAAAATCGTCATACACATGAATTTCTTAACTATATTTGTTTCATACTAGAGTTTGCCCCGCGGCTACATCGCGTGAAACACCCTAGATAGTAGTAGCTCTATGTTACTCACATAAAAACTAAATGAGGTTTTTTTACATCTATTCGACCTGAAAATTCACTGTTTCTTGTAGGTACAATTCAGTCCATATAGTCTAAACAGCAGCCCAGCAAAACATAGATATAGGGTCGAAACTAATCTGATTCGAAGTAATACAATGAATGACATGTTGTTTCTGACAACGTAGGTATTTGTTAGTGAATTGAAAAGACGCGATGGCAGAGCCATCTATTTTGCTAATCCGTCTATTCTAAGGAAACGACTTCATTAAACGGGATAAAATGTATCCTAAATATTGTTACGACCGACAAAGACTAATGTACATCAGCAGTTTATTACTTTTTCGGTATTTGGACTTCTTTTGTTTACCTTATGTTTAAAAATTGTAATTAGAAAACAACCTATTCTGTATTGTACTCGTTTATGGCCATGCGCAGGCATAATTACGCAGGTGTGTGGAGAGACGTTTTCTGGGAAATTGCGTCGACGCGCTTGCCAGGTAGACATATTGCGTCGGAGCATTATATAGCGATAGCCCAATGGAGAGATCGGCAGTCTAGCGAAGGTCACAAGGGAGACAAGACATTTGTACATTCGATAAGTTATATAGCGACGGACTTTGCGCGTGTTATTGAATCGTGTATTACGTTGTACTAGTTGTATTCAGTTATATTCGTACCTGTGTTATACGTGTTTGTATAGTTCTAATAAATTCTATAGTAATTCCAACGGCATTTTAATTCGAGTCCCGTAACTCGTAACAATATTAAGTCGGGTTATAAGCTAGCACTATGTCGAGTTTCATTTATATACATTCAATAGTTTCCAAAAAAGATGCGATCACAGCGCCGTCTTTTTCGCTATTTTGTCTATCCCTTGAAAACGACGTTATTTATCGGGATAAAATGTATCCTAAGTTAAGCTCTGGGAAACTAGCTCTATGTTTCATTTAAATCCTTCAGTAGTTTTCACACGATGCTCTAACAGACAGAGATGGACAGAAAGACAGACAAACAAAAATTCTATAAATTGCATTTTCGGAATCTCCTAGTCCGAATTATGCCCCCTGATTTGTTTCACATTTTTAAACGCATTTTACAAACTCGCACTTGTAGTAAAGGCATTAGATAATTAACGCTCTGTTAGTACACATGACGATTCTATGAGGGTTCTCTTTTGTTCCTTGTAGGTCATAATATTTTTTTCAGAAATTGCCGGATTTATATTTTATAATGATAGCTGTCCCGTCAGATGTTGTCCTGCCCTGAAGAAATATGATTTATAACCCGATTGCAACGCCACCTATCGGGTCATTTGTCAATCTAAACCAATCCACCTGAACACACACAAAACATTTCATCGAAATGGGTCCAGTCGCTTAGGAGGCGTTCAGTCACATACACATGCACAGAATTTTATATACAACACGTACAGGAAACTCAAATCAAGTTCAATTTATTGCAGCGAAAATGGGTCGATACATTAATAAAGATGCTATAAAATATATATACAATTCACCGTAATCTGCCTGCCAGCATGATTAGATTAGATATCACGATCATAGAAGTGTCAGTTCATTTGATTATCTGCAAGCTGCTAGAGCTAGCAAATACATTATGATCATTTGGATAAATGTATAGTATCTATAGGTAAAATACGGTCACCCGCATAGTCCTTTCAAAGGTATACCTTCAAGTAACTCTTGCAACGACCATTCAATAGCCAAAGGAAACTAACGCTAATTACTTATTGAAATTTCAGCATCTGCTATCACAAAGTTATAGGAATTACTTCTCATTGAATGGAAGGCCAATATCCCAGGTAGCTACGTAAGGTTTCATCCACATCTGAATCGTTTAGCATAACTATGTAGGTACTATAATTATTGCTTGCATGATGCATATATAGCCACTGTAAGGAAGAAATGGCTTTTATCTTTTGATGTAAATATCTGGGTAAATCTTAATATTATTCTTATACTAGGTTATGGCCGCGAATTTTTCCACACATGACTTGAAATTCCCGCGGGATTTCCAGCACAAAAAGTAGAGAATGTACATACAAAGAATGTAAGCTATCGTTTTAGTGAAAACAGTGACGGAATAAGCTAATTTATATTCACCCGAACAACTTCAAACCGCTTCCGGGTAATTCCCGGGATAAAAAATATCACATATTTAATTACATAAAATTTGCTATCGACCAATGGAAAAATCGCATTGTAATTTGAATATTTTTTAATCTGGCCTTTTTAAATAATTTCCAGAAAAAATCTAAGTTTAAATTTTAAGTCTCAAAATTAGGTTTTGATCAGTAAAAACCGCATTAAAATCAGCGCAGTAGTTTTTACGTGAATTCTAAACAAAGAGACAAAAAGAAAAGAAATTTAAAAAATTGCATCGTTTTCTCTGTCGTTTATATATAGTCTATTTCACTTGGTTTTTTTTAAATAGCTCCAATGTACAGACATGGCATGTTTAGAGATATTCTAGATAGATAAATTACTTAGGCGTTTAGGAAGTGACGGCTTCTCGATAATTCATATTATCAAAATCCTTCAAGATATCGAAATTGAACATATATGAAATACTAAGTTAAATTTCCTGTTTTAATTCCTTAAATTCTCATTGAAATCTAACGAGCCTATTCGAGACAAAGTTTCGGAGAGACTAACGGATAACAATTCAAAATACAGTAATTTATGAATGGCTATTTTACAAATAGGTAGCAGTTTTCACCATAATATCCTACTTCCTACTAATATTATAAATGCAAAAGTTTGTAAGAATGTAAGTATGGATGTATGTTTGTTACTCTTTCACGCAAAAACTACTGAATGGATTTTGATGAAACTTTACAATAATGTAACAGCTTACACATCAGAATACATAGGCTATAATTTATAAAGGTATAGTGTGTATTATCCAAAATATAACGATTTTCCATCAGTACGTGGGTGAGACCGCGGGGCGCAGCTAGTAGAGATTAATTTTAGAATCACAAAGACCATTTAATTCTATTTATTGGTATTAGATATAACTTTAAACAGTATCTTACCTTACAAGCTGTAACACTCGCGTCTTATTCCAGACGACGCCTTGGTGTACCAATACGATTATTATCTGGTCGACCAAAGAGATACAAATGTGGATGCACCATATCGGCACATGGTCATTATAACTGAGATCTATTACGAGTACAAGTTACACAGAGCAGCTGTGCCTTGATTACATTCGCCTGAACTATTTGCGATTGGGTCTCTGATACAATTAGTGACGTTATTGATCCACTAAGTCCAATCAAACTCAATGGACTCAAAATAACGCATACTTGCAACTTATAGGTCTAGTGTTATCCTTTGTATTCTATAAATGTGTATAAATTCGGGTAGTTTAGTGAGGTTCTGCAATGTACTCATTCTAATAATTATTTGTGTATGTTTAATTCATAGACACATGCACAACTTGGGTAGTTTTTCTACCCTAATACAGATTCAATCGTCGACACCCAATCGCTACTCACTGCTGGCCTTAGGCCACCTTTTCTTTGCGCCACATTTTTTGTATTGTATGTAACTGGCAATTATGCGGCCCACCTTACGGAAAGTGGTTGCTGTTGCTTATAAATATCTGCAACTGCAGGAGCGACGCTGTCGCGTTACCAGCCTACAGAATGAGATAAAGGGGATAGGACAGAGAGATAGAATAGGAAAAAGGAGATGGGATGTAAGCCACCGGAACTCTTAGTATATCCTCGTTTCGATTTTTTATTCACGTCCTTTTATAACCACTGACATTTAATTGTATGCAAGTCACATTCTGCTAACAAAGGGCCTAAAGCGGTCGACTTTGGAAAATCGACATGTGTCTAGATATACTAGTAGTTGTAAGACATAGCATAAACTTCGACTTTATGTTTATAGATTGATAGATAGATAGATAGATAACACTTTATTTCACACCAAAATATACAAGTACAAAAACAGACCATATTTACAATATTTTCTAGGCAATACAATAGGCGGCCTTATCGCTCAAAGCGATCTCTTCCAGGCAACCTAATTAAATAAAAAAATGAATCAGTTTATATTTGTCATGTTCATATGAATTGCGAAAATAACCTCTTTAAGTCCTCAGATATTAGATATCAAACGAACAAACATATTGGAACAATGAGCAATACAACGATGGCAAAGATTACAAACCCACCAATCTGCGTTATATAAGCTTGATAGGAAGGTATTCATACCACTCGCTTAAACTGAGGAGGCTCGCACTCAACAGTGGAGCATTTATGGGCTGATATTATTATTTTTATACAGTATATTTACATCACCTGACACTAGTTTAGTGAAGCGAGAACGTTCGCTTTGGACGACATTATGTAAGGACTGCTATGTTGAATGCTCAATACGCTATTTAGGTAAAAGGGTTTATCGTCGATGGGAAATTCGATAATGCCATCACGCAGCTTTGAGGGTCTTATTCATAATACACAAAGTAAACATGTTGATGGTTGTGTACCGAATTTGGGGCCCCATATTTTACGAACAAATTGCTTTTTACCTATACGTAAAGGGCACTTGTAATTAATTAATTATACAAATTAATGAAAAATATTACATATTTCATGTTTCCATTGTTAAATGAAAAATATAAACAGACACATCTAATTGTATGTATATTTCCAAGCTAAGAAAAAAAGGCTTGTTTTATAGGTAATTTTATGGGCAACTAGGATATGCCCCCGACTTCGACTACCCATGACTTAAAATTTCCGCGGGTTTCCCGGGACACAAAGTACCGCAGTATTTAAAACAGAATGTAGTAAGCTATCGTTTTAGTGAAAACTGTGTCGGAATAAGCTAATTTTTATGCACCAGAACAACTACAAACCGCTCCCGGGAAAATTCCCGTAGAATTAAATTAGGATAAAAAAATAACACTTATTATTTATTATATAAAATTTGCTATCGATCAATGAAAAAATCAGATTGAAATTCGGTTTTTTATTTATTTCGTCATTTTAAAATCATTCCCAGAAAGACTCCTGGGGGATTATGAGGATAAAAAGTAGCGCAAATTTTAAGTCTAAGAATTTGCTGTCGATCAGCGAAAAACGCATCGAAATCGGCCTAGTAGTATGAGCAGATGAACATTTCGTACACACGCTTCCCTGTCATGTGAAAAGGAAAGAGCACCGGTGTATTTTTGTGACTGTTCTCGGCTGAGGGCAACATGTCGGATACAGCACGCCGTCATCATACCTAGCTAAGTGATTCCACGGTTGGGGGGCTACCGTGGTTCCCGAGCGGTCGGCAATCTGTAAATAGATTTCAACTCGTCAAAGAAAAGTCAGACCCAAACACCCAGACCAGAACACTCAGGGACAAGTTCTTTTATGAACTCTGCATTCTAGTGAACTGAGTGCTTAAGACTACAGAAGCTGTCTTATATTATAAGTAGAGTAAGAACCAAAAGGATATCTATTCGGGGTTAGTTTTTGTGTAATTTAACTCTTATAAAAGTCTTTAAAGCGCATCTTCCTACGTGCAGTATAAAAAAGAAATATATTTTTACATACTGAAGATCAGGAAACGTAATAACGCTTCAAACATCTAATCTATACTCATTAGTCACTATTATTACGCTTTTTCAATAATTACTTATATTCAAGTACGAAATATTTAAAGTACCACTGTAATCAAAACAATTACAACCTCGTATTTGACTTTTTTAATAGCAAATAAAAATATACTTTCCAAGAATATTATTAGCTACTTTAATTTCAATCTCTTGACATTTTATAAAAGCACTCATGAAAATATAAATAAAACTTAAATTAGGCTATTGAAGCTCTTCATCCGTTACAAGGCCCTGCACTGACGTCGACGATATAACATTTATTATTATTAAGTATTTTATTAAGAGATAACAAGCTTAATTATCAATTTCTGACTGCTCAATCAATCGCAACTATTAACAATGCATACTCCGTAGATTAGATGCAAACCAATATCGAATAATCCAGCTGACGTAATCCATTATGCAGAACAGTCACAGATTAGGTCGTCCGACTAATTGTAACAGTAAGGTCCGATTAGTTTCGTTTCATTGATATATTTCTTTGTACTGCTGGAGCAAACAGCCCTAAAAAGAAATATTTTTAACGCATAAGTTCAGCAGACAGGCAGACAGACGCCCCGGCCCACCTTATAGAAAGCGGTTATCATTGCCTATTAACATTTGAAACACCAAAGGTGCTATAAACATGCTGCTGCTCTCTAAAGGGAATCTGGAGCCTGGCCACTAATGCTGGAATACAAGTCAAAGTTGTTCTGGCGGCATACACCAGACCAAGGGTGGTGGCCACCCAGACGGCAAATATGCTATAACCTGGCTGTAGGTTATTTTGTTGCCATGACAAGCAGTCCGGCCGCAGGAAATTGCATTATTTATCCGTTCTTGTACGGATATTATATAAATAAACAAATATATCAAATATTAAGAAGTAATAGACCAAAAACGTCTCCACTCAGCTGAGATGAGTACAACAGAGGATGTTTGAAAGTTCCTCCTATGACTGAATAATTGAGAGGAAGAAGATTAAGGTTGTATAGGCATATAATGAGGAGGGATGAAAGCCACAGGGTACAAATGTAAAGGATGACATGTTGAGTTATAGTCTGACAGAGGACGTATGTCAGAATAGAGGGGTATGGAAGGAAAAGACATATTGTGCCGATCCCAAATAATTGAGAAAAATTGTAAGGTCTAGCTGGAGTACAGTGGACAGACTAACGGTCTACCTGATGGAAAGTGGTTCATATCGCCCATGGATACTTGCAACAAGAGAGACGGTAGTGTCAAACTCACTGAAACGAAGTCGTGACAGCTTAGTGACTATCATTTCAAACCCGCATTTCAAATGATGTGGGTTCGAATCCTGGCAGGAAAGCATGTTTAACTTAGAAAGTTTTCTGACCTTAATGTGCTATTATGACAGAAACGAAACAGAAAATCGTTATGACCCTCCGCTTGTACGTTTGCGTTTATGTATATTAGGTTGTTTTCTGAAAGTACTAAGTATATAGTACTAGACTCAGTAATATATTTGTAGTTTTAAAGGATTATAGCTAGAATACATTATAAGTTAAGTCTCCTTCATTGTGATAGTCTATATCTATTGTTAATAATGTGGATAAAAAGGAATACTTAATATATGGAATAGTTTAGATTATTGTAATTTTTATAAAGGTCACGAATCGAACCCATGTGAGAAGTTCTAGTAAGCTATAAATCAATTAAATATAAATATCCATCCTGTTATGGATGAATATTGTAAGAGATAGATAGATGTTAGAAAGGGATATATAAATGAAATTATGGGTTCCAGAAAATTCTTCCGGGTATATAAGCAGCGTAAGGCGCGCCTACCGAGTAGTTTTAGAGTTGAGTTCAGTTCAAGATAGTGAGGCGACAAGTACGATACGAAAGAGTTGGAAGAATAGTTTAATAGAAGACAGTGATGAGTTTAATGATGAATTTAGTGAAAAGTGTAGTGGATAGTTTAGTGAAGGAGGAGTTTCGCGTAGTATCAAAGGAGGTCCAGAGGCGAGCTACGCGCGGTAAATTTTGTGGTGAACACTGCAGCAGCAGAAGGTGTGTCTACGCAATATCGGCGACGGTATTGTGAGTGAGACATCTATCGTCGGTACAGTGCTTCTTTCGTTGTGTGTGTAGGGGCAACCCTGCAGAGTGGAATCACGCACGGCTGTGTAAGTTAATAAAAGCGTTAGTTAAAAACTGGTGTTTTCTTCCAATCCTAAGTGCGAACCCCGCTCGCACGTAACATTTATATACAATTTTATTGACGAACTACTTTATAAATTATTTTATAATAGACTAAGATGTGCCCGCGACTTCGTCCACGCTTGACATGACATTTCCCCGGAACACAAAGTATCGCAGCATTTGAAAAAATAATGTAAGCTATCGTTTTAGTGGAACCTGTGTCGGAATAACCTAATTTGTATGCATCCGAACAACTTCACTACCGGGAAAAATCCCGCAGGATTTCCGGGGTAAAAAATATCAAACATTTCATAACATTAAATTTACTATCCATCAGTAAAAAAATCACACTGGAACTCCAAACTTAATTTTAATCTGGACATTTTAAATCATTCCCAGAGAAACTCCTACGGGATTCCCGGGATAAAAAGTAGCGCAGCATTTAAGTCTAAGAATTAGCTGTCGACCAGCGAAAACCGCATCGAAATCGGCCCAGTAGTTTTTACGTGAATCTCGAACACACAGACAAACACAAAAAATCTAAATAACAAAATTTTGGTGATATAAATGGAAGATAGAAGAGAAACGAGTCGTGTTTGTACAGAGAAGAATATATAATTATTGATTTGTACAATGAGTCTATTGACTTTGTCAGTTATATACAGACAATTCTATATTCAATAGAAATCAGCCTGTGATAGTCTTAACACAAAAGACACTTTTACAATTTTATAATATTAGAGATAGATTAGTCAACCATTTTCATTTACTTTGCCTTTCACTTGCCATTCTAAAACAATAATGCAACGAAACCATGTTAAGTTAATCTAACATAATTTTTAATTGTACAAAAATACGAGGTAAGATCAGTATCAGTTTCCGCGATAATTTTTTATGTCGCAGCTATGAGTTATATTTTCAACTATCATGATTAATGAACTTTATACCCAATCGTTCATAATCAAGGAAATATGTGGCCCCAACTTAACACGACCTTACGTTTGTGAAATGGAATGTTTTAAATTTTGAAATAATTATTTATGAATCGACTTCGTCCAGATGGATTCATGGTTGATACATAAGCAGGTAAAATAAGAAAATTTCTTTCAAGCAGGTGATATTAAGGTTAATTTGTGCCTATAAGCCATGCGCAGGTTTGCCAATGACTACTTACTATTATTGTATTGTATTACTTACTATTATTGTATATACTTATGTAAAGTATATACAATAATAAATTTATTGCAACAACTATTTATGTAACCTTTTTTGCCAACCCTACTGACCATCGACGCGTGACGTCATGAGGTTATCGGCAAACCTTCTGCGCACGGGTAGTAGTATATTGATTTTTTTATAAGCCTTGGGGAGAAAATAAATAAGTAACATAAGCGCATATGTTACGATAATTTTATTTAAGTATCTACTACTAGTTTTAGAACATTTTTTGTGACCGATTTTACGTGCATCGTGCGTAATCTATACATTTATGTGATCTAGGCCAGAGTATCCATAGAGCCATCAGTATTTATTTTATTTATTTATAAGCGACATTTAGATCTAAGTATTTCTTTTTTTGTCGCAAAAGGTATTTCAAACTATTATTTTGTTTTAAGGCTTTCAGTTTTAGTTAGATTGAAAATCCACTGAATGAAAATCAGAGGCTCGACATTGTGATGGATGCACGTCCGTAGATTTTAGAATAAATTCTACAATCTAACTATTTAGTTTATTTTTAATAAATGAAAAGGTTCTACAACCTTTTCATTTATTAAAAATAAACTAAATAAATGTTTGGAACGGACAAAACGAGCGTTGTCATTTAAAATAATTCGGTAATATGTAAAGATGAAATTTTTACAAGCTCTGTTTTTAATTAAAAAAAACGTATGCGTCTCGGGACGCCCGATAGAAGTGATAACTTAAACTAATCTAAGTTGAACTATTTAATATTGAAATTGTTTAACTTGAGAAAAGCTTAGGTTATTACTTAAAAATTATGTATGTAGCGCGTGGGTTAAGAGTGAGAGAGGAGGAGCCTGCCTACCGCTGCCGTATGCGTGAGAGAAAGGGAAGCCAGATGGACTGGCGCCGTAACGCGTTACGCAACGAAGCGCATTACCCTCCCATAAGAAGTTATCACTTCAAAATGTATTATCTTAAATTGTACATTGATATAAGGAATAACCCGAGATTACTATATTATGTGTGATAAGTTTTATATATCGTTACGGGTTGCAGGACTCGAATTAAAATGCCGTTGGAATTATTATAGACTTTATTAGAACTATACAACACGTATAACACAGGTACAAATATAACTGAACACAATTGGTCCAAACGTACAGCACGATTCAATAACACGCGCAAGTCCTTCACTAAATAGATTACCGAATGTGCACAAGTCTTGCTCCAATTTTGGTTATCGCTCGACTGCCTCATCTCTCAATTGGGGCATTGTTTTATACTGTACAAATAAAATATATTTGCTCGGCCGCGTGGACTGAATTTCCTAGACACCTGGCTAATGACTACCATAAAAGATTACAATACACAATGGGCTGTTTTTCTAATCACAAATTTTAAACACAAAGTAAACAAAAGAAGTCCAAATGCCTAAAAGGTAATAAAATGATTACAGGTATGCAGGTGTAAATTTGGCTTTTGTCGGCGTTCAGGTTGTAACAATATGATACCTATAATCAGAAATGACAAATAGAAAAACTGTCACCGGACTATTGACCATAAGGGTTTCTTTTTGCTTATAGGTGTAGTAACCGTGAAATTATGAATAAAACCATATCGTGTACCCACTATAATTTTTTTAAACTCTGGGCATAAATCCGACGAGACCGTTCTAAACAACAATAGGCGCACTGAAAACAGAACTTTTCAATAAAATATTATGGCCACTTTCACCCAACATTACCCATAGTTGGGTGAAAGTGAACAATATTTGTAAGCAAGAATTTAAAACAATCAAATAGTAATAATATTGTCATATAAGGTGTCATGTCATACATCTCGCAAATTCGCTTTATGTCGCGTAAATATTACGCCAACGAAGAAATTTTACTGGCCTTCTTTGGAAGCCCTAACCCAATAGTGGAACTCTTAACGACTGATCTTTTTTTATATATCAAATTTAGTGTTAGAAAAGTGGATAAAATGTCGGAATAATAAAAATCAAATAAAATACCACTCTTAAAACCATTAAAATGTACTTTTATTATATAAAATTTCTTTAAATCTATTTAAGCCCAAGTTCATGCCTGTTGAAGAAACACCTTTACTTTTACATACTATCGCTTCATTCAGCAAAAATTCAAACCTATGGATACCTTTACCAATATTATTAGATATAAAAATATAATCAAATCCCTTTGTGAAGTCAAATAGAAAAGTTGAAGAACTTTCATAAATTTTGGATTTCGGTATACTTGGTTAACTCATTTAGTTACATTATAATAATTCTTTATACTTTATTGTATTTGTATTCTTTATTTTTTCTATAATTTTTTTTTTTTGGGAAACAATAATTTTATCGTTCTTACAATATTGTTACGACCTGACGCCGACAAAAGACAAATTCACACCTGTAGACATTTTATTACCTTTTCGGCAATTGGACTTCTTTTGTTTACTTTCTGTTTAAAATTTGTGAAAAACAGCCCATTGTGTATGTTTGGTGGCCTTTGTGGTTGAGCGGGCTAAGCCCTGGCCGGCTTACCTCACTGCAACGCAAAGGCTCCGGGTTCGATTCCTGGTATAGTACATTTCGAAAACGTAATTTTCTCCGTTATTTACTATGGTCTGGGTGTCTGGGATCGGCCCCAAAATACTCCGTTGTATTGCCCATAACACAAGCATAACTTGCTTAATGTGAGGATATAAAGCGTGTGTGTTTGTCTGCTGATTTATTTATTATTTATTTATGTATTGTAATCTTTTGTGGTAGTCATTAGCCAGGTGTGATTCTAAGAAATATGGTCCACGCGGTCAGGCAGAGATATTGCATCTGCGCCGTATAAAGCAATGCCCCAATGGAGAGATGGACAGTCGAGCGATAACCACAAGCGAAGCAAGACTTGTGTACATTCGGTAATCTGTTTAGTGACGGACTTTGCGCGTGTTATTGAATCGTGCATTTTTATTTTTTAATCGCCAGACAAACACGCATTTTGTATATCCCCAAATTATGCAAGTTATGCTTGTGTTATGGGTACTATACAACATCCTACACTGGGGCCGATCCCAGTAACTACCATTACGTTTGGACTGGTTGTATTCAGTTATATTTGTACCTGTGTTATACATGTTTGTATACTTCTAATAAATTCTATAATAATTCCAACGGTATTTTAATTCGAGTACTGCAACTCGTAATAATATGAATATTCATAATTAATACACAAATCAGCTTAGTTTCCACTAAAAACTAATTTATATTAGACATTTGGCTTATAAAACTAATAAGAAAATTATAGTAACTGATACAATATTGGAAAATTATATTAAAAAAATGAAATTAAGTAATACAAGATAACACAAAAAAGAGTGAGTTACGAAATTCAAATGTGATGACACGAAAACCAATCTCTTTTAGAGTGTTCAAAGAAAAACAACCCACAAATATGATGGACGACCCACTTTTCACTTGAAAATGGTTCGTTGCATTGTTACCATGTTACACATGTAAAAACTTGCAGTATTTTTTTTACATTCACAGTTGTGAATTTCATTTAAGGCAGAGTCGATTTTCATATTACATTGAGTTTTAAATATTTAAAAAGATGTATCGTCTCATAATACTATTTTCTTTTGGATATACCTTCACTATAAAGAAGATTCAAATATTGATTAAAACTCCATAATTATAATCAATAAATTATCCGCTTATTGCTATACATTTAAATAGATTATTTATTTGAACTATTGGTCGCCCGTGGTCGAAATTCGAATAATAATAATTTGTTGTCAAAGACCATACTTCTTTCTATAATCACAGATTTCGCCAAGGCAACAATAAACAAAAGAGTACATATGCGTGTGTGTGTCAAATACACGGTAGTGTGTGTAATATTTTTTTATTGATTTAATGTATTTTTTATGCATAATTTTAAAATAACATTAGCATTCGTCGTTTCTAAATTACGTATAAGTAAGGGCAACTATGATTTTTTCATTAGACCTAAGAAGTGGAGGCTATAAATACAAATAAAAGAACATGATGTAATCTATGTATACTATAATAAATCTGTAAATGGTTCGAGTTTGTACAATGCGTTTAAAAATGCGAAAAAAATTAGGGGGGCTAATTCGGATCAGCAGATTACGAAAATGCAATTTTTAGAATTTTAGCTGATTGTCGGTCTGTCTGTATGTAACAGCATCAAGTAAAAACTATTGAACTGATTTAAATGATATTTGAAACAGAGCTAACTTATATCCCGGAGCGTAACTTAAGATACTTTTTATCCCGGTAAATAACGTAGTGTCCGTGGGATAGACGAAAATAGCCAAAAAGATGGCGTTGCGATCGCGTTTTTTCAATTACCTACGTCTCATAAACAACACGTCATTCATTATATCACTTCAAATCAGGTTGGCTTCGACTCATCTGTATGTTTTAGAAACTACTGAACGTATATGAATGAAACTCGCCATAATGGTGGTTTATAACCCGAATCAACACTTAGGATACGTCTTATCCCGATAAAAGACGTCGTTTATTTGAAATAGATGGATTAGCAAAATAGATGGCGCTACAATCACGTTTTTTCAATACAATAATAAATACCTACGTAGTCATAAAAAACACGTAATTCATTATATCACTTCAAACCAGGTTGGCTTCGACTCATCTGTATGTTTTGCTGGGCAGTTGTGTAGACTATATGGACCTAGTTTCTCTGTTATTGTAGTGAATTTAACAATAAACAGTAAAGTTTTAGTCTTAAAAAATTAGAGAATGTATCACTATTTAAACAAATGTGGTATTGAAATAATACCATCAGAAATAATTATTCATATTTCATAAGTTTTTTTTAGTTTAACATCCATAGTAGTTAGTATATTAGTTAGTTCCTTTACCTGTTACTATACATTCTATAAAACCATAGAAATGACAGTTTAGTTCACGAGCTTCTAGCTTAAACCCCTTTATGTTCAGAGATAATGTTATAGTTATTGACTGTTTCACGCAGATGTAACTATAAGTTTAATGCGTTATTTGTGATGTGATATTGTTGTTAATTGGTGATGACGTTAAATATTGACATATAACGTATGTATATACAATAATCTAGCTATGATTTTTAAGCGATTTTCACCATCAGTTAGATAAATTTTCATTGAAGGCTTATATAGAAAAACCTAATTAAGTTTTTATGTAAGTAAAATATAGCTACAACTTAGAGATTTTCACGCGCCGCAGCCGCGGGGAAAATGCTAATATGTTAACGCTTCCAGTATTACACATTTAAACACATTTAAAACTAAAACAATTAACAAAAGTAATAAACTTAAGTTTAGTGATTGGGCTACAAAAGGTATATATAAAAGTCGAATAAAACTGTATGAATTATACAGTGAAAAACAATTTAATCAAAATCCAGTCTTTCTTGACTATATTAAAAAGTACTCTAAGACCTTTAAAAGAGTGTGCATCGCTGCCAAATCTTTATATTATAGTAACAGAATTAAAAAATCATCAAATATCATTA
This sequence comes from Dendrolimus houi, assembly GCA_039645545.1. Taxonomy (NCBI): domain Eukaryota; kingdom Metazoa; phylum Arthropoda; class Insecta; order Lepidoptera; family Lasiocampidae; genus Dendrolimus; species Dendrolimus houi. The sequence continues at coordinate 18,409,114 of CM077119.1, read as the reverse complement.
AGACAACTTGGAGTGTCATAAATAACGCTTCCGGCAAAACTTCACGTCGAGATGATGGAATTGAGCTTGTAATTAACAATAACACCATTAGTAATACCTTTGAAATTGCACAAACATTTAATGAATACTTTAGGGATATACCAACCTTAACAAATAGCTCTTTATCATCATCACCACTGGAAGCTGAGCTGCTAATGACACAGTGTGTTGATGAATGTAATATTTCATTCAAATTTAATCATATAGATACAAGTGATATTGTAAAAACGTTTAAATCATTAAACATTAAAAACACAGCTGATTTTTGGGGTATATCTTTAAAAGTATTAAATGACATAATAGACACTATTGCACTATCACTAGTAGAAATATTTAATCGATGTGTAGATAAAGGGGTATTTCCCGACTTAATGAAAGTTAGCAAAGTTATCCCTATATTTAAAAGTGGAAACAAAAACGACCCCTCCAACTTTAGGCCAATTTCTATTTTACCAACCTTAAGCAAGATCTTTGAAAAACTAATTTTAAATCAACTGCTCTCACATTTTAATATTAATAAATTATTTCATACTAAACATTTCGGGTTCACCAAAGGTCGATCCACTACCGATGCAGGTGTTGAGCTCCTAAAACACATTTATGATGCTTGGGAAGGATCACAGAATGCCATTGGTGTATTCTGTGACCTGTCCAAGGCATTCGATTGCGTTGAACACGTGACCCTCCTAAAAAAGCTCAATTATTACGGTATTCATGGCGATTCTCTCAACCTATTATCGTCTTACTTAAATAACAGATCCCAAAGCGTTGAAATTAACAATGTCAAATCTTGTGAGACTGGCATATCTATGGGTGTGCCCCAGGGCTCTATTCTAGGTCCCTTCTTATTTTTGATATATATTAATGATTTGCCATATTTTATTAATGATATGTGTGAGGTAGTGTTGTTTGCTGATGACACATCACTTATATTTAAAGTCGATAGAAATAAACTGAACTTTGACGACGTGTAAACAACGCCTTATCCCAAATATCTAAGTGGTTTACTCTAAATAACTTATTACTCAATCCGAGCAAAACTAAATGTGTTAAGTTTGTTATGCCCAATGTAAAAGAAAACGATATTAATATCTCTCTTAACGACACTAGACTTAATCTAGTAGATTCAACTGTATTCTTAGGCATTAACCTTGATCAGAAGCTCCACTGGGGCGTTCATGTATCTAGTCTCTCAGGAAAACTTAGTTCTGCTGCATATGCGGTCAAAAGAGTTAGGCAGTTCACTGACGAAGAGACTGCTAAACTAGTTTATTTTAGTTATTTTCATAGTGTCATGTCCTATGGTATTTTACTTTGGGGCAACGCTGTTGACTTAGAGACCATATTTGTTTTGCAAAAAAGAGCCGTAAGATCAATTTACAACCTCGGCCCTCGGGAGTCTCTTAGAGAATGCTTCAAGGAAATCAATATTATGACGGTCGCCTGCCAATATATCTTTAATAATATAATTTATATTCATAATAATTTGAGTGCCTACAAGCAGTATAAGGATATTCACAATTTCAACACCAGGCATTGTAATAGACTGATATTGCCATCTTTTAGATTACAAAAGTACTGTCCTCTTTCTTGGGGTTGGTATACGCTTCTTCAATAAGATTCCGAGTGAAATGTTAGATCTGCCTTTCACTAAATTCAAAACCAAATTAAAAAGTATCTTGCTAAAAAAGGGATACTACACTATTGAAGAATACTTAAATGACAAAAATTCATTTACATAGCAGCTCACTCTAACATCTTATACTATATTTTGTTTAATGTTATCTTGCCAAGCTTGTAAGGGATTTATGGAGATATATTGCAGCATAACATTTTAGTACGTCATATCATTATAACTTTCATAATATTTTTCTTTCCTCTTATTGTGTTTTGGTCTTATTGAGTATGCACTGTTTGCTACAACTCCATTAATTCTTCAAAAAGTAATTCTGTAACATACTTCTGTATAAAACTTATTAAAAAAAAAACAACTTGAGATATAAATAGAATAAGAAACTTAAAGAAAAACATTATTTAGCTAGACGTGTTGCTGGGGAGTTTCTTGCCGCTTCTTCTCCTTAACAGCAATAACACGTTGTGAAGCGGTATACATAGAATAGGAAGAAAAATTAAATTTTAACTTATATATTTATATGACCTTCAAAAAGTGTTCTCCAGTGGAACTTATTTTGAATAAAAAACTTTGAATTTAAATTTGAATTTGAATTTGAATTAAAAAGTATATTTTTGCAAATCTTATACTACATACATTTTGGTACATTACCAGGGCGTTCTCTTAGTACAACGCCCAAAATGCTCTGTTAGCCGTTCCAAAAGGCGACCGCGGTCGTTATGTTCGTGGCGAAAACGTCACTAATGACGTCATCATTTTCGATCACACAACGCTCACAACGACCCATGTCAAGAGGTGGGTCGAATAGCCGTTCCACTTGGGTTTAAGATTGTAACGCCGGCAAGCAAATTCAACGGGAAAATCGCGGTCGTGAACGTGGTCGTCGTGAGTCCCTAATGAAACGTAGCCTACATGTCTAGCCTTAGAAGTTTCTGACATAATGATCTGTGACAAACAACATCGGAGTGGATACCAAAAGGATTACTTTTTTATCTTTTGGTACCGAAATTCTAACACATCTGCTACTTGTACACATTTAAGAATTTAAATTTTAAGCTACAGATTAAAGTTATAATGCAATAGTAAGTTGATTCGACATTGTTAGAAGCTTAATTCTAAAAGTTAGCTTCATTTGTTCGAGACTCCATGCAAATGTGTAAAGTTGTCACTGTCTTAAAACATGTCTACACGACACGGGCCTTATATGGCAGCCAATCTTACATATGTATATGTACATATGAGACTGTCGTATGCGGGCTCGACGTTGTGAAAGATGGCATGCGTACCAATGATTTTAAAACGAGGGATGCTGAAGAACGCAAAATGAAATAGCAAAAATAGGAAAGCGGACCCTGGGCGCCGCGCTGGACCGAACGCATCGAACACAACCGGGATTTAACGCTCGGGTGATGATGTTATATATATATATATATATATATATATATATGTACCAGTGTGCCGAAGATTGTTCTTTGACTGCGTCAAGGGGATTGTTAAAGTATGCTGAATATATTGCATGTTTGGATAAATACAATATTATCTGAAAAATACCATTTTGAAGTTAAAAATACATTCCTACTAAAAACTTATAGTCTCTAATGAAAATGGTCGTAGAATCTCCTTTTTCATAACAGTACAAGTTATAAATTACCGCGCTTAAACCCGTTAAAACGTAGTTTTATTAACTACAAGTTATCTTAAAGCTTAGGCTTAGGCTCGTTAAAAAAATTATCATAAAGTATTATTCATAATCGCACTATAATTTCGATTATTTTCATACTTGTAAAACTATAATAAATAAGGGTTTTAGTTAATAAAATAAAATTAACCAAATGCTTATAGAAAAAAAAATGGATTTGACAACTTCAAACAGCCCATAAGTGTTTAATTTATAAATCTTTTATGAAGTCTGGAATTAAAATTAGGCTGTTTTTGAGGCAAAGAAGTAGGTATAATGAAAAAAAATAAACTTATCAAAAGTGTTGATTGAATTTACAACTTTATATATTTCTTTCATTAAAATAAACCATATTACTAACTAAAAAAACATATTTTTATTTAAAAATATCATTTTATTATATTTGGTGGTTTTTCAACTGAAACTTTGTTTTTTCAATAACCCTACTTCTTAAATAAACAACCCTTTATTTATTGTACGCTAATAACTTCAATTCTTCTTGTAGTTTAAATTAAAATAATGTTTAATAGTGTTATCCGTGTAGGCATTCACTAAGCTACGCGACTCTTGCGATGCATTGAAGAGCGAGTTACTAATTAGTTCTCGTATAAAGATACGTGAATGTAAAGTGAGTAGTTGTAATTTAAAGACTGATAACTGCAGTTGCTTGCTACTTTTTGGACCATTTAAGTTAACATGTTATATATAGATTTTGGTACTTGAACTGCTGATTTTTAATCTCCGAATTTCAGCGCACACAAAACTTAACTTAATCATAATCAGAGACTGTAAATAATTAAAAAATACTTATAATATTTAGCCTATCACGCGAGAATCTCAATGGAATACAGTACAAGTGAACACACAACTCAAGCTTGGTCCAGAGCTTTAGTCATTTTTATTTGTTTATTAAGGTTCGGGCTCCACTTTCTTATAATGTTCTAGTTATTGACTGTACGCAAATGCGTCTTATTTATAGCGTTAAAATTACCGTTAACGAATTGCTACCTTAGTTTAAATACAGATGTTATCGGACAATATTTAACGTCTTTCACAATTAATAACAATAACGCATCACAATTTACGGATTAAACCCATCGCTACATCTGCGTGAAACGATTAATAATTATAACATTCACCCTGGTGAAACAATAGTATTTTCTTTTAATTTTTTATTGCAGGAGTTCAGCAGACAGGCAGACGGCCCATTTGATGTTTAGCGATTCCATTGCCTATGGACATTTGCAACACCAAAGGTGCTACAAATGCGCTGCTGCTCTCTTAAGGGGGACTGGAACCTGGTCACTAATGCCGGAACACAATAACTCAAGGTTGTTATGGCGACATACTGTCTAGTATAATAAACAAAGCAAATATCAATTTAAAATTCGAATTAAAATTTTCCATTTCGAAACCCTAACAAATATAATTATTATACTGCATTAAATTACTTTTCCTGTATACAATAACTGTTCATTTTAACACTACCGTACCTACCATATTGCGTTATCGAGTCAAATCTACAGATAACCATTACTAACCGTTCGTTGTCAAAACTTTAACCAATAAACTGATGTTATCTGTGATTGAGTGTTTTTGTTTCAAATTTAATTAGAACACAGTAGTAATTAGCGGGTTGTATCGATTAGGCGTGACGCATATGTGCGCTCGCACGTTATTTATGGTTGTTTCGGGAGTTTGTTATTTGTTAAATTATTTATGGTATGCCTATTATCGAATGTGGCATTTTAATGGCTCTATTGACATTCTAGTTAAAATTTTACTGGAAAATTCTAAGTATAAATTTAGGCAGCGCCAAGCTTATTTCTCATATTACTGGGAAGAATTAGTAGTAGATATGGCGATGGGTGTGATGCGTTATTTGTGATGCGATATTGTTTTCAATTGTTAAGGAGCCCTCTATAAATTACGTCACACGTTAACGCGCAATGAAGTGTGAAATTGTGTGACAAAGGGATGGGAGAGATCCTAAATTTCGTGACGTCACATTTCAAAATCGAATATATTTAATATTAAATATATTTAGATTAAACACGAAATTTTTACTATTAACGAAAAACTTCAAAACGTTTTCAACTCTATCTGTATGAAAATAGTGTTTAAATTATTAAAAAACAATTTAAATGTAAATAAAACTAATTGCGGAACTGCTGTTTTAATTTCATAGTTTCTTGATGTAAATTTGCAAAATATGTGATGTCACACAGGGTAGGGGGGAATCTCACGAATGTGACCAGCTGTGACAATGACGGGGGAGGGGTCAAAAAATCATAAAATTGTGTGACCTATGAATGAAAATTTGTTCACTGTAACTTAAATCAGACAATTTAATATGAATACATTTCCATTAGAACAATGGGCGGCCTTATCGCTTATAGGGATCTCTTCCAGGCAAACCGGACGTAATTTGTGGATGGGCCCCTAATGACATTAAATATCGACAGATATCATATGTAATATATATACACTAATGTGACTATTCAATAACAGGTTATTATTTATTATCCGCATTGGCGATTTGAATTGTTTCCACAATGCTACCCAGCGGTCATGTGGCTACAATAAATCGATTACAGTCTTTGTTGATTTTAAGTCAAAATCTATTTGATACACTCTAGAAACGCCGTACTATATCAAACCTAACCAAGCTCATAAGATTTCCAGCTCACGCGGATGTTCGATCACGTAATTCACGCACCGACGGGCTAGCACAGAGCCTTGTCAACTCATGTTATGATTTTAACATATTGCTGTTCATTAAACATACTGGGCTACTGTTTTGTAGGTTGTAAAAACAAAATTGTTATTTGTTATATACTAGACAATTTTGTTCAGCAATATTAGCGAAAAATTTAAATGAAAATTCAGTTATAGAATACATTCCTTCCATTTTCTGAGGTGTTTATTTATTTAGTCAAAAGTAGTTACAGGTACCTACACATTTGACTATAGATAGAAGTATAGGCGCGTATAGTAGTAGACTATAGTAGTAAGACTGTACAAAATTTTATAAATACTGGTTTATAGCCAAGGCCATGAAAAAGGAACTAACAAACATATAAAATCGATATTAAATTACTTTAATATTATTGATTTTATCAATAATAATAATTAAAGCATTAAATTTTCAAATGACAAATCGGTTTAATTAAGGTAGTAGATATAAGTATGCAGTAACAGGGGAAGAAATTCATCTTATTCAATCTCACAGAGTATTTTAAACTGGAAGATTGATAGATGTAACAAAGTATAGATGAGCCAAACAAGAAATAGATGAATATGCTAGTTGACGGTCAAATCACCTGAGACACATTTTATTATTTTACAAAATGCCGAAACCTCCTTGACTTTATACGAGAATAATATGACATTATAACATAAATGAGTTAAATTATTAATTGTTCAAATAGTTATCAAAATTATTTTTATCATGATATTTTAAAAGAAGATTAATCGACTCTGGGATCCGGCAGGAGTGCACTGTCTCAGAATGTCAATATGGGTTTCGCACTGGGCATGGAACCATGGACCCTGCTTTTGCCCTGAGGATCATCATGGAGAAATACAGGACGAAGAATACGCCTCTGCATTTCCTGTTTTTGGATCTGCAGAAGGCCTTCGACTGTGTTCCTTGAGTGATGATCTAGTGGGCACTGAGGTCCAAAGGGGTGCCAGAAACCTATATTGACTTTATTCGGGACGTGTACTGTGATTCCGATTCCGTAGTTCGGACCGCTGATCTGTTGGCGACACCACACCCTTTCCCATAACCGTAGGAGTGCACCAGGGATCTGTCCTTAGCCCGTTTCTGTTCAGCGTGATATTAGACGAAGTGCTGAACAGCATCTAAGATGCACATGAGCAACCTCTGTGATTGCTCATGCATGCTGGCGATATCGCGCAGGCAGATTCGGACAAGGGGCGCCTGGTGCGACGTACGAATCCATGGAAGAGGTCACTACTGTATATTACCCATAACACAAGTTTAATTTGCCTAATTTGGGGATATACAATAATTATGTGTGTTTCTCTGCCGATTGTAATAATTGTAAATTGTATAATCATTTTTTAGCGTCTGCTCTTTTATATGAAAATAATGTTAGATTTTATTATACCACGTGTCATCTACCCAATTGTATGAAGCATGATATAATTATTTATTATGATGTGGCAGAGAATGTATGGTAAGATAGAGGAGTATGGAGGGAAAAAACATATAGTCCCGACCCCAAATTATTAGGAACTAGAAGTCTAGAGGCAGACATTGTCCTGCCCTGAAAAAACAAAAATCTAGAATCGGATTCCAGCGCCACCTACCGGGTCTAATTGTGGATCTAAACCACCCCGGGACCCACACAAACAAAATCAATCATTCATCAAAATCGTAGAACTCGATTCCAGTTCTTTGTTTAGATTGATGGGTTATATTATTGAAGGTTTAGTAGGGATCCCTAATGTTTAAGTAGCCTATATTAATCAAGGATGGTCAATCGAATGGTGAAAGAATTTTTGAAATCGGTCCAGTAGTTTTTAAGTTTATTCGTTATAAACATACAAACATATAAATCTTTGCTCTTTACACGTATAATATTAGTATACACAGGTGAAAGACATAGTGGCGTGATTTCCGAAAATAATTAAACAATATTAAGCATTTAAGTTTAATAAAATATATTCAGTATACAATTGCGTTGCCAGTATCTCTTTTCGATTAACATTGGATAAACAACAGCTTTTAATAAGTATGTACGCTAATGGCGCTTTTAATGAGTTTAATATCAAAGTTCGTAATTATTAAGCGGTTTGAAAGGAAGTGAAGGAAGTTTGGAACGATTTTGTCCATTACACTGTTGCCCAAGTAATGAATAACAGTGGCTCACAAAAAATATGTGGTCTGTACTTTGATCTATTTCTTATATGTATTTCGATGCGCTGAATCCGAATGCGGGGTTAGTTTGGTCAAACTGACCCCAGGTTCGGTCTTTTGGACCACTTTTTTCTGGGCCGGTGTAATTAATGGAGAAATGATATTAAGTAATGTTTATCATCGTCACTTAAGTCTGTTTCTAATAGTATGGGTATGGAAGAAATTACGTAAATAGAGAAATAAACATTCTAATTATAAGATTATTATTATATAACAACATTAAATATATATTTTTATATAATTAAAATTTATAATTATTTCACGGGAAAGTTTACAATAACGCTACAAATTACGTTTTACAGACGTGTCAGCCATACGTCCTATAATAATATTAGTAGTAATCGGCAGACAAACACACACATTGTACTCGTATATCCCTAAGTTAAGGAAATTACGCTTGTGTTATGAGCAATATATAACAGACCACTCGGGGACCGATCCCAGACACACAGACCACAGTAAATAACGAAAAATTCGTTTACGAAATTTACCATGCCAAGAATCAAAGCCGGAGATTCTGCGATCCAGCGAGCTCGGCCGGCTAAGACTCAGCCCCCTCAACCACAGAGCCTGTAACTATTTCAAATAGACCTTAATAAGTTAATCCATGGTTTCGTCTGCATAAACTTCTGTCCTATATCCAGAGGGTCTATTTATCATTTGGGATAAAACGTATTTTAATGGTATGACCAGTATCTTCAAAGAATATATATTTATCACATTTAATATAAGTTATATCCAAGTTTCAAACGTGATTCTGGAATTATTGTCTTGATTCCAGCTCTTAGAACCGGGGCGATGAGTGTGATACTACGCTCTCACAGAATATCGGTCTGAAACGCTTAGTCAAGAATAGCCAAATTGACAAAACGACGACGGCGCAGAACTAATTGGACATGACAACATTCACTGACTCAATTTTATGTTTACATCGATCAATTTGGTTGCTTTGTCTAAATTGAAAGACAGAAATGAATAATCTAATATTTGCTTAACTGATACATACGTGTTATATTAATATAATCAAAATTGAAAGTGATTAATGTGTTAATGAAGAAATCTGTCACAACATTTTATATAGATATATAGAAGAATCGGGTTATTTGCATAATGTAAATTATAATTGTAAGTCGTTTAGCTACTTAATTATCAACTTTGACAAATGACATATACAGTGATTATTTAAAAGATTAAAAATTAATTAAATTAAACTTGTTACTACTGAAATTATAATTTTTTTCTACATATCACTTTTAATCAATTGATCGAATGAATGTTAAGTACATAGAATGTAAATTAAGTTATTTTTTTACGTAACATATGCTAGACAGAGAAGCATTTATTTTGGTATGGCTAAAGAGGAATTGTATTGACTTAGTATTTGATATTATATTCCATTTATTTTATTTCTAGACGCACAACTAAAGCTAAAAGGAACTTATCTAAAATAAAACAAATCTTGAAAATTAAATCCTATAGACATATTGACAGGTAAAAATATGTAGTCTAGATCGCTGTCGGTGGAGGAGCTTTCTCAAAAAGCTGGTGGCATTTACACGTTGCCTTAAATACAGGCCAACCCATTGGTCATACGAAACTTGATATTTTATAAATCCTCGTTGATAGTTATATGTTTGTGCCCTTTGCTATTGAAACGCTTGGACCGTGGGGTGCTGATGCCATGAGCCCCTACAAAGATCTAGCGAAACGACTCATTGACTCTTGGGGTGATCAGAGGGCGAGTTTTTACGTCGGACAATGAATTGGCGATCTAGCGAGGTAACGTATCCAGCCTTTTGAGGACCATACCCATTGATTTCGGTGATCTAGACTCAGTATTGTACTTGTATTGTTGGGGATTATAGGTAGAATACAATATAAATTAGTTACCTTCACTGTTTTCGAAAAAAATTCAATCATTTGCGTGTAACATTATGATACAAAGATAGAGGAATATAATGAAATAAGTAAGCTTGTAAAAAATAAACATTGAACACTTTACTGCTCACCAAGATATCAGACATAAAACTTCGGCCACAATATTTTTAGGCAAAAGATTAAGCGGCCTCATCGCTTAGAGCGGTCCCCTTCAGTCTACCTAGCATATAGGATATTTTTAGTTAATCTGGCGATATAGGTGGTGCCTGGATCCAGATGTTTTTAAAATACATACTAAACTAGTGTTCCCGGCAGACGTTGTCCTGGCCTGGAAAAATAAAATCTAGGACCCGATTCTAGTGCCTCCTACCGGTTCCAACTGTGGATCCAAAGCATTCGGGGCCCACTCAAACACAACAAAAAATCATCAGTGTTTTTATTATAAATTAAAATGAAACCTCTCCTATGTCCTAAGATGGAACAAATGCTCCGAAATAAAAAAATCATCAAAATCGGTTGAGTAGTTTCGAAGTTCATCGCGGTCAAACACCGTGACAGGGAATTTTGATATATTTTTAACATAAATACGTACATATACATGAGATATATTTTACACAAGAAATAAATGAATACAAATTGTATGTGTGCCTAGCGATATTATTACATGATTAATCGTGTTTCAATTGTCAAAATTACGATTTGTAACACTCAAATTACAGTGCCAAATATTTTAGGGTATTAATTACGTTTTATTGTTGTGGGTTTTTAAGTGTTCCGTTACAGGGTTATTGGAGTAACAAAATCCTTTGAAGTTTAAAAGTTAGATGAGTCTTTTGGAAGTTGAAGTAAACAAACTTTTCTTCTAAGATTTAACTCTTGATCTGAGAAACTGTAAAATTATCTTTTAAGGGTGATGATAAAATTTTGTCTACGATCTAGAAATAACTTATCGCAGAGGGTTTCTTTTATTCCGCTAAGACATGAAGTCGTCATAAAATTTCATCGAGGCTGTCAAAGAGTCCATAGATGGTAGTGACCACTTTCCATCAGGTGAGACATCTGCATCAGCCATTTATTAAGCTACCACGAATTTTGACATCCATCCACTGTCCTATGTACTTACTTAGACAAATGTGAAAGTGACTTTAGTTCGTTTATTTGTTATTTTTCCAAGGCATTAGGAACAACCTATTCAAATTTTATAAAGTCTATGTAATAATACAGATCTAGATGCTTTTATTGAGTAGCACCTATAAATATTACTGTAAATAATATTAGTTATTTACTTTTGAACGTTATTGAGCCTATTTTATTTTTATTTTTAACACTTTCAGTAATGAAGATACTTTTTATTAACACATAATGGGATAGTTAAACTGAATAAAAATTTAAAGTTTTTAAGTGAACCTACTTGTAAAACTGGAAAACTAGAATTGTGGTAGATATCTTTCCAAATATACGTATTTTTAAGATCAAAAATGTAAATTATACTATACACTTATTATACCAGAAAATATAAGAGTTTCCGCGATATCTATTACTGAATCTCAGTCAATCACAACAGACAAACAAAAAAATATATAAACAAATTCACTTTTACATCACAAACTTTATGCTTATAAATTTTTCTATCAATAATCAGCCCTACACAAGGAACTCTATGCAAATGTATGTAATTGCTCCATTAACAAACGTAAAAGTAAATTTAACAAAAAACAATAGGAAAAAACTCAGCGCAGTTTTTCATGACATTCCGATGCTATCTAACTACGTTTTTGTGTAGTGCATATAAAAAATTCAAATGAATGTGTTTTGTGTTGATTATATTTACAATGTAATAAATTAGATCAGCACATAACACGAGTGACGTATCGTGTTAAAAAAAAGTAAGTTATTTGCCGCTCACTTCTTTATAATAAAGGGCTGTCGTAGATTTATTAATGCTTTGTTTTCAATTTTAATTACTTGGACCCATTAGGGGACTTTGGCAACTATATTTTATTTTGAAAATCATATTACTAATTGAAAATTGGTAAAGTGTAAGATGATTTGGAACAATCACACACACACATACACACACACACACACGTACACGCAGACACACACGCGCGCGCACGCACCCACACACACACACACACACACACACGCATATCTTGGGTTCAGTATACTGAACCCAATGCAAAAAACGCCATTATAAGCTGCTTAAATAATTATACACACGGACATAATATATAGTAACAATATGTACAAGCAAATTGTGAACCTATTAGTTTTAAAGTAGGCTAAAAAGTCACAAAGTATTTTAAAACGCTTAGAGTTTCACTGCCGTGTGACAATAATTCTTGGCAAAAACAGAATCCTATAAAATTATCATCTCTATCCAGTCGTCTGTTTGTACCTCTTTCAGTCATCGAGATAATAATAAAACGTAATGTTGCCGAATGGCATCTCGTCTACCCATTTCCACTGCTGGACATAAGCATAACGCTAACTTTGCAACACATATTGCATATCCGACCTCCGCTTTCCTAGTTCAGACCTTGTTGACTGTTTACTGGGCTGAAGAAAAGACATTCTGTACGTCATACACGACATTTATCGAAACGTGGTCTCCACTCCAGGATTCATTTGCTTTATAATTTTTAAAACTCCTGTGTTCTTTTCATTCGTCTATAGCCTGGGCTGCGGGAAATGACAATCGCCTGCTCCACGTTGGCCCTGGCAGGCGCCGGCTAAAACAACCTCACCCATTTAGACCTCAGGGTGCAAAGGACCCCGTGGCGGCGTGCACAGAATGAGGAGTGCGAAGCAACTCCACTTCCTCATCCAGCGGCCTATAGTGCGGGCGGACCTTCCCCTGGGTTTTGCCCGCGGCAATTTGCTCATGGTGTCTGAAGTCATCAAGATCAACGCGGTGCCAGTCTTTGTCTGCGCGGGGCTGGAACTATGGCTCCATGCACTAGAGCAAGTAGTATGGGTGGTCACTATCACCTTAATCACAAGAGTCCACGTGACCGGCCAACTGCAACTACAACATAATCAATTTAATTATGTCCTTATATGTACAAAAATGCCATAGTGTCAAATACCAATTTATTGTCAATAAAGAGACAAACAAAGGGTTCAGAATATGTCAAATATATCGATAATGTCATCCAGTGTTTCAGGTTTGACACACGAGATGTCGCGCGTGGGTCGCATTGTGTTGCTGTCAGCAAGACATATCCGATGGAGCAGGAAGCAAGCTTATTATGTTGACGGTTAGACACGGTGTATACGGCTTTTGAGAGACCGTTTTTGTAGATTTCCCCTCTAGAGCTTCGTAGTATTTCTCGCAACAACGCATCTTTTATTTATAAGTACCCTAGGTATAATTCTAAAAATTAAGAGACCAAGTAAAATTAAAAACAATATAAGTTTATTGTATTGTTTTTAATTTTACTAACAATATAAATAAAATTGTTGCATTACATGAATGTATCTATTGTTCGAATGTATATCTAATTTAAAATATCACCTTTATCTAATTATATATGTATATTTATACTGTATTTTATTTTTAATAATATTTGATTGTGATTTTATTACTGTTATTTTAGTTTAGTACACCACCAAAAATGTTTTGAAACATTCGTTTAAAATCTCCTTAGACATTGGGTTGCCTGGAAGATATCGCTATAAGCGATAAGGCCGCCCATTGTTCTACTGCAAACGTATCCATATCAATTGTCTAGAATTAAGTTTATGGTGAACAATAAAGAGTTTTCATTCATTCAGTCATTCATTAAAGTATAAACAAAACTTAAAAATGCAGTAAAACTGTTAAATAATAGGCGATAGACGGGACATGATTAGAGAACAGATATTTTATCTAAATGTACACAAATCATCACAGTGTAGTACTAATGAGGATGCTCAAGGAAAAGAGATAGACAAATAAATTAAAAGCTAGAAGATGATATAATCCCTTGTAATAGGAGGCACGAGCCTATATGAGATTTTTATGAGTTGTTATTATTTATGTATGTCTCTGCAGACCACGGGCCATAAAAATAATGCGGTCTTTTGGAGGGCTTGTGTGGGGCTATGGAAAGGCCAACACGTAGAGGCCCCTTGACAAATCTAAATGTGACGTGACACTGACCGGCGATTGTCCCTCTCTACACCATATAAAAATGCATCCAAGGACAAGCCCCGGTAAGTGTAGGACTATTGTAGGGAATGAGAATAAAAGGTACCATGCTATTGGGATGAACTGCTAGTGGAGTTACAGATCGGGGACCATGGGGACTATGGCATTTGCCCGTCGCAATGTTTAAAGAACGTGGAAAAAGTAAGCAGATGTTGACTCGCCACTGTATGAGTCCCTAAAAATTCCAAGATTGGCGAGGGGCAACATGGGTGTGAGTGGCTTAGGGGTGTGGAGAAGTGGGCTGCAGGTTCATCTAAGCTACTTCCGACGTTAGGTCATTTATCACTTTCACCACTGGACCTTGAGTCTTAGCTCTAGCGATCTCCACTCCATGCCGGCTGCCTAACATGGTGGGAGGGGCCTTGCTTTGACCCTCGGAGTCAGGTCCAAGGTGTTGCTACTCACCTAAGGATTCGACAGAAAGCCTCCCTCGGGGTTATTATTTATATATTATTATATAGTTATAATTCTAAGTATAAGAGTTGATAATTACATGGTATGTCAACCAGCGTCCATTGACTTACTAAATTAGTCATAATAGCATTTACATAAATGGTCGTATAATACAAGAAGGTAACTTCAAGATTCGTAATGGTCGTAATTTATTACATTGGGTCACCATTTTACATTACTCACTGCGTATAATAATCATGTAAGTACGGCTGTTAATTGTTGTTTTATTTTGTTATTTGATGTATTTGTGCAAATAGTAATCAATAATGCAGGCCACGCTTGTCAAATTCAAATTGGCGGGTTACACAGATCAGCGATCTCGACTTGCAGGTTTCCTGAGTACATTTGATTTCACTATCAGTACATGATAAATTAAGCAGACCCGTGACCTCTGAAAAGAACACACGTTACTGGAATGAGGCGCAGAAGCCTTCGCCTCTAAGTTACTACGATTTATATAATATTAGAGTTTTCCCGCGGCTTCAGCCGTAGGAAGTTTCGACTCGTAACCCACGAAAAATATCTCAAATGAATTTCGTACTATTTTAAGAGGAAGCATTCACACAGGTTACATTATATAAAACTTTTCCCTAGACGCTATTTTCTCTCTAAAAATTCTGATTCATCCCAGGACCAATATATCTCATTTATCGGGACAAAAAGTATCCTATGTCCGTTCTTAATATTGAGACTACGTACATCCTACATTTCAGTAAAATTTGCTTCGCAGTTTTTCTATCAAAGCGTAACAGACTGACGGGTAAACTTATTTTCGCTTTTACAATATTAAGTAAGGAAGTATGGATGTACCTACGCAAGCCCAGTACTAGCATTTTGAACGCCATTATGGAATACCGATTGCCGATTGTGTGTGACATCTTTTTTTGAATCTGTCAATGTGTTGACTTGTACCTTAATATTAGAATATACTAGTAATTATTGCTAATTCTTATTCTACTTATTCTAGTGTGGAGTGTAACTGTTACATGTTTATGTGGTGTACGTTTATCCCCTAGGGTTTTCTCTCCATATTAACACATCGTGTCGCTATTAAAAAACCCTCATAGCTAGAAAGTATTTGAGTGTTATGAAGTTTCTCCTATTTTCGTAAATGTATACATTAGAAGATCGCTCGATTTGTTGCCCCTGGGCTTGCTGTGCACTCCTTGCACGCCCGCTTACGGCATGATGTCTGGACGTATATCATAATAATATGTTCATAGTAAAGACTAGTCACTACAATAATTATACATCAACATAATTACTAATACAAAAAAATGATACAAAAAAGGACGTCGTTATACATATTAGTCCTTAGATGACTTATTTTACTTAAGAATTCTCATTGAACAATTTACGGACAAGGTTTCGCTGCCATTAGAAAGAAATAATAAATTAAAGGAACAATTTGTTACGTGCTATAAGGCGAGTCATTCTTTAATGAAGAATCACTAATTGACCTAGAATGCTTTAGTACTTTTGGTTTTGTAAGCAAATTACTCGGTAGAGGAAAATCATGTTAGCAAAGTCATATACGGTAAAAATAAAGTATCATTTGATCGAATCTGCATAGTTTTTACTTCTGCCTGTTCTACTAACTTATATCGATTTTGATTAATGATTGTTGTTGTTAATTGAAATGATTGTTACGAGTTGCTGGACTCGAATTAAAATGTCGTTGGAATTATTATAGAGTTTATTAGAACTATACAAACACGTGTAACACAGGTACAAATATTACCGAACGTAATAAGTCCAAACGTAATGCAGAAGATCGTAATTCAAATACACGCGCAAAGTCCGTCACTAAATAGATTACTGAATGTTCACAAATCTTGCTTCCCTCGACTACTTCATCTGTCAATTGGCGCCTTGCTTTATACTGCACAGATGCAATATGTCTGCCCAGCAAGCGTCGACGCAATTTCCTAGAAATAGTAATCCGCACACCTGGCTAATGACTGCCATAAAAGATTTCAATACACAATGGGCTATTTTTTAATCACAAAGTAAACAAAAGAAGTCCAAATGCCGAAAGGTAATAAAATGTGTTTCTACAGGTATGCAGGTGTGAATTTGTTTTTGTCGGCGTCTAGGTCGTAATAATATATAAATAATAATAAGGGCGCAAATTCTGTTCGTTTTTAGAATCCTAGCCGAAAGGCATGTGCCACGTAAGCAGTTTCTGACCTAATGTGCACATTGTTACAATTACACGTATTAACAGTGAAGGAAAACATTATGATGAAACCGAGATCGAGATAACCGATGTGTCAAATTTATCTTGGACAATCGTGGCTGGTATACTATCCGTTCCCTTATAAATGGGAGGTCCGAGCCCAGTAGTGGGGATATTTATGGGCTGTTACTATTATTGATAGATAATTATGTAGTCTCATGATGAACATTGAATACTTTTTATCCCCGAAAATTGGATAGTTTTCGCGGGATGAATTCAAAAATAATCTACAAAAAGCAAAAAGTTTAGTGTAATGGAAACGGTGCGATTGTTAGTTCTTAAAGTAGTATGAAATTAATTTGATCCGGAAAATGGAATAGCTTCTGTGGGATACGGGACGGAACTATCTTTATATATAAAGTATGCTTTATTACTATAACTATAAAATATATTATATTATTATTTGTAGCACGCAGAGTTGAGTATTGTGTTGGATAAGCGTATTAAATTAAATTTTAAAATATAATTGTACCTATTTACTAAATGTAGAATCCTGCGTCGCGACAAGTGATTTTATATTAAACCGTTTATTGCGGAGATATCTGTTCCTATATAAGAGCGATTATAAACTTTGGCGCGGGTTATAGATATTTCGTCATCAGCCAACCGTTACCCACTGTTGGACGTAGGCCTTCCCAAGTTTACGCCACCTATCTCTGGCCTCCACTGTTCTCATCCAGCTACCACCGTGCGCAGATAGTCGAGCCATCAGGGTGGAGGGCGTCCTGCTTTATCTTTGGCGAGATGCGTCTCCTTTCAGTACTCGTCTACTCCATCGACCATCAATGTTTGTCATTTTACCAATTGATAAATTATAGATATTGTTTTAAAATTATACTTCACCCAGTATGACGCATTGACTTAGTCAATAAGATATTACATGTATGCCTCAATCGATGCTAATTGTAAAGTAACTCTACTTGTATTAAGGCTATTCGTACTTGTATTTGTATTATGATTTATTCAAGTGAATAATTAAGTAATAAATATATTACTGCCACGTCAGCTTCTAATTTTGCGATCTATTTCGGTAACCTTCGTTCTTTTACGGACATCCTCCTTTCTGATTCAATCCATAAGAGACATTCGCTCCATAGCTCGCTGAGCGACCGTATGTAGGTTATACATACCGTCGGATTATAAATACCGTCTGTTGTTATGTTAACCATTATGAACAACAAAATATTAATGAACGATTTCCTTGCGTAGGAGCATTATTACCGCTATCCTTGACAAGTCAGTGAAATAATGTTTAACTCACATAACGCCGAGGGCACGAAACTTTGCTGTACTTAATTGCTCAATCGATTTTACAATTAATATTAAAACGTGATAGACATACTTCAATATAATCCATATTAATATACAAATTGACATGTGTGTTTTTTGATGATTTATACATTTGTTTGTTCTTTTTTCATGGTCTTATATATATATATATATATATATATATATATGAAAATATTATATTTTCCTCTAAAATTACTTTTACCCTAGAAGATCTATCTACGTCTGCGAGGCGTTTTATCGTAAAGTTAGCGTCTCACGCTGTTTAGCCAATTCAGGAGAAGAAAAAGAAAGAAGAAGAATTCCTTTTTAATCATATTGTAACATTTGTCTCATAAATAAGTCATTAATGTTAAATAATATTAAATTGTTTAAAAAATTATATATGTTTTACCTGATTTCTTACAAGTCTATTTTTTGGTTCAAAGTAAGCATATATTTTTGTAATAAATAACTATTATTATAGATTTGAATGAATGAACTTCGTATTATTATTAGTTTATTTCCTCAACTAAAGTTTCCTTCGACATATAGGACATAAGGCATTATATTTAGGCCTACAGGTTGTCTTTAATATGTGTACGCCTCTGAGATGTATGTTAAGGCTTTATGTACTCCTCAAATAGATTAGGCTTCTAGGGTTAAACAAGATTAATTTTTGAGTTATGGGGAATGTTTTGTTAAGTACTTTTTAAGGTCCCTTAGCCAAATGACAAATACAATGGGCGTTGATCACATGTATAGAAACTTTGATTGTGTGTAGCAGTCACCTATGTAGTCGATTCTTAAATCAGTTTATCCTATCGTCTTTATCCCATATAGGCTGGCAATTCGTTGGCCTCGCCATTGGTGTTGGAAACGTCTATACGCAACGGTAACCATTTTCCATAAGCTAGGCCATCAACCCGTTTGCTAGCTTTACAACAAAGAGATAGTAGTGCTGTAGGAAAATATTAACTAGGAGCTCATTTTACAATGTATAAGGGTCTTTTTACATTACAGTTCTGTATTACATTACAAAATTTATTCTATAACCATATGGGAAATTTAAAGTAGATGTACTATTTTTTTTAATTATCGGTTATATTGATATATTATAACGGTACTAGAGATTTTCCCGCAGCTGCGCCGCTTGAAAAAACCTGCTTAGTAGCTCTGTTTTCCTGACAAAAAACTTAATTTACTGTTTCTTGTTAAAATCACTATAATAACAAAGAAACTAAACTAAATCCATATAGTCTACACAACTACCCAGCAAAACATAGAGGCGAGTCGAAGACAATCTGATTTGAAGTAATATAATGAATGACATGTTGTTTATGACAACGTAGGTATTTGTTATTGAATTATAAGAACGCGATTGCAGCGCTATCTATTTTGCTTATTCGTTTATTTTAAGGAAACGACATGTCGTGGTAGCGTAATGGCTAGCGCACGCGTCCCAAACTCAAAGGGTGCGGGTTCGATCCTGACCGGAACGCATGCACCACTAAAGCAGTTTTCTGACCTAATGTGCATATTGTTACAATTACCATGTGCTAACAACGGTGAAGGAAAACATCGTGATGCAACCTGCACATCGAGATAACCGATGTGTTAAATCTGTCAAGCCGTCTTGGACAAGCGTGGCGGGTATACTGTCTGTTCTCCTTATAGTGGGAGGCCCGAGCCCAGCAGTGGGACATTTATGACCTGTTATTATTATTTATTATTAAGGAAACGACATGATGTATCGTGATAAAAAGTATCCTAAGTTACGCCCCGGGATATAAGCTAGTTCTGTGTTGAGTTTCATTTAAATCTGTTTAGTGGTTTTAACGTGATGCTCTAGCAAACAGACAGACAAAAATTGTAAAAATGTATTTTCGGAATCTGCTGGTCCGAATTAGCTGATTTTTTTCACAATTTTTAAACGCAATGTACAAACTCGAACTATTTACAGATTTATTTATAGTATAGATTTGTATTGTATTATCTAAGTACTACAGACATCAGAAGATGAGCCCCCACAAAAAGTACCTCTATAATAAATTATTATTTTTAGTTAATTACAGGGTCCGCGGGGTTTCTTGGTGCTTTATTTCATTAAACAGACAATCTATTTCAATAAACATCAATCATTGTATTGTGTATGGAGTGCTTTGTCTCTCAGTCAATAGAACATGGTTGGTGACGTCGAACACAACTTTCTGATTGATGGTATTTATCACAAACAACTCTTTATTATATTTGACATAATTCTGGGCGTTGCAAATTGTTCCTGAAATAAACAAATACATAAAAAAGTTCGACATGAAATATGTAAATATATTTGAACATTTGCATCAATAGTTGGCTTTAGATGCTGGCTATAGTTGTTGATGTACTGATGCTTCCTTGTAGTAGGGCGAAGAAATAAATTTTGTTGTTTCAGGGAATTATTATTGCTTGAATGCTGCTCCTTTATTTTGATGCTAAGGGAATTTCTTTTCTTGTGACACCATCCTCGCGCCTGGTCTTTAAACCGCGGCATGCGTGGGAGTCTTATTCGGCCGTTTGTCTACCGTGACTTTCCAGCGGAGGGATGGGGAGGGATATTGGTCGACAAACTACTCGCTAAACCTAACCAGCGCCAGCGCCCCTCTCCCAAAGTGCATACACTTTTATTGGGTGCCACAGGAACTAGACCATAGGTATTACGTCTGCGGCATCTCGACGCTTCGCTGTCTCACTTAAGGTACCTCCGGGGAAGGGTACCCTTGTGATGGATTATGGGAGGCACCTATGAACCCCAGGCCATTGCTTGCTCGCAGAAGGAGGCTACGGCTAACCGCCCTTGTTTACTACGGAGCATGGCCTCAACCAAGCCCCAGAGCAAGTCCTCTTGGCCGGCTATATTTTCCATTTAGGAGCCTGAATGCTGATTCCTGGAGTTGTCGGTTCAACTTAATGGTAGTTGAAGTCGTATATTACGACTATTAGCAACTTAATAGCAAAATGTGGTTATTTGTAGCAACTTGTAACAATTCTCCCATAAATAGGCCCAAAATAGATTGCATGGTCCCATAACCATTGTTGCAGAAACGGAATCCTTATGAAATCGTCATATCCACCTTTTTATTTTACTCATTCTTTTTTCAAAATTATTTATTATATATGTAAGAAATTTGTATGCCGTTACGCAATGTTGGCATATTATAAATCTCTAATATTTTCTTTTATTTTAGTCGGCTATAAAATTGTGTCACTGGCTTCTAAGTTTTGAACTACGATTTGAAAAATGTTAAATAATGAAGGTATTTAGAAATAGTTTTAAAGAAAAGTATTCGGTACTTAATCATACCTTTGTCTCAAAATCAAATACTTACATCAAAAACTTATATTTTTATTTGTTCGACGTTGTTTTTAAATGACAATAACCCATAGACATAAATTGAAAAAATACATTTAATAGATTGGAATAGAACTTCAAACTGCAGTGCAAATCGATATAGCACATATAAATATAGGTATACATTACTCGTCAAACATACGATCCCCCAGTTACACATAACCGGGTCGTTAAGAGCTTCAAGTGGCCGCTTACAGCATCTCCCTCGTATTTACAATCGCCTCTTGCCTCTTTGATTTCCCGTGTTTGTGAGGGTGAATAAAATGTATGGTTTTGTGCACGTATGATGTCACTTTCTAGAGCACTCTTTAAACTGGCTTCGTAATAAGAAAGTATTACTTAATAAGTTCTTATATAAATAACTGTTTTCTATAAAGAAGACGAACCGTCCACTGTTTAGCTATGGAACTGTAAAAATAATTTAATGCACAATATTTCAAAGTGATTAAATATCTATCCTCCTACACGCAAAAAACTACTGAATGGATTTTGATGAAACTTTACAATAATGTAGCAGCTTACACATCAGAATAACACATAGGCTATAATTTATAGAGATATAGTATGAATTATGCAAAATATAACGATTTTCCATCACCACTACGCGCAGCTAGTAATAATATAAATTTCTAAACATGCCGTGTCTGTACATTGAAGCTATTTAAAAACAACGCGAATAGACTATTAAACGATGGAGAACACAATGCAATTTTTTTTAGATTTCTTGTCTGTTTGTCGATTTGTCCGTATGTTGGGGATTCACATAAAAACTATTGAGCCGATTTTGATGTGGTTTACGCTGAACGACAGCAAATTCTTAGATTTAGAATCTACGCTACTTTTTATCCCGGGAATTTTACCGGGAGCCGTTTGTAGTTCTTTGGGTGTATAAAAGTTAGCTTATTCGGCACAGTTTTCACTAAAACGATGGCATACTTTCTTTTTTAAATGCTGTGGTACTTTGTGTTACAGGAATCCCGCGGAAATTTCAAGTCAAGGGTGGACGAAATCGCGAGCACATCCTAGTTTGAAATAAAATCAATTTTCTACATTATTTTTAGCTCTAACTATTTGAATTCTTTCACAATATTCCATGTCATAGTTAAAAATTTGAGTATTCCGGTAGCGTTCGGAGTATCCACTATTCGGATTTAACGCTTGTATTATTATTGTTACGAGTTGCAGGACTCGAATTAAAATGCCGTTGGAATTATTATAGAGTTTATTAGAACTATACAAACACGTATAACACAGGTACAAAAATAACCGAACACAACAAGTCTAAACGTAATGCAGAAGGTCGTAATTCAATAACACGCGCAAAGTCCGTCACTAAATAGATTACTGAATGTACACAAGTCTTGCTTTGCTCGTGGTTATCACTCGACTGCCGCGTCCCTCAATCGGGGCATTGCTTTATACAGCACAGATGCAATATGTCTGCCCGGCCGCGTGGACCGAATTTCCTAGAATTAGTTTGTACTTTAAATCCGACACACCTGGCTAATGACTGCCATAAAAGATTGCAATACACAATGGGCTATTTTCTAATCACAAATTATAAACACAAAGTAAACAAAAGAAGTACAAATGCCGAAAGGTAATAAAATGTGTTTTTACAGGTATGCAGGTGTGAATTTGTTTTTGTCGGCGTCTAGGTCGTAACATCATGAAGAGATTTAATATTTTTTGTGAAAATGGAGTGGATGGACAATCAAAATACAGACAGTCATAATAATTTTATAAGCTTTCAATATTATTTATAAATACAGACTCAAAATTGCAAAAATATTTATTTTGTATCATTAAGAACTAAATAAAATTCGAAGTTTAGGTAATTTATTCGACGAATCAGATTATAGAGTGGTTGGTTCTTTTATGCTATTGTATTTTATTAATTTAAATGTGTTTTATTTGAGCATTGAATACTTAATGTAGATTTTATAGTATGGAAGAACATCCAGATGACATTCGTATTATATTTTCAAGAGGAACACTCTGTAAATAAAACTCTGACCCTTGTTCACAATTAGCTAGAATTTTTGTATGAATTTTTATAAACATATTCATAAACGTAAATGTAATAATGTAACAGCATTTTCAATACACAGCGCATGTTGATGTAGTGCGTGTTGCATTAGGGTGTGTAAGTTTTTTTGTTGAAAGGTATTTAATATTGTGCATGATTTTTTAAGACGGTGCACCACACCTTTGAATATATCATTATTTAATTATAAACACAAGTCCAGTGTATTTGTTAAGATAACGTATATGAAAAGTAAATTCATTACTTAACCAGAGCTTTCACGTGGGCTTTGTTCGCATATTTATCGAACACGTATTAATCAGAAACTACATATTTGTGGGCATAATAAACAATGTTCCCTGTAGTTAGTATCTTAGTGCTACATAAGCGCTTCATTCCTTTGACATGAGATCGACTCTAGTCTAGAGAGTAAGCACGCTTAGTCAGATTTTCAAAATAGATGTCTTTATTGTTACAATTAGCACTTTCTGACGTTTTGAAATTTGTACATCATGATCACCAACAAGGATGATCTCATAAAGTCATTTATTTGTAACCATGTTACATTGTAGACGGGTGTATCATCTATTACGATGAAACAGGTTCCTCAAGTCTAGTAATGGGACGTTTTTGAACTGCTTTTACTATTAAATCTTGAACCCTATAATCCGAATTACATATTATATACCTACCACAATTTTACAATGGAAGACTCATAATTGTATATTTATATATAAGTATGTGCAAGAAAGACAGGAAGTCTTAGTGGTGGTACACAGGAGTGCAAATAATGGTACTACATAATATATTCGTATCCTATTTGTTATGTAACTAAGTATGCAGTGCAAATAGATTTATACACTGGAACGCAGTGTATTTGACTTGGAGCGGCTGAGTTATGTTTATAATGCTATTAGGCCAGTCTCTGTTTACGATGCAAGGGTCTAGTCGTGTGTTAGGCATTAGGCACTGCCTACAGACATAAACCAGAGAGACATAAACCAATATGGCATACCTTTATTTTATGGCTATCCTCTAGAGGCGTAGTCTATATACCAATAAATCAAATTGAAGTTTCTGTTATTTCATAATAAATGCCAATATTTATTTAAAAATCTTGTGTCTCAATCTGTCTGAAAGTTTATCTAGAATAGGCTCCGACACGGCTCGGTCGATTTCAATGAAAATTTTGGACACTAAAACAGGAATTTCACCGTAAATTTTCGTGTATCTTTTATTTCGATATCTTTCAATTCAGGGGATATTATACATTTTAAATTAAAGTCTCGGGCTAAGAAAGCGGTGGACGTAACTAATATCTGAAGCTACGTTAATCGATTGCTAAAATCTGGCATAAGGACATGAACTTTCACCAACAGTTAAAAATAAAGTATATTTTATCCGGAATAATAATACGTTTTCTAGGATATGAATCTGAAATTGATATTTTAAAGTATTTATCGAGGCCGCAGAAAGTTAGGCAATAGGTTAGCATTGTGTCATAAATAATTCTGGCACTAAAATGAGTTGACTACGACTAATGCGGCATACAAGTTTTCAAAACTTGCCTTTTGTGTAAATAGATGTACGAAGTATGTCGCTATTTATTCCAATATTTTTCTAAATTTCGTCAGCAACAACAGCATTTCATGGAAAGTTTTGGTTAGATATTCAGCAACATAAATCATATTCAAAGAGGAAGCAACTTTTGTTGGATACAAACATATTATGCGTAATTACATTACATTGTTCTATTGTTTGTTAATACATAATCATTTGCGTTGGTTAAGAATAAATACATACGAATACACATGTCGTGACCTTATGAAGGTGTCAATCAAGTGCTTTATAACACGAATTCATTTAATATATCTGCAATTCATTAACTACTAAACAAGTAAACTAAACAACATAACGTTTAAAAATAAATTATTAAGGAAATCCAATGAATATTCGCTTGATAAGATGGCGTCGTAAATATTGATTCCACATTTTTTAAATAGCAATGTTAAAGAAGGAATTTAATTTAGAATTAGAATTATAGTTCTTATTACCTCTTATCTAACGGAGACTTAGTAGTGGTTTATACATGTCTGTAATTTCATTAATATAACTACAGTTATTAGTCGCCTTGATGATATAAAGCCATTACGTTACGTCCACATCTGTACTATTTACGTGTTACAAAAACGCTAGTTTGGAAGTGGTATATATATGAAACTGGATATTAGAATATTTTTTTTTGTAATAAATGGAAATATCATATATAAAGGAGACTGGCGAGTTTCTTAGGAGCCGCAGGTCCGGTCACCTACACGCATAATTACAATGTGTGTAGATATTAAGGCATACTTTGCTTCCGGCGTTTTTTTTTAAATTCAAAGCTTTACTGTAAAAAACTGATTATAATCACTTGTAATGATGTTGCCAACTTCTTTTGACTTTAACACAAGTCTTCATTGAGCAAATGCTCTAACTCATCATCTTCAAAAACTTTTGATCTTCCACAACTATGCCGGTTTTCTACGCAAAAATCACCGCTCTTAAAGCGTTGAAACCACTCATGACGTATTCTTTTACTCATAGCAGCTTCACAATAAGCGTTTGAGAGCATTCGGTGAGTCTCAGTTTTTTAATATTAAATAATAAATTAACACTGCCCGCAAATGACGAGAATTCGGCTTATAAGTTGACATCTTTATTCGAGCATAACTATATGATGTAAACACAAATCAACTACTGGTGCTATGGGACTATGATTACAAGATACTAAAGAGTTGTAAGTCGTCTATAATTTATATATTCGACGTCTATTTGTCGCTACGCCATCAATGAAAAACGGCGGGAGCAAAGTTGTATATCTAATAGCTTATTTCATTAGAAACCCATGTGTGATTGTCATTTTCTACAAGAACTTGACTGAAAATAGAATTTGAACATAAATATTTGACATTGACATAGCCTCCATTACGATAATACTAGGAGTTTTTGGTGGGAACTTGAGACGTAACGTTTTACTGTGCAATTTTATTTTCAAAAAATGTTAAATTCTGTCTACAATTGAACAATGTGAACAGTAACTGTTCGATATTTATTGTTTTCAATGAATAATAATGCATTTGTGTTTTATTCGTCATAATGTCAGGTAAAGGAACTGAAACCATACAGCTTTGTTTGAGTATGAAACTTAACAATGACATATTAGACGCTTGAAAGTTTTGTACTGCCATTTAAAAAAATCTAAAATAACAGATATCGATGACGAATAAATAATCGATAAACCCACTAACAGAATAAAAAAGTGTTAACAACAGAATATTACGCAGGTATATCGATACTTTGACCCGTAATTAATATATCTAGATTCTTAATAATATAACGGTTTAAAGAATCACTAACAATGCTTTCGAATTTAATTATATGATAAACGAGTAATGATTTCTAAAACATTCAACATTATTTTTTCTCCGATTGCGAGGTTCTTAAAATATAGTACTACTTAAAGAAATAATAGGTAAAAATCTACTTTTTTTAAGTATAAGTTATGTCTTTGTAGACGTTGAGGCCGAAAACCGCCAGTCGCCTTTCTAACAAAGTATATTATTCATATTAAAAATTTACAGAAGAAATATAAAAGTTATTAAAAAATGTATGGACATAATCTTATATATAAAAATCAATTATTGTTCGTTAGTCTCGCTAAAACTTAGAACGGCGGGATTGATTTGACTAATTTTGGTTTTGAATTATTTGTGGAAGACCAGGGAAGGTTTAAAAGGTGAGTAAATATGAAAAAAAATGATTCTCAGGCGGTAGGAAGTTTACCGGGTCAGCTAGTTATCTTATATTTATTACTAAAACCATATTTAACTTTATTCCGCTGACTAGGTACTTTGATTAAAGTTCTTCATTAGTTTAGGGTACAATATCTCTGTGAATAAAAAAAAAAACAGACTGAAATAACAATAAAGTCGTAAATTTTAAATGTATTATCTTTAAGTTTTCCAAGTTTTATAGTTAATTACAACTACATTTTAACAGTCACTAAGTGAGATTTTTATTGAGTGTAAACAAAAATAACCATAACATTATTGCCTGTTATTTCACTTCTGAAATATTTTTTGGTCATGGCTACTAAAAAAGTTTTCGGAACTTCGGATTCTATACAAAAATTACAGCTTCAAAACGTATAGTAATAGTTTTAATTTTTTTCTGGTAAAATAAGATGAATGTAATTATTATTTTTCACTTGCTTTTCGTATGAAAAACTTAATCTAGATCTTAATTAGCTACAATAATTTCATAGCTTATGTTCTCTTGTTTTAGTAACGTGACAATTTTAATGAAAGGTGGCTACAATCTCTACCAGATAATAATTCGTTACATGGTGTGACTGTTCATAATGATATAAGTACTGAAACTTTAAGAATTATCTTAAATCAAATATTTATTCATTTCTTCTTTTACAATTAGCGAAAGTTCTATTTATTTCTATACTTAATTGGCAACTGCTTATCTATATCATTTATTTTGACACCAATTTCTATTACTGTCTTTATATCATCGGTCGTTATGAAATCACGACAGATATATTTGCATAGCTCTGGTGGTTAGCGCTAAAATCAGCGCTGCGTGAGAAATAATTACGGCACAGCATTATGCTGCTTGTAAACAGAACTGTTATTTTTCGCTTAGGACTATTACTTTATCACTTTCAAATTAAACAAATGTTTCTTTTATTCATAATTTGAGATTAGTGGTTAAAGTTGCTAATTGGCTATTCACTGTAAAATCACTTTACTAAATATTTTATACATACTTACTTATTTTGTGGTTTAGTAAAAAGCAAATCTGCTATCCTGTCAATCAAACACTTGTTACTAATAAGTATATAAAGATATATGCATTAAACGATTTTATCGTAACTCTTAAGCAATGGATTATTTTTGTCATGTGAAATGACTCAATTCCGACAGTCGTGACTTGCCCTAACGATCGGTATTTCTGGTTAGAAGCTAATTAATGCGTGTTATTTCTCAGCTAATTCGATTAAGGTTCAATGCTCAAACACCAAGTGGTGCGAGATCCTTAGATAAAGCTGTAAAGCCAGTAATAAATTTGAGTTCTGCGAAAATTCAATGGTTTGAAAGATATAAATAAAATTGAAGTGTCTTTCTGTAAATTGAAATATGCTACATTTAAATTAAATGAATTATTCTTGTACTTATTGCGTTTTATTGCGAAGCTGGCAAAGGGGCAGACGATCAGGGTTTCCAAATTCGATGTATTTTTCCCATTTTGGAGACGTAAATTTCAGCACTGGGGAAATTAGGGAAGAATTTTATCCCCTACCTTTACTCAAAATGCCATAAAATATTCGACCTAGCATGAAATTGCGAATAAAAGTTAAATCCAAATATGCCTGTATACAATTGTAATTTTAATAGTATTGATTACATGTCACTTTGAGTGTATACAATCTGGAGGCCCTACAGACGACCCATCTCATGGTAAGCAGTTATCGTCACCTGTATAGGTAAGTTCGCAACACCAGGGGCGAAGCCAACGCGTTACCAGCTTTTAAGGGTGATAGGTTGAGAGGGATGGAATAGAGCGGTTAGACAGGAAGAATGGGATAGAAGGGATGGGAAAGGGTAATAGAATGGAGAATAATATAGGAAATATGGAGAGTGGAAAAAGAGATAAATTAGCCATTAGAAGTCTCACTCATCGCAAGAAACGCGATTAGCTCAAGACGTTTCACGGCGATATCCTGTGAGAGGGTGGTATCACACCGATCGAGCCGGCCCTAAGATATATAATCAAGATAATAATGATTTCAGCATGGTTCTCTACCACCTTAGAATTTATTGTGTTAAATAAATGCTAAATGTTAGGATAACCTGTTATTTATTATAAGATTCTTAGTTAAATTAACGATTTCGAAAATTTTGATTTGTTTAAGGGCCATTTACATGGAGAGAGTTTATCGCACGTTTTGGGGTGAGAAATTGTATACTATTTCCGTAGGCAATACTCTTTATACAATAATCGCATTGCCATGTTTACATTCAACTAAAAAACAAAAACTCGCTTACGAGTATGTCATACGATAATTGTAAAGTAATTATCACCGAGAGTTTTATTTAGACAATGACACAAATCGCATTGAGATATTTACTTAAGATTTCTCGACTTGTATGAACTAGAACTCGTACGACATTTTTTCAAGTTCATGCGAGTATCGTACAAATCAGTTTGAACCAATTTGAATGCGAGGCTTGCCTTTCGAGCTCGGTGATTAGCACCGTATTTTGTTTACAGAGAGACGTCAATATTCAATGACCAGGCGATTATCGCCATTCCACATACGATATCGTATGTTTAGTTTACATGATAATATTTTTTTTCTTGCTTTCGACAATTGTATCTTCGAAGCAAGAAACTCTCTCCATGTAAATGGCCCTTTAGAGTTTGTCTCAAATAAGCTTAAGAGATTCAAATTGAAATGTTTAGGGATTATGACAATAAGTTTAATAAATATTTTAGAGAAATTTTAGTTATAATATCATATGGTGTGAAAAACATAATATCTAATAGATCTATCGTAACATTTAAAAGCCTTATTATAAAATAACTTTGACGTTATTTACACACTATGTTTAAATGTTAAGTTTACCATATCAAGGCATTACACTAAGTTCACGAATAGCGAATGCTGACTGACGATCATTAAGATATTATTGCCTGAGTTAGGAAATCGTTCTTTGTGATTTATGTCAGGACATTCTAGATTCTTAATGGACAGCATTAATTTTATATGAATTTAAATAAACAAAAAAAAATATACCAGTCAAGTTAGGAACCTCCTCCTTTTGGAAGGCGGTTAAAAAAAAACTCCGTTTAAAAAAACCGACGTTAAAAACTAAAAAGTATGAAATAACTTAATAAAGATTTTTGACTAAGAATTTATTTACTTTATTAAGAGAAAATAATATAACATTTTCTAAATCTTGAAGTCGGTGCCGAGCAAACCATCAAAATTACAATATTTTGCAACAATTTGTTATTATAAAAGTGTATATGGTAATTTTTATGGTTTTCTCGGCACCGACTTCAAGATGTAGATTTAATTTTTGAATAAAATTAATTAAATGTAACTTTTAAAGTCGGTTTTTTTTAAACGATTTTTTTTAATTTGTTACTTTTAGTGTCTAGCTAGCTATGGGTAGGCCTACGAAAGGTGCCGCGCGCCTTAAAAAATATAGCTCCCAAGAAACGGGAACGGAAATTTTTCATAAAAAAATGTTCATTAAATGAAAACTACTGGAACAAACTATGTTAAATTTTTAGGGGACCAAATGGCAACTATTCCGCATCTAACCAAATAAGAATCACGTAAATCGAATCATAAATCTCAGTGTAATCGGTGTACATACATAAAAAAATACCAATGAAATTGAGAACCTCCTTCTTTTTAAAGTCGGTTAAAAAGAACGTAAAATGTAGACATATAGATGTAAAAATGATTTAAAAATCCTGACCCTCTTTAGAAGGGAAGCTAAAATATAGAGCCGCATTTCTGCAGTGCATCCGAGATGTTTGAAGCTGCACGCACAGATGAATTTGACCCCATCTGGCGAAAGAAAACAGCCTCTTTGCTCAGCAGAGTGCGCGGGAGCAGCAACAGCATCCTGAACGTAATAAATAGCCAACTAACACGATATTCCTCTGATGTTGGCATTCATACA
This sequence comes from Dendrolimus houi, assembly GCA_039645545.1. Taxonomy (NCBI): domain Eukaryota; kingdom Metazoa; phylum Arthropoda; class Insecta; order Lepidoptera; family Lasiocampidae; genus Dendrolimus; species Dendrolimus houi. Next base: position 18,377,620 of record CM077119.1, on the reverse strand, counting down.
GAGGAACAAATAAAATAAGATAAATAAGATAGATAAAAAATGTAATGGCAAACAATTTGGAAAACAATAATAAGTATTATATAAATATTTGTATGGGTAAATCTAACGTTCTTACATACACAAATCGTTAATCTCTGTAAATTACTAACACATGTTTAAGCTCTACTAATTATAATATTTGGATTTTGTTGTCTGTATATTTAAATAATAATAATAATAAAAAAACACTGAATTATATCTGCTAATTTGTAAATGGATAAATATTAATATGTAAACGTAAAATACCAAAAAACGAAAAGGAAATAAAATGGGCAAAGGTTATTATTTGTAATTAAGAACGATGATTGAAAAAGGATACTATGCATATTATATTTTACAAATTAGCCCGAAAAAAATGATCTACATTTCCGATTTTTTAATACAGGGTACCAACGGTTTTCCACTGCAAGATGGCGACCTTCCCAAGTTTTCATCGCTTCTCTCAGTCCTTGGCTTACCTCATTTGACCCCTACTGGCAAACTTACTCAGGCTGAAGGCCACATAACTACGGGCCGAGAAGCGGTTTAAATTTCAGTTTGTTAATTTTTTGAGCTATTTTGATTAGATTTGTACCTCCTTCTTTATTTTTTAGTTTTTTCGAAACGAATTGAATTACCAGACATAATAAATATTATCTTCAAAACCGTACGCTAAAAAATAAAACTTGTCTAAAAAGTTTGATTTACCAACAATTGCTGGTTCAAAATAAATTTTGATTTTGATAAATATTTTCATAATTGCATTACGATGCTGTTTGTGAATCAGACTGAATGGCGGGTCATGGCAGCAGTTCACGGTAAGTTGCGCGTACGCATCGTTAGCGAGATCAAACCACGTGGGCGGTGCCACAGAAAGGCAATACAGTAAACAAGTAGTTATTTATTTCTTTTAATATAATAATAATATCTCAGTATTTAAGCAAATGGATATGAACATTAAGTTTCTTATAATATCAATAAGATTTTTTAATATTTTTGACATTATTGAGCATTTAAATGTGTATTTTTAAAATCATATAAATATAATAAGGTTATCAAATTTATCTGTTAAGCTTTCACAGAAAATCTATTGGATATGTAGTCTCTGTAGGGACATAGTTTGTCAGCATATGTCAGCTCAGCAGTATTACCCTTTTGCGTGTACGTGCGGTTGCGCCCGCAAGCCCCCTTTAGTCGTGAATAAACGCCAGTACTGTACAGATGTTTCGTGGTTTCCTTTCTTGCACGTCATCATCCAAAACCTTACATCTCAATATTAAGAATGGTCATGATACTTTTTATTATGGAAAATGGGATAGTCCATTTATTAGGATAGAAGAAATTTTCTGGGAGCTCATACACCTAGATAAAAAATTAATTCAATGTGGCTGTTGTCTGAATGGGTTAATCACAAGGTTTGACACTGCTGCGAAGCCGTGAGTAAATTCCTAGTACCTATATAAAACTTATTTTACAAAGTTTAGAATATAATAGAATATACTTTATTGTACAAAAATGTTACATAAAATCAGAGACATTAATACACAAGTACAAACGGTGGTCTTATCGCCCATGGCGATTTCTTCCAGACAACCTTAGGATAAGAAGGACAACAGAAGTCACTAGTTGTTAAACCATCACTGGTACAGTAGTTTAGTTTATTAAATAATACATACTAATGTATAAGATAATTTAATAAATATAAACAATTATAGATAATTGTGTACCTACTACATTATAAAAACATACACAAATTTACTTTATGGTACGTTTACTCTGTGATAAAATTTTATTACTGATTCTTTTAAACTATGGTCAGCCGTTGGACAACATGCTGTTATTGACTTGATTACATGTAATAAACTATGCAAGATTTATAGGTGTGATATGCATCATCTTGTGGTGAACATACTATCCACGATAATCCTAATGAACCCGGAAATATCACGAGTCAACCATTGCCCACCGCTGGACATAGGCTTTTCCAAGTTTTCTCCATTTATACTGGCCTTCTGTTTTCATTATGCAGCTCCTACGGCTGACCTTGCACAGATTAACGGTCTACTGGACTGAAGGGCGTCCCCACACTAGGCTTGAACCTGGATAGAAAATAAAAATATGACTCATTGCATTTCGTAACGAAACAACAATCGTTTTAATAATGACTAGTGTAATTGTAATGTTGACAATAGACGTGTTATAAAGGATTTAGATTTGTGTTTGAGAATATATATAATATGAAAGTCCCCCGGGATTCCCGGGACACAAAGTGCCGAAGCATTCAAATAAGAGTGTAAACTGTCGTTTTAGTGACAACTGTGTCGGAATAAGCTAATTTTTATGCACCCGGACAACTGGAAATCGCTCCCGAGAAAATTTCCGTGGGATTCAAGGGATAAAGATTATCACACATTTTATTACATAAAATTTGCTATTGATCGGTGAAAATTCACATTAGAATTCGTTTTTTTTAATTTGGCCATTTTGAATCATTCCTAGAAAAATTCCCGCGAGATTACGAGGATAAAAAGTAGTGCAAATTTTAAGCCTAAGAATTTGTTGTCGATCAGCGAAAACCACATTGAAATCGGCCTTATACGTGTATGTAGAACAAACATACAAGAAACCTGAAAAAAATATTCATCGTGTTCTGCATCATTTATATACTGCATAGCAGTTGTTTTATTTTTCAATAACTTCAACGTACAAATTTAGAATTTTTTGAATTTAACAATATTATAGATTTTTGGCCTTGAAAATTGATTATCATAGAGAGATACTCGTATGTAATATAACGAGATACATATGAACGACGCTTGTAGTAGACACACATTTTAATGTTATTTATTAAACATTTTCTGACGCCTGTTTCCCATAGTGGTGGGCATAGACGTTGGTGCTCTCGTACCTACTACTATCTTGGTAAACTCCTTTCGCTGTATCTCATATAATTAATTTTCATCTACAAGTATGTTTGTATGAAACTTTATTCCTAAACTTTATATATATATATATATGCAATTTGTACTTTTTAAAGTTATAGAAAAATATTCATGTTTACTATGTATATATCAATTTTTATTTGTCTTAGGGTCGATTTTTCAGTCACCAGATTAAAGTTATTAGCGGAATAAATTATAACCAGATTCAATTCAAAAGTGAAACATTTCAACTCTTTTATTCTCGCACAGTCATTCTTAATTTTCCCATACTGTACTTTATTCTACGAATAACTTTTACCTGGTAATTAAAAAATCGGGCCTTAAAGAGATAAACAGACGAGTAACACATATAATGGTAAATATTATTATCTTATAAAGTTCCGGGAAAGCTATTTAATAACTTTTATTGCTCGTATTACTTGCTACAAAATTGAGTTTGTAAAATAAACAAAATTGCTCAATTAATTCAGATCTCAATTACCACTTTAAGGGATGTGGCAAATATTTTTATATATAAGTCCACGAAATGGAAAAGCAAATTCTACTTTGTTTACGTTACAACATTAAATATGTGACGTATTCGTGAATTTAGTGTTTGAAAATCACATCCAATGTAAACAACACTAAATAGAATCATTTCCTACCTGAGCTTTCTATCTATCTGTAAATTCCATAAACGATCATAACTACAAAAACTACGAAAATGACGAAAATGGCAAATCACAAAAAAATCAAGACCTATCCTACTTTCTGGGATAACCTTTACATAAATCTATGCCAAAATCTATCCAATTATCCGGGATGAAAAGTATCCCTTATCCACCCTCGGTATTAAAATTACATATATACTGAGTTTCAGCCAAATCGGTCCAGTAGTATTTTCGTGAAAGAACAACACACAAATAGAATTACTTTCGCATTTATAATTTATAGGGATTTTACTCCCTATTATAATTAATAGGGATTATCATATACATCATAATCAAATAGCAGAAGTGTTAAAGAAAGGTCAGGTAAATGGCGTCTCAAACAAATGTGCGTATATGAAGAGGTTAATGAAAGTAGACATAGCGAAAATTGATTGTCAGTATCGTTGCAAGTTGAGATCCAGCGTCACTGCCTACCCCCACGGAAACAGTCGTGATAATATGTATACATATATGTATAGTGAATATTGATACTGTTACGACTTAGCCAAAATTCCACGAAGCAAGCCGACAGATGTGAATGCGCACCTGCCGGCCATAAAGCCCAAGTTTATTACCTGCCCGCATTTGCACTTCTTTTGTTTTCTTTGTGTTTAATATTTGTAATTAGAAAAGCCGCCTATTGTGTATTGTAAACCGCTCTGGTAGGCAGTGGCCAGGTGTAGTTCTAAGAATCCATTGTTTACACGATCGTGACATATTATAAGCTGAGTATAAAGGGATGCCCGAACGGAGAGATCGGCAGTCAAGCGACGATTACGATCAAAGCAAGACGTGTACACTCGATAAGCGATATACTGACGGACTTCGCACGTGTTATTAAATTGTGCATTACATAAGGACTTATTGCGTCCGGTTATATTTGTACGTATGTTATACGTGTTTGTATAGTTCTAATAAATTCTATAGTCATTCCAATGGCATTTTAATTTGAGTCCCGCACTCGTAACAATACAATAAACACGCACAAATAGTGAGTATCAAAATTTGCACAGAGAAAAGACAGAAACTCGTCAAACTCGTCTAGGACTTGCTTGTCCTAGTGACGAGTATATTAACGAAAAACGGAAAGACTAGCATAACAGTGGAATACTTTGCGTTGATATTATATTTCATATCTATTATTACATCCTAATAAGGAAATAGCATTTATCCAGCATCGTAAATTGATTTTTTCACACTTGTCAGCTTCTTCCTGGATATGATGACATGACACATGCCATACATACATTATTCCATTTACACGATCTGTCACCACAACTATTCAATTGTTCACGTTTCACACCTCCAAGTTTTCAATTCAAAACAAATAAAGTTGTAGGAAGCTTTATTAAAGTGTAGGCGCTATTGTGTGTCGAGCTTATAAATGGAATTCTTGTAGGCAACGAATACTTACTTTTCAAACATTTGTTCTTATAATGAGTATAGGAAATAAAACTAAAACTTCTATATGTATACCTTATTTTTTCTTACATTTTTGGATACAATTTTAGTTCTATTACATGTTTAGGTGATTAATATAAAACATTTTCTACTGTTGTATTTAACTTTAGACGTGGCGTAAATTATCTAAGACATTTAAACATAATCAATTATTGTAAATTACTGCAAAAATACTGGTTATAATATACGAAAATTATCTTGTAAAGAAAAACAGCGTATACAGTCTAACATAAAAAATATAATAATGAAAATTACAAATAATCGGTGTAATAAAAAAATCGGTAAACAACGTTGAAGGAAAACCTACTTCGAGATAACCGGTGTTTCGAACCTGCCAAGCCGCCTTGGACAAGCGTATCGGGTACACTGTCCGTTCTCCTATAGTGGGAGGCCCGAGCTCAGCAGTGGAAGGTTTATGGGCTATTACTACAAACAATATACGAGTCTCAAATCGCCCCCAGTTGGGAACGTTTCTAAAACGCTGGCCGCATTTTCTCGCTGTATAGCAACGTTAATAGCTGCCTTAAATACAGGTCAGCTCTTTGGTCACGTGAGACTTTCATCAAACACGTTGTTAGGTCTAGAAAGAGTTTATTTGTGTATTTACCCGGCTGTATACCTGCAAGTTTTAGGCCGTTTTCTAATTTGCCGGTGCAGCAGCGATGTCCAATCAGTATACTCGGTATGCTAGTTACTGTCTCCTATTACATTAATGTACACCGCAAGCTTATTGAGCGCCTTTCTATGAGTGTTGCCCGATTCACTCAGTGTGTGCCAGATTCCACACCATTGCTGTACAGATCAATCAGAAAGTGGTCATAAACATATTGGCGCTCAGTAAGCTTTCCGTACCGGGCATACTGAGCAAACGGATTCCGTACCGTTGCTGCACCGACAAATCAAAAATGAGTGTTACTTGCGTAAGCTGAGCGTATGCGTGGGCATAAGCGCGCACTTTGCGCTAGCAAATCTTACAGGTGTACAGAAAGGATAAGACAAAGAAGTTATACTTGTGCTACGGTTATCATAATGTACAATTGCTCACGCTGATGTCAGCGCATTCAGACCAAAGTAAATAACAGCACTAATTGACTTCATGACCTCTGAGGTCAATAAGCCAAGGGACCAATCCCAAATTTCAAACCGGAGACCGTGATAAATACATAATATATTATAAAATATTAATACATAAAATTCAAGAGTGATCTGTACGTCAGTCAAGGATTTTTTGGTATTGTCACACTTCTCAAGTCTTTGAAACTACAATAGAAACAAACAATAGGTTACGTAAACAAACCCATAATGTTGAGGCGTTAAGGAAATAGTTAATATGCAGCGTCAAAATATAAGTAACACATCTCAATTCTGTGTTAAGCAATCCATTAACATTTCTATGCTAAAACGTTGTTATGCTTAATGATTAGTTACAAGAAAATAATTTTATAACTTAAAGACGGATTTTGTATTGTGAAATTCTCAAGTTCCATTAATGTTTGTTATATTTGTTACTACTAGCATTTGCCTGCGGCTTCGGTAGCGTTAATAAAGAATAATATGTATATCATGAAGTGGGCATGTCATATGCTTAGAAATGTCAAACTCAATTTTTAATTCAAAGTACATAATGAGAACGCCATTTAGCTGAGGTGGAACTAATCAAGTGAGCAATACATTAAAGGTCTAATATCGTTATCGTTGACGATGTATTTGTCGGTGAATTGGTAGCGCAATTAAACGCGATCGGAGCGCCATCTTTTCAGTTATATTGGTCTATCTATTGGGAGCAGTGATTTTCTTTTGAAAGTCCCTGCCAAATAAAACAAAAAATAACAACGAAATTACATAATGCACCGACCTCAAGATGTTGTAAAAATATTAATTTTTGTTTTTCAGTCAGAAGTCGGTTTTTTTAAACTCTATACCTCTGCAAACATGTGGACAAAATTTCGAGATAAAGTTTTGCATAATTAAGGTCTGAAAACATCACAAACAAATTCAAATTCGCATTTATAATATTAGTTAAAATTATTGTGTCTCTAAGACCACGGGCCATAAAAATGGCTCGGACTTTTGGAGAGCTTACATGGGGCTATTAACACGTAGAGGCCCACGACAAAATTAATGTAAATGTGGCTTAACATTGACCGACGATTATCCCTGTCTACACCACAAAAATGCACGCAATGACAAACCCCGGTCAGCGTAGGATTATTGTAGGAAATGAGAATAAAAGGTAACGGGCTATTGAGATGAACTGCTAATGGAAATAGGGATCTGAGACCATGGAGACCATGTCGTCTGCCCGTCGCAGACGGTGACCCGCTTTTCTCTCTGCATGGGCTCCAAAAAATGTCGTACAAGATTGCCGAGGGGCAACATGGGCGTGAGTGGCAAGGGGTGTGGAAAAGTGGGCTGCAGGTTCACCGAAGCTACTGCTGACATTAGGTAATTAGTCACTTCCACCCCTGGAGCACGAGCCTTAGCCCAAGCGATCTCCACACCGTGCCGGCTGGCTCGGGCAAGCACGGAGGCAGGGGCCTTGCCTTGGTCTCACGGAGTTGGGTATGAGGTGATGATTATTCTCCATACTATAACAACTTGGAGGAAACTGCACACAGAAGTTGTACCTCTTCACAACATGGGGTAGTTTAAGAAGCGCCTTATAACAATATTGTCAAGCCTGCGACGCTTTTGCAACGCCCCTGCTATTTCAAATTCCCATAAGCGGGGGCGACCGTTTACCAACAGGGCAGTTTATCTGTTCGCGAGTTTTGAATAAAAAAATAATAATATGAAAGTTTCCTTCTCTTAGCCGAAATTAGATGTGTTCATGAGACGAAAAAAATCTTAATTGTTACAAAAGGTTTCCTTCTTTTTGTTTATTGTAAAAAGTTCCGAATTTTGTTATTTGTATTTCTATTAGTAATTTATATACAACAATATTTTCAATTGTTAACACAAATTTGTTATTGTACAAACTCCATAATCTAAGAAACACCATTAAACAACAAAGAAGCAGATAAGAAGTTAAGAAGTGATATATCTTTTTTAGAAATTCAGTTCGTTTATTTTTTTTTATTGAAAACACCTAAATTCTAACCAAATTGAAGGACAAAAATGGATCATTTCTTTTCGGCATTACAGAAATGAACAAAATATTTTTAAGATATCAAGATAATACAAAAACATTTTGGTTTTAAATTGTATTGAAATACCTTTTACTTATTTTAGGTGTTTGTGTAATTTGGGTACTAATTTTATCAAGTTAAATTATTTCTACAACTCTCGCTTTTAATAGGCAGAATCCGTTTTAAAATTCTGCTGTAATTCCATTTATTATTGGAATCTAGATAAAACAATTCAATAAATTAGTTTGTAATATATTTTATTTCGAGTATCCAAACATCTTTAGGGCGATAGCAATTATGGAGAAAAATATTAATTTTAATAATCAATGTGGAAGTGACATCAGCTGTAATAAAAATAATATAGGCATTTCATGATTTACGTAATATATATAATTGTTTGATGCCATGATAAATGTGGATAAATCAAAACTAAGTCAATTGTTAAGTGGGTCTTACGCGGGTTCACGTTATTTCTAGCCTCCATTTTGGCAATATATAACTTTTATAAATTCATCATGATCGTTTATGCATCTGTCTTTGTACGGTTAGTTTAAAAAAAAAAATGCTGGAGTTCAGCAGATAGGCAGACGGCCCACTTGACGGAAAGCGGTTACCATCACCTATAGACATTTGCAACAGCAAAGGTTCTACAAATGCGCTGCTGCTCTGTTAAGGGAGACTGGAACCTGGTCACTAATGCCGGAACACAACTCAAGGTTGTTATGGCAACATACTTTAGACCAGGGGTGGCAGCCATCCAGCCGGGTAAATACCCTACCACCTGGCTGTGAGTTGTTTTGTCGCCTCTTACGACAGGCCGCTCGGCCGCAGGAAATTGTATTCTTTATCCGTTCCGGCACGGATAAAACGTTACGCACGGTTAGTGCGGGATTTATATCAATACACGTAAAACTTGAGGAACTGTTTTATTTGACTTCTGAACAAAGCTTGCCGATCTAATTACAATTAATTGTAAGTTATGATAATCTCAAAATAATTAGCTACCCTAGATTCAACCAAATTTGAAGTGAGAATTACCGTCATCGCTGCGCTCGCTCGCTTTTATATCTGAGCGACAACAAAACTACCCACGAATATAGCAATAATATAATTACAGAGATATACTTGACTTGTAACAAATGTTATTAATAGTACCTATCTCATAGTCATATTCTTAAAAAACTCTATCTAAATGATCCTAACAAATGGAATTATTTTGTAAGGTGCATTTTCCTACACAATACTAGAACAGAAGAGGTTCGTTTAGGTTTGCCGTAGAACAGACAGAAAGCTTGGCAGATGTGGAATGAGTAGGAAGAATCTCCTTAGTCCTAGTAGCCTTTCACCTCTAATTCACCTAAGAAACTGAAAAAAGGAATACTCTACAAAAGGATATATAAAATAAGAAATAATATCGATATGTATCTGAGCTTTGTTTGATTTAAACAAATATCTACCCACTGTATTAAATTTGAATAATTTGATTGTAACTTTGCCATTGTTATTGGTCAAAGATATAGATTTGCTTGATTTCGCATTTAATAAGGACCGTAATGTTGATCGTAGGGAATTTGAGTAATACCTATAGATCAAAAAATGTACAGTTGATTCTCATTAAATTTTGCGAATATTTTCCAAAGTTCTGACCTAAAGTTCAAAAATCTACACTATTCAGGAAGATTAAAAGACGTTTAAATTAAAGAGCAAAGATAGGTGAGGATATTTAATAAATTCTTTTCATTTTATAGATAAAGCTTATCTATGTAGTATTTTAAATGAAAAAAAACATTTAAAATATTTTGTACAAGTTAAATATTTTGTTAGTATACTTATTATCTCATACGTATATTTTATACTGAAATCAACTTCTTATCAACAATGTAGAATGAGTAACAAGAATTTTTGTAAGGAAAATCTATTTTCGCTACTTCTAAAGTGGTCTTCAAGTATCGAAAGTAAACAATAATTTCAGTCAGTTTGACAAATTAAATAAATTTTGAATATTTTTATGAAATAGCTGATGTTTGAATAAGTTGATCTTCTAGTATTTTTTTCTCTTTGGCGACGTATTCTAATGAATGCATGAATGTAGTGGGCACCGGGGTTAAGGTTCCGTTACCTTGAGCTTGACTCGTGACTGTCAATTTGATTTGAGTCCACGCCACGACTTCGGAGCACTCGATCGGACAGACAACTGACCTAATAAAAATTAGATGGAATGATTAGGTTCATTATCTTATTAGGTACGTTTTTGTAGCAGTTTTTTATTCATGTTTGTATTCGTCGCTAAGGCGTAGATGTTTTAATTGAATTATCGTTTTCAGAGCTCCATGGTCATTTTGGAAAAAACAGAATCCTTGTGAAATCGTTAGGTACAATTAATTGTCTGTCTGACCATCTGTCTTTGTATGTCACAGTCGCATTGTGTATATCTTCTATATATTCTGTCTATATACCTACATATAATTATATGCAGCTACAAAATGCGTAGTTTAGGACGCCCTCCAGCCTGATGGATCGACGATCTGCGCAAGGTCGCCGGTTGCTGGCTGGATGAGAACAGCGGGGGACCGGGATAGGTGGCGCAAACTTGGGGAGGCCTACGTCCAGCAGTGGGCAACGGTTGGCTGACGACGACACAATAATCGGCAGACGAACACATATCGTATTATCTCCAAATTAACCAAGTTACGCTTGTGTTATGGGTAATTAATATTCAAATTCAAATTCAAAGTTTTTTATTCAAAATAAGTTCCACTGGAGAACACTTTTTGAAGGTCATATAAATATATAAGTTAAAATTTAATTTTTCTTCCTATTCTATGTATACCGCTTCACAACGTGTTATTGCTGTTAAGGAGAAGAAGCGGCAAGAAACTCCCCAGCAACACGTCTAGCTAAATAATGTTTTTCTTTAAGTTTCTTATTCTATTTATATCTCAAGTTGTTTTTTTTAAATAAGTTTTATACAGAAGTATGTTACAGAATTACTTTTTGAAGAATTAATGGAGTTGTAGCAAACAGTGCATACTCAATAAGACCAAAACACAATAAGAGGAAAGAAAAATATTATGAAAGTTATAATAATGATATGACGTACTAAAATGTTATGCTGCAATATATCTCCATAAATCCCTTACAAGCTTGGCAAGATAACATTAAACAAAATATAGTATAAGATGTTAGAGTGAGCTGCTATGTAAATGAATTTTTGTCATTTAAGTATTCTTCAATAGTGTAGTATCCCTTTTTTAGCAAGATACTTTTTAATTTGGTTTTGAATTTAGTGAAAGGCAGATCTAACATTTCACTCGGAATCTTATTGAAGAAGCGTATACCAACCCCCAAGAAAGAGGACAGTACTTTTTGTAATCTAAAAGATGGCAATATCAGTCTATTACAATGCCTGGTGTTGAAATTGTGAATATCCTTATACAATATATACAACAAACTACTCTGAGGCCGAGCTTAGACATCCAGACCATAGTAAATAACGGAGAAAATTTTAAAAACGAAATTTACCACACCAGGAATCGAACTCAGAGCCTCTGCGTTGCAGTGAGGTAGACCAACAAACCACAGAGGAGATCAGAGGCAATGCTGTAGTGATTCGCGAAAAAAAGTGGACTAGTTTTTAAAACATTCTATATACTTACCTTAAGTTTTTTTTCATTGCTGGAGTACAGCAGACAAGCTGACGGCCCAGCTGTGATGGAAGACGGGTACGGTCACCTGTGAACATTTACAATTCATAGACAGGACTCTACCCTGGCCACTAATACCGGAACACAACTCAAAGTTATTATTGCGGTATTCTCTAGATCAGGGGTGGTAGCCATCCAGACGGACAAATCGCCTATCATCTGACTACGGGTTGCTGTCGCCTCTTATGACAGCAACCCATAGCCAGGACTTGACCGCAGGAATTAGTATTCTTTCTCTGTTTATTTTTAGCCATATCATAAAAACCTTACAATCTGTCTTAATCACTTTTTTATTCACTTCAATAGGTAGCGCGATGAATCCTACCTCTTAAACTACGTTTTGGAAAATTCCGAAGAAAATCTTCACTGTTGTTGATCTTTCAAACACTTCTAAGATTTTATTATCAGCTTCCATTTTTAAGAAGTTCTACGTTACTAAGCATTTACAATATATTTTGAAAACACAACGATAACGTTTCACGGAATATTATTAGGTTTCCATTCCCAAGTTTACTAATAAAGTAATATTTTCAGCTCCCGACTTGACCTTTTTTTTTATGTAGGAGTTCAGCAGACAGGCAGACGGCCCACTTGATGGAAAGCGGTTACCATCGCCTATGGACATTTCCAACACCAAAGGTGCTACAAATGCGCTGCTGGTCTCTTAAGGGAGACTGGAACCTGGCCACTAATGCCGGAACACAACTCAATGTTGTTATGGCGACATACTTTAGACCAGGGGTGGTAGCCATCCAGTCGGGCAAATGCCCTACCACCTTAAGGGCATAATTGTATAACTTCCATTCAGGGTATGCCTTTTTCAAGTTTATTCGTTTTCATAATATTTTTTTAGCATTAAAGCTGAGACCGCTTTCAAGATAATTTAATAGAATAAACCAAAGCACATAGAATAATGTATTTTATATTCTTTTAAATTTTATTCTTATTTAGATCACTTCTAGAGTTCGATCGCCACTTTGATAAAAATGGGCCCTTATAACAATCACCGTGTTCATCCGTCTGTATGACCTATCGGGAGGCCTCATCATGGCATTTACTACATTTGTAATTGATGCACATAGGATACTTAAGGCCACCTATCGAACGAGGCGACAAAACAACCCACAGACAGGTTGTTGGTTATTTGCCCGCCTGGGTAGCACCACCTAGTGTATGCTGCCACAAACAACCTTGAGTTGTGTTCCGGCATTAATGGCCAGGATCCAGTCCCCCTTTAGTGGGCGGCAGCACATTAGTAGCACCTTTGGTGTTACAAATGTCCATAGGCGTTGGTAACCACTTTTCATCAGGTTGGAGGGACGTCTGCCTGTCTGTGGATCGTACGCAATAAAAAAAGTAAAAAAACACAGTATCCCATAAAATGGCATAACCTCCTTCATTTATGGATGCGAAACTTACACAAGTAATGCCACGTACAAAGCCCTAATAACCAATTACAGTCACATACCACAAATTATCTTATTTATTAAAAACAAGAAAATCAGAATATAATTAATAAGTATTTATGCTACATATATTACCCACAAAAGAGATCACGTTTAAAAAATTGCAATATTATAAACAATACAATATTATGTACATTAATAGAGGCCTTAATCACTAGTAGCGATTTATTCCAGTTAACCTAGAGGACAATCAGACAGCAGCAAGTGCATCTAGGTTTAAAAAAAAAACCTATATTTGTAGTATACGTAGGGAATAAGGTGCGTAGGTATATTTATTGCTGTTTGCATATTGATAGTGTTTAAAGGCCGGTCCTATATCTTACTATTCGTTCACTTACTTTACAATTAGTTGAATTTTAACATTACATGTATGGAGCTTATTTCAAATTTTAACCGGTAGTAAGGCAAATGAACGGTTGGTAAGATATAAGAATCGGCCATATACAACAATCATTGACGAGTTATGAAATACAGAAGAGAATTTACTACAATAGACGTAGACGTCTCACGCGTCCAAAAGACTGGTGGCTATTTTGCCCAAAGTTTAAGCGCTGCTATACAACGTGGCAACAACGCCGCCAGCTTTTTGGGAACGTTCCCGATAAGTGACAGTGGTTTGAGACCAATATTTTATCTAATAGGTTGGGGAAAAAGTCTTTTCGCATATAGTATGTATGAACTTGTAATAAGATCTCTGGCTATACCATTTGTATCTGGCTGGTTTTGGTATCACTAAAAAGATTTAATTTTAAAGAAGACAACTCCAAATTCAAATTAGGAAAATGTGTGATTTTTATTTGTTTTTCTTATTGTTAAAATGAGTGAATCTAATGAAGAAATCCGATACATTTTAAAATTTTACAACAAAAAAGGTAAAAATACAACACAAGCCGCGAAAAAAATTTATGATGTTTATGGACCTAATGCAGTATCTGTGACAGTAGTGCAAATTTGGTTTAAGCGTTTTCAATCCGGAAATTTTGATATCAAAGATGCACGTCGCTCTGGTCGCCCTGTTACGGACAAAATTGATGCCATTTTTGAAAAAGTGGAGCAAGATCGGCATATTAGTAGTTACGATGTAGCTGGAGAACTGGGAATTGACCACAAAACGGTTTTAGCGCATTTCGAGAAAGCTGGGTATACAATAAAGCTCGATATTTGGGTGCCTCATGAGCTCACTGAAAGACACCTAATGAACCGTGTACTCATTTGTGATTCTTTATTACGACGTAATGAATCCGAACCATTTTTGAAGAAGCTGATAACTGGTGATGAAATGTGGATCACTTACGACAAGAACATGAGAAAAAGATCGTGGTCAAAGACCGGTCAGGCTTCACAGACTGTGGCGAAACCCGGGTTAACTCGCAACAAGGTGATGCTGTGTGTATGGTGAGATTGGAAGGGCATTATTCATTATGAGCTGTTACCGCCAGGCAGGACAATCGATTCTGAACTGTATTGCGAACAACTGATGAGATTAAAGCAAAAAGTTGAGAGAAAGCGGCCGGAATTAATCAACAGAAGGGGTGTGGTTTTTCACCATGATAACGCTAGACCTCACACATCTTTAGCCACTCAGCAAAAATTACGAGAGTTTGGCTGGGAGGTGTTAATGCATCCGCCGTATAGTCCTGACCTAGCACCTTCAGATTTTCACCTGTTTCGGTCTCTGCAGAATTCCTTAGGCAGTGCCAGGTTAACATCACGAGAGGACTGCCAAAACCACTTACTTGTCTCAGTTTTTTGATCAGAAGCCCCAAAAATTTTATAGCAATGGGATCACGTCCCTACCTACAAGATGGCAAAAAGTTATCCAACAAAATGGCACCTACATACTTTAGTCAAATGTAAATAAACTTTATAAAAAAACCTTTTGAATTTATATATAAAATGCGATGAAACTTTTTCCGCAACCTAATATAATTATACTCTTTTTTGTTTAGTTATAGTTTTTAATGTCATTATGACATTAGTCATTATGACAACGGATCAGTATGGCTATCCAGCGAGGAAACGTAGCCAGCCTTGTTAGGCACCTTACCCATAGAAGACGGTGATATAGGCTCAGTATTCTACTTATAGTCTTGAGGGACTATGGGTAGAATACAATATAAATAAGTTAAGTTTTCTTTTATTGTATTAGATTATATTATTATATTATTATTCACTGTAAAATAAAAAGTATCTGTATTTATTTATATATGTCATTTAAATTGTAATTTATTTTAAGCGGTCTCGGCAGACGTTGTATTGCCCTAAAAAATAAAAATCTAGAACCCGATTCCAGTGCCACCTACCGGGTCTAATTGAGAATCTATACCACCCCGGGACCCACTCAAACACACATAAAATTTCATTAAAATCGTAGAACCCGATTCCAACTCCAAGTATTTTGTTTAATGGGTTACATTATTGAAGTTTTAGTAGGATCCCTAATTTTTATATAGCCTATATTAATCTGGAATAATGTAGCATTTGAATGGTGAAAGAATTTTGAAACCGGTCCAGTAGTTTTTGAGTTTATTCATTACAAGCATACAAAAATACAAACCTTTCAACTTTATAATCAGTTTTTAATTATACTTTTATGTTACTTTATTGTACCATACATATTGTCCATTCACATTCGTAATAATATAAAATACAAATACTATAATAGACGGTTGGGAAATTAGATTCTGGTAATTTACTAGATAAACAAGTCGTATAGTAAAACCACCGCACTGTGGAACCGCGACAGACGTGATAATAATTTTCTGAGTTTGAAACGAGTTTTCGTACAAGGGGGCACGTGCAAAGAGCGTCTCAGAGTTCCACAAACGGTTTCTGTGGAACCGAGTGCACTTCACTTTGAAATTTCTCACATTTTCCATCCCGAACGAGAGATGTTAGCGACGTTCTCTAGATTATATCCACACATCTGGCCATTTTATGAAACGACTTTAAGAAGAAAACACATGGAATATTGCTGTGAAAACGGGATGTGCATTTTTTGTTAAAGCTCTTACTTTTATAAATTCATAATTACCGTTGGTTTCCTGTAGTTTTTAAAATATTAGCTGTTTTCCACGCGCCTGTTCCTGAATTTGTTTTGCAAGAGAAAAAGTATTCTAGGTTTGTCCCTATCACTATATAAAATCAAGGATTTGGTCGCCGATTTGCTCGCGTATATATTGTATCAATCTTTCGGGATAAAAAGTATCATATATATCCGTACCTATACCGTTAGTACTCATGAAAATAAAAATGAATTTATTTATATCAAATTAGAATCTTGCACATTACTTATGAAAGTCTACCACCGCTTTCCTAAGCAATTTTAATTACTGTTAAAAGAGAATATGCGGAACTACAAACTTCTCATTTTTGATAGAATTTTTATGACATCTGAGGGCCTACAGCGGTCGGCTTTGCAGAATCGGTTAATAAAATTGACACGTGTCTAAATATACTGGCAGTTGTAAGGCAGCATACAGTTCCACTTTATGTTGAAACTTGTCATGTTCGTCATATAAATGTGTCAAAACGATCTTTTTAGTCCCTCTGGTGCTTTCGAATAAACATTGAATAATCATCCTACAAGAAGTATCTAAATAAAAATTCTCATGCTTAACTTTGTTATCAAATGTAACAGATGTATCCGATTTCTCTCTCATTGGAGAATAACTTTGTTTGACTCATCCTAACCTTAAACTTTAACTCGAGAAAAATGTAGAATGCTTAGTTTCTTATTTAAATAATTCTCATGTTGTTATATCTTTACAGAGTTGCATTTACTACAGTGGTACTAAAATGAACTTTTACGGGCTTTTATGACAGCAATAATGGTTCGGCGAAGGCTTGTAAATCTGTACAATGATCGTGTAGAGCCATTCCAACGGCCATTAATGCAATGCTTAACCTCAACATGCTACATTGATTGAGAGCGGTAGTCAAGTTTATTGAATATGAGCTGTTTGTATATATATAACTTAAGAATTACTTCTTTGTGATATTCGTTAACATCTTTGGAAATGGAGAATCGGAGTGATTAGTAAATAAATGTAATTAATGATCGATCATTGCATTGATACATAACTCGTGTCAACTGTTCTATTGAGAGCCTTAAAATTATGTTGTGGTCAATATATCCTTTCTCATGCCAACTGGCCGGTAGGCCCGATATTATGATATTGTAGAATTGACAAATGTCACACAATTACAGAAGTCTTCATATAAAATATGTTATGTTTAAATCTGTATTAATCGAATTGCACAGTTAATTTCCATCGACGACCCGTCAATGGTATCTGTTTAATGTTAATGTTACGGAATTGAACATTATCGAAGAGTCGAAAGAATAGGGTTTCGATGTAAAAAAAATCGCATGAAAAGTGGTCTTCGGCGTGATTCTAAATGCGTTTTGCAGAAAATGAAATAGTAGTGTGTGCTTAGCCTTCACTAAGGTAAGGATTTGAAACTTTAAGAGACAAGCAGTCCCATTTTTACACTAAACATGAAAATAATGATCTAAATTAAAATAAAACACTGGTTCTAAGTTAGTAATATATAATAATAGATCCTTCACAACAAAATATAATCTAATTCATAAATAAGAACGTAAGGCACGTTACTGCTAAGTAAACAAATATTATTCTGACAATAATAAACGTATTTAGTCCGCACTTTAAGTTTATAGATTTTATCCAACATGTCTGCAACACAATGATGAATAAAATATCAAAGTCGTGATGCCGACATATCACGGATTTGTACCAATTTAAATTGGCTTCAAATTGCCCGATTAATATCGGAACACAAAAACTCCTTCGAAGAAACTTGAATTGAGGCATTCTTCTTATCTATTGTAGAAAAGATCAGATCCTTTTCTGTAAACAGATACATAATTCATCACTTTTACTACAGTCAACGCACAAGGGCTTAGTACCTTTGCCAAACCACCCTTGTGTTTAATCTCATCGCTGTATGTCAAGACTTCGGGAATCAGAGATACATCCGACAGTCTTGACGGCGCTGGCTCGAAGAGCCCATCCTCCTACACAAAGGGAGAATCAGTCCCCACTTATAACACCATATTGGCCATGCGAGCGGGAACACAATGCACTCTACTCTATCCCTGGACTATTATATTAAGGCATCGACTCCTGTGGTGACTGCTGGAATTTTGCACACTGGACTCAGCTGAATAGCCGCAGCTGGCTGGGTCAGTGAGTTATAATCCAAAGACTCCAAAACGCAAAGATATTGCCTCATTTTTACATTTCAATTGGGCCCCTTTTTTGATATCCGCAAAAATATTTCCACAAATTTTACAATACTATTTTATGGACTAGAGGAGATATAATTATTATTATAGAGATAGATATTCAAAGACAAAGAAGATCATCACAGGACATGATAATCTCAAGAAGTATACGCCGATAACTAAGCGGCAAGAATTAGATATATAGGTATACATATATTATTGGCAATAATTTTTATTGACAATAATATTACATTATATTTAATTTAAATTGGCTGCTGTCACTGTGTTCTTAAACCTAAAACCACTCTTTGGGGCATCTTCCAGGTTCCCCATAGTGTAGCATTAGTATTAAGGCTTTAAGGTATCTTCTTTCAGCAATCATTTAAGGCTTATAGCCACGTCACCATCCTTGAGGATTTTTAGGGCGATAGCGGGGATTCCATAGATGCGGTCGTTTTGTAAATGCGTTATTTTAATGCGTATTGTGAATAGAATAAATCAGTATTTCAAAATATAAGAATTAGGTACGAAAAAAACACGTTACGTCTCATATCGTGAAGAGTTGATTTGATCCTTTGTGGCAACGGGAGCCTTAATGCCTTTTTATTCAAAGAGTATAACTAAAAATATTATGAGCAACTAAAGCTTAATAAAAATTAAAAGGCTCAGGAATAAAAATTTTCTAATTGATAAACATCACGTTGCAATGATTATGTTAGTTTACTTCGTGACTAAACTGTCTTTTTTTACTGCCACATTACATAATTACATACCGTTGCCTTTGCTTATATTTTATTGATGTATGATTGTATTTAATTTATATTATTATAAAGCTCCATAGCCATAACAACAACCGCAACAACTTAACCCTTACGTTTCAGTCATGCCTGTGCGTGATTTGTCATGTCTTACTTATTTTTCTCAAAAACTAATTGGCTTTATGAATGAAATTTGATAGAAGTATATTGTTCTACTTATATAGTACTACACAATGATGTGTATGTGACCCCCATACATGCAACTAAAGGTTGAAATATTTTTTCAATAACCATGTACAAACAAGAATGGGGTATCGTTCATCAATCGTGAAAAAAAATCTTAGTTCAAATTATTTTTAGGATTTTAATTTGTTTTAGCTGTATTTATACATATATTGCTTTTAGAGATGATAATACACTATATGGAGTTGTAACTTTTGAATAGCTGCGTGTGAAAGCAACTGCATAAATAATAAATGTAACTACATCACAACATCGCAACAACGTATAAAATATGCATATTAGCCTCATAATCGTAACTTAACCTTTTTAAATTAAAGTTTTTATAATTGCAGGAGCGGGACGTAAACCAATATAAACAGTTAGCCATGTGCGAGTCAGTCTAGCGCATGGAAGGTTCCTTTATAATTACAATGCGAATGTGAATACCTATTTAAACCAACTTTGAAAGTGTATGAAACTTTAAGTATCGGTGGTTATCCGATTACAAATTTTCCCACCATTATTACACATGGATATAATAATGGTGCGAAAATAATATATGTAACGTAGCGCTTATACGAGTAAATACTAATTTTGGTGTAATAATGTTTATCGAAATTACATAAAAAACTGTAGTATATTTATTAGCTTCGGAGATAAGTGACGAGGGCGTTTTAATTTTTTTAACATCTAAAAGTGTCGTCAGGCTATAAAAAATCATTGTCAAATTTGCGGACACATTGTTTCGGATATTCAAAAAGGAGCCCAACTGAAATATAAAAATGAGGCAATATTTCTGCGTTATGGAGTTATGATATTTTTATTATAACTCACTGACCCAGCCAGTTGCGGCTATTCAGCTGAGTCCAGTGTGGAAAATTCCAGCAGTCGCCGCAGGAGTCGACGCCTTAATACAATAGTCCCGGGATAGAGTAGAGTGCATTAATAACCAAAAGATTATAACTCTAAAACCAAAATAAATAAAAAAATAATATATTTTTGTTATGTTTTCATATGATACTTCACGCAGAGATTTTTACGTTCTTACATTTTAATTGAGCCTCTCTTTTAATATCTGAAAAAATATCTCCACAAATTTAACACTATTTATATAGGTAAACGACACTTCTATATGTGTAAAAAAATCATATCTCAAGTCCTGGTACTTCCTGAGATAATCAGCTCTGATACTCAGATAGACATCGGAGTGAGACCATAAAAGTCCTTTTTTACCTTTGGGTATATGAACCCTAAAAATTTTTAAAATAAAGTTGAAAGTCCCCTACACTTGATCACTAATGGCCTAGAATGGTATGTAGTTTAAACACGCGACACTCAAGGATCAAATGAACACGCAAAGCTGATGCAAATAAGGTATTGTTATTTTTAAATTAAATAGTAAATTAAAAATATAAATTAAAACTAAGCTATTATTCTATTACTTTTATTTACATCAAATTATGTATATAACATTATAAACTAATAGGCTCAATTCACACTATGATGCCGTTCACGGGTCAATCTTGCTCCGGCCTCGGTCCGATCAAATCTCGCGTGCCCACCACCTTGCAAGCCGTGGCAGGAGAATACAGAGTCTAGGTCACCTTAACATTGAATAGTGTTTGATTACATCACTGCTTCAATATAAAAAACATCAAAGTGATAAAAAACTTTACACTTTTACATACCCTGTTATAAAAGTTATGAATGAAATATGTTTTTTGTCGATTATACTTCGTGCTATCTTACATCATCATGAAGCATGTTTCACGTTGTCAGAAGAATTATTTGAAAACTGATTGAATTGTTCATAATTGGTTCTTTCAAAACGAAAACGCAAAAAGTTCCTAGTAGGTTATTATCCCTATTAATATTATAAATGCGAAAGTAACTCTGTCTGTCTGTCTGTTCCATTTTCACGGAAAAACTACTGGACCGATTTGGCTGAAACTCAGTATATATATATATTTTCGATGCCGAGAATAAATATAGGATACTTTTTATTACTAAAAATGGGATAGTTTTCGGAATAAAATATATATTTGTCTGTTTGTTTATTATGCTTTTACGGTAAAAGTACTGGGCCGATTTGGCTGAAAATCGGTATATATGTAATTTTAATACCGAGGGTGAACAAGGGATACTGTTTATCCTGGATAATGGGATAGATTTTGGGATAGATTTATGTAAAGTTTATCCCAAAAGTAAGATAGTTTTTTTGTGATTTGCTATTTTCGTCATTTTGGTCATTTGGGTCATTTTTATCCTTTTTGGCCTTTTTGACCTTTTTAACTTTTAAACATTTAGTACCTGTATTAACGCCTGCTCTTTAAACAAGAGGTAGGCTCCAGAGGTGGACCCGCGGCGCAGGCGCGGGTTAAACTCTAGTATTTTCTATATTAAGAAAGAAGAAGAATCTATAGGCAATCGCTGAAAGTATTTTTAATATAAAAATGTAACTAATTAATATAGCATTTTTGGAATAAAAACGAATAATATATTTTTAGATTTATGACTCTTTTATACAGAAGCAACCATATGACTTTGAAAACTTTAAAAGTAAAGTAAGTTAACGGTCGGTTCCGTGTTGTCAGGCGTTGACTTTAATGAGGGTTTTAATTTATTCATATGGGCCTTCGAAGCCGCGTGCCCGTTTTCAATCCATCATCATGAAATTTCCCGGTCTTACTTTGTAATGCTTGGAATTTTCCTTTAATATTCATAATTTAACAGTGGCTGTCTTCGGATATTTAATGATAATTATGCACATGAAAATAAATTATTTTGCGCCATTTAAGAATAAAATTAAAGTTCAAAAACCAACATTTAGATATTTAGCAATACTTTACTATAATAAGAATTTATATTTACAGAGAAAAAGTAAAATATGAAAAGCCGTGCTACAAATAATATATACAAAAGTCTAATTATTAGAAGGAAAGAAGAAATCGCTAATAGCGATAAGACCACCCTTTGTATTGTAAATTTTTATTTCTGTTAACTGTATTTTTAATATACAATAAAGCAATATTCACTCATTATTATTGTTTATTTTTAATTAATAAATGTAGGTAAACATACTACCTTACATTCTTTTGTAAATTGTTATTAGCCATTGCATTTAGTAGAATATTACTTCTTCTACAAAGCTTAAAACACTAATTGTTACACCAACTATGTAAAGTGCAAATATGTTTCGAACATCCCATTTAGTAAGAGGCACATTTCCATCAGTATTTCGGGTTTTCGTTCGTAATAAAGTATAATAATTAAAATGTTGCTCATCTGATTGAAAAAGATCTGACTCAAAGAGCTTCATCATTACCTCTTGAGTTTTGGAGGAAATAGCTCTCTAGTACGAGAATAATAATAATATTGTGTTAATCCCAGTGATTCTTTAACTGCGTATAAATTTTGGATACTCTGTTGATGGCGTCTTTCCAGTTCAGTACAACATACAGTTCTTGATATATAAAGGCAGTATCTGAATTGTTCTTCTAAAAACAATTCAGTTCAAGTAGTTTATTTAAAGGATGTTTAACGTGCACAAATTGCTCAGTTGAAAAATTGCACTTTAGCGATTCCAATCCATTTTCCTACATATCACCGTTGAATACATTAATAAATATTGTATACTTTTTTCACATATTTAATTTATATTATCAATCAGGGTCGCTGAATCTTTATTGATATATAGGGAAGTTATATAAGCCTCGTAACATGATCCAATTAAGTATTAGGTTGGGGAAATAGTTTCTTCGCATTTTATATAAAACTTCAAAAGGTTTTTTATAAAGTTTCTTTACATTTGACTAAAGTATGTAATATATATAAATATAATATAATGAATAATGCCCTTCCAATCTCACCATACACATAGCATCACCTTGTTGCGAGTTAATCCGGGTTTCGCCACAGTCTGTGAAGCCTGACCGGCCTTTGACCACGATCTTTTTCGCACGTTCTTGTCGTATGTGATCCACTTATCATCACCAGTTATCAGCTTCTTCAAAAATGGTTCGGTTTCATTACGTCGTAATAAAGAATCACAAATGAGTACACGGTACATTAGGTTTCTTTCAGTGAGCTCATGAGGCACCCAAATATCGAGCTTTTTTGTGTACCCAGCTTTTTTCAAATGAGCCAAAACCGTTTTGTCGTCAATTCCTAGTTCTCCAGCTACACTGTAACTACTAATATGCCGACCTTGCTCCACTTGTTCAAAAATGGCATCAATTTTGTCCGTAACAGGACGACCAGAGCGACGTGCATCTTTGATATCAAAATTTCCGGATTAAAAACGCTTAAACCAAATTTGCGCTACTCTTACAGATACTGCATTAGGTCCATAATCATCTTAAAATTTTTTCGCGTCTTGTGTTGCATTTTTACTTTTTTTGTAGTAAAATTTTAAAATGTATCGAATTTCTTCATTAGATTCACTCATTTTAACAATAAGAAAAACAAATGAAAACCGCACATTATCCTAATTTGAATTTGGAATTGTCTTCTTTAAAATTAAAACTTTAATGATACCAAAACCAGCCAGATACAAATGGTATAGCCAAAGAGATCTTATTACAAGTTCATACATACCATATGCGAAAAGACTTTTTCCCCAACCTATTATGTTAATTATATTCATGACAGGAAGAAAAGTTTGAAATGTTTTCTAGTCAAATTGATGCCTTGTCCAAACACGATTGTGATTAATTTAAATTTCACTGAATCAGTCAACCTTGGAACCTTATAGATGCGATTTATAATATATGGAAAAAATGCAAGAATAAGAAATAGAACAGAAATAAATATCCAAAATTCTAAAGAAAACGTGGTGAGAATTCTCTTCAATTGACTATCTTCTCGTTTCCTGATTATGGCAATATTATGAGCATAATATTATAAATATACTGGTGCAATAAACTTCCTTCAATTAGTTCTTTTACCAATCCAGAATCGGATTTAGTTTTGACATCATAGTGCCCAATCGTGATCGTGAAATATTTAGATGATTTGAATTGCACTCTCCAATTAAGATTATTCATTACTTTTGTTAATATAATCACCTTTTTACCTTAGTATGAACTGTAAAGACTTAAACCGCTTAAATATTCTGCAGGTAGTTTATACACAAAAGGTTGAGCTATGTGCAGTTCTACTTTTAAATTAAATAGATCATAATCAAACAAACGACAAGCTAACGAAGCAAACGACATAAAGCTCTATCAACTTTAGCGTTTTCGTAATATGTTGAATTAGCTTTATAATAATATATTATCGGTGCTGTTTTATTAACTTTGATGACTAATGGGGATATATATACTTTATGGTTTTCCATAATTTGGAGCATTTTTGTTGTTTACGTAGCATTATCAGCGACAATTAAAAATAAGGGTACAGTTGTGCGTAATTCCAAAGAGAAACATGTGTCAAATATATCATTCAGCTCTTTCGCAGTGTCGACAAATATCAGGTATTGTTTGTAGACCACGTTATACTTATATTGATGAACAGTGACTGCGTTTTCAGCAAGGAGATTCCTTTTGTGTCTGTCGTATTGCATCATCTGATATACCATCTCATATTCGATCTTATTTAAATTCGAATGCTTATAAACAAATACATCTTTGTGTTTGAACATAAAATATATAAAATCAACCAAACATGTAACTTTTGTTGTGTTTTCTTTTTTCGCTTCAGGAAATTCGCTTCTATTTTTAAGTTAGATAGAGTCTTCGCTAAAATAAATACTATTGAAATAGCAAATATTGAATTTAGTATAATTGCCTTCATTCTTTCTGTGTCAGCAAATCGACTAAGTTCTGGTGGCACATTTCCTTAACTCTATTTTTTAATCTATTACTATTTGCACAAACGAAAATTACGTGAAGTAAATATATAATAATGGATTTGTACGTCTTAATTATGCTGATATTTTCATGATAATTCTATTTTGTGTACATTCAAATTATTATTTGTAATGATTACGCCTATAATATTTTAACCTTGGCTGTACATTGTGTTCTTAATTTACAACGCTTAAACTCCAACCTCATTTTGGGAGCTCAGACAATTGATTAGAACAATTCTCTCCGTTGAATCCTTTTTACTGCCGACGAGAAATGCTAAATTAACTGATTATCATCCGAACGCCGGTGAAATTAATTTATTATGTGAAGCCGCCAAGTAAGGATCCGGATTAAAAATTAATTAGTTCCCAAACTAAGCTTTGGGGCGTTGAAAATTTTTATCGCGTATTTTCACCGGAGTAAAGTTTTGTTGAAACGGCTTACGTGAAAATGACAGCTATTTGCTTATATTTAGATTTAGGGATTATCAAAATTAATAAATCAAGAAGAAAATCGGCAATGAAATTAGAATCGAATATTTTATACTATGTGTTTGTGATAAAGTATTTAGCCATAGATTTTAATTACTCGTACTAATATAATTATATTAATACCTAATTGTGAGAATGTTTGGATTGTAGTACATTTTGTATGAAGAAAAAACACTTATTCATTGCATTACAAAAGATTCGGTTTAAAAAAATTCAAAGGTAACATTCGAATTAAAATAATTACATCATAAAAATATGACAACTGCGAGTCAATTTATACATAATAGAGCGTTCCGTAGCGATGAGGAACGACAATTATATGGTTTTTGTCATTTACCTAAAGAACTGTAAAAACCTAAGGGCAATATGAATTCTATAAGCAAATCTGCAAGTTGATATAACTTAAACGAGAAACCAGGCTTCTCCCATAGAAAATGTTTCGTGAGTTGAACCTAATTTTCTAGTAATAGGATGTCCTGATTACAATATTGAAACAGTAGTATATTAAAATTACTCTACAGATGTAGGTTAATAAATAGGATCAAATAATATATTTAATAATATGCTATATAATAACTGCCTAAAGTAGCATGTCTTGGAAACCCCATTGCGTGATATTTATGACGATGTGACAGCGGTCAGGGCTCCCATTAATTATGGTAGAACGATTATTATATAAAACTATACTAATTTTGAACAAATTGTGGGGTAGTAGACATATAAATCATTCCAATTTGGAATAGGTTTAATTAATTAAATTACTTCTATAATTTTCATGACTACCTAAAAATGGAGCGTTATGTATTCAGGATTGCTGTAATGTCATACAGAAAGCCTGACTCCAGTAACCCGTAGATACCATATTAGGAAAATCATTTACGGCATGGGAAAACAGTTTGTCAAAAAAATCAATATAATATGTGTACTTTCGATAAAGAAGAGAATACTGGAGAATATCCCGGATAATGAGAAATTTTTCATGTTATGGATCGGAAATTTAAGACATTGAAGCCGCGTGCAATATCATGTAGTAAATATAGTGTTAGCTTTTCTAAACGTAACCATAGCCAAGTTCCTGTCACGCACTATAAAGAGCTTCGGGTGATGAACGTCAATTATTTGGTTTTTCGTTTTGCTATGGAAACCCAAAAACGTCTTAGAAAGTACTTAGCGGTTCTTATTCAAATTCTTATCGATTTAAGCTTAGAATGTATTTCAAAACCTACCACTACGATTTTTTGAATATTTGCCATTCCACAATTTAAAAATTAGAGGGGGGATGCTTTTTATGAATTCGAGGGCATATAATTATCTCTTTACCTGCCGACTTAAACAAGAATTGTTCAAGAGACATCCTTGTGATTTTTCAAGAGTTGACTAACGACCAGAATAAGTTCTATTTTTTTCATTCATCAATCAAATATAAGGTGGTAACACTTAATTTTAAATTTGTTTCGTCATTGCACTACATAATTATATCTCTAATCTATACTAAAATAAATGTGTAAATGGTTCGAGTTTGTACATTTCGTTTAAAAATGTGAAAAAATATCAGGGGGATAATTCGTACCGGTAGATTACAAAAATGCAATTTTTAGAATTTTTATCTGTCTGTTAAAGTATCACATATAAACTATTGAACGGATTTAAATGAAACTGAGCTAACTTTATCACGGGGCGTAATTTAGCATACTTTTTATCCCAATAAATGATGTCGTTTCTGTGGGATAGATGAAAATAGGGAAAAAGATGGCGCTGCGATCGCATATTTTTTAGAAACTAATGAACGTATATCAATAAAACTCCACATAAGACTGGCTTATAACCCGAATCAACACTTAGGATACGTTTTATCCAGGTAAAAGATGTCGTTTACGTGGAATAGACGGATTAGCAAAATAGACGGCGTTGTATTTGCGATGTAGACAACCATCGCTGTAATTCAATAACAAATACGTTGTCAGGTTGCCCACATGTAATTCATTACGTATTAGGTACTTCAAATCAGGTTGGCTGCGACTATTCTTTATGTTTTGCTGTGCAATGGTCTAACACTATATTGATTTAGTTTCTTTGTATTGTAGTGAATTCAACAAGAAATTTAAGTATTGAAGGTTTATATATATATAAAACACCTAATTACATTTTTATTTACGCAACATAGACGTACTAGTAAAAAATACATTTCTTGCTGCCAAGTTTTGTCCGTATAAACCTGATAGTTTCTGAGCAAAAGGATTGTGGCATATATAGACAGAAGGATAGATGAATAGCCTGTCATGGCAACTTTATCATATATGAAGATTGGCCATTGCGAAAATGGCTACAGAAATGATAAAAAAATATTATATTGCCCTTGGATTTAAATTACAAGCTTTTAATTAGAGTCGGGTAATCTAAATCTGACGCATTGTACAGAGTAGCATCAAGTTCCGGGCTGGTCGACTACAACGAAGGTCTGTTGGCAACCGTGGTTCCGGCAACGGAAATGGACTAGCCACTGCTTGTGACATGAAATTCACTTAACCCGCTACAAATACTGAAGTTGTACGTTATGTCCATAAGATCAAATGCGCTGCAGAGTGCATACTGTTCGTGAATATTTAATTTATTTTCGAGATGTTAATGTAATATTCTGAAATAAACCCGACTTGGGTTTTCTCATTTCACAACCAATGGTAAGGCAAGTGAGTGAATAGTAAGATATAGGAACCGATCATTAACCTACTCATGTTTTCAATTGTTACTGGATTCAATTTAAATTCAGTTCAATCTCAAAATGTATACCAATTGCCGTGTTTAATTTTAAAGAAAGCAGTGATACCGAGTTTCACGTCCACATCGTTAAACAAAGGGAGCTAAAGGGCGCTAGAGACCCCTTTGCGGAGCGCAAGAAATGTGCCGCTAAAAGCCGAGCCCATCAGCGGAGCACTCACCGTGGTCGCTTTTACCCTGAATATTGAAGACGCAAATAGTTCCCTGGTATTCTCACTTTCTAAATGCCAACACTACGGCTATTCCATTTCAAAATCTAGTAAGTGACAAATGTTTTAGATTCGACTTTTTTGACTGCAGCCCTTATTGCAAAAACGAAACCCTTATGAATTCGTCTATATCCTATATCCTGTCTATCTATGTATCTTACAGCATTTTTTCCGAGAAACTACTGGGTTTATATGAAAGACAGAAGAGTATGTATAGTATATATTTATATGGCGTTACGTACGATTTTCAATGTACCTACATACTCGAGTGGAGTATCTTTAGTAAACAACAATTTAATTTTTTTTTATAAATTAAATAAATATGTAGCAAGTTCCAAAGGTATGAAAACTATGTCTTCCTCAATAAGAAACCATGAAGTGGAAAATTCTAAAAAAAATACCATTTGACATCTTTACGATGGTAAATTTATTTGTAGAAATACAGATAATAGTTTTAATATGTTATGTATAACTATTACCTGTGTTATTACAAATAAATATTTATTAATTTTTTCAATCCTTTTTCTTTCACTTACACTCGTGTATATACTATAATACTTTGTACCAATAAAATTCCTGTTATCTACTCCGTCTTTATTTTAGACCGGGCTGTCTAGCTTTAGATACTTATTGATTATAAACGGCAGATGTAATATCTCTGGTCAATCTGGGATGATAATGTTAGTGACTGTGGCCAAATGCGTCTTGTTTATAGCGTTAAAATAACGCCGTTAATGATTAGCTGCATTAATATATATCGGTACGTTATCTGTCAACTTTAACTTCATTACCAACTATAAACAATGTCACATCACAAATAACATATTAAACCCATCGCTATCTGCGTGAAACGGTCACTAACATTATCCCAGATGGACTAATAACATGAAAGTAAATTACAGTTTTATTACCAATAGATGTTAGTTAATCGACTTGGCATCTATTTTTATAAAGAATTAACGCACAAGGGCATGAAAGTTCACATTCAAAGCTAGATTTGCGGTGAAAACCACCATCTTTGAGCTTCATGTTTATTAATTTATTTGAGTTTACCTTACATCTATTTTGAGTAATTTTAAGCAAATGACAGCTTTGTAGGTTTTCGTTAAGATTTACGCTGGAGTTGAGAGCTTTTAGCACCTTTTAATTTGATTTATTTTTCTTATTGTTACACGTGTTTTAACAGATAATGTTTTAAATTCTTATATAAGTATAGTACACCTCTGTATGTATTTGCTGATTCCATTTTCATTTACATCTGCAATTTATCAAATCGTCAATTAGACTTGAACATAATTTGAAATAGAAGCATTTAAATCTAATTAGTGATAAAAGCTCTCAAAACATTTAATTGACTCCATATATGAATATGGAGCTGCGGGTCTAAAACGGCCGCTTTTGTAGAATCACACGTGAAATTGACACGTGTCTGGATATGGTACTTATTGTAGGACATATTATACAGTTCTACATTATTTTAATATATCATACGAATATAATACTAATATAATCTATACCTATATTATTATTGCTACGAGCTACAGGACTCGAATTAAAAATGCCGTTGGAACTACTATAGAATTTATTAGAACTGTACAAACACTTATAAAACAAATACAAATAAAACTGGATGCAACCAGTTCACACTGCACGATTCGATACAGTTCGATACGCGCAAAGTCCGTCGTCTATATCGCTAATCGAGAGTACTACAAACGTCTTACTCGTCTCATAGTCATCGCTTGACTGCCCACCCCTCCATTCGGGCATCGTCTTATACTAACTACACAGTACAAAGAAATTGGCCGAGCACACTGAGTTTCTAAGAAATATAAATTTGCACACCTACAAACGTCCACAAAGTCGAAAATAATAACATTAAAGATTAGTTCGACGCTAATGATGGTTATAAAACAACCAAAAAGACAATAGCATGTTTTTCTTAATTGCAAATTCAAAACACAAAGAATTCCCTAATCCGGGAGGACAATAAGCTGCGCTTACATTAGGCAGCTGTGCGGCTTATCTTTGACGGCATGTAACATTATATTAAAATATGCGATAGGAAATCTTAGGATTCCTTTTTAAACCAATTACTCACACGATAGAGTAAGAGATTTAGCATAATAAAGCTTATACAAAGGAGAAGTGTAATTGATGATATAATTTTTTATGTAATAAATGTTAAACTTATAATAAAAAGTAATTAGTATGTGTTTTAAGTAATTTAAGTATGTGTATTTAATTTATAAAATATGTAGTTTATATATGTCTATTTAAGTTCTACCTAATAATCTGCAACGCCTACATCGCCAGATTGGGTTAAAGTATTCCTTATGTCAGGTTGCTTGGAAGAGATTGCTTTAAGCGATAAGGCCGCCTTTTGTTTCTACCATGACAATATTGTAATTGTGTGTGTCGATACGTTGGCAGCTTCCTATCTTCCAAATACAGCCGTCACTGCTGGAGGAGCTGCCACACTTCAAGAATCCCTGAAACGCCGCAAATATGCATCCATCGGTGACGGATACATATTTGTGGCTTTTGGGGTTGAGACTTTGGGGCCATGAGGACCTGAGGCTTATCGATTTTATCGAGACCTTTCAGAGCGATTGAAAGAAGTCTCGCGTGACTAAAGGGCTGGCCTATATTTAGGGCAACGAATAAGCGTTGCCATACAACGGGGGAATTCGGCCAGCATTTTGGGAACGCTCCCCACCGACAGTGATTTGGACTACATCATTTACTTGTAAATATGTTTATAGTAGTTTTTAATTCCTAAGTTTTTGTTTATCTATATATATGTAATTCTTCTGTACGTGTGTTGATAGTGAACTCCTCCTAAACGGCTGGACCGATTTGAATGATTTTTTTTGTGTGTGTTCAAGTGGATTCGAGGAT
Organism: Dendrolimus houi; assembly: GCA_039645545.1. Lineage (NCBI taxonomy): Eukaryota > Metazoa > Arthropoda > Insecta > Lepidoptera > Lasiocampidae > Dendrolimus > Dendrolimus houi. The sequence goes on along the minus strand of CM077119.1, from coordinate 18,345,756 downwards.
TGTGTAGATTCACAATTGGACCCGGTAGGTGGCGCTGCAATCGGGTTCTAAATTTTATTTCTTCAGGGCAGGACAACGTCTACCGGTACAGCTTGTTTATTATAATCTGCCATAATTCGCTTTTTGTAATTGTGCATTTGGTGAGCAATAAAGTGTTTATCTATCTATCTAAAATCATATTAAAACAGTCACTTCTACATTTGTAATTCTCGGAGAAAAAGTTTCCCAGCAATACATGAAACTAATTATACAGACCGGCTCAGCCGCAGCTACGTGGTTATGTTGTTTTTATCAAGTTTTTTTTTAAATTCAAATGTTACCTTATATTATCATTTTATTTACTAATACTATTAATCGGAATCTTTCTAAAATTATTTCATCTTTCTAACAATTCTAACTTTCCCTTGTGTGACCGTAGCGCCGCTTGTCCGCTACCTATTTCGTAAGACGGAGTAAATGTTTAAGCAGACAAAACAATAGTCAGTCAATTCCCAACAGTTATATAAAAAAGATAATCGCCGAAAAATTTGAAAATATTGCCAACGAATAAAATCTTCGGCAAAAGTAATTTATTGACGTCTAAAGCTTTAGATCATGAATTGCGATCTAATTTCGACCACCGATCGGTCAGTAGTTTAAATTAATATATGATATATACGCTCTCTAAAAACGACCAGTAAATTTAAAATTCCAATACTCGTATGAACCAAAAACTTTAGTATGCCAAGAAAAATAAATTCCTTATGCAAAATTATGTGAGGTATCGTCAGATAAACCAAGTCATGAAGAGCAGAGGAGCGCGCTTTGACCGACCCAAAATGGTAATCCCCTGAGAATATTTTTCTCAAGAAAGCCTCTTGCATTTGTTTATATTTTGTCGTTTAGACGGGGTTTCTTGGTTAGGGAATTTAGTAAGTTAGATGCATACGAGAATAAAATCATTGTTCATTCGTAATACATATAATTTCATAACACACAGTATAACTATATATTTTTATTTGCTTATCGACTTATATCAAACACTTATTCTGTTATTCGAAAATAGTAAATGACAATTAACTTAAGAAAACAATTAAAATAGTTATTAAAAATATACTTGAAATGCATTGCTTATCCCATAAGATTTTGATATTTTATCGAATGTTCAACAGCTTATAATATGTATGGTAAAATATTTGACGAGACCCAAAAAATTATATAAATGCAAATCAGCTGTTCAATTTTAAAACCTAGCAAGTGCATTCCAAGAATTTTTACACCCTCATATACATGTGTTTTCGGAGGTACGCACTGAAAATCAGTGCTGTGTCAGACCACGTTTCAGCACAGCAATATACTGAATGCCAACCTCATTTCTGAAGGTGAACCTCAGGTCTGAATTTTCTCCTAATTTGTTTATCTTGTGTATGTCGCATTTGGAAATAAATATATTCTGTCTTCTTTCTTCATATCAAATTACAACGTAACTAAGATGCGAAAAATAAAAAGTGACATAATAATTTGTAACCTGGGACAGACGAAAAGTCTAAATTGCACGCGTAAGGCCATTTATACAACGTAAGAACTTCGCGCACGAATCACGTGCGTATTGTTCTTTGAGTTTCGTTCATTAAATGTTCAAGCGTTACCGTCTTGGGGCACATCCTTGCCAGAATTAGCTCTCGTTTATTTAATACTTGTGACAATCAGCAGGGGCGTCGCGTCGAGGGTGAAATAACAATCTGAGATGTCATTTTATTACGCGTCTTCTTACTTTTGCGCGAATGCGGTGTACGTACACTGCTGTATAGGGAACAAAAGAATATTAAATATATTTTAACATCTCCATGTTTGTCTTATCCCTGTAGTATGGAGAATTCTCTCCAAACTCCAACTTTGGAGGGATAATTTGCAAGAGACGCGATATAAGTTACGTAAGCGTCAATATTATAATAGTATTATTTAAATTCTGCGATACTTTATATTACCACGAGAATCCTAAGAGAATTTTCTTGGGAGAGGAGTGGCCAGGTCGAAAAAAATTGTTCCCGATGCCATATTTTCACTTATAGATAACATCTTTAGTGAAACAATTGTAGTTGTGTATTCCTTTAGTAACAGTACTTATCCCGAGTTTTTAGGGAAATTTCTGGGATTCGCATATTTTCATACTAAAAAATCTATTACCCTGCAGAACATAACCTTTGATTTTATATTCAGCAAAAAATAACGGTAATCTTTTTTACCTGTCCAACGTGGACAAAGTCGCGGGCAAATGCTAATACAATTATAAAAGCACAGTACATTCTACCATATAGTTATGAGGTGTAAAATAAATATCTCAATCAAGCCCAATACACTTGAATTAAAAAATATCTGTTACTTATGACAAAAGAGAGGAAAAAGTACAAAGCTTTTCCAGATCGGTGATAACGACAAGAACGCATTTCATAATAAAACTACGTTTCAACGATTTTAAGCGCGGTATTTTATTTGATTTCTATTATTCCGACGTTGGGGCCACTTTTCAGTAGCCGTGATTATGAAAAACAAAGATGTAAATTAAATTAACAAATTACATTCTACACGCGGATTCTTCACGGGTGTTTGTTTCATTATACAAATTAAATTTATTATTTCTTAATATATTTATAATTGTCTTAAAAATAAAATTAATTTAAATAATCATATAACTCGTCGATAGCAGTGTACACATCTCTCGTATTATTTCAAATGAAACAAAGCAAGCGTGCGAGTTTTCGTAAATTAGAGATCACGAACGGAAAGTTTTTCGACTTTAGAACCATCTGGGTTATCAAAAAGTTGCTAGGCGTGTAAGATTACAAATTAGATGATTGTATTTACTTCATATATCATTGTGTATAATATAACACATAATTTTCTATTATTATATTATCATAACACAATCAGGAAATTTTAAGTAATAATGGAATAAAGTAACAAAATTTCAAAATAAATCCATAGATGACAGAACTTTCAATAAAAAAATGTGTGTGTGCACTTCACACGCAGTAGAAGTGAAACTATATTAAAAGTATATTATAGACGTCTTTATTCTTAAGTATTTTGACCCTTGTTCTTAAAAATTTAATCTAAATTATACTTTAAATCACTACTATAAAGTTCAAAATTTAATACACAGTTACGCACGTATATGCATCGACGTATCTGTTGATCTACATATAAAAGAATATCTGTAGATACTTAAATCTACAGATAAAGCTAAAATTTATTTGAAATCTTTTAACTTTTATTTAAAGTAAAAATTAATACAAACGGGTAAATGTGTTGACAAATGCGTTTTATTTTGTTAAATAAGGTTGAATTTTATTTACTTATCTCTTTTTAGTGTCGCTGTTTCGTTCGTCGTTCATCGAGTTTCAAATCACAACGATTCAAAGAAGTTTCACTTCAAAAATATTATTTTTGATACAACCATTATAATGTATTCGTGAAATACCGATTCGTAAGAAACCTCGAACCTTCGTAAGAAACGACACTAAAAAAGATATACACGTAAATCTATAGGACTAAGGCTGCGAGAGAATGAGATAGAATACATTATATCTAATCATTTAAACTCTATGCTCATATAGACAGAGTTGGAAATGTTGTGAAGCTTTTCGTCAATACTTCAAATTTCGTGTTATAAAGTTAAATAAATGACAACGATATGATATATGAAATTTGATGTCACGAAATTTAGAATCCGTCCCACCCCTTGTCACACTTGGTTTTACTTGTACTGCATTTGAACCACACACACACACAGACACACAGGCACACAGAGATACACACAGACACTCTGACACACACACACACACACACACACAGACACACACTCCCAGACACACACTCACAGACACACACACACACACAAACACACACGCACAGACACACACACACACATACACACACGCACACGCACACGCACACACACACACACACTCACACACACTCACACGCACACAGACACACACACACAGAGACACACATACACACACGCAGACACGCACACACGGAGACACACACACACAGACACAAGCAGAGAGAGAGAGAGTATGGGCTTAACTAATGCTGCTGGTTCGAAAATCTTACAGCTTTACCAGCGGCTTTGGGGCGCCTAAATGCGCTCAAGCACGGGGGTAATCTGCATGAAGGACTTGCCTAGGGAACTTTACCTCAGCTGGACTGTTACTATGAGAGGGAAAATGTAAGTGTGGCACCGTTGGTTGCCCCTTTTATAGTCGAGCGCATGCCTACAACTCCGATTATGTGACGCAAACATGTTACCACTACTCTCTTCCTTACGGATTATTTTGACTATCTTATTTACTGACTAAGCCATGCATTTATATCCCACTAGCGTTGGAGCGTCCACTTTCCTAGTTTCTTCTCCGTCACACGTGGTTTTTGGTATCTATTACTATTACACCTCAAAAATCTGTACTATTTTTCAACCGAGTATTGGATTCATTCATTCTACCGCAAACTGGCAAAGCCGATATGGCTGAGTATTTATTCCCTCCCTCATAACACGTCGGTTTCTTTGGCTATGTCACGGATAATGATGCCTGCTCCAGATCATACATTCACTGCAGCATATGCTGACCAAGCTATGTTATATGGTAAATATTGTATTTTACCTGAAAAGCAAAATAAAGCTCTAAACGCACTAAAATAATAGACAAAATCTTGTTTACTGGTACAGTAGTTCGATTTTTCAATAAACTTTTAACATTGGCAACGAAATAACGAAAATAGATAAAAAAAAATCTGAAATTGAGAATTTCCTCCTACACTTTTATGGCTTTCATAATCGTCTTCGTAGATAGATTGTTAGACTATTTGGCAACTGCATTGGATATAGTTCTTCGTTTTAAACAATTTATGCGGGTAGTTGTTTATTTCTTACTTCAAATTTATTAAACATATTATCATTATTAAAACCAGCCAAGTGCGTGTTGATCCACAAACTAAAATTAGGTGCGATGAACGGCCACTACTTTTATTTTTTTGGTAAGGATTCCCAAAATAAGAATAACCTATACTCTATCTCTATAACTAGGCACTTAACAGATGCACCCACACTCACACAGAAATAGAGTGACATACAGTCATGAGGCCTCTTTAAAGGTTCCGCTTTTTACATCTAGCTGTGGAACCCTATAAAATTGTATTTATAGGTGGAAGTAAAGTCGGCAAATACAAAAAAATCCAGCTGGCAACATGAAACATAACCTGATAAAACTGATTAGATACTTATGTATTAATAAAAATACGTAATATATATGTTTAAGTACAAATGGAGGATTATAATAACAACTCGTGATATAATTCTGTAGCTGCAAAACTTCTACTTGTCGGTTCAGATGACAAAAGCCGTATGGCCATGTGATGAATCTGAATAAATAGCTTATAACACGACTCGCTGGCCAGGTTTGACCTCGCTTGAGGTTTTTTTGGCTTAATCTGAATAATATTAATGTTAGAATTATGGTATTGGATAAGTATGTCAGATATACTATCTATTAACCTATAAATGTTCACCCCTTGAGCCCGGGTATAAGATGTTCATGAACTAATATTGTTCTGTTGGTAAAGTTTGAATCAATATTTATATATTCAAATCAGGCGATGAAGATTAAATTTCTCAATTATATATTCTAAGCTAAATTTTATCATCCCATTATAAGTTTCTATAGTATGCAAACTTAGTTTCGAAATCTTATGAGATCCGAAATCTTATATTAAACCTAGAAAATCTAGAAACTATGTGAAATGTTAGTTAGTTATAATGATATTGTTACAACCTAGGCGTCTAGGCGTAGAAGCACATTTATTACCCGTTGGTATTTGAACTAATTGTAATTCTTTTATGATCGTCTTCTTTTGTTTACTTATTGATTGGCATGCATGGTTTCTAGTTATTGTGGAGAACAGCCTATTGTACTCGTTTATGGCCGCATGCAGGTATCATTAGTCAGGTGTTACAGATTAAGGACAAGCTGATTCTAGGAAATTCGGTTTACGTTGACGGACGGGCGTATTTGCATTTGTGCAGTATAAAACAATGGCCTGATGGGGAGAGGGGGGCAGTCGAGCGAGAACCACGATCAAAGCGAGACGTGTGTACTACAATCGGAAACTAATAGTGACGGACTTTGCGCGTTTTATTGAATTACGTTCTTCTGCATTACGTTTGGACTTGTTGTGTTCGGTTATTTTTGTACCTGTGTTATACGTGTTTGTATAGTTCTAATAAACTCTATAATAATTCCAACGGCATTTTAATTCGAGTCCCGCACTTGTAACAATATATTAGAAAAATTAAAAATCGTATTGGAAAAAACACACCATTATTATTATATTAAATTTTGATTTAAGCGAAAATATCATAAATACTACAATATAGGCTCTAAAGAGAAATATCGAAGAGGAAACTTAATCTCATTTTTCAAATACAAACAAACCTTCAAAAGTCTGCATGAAAACTCTTTTTATTATCATCATCATATTAGCGTCATCGAAACTTCGCATAATAAATCAATAAACACGTATATCGTAGAACAATAGAAAGAATTATGAAATAATATTCCGTCATTTGATAGTAACACTTTTGAATATATAACCAAGATTATATAAAGAATGGACTCAACTTGGTCCGGTGACCTCCAGTCTCCCCTTCTAGTCACCCAAGCCTCGTCGTTAGTCTTTATATCTTCTCAATTCTACACATTTAAACACATTTATCAAATCACACAAGTACATTTCCATAAATAAACATTTAAGTTATTCAGTTTACCGAAGAGCGCAGCGCCTGGCGAATGGTAGAACAACTGCCTGGCTTCACACACCGCTTAAATACTAAATTTATTGAAATTACCGTCAATTAAATGTTCGCAATCTAAAATGTCCAGCAACATGTTAATACCTGTTACAAATGCCACCAAATCGTTTAGTAAATATATAACAGTATCGTATTCACTAACTAATCTTGTTACCCACTGCAACAGTAAACATCTGCTTTAAAATAGCTATTATTTCGTGATACCTAACAAAATCCATTAAATTATACAAGTAATTACTACAATTGTAGCTTCATAATATCTCCTATAAATATTTACTAGATGCCATAAATTTAGTGCCAACACAAGTAATCAAGGTGCATCAAATTGTAGATACTTACAGTAAGTCTTATTTTATACATCCAAACAAAATCAATTCAATACAGTTTTAAATAATTCATAATCTTATCTAGTTCTAAGCATATTAAATTCATTTCCAAACTATTACCACTCTCAGGAGAGATGTTGGCTGGTCACCGGTAACAGTATCACGCGGCGTCTTTAGGGTCTAACACCACAAGCAACTTTCCCGACGATGACAGCTTTCCTAAAAATAGTAATGCCAGTTTCTAATTTTCCTATATTTTTTTTTAATATTAACTACCTACTTTTATATATTTTATAATAATAACACTTTTCTCGAGAAATTTAAACGCAAATTAAAACAGTCAAATTAAGAACAATACAAGCGTATACATACATATTATACTTTCAATGTCACTAACCTAACGGTTGTGTAGAATACATATCAGTATAAGGATATAATCCACCCTTAGAAACAGTCATAGCCAGGGCGATGATAATCACGTTGTATACCTACATTATAAAAAAATCGCAGTATTCAACTGTATTTATTAATCTAAATACTGAGGGACTAAGGGTAGAATACAATATAACTAAGTTAAGTTTTATTTTATTGTATTAGTCTATACTGCCTCAGTTTTATTATAAATTCATATTTTGTATAGTATTAAAAACCTAGTATTCAAAATATTGAAATTGCGGTAGTCAAATTGCAGATATATAAAAAAAGCATAATTATAAAGTGGAATAAAAAAATACATACAAATATTTTATCTAAAAACATTTCTATGCAAAGCGAGTTGTTTATTTAATTATTGTTTTCTTTAATTCGTATTGTATACGTCTACTATCCCTTAATTTGAATCGTAGTTTAGAATTTAATGCGATAAATTGATTCGTAAAGGCACTCCCTAAGATGCCGTCGTCTATAAGATTAGATGTCACGGGTGGTTAGCCTGAAGTGCATTCCCTTGCTACAAGGGGCTGGAGACGGGGGTTGGCATTAATGCAATATTTACGACCATGGTATAACCAGCGATGTTAACTACGATACACATATTGTTAAAAGTTAACTTTCCTTATCGTGAATATGGTGATTTTAACAGGAACTTGAAGGGTGCAACTACGTTGGAGTTTGATTAAAAAAAAATAACTAACACAACGTCTATTATTCACTTTTAATTAATACTACATTTATTACTTAAAAGTGAACAATAGTTATAGGATATTGATTGCTTCTAACGAAGAATTGTTGATAACCTCAAAACAAATGTGACTTTTGAGTTGCCATAACAACTCTTTCTTTTGACGTATAGAGTCATATTTAAAAAGGAGAAGAAGATGAATATGGCATCTGGACACCTCGCTTATGTTTTGCAACAGTTCTTTGTAAATTATTGATTTTTCTTATTAAACAAACGTACAAATAAGTAATTTTTAAATATATAGACTACATAGTATTATCGTTATTAAATTCGTCTTAAAATAATTTATAAATTACTAATGTGGGACCATATTCTTGATAAAAATCCCTCCGTTGTTCACGATATATATAAAATACATACATTCCAATAAACATCACAGTTTTCACATTTAAGGATGTTTAAGGAAGTAAGGAATTGAATTTAAAAATTTTGATCGATCACTAATCGTATACTATAGTTGGTCAATGACTGACTAATGACTGTATTGACTGTATTGAATAAAATTAAATGTATAGATCGATAACATTTTGTTGCTCATGAAAATAAACAATTATATAAACACATTATTGCATAGTTTTGATAAAAAATGTATAGATTACATTATTTCTTAAAGACATCTGTTCTGGACACCCATACTCAATAATATTCCTAGTTGAATATATACAATGTATTCAAGCGTTATATGTCTAAGCAAACTGTTCCCTCAATATATACTATTTGTTTCATTAAGGTAATTAAAACCTGTTCGATGTGCATGGCTGCTGAATCAACATGCACGAGAATCGTCGCATAGATTATATAGCAAATACAAAAACAGAAAGGTCAACACGTATAAGAAACGCTGATGGTATTGTATCTTACGTATATAGCTATATGCCACGAATTAATGTTTTCAAGAGGTAAGTATAAATTGAACTGACATATTTAAAAAGAAAACATAAATTCATATATAACGAGATTTCAAGTTTAGGTTCGCCGTAAAATTTTAGGTCCAACAGAGAAATTGGTAGTCGGAAGGTCCGGACCATCTTCGAGGTTGAGAATCTCATAACTGAGTCCAACATAGGAGAAAATAAAAGCTCATAGTTCCGCTGGATCGGTTACGTGGAACTTGTGAGAGAGGATCGTAGCGTCAGGATAATATAAATGGTTCGGCTGGTCGGTTGACGTCCGGTCGGTCATCTAAAATATTGCTGGAAAGACAGAGTACAAACTGACCTATGTGAGCTTCGGGCCGGCCGTTTCGGAGGCCAAGACTCTCTTTGGGTCGTTGAGCCAACGGAGTAAGTAAGTATAATCAGATTTATTTAAGATCAACGTCTGTTAAGTTTAGATATATGTTTTATAACATAAAACATTAATGTTTAAATTGTTACTCTAATAAATTACAATAGAGGGTTATCTAAAAGGGTTTTAAATCAACTATTGTATGATATGGAGTGAACGGGTAACGGTTCTATCGAATCTATGACTACTATGCTGCAGGCAATATTGGCGGATTAAAAGCGAACACACTGTTTGTTTTGTGAGGCTAAACACATCGTATGTTTATATTCGAAGCGCTTTATTATATAACACAATATTAAGAATATCTAAAACATAATAATTTATAAATACCTATAAATTAAACGCGAATATTAGATTACTAAATAGTTGTTTATTTAAAAATTGAGATAAAGTGGCTAACTAAGAAGCGGGAGACGGCCTTTTTGATTGAGTGAGCTAAGCACAAAGCACATAAAACCGCCGCGTCTCTAAGGGGCCGGCGCGTCTATCTTCTATGCTCTGTGGGGCTAAGCCTTTACCGGTCTACCTAACTGATGCGCAGAAACTCCGGGTTCACTTTCTGCCATGTTGAATTTCGTTAACGAACTTTCCCTTATTTAATATAGTCTGGGTGTCAGGGATCGGCCCCAGAGTGGTTCGTTATACCCACAGCACAAGCGTAACATACTCACCTTGGGAATATATAGTGTGTGTGTCTGCCGAGTATTTTAATAAGCAAAATTTTTCAAAGAGCAACAAGATTTCCTAAAGACCTACTTACAGTCAGTAGCAAATAGGTTATTATACAGAGGTACAAAAGCTTATACACACATATTATACTTACTTACTTAAATATACACCTATTAGTTGTGCCCTAGCAGCGAAGTCTCTTTTTATAGAACTAGATTGTGATGAGACAATCCGACCATATTTGAGTTAGAATCATCATTTTAAAAACCACCTAAAATGTAAATTAATTTTTATCTCTCATTTTTTTTTCAAATAATATAGTGTTAATGCGGGATATATATAACGAAACACGTAGAACTTTGAGAACTGTTTTATTTGAATTCGAATTCAAAACGAAGACTGGCTGATATACAGCGGGTTTGCAGTATTTATACAGTGTTGTAATACAAAAGTACCTTCAATATTTTAAAGCATAAATAACTCTACAGTTTATTCCGATTAGTTATTATACAAATTATCAAATGTTCATACAGCAAACACTAGTCTAAATATTAGATGAGACGCTATTAGTAACAACTGCTATTAATAGTAGTTTCTTTGTCATCTAAAACTAGAAAATATAAAATGTGCGCCATTGTTTAATCAGCCATAAACAAAATACATACACCGAACCTCGGACTTCAAAAGTGAAGCCGATTTTGGAACAGAAAGCCAATCGATTACGAGAATATTAGTACAGTTAAAGGTGGAATGGTTTCCTGTAGATACATTACTATCAATCACACAGACGCAAACCAGTGTACCTGTACTACAAACATTTGCGTACGTATATTCGTTTTAAAAAAATGCTTCACATCATTTGACGCTTTTGTGCATGTAGGCTCCGTCCATACTTTTATTCCTTCGTCTGTGATTTTAGATCTTACTCAACTGCCGCTGAAAGCGTACATTTTAATATAGATTTAAGCAGAATGGAACTTTTAATAGAATACGAATATGCAAGTACTCGTACGAGCAAATTAATTTGCATCGCACACTCACGTCCCCGTAGCATTGCCAACGGCAATGAGAAATATTTCACAGTAAATGTTGACATTTCCCTCCATTAATATTTAATTTGGTGCTTTAAAATAAAGTGTATTTACTTTAGTATCACTAAAGAATTCTAAAAGTTTATTATATCGCTACAGAGTTCTAAAAGCTTGATATTTATATGAAAAGAACTAACTTCTTTGTGTCCTAAGCCGTTTACTACAGTCTACTTAATCATAAAGGTTAAGTAAGTTTATATATTATTTATATAAATTCTTTTTCTTCCAATTGAAATTCAAAGTGCTACTCACTCATACATGGCTATTTTTATACCATGTAATCCTTATTAATATTATAAATGGGAAAGTAACTCTGTCTATCTGTTCCGCTTTCATGGAAAAACTAATGGACCGATTTGGCTGAAACTCAATATATATATATATATTCGATGCCGAGGATGAACATAGGATACTTTTTACCCCGAAAAATGGGGTAGTTTCCGGAATAAAAATATATTTGTCTCTCTGTTTATTATGTTTTTACGGAAAACTACTGGACCGATTTGGCTGAAATTCGGTATATATGTAATTTTAATACCGAGGGTGGCCAAGGGATACTTTTTATTCCGGATAATGAGATAAGTTTGGGAATAGATTTATGTAAAGATTATTCCAGAAAGTAGGATAGGTTTTTATTTTTTGATTTGTCATTTTGGCTAATTTGGTCATTTTGGTCGATTTGGTCATTTTGGTCGATGTGGTCGATGTGGTAGGTGTGGTCTGTGTGATCCATATAATTGATTTGGTTGATGTGATAGGATGGAGTAGTTTGTGATATAAAATGAAGTGAATCTTCCGGAGCAAATAGTAGTAAAATTTACTACAGTGTAGCCTGTGTTGTAATCTCTTTAAACAAGAAGCATGCACTAAATGTGGATCCGCACCGCAGCCGCGGGGTAAACTCTAGTTCGTATTATAAATCAATACAGAAAAGAGAGAGAAAGAAGAAAGTAATCCGTCTAAGTTAAAATAATTGCACACACACCCAAGCCGCAAGTTCGTTTGCGTATAGATAATCTGGAAAGATATAAATAGCTACTCAATCGACGCAAACCATGACTCTATGTTCAACTTGATGCAGCCTCATAAATCGTAGCGAATTAAGTGGAAATTAATTGAACGCTTACTGTGATTAGAATCAAGGTTGTTATGGCGGCATACTCTAGATCAGGGGTGGTAGCCGTCCAGTCGGGCAACTGCCCTACCACCTGGCTGTGGGTTATTTTTCGCCTCTTACGACAGGCCGCCCGGCCGCAGGAAATTGTATTCTTTATCCGTTCCTAGTATAATATAGCTAGTAGCTAGTATAATATAAAATAACCATCTTACTTCATTTGAAAGCTTTCAAAGCGCAAAAAAGTGACGTTTTGTGAATCTTTCACTTTTCTAAGAACGCCAGAGAAATAAACTGGGAATGCCAACATCTGAAATGGAAAATTGTATTTTGCTCTATAAAATTGTTGTGAACAAAATATGTGTAAATGAAAAAGTAGCAAAAAGAAAGAAAGTTTGACTTGTAATTGCTTACGTATTTCTAGTTTTTGTAACGTATGGTCTCATTTTCTTGGTATTCATTCAAATTCAACAGTTTTTATCCAAAAATAAGTTCCACCGGAGAATTTGAAGGTCAACCATGTAAGTCAAAATTTAAATCTAAATCGAATGTATTTGTCTCTTTTCCCCCACCACCTACATCGTCAGATTAGCTAAGAAATTCCTGTAACTTAGGTTGCCTGAAAGAGACAGCTTTAAGCAATAAGGCCGCCTATTGTATTGCCTAGAAGAATTGAAATTTGGATTTTTGTACTTGTTTATTTTGTTGTGCAATAAACTGATATCTATCTATATTTTTTATTAGTTAACAGTATAAGAAATAAGCATAATAATTTAAGGAAAAGTAGTGATTTTAGAATGAGTTCTTAAATATAGGCAAAGTGGGTACATAATTACACAATCCTTAAATTGTTTTGTCATATATAAAATCAATCCGCAACTGAAAACTGATGGACAGTCATTAAAACAGTTTGTTGCTAACAAAATATTAATTTTGAATCAAAATTACATTTACTCCCAGTGTAAATAAAAAGTAACTACAGTAAGAAAACAAAGCATCGTTTACATTCCATGCACGAACAAAACAAAAACAAAGAAACTTTTCTTATTTAAAGTCTGACGCCCGGGACAAAAGTATTTTCTGTTTTAGATTTAAATCTTGCGGTCATTAGAGAGTCAAGTTAGCATACATTTTAATATCGCGGGACAGCTGTGACTGAGAAATAAGGCTGTTCCCGCAAGATGTCAAAACAACCTCATTTTATTTATATTTCCTCGGCTCCTATCTTATAGGCCAGGATTTATTACCGCAATATCCTGTTTCTGGAGATTTGACATTTAAAACAGATTCTTTCTATTATAGCATAAATGATTTGTTTACTTAAGCAGCATCTATTTTGACGGCCTCTGTAGTTGAGCGGGCTAAGCCTTTGCCGGCTTATCTCACTGCAACGCAGAGGGTCCGGGTTCGACTCCTGGTATAGTAAATTTCGGAAACGTATTTTCTCCGCTATTTACTATGGTCTGGGTATCTGGGATCGGCCCCAGAATGGTCCCTTGTATGTTACCCAAAACACAAGCGTAACTTGCTTAATTTGGGGATATACAGTGTGTGTTTGTCTGCCGATTTATTATTATTATTTCACATGTATATTTGTTTTTTCTTTTTTACGTTTTTTTAATACATGTAAAAAAATAGATACATTTAAAAAAATATAAAAACATGGCATCCGTTGGCAGCGGGGCCTAGGGTCCAAGCTACCGGTGGTTAAGGCTCCAGAGACAGGAACTTCCTCACAATGCGTGCCGTGTTCAGGAGAACCGCCTTCTGCATCTGGCCCTTCACCCATTTACCGAGCGAGAGCCTCTCTAGGTGTCGGTCGAGGCTCTTCGCTATTAGACCGTTAACAGACACCACTATCGGTACGATGATCGTTGACTCCATATGCCACATGGCCGTAATCTCGTGCGCGAGGTCAAGGTATTTCGTTAATTTGTCAGTTTCAGCTTTTACGAGATTACAGTCATGTGGGATACTTATATCAACAAATATCGTTCGTCTCGCAGATCGATCTATTATCACAAGGTCAGGCTTATTGGCAACAATAGTCCTGTCTGTGATAATAGATCGATCCCAGTAGAGCGTGCTATGACCATTTTCGAGAACTGGCTCAGAAGTATATTTATAATAAGGTACCTCAGTCGCTATCAGACCGTATCGAAGAGCAAGTTGCTGGTGGATGATCCTGCCTACTAGGTTGTGCCTTTGTAAGTACTCGGAGTTAGCAAGACAAGAACAACAGGAAGTAACATGCCTGATGGATTCACTCGAGCAATGACACGCCCGGCATACGTCGAGCGTGCCGTCATTCAGGATGTACTTCCTGTAGCTGTTCGTCTTAATAACCTCGTCTATAATTGCACAGACAAACCCTTCGGTTTCCCCAAAGAGGTTATTATTATTTCACATATTTATTTAAGTTCAGATTTTTTTACATTTTTCTTTAAATATATACTATATAAAAAAAACATATAAATTAAAAAAAAATGTAAAAAAAATCGATATCCGCCGGAAGCAGGGCCTAAGGTCCAGGCTACCGGTGGTTAAGGCTCCAGCGACAGGAACCTCCTCACGATACGGGCCGTGTCCAGCAGGGCTGCCTTCTGCATCCGACCCTTCACCCAGACACCAAGCGAGAGCTTTTCAAGGTGTCGGTCAAGGCTCTTCGCTATTAGTCCATTCACTGACACCACTATCGGTACTATAATTGTAGAGTCCAAGTTGCACATGGCAGAAACCTCGTGAGCGAGATCAATATACTTTATTTGTTTTTCTTTCTCGGCTTTCACGAGGTTACCATCATGGGGAATCGCGACATCTACAATTATAGCAGGTCTCGCAGACCGATCAACTATCACAATATCAGGCTTATTGGCGACAATAGTCCTGTCTGTGATAATTGATCGATCCCAGTAGAGCAGATATTGACCATTTTCAAGAACTGGTTCGGGCTTGTATTGGTAATAAGGTACCTCCGACGAGATAAGTCCGTATTTAAGAGCAAGTTGCTGGTGGATGATCCTGGCTACTAGGTTGTGCCTGTGCAAGTACTCGCTGTTAGCAAGACGAGAACAACCGGAAGTGACATGTCTGAGAGACTCACCAGGGCGGTGACACGCCCGACATATGTCAGGCGTGCCGTCCTTCAGAATGTACTTCCGATAGATTTTCGTCTTGATAACCTCGTCCATAATTGCACAGACAAACCCTTTGGTTTCCCCAAATAGGTCACCGAAACGTAGCCAGTTCACCGACGCTGGTAGGTCCACACCAGGCCCTGTTAAAGCCTGATAGAACCTGCCATGCAGCTCCTTGCTCTTCCATACGTCCATACGATCAGAAGCACTCATTACCAACGGTCTCTGCCAGTTCTGTTTTGCTAAGGATAGCGGGGTGAACCCTTTATCTACTGACACTATATCGTGATGCATACCCACTGTCTCGCTAACTTTGAGAAAATATTCTCTGAGATTGTACACCTCACGGTTGTGGAAGTCTTTGTTATTTAAAAACCCCCTACTTCCGTGGGATGTACAGTCTCATCACAGACGAACGTGGGTGGTGCATCCGATGCGTTGTCAGTATACAACGAACCCGTCTATCCAGGGCGTCTAATTCAGTTTGAGTCCATCTTAGTATGCCAAAGGAGTATGCTAATGCAGGCATGACCCAAGCGTTGAAGGCTCGAACCTTATTTCCACCTGAGAGAAGGCTCGTTAAGACCTTTCTCAGGCGGGAAAAGAAACGATCCTTCATCGCCTGCTTCACATCAGCATCAGGAATACTCAACGACTCTGACATACCGAGATATTTCTAGGTCTCACCTTCAGAGAGGATCTTGAGGGATATATTCTCAGAGAGTTGTAAATTTTCTGGATTTACAACTCTCCCTCGTTGTACATGCATGACGGCACACTTATCTACACCGAATTCCATACTAATGGAGTTGCTAAAGCTTTCAGTAATCTTTAGCAACTGCAACAGATCTGGCTTTTTCGATGCAAATAGTTTCACGTCATCCATGTATATAAGGTGTGATATAATCTCACCCCCTCTCCGAAGTTGAAAGCCTAACTTTGACTCCCTAAGTAGAGTACTTAGTGGATTCAAAGCTAGACAGAACCACAGTGGACTCAAACTGTCACCCTGGAAAATGCCCCGCTTGATCCTTATTGGGTCGTGCAGAACAGAAAGATTCCCTCTGTCCCCTGGATGCCTAAGCACCATGGTCCACTGCTCCATACATGAACTGAGGAAAGCACGAAGAGTTGCATTTACTTTATACAGCTCCAGGACCTTCTCCAGCCATGTATGGGGCACCGAATCATAGGTTTTTTTGTAGTCAATCCAAGCTACAGATAGATTCTTTCTGTTTCGCCGTACCTGATGACTAATGGTCATATCGATGAAGAGGAGCTCCTTAGTACCACGAGACCCAGTCTTACATCCATTTTGAGTATTGGCCAAAATGTTATTATTTGTCAAATGTTCCATTAATTTAGATCTCAAAACAGATGTAAGTAACTTGTATATAGTTGGTAAACAAGTGATGGGTCTATAGTTTTTTGCTTCCGTGGTACTACCCGACTTATGAAGCAGATGAGTGACTCCAGTAGTCATAAAGGAAGGAAGCGAACCCATGTTTATAGCCTCCTGGAATTGGACGGCCAAGCAGGCATCCGAACTCCTGAACCATTTAATCCAGAAGTTGTGCAATCCGTCTGGTCCTGGACTTTTCCAGTTTTGAGCCATACGAATTACACGACCAATGTCAACTGGTTCAAGAGCCAACGGTTCCATTTCTGGAATCGTTTCACAAGCCTGCTCGATCATCCTAGTCCAGTCGCCTTCTTTGTGGGTAACAGGCACCGACCAGATATTACTCCAGAACGCTGTCATAGAGTCCATATCTGGCCAGTGACCATCACCCACAGAGACATATGGACGCTCCCATCCTCTATACACTCGTTTTTGATCTCTTTGGAAGAAGCAATTCAAGTTATAACGATTTGCACGTTTTTTATACCGACGTAATCTATTGGCCCACGCACTAAGCTTTTGTTTATAAAAGTCAATGCGTTCTGTAGCTCGAGCTAAATAGTCACTGGGATTAATGTCAGTCTCAGTGAAAGCCTGATTTACAAAACGCATGACTTTTGGCCTGGTGTTTCCGGCCCTAAAACAAAGTAATTTGGCTATGAGGGTCCTGGTCTTACCAATACGACATTCGATTCTCTTCTGCCAGGCAGGCTGTCCATCACTACGCCGTGGTCTCTCTTCCAAATTTGGAAGTTTGGTATCAGAGACACGACATACAGCAACAGCGCCACAGTATAGAATCGAATGTGTTTCGGCAAGATCTTTACTAGTTCTAAAATATGGAGCTAGTAAGGAATCCAAGACCCCCATGATCAACAAGTTATGTTTGTGGGTGGGTAACCGTGGTAGTAGTAGTCTACTTAATATAGGTATCGTATTATAGTCTTCAATCGCTTCCTCCAAAGCCCTCCTCATAAGCTCATTATCCTGGCTACTTACGTTACCTACCGTAGTATCATCAACTTCCACCGGCGACATCGCCGTCACCCTAGATGTTATGTTTGGGTGTCGTGAAGAACACGGAGTCTCGATGATTCTACAGGTGGTTCGTATTTCAGTGCGTAGACGATCAAGTGTAGGCTCGTCCAACAGATGTCGTCGTTGGATAGCTCGCAATTGATCCGATAAGCGCTGTGTCGTGACATTGGTATCTGGCTGAAGGATCTGAAACAGAGACAGCATCCGATCACGATACGCAGTGAGGTTGGTTCCTATCTCTGTGGCCTCGAAGTACGCTCGCATGACGCTCTCATTCATTTGCTGAGACCATCTCATGCGGCGCACTGCATCACCGGTAGCGGGGGCCGGGTGCGGGATACGTCCCGCAGGTCCCAAGCGTGCCGACGGTGGCCGTCCTCGGCCTCACGCAGGTCTTCTTGGCGGGGCTGACGGCGCTGGCCCCTCCTCACTGGTGCTCGATGCCTCGGTGGCCGCCGGCGTCACGAAGTCTTCATCGGATGACGACGACAAAGGTGTGGAGCCGAGCGAGGCGGGCGCAGCAGGTGGTGGTCGTGCGCGTGTACGGCTGCTTATTTTGCTCTCTGTTTTATTCCATAGCTGCTAATTTTGTATTTCTTTGGTTTATAAATAACACGAGTATTTTCATTTTCCATTTGACAGTTGTCATTCTGATTATATTATGTATAGTATGTATTTATACCTTTTCTTCTATTTTTATTATTATTATTATTATTTTCTGTGTACAACAAGCAGATTAATTCTTTATTGTATACCAGAGCATAGACAAACAGAAGTAGAAAAATACAAATGATAGTACAACGGATGGCCTTATCGCTAAATAATGATCTTTTCCAGGCAACTCTTGGCAGGGATTGAAATAGATTTTTATACTGACGATGATGCAGTTTACAAATTGTGATAAGTAATAAGTATACGCAGTATATATACGTATTATTACGACAATACAAACTTGCAAGTATATAACAGTATTAAGAAATATTATGCACAATTCTGAACCTGATTTTATAAGCACGGTAAGGGTTTGACATGTCTTATAGCAAGTAATATCTCAACGAATTTTTATTACGAAATGTATTATGGTCTTCTAATTACAGTATAGCAGAATCGAATACAGTGTGTAAACGGATCAAGAAGTATATTTACCAAGCATGTTAATATACTAAAGACATGTCTAGAATATCAAACCAACGTCACAAGACCTCTGAACTCCCCCTTAGATATCATAAAATCGAAGTCACTCGAAACGGGGAAGCTCAGACTAAAATTGGCCACGTGTATTAGAATTTCATTCACGACAGTATTAACTGGAGCGCATTATGTTTGCTTGAGTATTATTTAGACAGGCCGAATTTTAATAGATTTCACCACAATATTGACATCTCTGTTTAGGACACCATAGCCTTTGTGGCAAAAAAGGAACCCTTATGTTTTGTCATATCCGTCCATCTGTTCCTCTATTTTTATATGTTCCAGTCATATTTTTCAGAAACCAGTGGATGTATATAACTGCAAAACACCAAAAAGTAAGCAGTGGCTTCCCACATTAATTAGTAATGTTGAAAAATGTTTTTTCAGTATAAAAATGTGTCTAGTAATGTGAGATATCGATATTGGAAAACCTAACGGTGTTCCTCATAAGGTTATTATCTACATTCATAGATAGCTAAATATTTATTTCCATTTTATTTATTTTTTATTAACTTAGCTGATAAGTATATTAATTATGCATTTTATATTGTAAGAATGATAATTATTGTATTTTCCCAAAAAAATTAAATAAATTTTATTTGAAAATTTAAAAAAAAACAAAAATTCTATCAACAAAAATTAGTTTTAAATTCCTTTGATTAGTTTTTGAGCTATTTACAATTAAACGATTTTTGATAGTATCGTAACCAACCTATTCAGGCGGGTCTAAAACCATGTAGATGGAGGCATCGAAAATAAAACACTAACAAAGAGTACTATTTGTATTATTTTAGTATGGATTTGACGATCACGGATCATAAAAATGCCCCGAACTTGCATGGGCCATGAGGATGTCAACACGTAGAGGCCCATTAGACAAATTTAATTTAAATATGGCGTGATACTGGCCGGCGATTATCCCTGTCTACACCATATAATAATGCACCCAAGGACAAGCCCTGGTCAGTGCAGGACTATTGTAGAAAATGAGAACAAAAAGTACCGCGCTATTGGGGTGGACTGCTAGTGGTACTGGGGGTCTGGGAATATGGAGACTATGGCGTCTGCCTGTCACAATGTTCGGGGAACATTGAAAAATGGGCAGACGGTGACTCGCCACCCCCTTCATGGGCCCCAAAAAATGCCATAGAAGACAGAGGCAACATGGGTGTGAGTGGCTAAGGGGTATCAAGAGGTAGGCTGAAGGTTCACCGAGGCTACTTTTGACGTAATAACATTTATCACTTCCACCCCTGTAGCTTGGGTATTAGCTCTAGCGATCTCCCCGCCGTGGCGGGTGGGTAAAGCAAACACGGAGGCGGGGCCTTGTTTTGGCCCCTGGAGTCAGGTCCCAGGTGTCGCTACTCACCTAAGGCGTCGCCACAAAGATTATTATTAACATGTTAAGTGAAAAGTAAATAAAATAGCAATTTGAATTTATACCCTTTATTAGTTGTATCTACATATTAATACGTGAAGCAAAAACTTTGTACCCCTTTTTACGAAAATTGCGCGGACGGAGGAGTATGAAATTTCGCACACTTATAGTTTATACTAGCTGCGCCGCGGTTTCACCCGCGTGGTGATGGAACATCGTTATATTTTGGATAATTCACACTATATCTTTATAAATTATATCCTAAAATTATAGCCTATGTTTTATTCTGATGTGTAAGCTATATTATTGTAAAGTTTCATCATAATCCATTCAGTGATTTTTGCGTGAAAGAGTAACAAACATACATCCATCCTGTTACTAAATTAATATTGTTACCCGTTAACGTTAATGTTTTAGAGGGATGGTGAAAAAATGATACGATCTGTTACAATTTGATTAGGTCATTTATTCTAGAATTTGATGTTCTTTACCAGGTAAGCTGAGTTACTTTTTTTGGACACAAATATCCTCCTTGGAAGCATTAACTTAGACTTAGGTACAGATACTTAAAATACTAAAAAAAAGATTAACTTTATTACCTCGGTCTAGCAATTGAAGTAGTTACATTACTACTTGATCAGTAATAAAGAATAGTCAGGGTATAGTGGGTTGAAAAGGCTAGGCGAATAAGCAAGAAGGGTGGTCACTGGTTAAATAACGTCTTGCCTAAGGGTAGGGAAGCTACCCTGGTAAACTGATGAAGATTAAGGGAGTTCTAAATCAAAGAGGACTATTATTACTACAACTCCCTGTTGGTTCTGATCCTTTCTTTGGTCCCAAGCGACGAGGGTGATGGAAGCGTTTATTCCACTTCAATAGGAACGTTGCTCATCTTACTTGGTCTACTTCATCGGTCTCCAACTCTCGGATATAGGCAAAGCCTATCCGTCCAAAATAAGAGGTAAAAGCCAAATAAAAAAAAACCCTCTATTATGTGGGTTTATCAATCCGAAATAAGGCCGTAGATAATTAAAAGCGAAGAGTATGCCTTTTCGACTTAAAGCGTTGGTGGGTACGGTGGAAAATTGTATGCCGACCACACTTCATGATTTCTGTAATATACAGAAGACGGATCAAAATATGAAAGGGTGATTACCCACGATTGGATTTTTTATAATAAAGAAAATACTTACAGGATTACAATGTGCTGCTACACTACAAAAAAAAACACGGCTTTCAAGCCTTCCGAACTGCGACGTTTCGCCTGACCAAATGGAGTGTGTCCAGAGCGGGCCGTATCGCGAGGATTTACAAACGTTTCCGAACATAACCGAGCGTTGCCGAACTCGGACGACGTTACGGGGTTTTCAAATGGTGTTTAATACCAACCGCGCTCAATTTAATCACTTCGAAATTATTTATGTTCCTACCATTAGGCAAAGGGCAATTGACTTCGTATTCACGACGTCACAATCGTCAAACTTTCGCATTTCTAATATTAGTAGGATAGAGAAGAAGCGACGAATGCTAATTTTTTTTTAAATTATGCATAATACATATATTAATTCAATAAAAAAACATTACACACACCACCATGTATTTGACACACACGGGCATATGGACTCTTTTGTTTATTGTTAAAATCAAATTAACAGTGTATCCTTGGCGAAATCTGTGATTATAGACTGTGTCTTTGACAACAGAACCTTAATAATATTCAAACTTGTAATTTAAATTCATTATTATGGTCGATTTTCGACCACGGGCGACCACTAGTATTAATAATTATTCAAACCGTATCAGACATTGATTTCTGTTTAAAATGTTGATAGTTAAAGTACCTATGTATTACATATTCTAAAACATTCCGAAAAGTCTAAACTGTTTTGTTTAATATATGTAAATACCGAACCTCATAACTTAAAAGTATAAATATTCGTACAATTTCATTATGATTAAATTATTAAACATTAGTTATTTGCTTCAAAAGTGTACTATCAATAGAAATCAACATATGTTTTAAGGAATTTATTGCGTTATGAAAAAAGAAAGCAAATTAATCATGTAATAAATAAATAAGAAAGAAACAAAGAAGTTTTACATTTTTTCATATTGTTACAACCATAACGCCGACAAAAGACAAAATTTCACCTGCATACCTGTAGACATTTTATTACCTTTTCGGCATTTGGACTTCTTTTGTTTACTTTGTGTTTAAAATTTGTGGTTAAAAAAACAGCCCATTGTGTATTGTAATCTTTTATGGTAGTCATTAGCCAGATGTGATTCTAGGAAATTCAGTCCACGCAGCCGAGCAGACATATTGTATTTGTACAGTATAAAGCAATGCCCCAATGGAGAAATGAGGTAGTCAAGCGATAACCACAAGCGGAGCAAGACTTGTGTACATTCGGTAATCTATTTAGTGACGGACTTTGCGCGTGTTATTGAATCGTGCTTTACGTTTGGACTGGTTGTATTCGTACCTGTGTTATACGTGTTTGTATAGTTCTAATAAACTTTATAATAATTACAACGGCATTTTAATTCGAGTCCTGCAACTCGTAACAATATTTTAGTAAGACTAGTATTACTATAATAAATATAAGCATAATTAATTAATTGTGTGTATAATACAAGCCCGTGGTAGCTTTGTTGTTAGCGCACGCAACCCAAACTCAAAAGGCCGCAGGTTCGTATTCCAGTGGGAAAGCATGCATCACATATATAGTGTTCAATCCTAATGTGCATATTGTTACAATTACCACGTGATGACGGTGAAGGAAAACAACGTGATGAAACCTGCACATCGAGATAACCGATGTGTCAAACCAGCCAAACCGCCTTGGACAAGCGTGGCGGGTATACTGTCCATTTCCTTATAATAGGAGACCCGAGCCCAGCAGTTTATTATTATTATGCACAATTTAATCCGAAACTCTTTTAAAATAAAAATAATCAAATCGAATGTAATGTGGTGGGGCCGATCTCAGACACCCATACCTAGTTAATGAAAAGTTTGTTTACAAAATTTACCCTGTCGGGGATCAAACCCGGTTCTTTGCATTCTTGTGAACTACGCGGGCCAAAGCTTAGACTACTAGTATACAGCGGCCATTATTTTTTAATCAATGGGCAAATTGGAATTTAAGTACCATTGATATCAATATCAGCCAATACTTAATAATAACTGTTACGTTGTTCCAGTATAACTATCGTTATTGTTATGAGGCTATTCTGATTTCCAATTTCCCATTAGTAAACATATATATATATCAGCATGGTTACACAGGTATTTTGTAACAGATAAACTGGTCAATATTATTTATATGGATAAAATACAACAATTGTGTAAAAACACTAAAATCCCGTAAAACCGTGGTAGATTAGTGGTTAATGCACTCGCGTTCAAAACTAAAATGATGCGGCATCAAATCCTGGCTGGAAAAGCGTGCACACTGTTTTCTAATCTAAAGTGCATATAATACAATAAGCACGTATTACGTTAGACAGTGAAGAAAAATTTCGTGCCGATACCTGCACATCTTGCACTTTACACACTTGGACAAGTCTGGAGGTATACTGTCCGTTTCCCTAAGAAATTGGGAAGAAATATTTATAATCTTTTTTTATATTTAATATGATGGTATGGCTTCATTTGCCAGATTTAGACTGTGCCGAATGCGTCTTATTAAAATAACGCGGATAATGAATAGCCACATTAGAGTATATACATACGTTATATATTAATATTTAACGTCATTAACAATGCCACATTTCAAATAACGCATTAAATCCATCTCCATATATTCATGTAACGGCTTATATGAGACTAACAGCGCTTATTTTAAATTAAAACGGTATGCACTTCTTTATGAATAATAAATGTCCTAAACTGTAAGAGCATAGTAATTTTAAGCGACATTAAAATTCTGCAGCGTATTATGTCTTAAGCTGAGTTTCAACTTAAAATGAAACTGCACCCATTAATACGTATTATATTACATAAGTACAAAAAGACTTTTCTGTTCACTTATTTTACGTTACCTTTAATTATTAAAAATGTAAATAAAGCATACCTCTATGAGATTTTATGTATGTAGCCCGAGAACATTTTTTTACGCTTTATTGTACAATAGCTGTATTATTAAAAGGCTAGATATCCTTGTCATTGTTGATTTCTTGATTTCCTCAATCCATATTAATATATAAATGCGAAAGTAAGTTTATTCTATTTTTAGGGCTCCGTAGCTATGCAATGAATTAAAACCCTTATTAAGCAGCACAAATATGTAAACCTCTGTGAGAGTTATATGTTTATGCCGTTTGCTGGTGAAACGTTTGGAGTGTGGGGTCCTGAGGCCATGAGCCTCTACCAAAATTTATCAAAACGGCTCCTTGACTCTTTAGATGATCAAAGGGCTGGCGCCTACCTCGGATAAGGGATCAGTATAACGATCTAGCGAGGAAAGGTGGCCAGCCTTCTGGGCACCTTACCTATAGAAGATGATGACTGGATTCTACTTATAGTCTTGAGGGACTTTGAGTAGAATACAATACAAATAAGTTTTCTTTTATTGTATTAGTTTATAAAGTCATTGTAATATAATTAAATTATAATGGATAAAAAGAATATCCACCAATTGAATAATCACTCCTTAGTAAACTAATATAGCACAGTATATATTGTTACAATTGGCCCACCTGCATATTTGTAAACAAAGCACATTTATTACCCGCCGTCGGTGTTTGAGCTAATAACATTGAAGCGCTTTTAAGACCGTCTGCTTTTGTTTACTTATTTATTGGTTGTTATGGAGAGCAGCCTAATGTACTCGTTTATAGGCGTTCGCAGGCATAATTAGGCAGGTGTGCGGATTACAATTTCTGAGAAATTGTGTCGACGCTTGCCAGGTAGACATATTGCATCGTGCATTATAAAGCAACGCCCCAATGGAGAGATCGGCAGTCAAGCGATAACTATAAGCGTGGCAAGACATGTGTGCATTTGGTAATCTATATAGTGACGGACTTTGCGGTTGTTATTGAATCGTGCATTACGTTTGTACTGGTTGTGTTCAGTTATATTTGTACCTGTGTTATACGTGTTTGTATAGTTCTAAATAAACTCTATAGTAATTCTAACGGCATTTTAATTCGAGTTCCGCAGGCGTAACAATATATTGACTTGATAATGTTGCTAAAAATATCGTTATTATTTTTGAAGAGTTTACACGGAATTTTCTTTTCAATCTTCCTACATTGGTCACCCTTAATTGTTTTACCATTTCACTACACTAATTAATGTACAGCAGCATATAGAATATATCTTTCTATGGAATTTCATGCCTGAAGATCTAATAGTCGTTGAGAAAAATGGATGTGATTAACATAAAATGAAGAAACTAACTTAACAACTGTATAAAAGTTCCGCTTTTACCTAAATGACTACGGAACCAGAAAAATGAATTAGAATTATTGTGTATTATTAAATTTTTATTATTAATTATTCGTATTCTATTATTATTCTAATTAAATTATTATTTACATCATTGTAATAACAATAACAACATACAACTAAGATTCACAAAATTTTGTATAACTGACTCTGAAGACTAATATATATAATAACAATATATAAATATAGATTTTTTTAAATTGAAATACACAAAAATTTCCGTGAGACACAGTTTACGAAAGCAATTTTATCCGTGCAGGAACGGAGAAAGAATACAAGTTCCTGCGGCCGGGTGGCCTGTTGTACGAGGCGACAAAACAACCCACAGTCAGGTGGTAGAGTATTTGCCCGACTGGATGGACCACCCTGGTCTAAATTATGCCGCCATAACAACCTTGAGTTGTGTTCCGGCATTAGTGACCAGGTTCCAGACTTCTTTAAGAGAGCAACAACACAGTCCATTGGCGACCTTAACTGATTTCCATCAGGTGGGCCGTCTGCCTGTCTGCTGAACTCATGCACCTAAAAAAAAGCGAAACCACAAAAGATTCTATTGAATCTTTTGTGGTTTCGCCTTTTATTGGATATACCCAATAGAGTATATATTCAATAAAAGGAAACCAAAATAAGTAAAATAACAGTAATTTCTATTTGATCTACTGTATACCATTATTTGGGTAAATGGAAATGTTATTGAGAACTATGTAAACAGAGTATATATTACCCGAGGGAATAACCTTCAGACCCTCGTATAATAAACGATCTTGCCTAACATGATACTTCTAGCAGTATTTGTTAGATCAATTAAAATACAGATTCATGTTACCTCCATACTCTGCTTTAATATTATATTCGTTCGTTATCCCTGGAATTCCGAGCTTTATTTTCGTAAAATGAGATTAACAATAAAAAATATTTTTTATCAAAAAACACTTCACTTGAATTTTTCATTATATTTCACAGGAAACATAACCAGTGACAAAATTCGTGATTTTACCACTGCCCAACAGTGGGCACGCAACATGACGGCAGCTAAGAAGTTCATGACACAGAGGTTGTGTCGCTAATGTGCCAGGTTTGAACCCATCGTTATTAAATTAAAGTTTTCAAGAATTGCGTTCTTATTGCCAACTATCTTAAAACTACGTAAATTACAATATAAAGGAGACGGGGACTTTTGGACCAAAGATTTAATGAGTTGAGACATGGCTTAAAAAAAGTTTCCATTACAGAATGCAAAACATCAGCCTTAAATTCTATCTGGATCTAAGACGAGAAATCTTAACAAATAAATTAGTTATCGATAAACGTAATCGACTTATGTGTATGAATTTCAACTATTAATAATAAGAAAGCACTTACACCACACGATTAATTTATTCAAAATAACTAAACCTACTACAATTAATAAAAATATGAACATAATAAAAAGAAATCTTAAACAACTCATCTTTTTACAATTTGAGCCCAAGAATATATAAAAGCGTACACGTCTCCTTTAACATTCTTTTAAAATATCACAGCTAGAGACGGCGTTAAAATTTTCCTTTACCAACAAATTTTTACTTGGCTTTGCTAACGTCATATTCATCTGCCAGTCTATCCTTTGTTCAGTCTCTTTCATCACGGTCTATTTTCTCAAAAACTACTGAGCCTAAATGGATAAAATTTGGCAAGAAGGTGTATATAAGGATCCCAATATTATGATTCGTCATTTTTTACTTAATACGGCTGGCTCCAGCCTTTTATATTATTTTCTGTATAAAGTTTTATTTTGCCAAACATGTAAAGGATTTATGGAAATATGTTGCAGTATGAATCTTTAGTACGATGTCTTGTCACGACGGTAATAATATTTTTCTTATTATGTCTTTGTCCTATTGTTACAACTCCATTAATTCTTCGAAAGATATTGTATAATATATTTTTATATTTGTTTAAAAATATATAGAGATACATAAATATGAAGAAAATATTTTTTTGCTAGACGTGTTGCTGGGGAGTTTCTTCTCCTTACACAGCCTTAACACGTTGCGTTGTACATAGAATAGGGAGTTTATTTTATATTGATGACCTTCAAAAAATGTTCTCCAGTGGAAATTTGAATAAAAACTTTTGAATTCGGTTGATTTATGGTTATAAAAAGCTTACACAGTACAAACTCCTGCGACCGGGCGGCCTGTCGTAAGAGGTGACAAAACAACCCCCAGCCAGGTGGTAGGGTATTTGCCCGTCTGGATGGTTACCACCCCTGAAATAGATCAAGTATACCGCCATAACAACCTTGAGATGTATTCCGGCATCAATGGCCAGGTTCGAGTCTCCCTTAAGATAGCAGCAGCGCATGTGTTGCACCTTTCGTATTGCAAGTACCCATAGGCGATGTTACCCGCTTTCTATAAGATGAGACATGTGCCTGTCTGCTGAACTCATTCAATAAAAAAATCATAATTAAAGTCATAAGTGCGTAATTATAATATATATTAACACGTCATAGTGTTCTCCCAATATTGTTAAGTCTATGTCAGCCAGTGCTAGGCGTTGCGTAAGTGGACGGCGCATAGATTATACGATTTACAGTACTTATCCACATCTTGTGGGTAATTCCTTGCCGGACGGTCAAAGACAAGTTACTTGCAACTAATTCAGGATTAATCTCAACAAGAGATAAAGCCGACTTTGTGTTGCCCAAGAAGCCTCATCGTTCGGCCATAAACTTGGGCCACTAGCGCGATTTGGTATCTAATGTTTATAATATTTTTAAAATAACTAAAATCTGTTTTTATGATATTGTACTTAATATATTATGTATGTTAGTAACTGTGCATAATACAAAAAGAAATATGAATATTTTATACATAATACAATACAATAAGTAAGAGTTACCTTTGAAAATATATTTATAACTTCCAAAGAATTAACAAAATGTAAGTATAAACTGGTATTCATACTGTGCTTAATCATAAATGACTGTTTTTAAGATATTTTTATTTGTCCCTCTATCTGAAATTTTCTATAGAAAAGACTCCAAAGCGGTTCAACGGCTTTCAATGAAAATTTTAGAGATTAAATCTGGTATTTTTATCTTATATTTTGTGTCTTCTGTTTAGATATCTTCCGGAGGTTCAAACGAATTTAATTTAAATTCACAATACAAAATAAAAAGTAGTCAAGATTTTTGAAGGGCAAAATTCTTTAGGCACGTTGGGCACTTTTGGGATGAGGAAAAAGCATTGAACTCGGGTGACCGTTACGCTCAGATACAAAGTTTTCACTTCTGACGTGTAATAACTACGACTGAGTTTTTTTTTAAATATCGGTAAACCAACAGAATCATTCTATAAACCGACGCTAAACAAGTTAAAGCGCAAAATCATTTAGCCCGCTTGTCGCATCGCAAACGCTTATGCCATGTATTAGCATTCCGTGGCCAGATTGTCAGGGTCAGGGTATTAGCAAGGTGACCTTTGTAATCTTAAATGAGAGCCTTGTTCGACATTACGTACACACGGTATCCTTATTTGTTTACTTACGGCCATTATTCTGCTGTAATTAGTTTGCTGTCTTTATATAAAATATTCTACTTGGAAATTTATTACCGAATTAGCAATAAATTCGAATTATTTTTAGGATTCCATATATATTTCAGCAAAAGTTCCATTTCTTATGAATTGTCATATCCATTCTTTTATCACTTGTCTGTATGTCACTTCATTCGTGCAGAAGTGAAGAAAAAATACAAATTCTTCGGGTCGGGCGGCTTGTCATAAGATGCGACAAAATAAACCACAATCAGGTATGCCGCCATAACAATCTTGACTTGTGATCGGGCATCAACGGCCAAGTGGCAATTGCTCTTCGAGGCAGCAGTACAATGGCAGCACCTGTCGCATTTGCGACAGGTATTTACCCTATAATATGCTTTATTGGTATTTATAAGCATAAATCAGAAGTAGACAGTTTTCACATTATTAATTATTCCTCACAACGACCGAGTGTTTGGATCTAGATTCTGTCGCTTACAGGCTGTGGTTGTGGCGAAACTCTTGACCACAACTTCTTGCATTTGACATTTGACAAGAACTGAACGCGAGCTGTTGTAGAACTCTCGGTTTAGTTGTTGACATGTTTAACCAAGAGAGACATACCAATTAGTTTGATTAATTCAATTAAGTGCTTATTGCAATGCAATATGCTTTTTTATCCGTGCAGGAACGGAGAAAGAATACAATTTCCTGCAGCCGGGCGGCCTGTCGTAAGAGGCTACCACCCCTAGTCTAAAGTATGTCGCCATAACAACCTTGAGTTGTATTCCGGCATTAGTGACCAGGTCTCCAGGTCCAGTCTCCCTTCAGAGAACAGCAGCGCATTTGTAGCACCTTTGGTGTTGCAAATGTCCATGTAACCGCTTTCCACCAAGTGGGCCTTCTGCCTGTCTCCTGAACTCCTGCGATAAAAAAAGAAGAAAAAAAAGCTAAAAAGGCTGATTTACACTTGCATTAAGCAAGCAGTTAGTTAACTTGTTAATAAGTTCTTATCATCGTTTAAATTGAGATCACCTTGTGGCCGGTTCCTATATCTTACTGTTGAATTTTGACAGTACTTATATGGAGTAATGTCAAACTTTAACCGATAGTAAGGCAAATGAACGCCCGGTAAGATATAGGAACCGGCCATTAATCGACAACTTATTGCTGATTCTTTTCGAAATTCAGAATCGCGATAAAGCCGGAGTTTATGATAGATTTATTCAATAAAAAGAACTACGATAATTGTTTGGCCTCCCTAACTGACTGGAAATTTTCTAATCGCTTACCTTATCACATTATTAAAAAGGGTTGTATATTACTCAATTACTATCGGTTGTTAATGTATAATTGACGTCAAAGGATGATTATTATCACCTTATAATTTAATATTCTGTCGGTTGATTAATTCACTATGAACACATGTTAAAAGAAGTTGTGTTAAATTTACGGTTGGAAAGACTGGATGTGTTTTTATATCTTTGTCCGCGGAAACGAGAGGCCCTGACGTTTCAAATGGTATAGATACACTTACAAGGCATAGCTGTTCCACTAAGTATCTGTACCAGATAGCGGGTAGGAGTCAACTCAGACCTTTCACGAATGGAAGAATCACACACAATACTCCTCCAGTAATTAGCCTGCGGACCCCATAGACATGTCCTGATGGCCGTAATAGGGCGAAACCCTTCACTGCGTAGCGTGGTGGGCAAAATGCTGCGTAACGAGGGAGGATGGCTGACAGTTGCCTCCATCTGCGAGAACGTTATGTCCCGGAAGGAGTTGCCGAAAGACAACTGGATGCAGGAGGATGAACTAGCGGATCGCCGTCGCAAGCGGCGAACACGGGATCGTAGGCGTGGCTATGCTCACATACTCCCTACGACATAGTGGAGCCGGGTCGAGATCGCGGGACCTTCCTCGTGAACCACACTTAGGTCGCCGGATGTCCTTGTCCCAAGGGCGCCCCATTTGAGAACATATGTCGAGGTGTGGGGGAGATGCCTATGGTATATCCTGTCATCAATTGTTTATTTTAAAATATCACTTTATTTTTCTAATTTCAGTGAATAATTTTATAATTTAAAGATTCAAAATAATAACTTATTAAGTATTATTTAAAGAGCAATTATAACGATTTCATAACTCTATTTTCAAAGTAAAATGATATAATACTTTTACCTCATAATATTATTTCAGCGCACACTACATATCTAAAGAGAGTGAATCAAATTGAATAACTTGGTGTTTAGTATGATTAAATTGACAATTTTGAATGTACATTTGTGTAAGACCAAGCCACGTCTTTAATGATCAATCTTTAAGTCATAAAAAAGGTAATTGTGGAACATCTTATGACATGTCACAACAAACGTGGAATCGCTCAGGACGTGACAGGAAAACGTGATACACAGAATCTAGCCAGCGATTAGCGCTGCGCCCCAGCCGCGGCCACGAGAAAAAGTTCCTAGTCAAAGAGGCAATAGATATTATTTATATCCATACTTGTAAATTAATATGTGAGTCTAAGACGCCGCTTTTGAGAATCGCCTAGTGAAATTGACACGTGTCTATATATACTGGTAGGTGTAAAAGAGCATAAACGTCCATAATTATGTATACTACCAGCGAAAGCGAAAACCGGTTTGGGCCCTCTGAGTCCGAGAAGCATTTTATTGTAATTAAAATTTTATCAATTTCTAGGTTTAGGTTTCTGTACCATTTTAATACTTTTTGAAAATAAAGTATTTCTAGATACGTAGGCATATAATAATTTTAATCGCTCTCCTGTAAAATACTCATTTTAGGGTAATAGCATTATGTTTCTACAGTAAATATATATCAATTAAAAAGTATTTGGACTATTGGCTGTTCCTTCTTCAAAATCCGAGGAATTAACAGTTTATTATGAAATTTTACTCATTTAGTATTGACAAAAAATTTGAACAAAGGGTAGATTTTGTGAGATACGGATTTGAAATTTACGAGTCACATAGTTATTTGTGTGTGAGTCATACATTTGTGAGTCACATAGAACACTATAGTAACGTTATTAAAAAACAAACTACAAATAAAATAAATCGACTTTATCATAAAACAGGTAGTAATATTACATTTTAAATCAGCAGTGAAGCTATTAAAATTATACCCACAAAGTAAGATTTAACTTCGTAAAGTTGGCGCGGTGCATAGACGAAGAAAGTCGGTCGTCCTTAATTGCGGTGCGCTATTTTGCGCCGTGTTACTTAGGCTAATTAACCACTAGCAAGGAATGGGAACAAACATGCAACACGTTATAACGTTCGTGTGTTTTATTTTCCTTATTTATTCCTAGTTTCTTTATGCACGAATTAGGTTTTTTGACTGACTTTTATGGTTATACGGAAGCAAATAGGCAGTGTTATTTATACCGAAGGTTTTTAACGTCAATTATGAACATAAAATGATGCTTACATGTATGAATTAAAGAGAGAAAGTTGTAGCATTATCTATATTCTTTATAAACATAAAATTATACATATACATTGGGTGAATAAAGAGTAGAGATTTGCGGACAATTGCGTAAAAAAATTACTTTTTGTAAGAAAACCTTTTGATTAATTCTTCTCTTAAATATTATTCTGTAAGCAGTGGCATTTTCCCGCTTGCTTTACGAGAACCCAAATATCCAGAGCATAATTCCCAATAGAGTGGTTATGTTTTGGATCTGATTGTTACTGTGATTGGCCTGAAGTCCTTACTTGTTTGTTTCTGCATATTTGCCTTTTTTAGTGCCAAAACAAGAAAACTGGCTGGCAGCTGTTATTATTATATTACCGAAAAATTAACATATTGTTACAATTTGAGCCACCTGCATATTTGTAAACAAAGCATATTTATTACCCGCTGGCGTTTGAGCTAATAACATTGAAATTATTTGTGACTGTCTTCTTTTGTTTATCTTGTGTTTAAAATTTGTGATTAAAAAAACAGCCCATTGTGTATTGTAATCTTTCATGGCAGTCATTAGACAGGTGTATCGAAGTGACTCTAAGAAATTCGGTCTACGCGGACGGGCAGCCATATTGTATCAGTGCAGTATAAAGCAATATCCCAATGGAGAGGTCGGCAGTCAAGCGATAACCACTAGCGAGAGAAGACGTGTGTACATTCGATTATCTATATAGTGACGGACTTTGCGCCTGTTATTGAATCGCGTATTACGTTTGGACTGATGGTATTCAGTTATATTTGTACCTATGTTATACGAGTTTGTATAGTTCTAATAAATTCTATAGTAATTCCAACGGCATTTTAATTCGAGTCCTGTAACTCGTAACAATATATTGAAATTATAATAATTCGTCCGCTGAATTACAGATAAAAAAATCATACTTGTCTCCTGGACTAGAAACCAATGACGTAAACAACACTAAAATAACACGTGTCGCATTTGGGGTGGCGGACGATCCAGTCACGGTAGTGCCATCGCTAGCGTTGTTTTCACAAACAGGCAGCGACGTTGTTCCGCCATAATCAAAGTTGTTACCTATCATTAGATGGCACGATCACGATTACAGTCGCACATGTATCGCTCATAGATATGTCAGGGTCTCAGAACAACAATAAAAGCTATTGAAATTGTATGAAAATTGATACGAAATACAATATTATGTTACAGTTTAACACAACTAATAATTCTTCCTGATGTATCTGCGCAGTAGACTAATTTTTAACCAACTTCCAAAAAGAGGAGGTACATACTTCAAAAAGCAAACTGTATACGCGTGTCAGTTGTACAATTTTTACAAGCGCTTAAAATATTACTTTTAAAACTATTCAAGCAACTAAAAAGCAAAAAATAGATATTTTCAACAACATTTCGAAATCGGTGCCTAGTAAAACATAAAAAAACAAAAAAAATTGCAAAATGCACCGAATCCAAGATGCTGTAGATTTTTTTTTTGCTCTTTAGTATGGAGTCAGTTTTTTTCTTGTTAAAAAAAACAGTAACGCGGGACTAATAGCGGGTATAGTAACGGGACAGTGTACGAATCGTGTAAGCGGAATAAAGCTAAGTATGCATAGAAAGCAACATTCTGCCATTAACGCTTGCGAATAAAGTTCAAGACGGCCTCTGTAGTTGAGCAGGCTAAGCCTTGGCTAGCCAAACTCACTGGAACGCCCTCTGCATTCCGGGTTTGATTCCTGGCATGGTAAATTTTGGAAACGAACTTTCTGTTATTTTCTTTGGTTTGGGTGTCTGGGATCGGCTCCAGAGTGTATTTAACTAACACAAGCGGAACTTGCTTAGGTTGGGAATATAGAATGTGTGTGTGTTTGTCTGCCGATTTAAAAAAAAATATACATATATGTATATTGAAGGTGGTGAAGGCCGTCAGTGGGGGAACTCCATGCAGCTCTCATTATTTCGGTGTTTGAATAGTTACGACGATAATAAATCAGCCAATGAAGCTAAGACACCATTGAATTCTGTCTTCGAATTGTAGTTGGCATTAAATTCTGTTTAAAGAAGTCTAAAAACGAGTGGTGTATGAACTTACCTCATTGAAGGACTTCACCACCATGACTATGTATATATATATATATATATATATATATATATATATATATATATATATATATATATATATATATATATGTATAATTTTGGTCAGAAACCAGTCTGAACTTTTCTGCGCATATGAAAATTGCCGATCGGAATTATAAATCGTGTAAAACTATATTTTGATCTTACTTTACAAAGCTGGAAAACAGGCAGACAGCTAATGGACAGTTCAGGGACGAAGCCAACACGTTGGAAGCCTACAATTTGGGATGAGATAACTCCCAGTACCTGCGAAATGACTAGGTCAAATACTTGTGGCCCTAACATAATGGCAAAGGACGGAACACCGAGGGGTTTAGTGGGGCATCCCTTTACCGCGGCGTGGGAATAGTACTTCTTGTTTGCGGTGCTAGTACCACCCCAATATGGCGAATCTCACACTCCCCATTGTGTTTTCCGCGCGGTGGACAGTCCTCAGGCGGATTTCCCCTCGTGAAAAAAAGGGGGATGAGATAAAGGCATCAGACAGGAGGAATAGGATAAAGGGGATGACATATGGAATAGGAATAGTGGAATGGGACAGGAAAAATGGAATTGGGGGAGGAGGAATTGGGTTAAACTCTTACTCATCGTGAAAAACATGAGCTCAAGGTTAACCGTTTCACGCCGATATTCTGTGAGAGCGTGGTGACACTGATTGAGCTAATAAACCAAGAGAATGATTCTAGCAAGGCTCTACCATGTACAAACGCACATATTTTTGATTATTAATTAGTTACAATTAAAACACATTTTTAATGATTTATGATTTTAAAGCACATAATTTTGTATATATGTGACCAGCGTCTTAAGATTGAGTTTTGGAAATATACCCAATTTAATTAATTTATTTTGCCAAAAGTAACTTGACATCTAGACCATCGTCATTATTAAATAGATTTTAACGCTTAGCTAGAATTTTTGAATCCCAGAGCCAAAAGTTTAGAATACACCAAAAATTTTTGAAGTCCTACAAATTTTTTTAGGGAAAAAGAATCTGGAGACCATATTTGTGACTATTTTGGACCAAAAGAAACCTAAAAAGTCATTAGTTTTTTTCACTGTCATGTATTAATTGAATATATTTTTTATGAGGTTGATCTGAGTCTGAATATTTTTATAATAATTAGAAAACACTTATTATCTAAGTATTAAAAATCTTCAGAAAATTTTAAGAACATTTTGTTCAAAACTTTAATTGAAAATAAGATTTCATTTTACTTCATGTTCCTTAGAACACTGATAAAATTTTAACTTTGTTTATAATTCACATATAAATCAGTTCACTTGTTTTTAGTCTTATAAGTATTGCAAGAATAAAATCGTCATCAACCAAATACTGTCCACTGCTAAACGTTGGCCTCCCCAGTTTGCGTCACCTATTTCGATTCTCCTCTGTCCTCATCTAGCCCAAATAGGTGACCCTGCGGTCACCAACACGCCTGTTCGGCGCGGCGACTAGCTCAAAGCCCCCTACATGAAAATGAACACTAGAAAGAATAAAATAAATGATACTTAAACTTAATAAAACGTTTATTTCGAATAGATTTCAATTACTTATCTTGAACAATTTTCTTCAATAAACAAACAGAAGCCTGAATTTATGCTACTCATAGTAATCGTCACTATTGCGGTAACGGCTATCTCGTTTCGGTACCCACTGCTCTCCTTTCGAATTATGATGCCGTCTTCTATTACGTCTTTTTAGTGTTCTGTCTTCGTCGTCGCAGGCACAAGGTGGAAGAATCGTTATTGGTTCAGCAGGTGGTTCAGGAATACATATAGGTTCTGGTAAACAGACATTTCTTCTTGAGACACGCCTCAAGAATTTCATTAGATAAACCAATATTATGAGCATAATCCCATAGCAAATTAGCATCTGATTTAGGCCATCCTCCAGAGGTTTCTTTACAAGCATTTTTATGTTATTTCTATTTTAAAATAGCACTTGAAATTTATAAACCAAATTTGTGTTTAGTTTTGATTTATTAATTGACTTGTTTTTACATTGATTGACACTTTAAATTGTTGTTATAAAACCTTTTCAGTTATCATTACTCATCAGCTTTCCATAAACTATACTAATTAGAAAGAAAGTGCGTACTTAGCTGATTTTTACTCGAAACTTTGAACTATGCACTTCGAACTATGCACAATGAAGGATTCTGTATACGGAACTTTCACTGTTTTTGTCTTTATCTACAAAATTCTAAAAAAGAATTTATACAAAAACACATATTTTATCTCAAATAGTACTTCACGGATTTAATTCAAATTAATTTCAGCTGAAAGTGTTTTTTAAATTCTGTTGAGACAATTTTTTTTCAGTATTTTGGACTTCTTAGTTCAAAAGTTACAAATACGGGTATAATAAACTTGCCATCTGAATTCCATAAAAAATCGCTAAAGTATATTGTAATGGTTTTTGAATATTAACGACACCTCATATAACTATATACATTGAAAAATAAAACTTCAACCTCCCATTTATGATGATCAACCATATTTTATATTTTTACGATTTCGTTATAGTATTGTTCTGCAACATATAAATTGTATTTAGATGTATGTATGTATGTTTGCAAATAAAGTATTTTTTTCCAATACTAGACATACAAGAAGAGACGGCCCAGGGATAGAGCGATATTATAACGATTTTAGAAAGGCTCTGTTTTTGACAAAGTATTTACAAAGAACGCTAAATATTATTGTTATTTTCTCTATAATATTTACTTTAATATTTCAATCTAATATTTAAATTCAACCAGCGTCGCCTAGCCATGTATCACCAGAGAACACAAAACATTTATTTTGTCTCTGTGAATTTGTTTACTGCACGAGCGGTCGGGTGCTTGGTTATGCATGCCACGGCGCGGTCAGCAAAATGCCTTGCCAAGTGCATTCGGTATTGTCATCCACTACCAAACCTACACGGTACACGAACACATGACGATATCATACTAAACATTTCTCTGATTTTAAATTTATATCTTGTAAAATAGCTGTGCATTTTTAAAGTCTTGTTATTATTTTGGCTAATATGGAACTCTCATGAAATCGTCATGTCATTCTCCATCCGTCCATTTATCTTTAAATGTCATAGTTATTTATCCCAGAAACTATAGGATTCGTATGAATGGCATTAAGTAGGAACATGTAATCTGTATACTGTTACATAATGCTGTAAAAAAAATATTGTAAAAGTACTTAAAATTATATAACTGAAGATTGTTTTTTTTTAATGTGTAAAGCTTTGACTAATCACTAGTTAAAACTTTATACTGTATAAAGCTTTAACTAATGATTAGTCAAAGCTTTACACAGTAACGATACGCCACAAGACAAGTATTGTTGTGAGGTGTCGTTAGTTAAATCTTTGATGTTTATTTAATACTTACTATTTAAGTCAATAGATTATAAGCTTCTATAGTTCTAAAAAATTATGTCTCCTCCTTCTCATCCAGCTTCATTGACCAAAACGGAAAGTTTAAAAAAATCAGCTTTAGCACTTCTAAGAAATCAAATATCTAAAATGAGAATTTATTTCTAACAGTTTTGTTGAATATTTAGTTTTTCTGGTGATATACAAATGGTAAACGGCTGGACATGACGAAAAAAGTATTTTGTTTGTGCTGAAATGGCTACGGAACCGCAAATTATATTTTCATCTTGCAAGACCACTCAACATGGAATCGTGATCCACAGTACATTTAACTTACTATAAAAATGTACCTGTATAATATATATTAGTTTATATATATACACATATATATATATATATATATATATATATATATATATATATATATATATGTGTAATATGCTTGATATGAATGAAACAATCGCAAAATTCCTTGCCAAATACATTTTAAGTGTCGAGTTATTGATATAGCTCTCTTATAAATTGAGTTCTGTTATTGAAGGATTGCCAAAGTTGAACTAGATTTAAAAAATTATCAAATCATAAACTAAAGGTTTATATTAGGTTGGAGAAAAAGTTTCTTCGCATTTTATATAAAAAATCAAAAGGTTTTTTTATAAAGTTTATTTACATTTGACTAAAGTATGTAGATGCCATTTTGTTGGATAACTTTTTGCCATCTTGTAGATAGGGACGTGATCCCATTGCTATAAAAAAATTGGGGCTTCTGATCAAAAAACTGCGACAAGTGGTTTTGGCAGTCCTCTCGTGATGTTAACCTGACACTGCCTAAGGAATTCTGCAGAGACTGAAACAGGTGAAAATCTGAAGGTGCAAGGTCAGGACTATACGGCGGATGCATTAACACCTCCCAGCCAAACTCTCGTAATTTTTGCTGAGTGGCTAAAGATGTGTGAGGTCTAGTGTTATCATGGTGAAAAACCACACCCCTTCTGTTGATTAATTCCGGCCGCTTTCTCTCAACTTTTTGCTTTAATCTCATCAATTGTTCGCAATACAGTTCAGAATCGATAGTCCTGCCTGGCGGTAACAGCTCATAATGAATAATGCCCTTCCAATCCCACCATACACACAGCATCACCTTGTTGCGAGTTAACCCGGGTTTCGCTACAGTCTGTGAAGCCTGGCCGGCCTTTGACCACGATCTTTTATATATATATATAAATATATATATATATATATATATATATATATATATA
The DNA here is from genome assembly GCA_039645545.1 of Dendrolimus houi. Taxonomy (NCBI): domain Eukaryota; kingdom Metazoa; phylum Arthropoda; class Insecta; order Lepidoptera; family Lasiocampidae; genus Dendrolimus; species Dendrolimus houi. The sequence goes on along the minus strand of CM077119.1, from coordinate 18,305,880 downwards.
TATATATATATATATATATATATAAAAAGTAATAGAGTACGCTTTCCTACATTTCTTTTCCACGTCGCGCGGTCTTCGCCATCTGTTATCGTTAAAATCCTGGTATGTCTATCATAGAAAGTTAAGTCAGCATTGTTTGGACTAATTTTTTTATTAGCAAGGCTAGATTAGTCATTTGTTCTTCATATAATTTGTACCGCTGTCATCACTTGTAAGTACTAACTAAATGCAGCTAGATTTGCGGAGCCTATAGATATAATATAGAAGAAATTTCTACGCAGTAATATTGTCTGCAACAATATAATAACAGCCCATAAACGTCCCACTACTGGGCCCGGGATTCGTCTCTTTTTGGCGGAACAGGCTGTTTCCTCCATGCTAGCCCAATTATTCTATTATTATTATATAATCATTACGTAGTAACTGTAACAATTGCACGTTAGGTCAGAAAATTGTATAATTGCATTCTTCCGAGTCAGGATTCGAACCCACACCTCTTATGAAACGTTAGTTTCAGATTTAAGAGCCTTATCCACTAAGCTACCGCAGCTTAGTGGTTAGCTGCAACAATATTATTCACAAACTTTTACTAAGTTAGCATTGTTCTATTACGATGCAAATTCAACCATTTGACAATGGTTGGTTTAGTTTGATTATAGCAATGTCTTACTACGTTATGCGTAATCGCTACATCTACGAGCGTTTAATTAACTGTAGATAATTACCTAAGGAACCTGCAAGTGATTTGATAAACTGCATCATTAACAACGTGTGCCTTGGGAAATAATTACACCAGAATATGTAAAGAAAAGTCATTTAGGTATACCTTGGCAAATAGGCCCACATCAAGCCTGATCGGCGCCTTTGAGTTGACTTGTGACCCATGAGATTATTTACGCAATAGAAGCTGGACATAATAGGGTAGATGAGAGTGAAATCAACTGACTTTTTATTATATTACAAAAATCACAGCCTCATAGATTTTATGCGCCTGTACAAGATAATTAATTAATTAATTGTGTTCTCTTTTCACATCGAACTCTACTCTTGACGACGGGGAAATGGCACCACCGACCATTCCGCGGTGCGCGGAGAGAATGTCTCAAGTGCGCTTCACGCAACGTGCGGTCCGTCGGGCTATCCAATCCCTCGACGTCAAGAAATCCAGTGGACCTGATGGTATTCCCGCGATTGTGCTTAAGACGTGTGCTCCCGAGCTAGTTTTAGTACTGACGCGCCTATTCTCGCTTTCCTATTCTGCGGGTATAGTCCCAGCATCGTGGAAGGTAGCTTATGTCCACCCTATTCCAAAGAAGGGAGACCGCACAGACTCGTCCAATTTCTTACTCTCCAAGGTGATGGAGCGCGTTATAAACACTCGTCTTCTTAGGTACCTAGAGGAGAACCAGCTTCTAAATAACCGCCAATACGGATTTCGTTACGGACGAAGTGCTGGAGGTCTTCTAGTGTACCTGACTCACCAATGGGCAGCCGGCATTGAGAGTAAGGAGGAAGCATTGGCGGTAAGTCTGGATACTGCAAAAGCCTTCGATCGGGTCTGGCATAAGGCACTTCTTTCGAAGCTTCCCAGCTACGGGCTCCCCGGGGGATTTTGCGCATGGGTTGCCAGATATTTAGATCGGTGGAGCATCAAGGTCTCAATTGACGGTTTATGCTCGGAAACGAAGCCTATAAATGCTGGTGTACCCCAAGGCTCAGTGTTGCGCCCACGCTGTTCGTTCTGCATATCAATGATATGTTGCAGACCAGCAACCTTCATTGTTGTGCAGATGACAGCATGGGTGATGCTTTTTACACTGGCCGCGCAAATATTCCTCCTGCAGAAGTCGAGAAAAGCAGAATCCGGCTTGAGTCTGAAATCGAAACCTCCCTGGAGCATGTCTCGGAATGGGATAGACGAAATCTCGTTCTTTTCAACCCCAAAAAGACAGAAGTCTGCGCGTTCACCGCTAAAAAAGCCCTATTCTTGCTAGCGCCACAGTTCCAGGGCAAGATCTCCGACGCTATTGGGATCCTAGGCGTCGACATTTTGAGCAAGGTGCAATTTTGGGGAAATTTGGAGAGCAAAGCGAAAATCGCTTCAAAAAAGTTTTGGTTGCTCAACAGGGCTAAGCGGTACTTCACACCGGGACATAGGCTTTTATTATATAAGGCCCAAGTCCGTCCTCATGTGGAGTACTGCTCCCATGTCTGGGTTGGGGCACCTCAGTACCAGCTGCTCCCACTTGACTCCTGGAGGCGCCGAGCGGTCCGGATTGTTGACGATCCCGAACTTACAGACGGTTTAAAACCTTTAGGTCTCAGAAGAGACGTTAGCGCTCTAAGCGCGTTCTACCGCCTGTACAATGGGGAGTGTTCTGAGGAGCTGTTTGGTTTGGTACCTACGTCGCCATTTTACCACCGCACTGCTCGCCGGCGACTGGGAGTTCATCCACACTTCCTTGACACCTGGAAGTTATCCACTGTACGTCGCGCTCACTTCTTTATACCACACATGAGCACGCTGTGGAATGAGCTCCCTCCCATGGTTTTTCCAGAGCGCTACAATATGGGGCTCTTCAAAAAGGGCGTAAACAGATATTTAACGTCTCAACGAGGTAGGCAACGCATCGGCTCCCTTAGTGTTCCAGATGTCCATGGGCGACGGTAGCCACTTGTCATCAAGTGGACTCGTCTACAAGTATGCCTCTAAGCAAACATAAAAAAAATACCAGATGTTAAATTTTTCAGAACAAACCTGTCTATCTAATGAAATTAGAGATGTATGTAATGCCGGTTACAAGTAGTACTAAATGAAAATTAAAATATATGCATAGACTAGAAATACTATTATATGCACATTCAATCTGTTTTAGTTCTGTTTCCGATTGTCAGGAAGAGATCGCTTTTGAGCGATAAGACCGTTCTTGTAAACATATAGAATATTTTTAGCTTATAGCTTTTCTGTAATGGTATACAATAAACAGTTGTTTATCTATATATTCTTATTTTTTTTTACACTAAAAATATTATTGTTTTAAATCACACCAAAGAAACAAACACAAATAAAAGAACGAAGTACTTTCTGTACTAGGAATAATATTAAGGAATATTTCCTAAAACTTGTATACAACACGTAATAACTTCAACCTAACGTTGTCATTGTGAAACTTGGCTCATTCTGTATGAAGCAGCTTAAACTTGGGTTCTGCTATGAATGGATATTAACAACTTCCAGCGCATTTCAAAGTATGAAGATACCAAGAACTGCAATTTTAATCTAACCATCTTACCTGAGGTCTAAGAGTGTTTAAACCTGCGTTATTTACCTTAAATGTGATACATAACTGTTTAAAATAGGAATGGAACCCTTTACTGTGTGTGCACTGGACACGTTCTTGGTTGATTTTTTGAATTCCGTAAATTTAAAAAAAACGGAACTCATATTTTAGTATGAGATATATCTTAGTATGTCAACCATTTTAGCAGAAACTAACTGGGTCTATACGAATGTCTGACAGAAAGGTGTGATATATACGGCGTTACACAACAGTATAAGAACTGTGTATAAAATAATGAAAAATCCTTAATAAATCTTTATTTATATGAATTAATTCCTCCTTCACCACTTTACCACCGGACTAGCAGAATACCAATAAAGCGGACGAAACGCTACGCTTCCACTTATTTTTTTTATTGCAGGACTTCAGCAGACGGCCCACTCGATGAAAAGCGGTTACCACCGCCAATGGACATTTGCAACACCAAAGGTGTTACAAATGCGCTACTGCTACTCTTAAGGGAGACTGGAACCTGGTCACTAATACCGGAACACAACTCAAGGTTTTTATGGCGAGATACTTTTATCATACGGACTGCTGAAGAGTGGAACTCTTTACCATCGTCTGTTTTTCCTGAAAAATACAATCTTGTTGTCTTTAAGTCTCGCGTGAACAGGTATCTTCTGGGTAAGCATGCACCATGCATGCATGCATGCAATCCACTAGACTGCATTTCCACCTGACATCAGGCGCAAAGTCAGTCAAACGCGAACCTATTCAATATAAAAAAAAATTGGTTAATAGAAGGCGAGATACTCTCTTCCATTGCCATGAAAATTATATTTATCTTCTTCTCAAATTTTTGATACTATAAAGTGATAAATTTAAATAAAATAACTCGGTATGACTTACCACTTGCAATGAGAACTGATTTTAACAAGATTAATTAATTATTTTTAGATTTTTTTGTATTTTGACTAAATATTTTTATTAATAATTAATTGGCACATACTTGGCCGATTTTATTCATTCTTTTCAAAAACATAGCATGTTCTGTAATATGCAATATTATTAGGCTGGATCATTTCCTAGTTTATAAGCTCTAATACCTCTATTTCACCAAAAATACAAATGACGGAAAGCAATACATCGCGTGCATATTCAAATATAAACGCGTCACTATTCTTTAAGGTCTTGTCGTTTATAATGCTACATTTAGGGTGGCGACCCTTGAATGCGTGCCAACCACAGATAAAAGTAGTTCAGTAAGGAAACTCAACTCTTTCTTACACTGCTACCATGTATATTTTCGTACAAAACCTTAAAACTAAATAGTATTTTTTCATTAAAATGACTGCTTTAAAATATGTATATAGGTACCGGGTAATTTTGTTTGTAGTCAATGAATAACCTAAAAATAAACAAACAACCTTATAAATAAACAAGAAAGTATCAGATACTAAAAATAAACTAAATTATATATTTATTGTATTTTGGGTTAGATAATCCAATTAGAATTTCTTAAAATCTATTTTATAGATAGAAAATTATGAAAATAAATATCTTTACTAGTACATAACTTTGAGAATAGACTAATATTAATTATATGAAATACTAGCGGTTGCCCCGCGGCTACGCCACGTGTCAACAGCCTATGTAGTACCTCTATTTTACTTACATAAAAGCTTAATTCGGCTTTTTACGCCTATAAACCTTCAGTGAAAATGTATGTAATTGATGGTGAAAATCGTTTAAAAATCCGTGGAGACAGACAGACAGACAGAAAGACGTGGAAATTACGTTCTATGCTATATAATTAATGGTAATATTGTTACAAGTTGGGCCAAATACAATACCTGTATTTATTACCTGCCGCGGCTTTTGAGCTAATAACGTTGAAACGGTTTTATGACTATCTTCTTTTTGTTTTCTTTGTGTTTGAAATTTGCAATTAGACAATAGCCTATTGTTATTGTACTTGTTTATGACCGTTCGTAGGCATAATTATGCAGGTATGCAGATTATGTTTTCTGGGAATAGCGCCGACGGTCGCCAGGTAGATATATGGCATCGGTGCGTTATAAAGCACTGGCCCAATGCAGAGAGCGGTAGTCAAGCGACGACTACGAGACGAGTAAGACGTTTGTAGTACTCTCGATTAGCGATATAGACGACGGACTCTGCGCGTGACGAATTGCATTGAATCGTGCAGTGTGAACTGGTTGCATCCAGTTTTATTTGTATTTGTTTTATACGTGTTTGTACAGTTCTAATAAATTCTATAGTAGTTCCAACGGCATTTTTAATCCGAGTCCTGTAGCTCGTAATAATATCATATCACAAATAACGCATTAAGCCCATCGCTACATCTGCGCGAAACGGTCAGTAAGTAACTTTATCTCAGACAAAGCAATGGCTTGAGCTAAAAACTCATGAATTAAACTGATATTTATATGTTTTAAAGAATGTATAATAACAGACAAAGGAACTAAATAACTATGGATGGTTAACTAAAAAAAGTTAAAGGAGTTTATTTAGTTAAAGGAGGTTATATTCTGTAATTTTTTAGACCTAAAATTTTACTTTGCTAATTTTTGTTAAATTCGCTACAATGGCAAAGAAACGAAATCCATGTAGTCTAGACAACTGCCCACCAAATATAGAGATGAGTCGAAGCCAATCTGATTGGAAGTAATACAATGAATATCATATTGTCTATGACAATGTAGGATTTTTTAGTGAACTGAAAAATCGCGTTTGCAGCGCCATCTGTTTTGGTAATCCGTATTCTATGGAAACGAAGTCATTTATCTGGACATGCAATCGAAACGCCATCTTTTCTCTATTTTCGTCTAATCCGCGAAAAAAAACGACATCATTTATCGGGATAAAATGTCCTAAAATCCTAAGTTACGACACGAAATATAAGCTAGCGCTGTGTTAAGTTTCATTTAAATCTGTTCAGTAGTTTTCACGTAATGCTCTAACAGATAGACAGACAAAAATCTAAATATTGCATTTTCGGAATCTTCTGATCCGAATTAAATCCTCTGATTTTAAAAAAATTTATACGTAATATACAAACTCCAACCATTTACAGATTTATTATATTATATTAAAATACAATACATTTTTATTTTACATATTTTTTATATTAATTAGATATAGATTTTTGGAGCTAAAATGAACTGTATCTAAATATTCCATAACATATTAAGAGACTCGATATAGTCGTATACGTTGTGTGAAACTAGTGCTGCAAACAAATATCAGTTATGAGCTTCCTATTCACATATTTGCTTCATAATTTATGCGCATTTTGCACCGATCGCGTTTACAATCGACTTTTACGACCATACATCACTTTACTGTGGCTATGTCGACGGGCATAGGGGACATAGTGCGTAATTTCCCGTGGAGCCGCACATTTCAATCTCGTACAATATTTCTGGTTATTTGGGCATAGGAATATTCCCCGCACGCACAGTTACCTGACAAATTTATCACTTTCGCGCATATCGTGTTAGGTACGGTGGGCCTGAAATTGAGGAACGGTTACACTTTACAGGTAGTTGAAAGTTTTGGGTAGTTATTGTTACTTTACTGCTAGGGATTTTAGTGATATTGTTTTTACGTATATAAAACGGTTGTTTGACTTTTCACCCGAGTTACATACTTAGAAAATGTAGTATCAGTACTGTTTAGCATAGGTGTAGGTAGGGATAATGGATGATGCTTGTACTTCGACATTCAATAAATATAAAATGTGAAAGTAATTGAATGATTCAACGAGTGATCAATGTTACGTTACATGCTTTAATGGCAAAAAATAGATGAAGAAAAAGTAGTGGAAAAAGGTCACGACCCTCAGGATTGAGGTACACGACTCAAGGAGAAGGAGGGATAATTCATTTCATAAAAAAAGATTTAAAACTACAATCAATAATAATTAAACACAAGCAACAAAAATAAAACTGTAACAACTGAAGTTATGCAAACAAATGCATTGCAAATTTGGGGCTACATTGTAAACAAGACATGAATGATTTCACAGGCAAGTCATCACATGGGTGTGATTGAGCACTCGTGCGTGCGCTTTTTGGGACGACTATTGTACCCTCATACCCTTATACGTCATGGTAATATCAACGTATTTGTCTCTTAGAAATGACATCTGCACTTTGGGAAGGTTGTACGTAATTTAGATGTTTTACTACCTTGGAAAATATGCGTTGTGAATTTATATTTCACCCTCATTACCCTCTTCTATAATAGGGTATAAGTATTATGAGTAAGTTAAATAATATTCTTGATGTATTTAACATACTTGTACGTATGCTGATGTGTGTCGTTGTGATAAAAAATATGAGTGAATGATTTCACAATCGATCCAAGGATGTTTGGATACAATTTTACTATTGATTTTCGTTAGATTAGAAATGAATGATTATGACGATTTACCCATATTTAATATTTACTAACAGTATGTAATAATTTTACCAATAAGCAAATCATGCTGAAGGAACTGCTTAGTAGTAGTAAGGGATACACTGTTCCAGGACGAGAATTCATGTCTTTGGAATAAGACGTGAATACTTACGACGTTATACCACCGACACTTATACCCACGACACTTCTAACTAATAATTATAAATAGGACTCAAAACACCTTACAAAGATCGTCATAAGTACTATAAACAAACACCTAAGTAGTAATTTGAATAATTGTAATAATACTTGGTTCCATACCTTTCTGTAGTGTCAGCCGATTACACCGGCCCTTCTGTCCTTAACCCAAGGCGTGACGAGTCGGCCTTCCTCTGTCGACTCCTGCCATAATTCACATTGTCCAACCTGAATGAAGTTAGATTGTATGCCTCTTATACAATAAGATTATTTGTATTGTCAATATAACTTACCTGAACGTAAAGTTACCTTAAATTAAATTTATCCATGAAGGAACGGAGAAAGAATACAATTTTCTGCGGCCGGGCGGCCTTTCGTAAGGGGCAACAAAACAACCCACAGCCAGGTGGTAGGGTATTTGCCCGTTTGGCTAATTTACCACCCTACCAGCCTACCAGCCCCAGTTTACCAACCCTAGTCTAGAGTATGCCGCCATAACAAACTTGAGTTGTGTTCTGGCATTAGTGGCCAGGTTCCAGTCTCCTTTAAGAGAGCAGCAGCGCATTTGTAGCACCTTTGGTGTTGCAAATGTCCATAGGCGGTGGTAACCGCTTTTTATCGTGTGTCTGCCTGTCTGCTGAACTCGTGTAATAAAAAACAAACTCGAGATTATTTTTTTATTTTAGGCCTTACGGCTTTCCCAACCCCTATATTTTATTTAACGGCTGGCAATACGTTGACTTCGACACTGGTGTTGCAAATGTCTATAGGCGACGGCAACCACTTTCATTTGATGAGCCCTTAATCTAAATAAATAAACACATAATCGGCAGACAAATAAACATATTGTATATCCCCAAATTAAGCAAGTTAAGCTTGTATTATGGGTAAGATGCAACAGACTACTCTGTGGCCGATCCCAGACACCCAGACAATAGTAAATAACGGATAATTAGAATAGAATAGAATATCGTTTCCGAAATTTAGCATACCAGGAATTGAACCCAGAACCTCTGCGTCGTAGTCAGCTGGGCCGGCAAACGCTTACCCGTTCAACCACAGAGGTTGTCAAAGTCAAGTTCAGTGTGTCAAGCCAGCTTCGTAATAAAAAAAGAGACTCCAAAACCGCGAACTTTCAGTGCGCCTCTAAAAGTTCACTACGGGCATTGTTGTTGCCGTCGCTAGGCCAGCTGACTTAAATATCCGAGGTAATTATTGGATGTATATTTTTAATGTTTAATGAGAAGAAAGAATCAATTGTTAAATATATTTTTTTAGAGAACTGTCTGACACGACCTGTCTGTTGTGAAGTGGATGTCGAAAACTGCGGACGTAAGCAAAACCAGAGATATTTCCAAAATTTTCTACAGATATTACCTTGATTGGACGATCATTTTCACCATCTTTCTGTATAGTTACTTTTCTTAGGCCCGATTTTTCAATCATCAGATAAAATTTATCAGTGGAATAAATTATAACCTAAACTAAACGTGAAACAATTCAACTATTTATTCATGCAACTGTCATTTCTAAGTTTCCCATTTTGTATTTGATTTTATGGTGTTCACTTTTATGTGGTGATTGAAAAATCAGGCCTTAATGCTATAATATTATTAATGTATTTCATTACCAACTACTATGAATTGGAATACCAGGAAAAAAATAATATTTGAAATCGTGTCGTATCAAATACGCTATATTAATTCTAACCCCAGTTGGGTGCGTCTAACAAGTATGCAGCGATTGTCTCTTCTCGATGCATGCAACCAAGGTTACTGTCAATATCTACTTATAGAAAATGTGATTGTTCTATGCAAAACCTACACGCTTTAGACCGACCTGTTTGATGGCTTCCTTTCGAATATAACTGATTTATTGGAGTCGATTCCGTGATTATTGAAATATAAACATCAATAACACTACCTATAAATCATAAACAGTCTCGTTTATCTATGCATTTATAGATCATTAGCAAGCTATAAATGTGATGACTAAATTCTGTGGTCAAATGGAAATTAGTTTGTTTAATTCATACTTGAATTAAACAAACCAATTTCCATTTAACCACATTGGTGGTAGGGTATTTACCCCTCTGGATGGCTACCACCCTTAGACTAGAGTATGCCACCATAAAAACCTTGAATTGTGTTCCGGCATTAGTGCCAGGTGCCAGCATCTCCCTTAAGAGAACAACAGCTCATTTATAGCAACTTTGGTGTTTAAACGCAGGAGATTTTGTTACCAGATAATAAAATAGTTTTCGCTCTATATAAATCTAAAGCTTACACGAGTGAAGCCCTATGAAGAGTTTTAGATTAATATCATATTTCTAGATATAAAATTTTACTTATACATTCCTCTCTATTAAATGAAATATTGGATCAATCTAAAAGTTCGAATATCCTGGAAAACGTTTTAATTTAAAATTCAATAACTTTTCGCTATTTCTGCTGAAAATATTCATAGAGAGAAAACTCGTTATGTGCTAAATCTCTCAAACCGTGGGTGCATGGATTTAAATCCAATTTAACATTTAAAGCTTTGATTGGTCTAGGTTCACTTAAATTGGGAATCGAAGAATTCTTCTATCGTAATATAGAGCTGTCATTAACTTTTATTATAATACCTAATATTTAAAAAAAAACCGTGGTATCAGACGCGCGCAAAATGTTTGCCGATAACTACTTACTATTATTGTATTTTATTACTTACTATTTATTATTCTATATACTTATGTAAAGATATACAATAATAAATTAAAATAATACATTTATTGCAACAACTATTTATGTAACCTTTTTTGTCAACCCTACTGACCATCGACGCGTGACATCATGAAGCTATCGGCAAACCTTCTGCGCACGCCTAGTACGGCTAGTAGCTTAGTAGTCGTAGCCGAAAAGCATGCAAGATATAGGTAGTTTTTTGACATAATATTTTTATATATACTACATGCCGACGCTAAAGGAAAGAAAACATAGTAATAATAAAACCTAACAGTAGGAGGTCCAAGCCTAGCCGTAAGACATTTATGAGCTGATATTATTACATGTATTTATATAATAATATTTCAAAGATAAAGTTACGTAACGTAATTATAATGATTACATTATTAGTCATTTGGGTATGGTACCCTAAAAACGATACTAGTGTTTTAATGCTTTTTTCTATGTCTTATCTGTTTTCTATACCATCAGTAAAACCAATATAATAGTTTGAAATTATTTATTTCAGCTCAATCAATGCTATTTCAAAACGTAATGTATAAACATAACAGGCGATAGTTGGATTTGAAATCCATTTGAATCGCCTGCATAGCATCCAATAATGTTATTATACGCCGTAATGGGAAGTAATACACGAAACAAATTTGTATGCAAATTATTTGTAATCGCTACACTATAGTGAAATTTTGAGTTGAAAGTAATTACTTGAGTTTTGTTGCCCGTTTTATAGTCCATCCAAAGAAGGTCTGGAAGAAACGAATAAGCAATAAGATCGATTGTACTTATAAATACATACGTATATATTATAATAAATTAGAAAATCTATTTTATTTTCATTTTTCATAATCTAGTCGTGTTAGTTCACAAATATAGATAGTTAGTATAATAGTTCCGTAGAGGTGACAAAATCTTTTTAAATATTTAGAATAGTTGAATGTACTCCGTGTCCCTATCCCAATTTTTTTTTATACAAGTGAAATCCCTTTGAGGACCATAAGCCGCGCGAGGGGGAAATGTCGCGCCCGTGTGTGGGATTCGCCAGGTCGGGGTGGCATTAGCACCTCACGTGTGAAGTGCTATTGCCACGCCGCAGTTAGGAGATACCCGCTAAAACCCCTGTCCGATCTTCTAGCGTCCTTCGTTCGGGCTATGGGCTCGCTCGCGCATTCACCCCTAGCCCGGACGGACGACGGCCGGCCCCTTTGCGGGCTGGCTTCACCATGGAATAGCCGGAGATCTGGGTCTCTCCGGCTGCCTCACACCTGGAGCGTGTGCAGCGCCGTGTCTTCCGCCGAAGCAGTGGTGGCACCCTAACGTTTACTCACGCCTTATTTGACACAGGTACCTCCCGTACCTGCGTCATGCGAAACGTCAGGGTGCCGTATCCTTATCTCTATAATACTACTCAGTTAATTTTATGACCTATTTCGGTTGAGTCGTTTTAAAATTCTACTTTCTCAATTTTTTTTATGTGTGGGACCTGACTTAATATTTCACTTTTTCTCACCATCGTTCGTCATCATTCGTCATTATGTTGATAAGTGTCATTTCATTTTACTTATCACTAAAAATACGAAAAGAATAAAATATATGTATTGGTTTTTTAAGGGTTTAAGAGCACTGACAAGTACATAATGGTAATGATCCAAAAGGTCGTATTATGCACGTGATCATTATATCTGATCGCTTGCAATACAATTATTGAACTCACTAATAAATTATTATATAGAATGCAACTGGGCTTGCCGTCATATTAATAAGTTTAACTATATACTACTTTTTGTTAACATAAATTTAAAAGGAGTACGCTCACAGAAGTTGCTCTACTTATTGCGTAAAACTTCTGTCTGGTTCGTATATCCTGTCAACGGTAAGGCAAGTGAATGAATTGTGAGGTATAGGAAGCAACCAGTTCAAGATTACGTAAACTCAAACTCTGATTAAAGATTCCAATCTTTAGTTCTTCTCAAATGTTGTATAATTTAAATTGTTTTTAAACAAGTACATTCGTACTTGTTTAAATCTAGACTAATTTTAGTCTGTAAAGTTCATTATTATAAAATAAATAAATATTTATTCTGTTTTGTAAAGCTTTACATAAAATGGAATTGAAAAGACACTTATTAAGACTCAGTTTTTGACTGTATTGATTTTAAATTATTTGATATTGTTATATTAAATTATTTGTTTAGCTAGTTAATTAGTTAACATAAAAAGGTTAGTTGAAAATTTAAATGGTATTTTTCTATTTCAAAAAACGATACAAGGATAACTAGCTTTCTTCTTCTTTTTCTTTCATCATATCCTGATTATTTGGGGTCGGCACAATATGTCTTTTGTCACATATGATTTTTAAAAACGACCATTTTTACTGGCGATTATGATTCCTAGTAATTCTTCTATTATACTATTACAGAATGCTAGTTTTTATTTTGAATGATCATACATATTTTATAACACTTTATTATTATTTTTTATGTTTACGGCTTGGCAACTAGGACTTTAAGCCAGGCGCAGTTGTATTGTAGGTTACAATCGACGCCATCCAACGGAGTTCTTGTGAAAACTCGAAAGGCCACATTTGGCTATACAGTTCACATTTCTCACAAAAACACATAATTACTACTCAAAAACTATCAATATCCTACAACTATTGTTCATTTTAGAGTAATTTTACATATTTTTAGAAAATAAAACTGCACAGCACAACGCCCCCTATCAGTTCCCGCCAAAAACTCCCTTATAACGCTTTATTTCTTCAAGATTCAAGATTATATAATAATTTGTAAAATTAGCTCGTTATTGCCAAACAATTCGGTTATCAATTTCTCACTATGAATTATTTTGTCGCCAATTAGGTGCAATAATGAAAGTATCGATTTGAACAATTCCATTAGTAGATTTACAGATAGTTTAATTCATAATAATTATGCAGATGTGATTTGAGATTAACACGCTTAGTGCATTGATAGTGATTATTTATTCCTTGATATTTATCTACCTTAATTTCATACTTAATGCATTTCTGCTTGCCTATATTTATAGATACATATATTATTTTATTAACTGTTAAAACTTATTGCTGTATTTAAAATGCAATTTCATCCTTCGTAGCTACTAGGAAATTGTAGTGTAAATCTAGGTACACTCTACAGTAGTAACACGACTTGTATCACAGAATATCGCCGTGAAACGGTAAGTCTTGACATAATCGTGTTTCGTACGAGGAGGGACTTCTGATGACTCATTCCCCCCTCCCTCTATCCCCCATATTTCCTATCCCATTTTCTACATCCCGTCCCCTTTACCCCTTCAGTCCTATCTCAAAGGGTGGCAACGCATTGGCTTCACCCCGGTGTTGTCTATAGGCGACGTTAACCACTTTCCATGAGGTAGGCCGTGTACCCGTTAGCCTGATTCGTAATAAAAACAACTACCAATATCACTCTTCAAGTTTCCGCCAAAAACTAAAAAAATAATATATTACCAATGCAATCGTAACTCTTCTATGTTTAAAAACTGCAACATACTTTCTGAGACGGTTTCAGAGAAAATCTTTCAAAGTGTACTTTATAGCGGCTGAGCTTTTGTTCCTACATTGTTGTGGCTCTTAACAAACGTTTAAACCCCTTTGTTAGTGTTGTTAACGCATAAGAGCCGTTTAAACCATTGTCAAATGCATACAAAGAATACCCAGCTTTAAAGAATACATCGATTTATGTTTTGGTCAGTGATAATTGAGATGTATTTAGTCGTGGCAGCTTAGTGGCTAAGGCACCCGCTAGAACACGCGTCACAGGGATGATATGTATCATCCCTGTGACGCGTGTTCTACCGACTGTATATTGTATACTGTAATACCGACTAATGTGTCTTGGATAAGCGTGGCAGGTATAACATCAATTGCAGTCTAAAAATGGGAATATCTCAGTTGCGAGTCCTTTGTGGGGGCTATTATTGTTTTTAGGTATTTGAGATATATTTGTATAATAAATTTTAAAACAATGTACATAAAAAATGTGCAAAGATCGCAAGGGTGTACCTTGCGATCTTTGCACATTTTTTAATTGATGATGATTATTCCATGATCTTTATAAATGTACTTTAAAGTTAAAGTTAAAAAACTAGCTGACCCCGTGAACTTCGTACCGCCATATTTTCTGAATTCCTAAGAGTTTGTTTTATGACAAAATTTAAAAGAATAAACAATAGCTCCTGTTTTCAATAGGACTATATTGTTACAACCTAAGCGCCGACAAAGACAAATTCCCCGTACAGATTTGTAGAAGCACATTTATTACCCGTGGGCATTTGAACTAATAACATTGAAACTATTGTAATTATTTTATGATCGTCTTCTTTTGTTTACTTATTTATTGGTATTCGTTTCTAGAGCCTATTGCTGTATTGTAATCATTATCCAGGTATTACGGATTTTAAAATTGTACTTTTAAAATCCGTAACAGCTGGTTCTAGGAAATTCGGTCCGCGTGGACGAGAGTAAGTATTTAAATAAAGTTAAAATAAAATTATAGACTGTGTATATTCATCATATTAATTTGTTTATTGACAAATATTGGAACACATTTATTTGTCAATAAATTAAATGAATTTTATGAATAATTTCACACATTTATTTACTCAATTATTGTAAATAAATATACTGTTCTTAAAATTATTCTTGTATTCTATTGTAATGCTGTACCCGGCAGACATTGTCTTGCCCTGAAAAAATAAAAATCTAGGACCCGATCCCAGCGCCACCTTCCGGTTCCAATTGTAGATCTAAACAAGCCGGGGACCCACTCAAACACACAAAAAAAAATTCATCAAAATCGGTATAATCGTTCTCAAGTTATGCGCGTATCTACATTTCTACGATTCATTTATAATATAAAGAGATATATAATAAAATAATTTTAATCACCGTTTAAACAAAAATCAACACCTCATTTGAATCTAAATGCATGCAGTGGTACTATGATACAATAGAGAATGTCCTACGTGTGTTGGTGGAATGTGTCTGGAACGAAGAATATAGGAAGGACAACTTTGGAGATGATCTAAAGAAAGTAGGAGAATATACCAGCACTTTCGCTTGTCCACTGTCGGATCAAGCGAGAATGTTGTACAAACTCGCACAACTACAAAGGTAGGTAGTAATAATTTAAAAAAAGGAGTGGCTAATTACCGTCTACCCATTTTTTCTATTTTTTCCGAACATTGCGAGGGGCAGGCTCCATATTCCCCATAGTCCAGCTCCACAGAGCAGAAAATCCTCCCACCGGAAGGAGGGGTGCGACGACAGACGCGTAAAGATTTTCTTAGCTCTGTGCCCAGATCCCTAGTTCCACTAGCAGTTCATCCCAATAGCCCGGTAACTTTTGTTTTCATTTCCTACAATAGTCCTACACTGACTGGGGCTTGTCCAAGGGTGCATTTTCTATTATAGACAGGGATATAATCGTCGGACAGTGTCACGCCACATTTACATTAAATTTGTCAAGGGGCCTCTACGTGTTGGCCTTCCCATGGCCGCCCTCCAAAAGTCCGGGCCATTTTTATGCCCCGTGGTATTGAGAGACATTAATGTAAAAATGTGTATATAAATTTATCTACGAATAAATGTCAGTGTTAATTTTTTTATTAATTACAGAGCGAATTCATCTTTTTAAATTAAGAAAAAAAGTTCTTTGACCCATTAAAAGTAAGATGTCATAACGTAGCACATCCACATAAAATCAAGGAAGCTGTGACATTTTGTATGATGATAAAATCTCAGGTGATTTATCTCTCATGTACTCCATTGCATTCAACACGGTCATACTCTGTTGTTGCCTCTAGTTACGAGTCGCCGTGGCCTGTTGCGGTCGCGGAACTGTATAGTATAAGCTTAACAATAAATTAAGTTATTAAAAGAAATAACCAAACATCTCAATATGTATAAAAATATTCAGCTGCACACTGTAACAAAATTGTAGTTACGGATTAATCTTCCGTTAGCTGACATAAAATCTAAACACCATAAAGCCAACATAAAATCTCAACTAGCATACAATAAACATACACGAAGATTCCTCTTAAAACAACACTCCTGATTTACGTTAACATCGCTTCCACGTTTGCTTTCTGCAATTGGCACGAAGTTGCGCTTAAATTGCAACGAGCTATCAAGATTTATTCGCTTCTCAAAATTCAGTGTAGCGATACGCGATACTGCGCGATCGTATGGCAGACAAATTAGTTGTCTCGCTGGTGACGGATGAACTTGTGTGCACCCGTTCGTTTTATGTCACGACGTTTTGAGATAAATTTTCACAATCTTAGGCAAGGTTTTATTTAATCAAGGTTTGTTTACAATACTACAATGAAAAGGAAAATTCAAATTTTAAGGTCCTGTAGCCGTTTGAGCAAAAAATGAAACCTTTACAATTGTCATGTCTGTCTGTCCGTTGGTACGTTGCAAAAGTTCTATTTTATAAAGCTTAAAAACTGTCGCCGTTATTCCCAACTTTTCAAGTATGCGATATATATTTATAACGTCTTGGAGCAAGACCTCAGTTCTTCACAGATTTTAGTACGCTAGTTGACCTAGCTACGCTACGTACGCTAGTTGATATGTTGAAAGCAAGCATATACATAGTTTATATTGCATTAAATTTTTATCTAAACGTTATTCGACCCCGGAAAAATTTGTTAATATTATCCTGGAAGCTATTCCTTTTTGTGGAGTAAAAGTATACTATATCTATTTCACCAAACAACAAAATCGGTACCATGATTATCTATGAAATCGTCACAGGCAGAGTTACTTTCGTATTTGTAATATCCCAGTAGGATATTGACCTGAAGTACACACAGCAAAGCCGCGGATGAAGCCTTTGTATGTTTCAGAGAAGATTTTTTTGTTCTTTTTCATAATTAGCGAAATCCTTGTATGATAGATAAATCATTTGTTGTCACGCGACCGCGCGCGTTACCAAATTCGTGTCACGATGTTTGAATTCAAGATTTTATCTTCTGATAACAAGTGAAACCACAAGCAGTATTGCACGTTCCGAGTGAAGTATACCTTCTGTTATCTATAATATTATAAAATTCTAAACATGCCATGTCTGTACATTAAAGCTATTTAACAACTGGAATAGACTATATAAACGATGGAGAACACGATGCAATCTTTTTAGGTTTCTTGTCTGATTGTTCGGGATTCACGTAAAACTGGTGTTCTAATTTCGATGCAATATTCGCTGATCGACAGCTAATGCTTAAACTTAAACTTTGCGCTACTTTTTATTTTGAGAATCTCGCGGGAATTTTTCTAAAAGCGAATTATGGCTGAAAATCTGAAAATGGCCAGATTAAAAAAAATCGAATTCCGATGTCATTCTTTTAGCGATAGATAACAAATTTAATGCAATAAAATGTGGGATATTTTTTTCCCGTGAATCCCGCAGGAATTTTCCCGGGAGTGGTTTGTAGTTCTTTGAGTGCGTAAAAATTAACTTCAAGTGCTGCGGTATTTTGTGTCCCGGAAAATCCGCGGGAATATCAAATCAAACTGAGACGAAGTCGCGGGTATATCCTAGTAATAAATTGGGAGACAGGTACACATTTACTTGCCAAAAGTAAGCAATAACTATGGGAGATAACTCTTTATTGTACACCAATACAAAAATAATTTTACAGACTAACATAAGATCTGATTTTGTATAAAAGGTGGTCATATCCCATGAATACAATTTACTGTCGAACAGTGAAAAAATCGCATTGGAATTCGATTTGTTTTTTCAAACTGGCCATTTTAAATAATTCCCAGAAAAATTCCCGTGGGATTTCCAGGATAAAAAGCGGCTCAGATTTTAAGTCTAGGAATTTACTGTCGACCAGCGAAAACCACCTCGATATCGGCCCAGTAGTTTTTACATGAATCCCAAACAAACTGACAAGAAATAAAAAAAATGCATCGTGTTCTCCATTGCTTATATCGTCTATTCCAGTTGTTATTTGTTGGCATATTTAGAATTTAATAATATTATAGATATCCTAAAATGCCTTTATTTTAATATTAATATCTAAAAGATCGTTTCCGAGAGTGGTAGCGGTAAATAAATGTATTCAAGCTAAAACCAAGTTTTCTTAAAGAGTTTTCAAGATATAAGTAAAGTAAGAGTAATATACCTGATTAAAACTACATTTTAACGTAAAAATATTATTTTAATCTTAAAGTTAGTTAAAGTTATTATTTTATATAAATATTAAATTTATTCACTGACACTTCTTTGCCCACGATCACGGCTACTAAATAGTAGCCGAAACATCGAAATAAATATCATATGAAATGCCACGCTTAAAACCGTTAAAACGTAATTTTTATTGTGTAGTCGCGAAAGCTTAAGAAAATACAACGCAAGAGTAATATAATTTTCTTGAATAATGTGTTAAGGTAAGATAAGAAAATCTTTATATAAAACAGTTCCGTTCGTTTTACAAGTTTAGAATTTCGATCAGGTCACATTGCCAAATCGCCACAGCACGCCCACCCAATATAGCAATAAATTGGCTATTTCACACAGGCGTCTATTACTCACTGATCGGCGCGTCTCGCTCGCATATCGGCCGGTAAACACTCCGTGTCACGTCCCATACTCAATTTGTCCCCATGTCCCCTTGCACGGTTCTCAACGAATAAAGGAATGCAGTGTGCATCGTATACAATATCGTATATAAACGCGGTAAAGTTCGAAGTGATATACAGAATTATAAAATATGTATGCTAATGTATAAATGTGAAATGATAATCTATACTAATATTATAAAGAGAAAAGATTTGTATTTTTGTATGTTTGTAACGAATAAACTCAAAAACTATTGGACCGATTTCAAAAAATTTCTTGACATTTAAATGCTACATTGTTCCTGATTAATATAGGCTAATAAAAATTAGAGATCCCTACTAAAACTGCAATAATGAATGTAACCCATCAATCTAAACAAAATACTTGCCGCTAGAGACCGCGTGAAAAGCTTTATTAGTATTACATTATTTATAATTGACAATTCAAATGATATAGTAATCGTTACCCTATTACTATGTAGTTCAATTATCAACAACCAGTTCTAAAATACAGGCATTATGTCTCCAAAATTACGCAACTGGCGCGAAACTAGGCGAAAACTAATTACTGGTTTGTAAATTATAAATTTAATCTAGGCATTTTCTGTTGTTATGATTTAGCTACTTGTTATGGTAAGTATTATGATTACAGTTAAAACTATGGTTTAACGTCTTTCGTTTTTTGTCTCGAACAAATTCTGAAAAGGCTCAACAGATTTTAATAAACATTATAAGAAATAAAATGAGATATTTTACTATTTTTTCTGTGGTTTTTCCATATGTTAAAGGATTCAGAAAATAAGAATATAAAGACGAAGCTCCACATGAAAGAGTTGGTGGCCAAAGCTAGTATAACATGTAACACATCTCGGGAGTGAACACTACTAACATTTGTATAAAAAGTCAAGTTATATAAAATATTCGACGTTTTCTGTGGTCTAGTGGTCTAAGCGTTGGCAGAGTTCTCTCAGCAAGATGGGTATAAATTTCCCAATCAAACTTGGTAGTAATCACCAGTTGTTACTGTACTCTTTCGTTACTGTTAAATATAGTTTCAATTTTAAGTCGTGTGTAATAAAGTATATAAACAAATACATAAATTTATTTCGAAATATGTATGTTTGTTCTCTCTTTAGAAGCTTAATAACAGGCCATAAACGTCTCACTGCTTTCCTCGGGCTTCTCATTTATAGGGGATCGAACAGTATACCCGCCACGCTTTTCCAAGACAGATTGTCAGATTTAACACGTCGTTTATCTCGATGTGCAGGTTTCATCACGATGTTTTCCTTAATCAATTAGCAGGTGGTAATTGTAAAAAATTTCGAACCCACGCCGCTTGAATTTCTGATGCGAATATACTAACCACTAAAATATCACGGCTTCAGAGGCTTATAAACTATTTTTTCTTGATATACACGTTACAGACTGCTGCACACGGTGCAGCCTGATGACTAACCTAACATCTCCACCGCACGCGCTGTGCTTAGGAGAACTGCCTTCTAGTGGCATGGACTTCATATAACTTGATTTCCTATAGCCTACCTTTAAGAAACTAGCGACTAACGACCAAAAGGACGAAAACGCCATTCCAGTTTCTCCTTCTAGGCCGGAAGCACATTGGCAGCACCACCGGTATTGCTAATGTCCATAGGCGAGTCTGTCTGCTGTGCTTCACCTATAAAAAATGCATACATTGCTGTTTACATATTTTGTTCAAATATATGATTACTAATGTCTCTACAAATTAACTAGCAACCAAAAGGTCGAAAGCGCCTTGAATGTATTGCTGCTTACGTTTTTTGTTCGTGCATAATTTATTAATGTATTACTACTATCTCTTACGCTTGCGGTCTTCCACATGAATTTATTGGACGAAATAGCAACTCATAACACGATCGGGCACCGGCTTTTGTTTCAAAATATGCAGCAAGATTGCACAATTAGAAACACAAATTGTAATAAGAAAATACACCCCTAGTTAGACGTTTATATTTAGAAGTATTCTAAATTACTAATTTTTTAAAAGAAAATTTTCTCCGATTCTAACTCAGTTGTGTGGTCAGTTTGTCTGGAGTGGCTTTTGCGCACGTCTAAAAACTCTTTTTTCAAAGCTACTTTTATCATACATCAAAGTCACTGTCATCAAATCCTATGCTTTTTTTGTATGTTGATAGTGGCGTCTTAATTTCTACAACAGCGGTGTAGTCGGCGCTTGCATCATACGGTATATTGTTTTAACCGGCTTACCCTACTTGAATTTCCACCCCGCGACACTGCTGCCTTTTGTATCGGTATTTTCACCCATTTACTGAGTAAGAGCCTCTGAAAATGTTGGTTGAGGCTCTTCGCTATCAGACCATTCAGGAGTACGACTATCGATACGATGATCTTTGACTCCATGGATTATTTTCATAGTTATTTCTTCTCGGGACAGGTCTCGAGCACGAGCGGGTTGTGATTATGTCACCACGCTATACTGTGTTCGCGATGTGAAACGACTTGCACCTCACGTATGAATGAGCACGTTGAAGCAAATAGAAATATAGACGGTATTATTCAACGGTACTCAGTTGATTTTCTTTTCATGACAGACGTAAATAGATACGCAAATATCTGAATAAGCAAGGTTTTAACCACATAGAAGTTCACAAGGATTTAAGGAATAAATTGTGAAAGATATCACTTAACTTTATATATTTATAATTATTACCTATCTTGAACAGGTATCTTATAGGTAAGCGTACTCCATCTTAGACTACATTTCCACCTGATATCAGGTACAATATTGGTCAAACGCGAACCTATACAATATGAAAAACACTCTTCTGAATTGTTTTGATCGATGAAATTTTCATTGAAATACGTTCAGTCGTTGTAGATTCTATTCAACAGTCAGTCAAAACTTCTAAAAACGATTACTTATTCGTCGTCGTAGTCGTCGTCGTACATATTAGTTTTCATTTACATTTTGGTATTTATTTTGAGTTAAATAGACGCTTCATTATATTTAGTATTGCAGATATAGGTCTTACAAAACTATCCATAACAACTTGTTCCGCTAAATTTGCATATTTGTATCAATGTAGACGTGTTCTAATATAGAATGATATGTTAAATTGGATAAATGTTAAGGTTGGTCAGTTCTTATTACTTCAAATCATTGAAAAGTTGGTTAATGCCCTTGTATACCTTGGTCTTATACCAAGGGTTATTGGACTGCAAAAATATTATACCAATTACAAAGCCTTAAAATAAGATACACATTAAAAATAAATTATAATGCAAATTAAAATAAACCTGATGTATACAAATAAAAAATACATAAGAAATATACATTCCCACAGAATTTATCACATTTTCACTGATAGAATATAACAAATTCTCAAAAGGCCTCATTGCTCCATCAGATGATCAGAGGACTGATGCCTACTACAGACGACGGGATGAGTATAGTGATCCAGCGTGGCAACGTAAACAAGTTTTTGGGTACATTACCTATATAAGACGGTGAATTTGAGTCAGTGTGCTACTTTTAGTTTTAAGGGATTATGAAGAGAATAGAATATATAACAAATAGTTCCAAGTTAATAATTTTTATCGAGACCTTTCAAGGCAATTTAAAGAGTCTCGCGTGATCAAAAGGCTGGCCTATATTTAGGGCAACGGCTTAGCATTGCCATGCAACGTAGGAATGCAGGCAGCATTTTGGAAAAGCTCCCCACCGACTGCGATCTGGACAACATTTTTTACTTATAAATATGAATATTTAATTTTTAAATTCCTAAGCAATTACATTCATTCAGGTTAAGTTCTCTTCATAGTACAGTAGTAGTCTTTATAATAATTTGCGTATATTTTGAGCACAAAGTTCATGATTATAACATTCATGTAATATCTAATGGAAGTATAAATGTACAAAGATGGTAAAAGAGACTAACAGAACTAGAAGAAAGTAGTTTAATAGCAAGTAAAATAAGGTTCCCAACAAAGTAGTTCTATTCTCTGTATATTGGTATAGATGGATTTATCACGTTCACTAATCCACAATTCCGAGTGCAGCGAAATTTTATAGCTCACGTGAGATATGGACTTAGAAAGATATACTCGTACTGTCTTGAAAATTGAATCGAGTGGTCTCCTCGATTTAATAAAAAGCCCTGTGTACAAAAGTAATACTATTTCATGGATTTTATATCGAAGGAAATGTTCCTTGAAACTTTCTTGACAATTTATATTACCGTATTAAAAGATTTATACTATACTCCTCGGGAACTTGCGGCAAACAAAGGAATCAGTTTGGCGTAAGTAATCCAGGCTGACTGTATTAATATATTCGTCCAAGTTTTTTGGCAGAATACTTTGTTTGTTGAAACAAGGTCTTGTATTTTTGATATCTTAACTAATATATAAATGTAAAATGACTTTGTTTCTTTGTCATAGCCTTGGAAATAAAAAATATAAATATTACAATTCCACGCACCTCCTACATAAAAATCATAAATATTAAATAGGAAAGGACTGAAGACGACGGTTCTGAATGAAAATGACATAACTTTCATGGGTGTAAAGAAGAACAAAATGAGGTAATCTGTTTCGAAAATTAGCTGTTGAGTACTGAGATAATGAGTTATTGAAGGGTAACAAGTTAACAACTGACTCGGATCGATTCCGAGTAATGTTTGTGCGTATTCGCTTACTTGTCTCGTAATTTAAAATATGCTCTTATTTATCATTTAAAACATACACAGATAAATATTTAAATATTCAATATTTTATTTATATGTATGTTTAATTTATTACTACAAATTGACATTATTATCTATTTTATTTTACTTTACAGATAGCAACAAGCTGGCCGTTCTTCCATCGAATTCTAACGTCAACAACGAATTTGATTTAAAAATATGTACTCGTAATCCAAAACCGTAATTTTATCTTCAAAATGAATAAAATAAAAGGCGGCTTAAATATCAGCGGGGCACGTACCGATATTTCATTTTACGTTTGTTACGATAAAGTACCTATATTCTAAATCCTAACCTAATGTACATTCTGCATGATAGCACAAACAAATTGCCGGAAATATTTGAATAAGAATGGTACATTTCGGGGCACTAATGTGCGAGGCGGGAAACCCGGTCTGAGAGAGCACCCTTAATATCTGTTTTATTTTTTCCGGATTTGTATGAATGAGAACAACAAACAACGCACCCTACGTTGTGGGGACGGAACACGAAAAAAACACGTTTACGCCCAATAATATTATTTTTGGTGAGTAATTTTATGGCTTTATTTGCCAACGCTATTTGCCAGTTGTATTAATATTGCAAGAGAAAGATAGGCGTTGAATTCGAAATGTTTCAACTCATTTTGGCTTTTGTTTCGAACAATGGGAACATCGTACTTTTAATGTCAATATGGGGAGACATAACAAAGCCTTTCAAAAGCACATAATATAAGGCGGGGCATTTATTTTTCTGTCTTCCAACATATTTAATTTGAGTGACGTAGGCATTTTGACAGTAGAAATTACATTTATTGTTATGTCTGTCTGTCCGTCCATCTGTCTGTTTATTTGGCTAAATTTAAAGCAATAGGTAATTTTAACAGGTTCGGGGAAATTGTCGAATATTATTCTTTGGAAATTTAATTGTCTACTACCTATAGGGAAAGTTTCCAAAATACACCGAGGAGACTTACGGGACCTTGAACAATAAAAATTAAAATAATTTATTACATATTTTGAACGTTAGTTATGACCATAATAGATATTACGAACCATTACATAGGTAGCCATTTAGCCGCACAACAGTATAAATTAAAAACCGACTTCTTATGAACTATAAGATACTTACTACTACTTACTACTATATATAACTAATCAATACTTATAATTTAATATACGCCCATGTCCGGGCTAAACGACATTAATTGTAAATTATCAGCTAGGCCATAAAGAGAAGAAAACTAAAAAATTCACTTTTTGCATTATAACGTGAAACTTACTACATTTCCGTATTAACATTAATTTGTAATAAATTTATCCAAAACACAGGGCACAAATTTCAAGCCAATGAAATATAACTTACAAAAAATTATGTTAATGTAAAATACTGTACCACACTTTATTCTGTAAAGTTATTTCGCATAACCTTTCCATTACAGTGCCGCGTAAGTAAGATAATGTCAAACATATAATTTACATCGCAAACCTAGAAAATATTAATGCATTAGAAAAAAAGAATAACGATAGACCCTCCCGTCTCGTGGCGCTACAAATGTTGCCATATCATGAAGAAAAATTTACTTAATATCCGAAACTATTTCTTATTATAAGTTCATACTTAACCTCTGCAGCTATAATAACTGAATTTAACTATGACTCAATGCTATTCGCTTATTTACAAGTCTCAATCCTTAGTAGTTGGAGAAAGACTACGTAAAACATTAGGTCGCGTGAAAACTTCAACTATTTTACACTATTATATCTCTGTTTTCTTTCACATTCTCTCAATTATGTGGGGTAGGCACAATATGTCTTTTTCTTCCACATTCCTCTATTCTGGCATACATTCTCTGTCATACCACAAATTATCATATCATCCTGTCACACTTTAGATGTGAACAAAAATAAAAAAGGAAATATAATTTGTAATCAATTTACTGTACAATTTTAAAAGAATTATAAAGAGAAACGAAATAATATAGAAAAACAAAAGGTTCACCTATGCTAGACTCCGCTGTCAGTAAGTCTGATATATCGCGCTCCCCTAGGCAATTTCCTCTAAATAGAGAAGGCAGCGTCCCGGTCTAGGTTGGTATTCCTCTCAGAAATCTTCTTTATTCTTCTGACAAAGATTATTAAAAAATCCCAAGGGTAGTTCCCGATTGAGAACATAAATTGCAATAGTTATTTCTGCTGTATTTAGATATGCAAAACTGAGTAAATAAAACAATACGAGTTACGTTTGTATTAAAATGTTAAGAGGGGCGCAGTAAGAGCGACATAGCCGACTCAGTTAACCGCAAGATGGCCGTCAATCGCCCGTTGAATATCGGCGCACACGGTAGAAACAAAATGCTAGTTAGTTAGATGCATTCACTATTGTCATTTGGATTTGTTGAATACGTTTGTAAATTAATAAATATTAATTGATTTTTTTTTAAATATTAGGATAAATAATGTAATAAATTGATTTAGTTTACTAATTATTAAATAAAATAATTATTTATAGAAGTTTTTGTAACATTCCGTTTCAATCCTTCGCACAATCCATCCATCTCTTTTTTGGTCTCTTTTCCTGGACTAACTTCTTACGTCACCTTCGTCCAGAATAGTGCGACAAGCCTTGCATACTTCTCGAAGGCGCCAGGTGCTGCGTCTGCACGTTGCCTATAGGGTACGCCCTAGTCCTTGCACTCATTATATTATTTTTATAAGACATATTTAGATTTGGCTTCGTTTTACAACCGTCCGCCTACCTGACGTTA
Organism: Dendrolimus houi; assembly: GCA_039645545.1. Classification (NCBI taxonomy): domain Eukaryota; kingdom Metazoa; phylum Arthropoda; class Insecta; order Lepidoptera; family Lasiocampidae; genus Dendrolimus; species Dendrolimus houi. The sequence goes on along the minus strand of CM077119.1, from coordinate 18,279,136 downwards.
ACCCTTCTCGGAACGGGAAGTAGCCCAGCTGACTAGGACTAGGAGTGCCAGCACAACGTGGGTCACCCCGAAAGTGATACCCCATCATTTTACTATTATATATTACTATTATATATTGAACATTACTATTGAACAGTGCCAAATTTAGCATTATCAGCACTTTGGGCGATATTTCCCTATTCTCCAATTCATAAAAGGGGACAAATAAAAACAATTAAAACGTTTAAAACTCTCTAAAATATATACTAAAGAACATCATATATTTATTTATTTTGGGCAGGGTGCTGTTGGTTAGTCCCCCAACCAAGATCTGCCATAACACTGTTGTTTCTTTACCCTTAATATTTATTAAAGGAATCAAAATAATTCAAACGTTACTGTTTTTAACCGACTTCAAAAAAAAGGAGGTTCTCAATTTGTTAGTTTTTTTATGTATGTACATCGATTACGCTGAGATTTATGATCCGATTTACGTGATTCTTTTTTAGTTTGATGCGGAATAGTAGCCATTTGATCCCCTAAAAAATTAACATAGTTTGGTTCAGTAGTTTTCATTTTATGAACATTTTTTATGAAAAATAATCCGTTCCGTTCCGCAGGTACACCAATTACGCTGAGAGTTATGATCCGATTTACGTGATTCTTCTTTAGTTTGATGTGGAATAGTTGTCATTTAGTCCTCTAAAAATTTGACATAGTTTGCCCCAGTAGCATTCGTTTTATGAACATTTTTTTATGAAAAATATTTCCGTTCCCGTTTCTTGGGACCTATATTTATTAAGGCGCGCGGCAACTTTCGTAGGCCTACCCATAGCTAGACACTAAAAAAAAAGAATAAAAAAAATCGTTTAGAAAAACCGACTTCAAAAACTGAAAAGTATAAAATGACTCATTTCTAAAGCTATTTTTAATTATAATATCTTATTATAACATAGCACCGACTTTAAGATGTTTAGATAATATATATTAAAAATAAGATATTATAATTAAAAATAGCTTCAGAAATAAGTTATTTTATACTTATTACTTTTTGAAGGCGGTTTTTTTAAACGAAGTTTTTTTTAATTTGTTACTTTTTAACAGTTTAATTTCTAGTGAGTATAATAATCCGTTGAATAATTTAGGTTACATAGAAACCATTTCAATTATTTTCTTCCAAAATTATAATTTAATTACATTTGTTTATTTAAGGTTTAAAAGGATAAAACTTTTTGAACTAGTGTTATAAACAAAACCAAAATGTAGTGTAATGTGCTAGCTGTTAATAAAAAACACACGAATAAAGTGTTTTCACCTTAATATGGACTATAAGTTATTGCTTATTATTAGTATTAAAACTCATTCCTGTTGTAGTCCATTCACTTGTACTTACGGTTGCCCGACTATTCAGAAAGTTAGCTCTGTTAAGTACCTTGGACTTATTGTGGACCAAAAGGTGAGCCGGTACCCACACCTTGAACTAACCATAGGGAGGGTAAGGAAGCTTATATGGGTTTTCAAATCTCTCAGACACGTTATGAGTACCGAGCTACTGAATAAAATATACATTGCACTATCCCAATCTGTAATCATATATTGTATATCGGTGTGCGGGGGTGCAGCTAAGTCATACTTCATAGACCTTGAACGGGCGCAAAGATCCTGATTAAAGTTATGCACTGTAAGCCATATAGATTTTCTACTGAATCCCTGTATGCAATTTCCAAGCTTCTCTCCGTCAGGAAATTCTATATCTTACACATGACACTTAGATACCACAAAGGGTTACCTTTCGACCGTGCCAAACTTAGAAAAAGACGGTATGACATAGATGCCCCTGCATATTCCGCTCGTTCAGTCTTTGCTAGTCGGCAAAATGTAGCTCAAGCCCCCCGTGCTTTAATAAAATTAATCGTATTCTTAACATTTACCCCATGCAACTATATCAGTGTAAGGAAAATCTGACTCAATGGCGCCTTACCCTTAATTATGATGAAGTGGAAGACATCTTGGTTACATTAGCTTGAATCTGATACATGCTTAATGTATTCAATAAGACTCAAAACAAATTAGTAGGGATTTGTGTTCCATTCAAACTACCACACGCACACACACACACGCGTACACACACATACACACCTCACACTTGTTTGCTACTTAACCACTGCGGACACAACCACTCGAAACCCATCTATTTATCTCTTTCTTTATTTTCTTTAAATATTTGTAAAAGTACTCTCTGTAATTCAGCGAATTGATAGTCTTAAAATTTATCCAACATAGGAAGAGCGAGGTTTCCCAACACAAGTATCATCTGAGTACTTTCTGGGAAACCCCGGCAACTTACATGTATGGACTTATTGAAATAAATACATTTTTATTTTATTTATTTATTTATTGCTGTTAAGGAGAAGAAGCGGCAAGAAACTCCTCAGCAACACGTCCAGCTAAAAATTGTTTTTCTTTATATTTCATTTTCTATTTCTATCTCAAGTTCTTTTGTTTTAAAAATTTTATACAAAAGTATGTTGTATGTATGTTTTATAAGAAAAGTGCTAATAGATACTTTCTTAGCGTGAATACTTTTAGTTAATTTAAGTTATATTTGAATTACTTATTAGGCTATTTAGATTAGATGGCAATATAAATGCAGTATTTTTATCAAAACAGCTTTCATAAAAAAATCCTTTCTATTAAAACATCAGAATGAAGAAAAAAAATTAACTGTAGGTGGAAAAGCCTGAAGTCCAAACTAGGAAAATTCTTATTATTATTGCACTCCTGACCCCTCACCTCTAAATAAAGCAATAAGTAAGGAACAACTAATTAAAGGCAACAAGTAAGGAGTTTAATGATGTCTTCTAAAAAGCCAATAAGTTCTCTTAAAATTTAGCTTGTGGCAACTCCAGTCGCGACTTTAGCGTATGTAGGTTCGCTTGGCACGCTAAGATATAGCCGTTCGGGCATGTGTGTCACGTACCGGATTATAAAAGCTTTTTCCAATTCTCCATTGTAGGAGCTCTTGGGATCTCACGGCGACCACGTAGGCGCTATATCTTACGCTCTCTTTACGCTTTTATTTTAACGAAATTCACCCCCCCTCCCCAGTCACTGTCGATTACTTTCCATTGTCTCGCCGAATGGGGTGTAATATCGTATCAAATTGGGAAATATTGAAAGAAAACGTAAGCGATACGATTGTTTTGCGCGGTCTCGGGTCGTTTACTACACTATATCGACTGCGTAAATATTAATGTGTCACCGTTTGTTTTGTAAGACCTTTATTTATTCCCTATTTTCTTAAATTATATATTTGGGATGTCAGTTGTGAGAGACAATTTGTAAAAGGATGAAGGATATAGGTGTTTCACAAATACAATGTGTCCAGCTTTCTAATGTACTTTTATAATAATGCCGCGAATCAATAATAATTCTTTGCAAATACGTGTTCTATTCACTATCACTTATTTGTGTTAATCTTTTAAGTATTGAAATTTAATCTCTATTATCAATGGCTAATCCTTTTTTGTTGCCTTCCAGAAAGACGTCGTCAACTTATTTGATTGCTAAAATTTCGCTGCAGATTTATAAAAGCCATTAAGCTTCTATAAATCTGCAGCGAAATTTTGTTTCAAGTTTACAAGTTCGAGAATTTCAAAGAATGGTGTATATGTTGCTGGGGGCCATGTCTATTTTGCGAATAAATAAGGTTGGCCTGTTGAGACAGAGTTAGTTGAATTTCAACTGCAATCGAGACATTACTAAGTGTACTTTCGGAACAAGAATCTCACATCGACAGACTTTACGCGCTTCATGTTATTACGATCTAATGCCTACGGTTTGGACTAGTTGTATCTGGTCGTCTTTGTAAGAACTTTGAATCATGTGTGTGTATTTCTAATAAACTTTGTGTACAATCATTCGATATTTAATTTCGAATCCCGTAAAATTCGTGCTAATAATAATAAGTATTGTGTCACAAACACGACCTTATCTTCAAAAACTTCAAGGTGTCAACATGAATTACACCAAATAAGAACTTTACGTCGTTTCAGCACTGCATAATTTTACTTCGAGCATCAGCGGCTTCAATTAAGTAACAACTTTGTAACCAACCAATAAATCATAGAATTCTATTTCAGAATTCTATAAATCAGGGCCTTCAAATTTCACTGCACTTTGATAAATATAAAACGCAATTAGTTCTTTTAATTGCGTATGTTTGACCGCAACTATTAATTTTTGGTATTGATAATACTAGTGTCGGCCATTTTCGGCAACACCAGAAGTCAATATATTCATTTTACAGCTGACAAGTGTCGCGAGATAAAGGAATATTTATTTAATTTCTAACAAAAAAAGTAATATGTAATCAAATAGAAATACATTGTACTGATAAATCGAGTGTTTGTTTTCCTACATCACCTTATCATTTGAACGAATAAAGGTGCCCTCAGCAACCATGAGCCGTATCGACCTAGCTTAACGTTTCAAACGTATTTTCCTAACAAAGCATTTCGTCAACTGTTTAATTGCATGTTGTGTTGCGTTCATTTTTGGTAGATCCCATCATCAATGCGTTACGCCGACCACGTATATATCGTTTTTCCTTAGAAGATAAATTTCGTACTTTAAAACAGGATTTTTGCAAAGAATATTATGATGTTTAAATGTCTTAGAACACTTAAGCCACATCTAAAGATAGATATTACGGTAGAAAATGTTTTATATTAATTATCTAAAGACACAATTTAACTAAAATTTTATCCGAAAATTTATCATGCACATCCTAACAAGTAGGATGGAAAATTACTCAATCATTTGAAACAAAGTTAATATATTGCCCATTTCTTCCATAATATAGAAATGTATAATTATGCAAAGCAAGAACTCTTAATTTAAAATAATATCTACAGTACATTTTCAACCAATATTAGTGTTTGTAGATAATGTTGTATAAACTAGATGGCGCCACTGGAAAGTTACATCGCGGTATGGTTTGCATTCTATATGTACATAACACGGGTGCATTTAATTTGAATGTTGTTGGCACTCACTGCAATAAAATATTCTTTGAGATCTATATGTTTATAATTTTATTATATCGTATAGAAAATCCCCTCTCTCCCAGGACTGATTAAACATTTTTTGGTCCTTGCTTGAGTCGGATACGGATTAAATCAAAGAGCGTTTTTGATAAGTCCTGGGTGGATAAGGACTTGGTTCCGGGGGTACGGTGAAGAGCCGTTTGGAACCTACTAGCAAGAGGGAAGTTCAGTACCAGGCGGGGTACTGATCAGTAGACCGTCCGATAACTGCAGGAGGGCAGTGGTCGGAGGGAGGAGCAGGGTTGTGACCAGGAGGGGTCCAACCAATCAGGTAGCAGCAGGGGGTGCGGCAAAGGCGTGACGTCAACATCAAGCGGCCAAGTGCGTGGTCGTTGTGACATCATTGAGCGGCTAAGTGCGTGTAAGTTGTGACGTCATTAAGTGGCTAAGTGCGTGTGCGTCGTGACGTCATCCAGTAGTGAAGTGCGAGTGTCATCCATGGAATAAACTGTAAGTACTTTGATATTATTAGTGGTAAAAGTTAGTCAATTTTGAACGTTAAATTCATTCATTAATGGACTTGAAATAATTTTATCGATTTGTCACTTGTAAAATTTTAGAGTTAATTTTAGGACTTAGAATAGTTTTAAGAATTTGGTTCAGACGGGGAACCTATGCCCAATTGTTTTTTGATATCGTGTTATTTCAAACACTTAGAATATTTTTGAAGAAAAATTACTTGTAGTTTGGGACTTAGAAAATTTTTAAGAATTTGTATCATTGAAACTTTAAATTGAAATTGAACTGTTATTGTAAATTTGGAGTTAGTTTATTTTTCTTTAATTATGATGGAGTCTAAGATACATTTACAATGCGATTTGCAAAAACGAATTGAGAAAAGTTTTCTGAATTTCAAAAAGTCTTCTAAAGAAAAATTAACTAAAGATTATATGGAAAGTAGATTGGAATCGTTAGAAGCAATGTGGGCTCAATATTTGAGTAATCATTCAAACATTGTTAGTAGTAGTGATGTTAAATTATTACAAGCTACAAAATATGTAACTGATGATTTGTTTTATGTTACCGAGGAGTGTTATGTAGAGTATAAATGTGTATTGAAATCTAAGTTATCTGCTTTTTCAACAAATGTAACACAAACATTGCAACATGCTAATTGCTCTATCCATAATAATGTGAAATTACCTAAAATAACTATTCCACAGTTTTCTGGTGATTATAGTCAATGGCCTACATTTCGGGATTTGTTTGTATCTCTTGTGCATAAGTCAGAGATTGACAAAGCACAAAAGATGCAATATTTGAAAGGGCTTCTGTCAGGAGAGGCAGAGCAATTAGTAAGGCACATTAATATATCTTCCGATAACTATGATAGATGTTGGTCAATGCTTGAGGAGAGGTATAATAATAAAAGATTTCTTACATATTCTGTTTTAAAAAGATTGTTTAATCAGAAAATAATTTCGTCAGAATCACCAACACTGTTAAAAGCAATGATAGATACAACTACAGAATGTCTTGGTTCTTTAGCTAATTTAGGAGTTGATGTATCTACTTGGGACGTTATAGTAATTTATATGCTTACATTAAAGATGGATTCTGAGTCCAGAAAACAATGGGAATTACAGATAGCTAGCAACTCTTCACAAGATTTACCAACTATGACGCAATTTAAGGAATTTATAACCAGTAGATATCGCGCGTTAGAATTCCTGGACTCAGGAGCCAAATTTAACAATCGATCTTATACTCATAAACCTAAGACATTTCATGTAGCAAATGTGGTGTGTAAATTTTGTAGCGATAATCATCGTTTAGCTAACTGTAAACAGTTTGCCAACGCAGAGGTACAGGCTCGTCGTGGTTTCGTTGAGAAAAACATAATATGTTTTAATTGTTTGGGTGATAAACATTCAGCCAAGTTTTGTTTGTCAAAGATATCGTGCAGGGTGTGTAATCGCAAACATCATTCGTTGCTTCATCCTAATGGTTCCGGGAATGCAGGTTCATCATTAGGTGGTGCAGGTACAGGTTCATCAACGAGTGAAGTTGGCGCGATATCATTAGTTAAGAGTGGAGCAAGTACTTCCGCTCCTGTTGTGTGCTTTTCATCAGGCGGGATGGAAGCACGTAGTCAAGTGCTGCTCGCAACAGCACTCGTACGAGCTGAAAATAACAAGGGGATCAATATACTATCAGGGCTTTGCTTGATCAAGGTGCACAAGCATCATTTATTACGGAAGCAACAGCTCAGTACTTGGGTCTTAAGAAGTCCCCAGTAAAAGGATATATATCAGGTTTAGAAGGAAATCAGAGTGTTTCAGCTAAAGGTAGGACAACTTTAACCTTTAGCTCGATTTATGACGCAAAGGTAAAATTATCAGTAGATGTTTATATACTAAAGTCTATAACTACTCTTCTACCTAGCAAGAAAATAGTAACTTCTGAGTGGGTATGCGACTTACCGTTAGCTGATCCACAGTATAACACACCTAACAAAATTGATATTTTGTTAGGTGCCGAAGTATATAGTAAAGTTATTCAAGACGGTGTTAGAAAAGGACCTGAAAACAACTTGGTGGCTCAAAATACTTCGTTGGGCTGGATATTATCAGGTAGAGTTACAGCTTTACATCAACCAACAGCGAATGTAGTAGTTATGCATTCCTGTGTCGAGGTTAACGATATGTTAAAAAAGTTTTGGGAACTGGAAGCTGAACCTCAGTTAAATAAAGGTGGTATACTCACCGATGAAGAGAAGCGATGTGAGGAGTTCTTCAGTTACACGACTACCAGAGATACGACTGGTCGATATGTGGTTAGGTTGCCATTCAAGAACGAAGAACTGGATCTGAAAATAAAGAATAGTAAGAAAATAGCGGGAAATAGATTAAAATTTGTAATAAATAAATTAGAAAAGAATTCGGATATGAAAGCAAAATATTCACAAGTTATGGAAGAATATTTATCACTGGGACATTTGGAAAAGGTACCGGAAGAGGAAGTAAATAATTCAAAAGCAGTATACTTACCTCACTTTGCAGTAGTAAGGTTTGACAAAGATACAACTCAGGTCAGAATAGTCTTCGATGCTTCCTGCAAAGGTGAAGATGGAATTTCGCTTAATGATCTTCTGATGGTCGGTCCAAGATTGCAGCCAGAGTTGCGACATCTCTTAATGAAATGGAGATTAAACCGGATTTGTTTATCGGCAGATATCATAAAGATGTATAGGCAGATAAAAGTAGCACAGCAAAACATAGATTTCAAAGAATTCTTTGGAAGGAAAATGCTGAAAGTAAAGTAACAGATTATCGATTGTTGCGGGTTACATTCGGTACTGCGTCGGCTCCATATCTGGCTGTAAAAGCATTACAGCAAGTTGCTATCGATGAAGGGTGAAGTATCCGATGGCAGCGGGAAGAGTCGTTCAAGACTTTTACATGGATGACTTGCTGACTGGTTGTGATACAGTTGAGCAAGGAATAATAATTTATAATGAGATGAATGAATTACTACAGAAAGGAGGATTTAAGCTACAGAAATGGTCGAGCAACAGTAAACAGCTATTAGATAGAATTCAAGAAAGCAGAGATGGGATAGGTATGAATGAAGAACTAAAACTCAAAGTAGATGATATAATGAAGTTGTTAGGACTTACCTGGAACAGGATGATGGATACCTTCCAATATACGGTGTTGCTACCGCAGGGTCAGGAACCTGTAACAAAAGAATAATTTTGTCAGACGTAGCACGTTTATTTGATCCGCTTGGTTGGGTTGCACCTGCAGTAATACTCGCAAAAACGATGATACAAAAGCTGTGGTTATCAGGTGTAGCATGGGATGAAGCAGTTCCAAGCAATATTTTAAATGAATGGCTTACCTATCGCAGGAACTTACTCTCCTTTCCACGTTGCAAATACCTCGCTGGCTTAACACTAGTGCAAATAATGTCCTTGTTGAACTCCATGGATTCAGCGATGCCTCCAAATTGGCATACGCTGCGGCTGTCTATATCAGAGTTGTTGGTGAGAATGGAGATGTTCATGTTTCGCTTGTAACAGCCAAAACGAAAGTAGCGCCAATTAAACAAATTTCTATTCCGCGACTGGAGCTTTGTGGAGCGGTTCTCGTTACGAAACTTTTAATTGAAGTGGCAGAAACGCTTAATATCTCAAAAAGATGCATCCAGGCATGGACCGATTCTACGGTGGTGCTTGCATGGTTGAACAGCCATCCAAGTCGTTGGCAGACGTTCATAGCAAATCGAGTGTCTGAAATTTTGACGACATTAGAAGCCCATCAGTGGTCTCATGTGCAATCGAAATCGAATCCTGCTGATTGCGCATCGAGAGGTCTTAAACCCTCAGAATTATTGGGTAGTAAATTATGGTTTGAAGGTCCTGAGTTTTTGCATGAAAGGGACATCAAGTACAGTAAAGTAAAAGATTTAGATACAGAATTAGAAGAAATTAAAGTTAATTTGGTTGCTAGCAATGATGACATAATTTGGAATAAATATTCGACTTTAAATAAACTTATCAGAGTGGTTGCATATATGAGACGTGTATTATCATGGAGAAAGAATACGAGCATAAAGAAAGGATTTTTAAAAGCGGAAGAATTACGAGAAGCAATGGATGTATGTGTGAGGAAATGTCAAAGGGAAAATTTCGCTGAAGAGATAAATTTTTAATGATTAATAAATTGGGGAAATTGAAGGGGCAGATGAAATCGTTGACTCCTTTTATAGATGGAAATGACAATTTACGAGTTGGAGGAAGGTTGGACAAAGCACCACTCAGTGAAGGTCAGAAACATCCTCTACTACTTCCGAAGAAATCTAATCTCACAGATTTGGTGATAGCTGATGCACATTCAAAAACACTACATGGCGGACCGCAGTTGATGTTGGCGTACCTAAGGTCCAGATATTGTATACTGGGGCGAAAGATTTAGTGAAACGTCATATGCGTACCTGTGTAAAATGTATCAGATATTCAGCCAAAACTACAACGCCATTGATGGGACAGTTACCGTCGTCTAGGGTAACACCAACACGCCCATTTAGTAATAGTGGCGTGGATTTTGCGGGTCCAATTAATGTGCGAATTTCAAAGGACGGGGTCAACATGCCTACAAAGGTTACATTTGCTTGTTTGTGTGCATGGCTACGAAAGCCATACATATTGAAGTAGTTAGCGATTTGACGACACAAGGGTTTTTAGCTGCCTTTAAAAGATTTGTGTCTCGTAGGGGTTATTGCTCCAATTTATGGAGTGATAACGGAACAAATTTCGTAGGAGCGTCTCGGGAGCTAGATAAATTGTTCTACGCGGCAAAATCGGGGTTGCATAAAGAGTTAGCAGAAACTTTAGCATCAAACGGAACTACGTGGCATTTTATCCCGCCACATTCACCAAATTTCGGAGGGTTATGGGAGGCCGGTGTGAAGTCGGTCAAGTTTCATTTGCGTCGAGTAATTGGTGATACAACCCTGACGTACGAGGAGCTGGCAACAGTTCTGACTCAAATTGAAGCGTGCCTAAATTCTAGACCACTTTCACGTATTGAGAGTGATTCAGATGGGTTTGAGGTTCTCACTCCCGGTCACTTCCTCGTTGGGAAGCCTTTACTTGCAGTTCCGGAGCACAATTTTGAATCACGAAACATAACTAGCCTCCGTAGATGGCAGTTAACTCAGCGGATGATGCAAAATTTTTGGCGACGTTGGTCGCAGGAATATTTAACCACATTTTTGCATCGATACAAATGGGCTTCGCAATCTCCGGAACCAAACATAGGGGATTTAGTATTAATTAAAGAGGAGGATTTGCCTCCTTCACGATGGTTGTTGGGACGGATTATTACCAAGCATCCGGGCAGTGACGGTATAACACGAGTTGTATCACTGCGTACCAAGGCATCTGTCATAAAAAGACCTACTTCTAAACTTTGTATTTTACCTTATTCTAATGTTTAATTTTCAAATTATTGTTTTTATTTTTGAGTTCTATGGTTTTTTTTTTGTATCTTTCTTTATGTGTGATAAAGAACAAATGTGTCAATTTGTTCTTAGGGTGCGGAATGTTTGTAGATAATGTTGTATAAACTAGATGGCGCCACTGGAAAGTTACATCGCGGTATGGTTTGCATTCTATATGTACATAACACGGGTGCATTTAATTTGAATGTTGTTGGCACTCACTGCAATAAAATATTCTTTGAGATCTATATGTTTATAATTTTATTATATCGTATAGAAAATCCCCTCTCTCCCAGGACTGATTAAACAATTAGATATAAATACACAGATACATTATAAGAACAAAATACTGCACAGAAAAATATCTCGCGTATGTCACGGCTAAAATCTCATTTAGGGAGTACACTCTATTTAATGTAAGGAATATACTGTGTACATAAAGCTAAGACGAATGAGTCTGAGTTAGCACATAGAAACTCGATATAACAGAATATTAATCTTCGGGTTTGTTGTTGAGAGAAAGCTTACAAAAATCCAGTTTTTCACGATACGCGAGTATCAGTAATTGATAACTTTTTTTTTTACGCGGGAGAATTTAATTTCGCACACTACCGGGTCCTTTACTATGGATTAGACCAAAGCGACGAGAGGTGACACGAGGAATGGGCACCAGAGTCAAATCGCCGGCTTGTGTGGAGACTCGACTACTCAATACTCCACTAAAACCACCCTCCTCTCATGTGCTCCGCTCTTATAGGAGGAAGAGCGTGAGACTTAGAAAGTAGTTACGCCCACGCTGATCCTAGCGCAGCGATATTATAATTTTTCATTTGGTATAAGTTCATAAAATATTTTCCTGTAAGCTTAAAAGATTAATATATAAACGAAAGTTCGGGTTATAAATGGTAATTAAATGAAAAATGTTCATATTTCTTTAATATTTTTCGCTTTGCCTCTATACTCTACATTTCTACAAACAATATTTGTTCAGAATTTTCCGCCTCATACAGTTTAGAGATACAACTTTTACGACTTTGGACATCTCATCATCTATTCACTTAAATAAAAAGTTGTTAAAGGATATATTTTTAAGATCTAACTAACGAAACCCTACACTATTGTGGAGTGAAAAAATAATCTAGCCATAGTTACGCGTATGGCAGTAACCCTTAATCTTCTATTCTATATAAATAAAAATGAATCGTAGAAATGTATGTACGCGCATAACTTGAGAACGACTTTACCGATTTTGATCAATTTTTTTCTGTGTTTGAGTAGATTTGCGGTACCTGGATGGTTTAGATTCACAATTGGAACTGGTAGGTGGCGCTGGAATCGGGTTCTAGAACTCGGTTCTAGATCCTAGGATCTTCCTAATCTCCTGGATCGATTTTGTTTTTGTGTGTTTGAGTGGCTCCCCGGATGGTTTAGATTCATAAATGGAACCGGTAGGTGGCGCTAGAATCGGGTCTTAGGTTTTTATTTATTCAGGGCAGGACAACGTCTGCCGGGACCGCTAGTTTTTATTATTTCGCAATTTCACTTCTTCACTTTGTAACATGATACAGTCTATCTGTCGGCGCACGATTTACCAAAGGAAGGTACACACCGGGTAAGCCGGGCATGAAATCAGTACGCTCGCGCCGGTCTGTACACGCAATATCAAAAATTGCCTATAATAATCGCTCATTTGTCTACGGCCAACCGCCATCTTTCGAAATTCACTACGGATCGAAATCGAATTAGTGTAAAAATTGCAAAAAATTGAAAAACACGCATCATTCGAGCAAAGGGTGCTTCATTGAAGACTTCCTACGCTTCACTATCTACATACACCTTTTTGTCAAATTTCATCCATATAGATACAGCAGTTTCCGAGTAAAATGGCCGTGACATACAAAAACAAAAAGTACACGATATTCTTTTATTGTGAAGCTGGTAAACAGGCAGACGGCCCAGCTCATGGAAAGAGTTTACCGTCGTCTATAGACGTTTGCAACACCAATGGCGAAGCCAACGTGTTACCAGCCTTCAGGGTGGGAAAAGGAGCATGGGATAGGGGAGTGAGATAGAGGGATCAGACACAATGAATGGGATAGAAGGGATACGATATGAGATTGGAATAGGTTGGATAGTAGTAAATAGGGGGAAGTAGGCTATCAGAACTTTAACTTATAGCACGAAACATGATTAGCTCAAGACTATCCGTTTAACGCCGACATTCTGTGAGAGCCTGGTCACAAAGATCACGTAGACCTGCCGGCTATAAGAGCTGTAATCAAAATAGCCCATTTTTATGAGATAGCTTAGGGAACATTAAGTCACGTGAATAAAGTAGTTCAAAGATAAAAAAAACATTTTTGAATTTATGCCAACAGAAAGGGCTCAGTCGATTTTATTCATATCGCTACCCAGAATACAAAACTAAACTCTTTAGGATCCGTACGTATTTGTAATGTATTTTTATATTATGTAACATTATACGAAATTTGTTTACCTATCTAGTGAGAGAGTGCTTGTGTAACGAAGGAAATTTTTCTTGTCAAAATATAAAGAGATGTACAGAATTGGATTTGAGACATGTTTCATGTTTTTTTTATATGCAACGCAAGCGTTGTAATTAGAATATAATATACTTTATTGTTCAATAAAATTAATTAAAGGATACACAAACACAGTTTAGAATTAGGTACAAATGCCGTCCTTAGGACGGAGAGATAAATATAGCTCAAAAGCTAACGCAGGGCTTAGTTGCACAATATTCGAAAAAATATTGAAAAATACCAATTTATATTATTATATACGTACATACATAAATATACATATTGTTATGACTTACTCGCTTACAAAGATAAATTCACATCTGCATACCTGGGGAAACACATTTTATTACCTTTCGGCATTTGGACTTCTTTGTTTACTTTGTGTTTAAATTTTGTGATTAGAAAACAGCCCATTGTATATTGTAATCTTTTATGGCAGTCATTAGCCAGGTGTGCGGATTACGATTTCTAGGAAATTGCGTCGACGCTTGCCGGCCAGACATATTTGCATTTGTGCAGTATAAAGCGATGGCCCGATTGAGGAAGAGGCAGTCGAGTGATAACCACGAGCAAAGCAAGACTTGTATACATTCGGTAATCTATTTAGTGACGGACTTTTTGCGTGCTATTGAATTACGATCTACTGCATTGCGTTTAGACTTGTTGCGTTCAGTTATATTTGTACCTGTGTTATACGTATTTTTATAGTTCTAATAAACTCTATAGTAATTCTAACGGCATTTTAATTCGAGTCTCGCGACTCGTAACAAGATAATAGTTTACTATTATTTCTTTTATGTGGCATCACTATCATATAAAAGCGATCATCGTGTAATAATAGCATGTCTGCTTCACAGCGGGACTGTACTTGAACGACAAAAGCAAGTGCTTCGTGTCACGACGATGAATGAAGATGCTACGATGCATTTATGGAATCACAAAGAAGGACGTTCAAAATTTCCGCGGCATCGTTCATATCCGTGAAAGCAAACAAACTGCAAAAAAGTCACTTATGGTGGTACCATCACGTTTCATGACAGCCGGTTAGTTAAGTGGAGAACAGATGTCTAGTCATGCTACTTCCGCCAAATTGTGTTAGAAGAGGTAGGCTCAAGAAAGGTTGGCTTACCGTCGTGAGACGTTAGAGGGCCACTGTTTACGGGGTATCGGTGGAATCACCTCTACTGTACGAAGTGGTACGGCCCTGCTTCCCGGGATTTAGTACCAAATCAGAGTTTAAGTACGTTATACATCCCTGTCACCCTAGATATATAGGGCTCTTATAGGGACCCAGGTAGGTTTAGTGAGTAATTTCTTCGGCCTCCTCCTTTAATGGAGGAGATCCCGTTTACCGTTTGGTGTAAGAATCCCACACGCACACGAAGCGCACGGTACTAGACGGCGCTTTTGTTCTTCTCCTGTATCCAAGACCCGTGTGTGTCACAAGACAAGACATTTCTCCTGAGTAAACAAAAAAAAAGTCGTGAAGTGTGTTATATATACAAAATATTTTTTGTCCATTTAGCTGTTATTTATTTTATTAAGCTGTTTGCTATTAACGCAACTCTCATTTCCATCAGACCTGATTACATCATAACATAATATTTTTATAAATTATACACGTAACTCGCCCTACGTCTAACATAAAATTAATTTAACTTATCTATAAAACCCAAAATATATAAAAAGATGTGAAATCGTAAAATATACCTACAACTACAAATCGAAAACAAGTTTAACAATATAATACCAAATCAGCTAGTGTTAAAGACGCAGTGTTATTGCGGGATGACTGCACCGTATGTACCTTAATAATGTTTAATTAATTAAATAAATAGTGAAGACGGACAGATGAAAGCCCACATCTAGTGCAGGTTAACCACCCCTTCTGCGTAAAGTCGCGTTCGTGGACGTTCGCGACTCTGTGTTTAATTTTTTGCTCCTGCGCACTTTTGTACTACACTAACGGTGTACGGTCTGAATGGCGACCGGCGGGGCGGGCTGCGGGCAATAGAACGTCCAACTGAGTGGCCTGAGTGCACGCTCGGCGTTCATCGTGCACAAACTGGCTTAAACCTGTAGGCGACGCCCCGTTCGTCGCACATCTCGGCTGGCATACATTTAAATTAGTTTATCTATGGTCTCAGTGTACGCCCGAATCGAGCGTGCAGCGGAGCGGGGCGTGCAGCGTTCCTATACACGACGCGTCGCTCAACGTAAACATGCCCGCTGGAGCCGCTGCGCCAGCCGGCCGCCACTAGGGACACCCGCTAGCGTTTCCATGACGAACACTGCAAGTTCCGCCCTGCTGCACGCTCGAATAGAGCGGGCACTCAGGCCATACGCTAAGTTTCCTGAAATGATACTTCATTCTTATGTTAACAGCTGCAGCTAGAAAAACCTTCAAACAACGTCACAGTCTCATGTTCTACAACATAAAAATGAATGTTTACGTGTTCATTCTTTCTGTGTATGCAAAACGTTCCTCTTATGGAGTTGAAAATATAAATTATGTTTTGACACTTGCGTGTAGGTTTTCCGAAATAGCCTCATTATAAGTGAAGCTCGAGATGCTTTGTTTAAAAAGAAATTATGAAAATTTTTAATAAAGATATTGCAACGAAAGCCAGGTATTAGCTAGTTTATAAAGAAGCATTTAATATGAAACAATGTAGATTGCTAGCTATTTGCAAAGGGTAATACACAACAAAGTTTTATTCAGTCTGAAATAGTTTTTCCGACGATTGCGTGTAGTTAAGAAGTTGCGCAGTTTAACAAACCAAATAGTTTACTGGCTTCCTTTGAACTTCCTCGCAAAGTAGGTGTTATTATTACTTATGACCCGCAACATTTGTTTTATGGGGAATAGTTTTCAAATCTCAGCGAGTTTTTGGCAAACAAAGTAATAAATCGTTAAATTGGACGATTGTTCATGTACCGTAGAATAAACATACTTGAAATTTGTTCTATTTTAGAGAAAATATTATTTGTTTGTATAATAATTATAAATTAGATAATCATAGACTTCATTTCACATGTAATTCATTCGGTAAATTCCAACCGAATGATATTAATATATATAATATATATTAATCTCATCTGTGGAGGTTTATGAGTAGCTGTTCTTTAGCTATCTCTGTAACGTTAGTTTGTAAAACTTTAGTTTGTAAGACTACAGCTGTTAACCCCCCAAATAAAATAAAATAAAAATAACATAATTATCTATACAGATAAATAAAATTGAAATGTCTGTTTGTAATGTCAAAATAAAAATGTGAAAACAATCAGGGGGATAATTCGGACCAGGAGATTTTTGTCTGTCTGTCAGTCTGTCTGGATGGATGTTCCAGCTAATTTCTGAAACAACTGGACCGATTTTGACAGGACTTTCACTGGCAGACAGCTGATGTTATAAGGAGAACTTAGGCTACTTATATAGGTTCCCTATAACATAGTGGGAGGAGGGGGTCGGAGGACCCTCCCGATGAGCCACACCCAGTGCCGTGGGGTGTTCTAGTCTCAGGGACACCCTTCCTTGTCGGCTTGCATCGAGGTGTCACGGCAGTCATAGCCATGGTTACGGTCCCGTGGCGCCTCATCATAATGCGGAGGGACGCTGGAAGGTTTAATGTGTAGTCTGGCGCTAGGTGCTTGCAAGCTCTAACGTTGAAGCTTGTGTGCAACACCAGCAGCCGGGATTCCCACATGGTGCCTTGGTGGCATCCCCGGGGCCTGAGGATATGCGCAAATGCATTCCCCCACCGTTAAGAAAAAAAGGCTACTTTTATAGGTTGCCGGGAAAAAAATCTACGCAGACGAAGTCGCGGACACAGCTAGGGAAAAAAATCATAAATATTTAAATTCTAATATTATTATCATGTGTGTTATATTATGTTTATAAGACATATATAAAAGTAATATGTGTTACGTAAATATACAATACAGCGAAATAAGACCATAATGTTTCATTTTATTTTTCATTATAGCAACCTTAAAAATGACGTTATGTATGGATGTACATTCTGTTATATATTTAAACGATAAATTATACACGCAAATCAAACTTTAAAACTCAAATAATATAAATTTCAGATATATAATTTTCATAGATAAAATATGATTTGTCTAAAATGGCTAAACAATGTTAAACTAGATATAGCCTTATTTATTGTCAATACAATCTGATAAAGATGATAACATTCAAAATACCCGTTCAGGTACACAAACAAAAATACGATTTCTATTATACGTGATGGGAATAACTCTCAGACTTCGTAATGTAGAAGAGTTCCAGTTATTTGTTCGCTCATTTGTTTGGAATTTTAATATAACCACTTGGTGGCTTTAGCATAAACATTTATGGCATTATTACTGCCTGTGTACCCTTATTATGAAACAAACACAAACAATTCGCCCCGTTTTATATAATCTCTCCAAATTGGATGAATGCCACGGCACGTGAGGTGTGCTGCGGGCGATACGATGTGTATAAGATGATTATTGTACAGAGTGTTCACTCCTTACGAGTAAAAAATGCATACTTTAATATAAAATACTAGCGGACTCTGGCACATGGCTCGGCCTGATTTGTAAAAATAAAAATCAAGAACCCGATTGCAGCGTCACCTACCGGATTCAATTGTAAATCTAAGCCAGCCAGGGCATAAAAATAATTTCACCTAAATCCTGGAATCCGATTGCAGCCACCTACCAGGTGCTATTCGGAATAAATAAATAATCAGCAAACAAACACAAATATTTTACCTGTATTTCCCCAAATTAAGGGTTACGCTTGTGTTATGAGTAATATACAACATACTACTCTGGGGCCGATGCCAGACACCCAAACCATAGTAAATAACGGAGAAAATTCATTAACGATATTTGCAATACCAAGAACCGAACACTGAGCCTCTATGTTGCACTAAGGTAGGCCGACAAAGGCTTAGCCCGCTCAATCACAGTTGTCGTCAAATCTAAACCATTCTTTAATCTACTCAAACACACGCCAAAATTTTCATAAAAATCGGTTCGACCGGTTAGGAGGACTTCGGTGACGTATACACGAACAGAAGAATTATATATGTATACATATTGTTTTTATTGTTGGATTTTATAATCTTTATTACAGAACACAACAATAAAAACAGGAAATTCGTTTGCGAAGTTTACTACACCAAGAATAATAAAATTTTTGAACACTAGGATTCCAGGGTCATTTCAGTGATCCAAGCAGTCAAAACTCAGACAACAACACCATGAAAATCTTTAAATAAACAGTAACCAAAACTAAATTAACTAATAAACACTCTATACATGGATTTTAGTTATTAAATATTGCTGTTTTAATTTTAGTATCAACAATATATAATCTAACGCTTTTAAATCATTATAAAGATTAACCGAATCTAATTGGGGTCGGATTTTACTTCAGAGAGCTGAATACATTAAAAGTATTTATAGGTTGTTATTGTATATATTACACGTTATGTACAAAAATAAATCATAAGATAAACTTGTCTTACCTAAACTCAAAAAACACATAAAATCTTGATAAATGTTTTCCTGGTAAAATAACAGAAATAGATAACAAAACACCTGTTATAGTTTTAAACAGAAATAAAAATCTGTGTATGAAAAATGTAGGCATAAGTTCCGTCTCTTGTTTTAGATTGCTCCTTCTGTAATGTTGTATATTCGCATAATGCTTATGCGAACGCGTTTTTACTAAAACAGTCCCTGGATTTATTAGCTTTGTGATACTTTGTTCGCAGAAATAAAAAAAACATGGAAATTAGGTATAATAACATGTAGTGGTTGGAGGTAATGGAATTGTTCTTCTGACTGTCTAACATTTCAATTTGAGAGTGAAAATAATTTGGATAAGTGAATTTTTATCATGTGGTTAGGAAAAATAAGAGGAAATGTAAACGTCCATAAATGTATGTACCTGTACGTGTTGTGTATATATTATACAAATCCGTGTAGGAGCGGAGAGAAATAATACAATTTCCTGCGGCCAGGAGGCCTATTGTGAGAGGCGACAAAACAACCCACCGCCAGGTGGTAGGGCATTTGCCCGTCTGGATGGACCACTCCTGGTCTAGAGTTTGCCACCATAACAACATTGTGTTGTGTTCTGGCATTGGTGTACTTTTTTAGAGAGCGGCTACACATTGGTAGCACCTTTGGTATTACAAATGTCTGCTCACGCAATTAAAAAAAATACAGATTGGTATTGAGCATACCGAAAGCTACACGTACATAATTTATTTTTATTTCTTTGTAATAAGAAACGGATTTATATTTACCTCATAGCTGAACATATATAAGACAAGGTGGTTGAACAACGACAGTGTTGTTACCAGACGTTACACCTATTTTATGTTTTCCTTCTTTTTAATAATACCTATAGAATAAATAAGCTTTGGAATAATTATATTACTGAGACTTGTCTAGTATGGAGACCTTATATTTAAGGAAGAGTCTATTTATTTTTTGGTTTTTATTAACTAAAATTGCATTTGAACTTAATCACACTTGCGCTACGTTATAAGAGGTTCACAACGACCACGTTCACGACCGCAATTTTTCCCGTTTCACTTGCTTGCGGACGTTACAATCATAAACTCTAGTAGAACGGAATATGGAGCGTTGATGTCATAAACGACGAAATACACAAATGTCATTGGTTGATTTGAAACTCGTGCCGTATTAATGTCAATTGATAGAGAATTAATGCTCAATGGTCAACGCACACTTCGACCCATCTCTTGACATGTGTCGTTGTGAGTGCTGTGTGATCGCAAATGATGACGTCATAAGTGACGTTTTCGCCACAACCATAATGACCGTGGTCGTCATTTGGAACGACTGACGGAGTATTTTGGGCGTTGTGAGCTACTAACGGAACACGTTCTTGATGTTGTAAAATATATGGTAAAGGATGCAGTACATTTTAAAAATAAAACACTGAATCTGATAGGGTATATCATTCATGTAAGAAATATTGAGCATCAGTGTTCCGTTAGTACTGGAGGTACTTACATATGTCCAATATGTAGTAACACGTCTGTAACTTTTACGACAAAATCATATCATTGCGAATCAATGTCCATTCGAGGGACGATGGTCAAATATCCGTAGTCCCGAAAACTCATATTAAATCAGTCTCAGTCAAATCAAGATTGATTCAATATTGACCTAAAATGGTTTCCAGGCTACCAATCCGTCAAAAGTTATGATTCCAATTACTCAATTCGATTGCCAATTTGAATTACAGAAGAGGTTCGAATTGGAACGGAATCGAGATTGATCCTCCACTGTATCATCGCTCTTTCCATCATCCGAAGATAGAATGGAGTGGAAAGAATCAAGCCGAACAGCTTAACAGCATTCTTTCCGAGTGTATTCGATAAACACCTATAGACTATACCTTATTTCAGCTACCTTGGCAATACAGTACATTAACCTTTCTGTCGTTCGATCAGGGATGACAAACCTTTTCGACAAGGTTTTTTTTTTAAATTTATGTACAAAAACATGGAAGTTATATGTAATATAATTTATTTCAAATAATTTGATTACATTTTTATATTTTCATTACTTGAATCTTCGCTTCCTGTGGAGCTTTCGGATTCAGAGCTATCTGTGATATCTATAATAAATTTATCCGTAGTTTAGTTTGATCTATTATAGTTGTACACATTTTTTCTTATTCTTTGATGACGTGCAGGATACAGTGATTCCGTTTTTGTGGTGTTACGTACCCTAAAACATCAGTGAGAATTTTTTTATGATAATTCGAAAACTCCGTCCATGCCCTATAAAAATCTTCCCATTCCCTATGTGGACTACTATGATTCCCTTTTCCTTCTCAAAAACTATGTAAAGGAAATCACCTAAGAACGTACACACACAAAAGCTATCCAAACACGAATGAATATATAAATAAATAAAATACCGGTACCGAACGGCCCAAAGGTAACGCACCCCTGGTGTTTATTATAAAATTTTAGTACAAAATAGTAAAGTAATACTTTCGTTTTTGTTCAATTTTACAAAAAAATAAGTTTTAAATGTAGTGGTTTGTTATAAGTCTTGTATTACGAGTATATTTATTTGAATTAGAGTTTATAAAAAGAAATAGTTTGTTCCTGGTTATGAAATAAAGTGTAAAATTACACACTCTTAGCACGATGAAACGTATTTTTATAAATACCATAGTCAATAATATATGAAGAGCCGCAAAATCAAATAAGTGATCAAATCATGTACTGTATGTGTCTAGTCTCGTAATTTACATCGATGATTTTTTATTTATTCAAAATTTATTATTGTTAACTTATGCTATTTCATTTTTTGCGAAAAATTGGGGTCAATGTATCTTGTCAATATTAGCAAGGCAAATGAAAAGGTCTATAGCAACTACATATTTCGTAAATTGCACAATTTTCTCCGCCCCACATTTGTACCTATCCCAAAGGATTACTCTCCACTCATGTTCGTTAATCACGAAGTGGTTTTCACCTGCGTTACGAAAGTCGCGATCAGAGTTATACCGTAATGCACTTAAATAGTTTGTCCGACAGAAGGAGGATTCGCGATACTATTTACTCCCCCGAGGCCGGTAGGGATCCAATATTCCCAAATCGATGGGAAATGTTTATGGATGTGGGAGATATGAATTTATTTCGATTTGGACGTAGTACTAGAATATGTAGCCGATTGTGCGGTATTTTACCTGTTCTGAATAAAAACGGTTCATATTTATGAGTTATGTTTGGAGGATACTTTTATAAGCACTCGTAGTTTCAAAAACTATTTAATATATTTTGTTTATATTGATATTATTTAAGCAATATGTAGAAAACAAGTGACTACCTTGAACTCGTAATCGCACGTATATGTATTCATATACAATAAATATGTTAAAAGCACAAATTAATTAGCTCGTTATCAATACTACCGTAAATTTTATGAATTTCAAAGGAGGTAGCTAAGTAAGACTTTCAATTTATGATATCAGTTTATGACTGATATCATAATTTTTTTTAGCTTAAATAATAAAACTATGTTATAACGGATTAAAGCGACCGCGCTTAATCAAATTAAATACCGATTTTATTTTATTTCATTATTCCAACGTTTCGACCACTTTTCAGAAGCTGTGATCACAGAAGACAAAGATGTCAAGTGTCAATGAGTATTGTTAAAGTTTTATTTAGCTTGTACCACGTGTAACAGAGATTGTTACACGAGAGGTGAAAGTGACCTATTTAGGCATTAGATGATTTGGCGCACGAGGGCGCTAATATTTCGAATGCCTAAATAGACTTTTCACCCGAGGTTAATACTCTGATTTTCATTTCGAATATGAGGAAAGTAAATAATAACTGTTTAGTCAAGCAAACAAATACTTCCCTAATGAAATCAGACGTAAACTCTATATCTAAATCTGATGAACTTATTTAAAATGTACTGTTACAAAATTGCTGATATTTTTTATTACAATTTATGGCGGGATTTAACAGTGGCTGTAAAAAAAAGTTGAGACATGAGTCGCATGTATTATCTATATTTCGTATAGTTTTGTTACATTTTTTGACAGCAGGGAAAATCGTTTCCCGGTGATGAAAAGTACTGTTTTCATCCCTGTGATCAAGCAACTTCAAGCGTACTTTCAAAATATAAGAAATAAAAATTAGATGTACATTTCTCATCCTACATAATTAATTGTATCTAAGCTCAATAGTCTTTGTTATGAATTCGAATAAAACAGTTCTCAAAGTTCTACTTGTTTCGTTTGAGAAATCCTGCGTTAACGCTATATAATTTTAATTATCATCCTATATCCAAATATTAGACCTATAATTATTGAACAACAACACGGATTTGTTAACAAACGATCGACCGAATCTGATCTTTGCGACTTCTTACATCGAGTTGCACGAGCAATGGATAGTGGCGGTCAGATGGATGTTATTTATACTGATTATTCTAGGGCGTTTGATAAAATTCCGCATTCTCTTCTGGTACAAAAACTAGGTTCGATTGGGATTTATGGTGATCTACTAAGATGGATTGAATCATATTTGAGAGAGCGAAGTCAGATAGTGACCATTAAAGGTCACTGTTCCTCATTTACCCCAGTGTCCTCTGGAGTGCCACAAGGCTCTCATCTCGGGCTGTTGTTATTTAATATTTTTATGAATGACATATTAAGCAATTTCAACAATTCTAATATTTTACTTTATGTCGATGATATGAAAATTTTTAGAATAATTCAATCAAATAATGATTTTACTCTTCTCCAAAATGATTTAGATTGTCTTTGTAACTACTGTAGCAAGAATGGATTAAAATTTAATATTAATAAATGTAATGTCGTGTTATTCACAAGAAGGACTGGGCCAGAAGCATTTGTTTATAGTTTGGATAATATTCCCCTCAAACGAGTGACGGAAATGAGAGATTTGGGTGTGTATTTAGACTGTAAACTTACATTTTCCTCCCACATTGATCACATAACGACCAAGGCGTATCAGATGCTCGGGTTTATTCTAAGGGTTGGAAGAGACTTTAGGTTAGCTTCTACTTTAATTTTACTTTATAATTCGTATTTTAGATCTGTATTGGAATACGCGTCCACAATTTGGAATCCACAGTATCACATTTACATTAAAAGTATCGAGTCAATATAAAATAAGTTTTTAAAGCACTTAAATTACAAATGCAAATGTTTAAAGCAACCACCACCTGACATTACTCTACTATCAATTCGTCGGACTGAAAAAGATCAAGTTTATCTCTACAAAATTATAAATAGTTGCGTTGATTCCCCATTTCTCATCAATAATGTACTCCTGAAGTGTCCCCGTTTGAGCTTCCGTGATAAATCCCTATTCTCAGTACCACTTAAAAAAACTAACTATACAAAAAACACGTTTTTGTACCGCACTTGTCAACAATACAATGCACTATTGACTAGTGTTGATCCTTTCATAGGTAATTTATATCAATTTAAAACCCAAATTTAAAAAATGTTGTAATTTAGAATGATCCAATGACTTACAATTTTTAGAATAATAAGTTTTTTTTATACTTTCCTTTTTATCTCTATTTTATTAGTAATTATTGTGGTGACATCTTTTTTTCTTAATTTTGACCTCATATAAATTAAATAGACATTTGATGTATTTTCGTATAATTGTAATTTTTTTTGTAATTAACTTTTTGAGCCAATTTTTATTTTTATTATATAAATTATTTTTTAGTGGAAACTTGATTGATATATGTATTAGTTGTGCTTTATATTTAAGAATATAAATTTTTGTATGTTTCCCAAACAAATTAAATAAATAAATAAATCATCAAAATTACCTTAGCTTACCCCACTTCTTTGAAATGCGACTCAGGTGCGTTAGCCAATAAGCTGTCATGACTTGTTATACATATTGCCTAGAATAATTCTGAAATTATTCTAGTGTAGTCAATGTGTAAATATGAAGATAGGATTTTATGCTAATGGGACTGGTCGTTTCAAGATGAAATGACATACATTTGCATGACCCTATCTTTAAGCCCTGCTCACATTCCTTCTTAGATGTTCAACAATTTGCTACTGTTATGAGCTCGAAGGCTCTCATGACGTCTTTACGACGTCAGTTCTTAGGGTTGAAGGCATCCCACAGCCCTGATGTTTAAGCCCCATAAAGCCCTATATAACTAAGGAGCCGATAAAGGTTTACTGCCGTCCTAAGTGCTTAACCCAAAATTTAAGCATCCTCTACCTACTAGAAGCATACTAACGAAATGGTCTCAAAATAACTAGAACTGAAGATTAGGCTACGAAACCAGAGTTGATTAACATAGTGAATGGTTTGATACCATTCTTCCAACTATGCAAGAAAATTACAAGGAATGAGAATTCTAACTAATATTATAAATGCGAAAGTGCGTTTGTTTGTGATGTTAACTACGCAACAGATTATCATGAAATTTTGCATACATGATCTCAGGGGATCTCAAAAGGATATAGGGTACCTTTCATCCAGAAAGTAAGTACTGTTCTTGAAGGTTAGACGAATACAGCCGAAACGATAGTGCTTTAATCACGTTTCACTAACCAATTCATCGTCATAGCAATAATAATGCTAATATAATTCTAATGTGTTGCTCTCTTGGTTAGTTCCAGCTTCACTATATGGCGTTACGGGTATTCATCAAGTGTGTTCCTGAAAGATAGAAAGAAACCTGAATGAATTGACAAAATCTTCATCACGGCCGAACCTGCGGGTAAAACTAGTAACCCAATAAAACATGTAATAACTGAAAAATCCACTAAAGCATTCAAAATATAGATGGTGCCTACAAGTTATTCTTATATTGCGTTTAAAGTAAAATATCAGTAGACTTTCGATTTTTCGTCGTCATGGCAACCCGTCATTGTATGACTTCCAATTTTCAATTAGTACAATGACAGCTTGCCACGACAATATGATTATTAATACTAGTGGTCGCCCGTGGTCGAAATATGACCATAATAATTTGTTGTCAAAGACTGTATATACTTCTATAATCACAGATTTTGCGAAGGCAACAATAAACAAAAAAGTATATATGCGTGTGTGTGTATCAAATACATGGTAGTGTGTGTACTGTTTTTTTATTGATTTAATGTATTTTTTAAGCATAATTTAAAAAATATTAGCATTCATCGCTTCTTCTCTATATAAACTATAAGTGTGCGAAATTTCATAGTCCTCCGTCCGCGCAATTCTCGTAAAAAGGGGTACAAAGTTTTTGCTTCACGTATTAATATACCTATATATTACGTTATTTAGTTATAGCACATATTGCGTTAAAAAAACGCGACGGCAATGCCATATATTCGACTACATTTTACAGTATACACTAGTAATGGGCTAGCAGAATCGATGCACTTATGTAATATGATTGTAAAGTTTTTAAATAAATATATTTTACATTTCTCATATTCCTGAAATTGTCTAATCCGAGGGATAAAAACAGCACTTTTCGTCTCTGTGAAAGGATTCACCCTGCTGTCAAAACATTTAGAAAACTATCCGTACTATAGATAAAACATACGACTCATGTCCCAACTTTTCATAGCCATTGTTGAATCGCGCCATAATAAATTGTAATAAAAAAATTGTATCATCATTTTATACACATAAATTAATTTTCACTAAATTATAATTTAATTTA
This sequence comes from Dendrolimus houi, assembly GCA_039645545.1. Lineage (NCBI taxonomy): Eukaryota > Metazoa > Arthropoda > Insecta > Lepidoptera > Lasiocampidae > Dendrolimus > Dendrolimus houi. Next base: position 18,252,330 of record CM077119.1, on the reverse strand, counting down.
CATTTGAGCTAAATATTTACTACCTATCATCAGTGACAAAAAAAAATTGGCTGGTAAAACGTCACAGAAAAAAAAATATTTGACTTTTCGTATGTAACGTATTAAATGAGTTCATCTGATTTAGATATGGATTTAAAGCCTGATTTCATAGATAAGTAGTTGTTTATTTGACTAATCAGTTTTTGTTTACTTCCCTCATATTCGAAATTAAAAGCAGAGTGGCCTATTTATCTCGTGCCTAAATAATTCACTTTCACCTCTCGTGTAATAATCTACTAGTCTATTCCTGAGAAACAGTACTTTTTCAGCATGGAAGGTACACAATATACTTTTCTGTGCCCCTGACAGCGTGTATGCATAGTTTCATGATGATAATACATAAAGATCTGTAAGTAAATAAACAAACTTACATTCGTATTTATAATATTAAAGATAGAGGGAATAATTGATTAGTAACAAAACTTTTTCAAGTAAGGTTTTACTAAAAAAAGTCTGCGAGCAAAATTAAATGATATATAAGTAATCAATAAACCCAATTGAAAGGTACAGAACTTTTTTTTTATTGCATGAGTTCAGCAGACAGGCAGACGGCCCACTTGATGGAAAGTGGTTACCGTCGCCTATGGACATTTTCAACACCGAAGGTGCTACAAATGCGCTGCTGCTCTCTTAAAGGAGACTGGAACCTGGTCACTGATGCCAGAACTGAAAGAACACGACGATAGTCAAGGACATTGAATGGTTCCATTTATATGGATCATTTTGGTTGATTCATAAAAATTAAAAGACATCTATAGACAAAACGTCGAGAGAGATTTTTCGGCACGCAGATTCAATATTAAGTATTTATTATTAACTAGGATATGACCACGATTTCACCCACGCTTGACTTGAAATTTCCGCGGGATTCCAGAGGCACGCATTAGAAAAGAATGTAAGCTATGGTTATAGTGAAAACTGTGTCGGAATAAGCAAATTTTTATGCCCCCGAACACCTACAAACCGCTCCCGGGAAAATTCCCACGAGATTCCCGAAATAAAAAGTATCACACATTTTATTACGTAAAACTTGCTTATCTATTAGTGAAAAAATCGCATTGAAACTCGAAAAATTTTTCAAACTGGCCATTTTAAATCATTTCCACAAAATTTCCCGGGGGTTCCTGGTATAAAAAGATTTTAAGTGTAAGAATTTTCTGTCGATCTGCAAAAACCGTATTGAAATCAGCAAAAATGCATCGTGTTCTATCTGCATCGTATATATAGTCTATTCCAGTTGTTTTTTTTAAATAGCTTCAATGTATAAACACGATATTTTTAGAAATTTATAATATTATAGATATATGAACGGAATCCGCTACCTTCGTGGCTTCGGTGTTATTAAATACGTTGAACTTCTAATCTTAATCAAATGTCAGAATACGTTTTTTGCAGCATATTTTCTAGTTCTTGTGACTGTTTTTTCATGAGTAATGAACTGGGTCGCCTGCTTGACAGCTCACGTGATATAAACTGGAATTTTGTACAAGGACATTACAGCTCACATGTGAGCGAAAAAAAACTGTAAAGAATAATATTATGTTATTTACAATGTTATATTAAGGGTTGACGGCGTAGTTTGTTATTGTGGTATTTCCGGGTATGTTTTGTCCTGCAGGAACTGTGGCTTTTTAGAGTTCCGTATTACTCATTAAAAAAAACACAAACCTTATTAAAATTATTATGTCCATAGGTTGATCTATTCACTTGTTAATCTTTTTATATATGTCTTAGCATTTTTTTTTCAAAATCACTGTCTATGTGGATAATATTTAACACAACAGTTTGTTTTATATTTCTCTGCTACCTGTGCGACTACGTCCGCGTGGATTTTTTTTTCCGCTAAACCCTAACGACTGTATCTGCCAGTGAAAGTTTCGTAAAAATCGGTGTAGCCGTTTCAGAGAATAGCCGGAACATCCAGACAGAAACAAAAATTCTATAAATTGGATTTTCGGAATCTCCTGGTCCGAATTATCCCCCTCTGATTTTTTTTTACAATTTTGTATTGACATTACAAACAGACACTTTAATTTTATTTAACTGTATAAATACAATAAGATTTATAAATATGACAGGAGGGCACGATATATGTAACTGCAGCATGAAAAAACAGTCTGTCATCACATAACTAATGGGGGAGGGGGTATATGGGTTAAACTGGTTTATAATTTTTTTATCGATTTCTTAACATTTTACTTTTGTTATTAGAAACAAAGGGCAGTGCCAAAGTCATATAGTTTTCAGAGATCGCTATCCTTAATATTTCCTCATATCTATGAAACCTTTCATTGTATTTGAAATCATAAGTAATTGGCCGATGTTATAAATAAATTATTGAAGTGAAACTTCTTTAGAATCATTGTGATATGAAACTCGATGAAACGAAAAACCTACACTAAAAAGAGATAAGCACATAAACATATAGGACTAAGCCTGCGAGAGACTGAGATACGAGTTTTACATTGTGCAGCACAGATTAGAGTACATAAGACCGATGATTAAACATAGGTCCAATTTGGACCGAAATAAAACCGACAATAAAAACAGTGAAAACTGCAAAGTGATATTTAACTAGCTTATTTTTAATTGTAATATGTTGACGGATGTAGGCTAAAGGAATTATGTTTATATTAATAAAAGTAAGAGAAGAATTATTTGTGAGTATTATATTCTCTGAAGTTTCACTTCTACTGCTTGTGAACTGTACACACATATTTTCATATTCATTTCTCCGCGATTAAATTCGTGAACTCAATAGTGTCTACACTAATACACAAATTGTGAAATTAATTGCGATTATATGTTTATTTGATCCTTCTTCACGGCGTTGGAAATAAACACATCGGCATGAAGTTTGGTACACCTATATTTATTTTTGATAACGAACATGAACTTCAGGTACCGTTTCATTCCGAAAACTTGAATAGTTTCCGTGTAACAGGAACATGAGATTTACACGAGTCAAGTTAGTTGTGTTGTTTATCATGTAATTTATTTTATAATCACTTTTGAAATCAGTAATGAACATGATAAAAATACTAATGTAAAGTTTACACGTGTTACGCACAACTCATATCCATTATCCATATATACATTCATACATATGTATATATAGCCGTCGTACCGATGACACTCTCAATCTGACAATTACGCTAACAACATGATCTATATTTTTATCAATATTTATAATCATATTCAAATAAATCATCATTTAATCAAGAAGACTTTAACTCACGGGTACTTTTTCCCGGCGAATGTGACATGTGTGACGGAAAATTAGAGTGGTAGAGCCATGCTAGAATTATTATCTCGATTAAGGTCACCTCGGTCGGTATTGTACCACGCTCTTACACAATATCCGCTGAAACGGTTAGCTTTGAGCTAATTGTGTTTCATACGATAAGTGAGGGATCCTATGGCCCATTCGCCTTCCCTCTATCCCACTTTCATTCCATCCCTTCTATCTCATCCCCTCTATTCCATCTTAAAGGCTGCTAGCGCATTGGCTCCACTCCTGGTGTTGCAAACGTCTACAGGCCACGGTAACCACTTTTCATCAGATGGGCGGTCTGTTTAACAGTTTCGTGATAAAACAAAATAATAAAAATTGCGAAAGCAAAGCGTGGAAGTAGAAAAACCTAAAGCTCAAATATATTTTTCACGCTCACAGAAATATTCTAAAACACGTAATACGTAACGTGGTACGTGTGTAAGTGCTGTGAATTGCGGGCGCAAAGCGGGATGCGCTCACTAAGGATTTTGCGCCCTAATGAGGGAGCGAGAGTGAAAATTTTCCCTCTTCAAAAGAAAATTTCACTCCAACTATCCTCTTTAAACGTGAGCTACATTTCTAAATGCTTTCATTGCTTATTATATTCAGTTATGTCTATGAGTTTGTTGACAAAATGTGTTCTTATCATACCACGTTTTATTCATTTATATTTTTATATCGTTATAAGTGTTTATTTAAAAATTAGGAATAACTTATTACTGACAATATTTTTAACGTTTCTGGTAGGTCGTGACTAGTCTTGTTCTGATGACGTGGGCTCGAATCCCAATAGCTTACGCTGTTAAGGTAAGTTATATTTACTTTTTTTCGTATGAAGTGATTGAGTGACCTGTTACGTCATTCAATCACTTCATACATGAATATCATGTGGTAACCTGCACGCCTTATGGCCAGTAAAATAACACCAGCCCACAAAGAAATGTATTCTTGACCAGATCCATCTTCTTATTTATTTCGATGCGCTGAATCCGAATCTGAGATCAGTTTGGTCCAGACACCCTCAAAATGTTGAGGATGTATGTCCATACATACATCCTCAAACTCACCCCAGATTCGGTCTTTTGGTCCCAAAAGACCGAATCTGGGGTCAGTTTGATCCATATACCCTCAAAATTTTATATAATAATTGATGGGTTTGGTCAAAAGTACAGACTACTTTTTTGTGGGCCAGTGTAATTAATTAGTTTTTTATCGCTCGGTTACATTTACATACATATATAGGGCGTGTTCGTCTTCTACCACACAATGCCCAAAATGCTCTTTCAGCCGTTCAACATAGCGGTCACGGTCGCTATGGTTGTGGCGAAAATGTCACTAATAACGTCATAATTTTCGAACACATAGCGGTCACAATGACCCATGTCAAGATGTGGGTCGAAATGGGCGTTGACCACAGAGTTTTAATTCTCTTCATCGATACGTTGACAAAGGCGCGATTTTCCAATGAACCAATGTAATTTGTGTATTTCGTCGTTAATGACATCAACGCTCCATAACCCGTTCCACTTGATTTTAATATTGTAACGCCCGCAAATAAGTGCAACGGGAAAAATCGCGTTCGTATGCGTGGTCGTTGTGAACATCATGTGGAACCAGGCCATAGTGTTTTTATTGTAGTTTTACTGATCATTTCGAACTTTTCCATAGAGAATAATGTTAAAGCCATTGGTATTTTGTATTGTTTGTAAGGTACACTAATATGAAGGTTCCTTATCATTTGGCATGATTTGATTTAATTAATATTGAACCTAATGTCAAAGTCGATCATAATATTTATAATAAAACCCATTGTTAATTTGCAAAGTCATGTTATTTTCATATTACAGACATTAAAACAGATATTTAGTTTGACAAATTGTCACGACGCGATTTGACATCTATTAAATACTCGTGCGTCGTTTAATATAGAAATGTCATTTTTGTCATACTCATTAATATTTGCTATTGTTTAGTTTTTTGTAGGACAATCGTTAAAAATAGTGGTCTGACATAACATTTAAATAACTGCGCTGTCGGAAAACAATTGATTGATATTAAATATTGTTTACAATAGAACTTAGAAAAATTACTAACTTTAAACTAAAAATACACAATTAATACATTTTCAAGTTAAAATAATATTAATGGTTATTGATAAAATTAACGGTTCAACGGAAAGTATGGAATCGATTATTTAGTTTTTCTAGCGTGTAATACGAAATAACATTGCCCATATACAATACACAACAATAAATAGATAAATCTTTAGTCTTCACCAAAAAAACAATTACAAAAATGTTCAGTTACTTTTTTTTTAATTGTTGAAGCACAGCAGTCAGGCTGATGGCCCAAATGTGATGGAAAGTGGTTACCGTCGTCTATGGACATTAGCAATACCAGAAGTGCTGCCAATATGCTGCCGGCCTTGAAGGAAAAACTGGAACCTGACTATTGATGCCGGAACACAAATCAAGTTGTTGTGGCGGCGTACTCTAAACCAGGGGTGGTAACCATCGGGCAAATGCCCTAGCACCTGGCTGTGGGTTGTTTTGTCACCTCTTACGACAGGCCGCCCGACCGTAGGAATTAGTATTCTTTTTCCGTTCCTGCACGGAGAACTACGAGTTACTAAGATAGTGTTTATACTATCTTAGTAACTCGTATTTATATTATATTTTTATTTGACTTGGAGTTCGGTGTTCACTGAGAGTATTTTGTCCCAAACGCTTTATTTTCCAGGTATTTGCTTTTAAATAATTATAACCTGATAGCGGACAGATCAACAAAAAAGGCGCCTTATGTAAATCACACTCATTGGTAGTTAAAAACAATAATAGTTGGACTGGAGCTTGCAAATGTATAACTAACAGTATGCTGCCTTGCATGTGCGTTTTATAATTATGAAGTTTTTTTAAAAATATTTTGTCATACTTGTACAAGGTGAGCTACTTGCCTACTACTACCTACTAGCATAATGGCAAATGTTCATGATTCATTGATGCAACTTTAATTATAACAGAGTTTTGAATAAGAATATGATTTGTAACAGTTGCAATATCGGTAAATTATGATACTTTTATTTAAAGTTTTCCGAACATACGTGAAATTTATAATATTGTTACGAGTTACGGGACTCGAATTAAAATGCCGTTGGAATTACTATAGAATTTATTAGAACTATAAAAACACGTATAACACAGGTACAAATATAATTGGACGCAACCAGTACAAACTGCACGATTCAATAACATGCGCTAAGTCCGTCACTATATAGCTCATCGAATGTACACAAGTCTTGCTCGTATCGTAATCGTCGCTTGACTGCCGATCTCTCCGTTCGAGTATTCCTTTATACTCAGCTTACAATATGTTACGACCGTGTAAACAATGGTTTCTAAGAATCTCACCTGGCTACTGCCTACCATAAAGGATTACAATACACAATAGGTGGCTTTTCTAATTACAAATATTAAACACAAAGTAAACAAAAGAAGTCCAAATGCGGGCATAGACTGCGCTTTTATGGCCGGCAGGTGTGCATTCACATTTGTCGGCGTGCTTCGTGGAATTTTGGCTAAGTTGTAACAATATGTTATAATGTGAACGGAACGAATTTTTTCTCGTTTACACGAATTGAGCGCACGACATGTAAACTATAAAAGACGACCTTATTATTTAAGTTTCACTGTATTTTAAACACATTCAATAATTATTTCAATTAGGTAACATTTCGAAAGTTATAACTACACATTTCTAATTGAATACTTAGATATGTGATTTTATCTGCACTGTCATACATGAAAAAGACGTATAATAGTTATAAGCAAAGAGTGGTTATATTTCTCACTATAATTTTAAGGGTTCATTGTCATTGCTTGATAGAGCCCGCAAGCAAGGCACGGGAGATTTTAGTTTACGTTTGCCATAGAGCTCGTATATTAGAACTGTTTTTAATAATAGATGGGGATTGTCTGCAAAGTGCTCAGACGTTATTCCCTGCACTGAAACACGAATTTCATTAGTTACTTGTACCTGGATAATAACAGCTGGTGTCATTCGACTTATATCATCCTTAGTTGTTATTTCTCCTGCTAGTAACCCTTACATGCTGTATATCATCCGATTCATCGACCAGTAAAAATAAACTTCAGTTCTGATAATTTGCAGAATCATGCGGAAATCTGAATTGATGTGCAAAAGTGTGTTTTTTTTCTCATCTATTGTTGAGATCAACCGTAAAATTTGACATGAAATATATGTGTAGTATTATGATATCTGCTCAAATACGTCCTACTACTGGGCTCGGGTCTTCCTAATTTAAAAGAACAGACAGAAAACCATCCACACTTCTCCTAATCAGATTTGCAGGGTTCCCTTGCTATGTTTCTATAAATGTTCGCAGTGAAGGTGCCTTCACTGCGAGCATTTTCCTGTAACGTAACGTAACGTTACAGAACCGAACATTACACCAGTTAAGGAGGAGTACCGAGCATTACAGTGCGCAACCTGTAATAATACAATCTGTAATATTTTGATACAACTTGTAACATAACGACCGCTTCGTTTGACATGGAGGAATCAACGAAATGCTCAAAATCGAATCATAAATGTTTCGTTACAGGTGAATGCTCGTCAGTCAGGGAGGCAGTATTGTAAAGTAATGCTCGAATTCGAATCATAAATATTACATTACAGGCGAATGCTCGCGATGAGGGAGCACCTTAAAGCGAACACTTGATGATTATAGCAATATCCACTTTAGAGCGATAACTAGATGTATCAATAATAAAATAAAATAAAAATAAAAAGCCTATATTTGGTCCATAATAAACATGTCATACAATAATTTCAAAATGTCTTTTTTTTTAATTTGTCAATTTATTATTATTATTTTTTTTTTTAATTCTATTTTTGGACCCCTCGTCCGGGTAAAGGCCTCCTCCAGTTGCGCCCAGTGCTCCCTGTCCGCGGCCACTGCGAGCCACCTTGGGCCGGCGACGGCACGTATGTCGTCGTCCCAGCGCTTGAGCGGGCTTTAACACAGGTTGTAACCGACATGTATCAATACATATACATATAGAGCACTACTTGCCCTATATGTAATGTAATGTATTGTGTAATATATATTTATCCTATTTATACATGTATTTAATTTCCACATTATTTAATTTAATTTTTAAAAATGTCGTTTAAAACAAATAGCCTTTCACTCGTCGACTTAATGTGACTATTGTAAATTCTTTATAATATGTGTATGTAGTGAATCATAAAGAGTTTTCTACCTGTCTGCTCCATGGCCTGAATTTTGGACCGACATCAATGAAGTGAGATCTCTTGCATATCCGAAACGTATTCTAACGAGATAAAAAGCGTATCAATTGATTTGAATATCAATTACTCTATTGTTTTATATAAATTGAATGCTAATAGATAACATGTGGGAAAGTTGCCTTCCGTGTAACCAATAATAAAGTAAGAAGATTTATAGTTATCGGAAAACAATACATTATGGTATATCCTTAATAATACAGTAAAACTTGTCTCAATACATTATTAGGGAGGCCCAAGGACACCAATAACGTTTGTTATGTATAAGATGGTTTATATTTTTGTTTGTCTCCGAGAATAATAAACAGTATCAAATAACATTTCTCTTACGAGAAACTTCTTAATAAGAGAATTTTCTTATTAGAGTTCCATAGGCTCCAGATTTCTTTTTTTTTGTTCTTATTTTTTTAGTATTTTATATTACACAATAATAACAAGAAGCACCAATGAAAACTAATGGATTTGTGTGTGATTCTATTTGTAATGTTTGATTTTAGAAAGTTTATTTGTCTATATGAAATTTAGTCTTAAATAATTTCCGAAAATGCTAAACGAATTTTAAAGGCAACTTTTATGATTGACATAGGAATATTATCCATAAACTTGTGTTTCCGTTTTGATATGTTGCAGGATTCACAAGATCCAAACGAATATTACAAATGCGAAAGTAACTGTCTGTTACGCTTTCACAGAAAAACTACTGGACCATTTTTATTGAAATTTGATATATATGTAGTGTCTATACCAACAATGGACACAAGATATTTTTCATCTTGATAAACTAAACTGTATGAATATAAACTCCAAATCACGTCTACGAAGTCGCAGGCACAACTAATTGAATCAGTCCTTAAGTTACAACGATAACTCGACAGAACCTTTCTAATTTTAATATAATTTTAGTATGGTCTGGGTATCTCGGATCGGCCACAGAAGGTCCGTTATTACCTATAAAACAAACGCAAACTGTTTAGCATGGTGAGATACATTGTGTACGTGTTTATCTGCCGATTTAAAATAGGTTGAAATCATTTTTATAATTGTTTTAACGTAAAATATTGTGATAAAAATAAAGAAATTCTAAGTAGCATTTGCTCAAAACGAACGTAAAATAAAGGCTTTGGTGGAATACATCACAGAAATAGTGTATATACAGTTCTAACTGGTTTGAATGCGGAAAAACTAGAGTAAAGTGAAAGAAAACAATGGTAAACGAGACGAGGCTTGACGAGGTGAACAGGATGCGTTGTGAGGACAACTGATGTTCGTAGTTTACGTAAAAGGTAACTGGTTCCTTAATTGCGGAGCGAATCGCATCAAGTGTCACGATCATGAGTACAGTCGTATGAAGGGTTGATAGCACAAGAGTTTTAGTTGTAAATATTTCTATACGAACTGTTTTAAAATATATGTTTTAGTGAATTAGACTGGTCAATATTCACTAAAGGCCATGAAATGAAAAAAATATATAATTATTGTTTTATGACCTATTTATGGAAATAAATCAACTAGAGATTTATGATGAATTTTTTCGCCTAAGTTTCACCTATTTACCAAATTCGAAACAAAAATAAACGTACAAAGCCATCTAAATTTATAGTTCTTATTTCAAAATAAGTTTTAATTTAGCTTACTAACTTATAAAGAAAATCAACAACTAGAATAGATATTCCTTTCCCTGGTTTAAAAGATTGAAATCCACCAAAACTATATTCTACCGTATAATGTAACAAAAACTTGATAAATATTGTTACGATCATAACAATATTATATTATAAGGAGCACGCTTACTTAGAAGATACCTGTTCACGCAAGACTTGATGACATCTAGATTATATTTTTAGAGAAAAACAGACGACAGTAAAGAGTTCCACTGATATGGACAAATACCACATAAAAATATGCTATTGAAGGGTTCTGTAAACAAGTGACATAAATATTAGATGTTTGAAACCTTTGCAAAACCCATAATTATGCGTAGACTGACTATCTTGTAATAGTTGTGTACTTTTATTAAATTTTTAAATGTTATACTTATATAGTTTGTTAGTTTGGGTGTTTAGTAATAGTATCTGTCAATGTATACTTCTATACTAATCTATACAAATAATATTATAAATGCGAAACTTTAGATGAATGTTTGTTACTCGATTAGACCAAAAAGGCTAAATGGATTTAGATGAAAGTTGGCACAGACATAGGTTATAGTCTGAAATAGTATATAGACTACTTTATATCCTGGATAAATCTACAGTTCCCGTGAAATAATATTAACGCGAGCGTAGCCGCGAGCAAAAGCTAATAAAAAATAATTCAACTGTAAAAACAAATTTTCTTAATTACTGTTATTATTATTTCTACTTTAGCTCTCACTTTAATAGTCTAAATATACGATTTATGCAAAATGAGTATGTGAAAGAAGTATGCGTACCGCCTAGCGAGGCGCTCTTGGTGGACGCCAACCATTAGCCGGAGGAGGTCAGGCAAACGTCACCTCACGCCTCTGGAACCCATTTCCATTAATCTTGTAGAAGCAACGCTAAAGATAATGTTCTCGAGACTTTCTACACAAAAACACTATCCTTTGTAACGCAGGGTTCTGTAGGAAACGCGATGTGAAAACGCTAACGTGGAATTTTCTAAATATTCTTTATACCTAAACCAACTATTTCTTAATGTACAGCTGTGTGCATAATTACGTGTTACATAAACTGAGAAAATATACACTTATTAGGTTGGGGAAAAAGTTTCTTCGCATTTTATATAAAAATTCAAAAGGTTTTTTTATAAAGTTTATTTATATTTGACTAAAGTATGTAGGTGCCACTTTGTTGGATAACTTTTTGCCATCTTGTACGTAGGGACGTGATCCCATTGCTATAAAAATTTTGGGGCTTCTGATAAAAAAAACTGCGACAAGTGGTTTTGGCAGTCCTCTCGTGATGTTAACCTGACACTGCCTAAGGAATTCTGCAGAGATCGAACCAGGTGAAAATCTGAAGGTGCAAGGTCAGGACTATACGGTGGATGCATTAACACCTCCCAGCCAAACTCTCGTAATTTTTGCTGAGTGGCTAAAGATGTGTGAGGTCTAGTGTTATCATGGTGAAAAACCACACCCCTTCTGTTGATTAATTCCGGCCGCTTTCTCTCAACTTTTTGCTTTAATCTCATCAGTTGTTCGCAGTACAGTTCCGAATCGACGGTCTTGCGTGGCGGTAACAGGTCATAATGAATAATGCCCTTCCAAGCCCACCATACACACAGCATCACCTTGTTGCGAGTTAACCCGGGTTTCGCCACAGTCTGTGAAGCCTGACCGGCGTTTGACCACGATCTTCTTCGCACGTTCTTGTCGTACGTGATCCACTTTTCATCACCAGTTATCAGCTTCTTCAAAAATGGTTCATTTGTTTCATTACGACGTAATAAATAATCACAAATGAGTACACGGTTCATTAGGTTTCTTTCAGTGAGCGCATGAGGCACCCAAATATCGAGCTTTTTTGTGTACCCAGCTTTTTTCAAATGTGCCAAAACCGTTTTGTGGTTAATTCCCAGTTTTCCAGCTACATCGTAACTACTAATATGCCGATCTTGTTCCACTTTTTCAAAAATGGCATCAATTTTTTCCGTAACAGAGCGACCAGAGCGACGTGCATATTTTATATCAAGATTTCCGGATTGAAAACGCTTAAACCAAATTTACGCTACTCTCACAGATACTCTATTAGGTCCATAAACATCACAATTTTTTTTCGCGGCTTGTGTTGCATTTTTACCTTTTTTGTAGTAAAATTTTAATTTTTATCGAATTTCTTCGTTAGATTCACTCATTTTAACAATAAGAAAAACAAATGAAAATCACACATTTTCCTAATTTGAATTTGGAATTGTCTTCTTTAAAAGTAAAACTTTTTAATGATACCAAAACCAGCCAGATACAAATGGTATAGCCAAAGAGATCTTATTACAAGTTCATACATACTATATGCGAAAAGACTTTTTCCCCAACCTATTATATTGCAAGTATGTTTGATGCTTGTATCTGGCGAGTTATTATTCTTTACATTCAATTCCAGCTTGGAACAGAATACTAACTTGGTAATCTTTGTAAAAGTGCTAAGTTGATCGAAATTCATTCCAATGACGTAAGTTCAAATCTTAAAAATTCTAGAAATCTAAAAGTATGCTGTAGCGGAGCATACATTGATGACTGGTCATTGTGAGAAATAAACAACCATTTCATTCATAAATTCTTTTATATAATTTTCTCCTTCATATTTACATCGTGGAAAAAAGTAATAATAATTACAGGCTTAGATTATTGTGGATTAAAATTCTGTGAGATATTTCATAACACAAAATCTTTCTTTCTCTCTAAGTAACAGGTGTCATATCCATAGATTATATATAAAAGTCTTATCACAATATGCTAGTACTTAATTTTTGATCAATCGGTCATTGTGTGAAATCAGGCTTTATTCCCCCTAGAGAGAAAAGTACTGATACATATAACATAATTAATTAGTGTATAGTGTGATTGCTGTATATTTTAAAAGACAACGAATTGTAGAGCCATATAATGGTAGCTGTTTAGTAATTATAATATAAGCCCATAAATATCCCACTGCTGGGCTAGGGCCTCCCATTATAGGGGGAACGGACAAGTATACCCGCCACGCTTGTCCAAGGTGGCTTGGCAGGTTTGACACATCGGTTATCTCGATGTGCAGGTTGCATCACGATGCTTTCCCTCACCGTTGTTAGCACGTTGTAATTGTAACAATATGCACATTAGATCAGAAAACTGACTAAGTGGTGCATGCGTTCCGGCCAGGATCGAACCCGCGCCCTTTTAATATGGGACGCGAGCGCTAGCCATTACGCTACCACGACTATTACTATACGTTTAGTAATTGAAACAGTCAAATTAAACGATCCCAAAATTACTAAAACGTAGTTATGATTATGATGGTAAATAGTTAGCTTCTATCTCTGTAATGTAAAAGTGGAACTTATCTACTGTATAGAATTGAATTTCCTCTAATAAAATGAAGAAAGGTTCCCTAGAAAATTCCTAATACAAATCGGCGTTTATCATTCTGTTTGCGAACAAATATGAATCGTTACCTCCAGTACTGAGAAATCATAAGACGTGTAGTTGGATGTTATTTATGGTCAAACGTTCGAGCTTTTCTTTGCTGAAATAATATTTTTCTACCGAAGCCAAACAAGTTATGTGTAGATAGTAGAGCTTGTTAGAATATTTTTTCTACGAATGTTTTAATTGTCGTTATTCCTTTATTTTCAAAGGTGGTCGTTATTATTCTTGACTAAATTTGAAGAGTAATTATTTGCTGTGCAGTTTCAAAGTTGTGCGATTATTTAAAACAAAAATAGTTGTAGGACTTTGGTGTGGGGTGGAAATAAGTTGTTTGGTGCATTGATGGTAGCTATTCCGTTTGACAGGGTGATGCACCACTGGGCGAGAGCCCATAGCTCAATTGCCGCGGGAGCTATGCTCTTCCGCTGGAGAAGGGAGTATACAAAATAAGACGACGAGTACTTTATATGTATTTGCTTGCTTAATTAATTTAACATTAAACTTAAGACTAGCATACAGAAATCTTAAATGCTATGTGAAAATAATCAATCTATCTATCAATAATTCTTTATTGTACACCAATACAAAAAAAGAACTTATAGACTAAAACTATGTCTCATTACGCACAAAGGGCGGTCTTATCGCTAAAAAGCGATCTCTTCCAGACAACTCCAGGAATGAATTAATTATAATGATGATGGTGGTGTACATAATACATAGTACGATTGCTTACATTCTAGTAACAAATATATAAATGTAGTATATATAGATGTTTTACATAATAAATAGATATATACTTAATAAACATCATCATTATATTAATACGTGAAGCAAAAACTTTGTACCCCGTTTTACGAAAATCATGCGGACGGAGGAGTATGAAATTTCGCACATTTATAATTTATATGGAGAAGGAATGCAGAATGCTAATATTTTTTTAAATTATGCATAAAAATACATTAAATCAATTAAAAAAAACATTACACACACTACCATGTATTTGACACACACACGCATATATACTCTTTTGTTTATTGTTAAAGTCAAATTAACAGTGTAGCCTTGGCGAAATCTGTGATTATAGAAATATAGTCTTTGACAACAGAACCTTAATAACGTTCAAAATTATAATTTAAATTAATTATGGTCAAATTTCGACCACTGGGCGACCACTAGTACAAATAAATACATAAATCCTAAACAAGTTCATACATGCATCTCTGAAGGTTTTCTGTTTTCTGTGTTGTTTAACGTTGTTAATTATGTAGTAATAAATTATTCCATGTACGTAACATAACAATTGGCTTTATTAAGAACCAGTATATGCCGGAGAAAATTCGATCACGTTGCCATGATCACGACGTATTTGTTAGTGACATGAAAATGCGGCACCAATAAACGCGACCACCGTTCATCTTTTTCGCTATATTTATCTATTCCACGAAGGCGACACCATTCACCTGGATAAATAAATAATAATAACGGATAATTCGTTTCTGAAATTTACCATTCCGGGAATCAAACCCGGAGCCTCCGCGTTACAGAGAGGGTAAGCGCTTAGCCCTCTCAACCATAGAGGCCGTGGAATGTTAAGTGTTGATCTGGGATATAAGTTGCCGTGTCGAGTTTAATTTCAATCCTTTCAGTTGTTTTTACGTGATGTTCTAACAAACCAACAAACAAAGGTTTTAAAAATCATCTTATTGGAATCTGCTGGTCCGAATTAGACCCCTTCATTTTTAAGTTCATCGTACCTACTCAAATCCTCTACAGACTTTTATTACTATTAAGAATTGTGTCATTGTCTAGAAAATTTCAACTTTTAAAGAAATCTTGATGTTACAAAACTTTGGTGTTTGGGCATTATACATCTATAAATGTATAATTAAACTAATGCCGACTATTTATTTGAACATTATTCTAATAATAATATATTCATGGATATTTCAGAGCAGTGGGCGGTGTCTAAGCTACATAATTATTCAAAACATTTTCTTTTTCAAATATGGCACTAATTATTATGTACGACTTTACCGAATTTATTTTATTCTTTATACATGATGTAAAAACGCAACTCTGACTTTGAAACACCCATTTCTTTAGTTTTTACTATAAACTAAATAAGAATTTTCTTATCACTAACTTGAGAATTAAACGTGTAGGTTTAAGTTATGGCGAACAATATGAGTTTTCATTTATTCATTCATTCATTGAGACATTACGATTGCCTATTATGAATATTGATTTCCTATTTCCGCCTTCTCAATAGTGTTTTTCTAAATAATTGATAGCTCTATCTTTCTGTAAAATATAAATTATGTTTTAATTAATAATCAAGGAATATAATTATATTGTTCCTTGCTAAGTTTCATAAAGATTTGTTCACACGTTTAGTCTTTAATATGTATCAAACTTAGACCACTATTATTAGAAAGACGTAGTCTCGGACTCTCAAATTGAAGCTGGTTTAAAAGATGCCGATCGTGCCGCTGTGTGTTAGGAGAACCCAGTATCGAATCCAATTAAATTATTGAATTAATACGGATAAAAATGACATGTGGATACATTACTATTAACCACACAGACGCAAACCACGCCTATACATAAATTTACGCACACAAGTTTTTTTTTCACGTAGGCTCCGTCTATACTTTTATTTTGTCTGAGATTATCATATAGCTTTTTGAGTTGTGCAACTTTGTATTTGATATTATGATCATAATAACGTATTTTATCTGCACAGTTAGCCTAAAGCGTTGCCAACCTTCTAAAGCAGATGGCGGACGGAACGGCGTTATCGAAGTACATTGTATTAAGTTTTATCGTCGCAGATAAGTGCTCTTACCTCAGCAACGTTCAGAAGCTTTTGATAAAGGCTTATTAGAAACTAGTTTATCTTTAAATATATATCAGTTACGTGTTGCATCGTTTTCCAATAAATAGTTGAAGAAAATTAAACGGACTAAATATGGCTAGTTCTACGTGGCTTTTATAGGCTGTCACGTCATTTTTGTTCTAAGTTTTTATTATCTTAAGCAGATGTTAGACGGTTCATTTCTGTCTTTCAAATCAGATGAATCAACCAAAGTTATCCATATAAACATACACTTAAATAATTTTTTTTAATAGGTGGAGTAAGAGCAGGCAGACGGCCCAACTGATGGAAAGCGATTACCGTCGCCTATAGACGTTTGCAACACCAGAGATGGCACCAACACGCTGCCGTCATCGAGGAAATTTTATAGCACCCTTTTTTAAAAACACATATTGTAACACTGCGGGGTAACTTTAGCTGGAAGCTCATTTCGAACCCCCACGGTGCGCAAGAGAATAGTTCTTGAAAAATGCTGCGTACGTGAGCAAAGCGGTTCAAGGAAGCGAGGATGAACTCAGCTAATGGTGAGCAGTGCGGTAGTAGAACTAACACGAAAATATTGTTACGACCGACAAAGACCAACGCACACCTGCAGTTTATTACCTTTTCGGCATTTGGACTTCTTTTGTTTACCTTATGTTTAAAATTTGTAATTAGAAAACAGCTTATTGTGTATTGTACTCGTTTATGGCCGTTTGCAGGCATAATTAGGCAGGTATACAGATTACGAATTCTAAGCAATTTGATCTACACGGGCGGACAGCCATATTGTCTCGGTGCAGGATATAGCAATGGCTCAATGGGGAGATCGGCAGTCTAGAGATGGTCACAAGCGAGACAAGACGTGTGTACATTCGACAAGCTATATAGTGACGGACTTTGCGCGTGTTATTGAATCGTGTATTACGTTTGTACTGGTTGTGTCCAGTTATATTTTTACCTGTGTTATACGTGTTTGTATAGCTCTAATAAATTCTATAGTAATTCGAAACGGCATTTTAATTCGAGTCCAGTAACTCGTAACAATATCATTCTGAATAGTTCCTCAGAACACTCAATATTGAACAATCGATAGAATTTGCCAGGTGGTAGGGTATTTGCCCAACTGGTTGGCTACCACCCCTGGTCTAGAGTATGCCGCCATAACAACCTTGAGTTGTGTTCCGGCATTAATGACCAGGTTCCAGTCTCCCTTAAGAAAGCAGCAGCGCATTTGTAGCACCTTTGGTGTTGCAAGTGTCCATAGGCGATGGTAACCGCTTTCCATCAAGTGAGCTGTCTGCCTGCCTGCTGAACTCAGTCAATAAAAATTTAAAAAAGAATATGCAGAGAGACGCGAAGTATCTCTAAAGGCCAATTGAATCGCCAATTGAATGAAATGTCATTGAATAGCACCATGTCCTTTCAGTTACGTGCCTTTCAACCAAATTGATTCAATATCTTTCATCCGTCTAATATCAGCATTATTTGTAGATACCCACATAAATATTGAGTGAATAAAAATGGTCCATACTCTTTTATAGCCATGTTTCACACAGATTCAGACAGTTTTAATTAATTACATTTTTCAGCAAAAACAAGCTTTTCGGTACTGTATTGTTTTCGGATTTAAAATACATACATTTAACAGCAGGAATGAACGGCTGATCCATGCATGTCGCTTCAGTTCTCCAATTTATTTCGTCGGAACAATCCAATTACGTTTTTTCGCTAAATAGACACTTGACATTGCAGTCGATATATTCGTTTTGAATGACCATTATCTCCGTATGTTGTATTGCAAATTTCAGATTCAATGAGAATAATATTCTGATGAAACATACATGCGAGTATGAAGAACGCCTTTCTAAAGAGCTGATAAACCTCGTATTATTATTATTATGAATAAGGGACTATGATAATTATTATATCTTTATTACACGAAACAATGACCCAGAGACAACTTCTCGTCGCAATTGATATGGTAAATCGCAATTGGTATTTAAGAAGGGCATTATAACATTTCTTAGAGGTCAGCAACGCGTTAGCTGTTTACCTATTTGCCTGTTAAGACAACAAAAAGACCAAAAATATATCATGTTGCAAAAGACAAGTTATTTTTTTTCTCCCAGTCTAAAATATGAAACTAGTAGGGATTTTCCTAATTTAAAATAGGTATCTTTAAAGTTTCCACATTTAATGCAAGCTACATACTCTAAAGAACTCAAAGCAAGCAGAAATCTAAACACACTCTAGAGTTTTCCGCCAAACCGCAATCCCTCGACAGGGGCCGCATGCTCATTACAGCAACAGTTACTCGTACATTCGAAACCTGTAGCACACCGTAGACTTGGCTCTCGAGTGGAGAGCCCTTCCCGGCCAGCGCCGAGCGAACGTAAAAAATCTACCGCTTTAATTGGATTGCCTTTTATTAGCGTAATAAAATTGGATTTACTCAGTTGAAACCGGACGCGTTTCGGGGCTTCGTTGTTTTCGCTATGCCCAAATGGAATATTTGAATCGGCGGGCCCTTTGAGGCGATCATCTGCCGCCTCTGAACACAATCGTAATCATTACCATTCAATTTTTGGGGGCAACTGAATCTACAATAAATTTTGTAGGCGTCTTTATCGTTTGAGGATTTCCAATTTTTGTAATATTACATAATTGCGTTAGTATTTTTTCATCTGCAAACAATTTAACGTAAAAAACAGAAACAATAAACGGTTAACATACACGGAATAAGACTCAAATCGACTTTCGTAAAACAGAAGGATGAAAATATTGTAATTGTTGTTGATTTTAAACTAAATAAACATCTTTCTACAAATAACATCGAATACAATAAATACAGAGGAAATGTGGATGAAATAGTAAAATGACAACATAGGCACCAAATCAGCACTCGTCGCTATATAGACAAAATAACATACAGAGAGAACCATCGTCTCTAAGTTTGAAAAATTCTAAGCTATCTCTAAGTTTGTAAGTTCAGAATCGTTGACAATTGGGACTACTCAGAACTTTAAAGTAGCACCTAGTAATAGGGTATATTAATTCAAAGATGTGAGCAGTACTCAGTAGCCGATGTGAAGATAAAGGGCTTTATACAATATTCATAGGTTTAGTTAGTTTAAATTTTCTTCATTGTACATGCATACATACTTAATATCACGCCTGTTTCTCATGGGGGTAGGCAGAGACTATGGATCTCCACTTGCGACGATCCTGACAAAAAAGTTTTGCTTCACCTACTTTTATTAACCTCTTCATACATGCACGTTTATTTGAAATGCTTTTTACCTGACCTCTCTTTAACACTTCTGATATTTGGTCATAATGTGTTCGTCTCGGTCTACCGGCAACAACACTACCATTCACAATACTGTCATACACCGGTTTTGTGATCCTACTTTTATCCATTCTCTCTACATGTCCAAACCACCTTAAAATTCCTTTTTCAACTCTTGTTATTACATCTTCTTTCAATCCACAACGTTCCCTTATCACACTGTTACTTATCATATCATTCAAGCTAACCGCACATATACTTCTTCATTGTATTAGTTTATAATTTATATACATAAAATTAAATATAAATGATTTTTTAATAAATAAAGGACACTTTTTATCCCGGAAAATAAGGTAGTTTCCGCAAACTACGTGCAGGTCCAAAGTTTACGTAGGGGAACTTACATAAAACGTTATAATATCACAAATCATTCTAGTCAATGCCCCTCATTCTTGTGTCGTCGTTCATATGAAGGGACTGAAGGGAAAGAAAAACTAATCACTTTCATCATATAAGTGATTGTATATAACATTTATGAATAGGAGGCAACTTTGTTTTTCTACTTCAGTTACTTGTATAACTAAAAGTTTTATGTCAAAAGTTTTTTCTATTGCCTATTTATCCACGTAATAAAATGAATTGGCTTATAATGTAGAAGTTAGTTGCAAAGTGGAATATCTGCCGATAACTTTATATTAGGAATCAAGAAGTTACAGGTTTACAATGATTTAAATAACTTATGTGATTTAACGATGCAGTCCATTTCCAAACTAAATGTCTTTAACTTAAATCTCAGAACTAATACATTTTCTGTGGAATATTTGAAGATTTTTAAAATAAATAAAATATGAGTAGACGACACACACACATTGTATATACCCAAGATAAGTAAATTACGCTTGTGTTATGTTTGATATACAGACACCCAGACCGTAGAAAATAATGGAAAGTTCGTTTATGAAGTTTACGATGTCAGGAATGGAATCTTTATATTTTAGTGAGCTCGGCTGACAAAGGCTTAGCCCATTCAGCCACAGAGGCCAGAAATGAATACTTTAAAAATAAACCAAATATACTAAATAAATAAACACTATGCACAGGCAAATAGAATCCGACGATACAAAGAGCGAACGAACTTTCTCAGACATCACAACAGTCTCAGTACCCTAGTAATCAGGGCATTAGCCCGATTCTGTGGAACTCATAGGTTTGATTCCCAAAGGAGTAAATCTTCGAAATGACTATATCAGTATAGCCTCTAGTTCAGTTATTTTTGCGATTGACTTCAATTTGCTCGAAGCTATCTGTTGTTTGATACCCACAACATCAGAATTATTTACTAATTTTGGAGTTACATGACGCTCGTTAAGCAAAATATCAACGAAAATCCTTAAAAATACGATAAAAACAAGAAAAGTTGTATACCGACGGAAGACGCTGTTCATAAAAAAAAATTAGAGAGTCAAATTGTCGAAACCACTTTCTTCCTTCTGAAAACCCATAAAAAGGATTTAATATTGGGCAAAGAATCAAAATATTCCCTGAAAATTAATAAAAGAAATGCAAAGTAACTTTCAGACCTCGAGTAAGCCGTTTTTGTAACAGTTTAAAAGGATCTCACGACTCCCCTCGGTCTCATGCATAATTTAAAACGACTATCGATCCCGCGACGGATTCGGCGGGTGCTTCACTAATAATGGGTATTATGTCAAAATTACACGAGCATGCCTCCGTCATGCATGATATACAATTGTGTGAGACGTTTTTAATTGATCGTATTATACAAGAGCATAATTAAGCAACCATCGATACAAAATTGACACCATTTAGGGTGCACATAATTTATAAACAATCTTTTTGAGGAATCTATTTTGATATAACTGTTTTATTGTAGCATTCAGTCTTATTAGCAGCATTAGCAAACGTGTCATCAGTTTTAGTTTCTGAACATACGTTTTTGATAATACATAAAGTTAGTATGGCGACACATATTTTTAAATTTTGGGATTGAATAATGAGGTAACGTCGATTAATTTAAAACAATTACTAAGAAAAATCTAAATAGTAGGTATTTTCATGTGATTTTTCTATCCGCCAGTTACGTACATGAGCCATGAATCATCATCACCATCAGCCATGAACCCTATACATTGACGGCGCATAATTATGCCTTCTTGCCAAAGTTTGAATTACATAGACAGACGGACAACACTCCAGAGCCAGAATTCAGATCTTTTAGTTACAACGACTAATGGGTAAGAATAAGAAATATAGTTAGTGAATATAACATTAATACTCACAAGTCTGAATAATTAACAGCAGGTTAAAATAGTAGACCTCATTGTTACAAATAGCTAAACTTTTGCTATACAATATAATGAACTTTTTAGCTCAACTAACTGAATAGCTTTTATAATCAACTGACAATAAAGAAGAGGCAGTGAAACTTCTTACTAACTTTTCTTTAGAAACTTTTTACTTTACCTTAACTCTCGGCGAACGTTGAAATGATTCATAGTGCACTTCATTAAAACTGCATGAAGCATCAACAATGGATGGATTCTATCCTCGGATGCAATTAGTGGTGAATGAAACCACTCCTCTACAGTCTCATTCATGAACGGCATTGTGACATCAATGTTCTATTCACTCGTTCAAATGAGCATCTGTACGTACTTGTTTGGTGAATCTGTACCTTAGGGTTCTTTTGTACCTTAATATACAAAAGAACCTTTATTATCTGTTTTCGATATCCGTCTTGATTGTTTTTGTTTTTTGTCTTTGTCACAGCTTATCTCAGGGATAGTATTCATGTTTGTACATATCATTGTCAAGTTTTGAAGGAAACCCGAATTATCATGGTGAGCGAAGCGAGCCCTAACACTATCCCTCAATACATGTATTTTTGTGGTACACTTTACTGAGAAACTATCACCCTTTCAGATTTGGGCTTTTGACATAGTAATTCCAATTTATTTCTAGATGTTATCTATCATAAAAATATAATTTTATACAAATTATAAAACCAGTGAGACATGTGTAATATCAACTGGTCTGTAACTGTAACCGCTTTTAGCTAGTATAATAATAATAATAGAATTTCGATTCAGAAAATATCAATACAAGCGCTTAGATGAAGTTGTTGGTCGCTGAGAGCGGCCTTACAGCGAGAGTAAAGCTGACTGGTAATATTTGTAACTTCGATTGTATTAAAACAAAATTTAACTTACGGAATAAGATTTCCAATAGGTGTAGTAAAATAGGTGTGTACCTATAGTACAGGCTTTGCCTAGTTTAGATGTTAGTATCCACTAATTTTATGATTTATTTCTGGTTTTCCCTAATTATTAATTAGATTTAATCTATTTTATTGTAATAGAAGTTTATAGCACCTTCTGTTATCGTTGGAACAATGCTCTGGTATAAACTATTTTATTATTATTATTATTATAGATTTTCCTTATAGTAGAGCTCTTCATTCAATCCTATATACCCCACATACAATCCTGAATATCCAAGTACTGTCGTGAGATATTGAACAAAGGTAAACGAAGCTGCGTGGAAAATCCTACATAAAAAAATATTCAATAAAATAATTTATTTTTACGCTATATTCAAGTTAATAAATGTCGATGCATTTTAACTAACGAACGAGTATTTAAATCGGGAGTATCCGAACCGTGCTGTCCCTTCGCTTTTAAGCCGAAATAATTTTCGATTTAACTAGTGTTCAACGCCGGAGCAGATTTACAGCAGATAACGAGTGTATGATTAATATTGAATGCAACACCGACTGCGCCGACTGTGATTAACGACGGGCAATCAGCGGACCCGAATAATGTCGAATTTCGGCATTCACGAATGAGTCTCATGTGGGACAACTTTTATATTATGGATTCGTTCAAAAACTCGAAAGGATTTAATTAAACATGTAGAAAGCGGTCCTCTGTGAGGTTTAATTTTCGACCCGGGTACGGTAATCGATTCAATTTTTTCCCCATTTTAATTGAGGTTGAAGAAAAAAACATTATTTATAAATACAAATCTGTAAATCTGTAGGATTCTGGGAGATAACGGCCAAAAGGGTAGACTTTCGACATCCAAGATAAGACATTTGTCAATTGACTGTCAGTAAAGCTGACTTTTTAATAACGATTTCTTCTATATTCAATGTTTTCTTGTTGTTACTGAGACCAACTACACAGTTGTCTTGTATTAAGAGAAAGTCTGATTTCTTGTTCACTTTTACTCCAAAGATTTAGCTAAATTAGAACAAGTATGTCCCCCTACGTAACAGACGGCATTTCCAGCTCAACGATGACCGCAGTTGCTTTATATCTATCTGTAAAATAATTTCTTATTGATAAACTTTTTTTTATTTTAACCATTGATTGACTTTGATTTCGGTTGGTATGTACTTTTCCCATTAGCCTATCAACTATATATGTATTCGTAGTCCTACCGTGATACAATGATACATATTACTTTAGGATAGAGTTGTCTGAAGACATACAAATAGGCAAGGTAACTTGTATATTGTTATAATTTTGGGCTATAACCAGGCAAAAAATCTGCACGTCATGGAAATGACGGCTTACTCACTTATACTGAATGCGGTCATAAATTATAATGTTTATCATTTTGAACGTGTAACAACACAATACATTTTATGTAAAGTGAATGTGGCATACAAATAAGGAAGAAGGGCGTTAAATAAAATGGATCATGTCACGATCGCACTATTTCATTCAAGCTTCCGCCCTGGCTACTGCACGCTCAATATCGTCATATAATATAATAATATCCAAATCGAAATTCATCAAAATGTTTTTAAGTGTGTACATCTTATTTTAAATCTCTGCTTTGAATAAGGTTGACTGGAAAAGATTGCTTTTAAAATACTCTTCATTTTTATTTTTTAAAATACCATCATTGTGTAGATAATTTATTTTTGTACAACTTATATTAGTGTGCAACGTACTTTGGTTCGCTTACAAATAATTTTGCTCAGTATTTCATTTTGAATTTGTAGACTATCTCTGGCTGTCATTTTCAAATTTCCAACGCGGTAAGGTTTACCAGGAAGAACTTCAAAAGCTCTTTGAATATGTCTGTATGTAGCTGTTGGCAGCTTAGAGACTTAGGGCAAATTTACCATGCATGCTTTATTCATTATGTGTGTAGATACTTGCGATAAAGGGACGACTGTAGGATACTTTTTATCCCAAAAAATTGGATACTTTCCGTGGAGTATGGATGTGATATTAACACGGTTAAAGCAACAAGAAAAACTCGAGCTCTTTATAGGCCCCTTAATTTCAATCAAGTTGAGATAGACACGCTTAATAAGACTAAATGTCTAGAGCTTAGAAAAGGAGCGAGTAAAGGAGTTGATACAAAACACGAAGTTAGCCCAGTAATAAACTAAAATAGGTTACAGGTACATGTCAGGTGGAAGCAAACTACAAAATCAGAACTTTAATGTTTACAATACACAGCTGGCGCTGTAACCCAAATCGGTTTAGATAGTATTTTTATTATTAGTTTTCATTAAGACTATCACGTGCCGAAACTTTGTTCGCGTTACCATAACTGTGACGTATTTTTTAGTGAACTGCAACGTTGGGACCTAAAAACACGACCGTAGCGTCACCTTTACGCCACATCTATTCCACGGAAACGACTTCATATATCGGGAAAAAAGTGTCCTCAGTATTGACTCGAGATGTAAGCTAGCTCCGTGTCGAGTATCACTTAAATTTGTACAGTAGTTTTCACGTGATATTCTAACAAACAGAAAAACATTAAATTGTTACATTTTTGGAATCTGTTGGTCCGAATTGGCCCCCTTAATTTCTTTCTTATTTTTAAATTCTTTGCACAAATTCGACATCTAACCCAAACAGATTTATTATATTATTACAGAATTTTATAGTAGTAATAGGAAATGCCCGCGACTCCGTCCACACTTGATTTAAAATTCCCGCGGGATTCCCGGGACACAAAGTACCGCAGCATTTACAAAAAGAATGTAAGCTATCGTTTTAGTGGAAATTGTGTCGGAATAAGCTAATTTTTATGCATCCAGACAATTTTAAAACGCTCCGGTAAAATTCCCACGGGATTCCCGGAACAAAAAGTAGCGCAGAGCTTAAGTCTAAAAATTTGATCTTGATTAGCGAAAACCGCATCGAAATCGACCCAGTAGTTTTTGCGAGAATCCCGAACAAACAGACAAGAATACTAAAAAAAATGCATCGTGTTCTCCATCCTTTATATAGTCTACTACGGTTGTTTTTTTAATAGCTTTAATGTACAGACACGGTATCTTCAGAATTTTATAATATTATAGATATAGATATTTTATAGATAAGTAGACGTCTTTCTAGTGTTGGCAACACCAACATAGGATATTTTAATTATTTTTACAACTTGCAACACTGTCTTTGCTTTTTGTTTTCTCTTCCATTTTGGTTATAGCCGAGTGTACACGTACTTCCATTTTGAAGTGATTTATTACAAGCTTCCACCACTTACAGTGTTTAAATTTTATATCTACAACGACCAAAGTATCGCCCACACCATCAGCATAAAATGAATATTGTATGTGAGACAAGCTGCGCACATCTAGTGTAACTTCAATTTCTAATCAAATTCCATCGCCATCCTTACCCAATATGAGAAATAACACTCAGAAAAGTACTTCAGCCTAGAGCCCTATAAAACAAGACGCGTATATTCATTGTACCCGATGAATATGAGAGCGCTCCGCTACGTATAACTTTTATACCGATACTCCAATCCCATCGCACGATACACGCTACATACAAACTTCGTATCGCCCTTAATTTACCAGTTCAAGCGGAAAATCCGATATCTTGAGCCGGAACACCGATGAGCGTTTAAATATTCATGAGAGAAGCCACGCGTTTCGCCCCGACTCTATGCCCCGAACGCTACGAAATGACGGTTGTCATTGATCAAACATTGGAGACAAACTGATAACAATAAATAATATTAGAAAAGGTTTGTACAAAATGGATATATGTGTGTGTACTTTTGTATGTGGCTGAAATGTCAGATTACGATAAATAAGTAATCATGTGCGAGTCAGACCTACACTTGAGTAATTGTGTAAAATTAGAATCAGAAACCATTTTTTTTTTACTTTCATATACAAAAAGCCTATTCGACTGTGGCACAAAAACCTCATGAGCTTATTCGTTCCTTCGAAAGTCTTGTAAAATACATACAATTTATGACATATCTTTTAGGATTTGTCACATAAAATTATCCTATATAAATGTAATTGTAAATATTTTATAAATTAATTAAATATCTCTTGTGGTGTAATTTCTACTCTTTTTTTACTAGTTTTGAGTTAATCATATACATTTTAAAATTGAATTTACACATTATTAATGTTATATAAAAATAGGAGCAGAGGCAATGGGTTGCTCCCATCATTCAGTGTTTACTTCTGATTTTATTTATTTATTTAATAGTAAATTGACATAAAGAACAATATATTAACAATGTTGTAAAAACGCTGACATCATATTATCTATTGAAAGCTGTAATTAATATTAAGCCGAAAATAAACGATTCATCCCTGTCCTTCAATTTGCGTAGAAATGGCGTAAAAAAAGCCAAAAAATATCTTTAGTGTTTTCTCATAATTGCGTCATTTCAAACTGCTTCCTTACGTGATATAAAATAAAGTCTCTTTCCGCGTCTATCTGTCTGTCTGTCTGTATATCCGCTAACTCCTCCTAAACTACGCAAGAGGTTTTAAGCGGTTTTCATCATCATCATTCATAAACTACATGAAGAATATGAAGAGTTTAGTTAACATCCACATTGTAATCAAAAGAAAATAGGCAATATACCCAAAAGTCTAGAAAAGACCTCGTTTAATTGTTATACTCTAAATAATACACATAATGTATTTCATAGCGAAAATTTAAGGCATCAACGGTGTGTCAATGTGAAGCCAAGCCTCACAGTGCACTATTGCTACCCCAAGACGAGACTCAAAGGGACTTGACAGGAACAATGCATTGCATTCGACTACCGTAATATTCATGATGCTTTTACCCTAATAGTTTCAGTATAAGCCTCGAATGCTTTGAGATATCTTCGAAAATGATAAGCAATACAATGGAAACTGAAATACGTATGAATATCGTTTAATTCATGAACTTAGTATTAGGTACTAACTAAAGCTGTTTACTTGGCTTCGCAATTGACTTTATATCCGTATTACACAGAACCTGTATAATTTCCCGGAATAAAATTAATCCTTATATCACATACTTTAACGAAATTACATATACATAAACGTATATTATAATAATAAATAAATAAACGAACATTCAACCACCTAAACAAAGTATTTTCATATATTATATCTATATTAGTACTGTTTTTGTAAGCTTTCTCCGTAGCTTTACTTAAATACAACCCCACTCCATATATCATAGGGACTATCTCGTTTTTTAGATTAGTAAACATCCTATCCTCGTTATCAAAATTACTAAAAAACTAAATTATCTAAATATTTGATTCATTATCAAGTCTACAAACATAAAAACATAACATATAAACATAATATTGCTTCATTTAAAATATCTTTACCATCAATTAAAATTCTATTTTCAATCAAATGCTAAAAGCAACAATGTCAATAATCCTTAAATAAAGATATACGTATTTTAGTATATTTTAGAAACAGTATCTTATGTTATTGTATAGTTTGAAAGTATAATTAATGACAATAAACCTTATAATTACTGACATTAAAGCCAAGCGCATTAGTAACCTAAGTAACAACAGACGAAAGAAACTATGTAGGCCACAAAATCAGAAAAATATATTGGTGTATTAAATTTGGCTGGCATAATAATTAAGTAACAGGCGTTTCATCAAGGTTGTACGGGTTTAGTTGACACCCTAAGAGCTATTTTGCACTGGAAATTTGATTGCTAGTAGGCAAGTTGCTAACGACTCGTCCTGTCAAAAAGGCAAATTCTAAGAAACTTAAAGCATCGTGAAACGCTGTAAAAGCATCTACAAAAAAATCACAAAAAATGTTTTCATAATAATATTATACGACGTCTTAATATTTTAGTTAAGGTATTTAAAAAATGACAATTTTTCTGGTATTAACAAAATATTTTCTAGACTTTCGTAACTATAAAATATAGACTACCGGAGGTGACATGACTAGAACTTTTATTTTCTACATAACTAGCCGGTTTAAGTCAAACATACCATCAGACTTGAATCTGTGTCGATATAGGTTTTTAAAGCAAAATAATCGTAGTAATAATTTCTAAGATCGACGTCTTCAATCGCATATAAAAATCTTTAGATTTCCTACATATAAACACAATTTTACAGAAATAACAACTGCCTTGCATTGATAATAACTACAACAAAAAAATTAAGATTATGTTTCTACTTTTTCTTCTCTTTATTTTCTCTAATCTCTGATTATTTGTCTGTATTGATATTTTAATTTATTTATATCTCTGATAGCTTGTTAATGATTAAGCTCAATTAAAAGCTGATAGTCATCAAAATATTGTAAAATAAAATAAACTGAACAATATAATGTACGTCGCTGACTGCTGAGTTGCCGGCAACTAGCGCCCAGTGTACAATGGCTCTAATAGCGGCTTATTATTTCGCAACACAGTTGTTCCAGTTTCTAAAACCTAAAGTCAAAGTACAAATTATTTAGGGCTTGTGTGCCGCACTGTCATAGTGTTGAACTAAAAGGAATTTCACCCTGAACAGGTCCATTGCAATTACAGATAGTGTCTAAGTTTAATGTCTGGACCTACGCCTACTTATCAATGCTTAAGGCCATACAGCTGTGTTGTGTAGTAATAAATAAACCAAATTTGTTTCACTTAGTATTTAACTTAAAATTAATATTAATGAAATGGATACATTTTAGTTTGATTATTCTTATTGGAAGTGTTGCAATTGAACTTTTAATAAGCAATAAGGCATCAAACAATTTTTTTTTTATTGCACGACTTCAGCAGACAGACAGACCGCCTACTTGATAGAAAGCGGTTACCATCGTCTATGGACACTTATAACACTGAAGGTGCTACAAATGCGCTGCTGCTGTCTAAAGGGAGATTGGAACCTGGCGACTAATTCCGGAACACAACTCAAGATTGTTGTACACGACCGACGTTGTCAACCAGACGTATAAATACCATGCCACCTGGCTGTGGGTTGTTTGTCACCTCTTACGACAGACCGCCTAGTCACAGAAAATTTTATTATTTTTCCGTTCCTGTACGTTCCTGTCTAGAATGAAGCTTGGGTATTTATTAAAGTTAGTAAATTACTAAGCTTTCCCATATAAATAATAAAGTCAAACCATTTTTTGTTGTCTCAAAATAATTCTTACTCGTTTTTAACCGACTCAAAATGGAGAAGGTTCTCAATTCGTCTGCATGTTTTTTTGTATGTTCGTTACTTGATTTCTCCGTCAATTGTGAACCAATATTCAAAATTTTCCTTTTAATCGAAAGGGTATACTCCCGAATTGCTCCCATTGTCACCATGTCAAGATCTGATGAGTGGGTTCCAGGAAAATCGAGAGACACCCTCCAAATTTGTTAAATTTCTTCTTTGTTACACGATATTTTCGTCAATAGTGAAGTATTTGTTTTTCTATATTCGTAAGTCTATTTTCCCGAGGTGCCATGGTCACTAAGTCAGGATCTGGTGAGTAAATTTCAGGGAAATCGAGAGTAACCTTTATTAAAGAACGCCTAGCGCCTACATTCTTAGAAAATAAGCTTGTATACGCGTGCTAGTAATTACATTTTCTACAGGCGTTTAATTTTTTTATTGTATACATATTACGCGATTTCTCTGTCAACTGAGGGCCTATTTTCCAATTTTTTTATTCGTTTGTCTACTCCCGTGGTGGTCCCATGGTCAATAAGTCAGGATCTGATGAATGGATCCCAGGAAAATCGAGAGCAACTCTTGTTGACGAGCGTCTACACTGAATAGTGAAATAGCAACCTTGTATACGCATGCCTGTGCTATAATTTCTACAGGCACTTAATATATTATTTCTAAAGCTTTTCATGTATTTGCGCAACTAAAACGTAAAAAATAACAAAGACAAAACCGACTTCAAACTAAAAACCAAAAAATAAATATTTAACCGACTTCTTTCTACAACATCTTCAAGTCGGTGTCAAGTAAAATATAAAAATTACTATATTTTATAAAGTTGTTGTTATTTTATGTTTTACTTGGCACCGACTTCAATCGACTTCTTTCTATAATACAATATCTTTTGTAGAAAGAAGTCGATTAAATATCTAGTTTTTGCTTTATAGTTTGAACTAGGTTTTTTGTGATTTTTTTATTTGATATAGAAAAATATAAATAACTAAAATGTTAAATCAAGATTTTTACACATACTCAGTCAAGAATCGTGTCCTAATAAATTTGTTTTCATTTCCAAACTTAAACCATTCCCAAACTAAATCAAGATCTTACGTAGATATACGTAAAATTTAGGTGAATTGACATTAAGAGAAATTCAGTGAACAAAGTGGAAATATTCGATACAGCTAGAAGTAAAATACAGGTATTGTCATTGGAATGGTAGGTATCGATTTTCTATGATACCATTTAAGTTCTCAATTATTACTCAAACAATGTTAACAAAATACAATTGTTTTTGCGTAACTATTAACCGACACTTAGCTCTTATCAAAAAGCGCCACCGAATAACTTGATACAAAATAAATTCTACTAAATTAACGCACGTGAAACTGTTTAGCGAATACCACATAGATGCAAAGCTGCAATTGTATTTGAAATGACCACCCACGTTAACCGCTAGTGTATACAGCACCGCCGAGACGCCGCCACCACGACGCCCCTGCCGCGCTACCACCGGTCTACTTCTTGTCAATTTCTATATTCACTACGGCGCCACCGCTGCACTTTAACATGCATATATGTGAAAGTACAGCGGTGACGCGGTGGTGGCGTGGTGGCGGGTGTCAGGTGGCAGTTCGCTTACACCTAGTATACACAGTTTGGCGGAACGGTGGCGGTGTCATGTACACGTGCACTTAAGCCTTTTATTGTTCTTACTTTTATGCTCTTGTCAAGGTTACGTAACTTTTAATAAATATATTTATTTATATTATGTTATGAGTTGTTTACTTCCTTTTTTGCAACGATCTCCGTGGTCTAGTATTCAGAGCATTGGCATATCTTATTGGTTCAGAAAATAGTAATTATTTATATATTTATTCTCAATAAATAATACAATTTGCACAATTAATGTACATATTAAATTGATTTAGAAAATCCGGATTTGATTGGTGGTAGGTTAAAAATTTGAAAACGATCAATCTTTTATTTCATTTGGTCTGTGTGTTACCGGAATCAGAATCATAGTTTCACGTCGTCAATTACTACATAAACCTAAATAACAAACGCTGGTGTGCACCGACATTTAACCGATGGTTAAAATAAAATAATCGCTAAAATTATATGGCTAAACAGCGTTTATTTTATGTTAACCGCCGATTAAATGTCTATGCACACTACACTTAGAATATACCTGTATACAACAAAGATAGACTAAATATTATTTACACGGAAAATCATAAACATACAATAAATAACATTTGGTTACAATGTAATGTTCTTCAACAATATTTTTGAAATTAGTGAGTAGTTTAGCACATCCCCACATCTACGGGGACAAAATTCCAAAGTAATCTGCATAGCTGTAGATCTTTTATGGATGCATAATAGTTTCATGTATTTATCAATGGTAAAAGAATAATCTGTTACCACTGTGCCGCTACTTCGCGTCTATATGGCCAACGCTTAGCTCAATCATGATATTTGTTGTCCTATACTAATCTATTTATCACAATCAAGACTTGAATTTATATTCTAAGTGCACGCCAAGGGCCACATGGTTTAATTTTGACAAGAACCATTAGTTACACAAAATAATTGCCAATATCAAATAATCGAGCTGTTTTCGATCATTCCCAAATTATTCAGGTTGATAATTTATAAATAAGTCTTTAGACAACACGCAAAATTATTTCATATTTTTAGTGTTTTCTTTAAAGCAAAAGGTGGCGCTTCTAAAGTTGCCAAAAGCATCAATCTTACCTTAACTTTTCCATGCCGGAACACAATTCAAGGTTGTTACGGCGGCATACTCTAGACCAGGGGTCGTAACCATCCAGATGGGCAAATGCCCTACCAACTGACTGTGGGTTGTTTTATCGCCTCTTACGACAGGCCGCCTGGCCGCAGGAAATTGTATTCTTTCTCCGTTCGTGCACGGATAAAAGGATTATTCTTTTATTACGTTTTAAGAACTAAATGGTTGAATGAATCTATAAAATTTGCTATGAAGAGAGACTGTGGCCTGAGGAAGGCTATAAGCTGCATTTTTGCTTCAAAAACTATTTGAAAGGAAGTGAAATAGGGGGTGAAAATTTGCACAAACAACCTACAATTCCTTAAGTTTGGGAGGGATATGAAAATTATTGAGTAGGCTTTTGATGAGATAAAGAAATACGCGTATCAGCATTACCGTTGCATTTTACTTTACAAACGTAGGCACGGGTAACGGGTAGTGCTCAGAGGATGACAAATTTTTAAAAACAAAGTAATCGAACATGAAACACGTTTTTCCTTCCACCCATTTTAATATTATATAAAATTATTAGAGCTAGGCATGTTTGCTGAAGAGTTTCTTGCACCGCTTCTTCTCTTCAAGCCACAACATATTACGAAGTGGTGGTAAATTAGATTAGGCCCCCATAGAGTACATAATAAGAAGTAGGCGGTAAGCTAAATAAATCTTTAAAAATACTTGACACTTGACATCTTAGTCTTCCGTGATCACGACTACTGAAAAGTGGCCGAAACGTCGCAATAATAAAAATCAAATAAATTGCTGCGCTTAAAACCGTTAAAACGTAGTTTTATTATGAAACACTTTCATTAAAAAGTGACCTTTACATTGAGTAGTTTTTGAGATGTGACTGTTTTTAATTTCAAACTCTTTTACAGTCCCTTGGTTAAACCATAATAATTTTTGCCTTTTGTCGCCAGTAGTGAACACTTCATTGTCATTAACAATGAAGTATTCAATACTGGCACGCACTTGGTGGAATATTTTTCTCGCTTCTTTAACATTTATTAGAATAAAATTCAATATCTGAAAAAAAATAAGCCATGTCTTTTAAAAAAGAAAGACTTTCGGTCTTCATAACAAAAAAGTATGTAGTGTAAAGAGTCCCTTATCTAGTTCGATATTCGGATATTAGTTAGTATAATAGGAAACCCTGTCAGTTAAACGGACCATTCCAAATTGCAATGATTATTTTGTTACGAAATCTTGCACTGTGGGCCGCACCGAGGTTAAGGCTCATTTACATTACTCCAAGTTCCACTGCGTGACCAAATGTGACATGAGGAAATTCGCACTAAAACGTAAGCACTTAATCTTCTCGTTGTTTGAATGGATATCTACGTAATACAGATGTATACGGACGAGAAACAAAGCATTAAGATTAACAAATAATGAGGTATATTACACTATATTGATATCTCTAGTATATCTAATCTATAATAATGTTACGAGTTAGCCAAAATTCCACGAAGCACAACAACAAATGCGAATGAACACCATAGGTCATAAACCCCAAGTTTTACTACCGCCCAGATTTGCACTTCTTTTGTTTTCTTTGTATTTAATATTGTAATTAGAAACGCCGCCTATTGTGTATTGTAATCTGTTCCGGTAGGCAGTGGCCAGGTGTGATTCCGTGAAATCGGGTGCACGCGATGAGGTAGACATATTGCACCGTGCAGTATAAAACAATGCCCGAACGGAGGGTTGGGGCAGTCAAGCGAGGATTACGATATGAGGAAGACGTATATTCGATAAGCGATATAATGACAGTTACATTTGTACCTGTGATATACGTGTTTGTATAGTTGTAATAAATTCTATAGTAATTCCAACAGCATTTTAATT
This sequence comes from Dendrolimus houi, assembly GCA_039645545.1. Lineage (NCBI taxonomy): Eukaryota > Metazoa > Arthropoda > Insecta > Lepidoptera > Lasiocampidae > Dendrolimus > Dendrolimus houi. The sequence continues at coordinate 18,217,360 of CM077119.1, read as the reverse complement.
CAAGTCGTAACAATAATATTATTAAACTAGGATATATCCTATGAAAACATGCATATCTATCTTAAATAGTATGTTTTAGTTGTATACTGTATTATTTCCAAATAAAATAAAAATACAAGAAACGCGACGATTTTAGATACTGAACTATCACAAGTTATTTATACTAGAGATATATCAATTCGGTCGATATCAGTAAGAATTGCGTGTTGCTAAACAGCTGCAATCTCTTTGAAAATCAATTGAGAACCCGGAGCTTTCGGTGTTTTGGGAGCGGCCCAACCTAAAACAATTTTAGACAGCTGTACAAACATAAAAGGGCAACGAAAAATACGTTCCGTTCGGCACAAGGTCCCCAAAACCACGATTACAAATCAATATTGTTAATGCCATGCTGATGTAGATGGAATATTCATTTAGTCTTTCGTTCGACGCTAATATGTTTTGCTATAACTTTGCCAGAGGTAATAGTCTTTTTCACGTAGTGTCAGATATACCCGTTTTTATTTTTATAATAAGTGTTAATATTTTCTTAAAATTTCGCGACTAGTATACATAATAAAACTACGTTTTAACGGTTTTGAGCGCGATAATTTATTTGATTTTTATTATTCCGACGTTTCAGCCACTTTTCAGTAGCCGTGATCACGGAAGACAAGGATGCCTCCTCATCCTCCCACCGATTTTAATATTATATAAAATTATTAGAGCTAGGCATGTTTGCTGAAGAGTTTCTTGCGCCGCTTCTTCTCTTCAAGCCACAGCATGTTGCGAAGCGGTGGTAAATTAGATTAGGCTCTCATAGAGTAAATAATGACCATAAACAAAATTAAAACAGAATAATTAAAATGAACAAGTTGGCGGTAGGCTAAATAAAACTTTAACATTACTCATTGACACTTGACATCTTTGTCTTCCCTGATCACGGCTACTGAAAAGTGGCCAAAACATCGGAATAATAAAAATCTAATAAATTACCGCGCTTAAAACCGTTAAAATGAGTTTTATTTTCATAAGTGTTGTCAACTTTAAAGAAAATTAAAATCTTGCAAAGTTTTCGCGGTACCTTAAAAACAAGAAACCTCGTGATAGATCTGCAAATGCATGGATTGACCAGATTGTTGATCAGCTGGATATATCAATAAATTCGGTTTTCCACAGTGCTTAATGCTGATCTCGGTAGTTGAGAGCAGCAGTGAGGGAACGACTTAGAAAAAATGTTTTGACTATAAAACAGCAACAAAAAGCACAAAATATGAACAAACGTTTTATATATTTGATTACTTTAGTGCATACGTCGGTCCATATAAACAAATTAAGCAACATACTACGCGACCGTAACAGACGAATAAATCAATTAGAGGCAACAAAACGCAGAGCTGTTTCATTGTTAGTGGCGTGCACATTGGAGCTTTGTCGAAAGCTTTTAAATTTATTAGATAGATTTTATATTAAACTAGCTAACTTTAATCGCAATTTAATTCTTCATTTAAGTTTAAAATTTAAACAAAGTTTGTATATAAAAATTTAGTTTCCGTATGTTTGCGGTTGCAAAATCCGTATGTGAGTTCCCGTGGTTTTCCTAGAGCGCTACAATATGGGGCTCTTCAAAAAGGGCGTAAACAGATATTTAAAGTCTTAACGAGGTAGTTAACACATCGGCTCCCTTAGTGTTGCCCATGTCCATGGGCGAAGGTAGCCACTTGCCATCAAGTGGACCAGTCTGCCAGTATGCCTATAAGCAAACATATAAAAAAAAAGAATTTGAAAAATTCGATGTCTTAACTTCGAGTTTTTGTAAAACGTTACATATTAATAAAATACTGTTTTTACACTTTTTTTTTTTCAAAATTTAAAGTACAATACAACAATATGTACAACATAGGAAAACATTAATGCATTCAATTTTATCTCAAAGTCAAGTTTACGTTAAAATAATAAACTGTTTGAAAGACTGGTATCTTTTTCTATATCAAAACGAGAGAGAAAATAATTACTTTGAACGTCCTCTAAAAATGTTTGAATTAGGCCCTTTTTAAAATTACATTTTTTACTAATAGATCAGCTTAAACGTTTCAGTAGTGGGTACGAGAGACTTCTTTCAAAGAAATGGACAATACACTAGCTATGCTTGTCCAGATCGGATTCGCGGATTTTAAACACGGATTATCTTAATGTGTAGGGTTCATCGCGATGATTTCCTTCACCATCGTCACTGGTAATGGAAACATTATGTAGTTTCAGTCACAAAAACTGTATAAACAATGCACGAGTGTCGGCCAAGATTCGAACCTACGATGTTCGAATGAGATATGAATACGTTAGCCACCACTACGACTCCGCAGTAGTATGAATTCCCTAAAAAACTTTTCTTCATGTGAAACTCTCAATTTCAAATTAAATTCCACTATACAATTAAGCCTGATTTTTACAGATTAAAATTTTTAAGCTTTTTTTTCTGCGATTTGTTTAACCATAATAATGTCAAAATTACCAAAATGTCAGAACTATATTTCAATTTTATACAAGATACATGAAAGTACGTTTATTTCAGTCTATTTGTTCCTTGTGGACTTGAGGAATTAATTAATTGATTATCATAAATTTAGCCAAAAAAAAAGATCGATGGATTATATGAAGAATAGTATGATGATTTGTGGTGTGACAGAAGATGTATGTCAAAATAGAGGAATGTGGAAGGAAAAGACATATTGTGCCAACCTCAATTAATTGGGATATGGTGAAAGAAAAGAGAGAATTTTTTACATATATTTGTTTATAAAGAAACAGGGATGGACATAGTATGGTTTTTATCTGTAAAAATGAGGTAGTTTCTGTTTAATATGCATCAGAAGTAAACGCAAGCGAAGCCGCCTGAAAAGACTTAGAAATTATTTTTATTTATCAAAATTTTGGCACAAATAAGATATAATTGAAATTCAATGTAATAATCATGAAACAACTTAGAACACCACAAATTTCCGAACATAAATTACTCATGACATAAAAATTGAATAACAAGCTAGCAACAAACTGCATTTATAATTTTAATGGGATTAAATTTAATAAATTTTAAGTATCTATATATATTTTTACGTCACCTTATGTGGTGATAATCAGTTTAACAATTCAGGTATGTCCATTTTGTATTGTGTCTTATTTGAAATATTAAATTCGGGTCACATATGGCTGCACCTAATCATTAATTAGTTCTAAAATAATATTGTTCATTAGCAGCATACCCGTTTAGAGACATAAGATTCGACAAAACGGGTGAAATAATGTGGACTTAAATTTTCATGGTGGCAATACTTACACGAACTACTACCCAAGGACTAGCAGTGGATTAGCCTGGGATACTGTCACATACCCAGTGAAATCAACCCGATGTGGCTAACCGTGGTAAGAAATCCATGCCCGATGTATAGCTTGCCTTTTCTTAGAAGATAATTTTTTGTTTAAAATTGTAGTTAAATTGTCTTTTTAGACGATTAATACAAAACACTGTCTACTGTAATATATAACTTTAGATGTGGCTTAAGTTGTCTAAGATATTTAAATATCATGCAATAGTGTAATTCATTGCATAAATCCTGTTTGTAATGTACGAAAATTATCTTCTAAGAAAAATAAAATAAAATGTGTGTGCAGATGCAGTAGAAGTGAAACAAAGTGTAACGGGGGGTGGGAGGGATTGTAAATTTCGTGACGTCACATTTCATATATTATATCGTTATAATATATTTAAGCTTTAAAACACGAAATTTGAAGTATTAACGAAAAACTTTAAAACACTATTATGTGTTTATCTCTTTTTAGTCTAGCTTTTTAGTTTCATCGTGTTTCAAACCACAACGATTCTAGAGCAGTTTGACTTCAACAATAGATAAATGGATAGATATCACTTTATTGTATACCATAATAAAAAAAACTTACGAACTAGTATTATTCTAATTGTGTACAAAGGGCGGTCTTATCACTAAAAAGCGATCTCTTCCAGACAACCCGTGGCAAGAATATTGCTGATTAGGAGTGGCGATGGTGGTATACATAATTATTGTACGATCACTTACATTATAATAATAAATATATAACTATACTATATATATAAATATACACATATATATAGATATAGTAATAGTAACTAAAGGTGTATGTCAGAATAGAGGAGTGTGGCAGGAAAAGACATATTGTGCTGACCCCAATTAATTGGGATACGGTGAAAGAAAAGAGAGATTTCCTTACCATGTTCAATGTATAAATATAAAGGCCTTCCCTTACCTCATTCATTTCACTTTGATTGAAAGTAACGTAGGCACACGCCGGATACCTGTGTATCATATGGGCAGTCTTGGAGCAGTACTGGAACATATCATCGACCCAACTGACATTATTTTTTGTAAACATAATATATATTTTTTAAATTATTTAGAGAACATTACTATTAGTTAAAGCCTAAGAACTGCAACAATAGATTGATTTGTCAATCTGATTGTCTTTTGGATATGTCAGTCTATAATCATGAATTTTTATTCATTAATATTTTAATGTATTACGTGACATCTTTATTGAATGAGGTAGTGTAGACATTAGAATAAATTTAAAAAAATATTCACGGGAGCACAAGTAAAATAAAATAAAAAATTCACTAATCAATAAATAATGGACATAATTCTGATTCGATCCTAAAAACATTGACTTAATTTAATGAAAAAGAAAACCAGCAATTAAATCACTTGCTTTTTTACATAAACATTTTTTATTTTACGAATATACAATATTTAACTAAACAAAACCATATACAAAGTGTGTTTAGAACAAAAGAACGAACTAGTCTTAAATTTATTTATATGTACGGTTTTGGCTTAATAAACATTACTTATTGATGAATAATTCAATCAATACTATTCACACAGCAAGTTCTTGTCTACTATTGCCAACTATTGTGCCCTAAAAATGGTTAATGGACCGGATCTTAAAAAAATCTGCTCAGTTTCGTCGAGACAATTTCAAGCTATTAAGACCAAGTAATTTTAAAAGCTAATCTTCCAGTTTTATTCTATAGATAACCATTGCGGGTTTACGAAGTAATAAATTTTGTTATTGTTTAGGGTATAATAAATAAAATACGTTTGATAGGGCTGTTGAAATGTTCTTTCTATATTGATTTCTTGTTTCCTGTAAATTTCAATTAGTAGTTGTCTTTCAATCTTGCAAATTAACGTTTCACTTCTATTGGCAGGTTTTCTCTTGACTTCGATCTATAGGTATAATAAATAACATAATTTTCGAGATTTTAATAACATTAAAATATTTATTTGGAAATTATTATTATTAAATATATTTTTATCCGTGCAGGAACGGAGAAAGAATACAATTTCCTGCGGCCGGGCGGCCTGTCGTAAGAGGCTACAAAACAATCCAAAGCCAGGTGGTAAGGTATTTTTTCAACTAGATGGCTACCCCTGGTCTAGAGTATGCCGCCATAACAACCTTGAATTGTGTTCCAGCATTAGTAACCAGGTTTCAGTTTCCCTTAAGAGAGCAGCAAAGCATTTGTACACCTTTGGTGTTGCAAATGTCTATAGGCGATAGTAACCACTTTCCATCAAGTGGGGCGACTGCCTGTCTGCTGAACTTCTGCTAATTTTTTTTTTTAATAATTTTCAATAATTTGTTTTTTTAGGTTTATGCAACTGTTAAACACATTTAAAACTAATATGTGCGAGCTATCTTCGTTTGCGTTACCAAGGCGACGACGTATTAGCTAGTGAATTACAACAAATGCACCAAAAAACACGCGACCTTAGCGCCACTTTTGGCCCACAATAATGACGTCATTTATCGGGTTAAAAATATTACAGTATTGGTCACGTTTAAAATACAAACAACTATTGAAATCCATTTAAGTGTACTTAAATCTTTAAGGCGATACAATCATGGCTCACCTGTAAAATGCACATTTTAGAGGTACAGTAATAAATTTCTCAGGCTCAGAAATTATAGTTCATTGTACCGCTTTAAATAACAACATCCTATATAAGTCTGATCTTAATGGTGGGGTAGCTTAATGGGAAATGACATCTTCAACCTATACATTCCCACATCTGGACATAGGCCTCTCTCAATCCGCACCATTGAACACGATCTTTGGCTAATCGCATCCAATTGAGACGCCCGATGCCTTTCAAAGGCCGTCGCTCCATCTTACAGAGATGCGTCCAGCACTACGATGACTACACGTAATTTCCACACGAGAACTGGCTTACTTAAACGGTTGTATATACATATATGACATAAATGATCGTACTTCTGTTATAGATAGAGATAGTAAAACGGATTGACCAATTTTAATAAATTTGGTTGAAATGCACAGAATTAAGAGGACACGACAGTATGCAATGACATTGAATGACTCAAGTTTATGTTTATATGAATCAACAAGGACTAGGCCCGTGACTTCGTCCACCCTTGATTTGAAATTACCGCGGGATTCCCGGGACACAAAGTACCGCAGCATTTAAAAAAAGAATGTAAGCCATCGTTTTAGTGAAAACTGTGTCGGAATAAGGTAATTTTTATGCACCAGAACAACTTCAAATCGCCCCCGGAAAAATTTCCTGGATAAAAGATATCACACATTTTACAACATTTTTGCTATCGATCAGTAAAAAATCTCATTGGAATTCGATTTTTTTAAAATGTGGCCATTTTAAATCATTCCCAGAAAAATTCCCGCTGGATTCCCAGGATAAAATGTAGTGCAGATTTCAAATAATCAGTTGTCGATCAGCGAAAACCGCATTGAAATCAGTCCAGTACTTTTACGTGAATTCCGAACAAACAGACAAGAAATCTAAAAAATTGCATCGTGTTCTCCATCGTTTATATAGTCTATTCTGGTTGTTTTTTTAATAGCTTTAATGTACAAACACGGCATGTTTAGAATTTCACAATATTATATATATAAATTTGGTCTATTCATCCAAATTGAAAGACAGAAATAAATTGTGTAATTTCGGTTTTACGAGAATCAAGCGAAATCTGTATTCCATTCTAACTTCTTCAATTTATCTTTATTATATGAAATTAACCGATATTACTATTTAGTTATTAGTTAGTGAAGTTGTTTAGGTTTTGTTTATTACCTACTCTTTTACGGTATTGGAAGTGAATCGATTGTCACAAAATTGATATACAGAGTGAATTTTTGAAGTGGGCCTTCGGGCCATATTCTAAGTCTAAACTTTGGTAAATAGATAAAAACACTCAAAGGAGACTCGAGGCCGATTTTGAGTAAAACTAAAGTGGTATCATTAGATTTCTGAAAAATCAATTAACCTTGTCAGGAATCGAATCTGTTGATTTTGAAAAAATAAATACATTCTATATTATTACACTAAATCATAGTGTAGTTTGTAAAGACCAACTTCTGTGAAGGAATGTCAAACCCCAAACCAAGGGTTCTTTTTGAATAAAATGTTCTGTTTTCCATACATTACATTTTCATTTACATTCCATACATTTTCCGTATACAGATAACTAGAGTTTACCCCGCGGCTCCGCCGTGGGTCAAAATCCAATGTATACCTCTTGTTTACATAGTGTATATATTTTTATTATTATTTGCCCTCGGAAGATTTACTTCATTTTATATCGCCAATTATACCATCTCCCGGCATAAGAAATATCTATGTCCATTTTCGGTATTCAGACAGACAGACCGAGTTACTATCGCATTTTTTTATAGATTATGATTTATTATATCTATAAACTTGAGAAATGACTGGTCTCCCATACAAACTTTTAACCCGTTCTAGTTTTATTTATATATCTCCCATATGTCTCTCTGTAAAGTACACAAACGACCAAAACTACAAGAACTACCACAACTATCAAAACTTCCAAAACTACCAAAACTACTACGACTACCAAAAGTACTATAACTACCACAACTACTGAAACTACTAAAACTACCAAGACTACCGAAACTACCAAAACTACCAAAATTACCACCACTACCAAAACTACCACCACTACCAAAACTACCACAACTACCAAAACTACCGAAACTACCAAAACTACCAGCAAAACTACCAACCAAAACAAGCAAAACTACCGAAACTACCAAAACAACCAACCAAAACTACCGAAACTAGCAGCCCGAAAGCCACAAATACGTACTAAAGCTAAAAGTTAATTTCATCCAAATAATACCATAATTTCTAATATAATCCACAGCTATGCAGCAATAACGATTTAACTTTAATTATTCCTCGCAAACTGCTATAGCACAGCTTCCCGTGATTAGCTTACTGGATTATAATAACTGAACTAGAACGGTGAATGTTTGTATAGCAATCCAAACAAGTAATCCACATAATTGGTTGACGCCACTACTAGACGCATATATGTATTGATAACATAGGTACGTAAGTACTTAAATGATTGTCTTAATTTCTATACTAATAAAATGTAAGTATGTGTTTGTAATTTCTAAATAAGTGCCGAAATGTGGATGTATTTACATATACAATGTTTAATAATATATTACTATTTGTAGAATGTTTATCTGTCAGTCTTTCTGAAAGTTTGTTTTGAATTAATTTCTAAACGGTTGAACGGATTTCTATGAAGACCTTGGGGAGTTGTATCTAAAATACAGGAGTTAAAAACTATTTTTAGTGTAGTAGTAGCTATTTATTTTATAAAGAAAACATAAGCAAAGTGCTTTCGTTATCGGGAACCCATTGATACAAATGTGCTAGTGGATATTTTTACAATATTAAGACTTAACAAATTTAGATTGTATTTAAATTACTTATTAATCTTTTTAGATTATATATGTTGATTTGATTTGATGATTATGTATGTTTTAAATATTTTCCATGTGAAGATTTATTGAATTTTCTAATCAGTATTCATTTTCTGTGAATGCAGATAATCTGCATTTAATACAGATTGATTAACTTATAGTTATGAAACTATTACGTAAATAATCTAGACATAAGGCGACCGCGGGACTTATAATGGAATTAAATAACAATAATAGAAAATTGATTGTCAAACTCTACATAATGTTTTGTGGCACCCAATAATATTGCAGCATATTATACAATTCTGCTTAAAGTGATTCAAGTGCACAGTAGTCACGGTCACGAACTGAGACCGCAGATGCTGCGCCAAAAAGGGTCAGAGGACACAGCAAGGCTACACGGTCGACTGCCTTACTAGCTTGACTACCGTCGGTCCAGTATAAGAATACAGTTGGTTAAACTTGAATTCATCATTAGGTATACACGATCGAAATAAAGAAACGTAAAAAGAGATTGAATCAAGCCGGGGCCCATGCCCCGGGCGGTCAATTCGGAAGGTGACAAATCAAACTTTGCAGACATATACACAACTCATCATTAACTTACGCAACTTTGACCACTGAGACTGCCAGTACATTAAGCACAAATTACTTTTCGCGGGGCGCGTAGGCATAGGCATAGGTTAAAAACCACAGACAGTGAGACAGTGTCCATCAGTGGGCGTCTGATGGCTGAAATGATGATGATGATTAAGATAAAAATATAGGCAAGCGGGGGCGGCATTTTTCAGTTTTTGCCCAACTCCTCGAAAAATTCAAGATCCGGAACTGGTACAGTGAAAATTGAGTAAAGTGGAATCGTCTATGCTAAAGACAAGCTTCATGTAAATACCTGGTAACCTAATAAGAACCGAATTCAGTTTTTTTTAACGAGGTGTAATTCGTCATGGACACCTTGTCGCCTAGGGATAGCAGTAAGATATTATTGGACTCCCGATGGCATACTCGGACCTACCAACTATACTACATCGGTATGCCATTGCAACGCCGTAATGTCAGTGTCGGGAACCAAAGATACTTCCGGTAACCCTGACGGCAAATTCAGATATGACCCAACTTCAGTTTCAGCCAAATTTCAAATATTCAACTGACCCCAAACTTAATGGCCAAATAATTATTTAGGAATTTCAAAAGTCAGAATGCTCTAAATAGTTTAGAAACATTTTTTGTTTTGAAAGATTTTTAAACATCGTTAATTATAATGATAATAGTATAATGGATTGTTGAAATCTTGCGTGTGTTATACCAAAATAATCTTTTAGGAAAAACAATTATAATAATTCGTGTAAGAAAGACACTAATATATATAATAGGTTATTGGCCCAGACGCTCTGTAGGTTGTAGGGAAATGTATAAGTAGAATATAGAGAGTAATATTATTAGAAAATTATTGAAATATATACGAAAAAAAACAAAAGAAAATGTCGGAAGGAAAATTTTCCCTACCAAAAGAAAACGGTAATTTTGCCCATTGGAAATATCGAATAGACCTATTTGTTACAAGAAAAGGGTATTAATTTAAAAGAGGAGATACAAGACAATAAGCAAAAACGCATATTAGATACAAAAGCTATTATAGTTCAATGTTTAGAAGATAAATATCTCGGTATCAAGTCAAAATGTCAGACATCGGAAGAATTGATAATTGTATTAAAGAAACCATGTAAAGAGCACGTTTTGTTTATATAGCTTATCCCAATAATTCATCAAGTTTTCATAGGTATATATGGATGCTGATAAGCATTAATGTGTCAACCCAAAAAAAGTCAAATTCAAAGGTTTTGATATATTTTTATAATGCATCACGTATTTAACATTCTACAAAAATGTTTCAAGTCATCTAAAACATAAAATTACGGAAAAAATGGATTTATATCATAAAATAAATCGTAAATCACGTATACAATATTTATCAATAATCCTTTAGGTTCCTTAACATCGTCGAAATTCAAAATAGTCACATTTGTCGTCACGAAAAATATGTTATGAGGCTTGACACAGTGTTGCTAAATGCCAGTCAGCGTTTTCGCGCCGCGCCAAACAACGAGCTCTTCTTAAATAATGACATTCTAAAGTTATATCCCCATTTTAAGTACTAAATTACTTCAATAAATCCATGTTTTAGTGAACTGTAAGCAATCCATGTTGGAGTCATCAAGGTAAGTCTGTAATTATTGTTATATTAAGATTTTCATGAGTAATTCGTTTATAGATTATGTTGCCGGTTTAAATTAGACAAGGTATAATTAATTAAATAATTGTGTAGGTATATGTCAACTTTAAAGTTCTTTTTTATGCTAAAATAATATAATTTGGTCCGATCAGATTGATTTACTGTAACTTTTGGTCACAAATAAATACGATAAATCACTTAACTCATTATTGCTAAACACGACACAACACGGTATGTCGTACTATACAGCATATCACATTGTTGCTAAACAATGAAAGGGCATTTAACGAAGCTTACAGTACAGCTTAAAGTGCTTGACATATAATTACTGAATGTCGGTTAGCTTTTTATGGGAGATAGTTTATATGTTAAGTATCTTGATATTGTATTGAAAAACCCTTTCTTATTCGTAGATCTGATAATCCCAATCAAAAAGTGTATTTCTATTTTGTTATAGAGATCTGATGTCACCGCCAAGATCAAGGGGAAAATTACTGGTCAATCTTGCGAAATCTAGTACAAAAGAAGTTTTTAATGAAAATGATGAAACTGCCGGCTCAAATAAACCTCAAGATATCCCTGCACTTGATAGATAGATTATATTATAATGTAATATAGTCACAAAGTCAAAACACAGGTGATACAATATCTTATTTTCGAATGAAATATTTTGTAAAATTGATTGAAGTCATCAGTGAAATATATGATTTTGTCTTACAAAACACAATTTCGTCCGAATGAAGTGGTTTCCTTGGTTTGAAAACTTATTACGAACAGATTGGTTTGCAAAATTAAAATTAGACCCAAGATAATATCTACCGTCCAATATAACGAAATACAAATTGTATTTAACTAAATTGAACTGGTTAAAATTACAATGATATCAGACAAAACTTATAACATTAAATTTATCTCTTACTTTATTTGATTAGCTGAAGTTTTAATGAAATTCTTGATTTCGTTTACTAGTTTGCTTTATTAAACAGCCAGACCTATTAATTTTCAGAAATCGAATAAACGTGGAAATTTTACACACTCATAATCATTCTAACGTTAGGACCAGGTTCAGGGGGTCTAAAGCGGCAGTTTTCATATATTCGTATTAAGAACAGGCGTGAAAATAATATAGGGATCTTCAAAAAGGGCGTAAACAGATATTTAAAATCTCAACGCATCGCCTCCCTTATGAGTATTGCAGATAACCAATGTGCGATGGTAACCACTTCTCATTAAGTGGACCCGTTTGCCTGCAAGCAAACAAAAAAAAGTTCTAAACAAAGTAGAACCTTATGCTTTGTTTCGATAGCTAGTCAATTTCACTAAACGATTCTCCCAAACCGACTGCTTTAGACCCCCTGGTTTAGCATCTCAAGATGCTCAAGCATCTGTTTCGGAGCCCAAGGTTCGCATTTCTACCTTATTCTTCTTCATTTCATATTTTGCATGGTATTTAGCATCTCATACAGTGGGCCATATTAATTTTCTTTTAAAGTATAGCAAAAACTGAATACAAATGTGAAAAACCATTAAATTAACCTAACTACTATTGTACAATTTATCTAATTTAACCATTATAATGGAATTCAATTCACACAAGAAAAGCATATAGATACATTGCCCAAAACCTCACGTCTAAAACCCTGCTATAATTAGGTGAAATGGACCCGAAGATCCCTCTTCCAAAGGAACCGTGCTGTCTACCGAGAGTTGACTTTGTGGTTGAGAGCTAGTAGCTATTCCTAAAGTCACTCTGTTTAATTGAGGTACATAATAAACACAAAGACGTTACAGTATAATTCTAAATATATAGCAAAAGCTTCCGACTTATAGTTTACTTCATTATGTTAGCGACATCGAGATATCGCAAAATATATGAATAGATGAATATATCATATCAACAGAAGTAAGAGAATGAATATCTCTATCAATTCTACTCAATAATTTTATATTAATTCTAGAATATGCCCGCGACTTCATCCACGCTTGACTTGAAATTCCCGCGGGATTCCCTGGACACAAAGTATCACAGCATTTAAAAATGAATGTAAGTTATCGTTTTAGTAAAAACTGTATCGGAAAAAACCAACAACTTCAAACCGGTCCCAGAAAAATTTCCGCGGGATTATCAGTATAAAAATTAACGCAGATTTTAAGTCTAAGAATTTGCTGTCGATCAGCGAAACTACATTGAAACCGGCCCAGTAGTTTTAACGTGAATCGTGAAACGTGAACTTTAAAGTTTAGAATTTTGTGAAATCGTTTGGCTCTAAAATGTAGCATAAGTTACATGTACCATGATCGATAAAAGCACACTCATCAAAATTGGATGAGGAATTTTGGTGCTACGGTACAATATACGTAAATACAAACATACATAGACTGATAAAACTATAAGACTTCCTTTTGGATTGACCGTGTTAAAAATAAAAAAAAGTTCTGTTCCGAATTCAAATATATCACAATTATAAAATAAATTAAAAAAAAAAAAGCCTTTAATTCTTACTTTTTACAGTAGGTATTCTTAGTATGTTAATTGGTTAGTAATTTTTAAATTAATTGTTAGTATTATTGTTGTTAGTTTGTTAGTTGGATAATTTATGTAAGAATCCCAGATTGTGTAAAGGCCTCCTCCAAAGACGCCGATCTGTCTCTGTCCTGGGCTATTTGATACCAGTTGGGGCCGGCTATTTTTTTAATGTCCTGTTCCCAACGCGTCAATGGCCTCCCTCTGCCTCTCTTGCCTTGTGGTCCTGTCCATAGAGTTGTTTTTACAGTCCATCTCTGGTCTGTAAATCTTATTATATGACCTGCCCATTTCCATTTTAATTTTTGTGCATAGCTCAAGGCATTAGTTGATATCACAATTATATAGGCGTAAATAGTTTATTTTCATGGTATTTGGTTAATGCCCAAGGCATAAAGATGAAACAAGCTAAGTGCTGTTCATATTAGTATGCATGAATATATGCCAAATACGAATAAATTGCTACCAATTTGTCAGTAAATTAATTAAATACGTCTCACAAGCACAGAAAGCAAGAAAGATGTGTGTTTACACAAGTTACCCCGGATGTTTGCTTAGAGATCTTATGTCTCCTGTCTTCGCTGATAAGACAACTGTGTAAACATTTGATACTAAGCATATACTACATACATGTATATCCTTATATACTCTTATGTAATGAAAAATACGATCGTCTATAGTTTAGAGTAGAACATTGATAGGAAATGTAAGAATCATCAAGTCTGTATTTAGATATAGCGTTGTAGCGAAAGGTTTTGAATCCCTTAAACTATCCTTTAGATAATGTAATGTACCTAATTACATTATTAATTAAATTATATTTCTTGAAATTCTCATAAAACATGATTATTTGATATAAATCTTTATTTATATACAAATGTCAATTTTATTCATAACCAGAAAACAGTATTTAAAACATAAATACCTTAAAATTAATCATTTTTGCTACAATCATTTTCATCATCATCATCATCCGAGCGTTAAAATCCCGTTTGCATTCGGAGCGTTCACTCCGACGCCCAGGGTCCACTTTCCTACTTTTTCTACTCCACATCGCGCGGTCTTCAGCATCCCCCGTTTTGAGACCATTAGTACGCATGTCACCCTTCACAACCTCAAGCCAACATTTCTTGGGCCATCCCCTTCGACTGGGACCTGGCGGAGGCGGTATGGCTAGACAATTGTTCCCAACATAATTAGCCGGTCTCCGTAAAACGTGGCCGTACCAGCGTAAGCGACACTCTTGCAATTCGTCTGCTATGTCACGGATATGAAGACTGCCACGGATGCGGGAGTTCCTGACATGGTATTTTCGCGTCACTCCAAACAGCCATCGCAGCATATTCATCTCCGTGACAAGTAGTTCTTGCTTGTGTCGCTCAAGTACAGGCCACGATTCACTGCCATACAAAAGGACAGGTCTAATGATGGATTTATAGACCTGTCCTTTTAATTTAACCGGCATTTTGGGGTCACAAATGACATCTGTCACCTCATGCCACTTGGCCCAAGCTGCTGTGATACGGGCGTTGATGTCGTAGTCGATATCCCCGGACGCACTAAGTACAGATCCTAAGTACTTAAAGTGATCCGTGCGCTCTACTGTATCTTCGCCTATGCGCACGGATGTGGGATCTGTAGTGTTGCAAGCCAAGTACTCAGTCTTCGCCACATTTAGTTTCAGACCGCCGTTCTCTAGCGACCTCTTCCACGCATTTACACGTCGCACCAGGCGCCCCCTGTCCGAAATAAGTTTTGCTACAAAATTGTATTTAAATTGAACATCTTTAGTACAGCGTTATAAAATATATAGTAACAAAGGACAACCAGTTTCTCTTTCAAAAACTAATATATCTTTTATGATTCGAAGTTATAATTCATCTTAGCACAAAGCCTGTTTTACTTCTTGATCGTACTAAAAGAAACCATCACTCACTTGACTACCGAATAAATCTCTAGACAAACAAACTATCACAATTTTACTACCGAAGGCTAACTTGTAAACAAAACCCTAAAAGACTCATAAAAGTCATAAAGATGAAGTAAAGGATGGTAAAACAGTAATAACTGTGAATATAGTTCAATGCGTATTTTCCATTGAAGTTAAAATTGTTTGCCTTTGCTTTAGTAAGATGGGATTTACTAGTTTTAAAAAACCCTCTTTGTGTGGTTTGTAATTTAAAAATAATTTAAACACTAACGAGTATCAAAAATCTTTTCTTTATGCGTCTGTTATATTGGACCTTTAAAATTAGAATACATACAGTACGATAAATAGGAAAAGTTATTTATTGTAAAACTGGTGTTTGAATAGAAAACCAATATCACGTTCGTAATTCATCGTCTGCTGGACGTAAACTTCCCCTAAATTTTCGCCACATACCATTGCCAGTCATGTACTTTACTCCAATTTTACAGGCAGAATCGACTGACATTATAATACGATAAAAATTGTTATCTTCACAGCTATCTGTGTAGCATGTGTGTGTACATAGCTATGTATATATATATATATATATATATATATATATATATATATATATATATATATATATATATATATATACTAGCTTCTGCCCACGACTTCGTGCGCGTGGAAAGATCTTTTTAACTATCCCACGGGAACTCTTTAATTTTACCAGGGATATAAGTTTGCACAATACAAAATTTCATTTAAATCGGTCCAGTCGTTTCGGAGATTAGCCGGTACAAACAGACAGACAAACAGAGAAACAAAAATCTATATTAGTTCTACTTTACTTCTAACATCCCTCTGACTCGGTTTTGAGCATTTTTTATTGTTTATACTTATATATAACTTAATATTATTATTTGATACTTAATGCGTTATTATTATTAAAACTACCCTAATAATGAAGATATGTAAAAATTAAGTATTTATTCGACCCGTTAACGACACTTACCGGGAGGGTTACGGAAGGTACTGACACCCTATACGGCGTGAACCGTTAGATTTTAATTTTATATTTTGTAAATAAAATTCACTGTTGAATATATTTTCATATTATTAAATAAACTAACTGTAACTAAAGACCCTGATGCACAGATCACCTCATCCGTGCCTTGATAGTAACCAGTCAATGAATAGGAGCGATATTCAAGATCAGTTAGTAAAACAGCAACGTGGAGAATCTTTTCTATGTTACTCAACGTTTTATAACATGCACACAATGTTAGCTGGTTAACTGGACGGCTCATATCTTCAGTTTTATGGTATAGAATAAAGTATACGCGTTGAAAATTATACTTTGTTATATGTTACATTGTCATGGGGTATAGCGTTAAACATAGCCATTGAAGATTATGGTGAGAGTTTCTAGTTTAAGCGTTCATAATAAAGTCCATAGATCATGAAGTCAGAATAGACAGAATGTTTTTCTAAATCTTCTTACATACATATCTTATACTAATATATAAAGCTGAAGAGTTTGTTTATTTCTTTATTTGATTGAAAGCGCTAATCTCAGGAACTATTGGTTTGATTTGAAAAATTCTTTCAGCGTTAGGTAGCCCATTTATCGAGGAAAGCTATAGGCTATATATAATCACGCTAAGACCAATAGGAGCGGAGCACCAATGAAGAGTGTTTCAAAATCGGAGGGGTTTGAAAACAAATTCCACGCGGACAACGTCGCGGGCACAGCTAGTTATTTATAAATCAAGACAGTAACTGATACTATGTTATATGAAAATGAGTGTATATAAGCGTATCCCTTTTTAAGTAAAATATTTTTTAAAGCTAGTTTTGAATAAAAAAAATGTTGCTTACGATAAAATGGCCGCAAAAGCACGATGTATTAGTGTTATAAAAATTCCTCCTTGACACTAAGCGCCCGGCTTTGTTATAATTTCAGCTCTATTAATATATGATCGTGGCTACTCAGGTAGATTGATTAATACAATACCCTATCAAATACCATTACTCGACCTCACATTCAGATGAAATGTGATTATCTGCATTGTTTCAAAGACACGCTGAGTGCCTATGTGACATTGTATATATTATTTACCGTTGTGTCTACTTGATTGATTAATATATTGTTTAATTTTGGCTTCGACGATGCTAATTTCATGCACTAATAATATACATATAAATTATTTTATACTCAAAGATGTTTGATCATTTGTGATGATATTTTAAAAATTGTATTTCAACATTTAAGTTGTTTTGTTATGAAACATGGAGTAGAATTTGAATAAAAGCAAACGTGGTTAAGTAATACGTAAATCATTTATAAACTACTAGCTTCTGCCCGCGACTTCGTCCGCGTGGAATAGTTACTTTGGTCTAACGCTAACATTAACCCGCGACTTTGTTTACGTAGAAGATGCCTCACCACCCTTCCCCCTCATGACTGCTCGGCCGGCCTTGCACATCATAAATGCGCGCACAGTACTTAATCATTATTTTGCTGCGATGTTATTTTAATACTGCGATATCTCCTTAACAGTGGCGCAGCGTAGCGGTGGCAGGGGCGGCAAAATTTCACAATAAATAATATAAATGTTTGAACCATTTCATATTTTTATCGCAACTACAAATTCGGACCGATTGAAAAGAGCACGGGATTTTTCATTACTTACTCGCCCGGCTCAACACGACAGATTTTTCATTACCACTACGCTCCTATTGGCCCTAGCGTGATGTTATATAGCCTATAGCATTCCTCAATATGTGGGCTTTCCAACACAAAAAGAATTTTCGTTTCAGTAGATCCAGATATTACCCCCTACAACGTCACAAACACAAACTTTACCTCTTTATAATATTATAGTATAGAAGTATAGATAACTGACTAACTACTTTACCATGTGATGTAATATTTTATTAATATTGTAGTACCTACCTATTCGTTATGATTCATCAGTCGATAAAATACATCGAATTTTCGTGGTTTAAGAAGAGTTAACGGACATACATTATACAGGTAGACTCAGATAGCGACTATATTATATACTGTGTAAAGATTACAGATAAGACGCTGAGAGTGTCCTTTGAGTACGTAAAAAGTCTCATCTTTTCCGCATAGTTTTTATCCTTTTTCGAATCGTATAAAAACTTAAGATAGCCAAAATAGCTGTATATAGTAAAACAACCATTTATACATATTTTTTTGGATTTTTCAACAGTTATTTTTTTGCATGGGCCGTCAATAAACATGTTTTGATTTCTTATAGCAGCAATATTCTTTGTGAATTTATTTGCTGGTAGACCCTAGAAACCTAATGTTTCAACTCCAAACGACACAAATCGTAACCTCTTCACAAGGATCACAAATAACAATAATTTTACAATTATTTATTTTATACTTATAAGTGTAAACTTAGAAAGTACGTCATCGCACTCCCCTTAGTAAGAGGTTAAACAAGAGAGCCGCGTGCCAAAACTCTCTGGGGAGAAATCAATGAAATATGAGTGTAATACCGGCCCCCACGAAAACCGATTAATTGCCTCAATTGTCTGGATCAGTTTGACATTGCACGAACAATCTGTAGGCAAAGTTTGTATGCAAAAGTCGATGTTAAACTCCTCGAGCGATTGGATTGTCTACGGAGGAAACTTTGATAGCTTCGAGAACCGTTGTTAGACTATCTACTAATAACAAATCGGTAAGAGAGTTACAGAAGATTTTGTTTATTTTTGTAGGTACTTAAAGTTACTGTTATTTTAGGCATTGATGGAAAAGGTCAAGAGTACTAATAGTTGGTGGGAGAAGTTTATCGGTGTATTTAAGGTTACAATTAGACTAGAGATTCATAAGAAATATTATTTTTAAAACCTTGTTATGTAGTATTAATACATTCATCGTAGGTTCATGCGCATTTTCTGATCCGTATTGCTCAAATTGTTACAACCCTTAATATTTTACTATTAAAACTTAATTTTATTACTATAAATTGAAAAAGAATTAAAAAATTCACAATAATTTAACGACGTCAAGTATAAAAATTACTTTACTGATCTAATAAAGTGAGTAATACATTTCTTAATAATGTTACGAGTTGCAGGACTCGAATTAAAATGCCCTTGCAATTATTATAGAGTTTATTTTATTAGAACTATACAAACACGTATAACACAGGTACAAGCTGAACACAACCAGTCCAAACGTAATGCGCGAGATCGTAATTCCATAAAACGCGCAAAGTCCGTCACTAAATAGATTACTGCATGGGGTACACACGTCTTGCTTCGCTCGTTGTTATCGCAGAACTGACAATCTGTCCATTGGGGCATTGCTTTATGCTGCCCAAACGCAATATGTCTACTTGAATATCTTAGAATCACACCTGGCTAATAACTACCATAAAAGATTACAATACACAATGGACTGTTTTTTCTAATCACAAATTTTAAACACATAGTAAATAAAAGAAGTCCCAATGTCGAAAAGTAATACGATGTACAAAACAGGTATGCAGGTGTGAATTTGTCTTTGTCGGTCGTAACAATAATTTTGCAGTTCTTTCAAAATTTAAGTTAAAATATGTTTTTATTAAGCATGGATAAAATCATACGGTCTTATTCATATTGAGTTAGATTAAGTTTATATATAGGCTTCTTTAAGAACCTTACTCTAACATCTATAATATTATAAAATTGTAAACATGTCTGTACATTGAAGCTATTATACAACTGAAATACACTATATAAACGACTAGCTGCGCCCCACGGTTTTACCCGCGTGGTGATGGAAAATCGTTATATTTTGGATAATTCACACTATATCTTTATAAATTATAGCTTATGTGTTATTCTGATGTGTAATCTATATTAATATAAAGTTTCATCAAAATCCATTCAGTAGTTTTTGCGTGAAAGAGTAACAAACATACATTCATACATACATTTTTACAAACTTTCGCGTTTATAATAATAGTAGGATGGTAAACACGATGCATTATTAAAAAATTATTTATCTGTTTGCCGGTTTGTCTGTTTTTTCGGGATTCACGTATAAACTACTGGGTTGATTTCAATGCGATTTTCGCTGAACGACAGCTAATTCTTAGATTTAAACTTCGATCTACTTTTTATACTGGGAATCCAGCGGGAATTTTTTTGGGAATTATATAAAATGGGCAGATTAAAAAATCGAATTCCAATGTGATTTTTTTCTAATCGATATCTAATATAATAAAATGAGTGATATTTTTAATCCCGGGAATCCTGCAGAAATTTCTAGTCAAGCGTGGACAATGTCGCGAGCATGTCCTAGTAATATAAATAAAATCGATAGTCTTCAAAGAAGCAAGTACATGTTATTCGTATAAGTTTGGGAATGAATTATTGCTTTAACACTATATAACCCAATCCGCACACGTAATAGACTTAAGCAAACTCAGTTTGGTTCACGGTAATTTTGTTGCATGCCCGTAACTTTGTTTTGCGCATCTCGAACGTGTAGTTAGTTACATTCGATTTTGGTCCTTTGTTTATAATATTTGGACTAATTTAATAAATTGATGATTGCAGTGGCCATACGGCCTCAGACCATGTTCTGTCCTACCCACTAGGTCAGTGGTCGGCAACCTTTCAGCAGGCAGGGGCTACAAGGAGACAAAATTTAGTAAAGGCGGGCTGCACTTGTGTATATATATATGTATATGTTAGCTTTCATGTTAGTAGTTGCAATTCGTAAAATGGCTCTTAAATGCTTATCTGTGAGATGGGAAGCATATTTAATTTTTCGGTAATTAAGGAGTGATAAAGTTTGCTCTCATAAATAAGTATTACTACGAATTGTAATTAACTGCTGAGCAGATCTTTTCAATTCGCGTTTTAGCGTGGTACACTGCAATGCACGTTTTCCCGCCTACTTAATAATTACGTTATAAGTATAATAATTATTTATTTTGGTGGGAGCCCACAAAAGTTTTATTTATAAAACAGTCATGGGCCGCGTGTTGCCGACCGCTGCACTAAGTTATGTATTTAACACTCTATAAAGATTTTCTTAAAAGGAGACAAAATATACAAAAGTGCTTCAATATTTATAGACAATTTCAATTTGTATTTTTTAATATATAAATTAATTTCCATGATGAATACTCTATCTCTAATTTGATAAAATTTATGTCATAAACCGTTATTAGACGGTTCATTTTAGTCCTCCAATTTGGATGAATCAACCAAAATGATCTTTATAAACTTGAATAATTCAATGTCATTGAATACCGTCGTGTGGTTTCAGTTTTGAGCCTTTCAGCCGAATTGCCTCATGTTGGTTGATCCGTGTAATATCAGCATTAGATCAAATAATTATGTTTATTCATTTTTATCTAAAGTTACATTATTGAGGCATTAGGTAATAATACTGTTACGAGTTTGCGGGACTCGAATTAAAATGCCGTTAGAATTATTATAGAGTTTAGTAGAACTATACAAACATGTATAACACAGGTACCAATATAACTGAACACAACAAATCCAAACGTAATGCAGAAGGTCGTAATTCAATAAAACGCGCAATGTCCGTCAATATTAGATTCCCGAATGTACACACGTCACGCCTTGATCGTAGTTGTGGCTCAACTGACCCCCTCTCTCAATCAGGTCATCGTTTTATACCGCACAAATGCAAATGTGCCCACCCGTAGATGAGTACAATAGAACAATAGGCTGTTCTGCACAATAATTAGAAACGTATGCCAATAAAAGAAAAGAAGACGATCATAAAAGGATTACAATTAGTTCAAATGCTGACAGGTAATAAAAAGTGCTTTTACAAATAAGAAGTGGAATTTGTTTATTTTTTCGTATTTTTAAGTTGTAACAACAATACTTATTTTACAGTGAAAACTATTACTCTGTACGGCTTTGGCTTGTCTTGTTTTTCTTGAGTATACAAAACTCAAGAAAAAAAGAGTCATATAAATTATCAGAATTTAAAGGATCCGAGTCCGAGGTCCGAGTAATTTATTTTTTTATATTCACATGTATTTAAACCGTCGGTTTATTTTCACGTGATACTTGTTATAATGATCTATAAAATGATCGTGACATGACTAATGCGAATATTATCTAGATTTTATTATCTGATGACTCGCATTGTAATACTTTAATCGTGACATAACACTGTCAGAAGACCCTGGAGAGTAAGTCAATGTCACATAACTATGTTGATTATCAGGTTTGTCTGTCAGTTGATTTGTTTACTCAAACAGGTTAGCGTATTGTTAATAGCATTTGTAACGTAACTAGGTTCTAAGTCTCATGCTCTTCCTACCACAAGCGCGGGCACATGGGATGCAGGAAGGTCTACAGTTCGTTCGCGTTAAGAATGCAGTGAGTCATCATTGTTCGCCGGCCTAGCCCCGCGCCCTAACCAATCAAATCTTTTCAAATTACAAACTCAAGTTTACAATGACCAGTTGAACGCATAGCTTCAAACACCACGGTTGTGTCCTGTAATTGTGTTAACTGATTTATATTTTAAAAAATGAATACCTCATCAATTCGTAAAAATAAAAGTGGTTCAGTAATTCATAGTGGAGAGAGAAAAGTAATTTACAATGTTTTTAAGTATTTTAAACAGTCTGATTTAAATATGACTGTGGACAGCATAGTACAAAAAACGGCAAATGGATGCGGTGTGTCCGAGAGAACAGTTTATAGTATTCTTAGTGAAAAAAGGAAAATAATACATTGAAATCGCCAGTGAAAAAAAGGGCCAGGAAGTCTATGATGATTGATAAATTCGATGAATTAGACAAATGTGCTATAAGGAGAAAAGTACACTCAATATATTTAAATAATGACTACCCGACATTAAATAAAATTATGACAATTTGTGAAACTGGTGAAGATATTCTAATGTTTAAACGTACCACACTTCACAAAATAATGCATGAGCTGGGATTTGACTTCAATAAACAGGATAATAGAACATTATTAATGGAAAGAGAAGACATTGTTTTGAGGCGGCGTAAATATCTCAGGCAAATAAATGAACACAGAAAAGGAAATGAAACCATATACTTTCTTGACGAAAAGTGGGTAAACGCAGGACATGTTAAATCAAAGGCGTGGTTGGATACATCTATAAAAAACAAGAGACATGCTTTTCAAGACGGCTTATCTACCGGTCCAAGAGTTCCTACTGGAAAGGGAAAAAGGTTAATTGTTTTACACATTAGTAGCGACAAAGGATTTGTGGAAGCAGGTCTATTAGTTTTTGAGTCAAAATTAATGAAAGATTATCATGAGGAGGTGGACGGTGACAGGTTCCTTGAGTGGTTCAAAAACATAATCCCTAAGTTAGAGCCAGGGAGCATTGTTCTCATGAACAACGCTCTCCCTCCCTATCATTCTGTCAAACTCGAGAAAATACCGACGTCCGCTTGGAACAAACAGCAAATAATAGACTGGCTAAAAAGCAAAGGGACATTCATGGACATCACTTATTTAAAAAAATAATTGTTAAAGAAAGCTGCCGAAATCGCCCCACAATATGATAAATATTTAATCGATGAAATGGCTAGGAGTAACGACATTGAAATTCTCCGTTTACCTCCGTACCACTGCAAACTGAACCCCATTGAGTTGGTGTAGGCCCAAATAAAAAATTATATTGCTGCCTACAATACAACTTTTAAGATGACTGACGTGAAAAATATATTTTATGATGCAAATCGTATACGCATAGTTAGTAGACGCCGATCGATGGAAGAAATGCTGCGACCACGTCTTACAAGAAGAAAATACTATGTGGGATTTAGATGACGTCATGGAACTCGCTGCAGAAAAATCTTTTATTATAAATACTAACGAGGATACTAGTGATAGTGATTAAAATATTAATAATGACTTAAGTTTGATTTTAACTTTTAAAAATTAAAAATCAAAATTAAGTTTAATTTAAAGATTAAGTTTAATAAATTTAAAATATACACTTAAGTGTATAAAATATAATTTGTTTGAATTTTAACACCACTGTGAATACACCTTTACCCTGCAGTTGCACTGATGACTCACTGCATTCTTAACGCGAATGAACTATAGTGCAGTAGTAGCCTATTGGGGACGACTTTATGTTGAGTATCCACACCTGCCGGCGGACGATTTTATTATTCCACTTTCCAGTCGTTTGGTCTGATTCTCACCGCTTTAGTCTAACCCCCACAAAGAGCCTGGTAGTGTACGAAACGTATTCCCCTTGCTTCAACAAAAAAAGCATTTATAACTATTAGCGCCACCTACCCCTAAAATATTTAGATTAGTATTTGCTTTATGAACATCTGATAATTTGTGTATTAACTAATCAGAATAAATTATAGTCATTATTTATATTTTTAAATAATAAAGGTAGTTTTGTAACTCCTGCTGCGTTTATCGGGCGGTGCCGTTTAACAGCAAATATTTGAACTAAAGTAATTTTATGAAATTTTTATTGAAGTGATTAGAGTTTATGTATTTAAATTTATTATGTATGTATGTAACTTTAATATAAAGTTATTTGACATAATTTAAGAACTACACTGTAAGAATTGAATGTCCTTTAGTAAATAGCATAATATTTATTGGACTGTCCACGCTGCGGCCGTATAAACACCGTAAACCTACTTTGTATCAGGTATTCTTCGTTCAGAAATCGAATAAACAGTTCTCTATATTCTATATGTTTTGCTGTATAAATCCCCCACTAACTATATATATTGTCGTCAATTTATAAGGTATTTTGCATAAACCAATAGAAACTCCTATTGATATAGTTTGATTAATAAAACACGATATTTGGCTATATGTTGATCCATCACGGATGGGACTAGGAAATCACTTGTTTTCTACTATCAATAAACAAATTGTCCATAGTCCTTCATTACGAATACATGTTGAACTTAATTATAAGAGTTACTATTTACTGTACGAGTAAAGTTGGACCAATAAGAGGCCGACGGATTAAGAAAAGCATGACGTAATTATTTGAGGTGTGATAAAACTCGTATTTCAGAATACAAGAGTATGAGGGGAAAGAACCTATTTAGCCAATCTTAAGTGACTGAGCGAAGGTGGAAAGAAAAGAGGAACCTAACAACGGGTACGTTAATATCTGTATCAAGCGTATCAATACTTACCTTTATTTCTACCATATTATTATAATACACCAATGTTCTTCATCTTATATAATGCAGACATCAATATTTCCAATTCTAAATATTCACTAGCTACATTGGCATTGTTCATTTAAATATGTTAAATCAACCTTTACATGGTTTTCGATTGGTTTGGATGTTTTCGGATTGAAAGTGGGAAGAAGATGATACGTAGGTATTCATTTATATTGTTTCGAGTTGCAGGACTCGAATTAAAATGCCGTTGGAATTATTATAGAATTTATTAGAACTATACAAACACGTATAACACAGGTACAAATATAACTGTACACAACCAGTCCAAACGTAATCCACTATTTAATTACACGCGCAAAGTCCGTCACTAACGTCTTGCTTCGCTTGTGGCTATCGCTAGACTGCCAATGTCTCCATTGGGCCATTCCTTTATACTGCACCGATACAATATGGCTGTCCGATCGCGTAGACCGAATTTATTAGAATCAGTTCGATACACCTGGCTAATGACTGCCATAAAAGATTACAATACACAATGAGCTGTTTTCTAACTACAAATTTTAAACACAAAGTAAACAAAAGAAGTCTAAATGCGGAAAGGTAATAAAGTGTGCTTTTATGGTATGCAGGTGTGAATCTACTTTTGTCGCCATGTAGGTCGTAACAATATCACAACGATCTGATAAATATTTTTGAAACAATAAACCAAGAATTGTATTATTATTTATTTAGGTTTATGGCTTGGCAGCTAGGCCTTTAAGCCAGATCTTAGATTATAATGTAGTTTCTTTCATTTTCTTAAGCCTATGTGTAGCACAGTTGAACTATAGGTTATCAGCTGGTGCCATTCAACGGAGTTCTTGTGACAACTCAAAAGGCCACATTTGACTATACAGTTCACATTTCTCACAAAACACATAATTACTACTCAAAAACTATCAATATCCTACAACTATTGTTCATTTTAGAGCAATTTTACACATTTTTAGAAAATAAAACTACACAGCACAACATCTCCTTTCAGTTCCCGCCAAAAACTCCCAAGAATTATATAAATAGGTAATGCAGTGATAATTTATTTGTTTTGAATAAGAATTGAGTGCTTACTATAATTTAAATTAAACTGTTCTTTATTCCCAGGAAAATCAAGGAGTGCAGTAAATAAATGTTGCTAATAATAGTAAAGGGTGTTGCTGCCTACCTAGTACACTAATAGACAGTGATTTACTCTGGTACAATAACCGTGGTTTGAACATGTAAAGCCGTGAATACACAGCAGCTCTCTAAAGCACGCTGGCTTTACTGATCTGACGTTATAAGGTAGGTAAGTGAAGGCTTCCGTACACAGCTACGTTTAATTAGGTCGAAAGCTTATTATTGTGTACAATATTTCCCAAACTATTAAAGTACAGGAATAAATACATAGTTCTATTTTTTCTTCGCATCACTATTTCTTTTGTTCTTATACCAGCATGGAACAATTAATGTACATCATCAAGTTTGAAGTATTTAGGAGTAAATGAGAAAGTATTTGGAAAGAGACACAGGAAATAATTAGATAACGAGAAAAAACCAATGGGGAAGAAAAGGTAAGTAGATCTCTTAATACCAGACAGTGTAATAAGTACAATTTGTTCAAAGGTAATTCGCGTTGATGTGTAAGAGCATTTTTTCGTTGTCAGCTAATCACAGTCCACTTCTGGATGTAGGCCTCCCCAAGTCGGCGCCACTCATTCCTGTCCTCCGACTTCCTCATCCAGCGCCTACCGGCGACCTTGCGCAGCTCGTCAGTCCATCGGGCTGGAGGCCGTCCGACACTACGTTTACCGAGACGCGGTCTCCACTGCAGAACTTATCTGCTCCATCAGCCATCGGTCCTGCGGCAGACGTAACTGACCCACTGCCACTTCAACTTGCTAAGTTTGCTAGCTATATCACTTACCTTGGTTCTCTTACAGATATCCTTATTTCTAATTGTAACCATAAAAGAAACATCCAGTATAGCTCGCTCCATAGCTCGTTGAGCGACTTGGAACTAGCTGACCAATCCTGCTGTCACCGTCCACGTCTCGGCCCTGTAGGTCAAGACGGGGAGGACGCACTGCTCTAAGACTTTCGTCGTAAGAGCATGATATCCATAAAATAATACTCTATCCAAATTAAAAAAAAAACTCAACATTACAATTCTACTGATGATCATCTAAGATGTTTCATGCTTCAATGGTTTTGATATGTAAGCAAAAAATACGCACGTTCGATCACAAAAACTGACTCAACAGCGAGTGCTTTAAGACCAGGATATTGAAATGAAGCGTAACCTTAGCCGTTAAGTTGCGGCTTTATACATACAGCTCTAAAATATGGGCCTACAACACCATAGACAATTCTACCAATGTAGGCAAGTTTTGAGCAATTTGTGATACATATAAAGATTGTATTTGAAAGGCCCTTTATTCTATGTATATGCATTCATTTATTATATACACCGTGAAAGAGACTTTAGTTTTTAATACCAGTGCAAGCAAGGTTTGAAAACTGTAATTGTCTGGGCGTCACGAAGCCAGCATTCACCAAAGCCGTGGGATAAAGTTCATAGGGCATATCTACTATCGAGTCTTTGAATCTTTGCTTGTGGTTTGAGTTGAAAATTACGACGGGAAATAATAAACGTTTTGTGCGCCAAGTATTTTAACCATAAATGCAACAATTACTTGCCATATCAATGTCTTTATAATGATTGACTGAAATGTTAAGTATTGTATGCAATTGTAAGAGAGATGATATTTGAAAATATATATCAATATATATTATATTTCTCGTATAATGATTGTTTAAAATAGGGGGGAGCAGACAGTCAAATGAACTGAGATACTTTTTATTAACTTCAAAACGTTACCGCTTCATATATTTTGTACGAGCGCACCTACTTATGACATCGTAAGTAGACAAGAAAGACAAGTGAAAGGAGTCAAACATCGCATTAATTATTATTTGAAAGTAATTAAAATTATTACTATCATGATATAATTATGAAAATAATTTTTGTTTGGAAGAGTTTTAATTTCAAATTAATTTTATTTAAAAACATGGCATTCTTTTTTCAAAATTAGTCATTTGTTTATTGATTTTCATCGCAATTAAATATTTTTCCTTATCGTGGTTACGTTAAAAATCGAGTAATTATGAAATAGGAGTATAGTCGTGGCAGCAAAGTGGCACAAGAGGAACGTAACATCAACGACGCTTACGAAGCGAACACTACAAACAAACACACCACCTGTTGATAGTTTGCCTGCTTCCGTTCTGGGAATTTCAAGCTGAAAAATGAACCTCGTGGTCTTCCGAAAACTTTGGTCGACAATGACGAAACAAAAGCGATCGTGGAAGCGGTTGATTCTCAGTCTACGGCTGAATTACCAGCAACTTTCGAAGATAGCGTCTAAACAATATTGGCCCATTTGCGTCAAATTAACAAAGTAAAAAAAGCTTGACAAATAGGTGCTCCACGAACTCAAGGCTTGCCAGCGCCAAGTACGCGTCGAGACGTACCTCGCACTGCTCAACAGGCACACAAACGAAGCAATTTTGAAAATTGTTACCTGCGACAAAAAACGTATTCTGTTTGATAATCGTAAGCGCTCAAAAAGTTGGTTGGATCCTGGTTCAACACCTAAACAATGCCCTAAACGAAATTAACCCCTAGAAAAGTGATGGTTACTGTTTGGTGGTCTAGCGCAGGTGTGATTCATCACAGATTCTTATCAAACGGGATGAGCAATATTGCAGATGTTTTACTGTGAAGATCTGAATACAATGATGGCGAAACTTGCTCGTCTCCAAGCAGCTTTGATCAATCGCTCGTTACGGCAGCTTCTGCACGCCAACACGCGACCTCATACTACACAGCAGACGGTCTCCAAGTTTCAAGAGCTGGGGTTGAAAGCTCTCCATCATCCGCCGTACTCACTAGACCTTGCACCTACAGACTTCTACTTTTTCCAGAATTTGGATAACTTCTTAGCGGGAAAAAAATTCAATACCCGAGAGGTATATTTTATTCATGCAGGAACGGAGAAAGTATACAATTTCCTGCGGCTGGGCAGCCTGTCGTAAGAGGCGACAAAGAAACCCACAGCCAGGTGGTAGGGCATTTGTCCGTCTGAGTGGCTACCACCCCTGGTCTAGAGTATGCCGCCATAACAACCTTTGGTTGTCTTCCGGCATTAGTGGCCAGGTTTCAGTCTCCCTTCAGAGAGCAGCAGCGTATTTGCAGCACCTTTGGTGTTGCGAATGTCCACAGGCGATGGTAACCGTTTTCCACCAGTGGGCCGTCTGCCTGTCTGCTGAACTTATGCAATAAAAAAAAGGTATTATAAAATGCCTTTGAAGAATTTGTTGTCTCCCGTCCAGCTGGTTTCTTTAAGAAGGACATCAATAAACTGCCACTGCGTTAGAAAAGATGCACCGATTGCAGGGGGATTATTTTGATTAACATAAATAAAAATTATAGAATAAATATTACGTCAACTTATTTAATAAAAAACGGCAATTTCATAGGAAAAGACCTATTATAAAAGTTAAATGCTGAGATGTTATTTTATAGCATGTTCTTTTATATACAAATAATATTACAATTTATTGTAACATGTGTTCGCAGCCCTATAATAGAACTTAAATTACAGATTTCGTTTATGGGTTCCGTAGCTATTTTGGCAAAAACTGGCTGTCTATGTTGGTATGTCACAGTGATTAATGTATGAAACTTAGGGTTGAAGAAAACTGCCCGAAAAATAAATATATTTGATACAATATGTTTGAATACATACTTAGTCTTTTCTTCTTTTGGTTCTGCTTTGTTTAAATTGATAGCTACTTATATCCCTTTAACGTACTCAAAATAGGAACTCCTTCACTTAATTTTTCTCGATGTACACAATCTTTTTAATTAGCAAGGATACAATGTTGTCTAAAAATTATGCTCAGTGTATAATTTTCCAACAAAAGGTTTACAAAACGAATTTGCATATTGAACTGAAAAACAATTACGTATAAACTTTACTTGTTTTTGCAAATTAATACAATACAATTTGTAGTATACTCTATTAATTAGTAAGTTATCTAAGAACATTTCAAGGTTACCAGATTTAAAAAAATATGAAATGAAAATTTCTGATTTCCTTTTAAAAATATGATAAAAATAATCCCAGTGTCTCCTCGCGGGATTTCTGTCTTGCAAAAAGAGATGACAATTAAATTATTAAGCACTAGCTTAAATGACCTACGATAAGAGTGTTATTTCTTTTTTGCTTAAATATTAAAAATATCGATTATTCTCCATATAATTATTTATAATACCAGAGATATCCCGAAAATTGCCAATGCTTGAAGATGTAAGATTTTGAACAGTGTGCACTTCTCCGTCCTCTTCAACGGGACCGAGACGTGGACACTAACGGCAGGACTGGTCCACAAATTCCAAGTCGCTCAACTGGCTATGGAGTGAGCTATGTTGGGTGTTTCTCTTATGGATAGAATTAAAAATGAAGACATCCCTAAGAGAACCAAAGTAACCGACATAGGTCACAAAATTAGCAAGCTAAAGTGACAGTAGGCCGGTCATGCATGTCGCAGGGCCGATGGTCGATGGAGCAGACGAGTCCTGGAGTAGAGACCGGGTCTCGATAAACGTAGTGTTGGACGTCCTCCAGCCCGATGGACTGAATACCTGTGTAAGGTCGCCGGTGGGCGCTGGATGTGGAAGGCGGAGAACCAAGATGTATGGCGCCGACTTGGGGAGGCCTACGTCCAGCAGTAGAATGCGATTGGCTGACGACGATGACAACCCTAGGCGTATAACAAAGTTTTAAACATAAAACGTGAATTTCAAATACTGTATCAGATTAACATTAGCGAAATTTAATGAATGATTTTATGTCACTTAATTTTAGTTATAAAATACAGCACTTTGTTTGAAATTTTGCAAACAAACTTAAAACTTGGATTATTATTTGCGCAGACATAATTAATTCAAAAGATTAACAGTGACAAATCTTTTGAATGTATAAAAGATATTGGACTCATTAGGCCTCTTTTAACAATTTTAAACAACTTAAATATTCGTATGTTTAAATTTTGAGCAGCTTTAGCTTTAAATATTTATTTTATTTTATATTTGATGACAAAAATGTATAAGTATAGTGTACTAGCTTTTACCCCGCGGCGCAGCCGCGGGTCAAACTTCAGTGCTTACGTCTTGTTTAAAGAGCAGGGATTAATATAGATTACATTATATTATATTTTTATGTTGGTGCTATCAGTATTCAGACAGACAAATCGAGTTACTATCTAATTTTTTTGGGTTTATGAATTTTTATATCTATAAACTTGAGAAATGTTTGGTCTCCCATACAAACTTTTATCCCCTATTCCAACCCGTTCTAGTTTTATTTATATATCCCCCGTCTATGTCTCTGTAAACTACATAAACGACCAAAACCACAAAAACTGCCTCAACTACCAAAACTACCACACTACCAAAACAACCGCAACTACCGAAACGATCAAAACTACCAAAACAACCAAAACGACCAAAATAAACAAAATGGCAAACCACAAATAAAAAATCGATCATATTTTCTGGGATAACCTCTATCCCAAAATCTATCGTATAATCCGGGATGAAAAGTATCCCTTGTCCACCCTCGATATAAAATTTACATATATACCGAATCTCAGTCAAATCGGTCCAGTAGTTTTTCCGTAAAAGCATAACAAACACAAAGACAAATATATTTTTATCCCGGAAACTATCCCATTTTTCGGGATAAAAAGTATCCTATGTTCACCCTCGGCATCAAATATATATATATATACTGAATTTCAGCCAAATCGGTCCAGTATTTTTTCCGTGAAAATGGAAGAGACAGACAGAGTTACTTTCCCATTTATAATATTAATAGGGATTAATAATCATATTTTGCGATTTTTAAACGTTGCATCCGGGACTGAAAAATTGAGAGGAAGAAGACTAAGGTGACATAAATAATGTAAACTGCAAGAATTAAGTGTACAAATAGAAAGGTAGACCAAAAAAGAGATGGATGGATTGTGTGCAGGATGATAATTACAAGAATTTGTGGTGTGACAGAGTACATATTTCAGAATAGAAGAGTATTAAAAGAAAACCCATAATTATTGTGCCGATCCCAAATAATTGAAATAAGCTGAAAGAAAAAAGAAGTGATTTATAATCATATTTTCACATTAGAAGCTTTTGAATGTAAGTTAATAAGAAATTAGTCATAAAAGGAATTTAGAAAATAAATACATATAAGACTAAAGTATAATCGTAAGCGGTAATGGCCTAAATGCCGCGCATTCATTTAACAGTCCCTGACAAGTGTTATAATCGGGTAATTATCAAATTCCAATTAATTTATTTGCAAAAAACATAGTTTAAAGGGTGTTATAGCCATTATAATTATGGTATACGTATGTTTGCCAGATTGGCATGCAAATTTAGCTCGTACGATTTCACTTTAAACATAATAATTACTATTTAAGTACTATCACAACATTATTACTGACGTGTCATTAAATTATACTTAATAATACCGATGCTTTTGTTCCCTAAAGTTTATACGAAAAGCTGTTATTTATAAAGTTCATTCATCATTTAAATTTTGGGTTAGTAGGCCAGGTACCTAGTACCAGTATAAAAGGGTAGGCCCAAGCAAGTTATGCTGGCTCGATGCCGTGAAGAATAACATACGCACTAATAGTTTCACAATCAGCCTAAGACTGCGCGAAGTGGAAAAGAAAAAGTAACAAAGCGGAATCTAGGCTCTAAAGTGGAAGCTTCTAACGCACATGAAAATTTAAATTTACTGTCTTATGCATTTGCAGGTTGTATAAAAATATGTTATTACACTCAATCTCTCTCAAAAATAGGAATGCTGAAGACCGCGCGAAGTGGAGAAGAAAAAGTAGGAAATCAGACCCCGGGGTTCGAGGTAGACGCCCCCAACGCAACCGGGATTTAACGCTAGGATGATGATGTTATTACACCCAATAAGCTTCATAAAGACCTTTAAAATGGTATATTGTTAAAGTTCATGACATATTTCCTGCTGGGTTGAAATTTTTTTGGAATTTACTTGCTAGGTTTTGAAATAAAAAATGACGATAAACTAAGTTTATACGGTTCATCCAACTTGCCCAAAATTGACTTAAAAACCTAACAAGTGCGGGACAGTCCACACTTAATGAGGTTTGGATAGTGGTCACGAAGATTCACTATTTTCGTTATGTACTTACAGAACCACAACAAAGATTTCTATTTTAAAGAATTTATTTTATTTATAATTTGTACAAATTAAAAGTAAACAAATAAATATAATAACGAAAATTACATGTAATAAATAATGTAACTGGCGGCGATTTGGCACCCCCAAATCGCCGTCAGTTAAGAACGTTCACAAAATGCTGGCCGCATTTCCTCGTTGAATGGCAGCGCTAATACGCTTTTTTTTTGAGGCAGGGGGAAATTTATTTCGTACACTACCGGGTCCTTTACTGGGATTAGACTAAAGCAATGAGAGTTATCCACAAAAGATAGCGCAGATAACAGAGTCAATTGTCGGCTTGTGTGGAGACTCAGCAAGGTACCGGTACAAGGTAAGGTAGATATTTAAGACGTAACCCATGAGCTAATACTCCACTAAAACCCCCTTCCTTCCATGTGCCCCGCGCTCATGGTAGGAATAGCGTGAGACTTAGAACATAGTTACGCCCCCACTAATTAAGTGCGTCAGTGCTTGAGAATGCCCCGGGAAAGGTAAACTCACTTCGTCAACAAGGGTCGGTTCCTCTGAACCTCAGATGCTGGAGGACTCCTGTAGCGGAATCATGGGAGGAGATCTTACACATATCTGCGTCTCCGGGGCCCCGACTGACGTTGGTGCCCGCGGGATGCATAGATACCTCTTTTCCTCTCTCGTTCAGCGGCCTCCTTTTGAGACATTACTGCCTCGCAGAATATGGACGCTACCTCCCAATAATCGTCGCTGTGCAGCATGGCCTAGACCAGATTACCCAGCGAATCGATCGGACCTACAACGGCCTCGAGCTCAAACCTCTGCGGTTCCCATGCTGCGCACTCAACCAGCGTATGGAATGCAGAGTCCAGCGCGCCACATGGGCGGCACTGAAGGGAAGGCAGAAAACCCATAGTCTGATGCAGATACTTATCGAAGCACCCATGCCCGGTAAGTATCTGCGTCATCCTGAAGGTCAGGGACTCCCGCGTTTCCGCCCATTCATCGCAACAGGTGTGGGCAGCACTACAACGCTGCCCGAAATACAGGGCAGCCTTTTGGTCACGTGAGACTTCTATCAAACGTGCTGATAAGTAATCAGGATTCCATGGCCTTAGATTTAAGAATTTAATTAAATAAACTTTATAAAAATACCCCATATCATACATAATATGCTACGAAACCCTAAGAACGATTAACTAATAATTATAATCTTAAATATCTAATACACAACGGAAAGTCAAAATTATTTAACTTAATTACTAAAACAGAGCTCCATCCACACTGTTAATGAAAACAAATTTCCCTTTAATCAGCAACATTGAAGTGATGAATATCATAATAAGCAAACATTAATAATCTAATAGTACATACATTAATATTACTTATTCCATTTTCAAGTTGAATAAATTTTGTTCTTATATTGTTAGAAGGATGGTATACAAATTATCATAATAACAGTAAACAAGGTGACCGATTTTATGTGATTAAAATAATGTAATTGCTTCATTTACGTAATTTTTATCTCAAACTGGACAGTTTGTGCAAAGTGATTCGTTCAATACGACTAATATCTAAAGCTGGGCCGTGTTTACCCAGGGATGCAAGGGGTGCGTGGCACTCGGACCCAGGGGCCTAAGGGGCGCAAGCCAAATTATTTGAATAAAAAGTCATTAAAGAACATAATTTTCTTCTGTGTATATCGCCATATAGACTACATTTTCCTATAAAACTTCGCCCATATAACTGAGTAGTTTTCGAGAAAAATCACTGTGACATAAAGACAGACGGAAATGACGATTGCGTAAATGTATAGCACAAACTGATTTCCAACCCCGGCGCCCAATACGCTTAAGACAGCCCAGAGGCCTTACTGTCAAACGTCTTTTATCGCTCGTTTTCGTCCGATCAGACCGAAAGAAGATAGAAGAAACAAAGAAGATTGTTAATAGAAGAAAGAAAAAACAAAGATTTCTTTAAAACTACATTAATAATGTCTATAAAACACAAAAATAAATTGAACATGCAATGGAAAATGCGCTTAAATATAAAAAAATCAAGCTCCAAAACGAATTACAAAAGACGTTTGAGAGGAAGCCCTCTGATCCAGAGTAATATATTCTAAAAAATAATTGTAGTTGGAAACATCTGGGCATGGGTGCCGTTAGTTACTAGTTTTTATTGCTTTGAGGAAACTCCAGATTTAAAAAATTTACAAAATATTTTAGGTCATTTTATATAGTTTTATAGACAGCATATTTTTCACAGTTCCAAAAAATACTGTCAAAATCAAATTTTAAATATTTGTTTTTTTCTTTATCTCGTCTGAAATGGCGGGATAAATATTGATATGTATCCGAGTTTAACAGTAGTTTAGTGTCGAGACCGGCCACATATCGTTACAATGATGTGAGTTTAAATCCTAGATTCTGATCTAAGTGTCTATTGATTACGGTGAAGAAGAATCTTGTGAGGAAAACTGCACGCCGTGACGACCGATGTACAAAACCCGTTAGTCTTTTATATATATATAGTATTTATTACCTATGCGTTAGTTCAACTTGGACAAGCGTAGCGGGTTTACGTATGTATTTCGAAATACTCTAACATTAAGCACTAATTCAGGTGCGTTTACATAAACTTCGGTTAGCTTAAACTTTGAATCCGCATCCTACGGAAACTAATAATAAATATCCTTTACTAAGCCGTGGTAGCTTAGTGGTGAGCGCACTCACATCCTAAACTCGAACGGCGCGGGTTTGAATCCTGACCGGCAAGCACCACTTCGGCAGTTTTCAAAGCAAATATGTATATTTTACAATGATCACATGCTAATGGTGAAGAAAAACATCGTAATCGTACACATCGAGATAACCAATGTGTCAAACTCACCGATTCGCCTTGAACAAGCAAGGCCGGTATACTGTTCGTCCCCCTATTATTGGGAGGCCCGAGCCCAGCAGTGAGAGGTTTATGTGCTGTTACTGTTATAATTATAAGAGTACTTTTGTTTATCACCGTCATGAAATAACGTATACATCATTACATTTCCTTATAATCTTTTGATTCCTAAGACCGTGAAGAAGAAACAACAACAAAACAAACACCACAACAAAACTATTTTCATATTAATATTATTTTTTGAAGCTCTCATTATTATCATGAATCTATTAGAGTATATTGAAAATAAACTTCTCCTAAGGCGTAATTCTAAGCCCTCGAGATCCTGCTAGTCACGTTAATTAATTTCATTATTATCTACCCTCACATATAATATTTTGTCTGAATCTTTAACCATTTTTACTTTGACCATAAAAGAATGGAATATCAGAAGAATTTACAAATATGAGTACATATCTATGTAAACGACAGTACAAATTGGTTTTTTATGGACATACATAAAATGAACTGTCGATAAAAAAGAAGTGAAAAGGCTGGTCTAGTAAATTTTAGTTTACCGTACAACTGACTGGGGGATATTGGTGTCATAAACATTCGCTTGCATCGCCCAACCCATAGAGTAGATAAATGAAGTAGAAGCGGCATACGCTATTTACTATATTAAAACCCTTGTTTCCGCATTCACATAACCGCAAAAAATAAGCTAACAAAATTTTGTTTTGAGTGGATAGCAAAAAATAAAAGATTGTTCTTGTATTATTCATTACACTCAATTGTTAGCGACGTCGAGACATCGCAAAATATTTGCATAAACGATAATATAGTAACATCTTATTTTCCTTCTATTCTTATTCTTCCTTACTTCTTTCCTTCTCCTCCTTTAACAGGAGCTAAAATTGCTTTGGAAGCGGTAGTATACTCATGACTTTTAATAAGTAATCTGTAAGATTCCATTTTGAAATAAATACATTCATTCATTTTCATTTCTTCAGTAGTAAGAGAATGAAAAAGTAATATTCAATAATTTGACATATATTGCCAAGATGTCATTAAGATTGGGTCGAAATTGGCCCGACGGCCTCCAACGTCCCCTTTAGCCATCTCATGCCTCACAGTTGTTAAATTACTATTTAAAAGATCCTAATATCATTTTGAAGTTAAATGCACATATATTGATCACTTACTTATTGAAGAACGTAGCGCCTGACGGTAGGTAAAACAAATGTTTCCGCCTCATGTCATGGGCGGGCTTTATAAAATATCTAAAACTACCGTCAATCATATTAGAATATGTGCGAAGTACAAAATCTTAAGTAACATATAAATAGTTTTTATAGATATTGTTACAACTTAAATTACGACAAAAACAAAACCCACCTGCATATCTATAAAAACATTTTATTACCTGTCGGCATTTGAACTAATTGTAATTCTTTTATTATTGTCTTCTTTTGTTTACTTATTTATTGGTTATTGTGGGGTGTTCCCCACAATATCCAATAAATAGGTAATACGAGTACAATAGGCTGTTGGCTATTGTACACGTTTATGGCCGTTTGCAGGCATAATTACCCAGGTGTGCGGATTACGATTCTAGGAAATTCGGTCCACGCTGCTGGGCGGACATGTTGCGTTTGTGCGATATAAAGCAATGGCCCGATTGAGGAAGGGCAGTCGAGCGATAACCACAAGCGAAGCAAAACTTGTGTACATTCAGTAATCTATTTAGTGACAGACTTTGCGCGTGTATTTGAATTACAATTAGTACTCCTCCATTACGTTTAGACTTATTGCGTTCGGTTATATTTGTACCTGTATTGTACGTGTTTGTATGGTTCTAATAAACTCTATAATAATTCCAACGGCATTTTAATTCGAGTCCTGCAACTCGTAACAATATTAATAAAAGTATTTAGTAGATAGTCAAACGTAACTTAAATAATATCTTAAGCAGTAGCAAGTAAAGATTAAGTTATAGGCCTTTGTTCTTCTTAAGACAAAATTGTTAATACAATACAAAATACCCGAAAAATGACACTTGGGTTTATGCGTCTTTATGTAATTTAACGCAGTGAATATAATTATTGACATTTAAAAATTTAGATAAACCAACACAGTCATAGATTATCTATCTCCTGTAACTGAAAGCATTAGAAAACACATTTATTGTGTTCATCATTTGATTAGAAATAGAAAAATAATATCTGTACTCTTATAATTCGTGTAGTGGAATTAAACTTTTTAAACTTCAGTGATAAATAAACAAGATCGCCATAATTTGAGACACTACTCGATAACATACAATTTGCTTAAGTCTGGATTTAACAACTTATTTTTTTTTATAAAACAGATTTAAAATAACCAGATCTATAAAACATTAAAAAATAACTCTCTTGTTTGGTTCTTACCTTCTATCCGTGCAGGAACGGAGAAGGAATACAATTTCCTATGGCCTTTCGTAAGAGGCGACAAAACAACCCACAGCCAGGTAATAGGGTATTTACCCATCTGAATGCCTACCACCCTAGAATGTCGCCATAACAATCTTGAGTTGTGTTCCGGCATTAGTGGCCAGGTTCCAGTCTACCTTAAGAGAGCGGCAGCATATTGATAGCTTTGGTGTTACAAATGTCCATAGGCGATGATAACCGCTTTCCATCAGGTAGGTCGTCTGCCTATCTGCTGAACTTATGCAATAAAAAAATTAAAAATATAATAAAACTGTAGAGGTCGAATTTCTGTACAATGAAAAAAATGCTCAAAACCGAGTCAGGGGGATATAAGAAGTGAAATAGAACTAATTTAGATTTTTTCTAAGATTTTGTTTGTCTGTTTGTCTGTCTGTTTGTACCGGCTAATCTCCGGAACAACTAGACCGATTTAATTGAAATTTTTTATGGTGGTAGCTTATATCCGTGGTCAACATATAGGATACTTTTGATCCCGAAAAATTAAAGGGTTCCCGTGGGATAGTTAAAAACCCGCACCACGCGGACGAAGTCGCGGGCATCAGCTAGTAAAAAAATAAAGAAACAGGCCTTTTTATCACTTACTAACATACTCACAATATGCATTTACTCTGGAAAAAGTTAAGGGTACCCATTCTACATCTTTCGTAGTTCTGTGACCCAACCGGATATAACAATTGAAATAATACGTGAACTTTACGTAAGGCCATTTTCCGCATTAAAACTTTATTCCAACTGGCGAATTTTAGCAATTTGTTTTAGTTACTACGGATTCTAAGCGCAGCCAATTCACCTAGCTATCGATTTACACAGGTTATGAAACTGGTGCTTATATTTACAATAATATGCAGGATAATTCCATAAGACAAATCGTTAACATAGTGAGTACATTTTTAGAAATGCGTTCATTATTATACTCGGAATAATTTACACACCATCTAATCAGCCTGTAAAATTTAAATTGCCGAACTCATAGTTAACCATCTTGGAGAAAGGCGCAATATATTCGCTTATATATTGTAGGTAGGATATATTGCCTGACAGAAGCGTTTTTTTTTATTTTTAAAAGGTAAGTCAAACTGCATTCATAGATTTTCAAAAGTTACTTGTCTCATTTAAGAAACGAGCCGAGATGTCGATGCCAAGAGTCAGTCCACAAATCTGATATCTTTCACAATAGGTATCATACTTTTAGTAAATACTAGACATTTTCACGTGAAAAACCTTGACGTGTAAGCTTTATGACACACTATATTACACACACAAATATTTTATTGGTTATTTTATGTATATAACCTTCAATACTTTAGTTTCTTGTTCAATTCACTACAATTACAAAGAAACTAAGTCAATAAATACAGTTTAGACAACTGCATAGCAAGACATAAAAAAAGTCGCAGCCAACCTGATTTGAAGTACCTAATACGCAATGACATATGGGCAATCTGACAACGTATTTGTTATTGAATTGAGCGATGGTTGTCCACATCGCGATTGCAGCGCCATCTATTTAGCTATGTCGTCTATTCTATGGAAACGACATCATTTATAGCGATAAAAAGTACCATAAGTGTTGATTCAGGATATAAGCAAGCTCTGTGTCCTATTTCATTCGTATACGTTCAGTAGTTTTCAAAAAGGATGCAATCATAGAGCTATCTCTTTTTTTGTCTATCTCGCAGAAACGACAACATTTATCAAAAGGATAATAACTATCCTAAGTTACGCCCCAGGATATAAGCTAGCTTTATGTCGAGTTTCATTTAAATCTGTTCAGTAATTTTCACGTGATGCACTAACAGACAGACCAAAATTCTAAAAATTGCATTTTGGAATCTATGCAATGTACAAATTCGAACCATTTACAGATTTATTATAGTGTAGAAGACACTGATTCTATAATAGTATGCACTTTAATTTGCAATGCATATTTATACAGTGTACTTTATTTAGTTTTATTCTTCAATTAAATTTTTGCTAGTACAAAATCCAATATTCATGGGTTAGAAGCAAAACATTGTCATCCTATTGAGCCATGTGTATAACAATGCCGGTGGGCGACGACACCGTGCGCATATTAAAATTGATTGCATTCTGTAACAACAACTGCAGGAGAAGTTTGCACAAATTGAGTCCATAACGTGCGGCGGATAGACGCAGCTGCACTTGTGACAATTTAATAGCTAGGTTTTACAATCAAACCGAACTCTAAGTTTTCAACCACTAATCGGTGGTTCCTGGCTGTTACTATTAATTCACTTTTTTCTATGTTTACTAGTAGGCAATCTGGCAAACGGACTACCTGGTGATAAGTGGCTACCGTCGCCCATGGACATCTGCAACACTAAGGGAGCTGATGCGTTGCCTACCTCGTTGAGACTTTAAGTATCTGTTCACGCCCTTTTTGAAGAGCCCCATATTGTAAAACAACGGGCGAGTTCATTCCATAACTTGGACACACTTGCCTTACTATCGGTTTAATTTTGACATTACTAATGATAATAAGGTAAATGAACGGTTGGATATAAGAACGGGCTATAAGAATACAACTATAGTGCACTGAGCGCCTTTCAAACTGCACACCAAATGCCAACGACCATTATTTCTTGTTAGGGCTTTCCACGCATATTTGTATTTTGTTCGCGTTAACTCTGGTTATGATACATATATTTAAAGACTTTCGCTATTTTCATTGCATTTGAACTGATTCCCGAATAATAAAAATATAAATACATCTACTACAAGTAGAAGATACCTCCCCTAGGAAAACTTTATAATCTTCAAAAAGAAGCTTCAAAACTGCAATACGATTTGTATAGTAACATTAGCATTGAGCTCTCATTGCGCCGTTTGCTCTTTCTCGAAACGTCGTGGTTATTGAGCACTTAGTATTTATAAGTAAATATATGTACTACTGGCGGTCTCGGCAGACGTTGTCGTGCCCTGAAAAAACAAAAATCTAGAATCCGATTCCAGCGCCACCTACCGGGTCTAATTCTGAATCTAAACCACCCCGGGACCCACTCAAAGATACATAAAATTTAATCAAAATCCTAGAACCCGATTCCAGCGATTATGTATTTTGTTTAGATTGATGGGTTACATTATTGAAGTTTTAGTAGGGATCCCTAATTTTTATATAGCCTATATCCATTAATGTAGCATTCTAATGGTAAAATATTTTTTGAAATCGGTTGAGTAATTTTTGAGTTTATTCGTTACAAACATACAAAGATACAAATATTTCCTATTTATAATATTAGTATAGATAAAGTAAATACATAATAAATAATAATTGAAGTCAAAACAAAGGTTTTTTTTTCATTGTTGAAATACAGAAGATAAGGTGACGACCCACCTGATGGAAAGCAGATATTGTCGCCTATGGACATTTGCAACACCAAAGGTGCTACCAATGAGCTGCTGGCCTTGAAGAGAGCACTAAAACTTAGCCACTAATGCTGAAACACCATTGACAGCTGTTATGGCGGCATACTCTAGACCAGGGTTGCTAGACATCCAGACGAGCAAATACCCTACCACCTGGCTGTGAGTTGTTTTATCCATTTGCAGCCATTACGACAGGCCGCCCATCTGCAGGAATTAGTATTCTTTTTCCGGTACTGCGCGGATAACTCTTGAGATATTCGTTTCAAAAGTTATAAAAAGTGTTTGTCCTTTTAAAATATGGGGTTTAAAATTCTGGAAAAAGTCAAGGTGATTTAGAAAATACTTTCAACGAAAATTAATGTGCACATCAAAATATTTTTGTTAGTTTTTTAGATTAAGATTTGATAACAATATAGCTGAAGAATATATGTTCATCACCACTGCCGAACCCAATACTCTGCGTAGGACGATATACTTGACTTATTTTATTTCATGTTTATAACAAAGAAAAAAATATTTCACTACTACTTTATGTACTTGAAATTACAACACTAGTTCGCAGTGAACAAAGTAGCAAAATATAATGGGCATTGAAAAAGAACTTCAATAGCTGTCTATAGACTAAGTTGTAGTTCTTATTGTTGTGGGAATTAAAATTACTAGCGTTTTTCTTGGTAAATAACAATGGATTAAGACAAAACTTGTATTTGCTAATTAAAAACCTCCTTTA
This sequence comes from Dendrolimus houi, assembly GCA_039645545.1. NCBI lineage: Eukaryota > Metazoa > Arthropoda > Insecta > Lepidoptera > Lasiocampidae > Dendrolimus > Dendrolimus houi. The sequence goes on along the minus strand of CM077119.1, from coordinate 18,173,894 downwards.
AATATTAATAGAAAGACAAAAGAGTAATATTGTTTGTCAGATGAGCACAATATGAAGGCTGCCAACCTCAAAAAAAGGTAATTTGTTAGCAAGTTCATTATTTGAATAATAATTTATTGTGTGTTCTGTTTAGAGTAAGTACGTCTCACGATAAAAGCCCCGCAGCAAAAAATGAAACTAATTATACATATACAGATCCGCCCAGCCAGTCAGTCCAGTCACATTGTAACGTCTTTTTAATTGCTGTAATGTAAATGTTACATTATATCATTATTACAATTACCAATAAAATAAAATAAAATAAGCTTCTATTCTGCTCTAAGTGGTTAGTTTACATACTTTTTTTATATTTAAAACTATATCGGTAGCCTATTTGGTAGTTTATCCTCGACATAGGCCTCAAAAGACGGCCATCTTCTCCTGTTTTGCGCTTCCCGAGTCCATAGTGGTCCTATAATCTTTTTTATGCCATCTTCCTATTTTTGCGCTTGACGACCCCTGCCCCTCTTTCCATCCCTTACGTACCATTCCAGTACTTTTTTGGTTCATTTTATACTTTTTTCCCTTAAAATGTGGCCTGTCCATTTCCGTGTTAGGTGTTTAATTGTTTTCTCTACATCTCGAAACTTTGTAGTTCCTTTAATATCAGTCAGTCTTTTCCTGTCTTTCAGTTTTACTTCTAGCACGCTTCTTTCAATTCCGTTTTGGCACACCTTAAGTTTGTTTAAATTTTTCTTGGATAAAGACCAAGTCTGGCACCCATATGTGAGGCATGGTAGGATACATGTAATGAAAATCTTTCTTGTCTGTAACATATTGTAGGTTTTAATTTTCATTATTTCTTTATATAACCAATATCTTTGTCATTTTTTTATTATTCTTCTATCTATCTCTTTTTTCATTCATACTTTGGAAATCGATAATAAGTGTCCTAAATATAAATATATATATTCTTCTACATAATAAATTATTTCATTGTTGATTTTTATTGTTATCTTTTCCGAGTTAGTCATTATTTTGGTTTTGCTAACCTAACATTTTCGTTATCGCTGGCTAGTTCTATTATCATAGAAAATATGATGATATCGTCAAGAAATCTTAAATGGCTTAACCCTCTCTTCGTTTATATTAATACCCTTATCTTCCCATTTTAAAGCTCGAAATATCATTTCAAACATCGCTGAAAAAAGTTTAGATGATATTGGGCCACCCTGTCTGACCTGATATTTACTAATAGGTACTAATAAATTGGAATATTTCCAAGAACTATTTTACTTTTCTAACGTTCCACTGCACGGCCGTAGCACCCCTTTGAGATACTTGTTTCGTGCGACAGAGTCTAGAAATAAAGGGGCTGACATGCCAATATGGCAGAAGTACAAAGAATAAAGAAGAATATAAAGGCTAGTAACTTCCAAATAATAGTTCTATTTTTCATCTTTCCTCAACTTTCGTTCAGATGCTATTATTGACACTTACTTTATCCTTAACGTGCGTTATCAATTACTGATTATGCAGTTCAGTGACTAAGGTATATGATTAATAACGTGGATTCATTCCGTAGCATATACCACCCGTTGAAAACTGAATTTGAGATTAAAAAAAACCAAAAAACTAACAAAAACCAAAAACTGACTAAAATCATAAACGGTTTTTGGAGGAAACTTCAAGAGTAATGTTTTGATGTGCAATTTTATTTAGAATGTTTTATATATTTAAAAAAAAAAACATTTGCTTTTGTTGCGAAGGGTGGGTATAAAAGTACGCCTTTCGTCTGAAGTTTGGTAGCTTAGTGGTTATCGCACTCGCATCCCATCAATGGACGCAGGCTTAGATTTTGTCCAAAAAATATGAGCAGTTTTCTGACATAATTTGCATATTTTTATAATCACCACGTGCAGAGCGTTAAGGAAGACATTGTGATGAAACCTCCCCGATGTGTCAAATTCACCAAGCCACCTCGGACAAGCGTGGCGGGTATACCATCCTTTCCCTTCACAAATTGGCATGCCCGAGCCCTACAACATGTTGGACAATTATAGTTGTTAATATTATATTATTACGTATGATAGCTTTTTGGGCTTTAATTTTTTTATAAAAACTTGAATATTCATGAATCATGAAGACTTGATACTGCATAGATCCATAGCTTGTGTAGAACTGTATTCATAAACTACATCCAAAACATAAAAGTTTAAATACCTTCTAGAACGTAATATCTATCAATATTTTTTTTTTATTATGTTGATATAAAAACTAATTAAGTTGTAAGACTGTGAAAGGTATTTAAATGTATACAACTGTACCTACCAATATAGCCTTCTAAAATGATTGATTATGGCAAATATGTCCTACTTTTATATAATACAGAACATTTTTTCGTACGTGAAGGAAGATTCGTATTTAGATAAGCAAAAATGTCTAACATTACTAGGCAACACGTGAATGGTTGCTATGATCCGTGAATAAAATCAACTATTCAGATATAAAACTTCATATAGTCACATACAGTACTCGTATAAATAGTCGTAGTAAGTAAAAGCATGTAAAAAGTTAGCATATAAGAGCTTTGTCCACAAAGACAGAGGATGGCGATAAGTTAAAAAAAAACCATTAATTTACAGCACACATATCTAGGTACTGAAGTGTACGATAGTAATAAGATATATTTATAAAGATGCAAGTATAATTACAAATTAAACAATAGCATGATGGTTCCTTATTTTATAGTAGATTGTTGCACGAGCGGTGAAAGTGACCTTTTTAGCACATAAGATAGTTTGACGCACGAGTGTAGCGAGTTAATAGTTCTAGTACCTAAATAGGCCTTTCATCCGAGGTTAACATTCTGCTTTTCATTTCGAATATGAAGAAAGTAAATAAAAACTGATTAGTTAAACAAACAATTACTTCTTTAATGACATCAACCGTTAAATCCATGTCGAAATCTGATGAAGTCATTTTATACGTCACATATAAAACGTCTAGTAATTTCTTTTTCTGTGGCATTCTACCAGACAGTATTTTTTTGTCACTGATGATAGTAAATATTTAGGTTAAATTTAAATAAATAAAATAATAATTTAATGAAAATCAATTCGTAAGTAAAAAATCATGTTACAAAATTGTATATATTTCTTTATCACAATTTATGCCGCGATTTAAAAAAAGTTGGCGTGGCTGTAAAAAGAGGTTGGGACATGAGTCGCATGTATTATCTTTGTTTCCAAGGTTTTTTCATTTTTTTAATAACCGGGAAAATCGTTTCTCAAAGCTACTAGATGTACTTGTTCCATATGATACCTCCATAGTAAATTGACAGTAGCGAAATTAAACTCAAATCAAGTGAAATAGATTTTGTAATTTTACGAAGCGCCCAAGACATTGCAAATTATGGCGTAATTTCTATAACGAGTCAAATAGCGTATGTACATTTTTGTTTAAACAGTAATTAAAATTATGTACATCGTGATATTTTAACAATATAGTAACATGGTATTAGAACGCCCGCTCTTTGATATAAACATTGTTTCAGAATTAATTGTGAAATAAGTCAACAACCCCATTTTATATTACCGATTTCAAATTTGGAATTTCGATTCTAGAGTTAATGCTATTTGAAATATAGACTTCAGTGTCTGTACGTTACTTATTCTTTGCACCATTTTACGGATAATTGGAGTTATGTATGTTACAGTGCGGGAGTTTTTTGTGGTCCAAATGCAAATATGTTATCATGTTTCTTTATAATTAAGCGAGTTATTTGTGTTATGAGGTTTGAAATGTCCCGCTTATTATAGATCACTGTCTTGGTCACGTGTTATACTCAAATAAAGCCAGTGTAATTATTTTTTCAACGCATTTGCTCAAAAATGCATTTACAAAGCCTATATACATTGTTCGAAGTTGAAAATTACGCACCACACAATGGAACGTACTATGAAATAGGTACTTAGGTGAAAAAAAATACAAAATTTTCACCAAGAAGTTTCAAATTGCGAAAAGAAATAAGCTGCATAATCGAACCTCCTTGGAAGCGCTTTAGACCAAGACATTTCTGTAACTTTAATACTATAGACAAAATCAGGGGAAATATGCGGTTCTAATTTTCACCACGCGCTTGTGATGCCATTTGCAAATGCGCGACATTCTCATATTAGAAACATCAAAGATGGTTGCGACTCATCTACTGATATTTATATTTGTTACATTACCTATTGTACTGTTTTCTCGCAAATGTGTTGAAAAATGTTGGATGATAATAACAGCACATGTATATTTAACAAACTTGTGACTATGGCAAGCCTTCGATTTTCTCTCTGGCTAACATGCGTCTACTCGTTTGTAAGAACCAACTTACCGCAATAGCAACACAAGTAACTATTATAGCTTTTGCTTGCAGCGTTGCTCACGTATATATAACTGGAATACACTATATAAACTATGGAGAACACCGTGCAATTTTTTTTAAATTTCTTGTCTATTTGTTTCTTTGTTCAGAATTCACATAAAAACTACTGGGCCGGTTTCGATGCGGTTTTCGCTGATCAACAGCAAATTCTTAGGCTTAAAATCTGCGCTACTTCTTGTCCTGGGAATCCCAAGGGAATTTTTCTGGGAATTATACAAAATGACTAGATTAAAAAAAATCGATATCCAATGCGATTTTTTACTGATCGATAGCAAATTTTATTTAATAATATGTGTGATTTTTTTATCCCAAGAACCCCGCGGGAAATTTCCGGGGAGCAGTTTGTAGTTGTTCGGGCGCATAAAAATTAGCTTATTCTGACACAGTTTTCACTAAAACGGTAGCTCACATACTTTTTTAAATGCTGCGGTTCTTTGTGTCCCAGAAATCCCCCGGGAATTTCAAGTAAAGCGTGGACGAAGTCGCGGACTTATCCCAGTGTTATATATAATTCTTAGAAATGTCGAAGTTTATTTTTATTTCAAAACACCTAATGATATAAATTTATACATACCCGTAACGCCATCTAGCAAAACAAAGATGGAACTAACCAAGAGAGCAACACGTTAAAATTGTCGCGGTCATGTCATTTTCGTTACCTTGGTGATGTATTTGTTAGACAATTGTAATGATGGTGACAATAAAACGCGGTGAAAGCGCCATTTTTTCCGCTATATTAGTCTAAAACCGCGGGAACAGTACTTTTTCTGGATGAAAAGTGCCCTATGTCGTGCTTTGTAACCCTGACAACGTGTAAGCAAAATTCCTGAGAATCTGTTGCTTAGTTAAAGCTTGAAAACGTGAAAAACAAACTTATATTCGCGATTATAAATTAGAATAGAAAGCAGAAAGAAAGAAAAAAAATTACGGTCGTAGATGTACTTACACACAGAAAATACAATATGGGTAATAAGACATTGTACATGTAATGAACGATTATACAATTATATTTAAAAAAAAACACATACACACAAAAAACATACATCACATTCACGCCAATGAGGCTAGAACTCAGGAGCATTTTGCTGCGACAAGGGCTGACGCAGCGTTGATTTTCATTATCAGCCTTTTTCAAAAGAAAAGAAGGAGGATGTCAGTGATTTTCTCTCACTATATTTCTACACTTATGTAATTTTGTGTACCTATCTGTTATTGGCTAGATTAGGGATTCCCAAACTATTTTGGGTAAGAGACCCCTTTTCCAAAATGAGCTGATACATCTGACTCCCATGGCGAAATTACTATAAAAATCCTATCTCTAGTTTTTTGTCGTATTGATACAAAATACTTACCAATTTAAAAACTTTTTGGTTTGGTCAAGTGAGTAAACTTGACATCATTTTCTCATCAAAATTTAACATGATAAATAGACATTAAATTCAGTAAATATTAAGTGTAGTTGATAATAATTAATACAAATTAAGCAGAAATACTTAAGTAGGTAATTATTTTTTTAAACACATTTGTACGTCTAACATAACTTATACAGTATCTTTAACGTTTCAAATAAGAACTTGTGTTAATAAATAGGGGTCGATTTTTAGACCTCGTCGACCCCCAAAATCAGTTTTCATTTACGTTGACTCCTGGGAAACCGATTTCGATCCCAGGGGGTCGATATCGTCCACTTTGGAAATCCCTGAGCTAGATTCTTACGGTGTGACAGAAAACAGAAAGGTTCTGGGAAATAACTTAATAATATTTCTCAAGATAGGACAGCTATGAGTAAATAGGAAACGGGTGAAATACTCAAGATTTCAATATATAAAGACGTGACGGCTTGGTGATAGACACACTCTGTAAAGGCACTAAGAGCTCTCGAGTGTAAAAGTCACTTGGAAGTTTCTTTATTTCATAAAAATTGTCACGTACGCTCTTTGTACATTATATTGCCGACATGAAACTTTTTACTTTACATTCTAGTTCCATAACTTTGTTAAGGAAATACGTGTTTTCAAGAGAAATGTGACCTATTGCAACGGATGGCACAATATTTTTTGTTATCTTCTCGTTTTCAGGAAATCTTTACAACAAATTTATCGTAAGAACTTTGGTGTCATTTTTTTCTGAGATTTATTAAATTTGATTCAGTGCTTCACATTTTCTATGTGTATTACTAATAATTGCTTAATAGTTTTTACATACATATATATTATTACGCATGTTTTCCGTAATCTAAACAGAGAATGGATAAAACTACTTGATCTTGACAGACAAATTTCGCTAGTTTTCATTCCCAGTATTTTTTTAAAATATTATATCATAACAAGGTCTAGATACATCCTGATTGTATTCGATTAAGTTTAACAATTATAAACGTATTAAATCAAATAATACAAAAGCAACGAACAACGTATATTTCTATTTCGCAAATAAATTACATACAAGTGTGAAATTAATAATTTTAACCACACATTTATATGGACATCTTTTATATAAATATTTTAAAAGACTCAACATCTATATATTATTATTAATATACGAAGGAAATTTTTAGACCTCTCCTTAAGCATATAACACACACAGTGAAATGTGAGATTTAGCATAATTATTATATAGAGTTACGAGTATATACGCATTACACTTATATACGTAGGAGAAGTGCAGAAACCTATTTACCTGGTATTAACTTTGTAGATTTTTCAATATTCTGCTAAATTATGAAGAACTTGTTATCAAGTGTATTAAAGTTAGCCTCATTTTGATGTACTGCATAGATGAACTATTTGCATTATTCAAAACGTCCGTACTCTTGTTATCTTGGCACTCAAAACTTTGAATAAACTACTCAAGTTGAGACCGAGAAAATAATAAAACTTGTGCCAGAAGTTCGATGGCTTTACACATTGACTAACATAAATAGGATTACCTTAACATTCTAATATTAATAAAATAACAGATTATGTAGAAGTGACAAAAGAAAAAAATATGCCCAGTTTTCAAGATATAACTTCACTCATTATTCTGGAACAAAAACTTAGCTACTGAACGATAATAGTTACAGTGAATAAAAAATTCTCTAACAAATACCAAGGACGATAATATGTGGGTATATTCTTGGGCACCTTATTGTCTGAACTCTATTGTGAATATTGTTGTAAGTATATTACCTTAGTAAGTGTGCCTCATGTGAATTACTACCGTTTATGTAAACGGATTGGAACGAGTTGACTGACAATAATCATCGTAGGAAGTTCCAGACGATATTAGAGGTTTTGTATCAATTGAAATAGTTGTGTGTTTATCTCAAATGTTGATTGAAACTTGCCGATATGTTTGGTGTCATTAGATGTTTATCCGTACAAATATAGAGACAGCTTAGATAGCTTTTCGATTTAGATGTTCTTTGTATTTGGTTTTGAAAGTTTTACAACTTTAAAAACCGTTGCATTGCAGAGTTTCTTTTTTTGGGAATCAAGTTGACATATTATTTCTTTTACTTACTTTTGTGAAAATTTTAGAAATATGCAAGTTTTAAAATAACATTCAATCAAACACATACCAAGCACGCCGGCCCTTTAAAATACAAAAACTCTATATAACCCAGCGTCGGATAAATCTAAGTTTTTAACTGACTTCAAATAACAAAGTAATTTATTATTTTATAAATTGTGAAAAATTACACATATCACACAATTCTTGTATAAAATTGAAATCCGTTTTAATATTATAAATGCCAAAGTAACTCTGTGTGTCTGTTATGCTTTCACGGAAAAACGATTTGGCTGAAACACAATATATATATATATATATTGTCCGCGATGAGGATGAACATAGGATACTTTTATCCCGAAAAATGGGATAGTTTCCGGGATAAATATATATATTTGTCTCTCTGTTCGTTATGCTTTAACGGAAAAACTACTAGACCGATTTGGCTTAAATTCAGTATATATTTGGTCATTTTGGTACTTCTGGTCATTTTCGCATTTTTGTAGTTTACAGATGATAGATGAGAGTTGACACAGCCTACTATTATTATAGCAAAAATAACACTAGAACGGGTTGCAAATAGATTATGAAAGTTTGTATGGGAGACCAATCATTTCTCAAGTTACAGATATAAAAAATCATCATCTATAAAAATTCGATAGTAACTCGGTCTGTCTATCTGTTAAGCTTTCACGGAAAAACTACTGGAGTACTGGATCGGTTTTGCTGTAATTTTGTACATATGTACTTTTAATACCGAAAATGGACATAAATATTTTTCATCCCACAGATGGGATAGTTTGCGATATAAAATGAAGTGAATCTTCCGGGGGCAAATAGCACTAACATAAGAATTTAAAACAATGTAACCTATAATTAATCTTTAAACTAGAGGCAAGGAATAGGGTTTGGAAAACTCTAGTATTCTATAACTGTTGTTAATTTTAAACAATTCAATTGTGAATTTCACGGATTAATCAATGAACCATTTTAAACAGAGCACTATTATTTCACTCGCAAGAATGTTGCATATATTAGGACACAAGGAAATACTTACCAATCGAGAATCCTTTTTGTATGACTCCATGGCTTCATATGAGCAAGCAACCTCTGGGATTATACCTGTCGTTGTAACAGATGCTTTATGAAACAACGTTGTTAAGCCGCTGTGTCAACTCCATCGTAACTTTGTAGCATTGCTACTACTACAACCTACTGTGTATATTACGTGTTTATTTTTGATGTGCCATTACTAACGTTTTCTACGTGATGTTAAAACTTTTCTTTTCCTGTACGCAGTGCTGCCATGTGAATATTATTATTTCTTATCATTTATACTTATTTCTTAATATTTCTTATTATAGTTAATTGAAAGCCTAAATTAATATGAATCTTCTTAAACCTAAATAGGCTAACAGAGGTGTGGTATTTAAAGAACTATGGAGGGTTTCTTAAAGCGGAAGAACACCAATCACTTTCATTATTTGTTTACAGACCAAACTATCCCTTACTCGTTCGAGATGAAGAAAAATATAATTGTTGCAGCCGGGCAGCCTGTCGTAAGAGGCGAAAACAACTATTAAACAATACACAGCCTAGAGCGTTTGCCGGTCTGGTTGGTTACCACCGCTTGTTTCAAGTATGCCGCCATAACAACCTTGGGTTGCATTGGGCGAACGCATCCCAAACTCAAAAGACTCGTGTTCGAATCCTGACTGGAACACATGCAGCATTTAGATAGTTCTCTGACATAATGTGCATATTGTTACAATTACCACGTAATAACGGTCAAGGAAAACATCGAGATAACCGATGTGTCAAACTTGCCATGACGCCTTGGACAAGCGTATACTGTCCGTTCCCCTATAGTGTGAAAGGCTCGAGCTCAGCAGTGGGACGTTTATGAACTGTTATTATATTATGTATAAATGCCCAGGTTCCAATCCGCCCTTTGACGTTGAAAACACATTGGCAGTACCTCTGATGTTGCAAATACCGACAGTATGTGGGTTGTCAGCCTGTCTGTGGTTCTGCAACAATTCAAAATAATCGTCGTCATCGTCGTCGTCGTCAGCCATTCGCAGTCCACTGCTGGACGTAAGCCTCCCCAAGACGGTGCCACTCATCCCTGTCCTCTCATTTCCTCATCTAGCGCCTACCAGCGACCTTGCTCAGGTCGTCGGTCTTTCGGGCCGGAGGGCGTCCGACACTACGTTTACCGAGACGCGGTCTCCACTCCAGGACTCGTCTGCTCCATCGGCCATCGGTCCTGCGGCAGGCGTGACCGGCCCACTGTAACTTCAACTTGCTAATTTTGCAACCTATGTCGGTTACCTTAGTTCTCTTACGGATATCCTCATTTCTAATTTTATCCATAAGCGAAACACCCAACATAGCTCGCTCCATAGCCAGTTGAGCGACATGGAACTTGTGGACCAATCCTGCCGTCAGTGTCCATGTCTCGGCCCCGTAGGACGGGGAGGACGCACTGCTCGAAGACTTTTGTCTTCAAGCATTACGGAATGAAAATTAAAATTAATAATAATGATAATACTATTGACATAAATATAATAAACGACAAAACCAAGATTATTGGTTTTATTTCATTAAAATTTGCAGTATGAATAACAATGTCAGAATTAGTTAGAAGTTATTTCTAAGCACATCAATGTAACATCTTTATGAAAGTTACAAAAGAGTTTTGATAGTACACCACATTCACCCAGCCGTCAGGTTTCATAATCTCTAAACCAAACTGGGGCTCTCCTTTCCTTCGAGGATCGCCGAGGAGGGGACATTGCATTTTCGTTGTCTGTTGGTAAAGTTCCATCTTCCTCTGTAGCCTCAGAGCGATCCTGAGATTCAAGTTGTTCCTCTCGTAATGGTGGAAGAGGAGCAAGTTTTCTATTGGACACTGTAGTTTCGTGTCCATCTGATAATCTCACATGTGAGTAAGAAGGGTTAGCTTCTAACAGCTCGACTTCTTCCACCTCAGAATCGTATTTTGTTTGCCTCTGATTGTTTCGCATTAACACAGGACCGAGTTGCAAGAGCCACGTTGGTAGTGATTCTCCGTCGACCGTTCGCCGAGGATGCTTAAAAAATCTTTCATGCGGAGTAGCATTAGTAGCTGTACATAACAATGATCTGACAGAATGGAGAGCTGGCGATAAGACATGTTCCCAATAGGTGACGTCAAGATTCTTCGTCTTCAGGCATAATTTAATTGTATTCCATAAGGTACCGTTAAGACGTTCTACTTGGCCATTTCCTTGTGGATTATATGGCGTGGTACGACTACAAGCGATACCATTTGATACCAAGTAAGACCGCAATTCATTGGACATAAAAGCAGATCCGCGGTCCGAATGAATATATTGAGGAGCACCGAAAGTAAGGAATAAATCCTTTAGGCATTTTATGACTGTGGCTGCTGATAAATCTTTACATGGATAGGCGAATGGGAATCTAGAATACTCATCTATCATCGTTAAAATGTAGCGCGTACTAGTAGTAGAAGGTAGGGGCCCTTTAAAATCAATATTTAGTCGTTCAAAAGGTGCAGTGGCTTTAATAAGAGTTCCATAGTTTCTAACGAATCTAGGTTTGATTTCGGCACATATACGACAATCTGATGTCATTCGTTTAATATCATCTACCGAGTATGGTACATTTTTCAAACGCACCCAATGTGTCATCTGCACTATACCCGGGTGTCCTAAAATATTATGTAGTTCGTTCAGACTTCTTGTGGTTGCACTCGAACATACACGGGATAAAGCATCAGCTGTAACGTTTTGCTTACCCGGACGATATATTATATCATATTTGTAATTTGATAGCTCGAGGCGCCACCTTTCTATCTTTTCATTTTTAATCTTACTACTATGAGATTGGTTAAACATGAATGAAACTGACCGTTGGTCTGTTATCAATAGAAAGTGTCTCCCGATGAGATAGTGTCGCCATTTCCTCAGGGATTCTACCACAGCGCACGCTTCCTTTTCAATTGAGGAATGACGACGTTCTGAGTCATTTAGGGAACGGGAAAAGAAAGCTACCGGACGACCGTTCTGTGAGAGAGAAGCCGCGATAGAGTGCTCAGAGGCATCAGTCTCTACGGTAAACGCCTCATTCGGATTGATGACAGTTAAAGCGGATTTCAGTATATCTGACTTTAATTTCTGAAAACAATTAATTGCAGTTTCATTCAAAGGAACTCGGTCACTCTTGTTAGAGGGTTGATTTTTTTCCGAGAAATTTTTAATCCACTTAGAATAGTGTGCAAACATGCCGAGAGCTCGTTTAAGAGACTGTGAATCTATAGGAATTGGTAAGCTCATTAGGGGGCGTAGGCGTTCTTCGTCTGGCTGAATTGAGTTGTCAGCAATTTTATAGCCGAGCAATTTGACGGATTCTTGTCCGTATACACACTTCTCTTCATTTAGTGTGAGGTTATACTTCGTTGCAACCTCTTTCAATTGTTTTAGGTTGTGGTCATGTTCATCCTTTGTTTTACCACAGACTGTGAAGTCATCGAGGTACGCATAAGTGCCCATCAATTTTTCTTTACAGATAATATGCTGTAGTGTTCTTTGGAAAGCAGCAACTCCGTTAGTAACTCCAAATGGTATCCGAGTAAATTGGTACAAATTTCCACATGCTTCAAAGGCTGCATATTTCCTTTCACTCGTCAAAATTGGTACTTGATGGTAAGCACTTTTTAGATCAATTTGGCTGAAAAAATTATGCTCTGCTACCTTTGAAACTGTTGATTCTATATTAGGCAATGGATATGCATCCAGCTCGGTAAATTTGTTAATCGTTAGCGAATAGTCAATGACGAGACGTTTACGATGTGTCGTACCGCCAGTCACCAAGACTTGAGCTCTCCAAGGTGAGTTACTAGGTTCAATGATACGATCCTTTAAAAGTTTAGCAACCTCCTCTTTTATAAATTGTCTGTCAGATTCAGAATATTTTCTTGATTTTATAGCAATGGGTTTCACGTTCGATGAAAGGTTGCAAAAAAGTGAAACCGGGGGCACCATAGCTGCCGCAACATTACAAATTTTTAAAGCTTTAGCTGGGCCACCAAACTCTATCTCTACGAACGAATGACTCTGTAAAATATCGTGTCCAATAATAACATCAGCGCAAAGATCTTCTAAGATATATAAAGGCTTATGTTTGTAGATGTATTCATTCAGTTTTATAGTTACAGTGCAATATCCATCCACATGTGTAGAATTTTTCTTTGAAGCCAAAGTTACTGTTTCTTTCCAGGGATGGCGTTTTAGACTTAGTAACTGAGCGAAACTCTTGTTGATAAAACTCGTTGAACTTCCGCTATCTATCAAAGCATCAGCTTTATGGTTGTTGACAGTAATAGATACCGTACTCCTTCGCAGACTAGCTGGCGATGCTGCTAAAATTGCTGACAGGCTTTCATCGCATGATTCTACTATGGCATTATTAACCGGCTTAATTGTCGTATCGCTGCTTCTACAAACTTTTGCAAAATGGCCTTTCTTTTCACAAATTTGGCAAGTAGCACGGAATGCTAGACCTTTAATTCTCTGGTGAACGTTTCCACCACAGAAAAAGCAGCGTTTGCATGATGGCGTTGCAGCTAGATTAGGACTGTTGCTCTGTAGACTGATATCTTTAAGCTGATTTAGGTCTATAGCAGAATGCGAAGGGATGCTTTTGAAATCATTCGAATTCTTCTCAGCCATTTCCAGGGACATCGCCTGATTATAAGCCTCTTCTAAACTTATTTCTAGGTTTTCCAGCAGCCTTTGTCGAATTCTTTGAGAATGTATACCAGCGATAAAAGCGTCACGCACATATTCGTTTCTATATACTTCGGCAGTGACAGATTTAAAATTACAGTCGAAGGATAATTGTTGTAAATTTCGTAAGAAATCTCCCGCTGTCTCTTCGGGTTTCTGCTTGGCAGAAGTCAACAAGAATCTAGCATGAATTTCATATTTAGGCTTTAGGTAAATATCGTCTAATATTTTTATAGCTTTCGAGTTCTCTTTGTTTTCTCTTACGAATGAGTATATATTTGGAGATATGTTGTTAAGCAATATTTTAAGTTTAGTGCTATCGGGTACCTGATCATCCTTAGTCTCGATACCAAGATAGTTCTCGAACGTCTCTTTCCAGTGACAGTATTTTAAATCTGAGGCTGGAGTACCAGGATCCGTGTCAAACTTTTCTGGTCTAAGTAATCGCGCTAATGAAGCCATTTTATTTTTAATGCGTTTTATTTAATGAAATAAATTGACATAAATATAATAAACGACAAAACCAAGATTATTGGTTTTATTTCATTAAAATTTGCAGTATGAATAACAATGTCACAATTAGTTAGAAGTTATTTCTAAGCACATCAATGTAGTATCTTTATGAAAGTTACAAAAGAGTTTTGATAGTACACCACAACTATAATTTATATTGTTATATTATGATAATAATCATTGGATCGAGAATACTCCATATCTCAAAAACTATTTACCGGGTGTTGTTCAAACCAATTTGTGTTAAAAAACTTTTTAAGTTCTATAACATAGTTTTCTAATGTTTAAAAGCACAACAATGAATTAGCGATGAAAATATAGTATATTTGGACTGGATTATTTTTCTATAATATATACAGTTGTCTAAAATATAGTACGACACTATATATTATAGTACCTAGGGTGGGAAACCTAAGTAATTTTAACTTTACTTTGAGTTTGGGATGCGAGTACGTTAACCAATATAACCTATCACGTTTTTTGAAAAAAAATGTCTTTTATGTTAGCATAGAAATGAAGCTGGAACTGTAGCCATTATAGAACGTCTATGAAATCCTAAAAAAGGGTTACATGAACAGTTACGTGGTAAGTCTTAATGTATTATACAATATTGAATTCCAACACTTGTGATTTGATCGCCTTCAACACGAATTAAGGGCGATTGTCTCCATTACACGATATGTGCATTAGTGTAACATTAAATCCATCAATCAAAATATGCCTTCAATGACAATTGATCAATAGAATATGCATTAAATTATTACAGCAGACCTTTTCAATAGTACAATTATTCTAAGTTCGAGATAATTATGGTCATGATGGTGATGCGATGAGAATGTTGATCTCAACATTCTTTCTAGATGTGTGCTGTTAGGGGAATGGATAAAGCAATAAACGAGTAAATAAAGGGATATTTGGAAGTTGCATGCGTAACTGAAAAATTGAGAAGAAGATTACAGGTGGTATGTGTACTGGAGAGGGATTAAAAGCATAAGTCAGAGTATTAAACTAAAAGATTGATCAATACAAGAGATCATGAAATAAAAGTTGAATTACGTGACGGATAACATGAAGTTATTCAATTTGACATCTATGCTAGATTTTTTTATCAAATTGAATAAGATTCAATTATTTTTATGAAACATGGAGCAAGATTTAGTGTTATATTATTATGGTGAAATATCTATTGATATTCATAAGTTATTCGAAATTTTCTTCTTAGAAATAACGTAATAATAATATTAAACCCGCAGGGGGGCCTTATGGCGTAGCCTTAGCTGAGTAGCGGCACCTCGGATCTGACTCCGGGGGCCAAGGCAAGGCCCCCACCTCCGGGCTTGCCTTAGCCAGTCGGCACGGAGTGGAGATCGCTAGAGCTAAGACTCAAGCTCCAGGGGTGGAAGTGATAGGCATCACGTCAGAAGTAGCTTAGGTAAACCTGCAGCCCACCTCTCTATACCCCTTAGCCACGTACCCATGTTGCCCCTGTCTTCTATGGCATTTTTTGGGGCCCATGCAGGGAGTGGCGAGTCACCGTGCCCATTTTCCATGTTCCCCGAACATTGCGACGGGCAGACGCCATAGTCCACATATTCCCAGACCCCTAGTACCACTAGCAGTTCACCCCAATAGCCCGGTACTTTCTGATCTCATTTCCCACAATAGTCCTACACTGGCCCGGGCTTGTCCTTGGGTACATTATTGTGTGGTGTAGACAGGAATAATCGTCGGTCAGTGTCACGCCACATTTACATTAAATTTGTCAAAGGGCCTCTACGTGTTGGCCTTCCTATCCCCCCCCCCACGCAAGCTCTCCAAAAGTCCATGCCATTTTTATGGCCCGTGGTCTTTAAAGGCATACATTATACTAATAGTCTATTTAAATGTTTACAAAACAACAATATACTTAATTTTATAGTAGGTACCTTACTTGCAACTATGACTTGACAGTTTGCCCCCAAATTAGGACAGGCCTGTATTTTGGGGCACATTCGAATAAAATATGTTCTCAAAAAAAAATATTTCTTCAGAATGCGATTATGAAAAACTCTTTTACTACTATAATTAATAAGGAGGATAAGGGAGTTATAATATACAAAATACATTACTAGACATTTTGAAATTACACGCATTTATTTACTATATATACTGCATCGAACCGCGGTCGTATCTAAATGTCAAATGGTAATTGGAGAATTGAAGTCACCCAAATTGGAAATATGTATATAATATGTCTTATGAAATGAAAATACATTATAGATAGATAGATAGATAATTCTTTATTGTATACCATTACAGAAAACTTACGAACTAGTATTATTCTAATTGTGTACAAAGGGCGATCTCTTCCAGACAACCCGTGGCAGGAATATTGCTGATTAGGAATGGCGATGGTGGTATACATAATTATCGTACGATTACTTACATTTTAATAATAAATATATAACTATACTATATATACATATATACACATGCGTTATATACATATTCAAGATATAGTGATAAAATGCAACTATTTAAACATAATAAATATATAGTTATATGCAATATAATACTAATTATTTAAAATTACATATCATTATATTGCAGATAGAATTTCCTGACCATGTTCTTAAATGTTATTAAAGATTTGCTTGTCTGACAGCAACAGGCAATGTATTCCAAAGTTGGACAGCCTTAACCGTGAAAGAGTTATTGAAAAACGTTGTATTATGAATAAGAGTAATAAGTCTATGTTGACTGGAAGGGCATAAATTTTGAGAGCAAGAAATAAATTCGAAGCGTTCTTTAAGGTACTGTGGAGTAGTAGGGATAAATAAAATACTATAAAGCAATGAAAGAATGTAAGTATCCCGGCGAAAACGAATTGGCAACCACTTGAGTTTATTACGAAATTCAGAAACTTGGTCATACTTGCGTAACCCAAATATGAACTTTACAGAAAAGTTTTGGAGGCGCTCAATTTTATTAAGTTGTTCTTGAGTTAAATCTAGATAGCTGGCGTCAGCATAATCAAGTATGGGTAAAAGTAACCACCCTGCAAGCTTAATTTTGGTGGCGATGGGCAGGAAGTTTTTCAGCCTCCAAAGTGATTTGGAGGAGAGAAACAACCGCCGACTCAACTCCGTTATATAGGGTTTCCAGGACAGTTCACTATCAAATATAACTTCAAGGTTTTTGACCTTATCACTGATAGGGATAAGCTTCCCATCAAAAAGAAAACTTGATATACAGGTCCAATCAACTTTATACAGCATCTGCGAGCTACCGATGATAATTACTTGAGTTTTCTCAGGATTCACAAGAAGTCCATTCGACTTACTCTATTGTAGTATGCGGTCAAAGTCATAGTTTGTTGCTACGACTGCTCGATTTAGTATGGTCACAGGTGCCTGCGTGTAAATCTGCATATCGTCTGCATAGAGGTGATAGATAGGATGAAGTAAGTTCATTGGAGATAGAGTTTATAAAAACAGCGAATAATAAAGTAGATAGTACGCCGCCCTGTGGAACACCAGCAGAGAGATCACACCACGACGAATAGTCGTCATCAACTCGAATGCGCTGCCGGCGTCCATACAGGTAACTATGAAACCAGTCGATTACTTCAGGAGATATGTTAATAGAGCGTAGGATGCCAAGTAACACTTCAAAATCAACATTATTAAAAGCAGTGCTGAAATCGAGAAGCGATAGCACAGTTAGTAAGCCATTGTCCATGCCATGCCGGATGTCATCTGTAATTTTAATGAGGGCTGTGGTGGTGCTGTGGCCAGGACGAAGACCAGACTGGTAAGGATTCAAAAAAGAATTATGGTTCAGGAAAACATTATGTGTGGAATGAAAACTGAGAGAGATTATTTTAATCAAGCGAACAGAATCTCCACCTGATTTTAAGTGGCTTTTATAGTTTTTAGACATTAATCTCTTGAACGTTTGGTCAACAGATCAATGTCTATATAATGTCTTTCGCAGTGGTAGTGTAACTCGTCCCCGCGATTGAGGTTTAGGGTTATTTAAAAGTCGATTGTTTTAACTTAAATTTATTACCCCAAAAGCGACAACCTTACTCACGCACGGGTCGGCTCGCCCTCCTTTCATCCTTCTCCTCGCACGATCCATTTTGCTTGCCTAGTATTCCGTCTTATACGCTTACATATTCCCTACATGTCTATAATGTCGATGCGTATCGTAATGTAAAATTTTCACAAGATACACTTAGATATTATATTGATTTTAATGAAGTAATTCTGTGAGTAATAATTTAGTCAAAACTTAACAGCTCGGTATAACCCTGTATAACAGCTTTCATCAAGTTTGAGATTAATAAATAATTCAAAACTTACTGCCTTGTTATTGCTTTATTTTATAATTTACCAGTACTTTAAATAATTTGACTAATTGCGACACTTTGAAAATTTAATTTAAGTCGCTCAGAATTCAAACCAATTATCTGTACTAAAACATATGCAAATAAACTAAATACATACAGCTTTGTTACATATATTTATCCATATTTTAAATTTGGTATTAGATCAAACAAATTGTATAATGTTTAAATATACAATTTGTAATTGTATATTGTGTGCCTAATTTTTACGATAGGTGTTTTTGAATAACTAATTATTACAAAGGTTATTATTAGATCTTCAACATTATTCTGTTTCTGGTGTATTATATTCCATGTTCTTAATAATTTTCTGCTTATTTTTTACTGAGGTACGCATGACATGTGTGATTTATTAAGTGGGCACTGAAAATCAGTGCTATATTGGACTACGCTTTCCGAATATATACTTAATAACCCTGCGATCGTAGTTGAAACTCAACTAACTCTGTATCAACTGGCCGACCTTATAAACACGCACAGACCAGTCATAGGAATTTCCAAACTCGTAAGCTTATAACACCGTGGCTTCTAATCAACTTGTAGCGAAATTTGAAGATAGAAAACGGTTTATATTATCTTACTCGAAGGCTGGCCATAAACACAAAGGGATTGTCGATTGACAATAGACAGTTACATTTCAATACTTGAAAATGAACGCAATAACGTAAATAAGTGACAGTTAACAATTAGAACTACCATTAAAAGAATTACAAATAATTTAAATACCAAGTGTATTAAAACACGTGTTCATTAAATATATTATCACTTCGCCGAATACGCCATTGCAGCAGTACTACAGAATATTATATTCTTTTACTCTGTTTCTTAATGATAATCTTCATTAAGTTTCTAAAATCTTATTCTTTTTAAAGCTAATGAAAATGACTATGATATTAACAACATTCTTATTACCAATAGCAGTGAATCTTGTGTATAGAAAATAGATGGCTTCTCTATTGAATACACCTTTTGTTTACTTCACCGCTATGAAGGAGGAAACTTTTGAAAGGGCTTAAACGAAGTATTGACTTGGAATACAACAGCGAAAAGGTGGTGCGTAAACTGAATAAATTGGAATTCGAATGATTCTACTCTGCTCTTGATAACGCCCCATCATTACGCACTTCAAACCTCAACCTTATTGTATTTCGTAGCAGTTTCATTTATTGTATACATATTGATAGATAGATATATTACATATTATAACAATATTTGTGTACAAAAGGCGGTCTTATCACTTAAGATCGATCTATTTCATACAACCTTGCGTATAAATTAATTTGATAACGCCGATGACCGCATACATAACATAACAATTGATTAGCTTAGATTTAGATTGAATAAATAAAATTAAGTCTTTTATTAGATCAATTTCAAATAGTTGACATTAAATTAATAGATACTATAAGGAGGTAAATTACCCTTCAACATCACTCTATACTTGCATTTTAATACTAAATACATAATAAAATAGTGGGAGGCCCGAGCCCAGCAGTGGGATGGGATGTTTATGGGCTGTTATTATGGTTTTTGTAATGATGGGTAATGATTTCTGGACATATTTTAAAAATTGGTAGTGGTTTTTCTTTTTACAGCAAAAGGCAACGCATTCCAGATTTAATTGATATTAGGTAAACCAATAACTGTTTTATCCATATATTAATACGTGAAGCAAAAAGTTTGTACCCATTTTACGAAAATGACGGACGGGGGAGGGGGGAGTATGAAATGTCGCACACTTATAGAGAATAAGTGACGTATGTTAGTATTATTTTAAAATTATGTATACAAAATACATTAAAGCAATAAAAAAACATTACACATACTACCATGCATTTGACACAACACGCATATATATTCTTTTGTTTATTGTTCAAGTCAAATTAAAAGTGTAGCTTTGGTTAAATCTGTGATTATAGAAGTATAGTCTTTGACATTAATTATTATGGTCGAAATTCGACCACGGGCGACCACTAGTAAGTAGAATTATGTACGCATATGTTAATTTTATGTTTAGTTACAGGGTCTAAAGTATGGAAACACGAAAGCAATCGTTATGATAATAAGAAATTTTAAGGTTCCCAAACCAAATTACAAAATTACTTCAATAAAAGGAATAAGTAGATTCTAAAAAAATCTTTTACATTAAACAGGTAAAAATATTCTTTAGTACATAGTTTTTATAAGGTAGCATATACAGTACTTACTCAACGGCGACAAAAATACACCCTAAAGGGTCCTGTCCTATTCGCGGTCCTGCATTGCAGTCCGCCTAGTAGTCCACCGCACAATGCAAAACCGTGAATGTTGTTGCAGCCTGCATTGCGTCCGGCAACAACGAACAGAGTGGCTCATGAGTCTTGCAAGCTTCGCCCACTACAGCACTGCAATGCAAGATCGTGTATAAGCCCCTTTAATCACAAACGTTCATTGCAGTATACAACTATTCACAGGAACAGTGTAACAAAATTACACAAAACACTGCAACTGTCGACAGTAATTAAAAACACAAGGCATTTTTAGGACTCCCCCGGTTTTTAATCAAGAACATTTTTTCACTGAAAAAGAGTTTCGTTCAGCTTAATTACGGTTAATTCTGCACCCACCCTCTGTCATTTATTTTATCTTAGGGAACTGCAGCAGTTCGCTTGTATAATTAGCTCTATAATTATGGGTTTAAAGGCAACATTTCTTAATTATTAAAATAAATCAGCCGTTTTAACAAAGGAAAGGCAACCATTAAGTTGTGCAAATTGTACCATTTTTTTATAGATAAGGACTTTGATTAATTCAAATTAAACTGAAATATGTATATTTCAGTTTAATTTGAATTAATTAAAGTTGAAGAAATACAAGGTAAATCTATCTATATGTAGTAGACGAAAAATATTGTTTATTAAGTTCTAAGCGCTCGTGTGGACGGCACTGTTGATACGCCACCACCACATCGCTGCTGCGTTGCTGCCACTGTGTTCTATGAATTTCTGCGTTTATGTTGTGTGTGTTGTATATAGGCAATATGGCAATAGCCTATTCATTATAACTATACTAAACATCTTACTAGTTGCAACCAAGCCAGCACAAGCTAAGAGGCTCAACGTGGGCTAAGATGTTGTCCTATGATACTATTTTCTAGTGGCAAAAAGAACATAGGATTGGATTTAGTGGGTATTCAGCAGTCGCCATGAGTATCTCACTAATTCATTGTTTGTCCCCGAGTAGTAGGGTAAGTAAAATATTTTCACCACATAAAAAAAAATATTTTTTATTAAAAAGATATATTTTTTTCTAAATAATATCTATATCCATAAAGTCTTTTATGTATATAAATATTTATTTATAGAAATATGGATATTTATGGGTAGTTGGAACTACCTATATAGCAAATTTCATGAGAATCAGAACATGTCCAAAACGGTGAAGATGAAATGACGAAATGTCAATAATTTCAAGCTGGTTATCCTACTAATTGTCAACGAACACATTGAGTTAGCCTGAACATAAACAATATATTTATTTTCTTGAAAATAAATATCATGAATTAATATTCTCGTTCCGAAACATTAAATAAAATAAATAAATTATTCAATGTCCATCCATCCCCTGTCTCCTCTACTAACTGAAGTTTACCAATCGAGTGAAATATTACGCCCACAGCACAGCATAAATCTGTTCCACGAACCTTAAAAAAGAAAACACGAGTCCCATCGGGACAATAATTTGATTGTAGTCCATCGAAATATAGAGAACTAAAAAGGGTAGACAGGGGTTGTTTTATTACCGAACGAAGTCCTCCGATTTTTAGTTACTTGACAAATTTCGCATTTCACGAAACATTTTTTGTTATCCAGATTACTTTTTCAACGAATGGAGGTTTCGCTTCAATGTTTTTGTTTACTCATTTCTCGTTAAAGCTTAAAGAAACATTTTTCATGACATGCTTTCCTCAGTCACCGCTTTCTTATATTTACTCTGATCTTTCAACATCGCGAAGCTTGTAAGAGTCGCTTAAAATTTATTTGGGCTCCGTAAAACCTCATTGCGACTCCGAAATTTCTATTCAAAACTCCTCGAGCAGTTATTGTATAAAATAGCTCAGGTTATGGCCGATTATCATAATGAAATTGCCGGCAGTTCTTGGGGCCATGAGAAAAATGGTAAAATTTGTGGCGTTAAATAATATCGTTAAGAGTGAAGAAAAATGGGTGCGGCCTGTAGGACGGCGGCGGGAGGCTCCTCACTGAAATTGCAAGTCGTATATTACACAGGGAATTTTCAATTACGGCAATCCTGCGGTTTTTCATTCGTAATGTGACTTTTAAGCAACGCTTCGAGGCGCTCATTCATAACTGCCATAGAGTCGGCTCCACGAGGACTAATTGAATTGAAGCGATTTTGTTCATCGATCATAACTAAGTGGCGGGGGATTCCGAGATGTTTAAACAAACGAAAGAATCAAATCGAGTTAACAATCAACTCACTTCTGCACTTACTACCCGTGCGCAGAAGTTTCACCGATAGCCTGATGACGTCACGCGTCGATGGTCAGAAAGGTTGACAAAAAAAGTTACATAAATAGTTGTTGCAATAAATGTATTATTTTAATTTGTTATTATACTAGCTTCTGCCCGCGACTTTGTCCACGTGGAAAGTTTTTTTAACTATCCCACGGGAACTCTTTAATTTTTCGGGATCAAAAGTATCCTATATATAAGGATATACCAAGGATATAAGCTTTCACCATACAAAATTTCATTTAAATCGGTCCAGTCGTTTCGGAGATTAGCCGGTACAAACAGACAGACAAACAGATAAACAGAGAAACAAAAAATTTGAAAAAATCTAAATTAGTTCTATTTCACTTCTTACATCCGCCTGACTCGGTTTTTAACATTTTTTTCCATTGTACAGAAATTCGACCTCTACAGTTTTATTATATGTATAGATATCCTTTACATAAGTATATACAATAATAGTAAGTAATGCAATACAATAATAGCAAGTGGTCATCGGCAAACCTTCTGCGCACGGCTTATAACAATCAAATGTTTTCAGATTGTTTCGAGTCAAATTATTCGACATGGCCCGTGATGAGTCGCATTCGTACATCGCATCAATTTATCCATGTTTACGTTGATTACTGTGATTAATTATAATGTCCGATTCAGTTTGTTAACGATTGATTACATAAAAACCGTCGAGAGTTATCGAGATATTTGTCACAAGAAACAACCAACTTAAACGTCTAGACATCACTATTATGTATTAAAGCAAAATCTTAGACTCAGCACTAAAGAATATCATCATCGTAGTATCCTTCGCTTTGTTTCCACTTTGATTAATCTTTGACATCTTTCACTGTATTATGTCATGTACACACTGTATCATGTCATTATTATAACTATAATAATATTTTTCTTTCCTTCTATTGTGTTTTTGTCTTATTGAGTATGCACTGTTTGCTACAACTCCATTAATTCTCCAAAAGTAATTCTGTAACATACTTCTGTATAAAACTTATAAAAACAGAACTTGAGATATAAATAGAATAAGAAATATAAAGACAAACAATTTTTAGCTAGACGTGTTGCTGGGGAGTTACTTGCCGCTTCATCTCCTTAACAGCAATGACACGTTGCGAAGCGGTGTACATAGAATAGGAAGCAGAATTCAATTTTAAATTATATGTATGACCTTCAAAAAGTGTTCTCCAGTGGAACTCATTTTTAATAAAAACTTTTGAATATGAATTTGAATTTGAATTACCATTATACGCGTAGACATTATCCTCCAGGGCATTAAAATTAAGTTTTTTTTTTTTAAATTCAAACTATGGTATTATGCTCGCGACTTCGTCCACGCTTGTATTTAAAGTCGCCAGTATTTAAATTCAGCATGCCAACGGATTTTTTTTGTATGTAAATACATGAATTCCGAAGATTCCCGTAAAAACCCGGGATAAGTAATGTTACTAAAGGCATAACTACATCTGTTCTACTAAAAATGTTTAATAAATATAGAATATAGAATTAAGCAAGTCCTAATATCACGTGGTTTCGATGTTAGGAAATCCCGGGAAATATAAGAGGTCCCGGATTATATTCTTTTAGTATCAATCAGAACCGAATCAACAATTTTTTATGTATATGAAATCACTTTAAAATACTCCCCGGAAAAATCCCCCGGGTTTCCCGGAGTATAAAGTGTCGAAACACTTGAAAAAGGACTTAAACTATAATTCTAGTGAAATCATATCAATATCGGCTAATGTTTATGTAATCTAGCTAATTTATACCATGGCCGGGAAAATTCTCGCGGGATTCCCAGGACAAAAAGTACCATAGTATTTAAAAAAGAATGCAAGCTATCGGCTTCGTGAAAACTGTGACGGAATAAGCTAATTTTTATGCACCCGATCAAATACAAATCGCTCCCGAGAAAATTCCCGTGGGGTTCTCAGGGTAAAAAATATCATACTTTTATTACACAAATTTGCTATCGATCAAATCTGGCCATTTTAAGTTATTCCCAGAAAAAATCCAGCGGGATTCCCAAGATAAACAGTAGCGCAGATTATAAGTCTAAACATTTTCTGTCGATCAACGAAAACCGCATCGAAATCGGCCTAGTAGTATTTACATGAATTCCGAACAAACAGACAAAAAATCTAAAAAAAATGCATGATGTTCGTTTCGTCATCATCCTTGCATTGTTTATATAGTGTATTGCATTTGTTTTTTTTTTTAAATAGCTTCAATGTACAAACACAAAAAAATTATATTTTAAAATATTATAGAAAACGGCTTAATAACTAGACAGTGAAGGTAAGAAAAATAAATTGATTATATAATTAGAGAATGAGATAAGTCGTCATAGGTTAGTGGCTAACGCACACTTAAGCAGAGCCCCGTGTATATAACTCAAATTGGCCATCGAATCGAATTGGGATCCTACTTTAACGGTCTTGTTCGTCTGGAAACCATCTCGGTTCAATGTTGAATTAATCTTGTTTTGGCCGACATTTATTTAAAATGAATTTTAGAAACTACGGATATTTAACCATCGTCATCCGAATGAATCTTGACTCGCACTGAAATGATTTTATTGTGAAAGTTACAGACTTGACATCTAGTTTTTTTGTCCACTTCCATATTGTTACCATTATCATACTACGAACGAAAATGTCATGAGGAACCAAAAAAGTACATCGAAATATCCGATGTGTGAAACTGGCTAGTCCACCTTAGACAAACGTGGATGCTATTCAGACCATTCCTCTAAAATGGGCGCCTCGAGCGCAACAGTGGGACGTTTAAGAACTGATATTATTGTTTAATAATTACGCTTATTAGCCGTGCCATACATAAAAGGTTTGTCAATCAACGGTCTCTCGCTTCAAAATATCTACATTCTATTTTCAATCTCAATAATACAATTTTATATAATGCTTCCGTATCTATTCCACTAGAAACATCGAAAAAATCTTCAATAAATAATAATCAGTGCAAAACGTTATTTTTTATGGGTATAGTTACCAAAAGTATCAAAATGTTTGAAAACATTAATACGATAACAACTCCTATAAACCTGAATTTATTAGAAGCTAAAAAAGCAGTTTAAATCTTATTTTATTATTATGGGTAAAAGTTAGCATAAAATCATTATATTATGACCATTGAAATCGGTCTTTTCATACCGATCGCAGAGTTGGGAGCTCAATAAAAATGTATTATAATGCAAATTGCATCTCTTTGTAAGGGAATATGCTCTGCTTACACTCAAATCCTTTCAGTCGAGTCTTTTATGGAACTGTCTAGTCTAGGCGGTATGTACCCGCATAAATGATAAAAGCGCTTTTATAGCCCTCAATATCATTATGAAATCGCTTCTTAAGCAAGTTCTTTGTGTAATTTGTACTTTTTGAGACGATAAAGATCGACTCTTTATCGTAGAGTCTTTAGAGGTGTTGATCTAGAGAATATTTAATTGGGTTACCTATTTAAACCCGTAATGTTTCAAACAATTTGAATGATTGAAAAATTGAGTCCTCGAAGTGAAACTTCTTTTCTTTCTTATATATCTTAATATATATATAAAAGAAATAAAAGAAAAAACTTCAATGGACAAGTGGAAAAACGAATCGCAACGGACAAGTGGAAAAACGAATGGCAACGGATAAGTGGAAAAACGAATCGCAACAAAATTTTAACTTGAAGTTTTACGGGCAGGTTTTAAATTTGACAAGTACATTAACAATCTGCACGTATGGTATATCCAAGCTAGCCGTGACGATAAAACGTTACAAGAAAACGTGACTCTTTTTATTTTTATACCGTACTAAATTTTTCCAATACGTTAACCACTTTTAACCAATGCGATACTTTTTTGTCAATAAAACTGCTGCACGGCGAATTAAAGCACTGCAAGCTTCCGCTAAGAACTCTTATCACCTTTTACATTATGTTCACTTACACGGCAGCAAAGAGGCTAGAGAAGTGGGCAGCGCAAGAATCAAATGTTCCAATAAATTACGTTTACATACTCGTGCTGCCCATTTTCCTCGTCAGTTTCCTGCTTGCTGCCGTAGAAGTAGACATATTGTAAACGTATTATATTACTGTTTATTGTTGTTACGTGCAATCTTGCAATAAATAACAGCAAAACATAGATTTACAACTAATAACTCTCGTTCATAAAGCCTTATTAGCCAGAACAGTAAAATTTTCAAAAAAAAATGCAACTGCCAGTCATAGCGCTTCTCGCGGTACTCTTTACAGCATTATGACATAGATCAAAAATTATATCTTAGATGAAAATATATTGCGTACAGTATAACACACCTTTGTCAAATCCGTCATAAGCTATTTGCTATCCTATTTCCGGGCGGACGTTCTTGGGTCCATTTCCCAAAGTTTATTCTTTAGTCATTTGGTGTGCGATGATACCTGAAAAGCTTGATAAGTGGTGAATCTACGAGAGTATTGTTGTGTTCCGTAGATATTGCTCAATATCTTATAACTGATTGCCTTTCATTTATTATGTTAAGGGTCAGTTAAATTACAATTACGTCGTGAATTATTAAAATCTAAATAGTATATGAATATTTTTTTATTAATATAACAACATCAGGCTTCCTAGATGAGTGGCATTAGCGCTAAACGAATAGAATAGAAAGATATGGGAATAACATATTGTTACACGAAGAATTATGTCATTCCCATACATTTTCATTATATTCGTTTAGCGCTAAAGTCACTTATTTGGGAGATCTGTAGTCTTAAAATTACCACTTTTGCAGAATCACGTTGTGAAATTGTATGTATCTAAATATACTGGTTGATGGAACGGGTGGCATAAGGTTGACACGTATTTTGACACTTGTCATATCCATAATAGTGTTACAACTTAGCCAAAATTCCACGAAGCACAACAACAAATGCGAATAAACACCTGCGGCCAAAAACCCCAAATTTTATTACCGCCCCCATTTGCACTTCTTTTGTTTTCTTTGTATTTAATATTTGTAATTAGAAAATCCGCCTATTGTGTATTGTAATCTGTTGCGGTAGGCAGTGGCCAGGCGAGATTCCGGGAAATCGGGTGCACGCGATGAGGTAGACATATTGCACCGTGCAGTATAAAACAATGCCCGAAGGGAGGAGTGGGGCAGTCAAGCGACGATTACGATACGAGCAAGACGTGTGTACATTCAATTAGCTATATAGTGACGGACTTTGAGCGTGTTATTTAATTATGTATTACATGTTACATGTGGACTTATTGCGTCCGGTTATATTTGTACTTATGGTATACGTGTTTGTATAGTTCTAATAAATTCTATAGTAATTCCAAACGGCATTTTAATTCGAGTCCCACACTCGTAACATTATTATAAAATTCTAAAAATACCGTATCTGTACATTGAAGCTATTTTTAAAAAAAGACATGGAAAACAAGATGCAATTTTTTTTGGATTCTTGTCTTTTTATCGGTGTGTCTGTTTGTTCGGGATTCACGTAAAAACTACTGGGCCCATTTCAATGAAGTTTTCACTGATCGATAGAAAATTCTTAGACTTCTAATCGACGCTACTTTTTATTCTGGGAATCCCGTGGGAATTTTTCTAGAAATTATTTAAAATGGTCAAATTAAAAATAAATCTAATTTCGATGTGATTTTTTCATTGATTGATAGCAAATTTTATGTAATAGAATGTGTGATATTTTTTACCCCTAGAATCCCGCGGGAATTTCAAGTCAAGCAGGGACGATATCGCGGGCATACCCTAGTTCATAATACGAATCTGTGAAAGTAGCCATTTTAACCACCTTGATAATTTGCTTAATGCGCCAATATTCTTCAATATGGGTTGTTTTTAATTAAATAGGTTTTTAGGGTTCTGTAGTCAAAATACGCAAGCAGAAGGCAATAGTCACCTACACGAAACCCTTCATTATGCGTGGACCAATACACACTTGGCCAATTTATTTTAGGTAACATACAGGTAATTTTATATTTATGTTTTCTGTGTCTATATTTCTATTAGTTTTCTGTGAGTCACATTTGGAAATAAATACTTTGTTTCTAATATCTGTTGGAAATAAATACCTACTTTGTTACTAACGTGTTTTCTTTTTCTGCCAATTCTCTTTACCTCATTGAGCTGATTGTTCACATTCAAATTCAAGCTAAAATAAAAACGAAAGGTCGCAAATAATTAAAAGGCTTCCGTGTTTCCCCTCTGTACTATGGAACCTTAAATGTACAGTGTCATTTTTCGACTCGTCTCTCTCGCGAGAGGAAATTAAATCTCCTATCAGTAAGATAAAGTCGCTCACCTTTTTCATAATAAGCTCTTGGTTAAAACCAGGATCTGTATAGGGCTTGTTGTTGATATACTTATTTTATAACGTTAATGTACATAAATGTATTCAATGCTTTTATGGGTAAATACGTAATTGTATTTTTATGTCACTTTCTCAAAACAGAATTTTTCAGAATACCACGTTTATTCCAAGCCTTATCTAACTTTTTTTGTAAAACTATGGTTTTATTATATTCGTATGTATATATAATATGCTGGTATTATATATTTCAATACTACACAAGTACTTATCCGTGCAAGAACGGTGAAAGAATACAATTTCCTGCGGCCGGGTAGACTATCGTAAGAGGCGACATAACAACCCACAGCCAGGTGGTAGGGTATTTACCTGTCTAGATGACTACAACCCCTGGTCTAGAGTATGCCGCCATAACAACCTTGAGTAGGCCGTCTGCTTGTTTGCTGAACTCATGAAATAAAATAAACAAATAAATAGTATTGGGATGCAACGTGTTGAAAATGACTAAATATGCATATTGTTACAATTACCATATACTAATAGTGATAAACCAGCACTTTGAGATAAGCGATGTGTCAAACCCACCAATCCAGCTTAGACAAGCGTGGCGACTAAACGAGGAGAACAGCTAACCCCCTACGCCCGC
Source organism: Dendrolimus houi (assembly GCA_039645545.1). Taxonomy (NCBI): domain Eukaryota; kingdom Metazoa; phylum Arthropoda; class Insecta; order Lepidoptera; family Lasiocampidae; genus Dendrolimus; species Dendrolimus houi. Next base: position 18,143,803 of record CM077119.1, on the reverse strand, counting down.
TTACGAACCTACGAAGTTACACTAAGAGCTTAAATTAATTCAGCGCGCCGCGACGTGTGTAAAACTTTAAAATATTTGAAAACAGAAGATGTCAGAGTGTCTTACTCGCATCTAGATCAAATCAAAGCTATCGAAAGTAAAGCAGCAAGTTGAGCAAAGGTGCGTACCCTTTTCCCTCACAGACACATAGATGATGATTTTATAAAGAATCTGTTATTATCAAAAAGTATTTAAATCTTTAACAAGTAAAAAAATGCAGGTAAATAATTCTTACCATAACAGTTTGCAGGCATTAAATAGTGTTTGATTCACCAAGTCATATTGTAAAGCTGAATTTAAAAAGAGTAAAAAAATTAAGGAAAAGAAATTTTAACCTGAAATGTGCACAGTTTTTGTCGTTCACGAACGAGCTAATTATAGCAGCGGTTTGAAAGGGAATGAGGGTATTTCAACGTTTGTAATTAGGTGCCGTTAAATGCTTTTAGGATAATCGCTAAGTTTAATTAACGTGCTTTAATTGGGTCATCGAATTTGTTCTTCTAAAAGTCGTGTCGACCTATAAGCTAAAGCACACGTCTAGCTGAAATGACGGGAGCTCGAATCTTGATCATGCATATTGTTACAATGAACAGGTGCTGAACTCGAAAATAAAATGCACATTGAGATTATTGATATGTGAAATCCACCAATACTCATGCGACGAGTGTGGAGATGTCGCCCCTTTTCCTGAAATGGAAAGGCTGGTACATAATTAGTAGGGGAGCCCAAGATGCTAAATGTGGAGTTACTCGAGCGTCGCGGGGACCTTTTGCATTGTGAAGATTAGATGCTAAAAAGAAAAAAAGGTTATGCCCTTTTACTGGTGGAGGGGGGAGCGTGTACAAGTTTTCAAAAATGTAAAAAAAGAATCGCACAGAAACACTCAAGCGCGTCAGATATTAATACTGTATGCGCCCAATGTGTTTCTGATAACGGAGAAATATTAATCTGCTGGTTTGCATGGTGGGGGTGGCCGTACAAAGGGGTCAAAAATGGAAAAAAAAATTCGAGCTCGTCAGATATTCAAAAGGGATGTTAAGTAAACCCTAAAGGAACTCCTATTCAAAAAACTGACAATTTGGACGTGACCATAAGTCATGGCGGATTTTTGATAATGCTAAAAAAAACCCAACTTTAAAATACTTGAGCGCGTCAGGTTCACGGTTTACGTTGATGTGCTTGCCGTCCTGACCCATAATCTGACAATTATGTGGAGGAATTTTCTTAATATGGCGGTTTAAAAAAAAACTATTTTTTTATTGCTGAATGTAACAAATACAATTAACAAAAAATAATATAATATGTATATTTAGAAGGAAATGGTGTAATAGAAAAATTAAGAAAATATTTTTTTTAATTTTTATCATCAGTGAAATCAACTTCATAATAGAAGTCCGGTTCGATTTGGTCGTTTTCATCTACATCTTGCGTATCTGCAACAAGAAATGGTTATGATACTTCACAATCTTTTATTTATTTCATCATATTACAATATTGAAAATAAGACTTACCTGAATCTGGAGTATCTCCTAAAACTCCTATCAGGTGCTATGACAACATCTTCATACACTTCTGGTAGTTGATTACTAACGAACCAAGTCATCTCCAGTTTTCCATCCACATTAATTGTTATAGAAATACATAGTTCTCAGCAGCTGCACGCACCACACTTTATTGATGATTTTAACTACTTCGGCTTGTGGAAATCGGCAGATTATATTATTCCCGTGATCCTTGAATAATTTCCTTCAAAATAAAAAAATATTCACCGCTCTCGAGAATGTATAGGTGACGTTTTTTTGCAACTTTGGGACTCTCCTATTTCCTTATGTCACGCGCAAATTGTCAGATTATTGAAATGTAGACCTTTCTGCATGTAATTAACTCACCTTGTCTTAATCTGACGCGCTTGAGTTTTTTTAACAATCGTTTTTTTTTACTATTCTGATAGGCTGCCCTAAACGCAAGACCCTATATGAAGGGTTCATATATGATAGGGGTACATAATAGGGTGCAAGGTTTCTCCCCTAATGTTATTCTGCCATGCTCGAGTAAATCCCAAAATCCCCGCTTGGCCTCCCCTACTATAAGTTTCTGTTACAATATTGCTTACAATTGTTTTTAAGCGAAAATTGTGTATGTGTATGATCACTGGTTAGAAAAATGTGACAGTTTTGAGTTGCTAGAAATTTCCATTTAGGGATAATCAGACTTACTACAATTTAATTATTCTCACACTGATGATTGAAACATATAACAAGGTTCTATAGACTAGATCCTTTTCCCTTCTATTATGGCAAATTGAAAGCAAAACAGTCAATGTTACTCATTTACTTAGGTATACTTACGTATATCTTTAATGTGACATTGGCAAACTACTTTTTTTGTTTTTTTTTTTATTGCAGGAGTGCAGTAGACAGGCAGACGGCCCACTTGATGGAAAGCGGTTACCATCGCCTATAGACATTTGCAACACCAAAGGTGCTACAAACGCGCTGCTGCTCTCTTAAGGGAGATTGGAACCTGGTCACTAATGCCGGAACACAACTCAAGGTTGTTATGGCGACATACTCTAGACCAGGGGTGGTAGCCATCTAGTCGGGCAAATGCCTTACCACCTGGCTGTGGGTTGTTTTGTCGCCTCTTACGACAGGCCGCCCGGCCGCAGGAAATTGTATTCTTTCCTCGTTGCTGCTCGGATAGACTGCTGCAAGATTTGGAGCAATAATTCACAAAAATAGGAAAGTAAGCAATTTGAAAGCGGACATTCAAATATACAATTTCAGTGAATTGCAAGATTTTCAACGACCCTGTAAATATAATATTATAGATTTCGTGATATTTTTTAGTTCTGGTCTCATTATTTTTCATCTTTTTGGTATTGAGAATACCAGTTGTTTTATTTACAATTTATTCAATTAATATATTCGTTATAGAGAGTATAATCATATAAACGCTAATTAGGCATATAATACAAATACATTGAAATCCTTACGGTTATTATATTATAGAAACAAAATAACAAAGTTTTGTGTTGAAAATTCTACTGAAACATAATTTTTGTAGTGCAAAGAGATGCTTTCGAAAATCTTTGAATACGGTCTCCGGGTCTGTGAATCGGTGACCATCATCAGCATTCGAGCATTAAATCCCGGTTGCGGTTGGAGCGTTTGCTTCGACGGCCAGGGTCCGCTTTCCTACTTTTTCTCCTCCACATCGCGCGGTCTTCGACATCTCTTGCATTAAGACCATTGGAACGCATGTCATCCTTCATAACGTCAAGCCAACATTTCTTGGGCCTACCCCTTCGACCGGGACCTGGCTGTGGTGACTGACTATATATATTTTTCCCACATAATTCTAATCTGTGAATCGATGACCATACATGTTTAAAGTCTAAACTGGAAAATATATGCAGGAAATATTTAGAAGGTTAGTCTCAATATCGTTCTTATCAATAATAACTCCTATTACCGGTTATTATATAGATAACCAACCGTTTTTCTTGTGTACTTGGAATATGTTAAATAAAATATATATGTTATAAGGGCATGGTTTACAAATACTTCCAGCATTGTGTATTTTCATACAGACAGTAATGACAATGGACACTTTCATTTTCTATTTCATATTTTATTTCGCAATTTTTAACTTTGGTAAGCGTTTTAAAAATTGATGTCATAATACATTTAACTAACTAATATTATAAATGCGAATGTGAGTGTGTTTGTGACTTTTTAACCCGAGCGAAACAGCAGGCAAAAAATAGTTTACAATACTTACAAAATGTATCCTCGTTTATATTACAACACCCCAAATATCCATTTTCCTAACTAACAGGACGTACAAAAATTACGTAATTTTATTAAAGAAAACTAGTTCTTTATTCAGTCATCATTTAATTTTAAGATTCGTTTTAACAAGTGACACGGAAAAATAGGTTGCACACCTTAAAAAAATTCTCACCAAATATGAGCTCTTAATTTTAATACGAAGATCCTTAAATGGTGACATTTACGATAAAAATGTAAAAGACCTTTTTTGTAGAGCGTTCAATTTCCTACAAAAATATATATGACCCATTTTATAAACTTTATTTGTTCACGTGTTACAAAATTCACAAGAAAGAAATTTGTCTGAAAATAATCAATCTTTAATCAATCAATATTTGAAAATAATCAATATTTGTTAAATGGTGTCATTTACGATAAAAATATAAGAGACCTTTTTTGTAGGGCGTTCGATTTCCTACAAAAAAAGTATACTGAATTTTGCTGCTAAATCAATTACTAATGGAGATATTAATCTTTTCTATTGGACTGAGAAAAAAATAAAAAACTGCGATACGGAGGATCTTTCTATTAAAATTAAGAGATCATATTTGGTGAGAATTCTTTTAAGGTGTCTAGTAACCCATTTTTCCATTTCACTTGTAAAAATTTTTTTGTTTTTATCTACCCTAATATATATATATATATATATATATTTCACAATTACAAAAAATATTTATTTGAAATTTGTTATACATATGTGTATAATAAATCAACTTCAGAAAATCCCTTTGTATCCATAATCCCTAAGTGATTTAAAAGGACCTTTCCGTAAAACTACTTTTAAATATTACTCTATAATCTCACAGTTGCTGTGGATGCAAAGAAGCATAAATCACATTCAAAGGGTAATGACCACAGGATCGTTGGAGGAGAAGAGGTAACGATTCAGGAATATCCTCATCAAGTCTACGTGCTTCTTACGCGTGGCATTGCAAATTACCAGTGTGGTGGTTCAATTATTTCTGATACCTACGTATTAACAGCTGCTCACTGTCTTGACGGGTATGCGTGATAAAATTAAAATATATTTTTATGTTGCGTTTTTCGACAAAAACGTTAGGCGGGTAAAGAATGAACGAAGAGCAGTGCACAATGCACTTTTATAAACAATACACATCTCAATTAATGCACCACCTACATCGCTAGCTTAGCTAATAATATCCTATAAGTAAGGTTGCCTAGAAGAGATCGTTCTAAGCGATAAGGCCGCCTATTGTTTTACCTAAATATATTGTAACTAATGTATTATGTCTGTTATTTTGGTGAGCAACAAAGTGTTATCTACCTATCTACGCATATTGTAGTATTACCACCTAGGGGCCTAAGGTAGCCGTTTTCGCAGATTTGTATTACGAATATACAACTATCAAAATAAAAGGACAAAATCTATCAAAATGGCTAGCGCGCGCGTCCTGTGCTCAAAGGGTGCGGGTTCGATCCTGGATGGAACGCATTCACCACTTAGTCAGTTTTCTGATCTAATGTGCACATTGTTACAATTACCACGTGCTAACTACAGTGAAGGAAAACATCATGATGCAACCTGCACATCGAGATAACTGATGTATCAAACCTGCCAAGCCGCTTTGGACAAGCGTGGCGGGTATACTGTCCGTTCCCTCTATAAAATGAGGCCAGCAGTGGTACATTTATGGGTTGATATTATTATTTATTATTATAAAATAAAAAGTGCTTTTATGCTATGTCTTATACCTACTAGTATTTCTCGACACATGCCAACTTCACTCACCGATTCTTGAGAAGCGGCCGCTTTAGGCTCCTATAAGTAGCCCCTTTTAAAAATATACTTTGGTTTTAGGATGCAACGTGCTGATGTGAGAGTAGGGAGTACAATTTCAAATTCAGGGGGAACGGTATACCAGTCACGCCAGTTGACAATGCATCCGTTGTATAACAGATTGACTTTTGATTACGACATAGCACTCATAAGGATGTCTTCAAGAATGGTGCTAGATGGTGTGAATGCGACTACCATAAGAATTCCCCAACAGGGAATCACTCCAGCAGGAGGATCCGAAGTTCAGGCGTCTGGATGGGGGGCTACAAGTGTAAGTTCCAATATTTCTTCAAACAGATCATCATCACCATTGTCTTAGATTTAAATCATGGTTGCATTTGGAGCTTTCGCTTTGGAGCCTGGTGTCAGCATTTTTGGTTTTGTTCTCCACTTCACGTAGCCTTCGGCATCGTGTATCGCAAGACTATTGGCATAATATTATTCACGACGTCTTACTTGAGTATATTCCTTATACCGGAAACGGGCGAATGCGGCAGGGCTATCAAAAGCATTTCATCAATAATTGTTAAGTTGAAATATTTTATCATTCATTCGTAATTTAAAACCTATGGTAAAATATTGTTTCCAGGAAAATGGAAACACGACAACTATATTAAGGGCTGTCACACTTCCGGTGCATACTCTCGCTGAATGCAGGCAAATGTTAGGTAACACAGCCGTAACAAGCCGACAATTCTGTGCCGGGCCTAGAGAAGGTGGTAAAGACACGTGCCAGGTAATTATTAACTTCAAGTCTATGTAGTCTTTTTACATTATTAAACTTTAATTAGTATACCGTTATGATGATTAATTATGTTGTATTTCAATGTACTAATAATGAAGGTAGTTTTAAGTTTAATTATAAAAGTCTCGGTCTAATTTGTTTCATTCACAACAAATTAGAAATATGTACTAGATTAAAAAGTGTTATCAGTATTGTAGTGGAACACTTACAAGCCAATAGATGGCGCTGTACAATAAATGAGGTCGCAAACGTTTCCCGAAACGTACGAAGAATATATACAATTTTTCAACAATGATAGAGGGGCTTAAGCCTGCGAGGAACAACATAGGCCTCGCTGGAAGATCTTCCTTTGTGACGGAGGAGCATTCCTTCTCGCTTCTTCACCCTATTCGGGGCACCTCTCCACAGTATCATGGAAGAATAATACTATATTTTTCCATGGTAGTATGGCAGAAAAAGCATGAAAGTAGGATAAACTTAGTTGAAATGAAAGCTTTGAGAAATATATGTGAGATTAAGTTAAATGGTATGATAAGAAACAGTGTGATAAGGGAACGTTGTGGATTGAAAGAAGATGTAATAACAAGAGTCGAGAAAGAAATGTTAAGATGATTTAGACATATATATAGAGTGGATGAAAGGACTCTAACAATACAAATGTATGACAACAGCGTGGAGAGTACTATTGCTGCCGATAGACCGCGACGTACTTACCAAGATCATATCGCAAATTTTTCAAAGAATACACAGTTAAAAAGCACTTATAATAAGCGGCAGTATACAGTTAATTTAACTAGATGAAGCAGAAGATCAAGATCATACATAGCAAGTGGAGATTCATTATCTCTGTCTACCCTTATGAGAGACAGGCGTAATATATATATTTATTGCATGGTTTCAGTAGACAGGCAAACGGCCGACTTGATAACAAGCGGCTACCATCGCCTATGGACATTTGTAACGCTAAAGTTGCTACATGTGCTGCCGCTCTCTAAAGGTAGACTGGAACCTGGCCACTAAACCTGTCTGTGGGGTGTTTTTGTCGCCTTTCACGATAGGCTGCCGGGCGCAGGAAATTGTATTATTTCTCCGTTCCTGCATGGATATAATAATATGAATGTATTTAAGAAATATTATTTATTTTAGGGTGACTCTGGTGGACCAGTGGTGCAAAACAATACCCAAGTTGGTATAGTTTCCAATGGAGTGGGATGTGCTAGAGAAAACTCACCAGGAGTTTATACGAATGTCGGTAGTTTCAATAGATGGATCCGACTGACTACAGGAGGACAAGTTAGCTAATTTGAATAGCATTCAAGACCCCGCGTAATGATTATTACAAACTGGCTGCTGCAACAAGTCCCACTACAATGTATTCCATGAGACAATCTAAGGCTCTTAATTAGAACAAAAGTCAACTCTATTTGACGCTTGAAACATTATTCGACAAAGTTGAAATGTAAGGCTGTTGTAAAACGCCGCGTGCTTATAATTTACTATTTAATTTTAGAAGATTACTATCTCAACATCTTTAAAACTTCGGATTGAATGAGTATTATTCTCTAACATAGGTTTTATTATACTCCTGGAGCAACTACGTAGTCTTAATTGCCATGGTGAAATATGGTTAAAAGATTTTATTTGTTTAAGCTAGGAAGTTAATACTTTAACGCCGCAGCCAAGCTGCATCATGCGCGGGTTCAAGCACGTGTCAATTGTGATAACATTTTGGTTCTATTGTATATTTACGTGGAAAAGTTACGAAAGAATATTTAATTTAACGCTAATATTTTTAACGTTAAATTAACGTTTATTCCTAGGTAAACACTATTGTTCGAGATAGTACCATTCACTATAGAATTTTGATTGTTCTAACAGTAGGTGGCCTTATTTATAAATTATATCCAGCTAATTGTATATTAGTTACTATTTAATACTTTTATATACATAAAATCGTTAATTAAATGCAAGTTAGGTTAGCCCGCGACCCGTTTCATCCAAGCAGAAACGGAGAAAGAATACAATTTCCAGCGGCCGGGCTGCCTATCGTAAGAGGCGACAAAATAACCCGGTAGGGCATTTGTCTGACTGGATGCACCTTGAGTTACATAACAACTTTGAGTTGTGTTCCGGCATTAGTAGCCAGGTTCCAGTATCCCTTAAGAGAGCAGCAGCGCATTTGTAGCACTTTTGGTGTTGCAAAGGTCCATAGGCGATGGTAACTGCTTCCCATCTAGTGGGCCGTCTGCCTGTCTGCTGAACTCATGCAATAGTAAAAAAACCGTATTGTAGAAAATATAGATAATATATCTAATTCATTACAAAAATGTATATACAGTATGCTGCGTTGTATATACCTAACACATTTAAATTTGCACAAGTGTCAAATCTTTAAAAATAGTTGAACTGTGAAGGTGAACAATGTGAAGTTGGCATACTTTTTTTGCTCTTTTGCAATGAATTAAGAATAAATACTTCACCGATAAAATATTTAAGTAATACTTGTATAAGAAATACACATATTTAAAATTTATGAAACCAACTTCAATTCTGTTGTATATAAATTTTAGCAAATATTTTATTGTGTTATTCTACGAGTCCAAAATGTTGTTAGGGGAGTTCACTTTCTTAATGAGATATCCAAATTTGATTGATGATAAATGTGTTCGGGACGAAGACCTACGAAAAGAGTAACTTGGAGTGCGTGATTTTTCTGCCGTGGAAGAATGCAAAGATAACAGTTATCGTGAGATGCTAAGATGATTTTTTTGAGATATTATTAGAAATGTTATTTAGTTTGGAACGAATGCCCGCTAACGTCTTATTTATATCATAAAAAATGTTATTACGTTTAGATGCTAAGATGTTTATTTGTACAATAGATGTATATTTTTTTTGCAGTTTAAATTAATTAGAGAAACAAATAAATATTAGAAATGTTATTTAGTTTTGTATTTGGGTTGTACTTTACCCTACCCTGTGGATTTCGGTGAAATGCCATGAGTTTAACTCTAGTTTTGTAAAGACTTCTATTTAAATAAAGATTGGATATATATATATATATATATCTTTTATATATATATATATATATATATATATATATATATATATATATATATATATATATATATATATATATTCATGATAGATTTTTTTAAGGAATAACAACGTTATTTAGACGTAAAACGTAGATATGAATGCAATTTCCTGCGGCCGGGTGGCCTGTTATAAGAGGCACCAAAAGAACCCACTGCCAGGTGGGTATGTATAATATTTACCTATCTGAATAGCTACCACCCCTGGTCTAGAGTATGCTGCCATAACAACCTTGAGTTGTGCTCCGGCATTAGAGGCCAGGTTCCAGCATCCCTTTAGGGAGCGGCAGCATATTGGAGCAACTTTGGTGTTACAAATGTCCATAAGTGACTGTAACCGCTTTCCATCAGGTGAACCGTCTGCCTGTCTGCTGAACTCATGCAATAAAAAATCTTGCATTGCTTACATGTGATGAAGATCGTTTCATTAAGCTTCGGTCTTTATTCGTATGGGATACTTTTTATCCCAGAGATTGGGATAATTTTTGTGTAACACAGGGGTGACTAAGTTATAAAAACTACATAAGTTTTTTCAAACATAAAGTCCTTATAAAATCATCATGTCCGTCCACTGGCCTGTCCGTTTGCCTTTACGTAAAAGTCATTTTTATGGATAACTACTCAGTATAAATTAGATTAATATCAAGAACTTGTATTATCTATGTCGCTAAATAATGGCTCAATAGTCTGGTCAAATTGCAAAAAAATTAAGATATAGTGCCTACCGGACTATATCGTAAATTTTTTATCTTAAGGGTAAAAAAATATTTTAGTAGGTATTATAGGTAGTAAAGGTACATGATATCCTTATCCACGTACACACACGTTATACATATATTGAAACATTTTAGCCAAGTTTTCAAAAACCATGTCTTAGTTGAAAAACCACATCGCCTCTTTGGTTCGATAATGTGTGAAAAATTTAAATTTTAAAAGAGAGGTAGCCCTTTAAATATAAATGTGTCGATACAAATAAAAAATTGTCTGTAAATCTACCATGAAATATACTCAGATTGACAGACTTAGATTGATAAAGGATATGACGTTCTTTAGAAAAATATAATCGGAAAGGGCGATTTTAATTATTAAATAAAAAAGTTATTTGTCATTTCACGTTATTGTGCAAAGGGACGACATCTTTGTTCAACAATAATTTCTTGGTAAATTTTTTAAATTTAATTCAATAGGTAATAAATACACCCCGTATTTATTCACTTCCAAGGTCATTAAAATTATATGTCCCTCTAACTTATGAAGGCGGAAAATTCTGGAAAACATTAAGATACCAGCCGGAGCTTATAACAACTTTTAACGAAAATAGGTTTTTATAAGATGCGTTGAATAGATTTTCGGATATGGTATTTCTGTTACATAATTTTTTGGGTTTTAAAGTTATAATTTTGTGTGGCCTGACACGCATAATACGATTTTAATTAAGTTTAAGTGTATGGCTCTAAAATGTCAAATTTAATTTAAAAAAAGGACAAGATTTGGCAAGCGGCTCGTATAACTTCTCACTTCAGTGCACGTGTCAGCCAACAATTTAATGTAGCACTCGCATAGTTCACACAGTCACCGAAGCTCAACTCCTCATATCACCTCCAATGCTCGCTAGCCAACCTGTGGCCCTTTAAAAAACTTATTGAAATTAGTTACCGACAAATGCAAATTACGCTACCAACTTTCTGGAACAATGTAAAAACGTGAAACTTTTCATTGAATGACAAAACTCACAATGAATACTAACGCCAAATCCCTTAGCATTTAAATGAACGGGACCTATCAAGTTTGCGTGTAGCTGAAACTTTTTTAATTTCGTCGAAAGGAGCCAGGTGCTCGGCTCACGTCAGTTTCAATTCGACAGACAATCTCGCCTTCTTTCTCTAGCCTGGAGTCTGGAGATAAGGGCTCCTATTCACTTAATACTCGGAATTTCTTAATTATGACACGTTTGCTCAACAAACTAGCAAAACCTATGTCTCACTGGATATTACAAAGCCTATTGTCAGCATCTCAGCTCTTTTTCTAGTTCTTTATCAACTAAAAATGTTCACCTGTTTATTTTCATGTACCTATCTACCACTCTACTCGTCTCACCCATTCCTTTAAATACTAAATGCAAGATTTATAATTATAATCTATTTACGAAAGTAACTTCTTTATGGTTGTTGGGTTTATATTTAACCTCTTTTAAATTCTATTGGTAGTCAGTCGCAAAATACACTTTTATAAATAAACACGTATTTCATTGTCAATCCTGTTACAAGTAAAAACAATAGTGAACCTTAATACACCCATCAATGTTAATTAAGCGACGCGTTACTTTATTTTAATAATGTTGGTATGAATCCAGGCCAAGGGACTTACATCATGAAGGTAATTCCTTTGATAAAAGTGCATGCATATTATATTTACAAATTTTCATCCCATAATATTTCACCCCCAACGAGATTGTTTTGTAAGATCAAAAGTAGCCTATGTCCTTTACCAGGACATAGGCTACTTTTGTTTAATCTGTCTTCTTGTTAAATTTAATCATCGTCCGTTCAATCTTTTTCATCAAATCAATAAGAATGTGGACGAATTTAAACATTGTTTCTAATAACGTCTGCTTCTATTATCAATAAATTACATTTATTGTTTTCGACAAGTACTGATTCTGAGTATTTCACGATTTAGCTGTGTCTATGTTATGAATGTGGAACCAAATCGTCTCGTTCTCACTGATGTCTAGTCGAATTAGTAACGAATATGGAGGCGACTCTCTTGTCACGGGAAGATCTAATTATGTAACAACAACTTGTGTAACAAATTTTCAAGCTAATAAATTAAATCTCGATAGCGAATAAGGACCAATGTTACGACTGCCAGGAAAAATAGAGCGGCTATTTTAATTTATATTACGGTCGACTAGTTAACTAGTTTGTTAAAAGACTTGGGCCGATTTTCTAATCATCAGATAAAAGTTCAGCCTCGAATAAATTATAAGCTGACTGAGTTTAAAAGTGAAACGAGTCAACTGTTTTATTTGCACAGCTATAATGTTTGTTTCTGTTAGCTTGTATTTTATCCTATAAATAACTTTTATCTGGTGATGGATAAAACGGCTTTTAAACATGTCCCTTTTTTATTTGACGGCCTCTGTGGTTGAGCGGGCTAAGCTGTTGCCGGCCTACCTCACTGCAACGCAGAGGCTCCAGGTTCGATTCCTGGTATAGTAAATTTCGGAAACGTATTTTCTCCGTTATTTACTATGGTCTGGGTGTCTGGGATCGGCCCCAGAGTGGTACGTTGTATATTACCCATAACACAAGCGTAACTTGCTTAATTTGGGGATATACAATATGTGTGTTTGTCTGCCGATTATTATTATTATTATTATTTATTATATCATACAAAACATAGACGTATCTGGGACCATGAAATTTTATAGAAATTACAATCCCCAAGTAAAAACATAACTCTAAAGAGATCCTAAACCCTGCATAACTAGATTGCGCCTTAGGTCATTTTTATTTTTTTAACATTACAATTATTAAAAAAAATATTTATGACACCATATTAGTTATACATTGTCTAAAGGATGATATGATGATTTGTGGTGTGACAGAGGTCGTATGTCAGAATAGAGGAGTGTGGAAGGAAAATACATATTATGCCAACCCCAAATAATTGGACGAAGGGAAAAGAAAATAAAGATCAGTTATAAATTGAAAATATCATATTTCGCCTAGCAGATTAGCATTGCAATTGTAGCGTAGTAATGTAACCAACCTTCTAAGCACGCTTCCCGCTGACAGTGATCTGCTACATAATCTATGACTTTGGATCTATTTTTAATTTGGTTATATTTTATTTATATTCCTTATTTTATTCAGAAAAGATTAAATGAGAGTTGAATGAATAAAAAATATATAAACCTATTTTAATCCATAAACCATCTATTGTTTTTGGGGTCGTTTTTCTTTCCCACTAGGTATATAATTTATCTTCATACCAAATTTTATTAAGGTTCCCTGTTTTTCATTTATGTTTAATATGGATAGAGACTAAAACATACGATACATTATAATACGAAAAACGAAAAATGAGGTTTATTTATGTGGTTTTATATGTATACTAGCTGTGCCCGCGACGTCGTCCGCGTGGAATTGGTTTTCTAAACCCCCCGATTTTGAAACATTCTTCATTGGTACTCCGCTCCTATTGGTCTTAGCGTGATGATATATAGCCTTCTCGATAAATGGGCTATCTAACACTGAAAGAACTTTTCAAATCAGACCAGTAGTTCCTGAGGTTAGCGCGTTCGATCAAACAGACAAACAAACTCTTCAGCTTTATATATAAGATTCGAATCGTTAGCGAGTAAGCCCGTATGGAAAACACTAGTTCTTTAATAAAGCTTTTAGTTCAGCCTGCAGAGAAATTAAACAGCTAAGAAGATGAGAACAGCAAGCAAACAATTTAATATAAACAATGTTAAAGGCGTCGCTCCAACCAACTGGACGGATGAAAAGAAAGATAAATGAAAACGCAATTAAGCAAAAGAGAAACTTTTAAGACAGTGTTAAAAAGTTTCTTAGCTTCGTCTACATTATTTATCTCACTCCCGGGTAATCTCATAATTTGTTTGTTTTTATTGTTATGATTTATCCCTCATCTAATACACTGAGAAAGATCCTGTTAACGCACTTTAATCTTTTCAATTAAATTACGTCTTATTTTTATCGTGGTATTTTTATGATATTTCTTTGAGAGTATATATATATTTAAATTAATTAAATTCAATATAAACTCGAAGAAAATAAGAAAGAAAATGTCAATAATTTCAGCTACTGAAATTTCCGATATTCGACATTATATCTTAGGCAGGTGCCTAGCTGATGTATAATTCCTGTGACTATTCAAATCCCCGTCAATTTTTTTCTTTAATATCTTTATTACATTACATAGCCATTGCAACATTATTGTGTTACAATAGTAAAAAGTACAAAATTGAATAAGATGCGGACTTATTAGCCTTTGAGCTTCTTGAGAATCTTGGAAAGGTTTAGAAAATTTAAAGAAAAATTCTTTAGGTATTTTTGAAATTAGTTTTTCTATGAAAGTAAAATTGATATTCTTAAAGCCGCGTTGAAATGATCCAAGTATACTTGTACTAAGTACTCTCGTATAGCTACTTGGACGCTATTCTTGTCGCGGCAACTGGCAGAGTGAATTTAGACAACGGTATCTGATCTCAGTATATTTGGATCTTACTCAACATTTACAAACCTATTCAGATAATTTTCTAGAAAAAATTCTATATACGTGTTTAGATATTTTACTATGTATCATTTTAGTATTGTATCCAAAAATTAGTAGGTTAAACGGGGTTTCATTGCCAAATGACGAAAAGTAGACGTTGTAATCTTTATGAAATCCTTCAGTTTGTGGACTACCTCGTATTGATTTTTTATATAATTCAATAAATTTTAGTACACCAACATTTGTTAACGGAGATACTAAACTGTATATCTACCAACATTACACACACCCATCCAACCGTAACTTTAAAACGGTGCAAGAAAAAGTGACTCTTTTTATTTCTCTACTACGTCGACAAAGAAGTTTTAGTTCAAAAATAGAGTCAAAGGGTTTGATATCCTTTAACTTTGCAAATAAACATATTGACAAAAGTAAACTTGGATGAGCGTACACCGTTATATGAGTATTATACATGTATGAAGTTATTTCATACGAGTGCACTCGCTTCAAGCATATTTATATGGTGTCAATGGGGCTTAATAGCAATTTAGCTGAAACACGACAACTAAATGCTTAGCCGTTTGCATTATGCTAAACGAAATTCAGGTACATTACCTTACCCCGTTGCTATCTCAACAGTTTTTTAAGCATTCAGGAAATGGTAAGCAGGCACTTAAACAAAAGTATCGGGTTGCTATACCCATTTCAGAGAGGAAAGTAATCTAAGCGAAACAAGAAAAAGGTGGAACTTAATTGCAAAACAGAGTGAGTGCTTTGGAAGAAAAATCAAGGATTATTGCAATGGTTCTGTACTCGAATGTGTAAACAAAGTAATTTTAAAATAGCAAGGAATAACTGATAATAAAATTACGTTTCAACAGTTTTAAGCGCCGTATTTTATTTGATTTTTATTCCGACGTTTCGGCCACTTTTCCGTAGCTCTGATCACGGAAGACAAAGATGTCAACTGTCAATAAGTGATGTCAAGTAATATAAATACCATACACTATTGCCACTACGAAAAATTGTATTAAAATAAGCTTCAAACAAGTTTTCCTAAACGTCGACCTATCTAGACCATAAATTCCGAAAACTAAAATACAATAAATTTTGTTTTCAAGATTGTTTTATGTTCTTTTTTCTCTAAGCTATTTTTAAAATTGACACATGTCAATTTCAAAAACAGAACACTAATGAACAAACATATTTCTTGGAACAAATATAGAGCCGTCGAAGTGAAATAAGAAAATTATTATTTAGATTATGGTTACAACGCCTTTGGCATTATTTTTGCCCATTTCAAGGTAAGAAAAGACATGTGCTAAATTCAATGCAAATAAGCAAACAAGATTTTGATCGGTGATTTGTATGAGTTTTTACAAATCTGTGGACAATACAAACATAAATTAAACTAACTACATTAAACATAGATGTTATTAAGCATTAAAAACTTATACAGCAGGTATACAAAATTACTATGAAATAATGTTAGTAAAAAATTTACATTGATGAGGCGGGGGCAGTTACGAGGAAGGATGTCATATAAGAGAATGGAAAGTTTTGGACACTTAAAAAATAGGTGATGAACTGAAAATTAAAATTGTGTTCCGCCAACCCTTTTTGCAATTTTCTACTTTACCTCGCAATTGCCATGTTACTGAGTTTTTCGCTGTACAAATGTTGCGAGAACCGTGATTACATCAGCGGGCTTCTGCCATTATACACTGTAATTACTTTTTTATGCTCGCTGTAGACCTTTGCATCTCTTCTATTTGATTACATTGTTTTTTTTAAATTTATTTTCCAATATGCTTACGTGTATTACATAATATATTTCACTGTGACAAAAAAACCTCGTGGGCTTATTTGAATCGCACGTGAAAACTAGTTTCCACCTAATATAATTTACCTACACTTTATTTATTTTAAAAAGTAATCTTATAAATAGTTAATTATCAGTTTCCGTAACTACTTGTGCTTTTGAGATAACACCACTGTGTTCCGCTTTACAAAATACTATACTTTAAGGAAGTGCGGTGGTTTTTTAGAAACACATACATTTTGCGCGTCGTCTATACGTCAGGCGTCTGAGAGAAATCACTATAATGCACTTTCATTATAAGTATTCGTCGCATACGCAGCCTACGGCGTTTGTAAGGGATGTTGTTGAGTTGTATATAAACAAGGAGGAGCGATTGATAAGCCTCCACAGATGGCAATTTAACTCCACGGGATTTTCAAAGGATTAAAAAAATATCTTATACCAATAGCATATTTACTCGAAAGGCTAAGACTTACAACACCAAATTTAGTGAAATATCATATCATATCTTAGAGTAACGATACAGGTCAATAGACCTGTATCGTTACTCTAAGCCTGTATTCAAAAGTTTAAGCTTCAAATAAATTAATGGAACAGATAGCACATCATATAAAAAATAAACAATTAAATAAGTAATATGCTTAATTAATATTAATATATTTTTTTATGTTTAAATGTTATTGTATATTATGTGTATTTTAAAATCTATTTATCAATATATTTTATTTAGATATCTTTGTATGCATATTTTGCATATGTATGTTATTATGTAGGTAAGTGTGTAAGTATACTTATTAAGTTATGTATATATTAATTACATTTTTACACAAATTTAGTTCGCTCGTTTTGTTCGTAATTTGACTTAAAACTGTTATTAGCCCTACATTTAAAGTACTTTTTTGTTTGTTTGTATTATTATAATATGCGCTGTTGGTTGTTTTCAATAAATTCATAAAGCCTAAGCGAGGTTGGTAACGAATCAGCTCGCTCAGTGTTATTATTATCCATGGGCGAAGGTATAATAAATATATAAAAATAATACTAGCCTATAAAAGTCGCACTGCTGGGCTCGGGCGTCCCATTTATAGAGGAAAGGACAGTATACCCGCCACGCTTATACAAGGCGGATTGGCGGGTTTGATACATCAGTTATTTCGTTGTGCAAGTTTTATTTCGATGTTTTCCTTTACCGTTAGCACATACTAATTGATATAATATGCACATTAGGTCAGAAAACTGATTAAGTGGTGCATGCTTTCCGACCAGGATTCGAGTTCGGGCCCTTTGGGTTTTGGAACGCTAGTGCGTTAACCACTGAGCTACCACTGCTCTTTAGACGAAGGTAACCACTTCAAATAAGTCGAATCCTCCTCGTTTGTTTATAAACGAACTTTTTTTTTATATATATCACTTAAAAATTGTAAACATAAATATTTTATGTAACTTGCTGTTGAATCATTTCATGTCCATATTAATTATATATTCATCTTTTACAAATAATTACAATGCTGCGTAATAAATGCTTAATTATTGTAATACGAATGTGTTATTATAGAAATTATAACCATTATAATTTTCGACCTTAACTCGTATGTCAATCAATCTATTCAAATTTTTATACTGATATTTAATTACGACAGTGGTTCTTGCATCTACTTGCCTTAATTATAGTTATTGAAAACGTGGAAGTGGAATCAATACATTAAGGTAATATTTATAATATGTTAAATGATTGAAAACATTCACAAAGATATGTTCTTTGTTAAGTTGTTTTTTTATTTTTTATCTGTTTCTTTTCCATACTCCTCTACTCTAGCATACGTCCGCTGTCACACCGCAAATCATCATGTCAGTCTTCACACAATCCATCCTTCCATATATTTTTTCTATACTTACACTTATATACATTGATCACCCAGTTTAACATCCTCTTTCTCACATGACTTTTTTTGTGATTTGTTAATTGGATAATATAAAGATATTGAAATAAGTTAACTGTAACAAGTAGCGTGTTTTTAAATTGTGTGCAGATTTGTATAAAATATAGAAATTAAAAGTAACACTTCAATCAAACAGCGCTTTTATTAAAAAAAAATTGTACATTTTACATTTATGGAACAAGGAAAATTCGCAAAACTGTAGATACATATTTTTGTTTTTTTTTTTTTATTCAAATAAAATCAAACGAAAGTAAATCAAAATTTAACAAATATATGTGTAAATATTTTCTTATTAGTTTTATATCGTAATGCACTGCCTAAATGAAATTGCTCTTTAAATACTTATTTAATCCACAGTTACGCAAATATTACTTTCATGTAATTATTTGAGCTTATCACTAGTAATAGAATCATAGTAATCTATATTGTTTTCATAATCTTCGGGATCAGCGAAAGTTACCAAACCGCCAGTGTTAAGACGAATCCAATTGGTGAAACTTCCAACGTTTGTGTAAATTCCGGGGGAGTTGGGTCTTGCGCAGCCAAATCCATTAGAAACCACGCCAATTTGAACGTTGTTGGCAACATTTTTTCCAGGACCACCGGAATCACCCTGACAATAAAATATTGGCTTCAGTTAAAACCCAAATTCAAAATCCCATCCCGTCCCAATATCCCAACCACAAAATCAATCAATAATATTAGAAATTCTCACAACTAGATGAATGGAAGAGACTTTACAACTTGAGGGTTATTACAATCATGTTAACAGTTTCTAAAAAATGTTATAAAAAACATTACGCTGAAATATCCAGCTGAAAATGTACTTGAACTTCCTTTTTCTACATATTTACAAAGTGGTTAGGTACTGACAACTATAGATATTTGCAATATCACAAATATTGTTGCCGGTCTCGAGGTAACTTGACGATACCTTTCTTGAAAAATTTCTAGATAGCAAGGAGTCTCCAACTATATCTTAAAATAATCACTTGACTTCGCAAACATCAATATTTCTAATATACAAGTTTATTTACCTGGCAAGTATCCCGGCCACCTTCGAGGGGACCAGCACAGAACGATCTATTAGTAATTAATGTGTCTCCAAAGCGTTGTTGGCAATATGTTATGGAATGAACATTAACTGTTGTAGCCCTCATCGTTGTGGTGGTCGGTTCGCCTTCCTGCAAAACGTGAACAATTTAAAACCCACTATATCATTGTATTAATGAAAAAGATAAATTTCTTTTGACAAATACCACATAAGGAATACGAACGATTTTACCATAAAGTTCAGATTTACTATGGACGCGTTCCGTTAGTAGCTCACAACGCCCAAAATGCTCCGTCAACCGTTCCAAATGACAACTACGGTCGTTATGGTCGTTACTAAAACGTCACTAATGACGTCATCATTTTCGATGACACAGCGTTCACAACGACCCATGTCAAGAGATGGGTCAAAGTGGGTATTGACCACAGAGCATTAATTCTCTCTATCGATTGACATTGAAAAAGGCGCGATTTTCAAATCAACCAATGACATTTATGTATTTCGTTGTTTATAACATCAATGCTCTATAATCCGTTCCACTAGCGTTTATGATTGTAACGTTCGCAAGCAAGTGGAACGGGAAAAATCGCGATCGTGAACGTTGCCGTTGTGAGCCTCTTCTGGAAAGTAGCCTGTATATACACAATATTCCATTCTGAATTATACAAATCTCGCTTGTTTGCATTTTAATAAGACAAATTTTGCAATCAGAACTTTGTTGCTACATTCACATGCATAATACAAGGTTAGAAATAAATATAAAATAGATGTGTTTCTCTGCATATTATTTATTTTACTTAATTATTTGAATCAACAAATTCATAAAAATCAGTCAATCAAAACATAAGTATCAGTTATGCGATACATAGATTAGCAATTTAATTTAGTGTGTATAATTTACATTACGAGTATCACTGTTCTTTTTTCGTTAATTATAAAAATAACCATTTTTTTGTTTATGATGTATTGCATCATATTATTTTGTTTATATTTACGGAGTAAGGATTTTTAATAAAATAACAAATTACAACTTTCACTTACTCCAGTAGCTCCCCAACCTGAAATAGCCATCTCAGTGTTATTAAGAGGATAGTAGTTCTGACGTGGAATGCTGATCCTGGTAGAATTAATACCGTCAAGCACCATCCTTCGGCTCACCCTAATAATCGCAATATCAGCTTCAAAGGTACGACTGTTGTAATCTGGATGCGTTATCATTTGACTAGATCTGTACGTTCTACCTCCTTCAAATGCTTGATTACTGCCAATTCTTACTATTACGTAATCGATTCTAGAATAAGAAAAGCACAATATGTATTAAGTCTAGTATTAATATATTAAAGTGAGTGATATTATTTTTATAGCTGAAATACAGCAGATAAACAGATGGCCTACTTGATGGAAAGCTATTGCCGTCATCTATAGACGTTTACAATACCAGATATTTTTTTCTGTTAATGCAGGGAATGTCTTTTCTTGCAACACACACTCGGGCTATGAGATACGGGGGAAGGCCAAATGCAGCGCCTAATACTACCAGCACGAGTGCGTGTAGGACTCTTGGGAGAACCAGACCCAACCCCAAGGAGCGGAATCCGATCAAACTACCCACTAAACGTGACGTCGTCGTGACGTAACTAGACGTCATGGGATCTAGTACATAGTTACTGTTTACTCTGTGACGCTCTCCTGCACACAATACCAGAGATGCGCCGACGCGCTGCTACTCTCGGAAAATTTTATGACACCCTTTTTAAAAAACCCATATCGTAGCGCTGTGGGAAAACCACAGGTGGGAAAGCAAATCAAATTCCCACAGTGCGCAAGATAAATGTTCTAAAGAATCGTTGCGTACAAGAGCGAAGCAGCTCAAGGAAGTGAGACTGAACGCCTAGGTGATGGTGAGCGATGTGTTTTTAGAAAGAAGATGTAGGCACGATTCCGAACAGTTCATCGGAACACACCCCAATGTACAGTCTGTATCCATGTCGGTTCAGGTGTAGAACTTCACAGAGAATATTTATATGTACAGGAGATACGCTTGCTAGATGATGCAATGAGCAATAATAACCATCGGTACATCAATATTTTTACTAGTCCGCGTACCCCTATCCGCGACACCCCTTGTGTACCCCGGCTCTCTGTTAAATTGTGTAGCTATAGTCTATTTAAGACTCGTATTGGATACAGTCTGAAAAGTAAGTCCACTCATCATTGGATGTCAAAGTTTACTCCACCGTAGACGTATTATTTGTAATACTTACACGAATAAAGTGCAATATACGCAACACTGAGACTAATGCTACCAAATGTTATTCCGCAATTTATATAACTTGGGTGAGTTTGGATAAGTTTGAAAAAGTTACGTTAAATTCTAAGATACGAGCACAATATCGGTGTATACAAAATAAAATATTTTTTAACACAAATGTATCCTTATATATATAACTCTTCTTTAGGTGTGTTTTTCAATGAAATCCTCCTAAAGGGAAGTACTCATTTTGAGGATTTTATGAGTGTGTTTGTGTAGGTTCTTGGATAATTTGGATTTATAACTTGACCTAGTACATGGCGCTGCCATCTGATTCGCGGGGTTTTTACATTTCAGGGCAGAAGTCTAGCCCGTTAGTTTTATATAAAACGTTACTAAATATTATTTCATATCAATCAAAACTCTTTATTGTAAACCAATAAAAAAAGAACTTACAGACTAAAACTAGGTCTCATTATGCACAAAGGACGGTTTTATCGCTAAATAGCGATCTCTTCCAGACAACCCCAACTTACCCTTAACTTTACCTTGTTCATACTTACCCTTCAAGACAATGAGCAGCAGTTAATACATGAAATGGGGAAATAATCGAACCACCACACTGGAAAGTTTGGTTTCCACGGTATAAAATCTCAAATACTTGATACGGATAATTGTGGATAGCCGCTTCCTCGCCTCCTACGATTCTTTGATCATTATCAGATCTATTGCCATCTTCATTTCGTTGACTATTCACTGAAAGTAATTTAACGAATTAATTACATTGTTACGAGTCGCGAGACTCGAATTAAAATACCGTTAGAATTACTATAGAGTTTATTAGAACTATACAAACACCTATAACACAGATACAAATATAATCGAACACAACAATTCCAAACGTAATACAGAAGGTCGTAACTCAATAAAACGCGCAAAGTCCGTCATTTATTAGTTTCCCGATTATAGTACACGCGTCTCGCTTCGCTCGTGATTCTCGCTCGACTGACTCCTCTCTCCATCAAGCCATCGTTTTACACTGCACAAATGCAAATATGTCTGCCCGGCAAGCGTCGACGTAATTTCCTAGAAATTTTAATCCGCATACCTGGCTAATTATGCCTGCAAACGGCCATAAACGAGTACAATAGGCTGTTCTCCACAATAACCAATAAATAAGTAAATAAAAGAAGACAATCATAAAAGATTTACAATTAGTTCAAATGCCGACAGGTAATAAAATATGATGTATACAAATAAAGTTTCCGCCTATTTGAAAGATTTTTATAAGCTATTGTGACCGTGACATTTTCAGGTATATCATTTATTTATTCGTCACACAAAACAAGAAACAGCTAAAAGATACATATTTCATATTATGTATCTATTATTAGGTCTAATCCGTAACTCTAAACACGTGAGCACTTAATGTATCATGCATACATTGACAAGATATTTAGGCGTAAGTATTATTAGTATTACTTAGTATAATGTTATATTTACATTTAAAGAAGGAGGAATTAAAAATATCAATGGATCTATTTGTACTTGCAGTCTCATTATATAACCTGTACATTCTTGTGACGGGATTATGAAATCATGTGTTACATTTAAAAACTTGAAGGGTAAAGAATTTAGGTGAAGGATGACGAGTTTTGTATCTAGTGGTAAAATTAATAAAGGAAAGTTTTTATTTATAATTTAAAATATCTAACACCAAAGTAGAACTAAAGCAGGCGTTCAAATATTACAACCTCTACGTTACTGTGGTGTGTGTTCGCTGATTGGATTACTGGACTCAAGAACATCAATTCTTAGTAGAGCAAATTTCCTATTATTTTGTATTATAAATAAAAAAAACCTTGTGAGCTAGTTCCATTTTCACGTAAAAACTACTGACTTGATTTTAATGAAACTTTACAGTAATATATATATATATATATATATATATATATATATATATATATATATATATATATATATATATATATATATAACATATATTACTGTAAAGTTTCAACAGAATGAATTAAAAAAAACAAGGTATATTATATACCTTGTTTTTTCTTAATTTTAGTTAAACTGTGTTTTTAGATGATTAATATAAAACATTTTCTACTGTAATATCTAACTATATATGTGCCTTAAGTTGTCTAAGACATTTAAACATCATTAAATAGTGGAATTCATTGGAATAATCCTGTTTGTATTACACGAAAATTATCGTCTAAGGAAAAGCAATGTATAGCTTATACACCAGAATAACAATCAGACTTTTATAATTTATGAGTCTTGTTTAAATTAGCCAAAATATAATGACAAGTAGTGTCAAGTAGAAACGCCACCATCTCATAGTATTTGTCGACGTGGAGTCCGGTTACACCAGGCAAGTCGAATAAAACGCGCCATCACCATGTGTTTTACCCGAATACAGTTAGACGCGTGAGAGCTGACTTCGATGACTATTACTTTGATATGAGGATTTACTTAATATTATATTGGTTTAATTTAGAAATACATAATGTATGTGTTATATATTTACTTACCTCTTCCTATAGTTAAACAACACAGCAGGATTAGAAGACCAGAGTTACCCATATCGTTGTACATTGAACGAAATACAATGATGCTCATAACATGAGACGGTAGGCTTAAATACTTCTTCAAATACCCTAGTGTCCTTTAGACATTTGAATATTTAATAATAATATTCAATAATTATAAAATTAAATGATAAGAAAATACATACCTTTCGTAATTACACCCGCGTTGTTTTTTCTCTAAAAAACCTTGGATAAACCATCATAAAATGTCACTTAAACACTGCCTTATTATATTATCTCAATTAACATTTTAATATATGGATATATTAATGAGTTTTTGACGTCTACTGGTTTACAGATTTTCATATTGCTTGCAGTTAGTCAGTTGTGATCACTTCGTTATGCTCATCTGTAAGCCAGACAAAAATAAGATTAATATCGGTTGGCTTTTGTTTAGATCTATTAATGTGTTGAAAGAAACCTTTTCTCGACTTTTTATACATTTTTCAAAGTAAATCATCCCGTTGCCTACAAGAAAAGGTATTTTCTAATAATATTTATTATATAATTATTGTTATGACTGTTCAATAAAGATTAGCTACATTTAAAAACTATAGGTTACAGGTACGGACCTGTAAATTAAATACAAGGTTGTAACTAAATTCATATTTTTAATATACTAAATGCTATAGCAAAAATAATTATGGTATGTATATTTATTATTGTGAAAATTGCTTTGGATGCTAATATAATTGTTTGTTAATTATTGTTATGGAATTATTCAGTTACTACGAATAATAATAAAAATCAATAGTTAATAAGATTAACAAGTTATAAGCTACGTATTAAGATTAATAAATATATGATTTGTATCTTCAGACATAGCGATACAAGTATGTGTCTATATTCTTCGTTTGAATCGAAAAAATTATATAAAAAATATAAACAGCAGATAGATAATTCTTTATTGTCATTGAAAAATTAAGAGAAAGAAGACTAAAATGGTATGGGCATGTAATGAGGAAGGCTAAAAGTCACGTGACTAACAGAATGTTAAACCGCAAGACTGGTGGGTACAAAGTAAAGGTAGACCAAAAAAGAGATTGATGAGGTTAAGGATGGATTCTGTGAAGGATGACATGATGATTCGTGGTGTGACAGAGGACATATGTCAGAGTAGAGGAATAAGGAAAAGATATATTGTGCAGAGGCCAGAATAATTGGGAGAAGGTGAAAGAAAATAGAAAAAGATAACCCTTTATTGTATACACGAAGGATTCCCAAAGTGGATGATATCCGACGACCCCAGAGGGTCGAAATCGGTTTCCCAGGGATAGACAAAGACAAAAACTGATTTTGGTGGTCGACAAGGTCTAAAAATCGACCCCTATTAATTGATACAAGTTCTTATATGTAACTTTTTTTTTTAATATTTACACTTATTAAGTATTTTTAGGTAATTTGTATTAATAAATATTAATTACACTTGATATTTACTGAATTTTATGTCTATTTATTTTGTTAAATGTTGTGTAATTTTGAGGAGAAAATGGTGTCAAGTTTACTTACTTAACCAACCACCAACCAAAAAAAAAGTATTTTGTATCAATGCGAAAAAAACTAGAGATAGGGTTTTTAAAGTAAGTACCAAACCCCGTCGACTAAGAACAGCCATCTTGGTTTCATAAGTATATATCTTGCACATATCTTGAAAGCAATTCAATCAATCATTCAAACAATAAAAACCACTATTGAGGGCGGCCGCTAGTTAGTTTGTTTCAACAGCTCACTGCACTTGCCAAAAAACATATTATTTCATACACGCCTGTCTATTTAACACCGCAAAACGAATCCGACGATACAATGCCGACATCCTCGTGAAGTAGAAGAGATAGATATACATACATACCAGTATACAAAAAGGGAAGTAAATATTCATGCATCAAGAATTAAGTACTGAAGTATGAACAGTGATATTAAATAATAAACAAAACTATTTATCCACTAAACAAAGGAAAAAACTAGTTTAAAAAATAGACGTTGTTAATAGCACCTATTTTGTGAAATGAGGAGGCCAAAGCCAAATTCTAGGACATTTACGCCCTGATATTATACACGTTATAATTCACCATGACTGTAATTATTACTAAATCACTAGTACTATACTTCTCACTAACTCAATTTCTCTTTAAAGTTATTGAAAATATCCTACCACCTGTTCTTAATTTACAAGACTATGATCAACAATACATTACCTATTGTCACGTCCACGCGTTAGACTGAAGGCCGATCGATTGTGAAAATCATGTATGAAATATGAATTTGGAACCGCACTTTGCATTTCATTATATTGAGACACCCATTGTAATAGCTTTGTAATAATAGGTTATTAAATGAACTTCAATATAATAGTCTAGTGACAGCATATAGAATCAAAATATTGTGTTATTTTTTATATTGTATAGGTTCCCGTTTGAACAACATTGCAACTGATATCAGGTGAAGATGCAGTCTAAGACAGAGCATGCTTATCTAGAAGATACCTCTTCACGCAAGACTTGAAGACACCTAAATTGTACTTTTAAGAAAGAAAGTCGACGATAAAGAGTTCCACTCCTCAGCGTTATGTATTATAAAAGTGGAAGCTTACTGCTTCGTCTGCTTGGTTGGTATTTTCACCATATATCGGTGGCGTGAGTTCGTAAGTCTGCTTGTTCGGTAGTAAAAAGGTGAGGGAGGAATTAATTAGTGCAATTCCGAAGCACATTCGCCGTAGTGTATCCTGTAGAATACCGACAAACTAGGTATGTTATTTTTTCTCTTAATTTAAAAAGTTTTTACAATAAATATTTACTATTCTTTTTATCATGGAATATAACTATATTATCCGCCAATTAACGTCGCACTACTTTCCTATTTATGATGCACCTGCTCTACCTGCATTAGTGTAAGTGTTAGTAACTGTGTCCAAATACGTCTTGTTTATAGCGTTAAAAATAATGCGTTAACGATTAAGTACATTAATTAAACTCATCACCACCACCTGAGTTATCAGTTAATGTTTAACGTCATTAACAATGTCGCATCTGTAATCTATATAGTGACGAACTTTGCGCGTGTTATTAAATCGTGCATTACGTTTGGACTGGTGGTGTTCAGTTATATTTGTATCTGTGTTATACGTGTTTGTATGGTTCTAATAAATTCTATAGTAATTCTAACGGCATTTTAATTCGAGTCCTGCAACTCGTAACCATATTACGAATAAGTTCATTCAGGATATTTTCTGTTACTGTCATTAGGTGCTAATTGCAACAACATCCATTAAAATAATATAACTCAAGTTTCTTCTTCATCTATGCTTTATTCATTGAAATTGTACTGTAAACCCAGCTTTCAAGTATGAACGCTACCGCCAGTTCTGCTGCAGCTGAACAGGAAATTCTGGGTCCGTGGGGTCCTAACGCTCTAAAGCTCTACCCTGACGTCGCCAATGTTTAGTAGACGTCACACGCGACCAGAAGTCTAGCGTCTGTTTTGGTCAAAGATTAGGCATTACTATACAACGTGGCAACGCAGCCAGCCTTTCGGGAACGTTCCCGGTAAGTGACAGTGGTTTGGGACCCATATTTTATCGTTAGCTATTTTTCCCTTTTTATTTAGTTTTAGTTTAAATAGTATAGTTTCTAGTATATTTTTAATCTTATATTGTATTTTTACTTATTTTATAATAAAACCTGAATATTATTATTTCACTTTTGACAATAATGTTTCTTTAAAGTTCAAAGATAAGTGTATAGTTTTTATTCTGAAAAATGTAAATTGCCATAACCATTTTATAAAAATGTAATCAATAATATCGAGTGTATTGTTACAACTTGGGCTTCGACAAAGACAAATTCCACGTACAGTCTGTACATGTAAATAGTAAATAGGCGGAAACTTTATTTGTATACATCATATTTTATTACCTGTCGACATTTGAACTAATTGTAATCCTTTTATGATCGTCTTCTTTTGTTTACTTATTTATTGGCATACGTTTCTAGTATTTTGGAGAACAGCCTATTGTTCTATTGTACTTGTTTACGGCCGCTTGCAGGCTGCATCATTAGCCAGGCGTTACGGATTATAAATACAAGCTGATTCTAGGAAATTATGTCGACGTTGCCGGGTGGGCACATTTTCATTTGTGGAGTATAAAACGATGGCCTGATTGAGAGAGGGAGTCAGTTGAGTGAAAACCACGATCAAGGCGTGACGTGTGTACATTCGGGAATCTAATATTGACGAACTTTTATTGAATTACGACCTTCTGCATTGCGTTTGGATTTGTTGTGTTCGGTTATATTTATGCCTGTGTTATACGTGTTTGTATAGTTCTAATAAACTGTATAATAATTCTAACGGCATTTTAATTCGAGTCCCGCTAACTCGTAACAGTATATTTTAATTATTACATTAAAACTTAGTAATAGGTTCTTATTATTACCATATAGGTATTTGTTAAGAATGATTTATTTGCTTTTTATGATCTTATAATTTTATATCTTATCATAATGTCAATTAACGAGCAATTTATTGCAGCTAATAATGTACCCAAATAGCCTTCGAAATGACAATTATGTATGTCGCTTTTATTATTCGACGTTGGAAATTAATTATTAAAAATACTCACATTAAAGGTATATTGTTAAAAGCCCAAGATTTTAAATACATTTTTTTGTAATGAATAAATAAAATTAATTGTGAAGTGAATTGAATTGAATCGCGAATAGTGAAGGATTCTGAGGCGATAAACATCCACTGTCTTTGACATTTGGCCACAAAACTCTGAAAAAATATAATCGTAAGCAACCTATTTCTCAAAAACTAAGCAACGAATCTTGTTCTAAATATCTTTCCCATTCCCAGGGATTCCCAGGATAAAAAATATCACACATTTTATTTAATATAAAATTAGCCATCGATCAGTGAAAAAATTTCTTTGAGATTCATTTTTTTAATCTGGCCATTTTAAATAATTTTTTGTTTGTCTGTTTTTTTTTGTTTTGTTGTTTGTAAATTCCAGTTGTTTTTTTAAATAGCTTGACTGTACAGAAACGGCATGTTTAGAATTTTATAATTAGATAATAATAGGAAGACAACACGCACATTTTATATCTCCAAGCTAAGCAAGTTACGCTTGTGTTACGTGTAATATAGAACGAACCACTCTGGAGCCGATCCTAGACACCCAAACAACAGTAAATAATGGAAAATTCGAAACTTACCATGCCAGGAATCGAACCCGGTGCTTCTGCGTTCCAGTAGGCTCGGCCAGTTAAGGCTTATTCCACTCAACCACAGGCCATCAATTAACGATACCCCACACGAGTAAGTATATTAATAACAATTTTTTCATCATCATAAGATTACATATTCTTACTAAATTTCATTCATATACAATTAGTAGTTTCAGAGATTAATGTGTATGACTAACAAAGACAGACTAACGAATGGATGTAACGATTTCATAAAGGTTCATAATGCCCATGGAACCCTAAAAATTGATATAACCTCTTATCGTGATTATTGGGCCAAATAAATGGAATTGGCGTCAAAAAGATTATATCGCTTAATAATGTCTTGACGCGATACACACTGATGTAAAATTCAGTAAACACTTAAAATATTTATAACTAGCTTTTTCCTGCGGCTTCACTCGTGATAAAAAAAGATATGTACGTCATGAATACGCATGTTATAATTCCTAGATATGTACTAATTACTTCAAAGTACCTAATGATAAATAACCATAACGCCATCTAGCGAAAAAGGTGGAACTAACCGTAACAGTAAATTAAAATTTTCGCCGTCATGTCATTGAACTGGCGATGTATTTGTTAGTGAATTGCTATAAAACGCGGTCGGAACGCCATGTTTTCGACTATATTCATCTATTCATCGGTAACAATGCTCTTATTCTGGACGAAAGGTATCCACCCTATGTCCTATTCTATACCCCTGACAACATGTGTGCAAAATTCTGTGACGATCCTTTGCTTTGACGGCTTTATCTGCCTTATTGTTAAAGATTAACGGTCTTATTCATAGAAAGTTAGAGTAAGTTTGAACGCTTCTTTAAGAACCATAAAGAAGCGTTCAAACTTACTCCAACTCTTTATGAGTAAGACCGTGGTCGAATGCGATTTATTTTAAGCGTTAAAAAATAATACTGTTAACGCATTGTCACATTAGTGTATATACTATATACGTTATCTATTAATATTTAAAATCATTAACAATGTCGCACACTAAATAACGCATTAACCCCATCGCCGTATCTGCGTGAAACGGCCTTTATCGGTAACATTATCCCAAATGAAGCCGCACCATGTTGCGTAGTGAAAATGACACACAAACTCACATTTGCATTTATAATATTTTAATAAGTGCCACAGAGCTTTAAATATAATAAAATTTTAATAACACATTATAGGACGACTGATATTAGGTACAGAAAAATGGAGTGGAACGCGAGTCAACAAATATCATATAAATATTCTATGGAGGCCGTGGTAACTTAGTAGCTAAGGCACCCTTAGCTACTAAGCATCATATTCAAGCCGGGAAGTCTGAACCACTTACTCGTACTAGTAAAGGTAAAGGGTCTCCTTTACCTCTAGTATATGGTGAGGAACTGCAGATCGATGTTATATACTTAAAGAACCCATGTATTCTTACACTTCACTATGTATTTTTTTCTAATTTTCATACTCTATTGCATGACCTGTTTTTTCCCATAATAAAACGTTTACATTACAGAAACATTTATGATTTACATACAGTGCCATATATAATAAATAAATAAGTTAACCTTCATGTGTATATTGACTTAAATATGTATTAAGCAGCGAGAAAGAAAATAATTGTTACAAATAATGTTGTTCTTTTAGTTTAGTTACACCAGCCTAATATTTTGTACAGAAGAGCATTGGACACATAAATTAAACTAGATAATATATCTCCCGTATGGTCTAGTGGCTAGGATACCTGGCTTTCACCCAGGAGGCTCGGGTTCGATTCCCGGTACGGGAATAGTGTTTTTCTGTTTTGTTTAATAACTGTAAATGATTTAATAATAAACGATCTTGCAATTTTTTTATTGATTTTTTCACAAGTTTTATAAAAAATATTTATATAATACTAGCTGTCCTAGCAGGCGTCGTTCTGCCCGGAAAAGCTTCAATCGATATGCCGACAGCAGTGCTACCGACCGGGTCCAATTGTGAACCAACTCAGAAACCTTCTTTGGCTCATGGCACAACAACTTTGATAAAGATCATCACATGATCAAATGTATAGTTTACGATTCTATAAAGAACATACAGACAAACATTCATTTTTATATATCAAGAAGATGAGTTTAGTATTTACAGTATGAAGTTATAATTGAAGATTATTAATATTATCTAATACTAGCGTTCTTAGCAGGACCACTGCCCTGAAAAAATAAAATCTAGACCCGATTCCTGCGCCACCTACCGGGTCTTATTGTGAATCTAAACCTTTCCGGGACCAACTCAAACACACATAAAAAATCACCAAAATCCTGGAACTTGATTCCAACGTCACCTACCAGGTCTAATTGTGAATCTAAAATTCTAAACCATTCTCGAATCCACTTGGACATGCACAAAAAATTCATCAAAATCGGTCCAGACGTAAATGGTTGCCGCTCAGTTATCCTCTTAAAGAAGGAGTTTAGTGACATACAAATAATCAGAAGATATATTTATATACATCATCGGTTATTAATGCAAGTTGCACTAGCTGTTTTCAGATCAATTCCCATAGTTTTTCTGAGTAGTAAATACCTAAAGTTAGAATAACTAACTGCCTTTACTCAAAAAGCTAACCGTTTGTAAGGGCCGTGAAACTCTCATTAACTTCGCCTACACAGAGATCACTGAATCAGTCTTGTGTTAACATTTCCCTACGCAACACTTCTTGCCTTTAATCTGATCTTTTAATCACCTTTACGGCTAAAATACATCTCTGCCTTCATTTTCATTTATCTTAACCTTTCCCTCCGTAGTTCGCTTAGAAATAGAATTAATTGCCGTATCTCCAATTTTCGTTTAGATGATTCTTTTTACTGTAATGTTTGGTATGATATCAAGTAATTTGATTATTGTTTGGAAATTTTCATTGAGACTTGACATTGATGTGTTTACATACTAATTTTATAACAAATGGTTATTATGTAAATTGGAAACGCACGTAAAAA
Source organism: Dendrolimus houi (assembly GCA_039645545.1). Lineage (NCBI taxonomy): Eukaryota > Metazoa > Arthropoda > Insecta > Lepidoptera > Lasiocampidae > Dendrolimus > Dendrolimus houi. Next base: position 18,111,164 of record CM077119.1, on the reverse strand, counting down.
GTTCCTCTATGAAGTATTCATTATACTACGCAAATGAAAAATCTTATTATACCACCTTTTTTTATATCTGTTACGACGATATTAAATCAGATTACAACACATTTACTTAATATTTTTCTTGTTGGACCCTAATAAATGTCAAATCATTAAACATTTTATTGTTAACATTGTAACACGTCAATTGTTTCTATAATTTAAATTTATGTCATAAATTCATCATATGTATAAAAGGTGCGCTCGACTAACCACCTCTTGAGTCATATTTTTAACAAATTAATAAATGGTGAGTCTGTTATATTTATTTATATATGTATTAAGGATAGTAAATAAATTAAATTATTAAAAACTAGCTGGCTCGTGCCTAATTCGCTGTTTGTATTAAAAAAATAATTTTAATCTCAATCAAATATAGCCTATGCCACTCAGGAATAATGCAGCTTTCTACTAGTGAATGAATTTTGAAAACGGTTCATTAGTTTAAGAGATTACTTCTTACAAACAAACTTTGCCTCTTTATAATATTAAGTATAGATAATAAGTTCATCATCATCATTTGACTCTAATAGTTAGCTATAAGTGTTGAGAAAATGATATAAGATAACAAGTTGACATTAATCGCTACGAAGTTGTACATCCAATTTTTAACTTTCTCTTATGCACTTTAAATGGTTTTCTTTAACATTAAAAATCTTCGTGTCGTTTTTAAATAGAAATAACAAGTTCCTTTCACAATTCTCTTTATTAAATTTATCAATGATAAATTTACAACAGTACCAGTTATATCTAACACAATAAAGACAATAATAAATAATAAGCAGGAGACAAACACACACACTTTATATCCCCAAATAAGGCAAGTTACGCTTGTGTTATGGGTAATATACAACGGATCACTCTGGGGTCGATCCCAGACACCCAGAGCATAGTAAATAACGGAGAAAATACGTTTCCGAAATTTACTATACCAGGAATCTAACCCGGAGCCTCTGCGTTGCAGTGAGGTAATCCGGCAAAGGCTTAGCCCACTCAACCACAGAGGCCGTCAATGTGACTTAAATGAACCTTACACATTAATATTAGTTCTATACAAAGTAGAATAACGAGTTTATTTTTAAAGCAATTTCTTTATGGGCATCCAACAAGCCCGGTAACAAAATACGTAATAAAACACCTCAGTATTCCTTTAGTCATTGGAGACAGAGCTGTACTAGTACGGCCTAACCAAAGAAATGGCCCTGAACGGTGGTACTCACTCTCAGAGTATTAAACCTAGTTCACACTACAGAAAGTAAGGTATCTAAGAACGCTAGTAGTGTTACCTTATCGCAAAAAAATGTTATTGTATTCATAAGGTAAAGTAAAATAATATTCCTTCTGAAAATTTGTTATGAGGGCTGGTACTTACTCCAGCCTACGGACCAATATAGCGAGTCAACAAGAACTTAGTCAGCTTTCGGCATCTTACTCGTGCAAGACCGCGACCGAGACTCGGTGTTTTAATTATAGTCTTAATGGATTATAGGCACAATACACATACATCACGCCTGTTTCCCATAGGGGTAAGCAGATACGATGGATTTCCACTTGATACGATATTAACATACGTCTTTTGGTTCATCTAAATTAATTAATATAATAATAATTAATTCTATAGAGTAGCTTCGGTGAACCTGCAGCCCACCTCTCTACACCCCTTAGACACTCACACCCATGTATCTCTTGTCTTCTATGGCATTTTTTGTGGCCCATGCAGGGAGTGGCGAGTCACCCTCTGCCCATTTTTCCATGATTCCCGAACATTGCGACGGGCAGACGCCATAGTCCCCATATTCCCAGACCCCTAGTACCACTAGTCGTTAACTCTAATAGCCCGGTACTTTTGTTCTCATTTCCCACAATAGTCCTACACTGGCCGGGGCTTGTCCTTGGGTGCATTATTATATGGTGTAGACAGGGATAATCGCCGGTCAGTTTCACGCCATATTTAGACTAAATTTGTCAAGGGGCCTGTACCTGTTAGCCCCCCCATAAGCCCTCCAAAATTCCGGGGCATTTCATGGCCTATGGTCTTCAAAGACATACCTTATATTAATTCTATAGGTAAAATAAAATATATTTACACAATTAATATAAATTAATTAGATTTGATTGCTAAGTTTTTAGACGATATTTTATGAAAGATGACAAAAAAAAGTTAAAAATAGGTAAAAGGTAAAGGGTATTTATTGACTAAGTCTTGACAGAGGTGTGGGATGTCCTCAGCCAAGGTAAAGTTCCGATCTGCGAAAGGCGGCTGGTAGAGACTGGATGCGAAAAGATGAAGACCAGTGAAACGCTTTAGACAAATCATTTGTCCAACCGTGGACTTCAATACATTGATGTTAGTGATTTTTTTTAAATTTTGATGCTAAAGTGAAGTTTACTAATCATTTGTTTATCCTCTGTTGGGCAGAATGTTATCCTCCTGAAAAAAACAACGCAATCATTTATACATAATATTGTAATGACCATAATTAGAATTAAGTTAGATTTTCTTAGCAAGTACGGGTAGCTTAGTGCCTAACAGACGCACGTCTCAATGCAACGAGGAGGGTTTGAACCCTGGTAATTCTTGGCAGTTTTCTGGCCTTATACGAATATCACATGCAAACGGACAAATACAAAATAATTGATTTCAATATTTTACATTTATAACGATGGCACTAATTTTGGTTCCTGTACTATCTAGGATTTACCTGTATCGCAGGGAGCCGACGTGGTATTATCAATATGATTATTATAACACTACAATTCAAGTTTGTTTGTGTGTGTGTGTGTGTGTGTCTGCGTGTTTACGTGTGTGTATGTGTGCTAGGATTTATATTTGAATGACCAATACTCAGTTTTCTCGTAGATAAATGTTACAAGCCACGGGAATTTTTTTGTTTTACGCCAATTTTTTTCTTGAAAGAAAACATCGTTACTTAAATATTGAGATTAATTATGTGCTCAATTATCAAATTAAGCAACCCAGTCAAATAGTGGGCATAGACATTATGGGCTAAAATTATATGCAACTGCTGTTTGTCTAAACAGTCAAGAGGATCATTGACTCAAACTTCCCAGAAGTAAAATTGCATGTAATAAAGTTAACATTTTTAGTTGCTTTATATATAAAACAAGACCTAAAGAATCTCTAAAATTTATTAATGCTGTGCCATGTTTGGTTAAAAACTATTTTTCTTTTAATATAAACCTATTCTTCACTTAAGAATGCCGTATTTTATACCTCAACTACGCCATAACAGACTTAGCTCGGAGATTAAAATTATCTCCCACTTCACAAATTATCTCAGTTTAAGTCCCAATTATTTACAATGCAATTTTTAAGTATTTAATACCGCGTTGATTGCTTTGCAGGACGTCGCACGTCACGCGTCGCCGCCCTGTCTAGTGCTGATCAAAGCGTCTCGTCTGTCATAACTTAACTCATTTGTTATCGCGAAAGAAAAGTTTCCAAAGTTCCACAAAAAAGACTTAAGATTATCTCGTTGTCGTCTGCTAATCATTTTTAAATGGAAATCCTATAAGCTGTAAGCTTATCGGGAATGAGGAGAATTAATTTATTTTTAAATTGTTATGGGCATGATGAAGCGCTTTTATTTTTAACCGACTTCAAAAAGGAGGAGGTTCTCAATTTGATTGGTATTTTTTTGTTTTTCTTTTTTGGCTTAATATTGTTGATAATTTAATTAGATTGTATTGAAGAGTTCTGTAGAGGCAAGTATTTTTCAGTTATTATTTGGCTAAAAAACCTTAAAAAAACATTTAAATTTAACCAAAAATATTCCATATCTCAAAAAGTAATCAACGAACCTTGTTCTTAACAACGTTTCTTGAATTATTTTAAGCTCTATCACACAGATTTTTTAGAATTTTACACCTATAGTTCAAATGTTAGAGAAGGGTATAATTTTACGACTTTGATAACGAATTTTTTGCAATCTATTAATTTTAATACAAAGGCAATTAAGGATAATAATATCGTTATGATTGTTCAAAATCTGAATAATAGTACCGACACGACACGACTCATCATTATCATCGTTCATTCACGGGAGTGTTCGCTCCGACGCCCAGAGTCCGTTTTCCTACTTTTTCCTCTCCACTTCGCGCGGGCTTCGTCCCTCGTTTTGAGACCATTGGTACGCATGTCATCCTTCACAACGTCAAGCCAGCATTTCTTGGGTCTAGCCCTACGACCGAGACCCGACGGAGGCGGTATACTAGACATTTGTTCTCCGTGTAATTAACCGGTTTCAGTAAAACGTGGCCATGCCGGCGTAGGCGACTTTCTTGCAGTTTGTTTGCTATGTCACGGACATGAAGACTGTCGCGGATGCGGGAGTTCCTAACACGTTCTTTCTACGTGACTCCACACATCCATCGGAACATATTTAGTTAGTCAATCAGCCACGACATGACTATATAAACTAAAATAATTATTCACCCTTAATTACATCTATGGCGGCCACCTCTAATGTTTACTTTTTGCGATTTAACTACAGGATAGTGTAGCGAACTTTTTCAAATGAGCCTCTGGCTAGATCCAAAACTGTAAGATATGGCATTGAATACTCAAAGGAGTCTTAGAACCGAATTTCATGAAAACTTAAACAATATCGGTAGATTTTTAAAAACTAATTAGCCCGGTGTTAGGGCTAGCAATAGTCATTCATTGCCTTGTCAGCGCCTTACGCCGGCACATGCATTTTTACATAACACATTCATAAATACTCGTGCAGCATCGTACTTGCTTGATTGGCAAACACCCTCTGATCTTTAGCACAATCACAAACACAATAATATAATAACTTTATCAAGAAACATTTTAACATCTTGAAACATCTATCACTAAAATCTTATGTAGGAAAACCCCAAACATCGTGAGGAATAACCCCGAATGATTTTTGAAAAATGAACCACATACAGTATTATTACACAAACCCATAGTGTAGCGTAGGGATTCCCAAACTATTTTGGGCAAGAGACCTCTTTTCCAAAATGAAATGATACCTCAGACCTCCATACCCAAACTCCTTTAAAAATCCTATCTCTAGTTTTGTTCGTATTGATACAAAATACTTACCAATTTAAAATCTTTGCGGTAATGAGTAAACTTGATATAATTTTCTCATCAAAATTTAACAATAAATAGACATAAAATTCAGTAAATATCAAGTGTAATTAATAATTATTAATACAAATTACGTAAAAATAATTAAGTAGGTAAGTGTTTTTTGAAAAAAAAGCACTTGTGCACGTAACACAACTTATACAGTATCAAGAAAGTTTCAAATAAGAACTTGTGTTAATTAATAGGGTTGATGTTTAGACCTCGTAGACCCCTAAATCAATGTTTGTTTATGTTGATCCATGGGAAACCGATTTCGACTCCAGGGGGTCGATATCGACCACTTTAGGAATCCCTGGTATAGCGTGTAAGGACCAATTTTTGTGAAGTAATTTCAAACTAAAATCTAATGAAAATGATTTCTTTAAGGTGCAATTTTTGCCAAATTCGCTACGGAATTCTAAAAAGGGAACGTCCATTACCAAGTGGTTTTGCAAGGCACAGTTGCCTTGGAAATAAACACTACAGCTAAATGTTTAAATGCCTTATTACTTTATTCATTCAAACCGAAACTAAGATTGGAAAGATATTTCTGTATATGCTATTTAGATACACTAGCTTAATGCATCCGTCTGGCATTTCAAGTAAAATTGTTCTCGACTACCAACACAATTTAATTTTAAATCCTTGCTTCTGAGTACCGGAGGTAGACCATTGCTGCAAGTAGTATGAAACGGAAATTTTAAGCAGAAACATTAATAAAACGACTAACTTCCTAATGTTGTTAGTAGATTTCGCTATCGATTGATTTTTTGCTAGCGAATTTATACTAAATACATAAATTAAAGTATTTTTTATGATTTCAGAATAAATAGTAAAATGCAAGTGTAAAATGATGCCTCATCATATTTTTTTATTGCAAAGCTGGTAAACCGGCAGATGGCCCATCTAATGAAACGTGTATACCGTCACCTACAGCCGTTTGCAACATCAGGAGCGTTGACAAAGCGTTGCCAGTCTTTAGGGTGAGATAGGAAATCTATACAGATTAATAAAATTGAAATGTCGTATCAGGTTGATATCACACTGGCGATTGTACGTTTACCTTACATTTTGCGAGCGAACTCGCTGCGCGCCCGCCGCGGCTTCGTGGTGTGTTCGTTGTGAACTCGCTGCAAGCTTGTTGCGCACTCGCCTCGCTTTGAACTCGCTCGCAAATCGCCAGTGTGATATCAGCCTTATATTAAAAATTATTTTTTAAAATTCTTGTCTGTCTATCTGTCTGGATGTTTCGGCTAATCCCTGAAACGGCTGGACCCATTTTGACGGGCCTTTCACTGCCAGATAGCTGATGTTATAAGGGGTAACTTAGGCTATTTTTAACTTTTTTGGATCTCGAAAAAAATCCATATGGACGAAGTCGCGGGCACAGCTATAATATATTACAAAGATGAGATCGAGGAATCAGATAGAAGGAGTGCGATAGAGTGAATGGGATAAAAGGCTGAGTTGAAACATTTTGGCTGTCATTCTAGTCTAAAAGTTTCTCTCCATTGGGCTCGGACACTGCTAGATGGATTTCAATGAAAATTCTAAGCATTAAAACAGGATTTTTATCTTTAATTTTAAATTAATAAGTCAAGTCGCGTGAGGCTTTTATTTTAGACATAATTATAAACCATTTTATCGAATGATAACAACATAATCTAAGCCCCGCTCCATCTTTTATTAATATTTCTATAATTAAAAGTAGTATTCTCGTGTCTGAAAAAATCATGGGGCTAACTCGGACTAGCAGAATTCGAAAGTGCAATTATTAATTTTTTTGTCTTCTCTCTAGTTGTTAAATGGATTTTTGAGTTAAGGTATGCTATTTGTAATTAGTCAAGTTTACTACTTGCATGCATCCAGATTTTTATTTATTTATTTTATTTATTAACAAAAATATTTTATGTGTGCATACGAAAATATAAATATTACAAATACCTATTTTAAAGTATTCATAATTATCACTACAAAATAATGGCAACATTTACAAAAACATTATTAATTTCATTAAAATATCATGTAAATTATAAAATTTCTACAATAATGCATTATTAAAAATTATATAGGTACATCAACATTTAGAAAGTAATAATCATCAATTAAAATAAAATGCTTGTTTAAGAATCATGACAAATATCCTTTCATAATTTAAACTATAAGTGTGAGCGCGGGTGCAAGCGGGGATAAAAGAGAAGGAAAGGACTTACAGGAAAACTGGCCGCACCAGACATACTACGAACGATGCGGTCTTTGCAGCAGCAGGCACTTCTTCCTTTGATCCTTCCTTTGCGTCTTGCGGTTCCTTCGACTAGTGGACCAACTGGAACGGTACAGCGTGCTCCTTTTCAGCGTACGGGTTCATATAAGCAGGTGTGAATAGCGGTACAACACACAACGCGCGGCGAGGTTTGCGCAGAAGCTGCGGTGCGTTCAGCGGTTGGACGTAGACTATGTCACATTACATAGTGACAGATGCAGCGAAAGAAAAAAGGAAACAAAGAGGTGGTGAATTGGTGACCAAATAGGTCGGCGTTAACACTAAGTATAATATTATGAAGCTTCACTGCTACAATTGATACTAGTCAGTACATACTCGTTGTTGCAGTCTCATTAGTATAAAACCCATTTTTCTTATAAAATAAAATTATGAATGTGAATTTTATTTTTTATGTCAAACTATTTTTTGTCGAGTGAAAATTATTGAGAGAAATAAACGTATTAACATTGTTGTATTTATTACGATTAAACTATTGAAATAATACAAAAAGGTCATTTTTTATTAAAAATATTTACATCTCTCCTTCGACGACCACAACACTCATGAAATCCAAATTACTAAGAAACAATGATATTTAAACACAGAATAGAAATAAAACAAGACAGTGTAATTTGTAGTGTGCAAAGAAATTTTATCATGATTTATAATAATCATTCACGAAAACAACCTGTCATAAAGTCAGTTAATGCAGTCACTAAGTTACGAAATATAAAATGCTCGCTTTGTAATAGACAGAATCATATTGCACACAATACATTGAATAAAATAATAACGTTACGATTGAGTGAAAACGCAGTCAGAATTGTTCCGAGTAACGTTTTATTTCGAGCGTACAAATTTCTGCAACCAATCGATCAAGTGTCGAAACAAGTGTAGTTAGCATAATAAGAACTAAGATTGTCAGTAAAATCTTTTCGTTATATTAAATTGAATGCTTAAGCAGCTTTTACACAGCGGCCACGAAATTATTATTATTAATTTATAACTCGCTTATCTATGATCTTCAAAAATGGAATTATGTCAATGGAACGCAATCATATTCAAATCTAAAGCAATGTTTTCATCGTTATTGAGTTTATTTTCTTTTTTAAAATAAGGAATATAACCATTCAATACCAGTCAAAGAGTTTTTGACTGGTATTGAAGAGGGACGTTGTGTGGTGCAGTTTTATTTTCTAAAAATGTGTAAATATTACTTTAGATTCAATAATAGTTACAGAACATTGATAGTTTTTAAGTAGTAATTATGTGTTTTTGTGAGAAATGTGAATTGTGTAATCAAATGTGGCCTTACGAGTTATTTCAAGAACTCCATTGATTGGCGTCCATCGAAGTCCTACAATTTGGCTGAGCTATGACGACATCAGACGAGGCTTTATGGACTAAGTTCCTTCATCTACCATAGTGGCTACTTGTACTACTAGTACTACAACTACTTATAAGTAGCATATTTTTAATAGAATTTTCTTGATTACTATTAGTTTAGATGCGACTTTGCTCGCATATTTCGGTGTCATACCCATCAATCGGGTACTTCCATTTTGAAAAATCAAAATCGATTAAAGTTCATAAAGAAAGAACACATATTCCACATTTTTAATATAATATAGATTATTTAATATGGATTAAAACATTAGGTAAGGTTACACTAAAACTATTAACAAAAATTAATTGCGAAAAAAATATAACCTATTCATATTTTCGATATGCACCAGTGGTTCTTAAGAATTTGCCAGTGAACAACACCCTTGAGTTAGTAAGCTAAATATTTTCGATTTAAATAAATGAACCGCTTAGGTTTCCACACGTATGTTGGGTCTTTCGCAAGCGGTTACCACAGAATTGACAGTTTGATGCGGTGACAATATTAGGGCAGGTGTCTTGGCAATTTTGTTACATAAAACTATACTGTAGAAAACTTATAATGAATACTTATTATTTCCACTACAGTTAAGTCAAAAATGTTAAGCCCGTTTTCACTATTTGATGATAATTTCAGGTGTATTCTTAAAAATTACCACTTTTTCGTTATATAGAGATACTTTTAGCTTGAATTGTTTTGCTATTCAATTTTAAGTTTCTAGTGTCTCCTTTCTTTATTAGCAAAGCTAAAAGATATGTGAATTTTAAAATGTTAACAAAATGCTATATTAAAAAAATTAACCAAAAACCAATTATATTTTTTAAATTTATTTTAAAACAGTGTAAGTTATCATTTTTATTGAGTAGATATTCTAAAAATATTATATCTGTAAATTTGATGTTTTATTTTCTTGGGAATGGTCAACTTATGTAGAAAACTTACATATAATAATTATGACACTATCTAACTTTAATTCCGGAGAACAGATTAAGAAAAAGATATCCGAAATTTGAGCTAAGTTGCATAGAAAATCTTACCATAGTAAAATGACGCCGGTGTTAATAATAATAACATGTCACATAAACTGCTATAGCACTGTAATTTCTAGGAAAGGCAACAAGCACTACTTTAATTTACACTTTCAACACAGATCGCACTTCAAACTATGATGAATGCTCTCACGCTCTAGATATTGGAAATATTGAAACTTCAATTAGAACATGCGCAGTAACGCATAGTGTTACGAATTGATTTACGAAAAAAATTGCCGAATATATGACCACTTTTCTATCCTTAACCTTAATAGCACGCATTGTAGGGTGTCAGTTTCTTTCCGATTTGTGGTGCCGTGGTTTCGGCTAGATTTACTTTAGGTGAGCGTGCGTCCGCGCAGCCACGCACTGCTCTTCGCCGACACAGCTCAGTGCAACTACGACACTGGCCGAGAACGAACTTAGCAACGTAATTGTATATACGAACCTGTGAACTGTGAACTTTTATGTGTTACAGTGACTGTGTTTATTTATATATATATTTAACAGTAAGTTTTATTCTATAATATTATTTGACCGTTTATTTCAGTCATCATTAAAGCATTTCTTATTCGTCGCGCTCTCTCCATGAAGAAAGCGATGTTTATTTTGATTGATGAATTTTAAAGTAATGTTTGTTATTTTCTATGTGCCATTAAATATTTATTTTTGCTCATTAGACTATTTTTATTATACTTAGCATTTAATTCATTAGAATTAATTGGCTATAAATTGTATTAAAATGTTTTATAGGTCTTTAGACAACCACAAGAAAAGGATCCTAAGACAAGAAAAATTCTTTTGAGATTTTTTTCCTATTCACATAAATATTTTAGTATTATCTGTGCAATCTACTAGTAAAGAATAACAATTAAATTATGACGATTTTTGTCAAACACATTTTTAAATAAAGAATGTTTTGCCACTATTTCTTTTTCGAGGTTTGGTGTTATGATATTCCCGTTCTCTGTGTGCGTTATAACTGTTAAGTTTCTCTAAATACAAAGAGTTAAAACATTTCACATAAGTGTATTTCAAAACTAATAAACTTTTAGAGTTATTTATTTTTAGAAAGTAGTTCAAATAAGCAATCAATTAATTTTGCCCCAAATAGTTTTCAATAAAAAATTACGAAATATTTACATATTATGTTGGTCAGAAATGCAAAAATTATTATCTGTACGTGTAATATTAATTATATTATATTCACGTGCTTGGATATAATTTATTTAAATATAAATTGGATGCAGTTTAATCACTCATTAATTGTAAAACGTTTGCTTGTGATGAAACAATGTTGATTTTAGAGGTAGATGATTATTTTTTGTATTAAAAATACTTATAACTTTCGATATGTTTTTAGTGTTGTAAATATTTACTCCAAACGCATATTTTCTTTTTCAAGCGGTATTTAGGTCAGTTTAACAACTAAAACACTCGAATATTATTGACGGATATGATGAAAAACAAGTACTGCCTTCAAATTAGCATATGCCTGTAGCGATTGGTGAAGGATGATTTTCGTCTACATTTCAAAACGTCCGATACAATGCGCACAAACTGTAATATCGTTAGACGAGTACATATAACTTCGCTAGATAGGAAAAATCAAAAAATTATTTTTATTTTTATTTTACAAGACTTAGTACTTCCTTACATTCCAATTATAGTAATTATTTTTAATTTATGGTCGTGAAGTTTATATTGTTTGTATTATTAATAAAGATAAATTCCAAACAAAAACTTTTTAATTAATTATTAGTTCATTAAATGTTACAAGTAAAATTTCAATTTTAAATAATTTTTGACGTAACTTATGTAACGTTACAAAATAATAGTAATAATTATTCAACAATAATGACACACACAATTTATTTTATTACAAAAAAATTATATGTATGAGTATATTAATTGTTAATTAACTTTTATATTCGATCATTAAAAAATATTTTAAACAAAATCACAAAGCGCTCGTATGCTCAACGCTAAATGAATAACAATTTAAACCGGATTTATCCGTAACACTTTATAAATGCGCGATTATTGTTCGCGTCTATGCGCTTGAAGAATGCGCATTTTCACTCGGTCCGAATGGTCCCACGCTTGCGTCTCAGAACTCGACTCGATAGTGCGATCATCGCGACCTACTAAACGCAGAAATACTCTCACTATCGCGACACTACGCCCAGGTCACGAGTAGCGAGCGCAGGTTCAACCCGAATAGTACAACAATAAGTTACATTAATGGCCGGTTCCTCTATCTTACTGACCGTTCATGTTCCTTATTATCGGTTAAAATTTGATATAAGCTCCATACAGATAGATAGATAGAGAGCAGCAGCGCATTTGTAGCACCTTCGGTGTTGCAAATGTCCATAGGCGATGGTAACCGCTAAACATCAAGTTGGCCGTCTGCCTGTCAGCTAAACTCCTCCAATAAAAAAAAAAAAAACAAATAATGTCAAATTTCAACCGATGATAAGGCAAGCAAATGAATAGTAAGATATCGGCTATAAGCCGATATTACACGGTTCATTTCCGTCTTACAATTTGGATAAATCAACGAAAGTAATCCATATAAACATAAACTCGTATCATTCAATATCAATAAATACAGCCATGTCCTTTCAGTTCTGTGATTTTCAATCAAATTGATTTGATTGAAAATCATTATGTAATTTAATATTTTTTTTATTTTGCATTATGGCTTTTTTATTTTAAATAAAAATTAAATGCAAATAAACGGTGATGACGATTTGGGACTCGTATATAATACGTAACTTTAGTTTTGTGTTTTATATTAGCCTGAATGATTTTCATTGTATTTAATTCGTCGTTAAACGCCCAAAAACGACAGTAACCACTTTCAGATGGACTGACTGCTTGTTTGTCTACTTCAAGAAAGAAAAAGAAAATGCTTAAAATAAAAAACATTTTAATGTTTTATCTTTCTAATTGATAATTAATATTAATGCATTCTGTGCAGGGATTGCATTGCTGATCAAATCTACTCTATATTACACAACCTTTGACATTTTTCATTGTCTGTCCATTAGGACTTAGGAGCCATGTACTGATTCACAACTTCCGTCTTCGATAGTAAGGGAACTTGACATTTTTTTTCGTAAATGTTGTATTGTACGATACCACATTAATATTACAATCTAATCTAAAAAGACTAATAAGTAATTTAAATATAACCTAAATTAACTAAAAGTATAGTACTAAGAAAGTGTCCATTAGCACTTTTCTTATTGTCTCTATTAAGGGAAGGGAGAACACTTAGTTCATGTGTTCTTAGACAAATAAATAAATAAATTAGGTAAGTATATGACAGGCCATGAATAGTAACTAACGACCACTGTTTTGGTCATTTGACTACGGTATACCATAAAAAGGAATTAAATTTAAAATACCCCATATCTCAAAATTTACTTGAGTAAAATAATCCAAATTAATTTTGGTTTAAAGTAATTTTTAAGGCTCTTGTACATGCTAAGAAAAGTCACCGGGTCTACGCAAGAATTTGTGTCGTTTCTACACAAGAACTGTGTACATTGTTCCGGCGCTGACTAAGAAAAATCTTGTCTGCGCTAGACAAAAAAACACCTTCTCCACCTTCGCAACATAAAGCGCGTCGTGTCTAGCGCAGACAAGATTTTTTCTTGGTCAGCCGGATCACGAATTCTTGCGTAGATCAACCGATTTTCTTAGCGGGTATATATATTTTTTTCATATACAAAAGTTAGAGTGGGTTACATTTTTATATATGTAATTACACATTACATGTATATATATATATATGTAATTTATAATATCATCGTATATATAATTATATATGTATGTCTGTATATATATGCCCATCTAGTCAAGATTTGGCTAACAGCCCATAAAAAACTTATTTGTATTGTATTTTATCGTCCTTAGTGACTTAACTTGCTGGTCCCAGGCGGAAGAACAGTGCTGGTCTTAATTGGTCAACATATGTTAAGACTGGGCCCAATTTTAGGACTTATTCTGTTTCTATAATTTTACTGTTTAATAATGTGCTATATTGTTTTTGTCTTCAATAAAATATTTCTTTCTTTCTTTTTAACTCTCATTTACATGTATAGCACCTCTAATCTTTAATTTGTTTCCCAGTTTTACTGCATCATTGTATAGCGCCATATAAGCCATATATCCAAAAACTGGCGGATGATGAGAAAAGACACGCTTAAATCCATCAAGAAGTAGTTATTTCAGTTGGGCATAATAATGAATATATTGATTTAATTTATACCGGTTTACAAATCTTAGTGATTTTATTCCACGTTTGGTTGTTATTTTAATCGTTTATTTTTTTTAAGAAGCTTTAGATATTCAAATGACTGCGCTTGAATTTTACAATTATTAAATTTCTGATTTGTTCCAATAATTTCAAGTGTGACTAAAATGACATAAAGATCATTAATCAATTAATAGAATTAGTTTTTCAACACCTTTAATTCCTTAAAACTTGAAATCCGTGAACGCGTTTATGACTAAATTTAGCTAATGTTACCCATATTTATTATTCATAGCTAATTTGACGATATGGTAAGAATAAATACGACGGCCTTAAAACTGTGGCTGTGCGGGCTAAATCTTCGCCAGCCTACCTCACTACAACGCAGAGGCTCCGGGTTCGATTCCTGGCATGAAAAAATAAATTGCATAAACGAATTTTCCATCATTTACTATGGTCTGGGTGTCTATGATCGGCCCTAGAGTGGTCCGTTGTATGTGTCCCCTATACCCTTAATATAAGCGTAACTTGCTTAGCTTGGGGATAAAAAATCCTTGTGTTTGTCTGCCGATAAAAAAATCAAATAATGTGAATTTAAATGTATTGTGTGTATATATATTGGGTCAAACTCTAGTGCGTACCACTTGTTTAAAGAGCAGGCGTTAATACAGCTTACATTGTATTATATTTTTATGTCGGTGCTATTTGCCCTCGGAAGTTTTACTTCATTTTGTATCGCAAACTATCCCATCTCCCGGGATGAAAAGTATCTATGTCCATTTTCGGTATGCAGACAGACAGATCGAGTTACTATAGCATTTCTTTTTATAGATTATGATTTTTTATATCTATAAACTTGACCAATGATTGGTCTTCTACAGAAACTTTAATCCCCTATTTCAACCCGTTCTAGTTTTATTTATACATCCCCGTCTATTTCTCTGTAAACTACATAAACGCAAAACTACAAAAACGACCAAATCTACCAAAACTATCAACAAAAACTACCAAAACGATCAAATCTACCAAAACTACCACAATTACCAAAACTACCAACCATAACTACCACAACTACCAAAACTACTAAAACAACAAAAACTACCGAAACTACTGAAAGTACCAAAACTAACAAAACAACCGAAAATACCAGAACTACCAGCCAAAACTACCGAAACTACCAAAACTACCACAACTACCAACACTACCTAAATAAACAAACCACAAATGAAAAACCTATCATATTTTCTGGGATAACCTTTACATAAATCTATCCCATTATCCGGGATCAGGAGTATCCGTTGTCCACCCACGGTATTAAAATTACATATATACCGAATTTCAGCCATATCAGTCAAATAGCTTTTCCGTAAAAGCATAACAAACAGAAAGACAAATATATTTTTATCCCGGAAACTGTCCCATTTTTCGGGATAAAAAGTATTCCTCGGCATCGAAAATATATATAATAGGTTGGGGAAAAAGTCTTTTCGCATATAGTATGCATGAACTTGTAATAAGATCTCTTTGGGATACCATTTGTATCTGGCTGGTTTTGGTATCATTAAAAAGTTTTAATTTTAAAGAAGACAATTCCAAATTCGAATTAGGAAAATGTGTGATTCTCATTGTTTTTCTTATTCTTTAAATGAGTGAACCTAATGAAGAAATTCGATACATTTTAAAATTTTACTACAAAAAAGGTAAAAATGCAACACAAGCCGCGAAAAAAATTTATAATGTTTATGCACCTAATGCAGTTTCTATGAGAGTAGCGGAAATTTAGTTTAAGCGTTTTCAATCCGGAAATTTTGATATCAAAGAGGCACGTCGCTCTGGTCGCCCTGTTACGGACAAAATTGATGCCATTTTTGAAAAAGTGGAGCAAGATCGGCATATTAGTAGTTACGATATAGCTGGAGAACTGGGAATTGACCACAAAACGGTTTTGGCGCATTTGAAAAAAGCTGGGTACACAAAAAAGCTCGATATTTGGGTGCCTCATGAGCTCATTGAAAGAAACCTAATGAACCGTGTACTTATTTATGATTCTTTATTACGACGTAATGAAACCGAACCATTTTTGAAGAGGCTGATAACTGGTGATGAAAAAGGGATCACGTACGACAAGAACGTGTGAAAAAGATCGTGGTCATGGCCGGTCAGGCTTCACAGAATGTGGCGAAACCCGGGTTAACTCTCAACATGGTGATGCTGTGTGTATGGTGGGATTGGAAGGGCATTATTCATTATGAGCTGTTACCGCCAGGCAGGACCATCGATTCTGAACTGTACTGCGAACAACTGATGAGATTAAAGCAAAAAGTTGAGAGAAAGCGGCCGGAATTAATCAACAGAAGGGGTGTGGTTTTTCACCATGATAACGCTAGACCTCACACATCTTTAGCCACTCAGCAAAAATTACTAGAGTTTGGCTGGGAGGTCGAATGCATCCGCCGTATAGTCCTGACCTTGCACCTTCAGATTTTCGCCTGTTTCGGTCTCTGCAGAATTCCTTAGGCAGTGTCAGGTTAACATCACGAGAGGACTGCCAAAACCACTTGTCGCAGTTTTTTGATCAGAAGCCCCAAATATTTTTATAGCATTGAGATCACGTCCCTACCTACAAGATGGCAAAAAGTTATCCAACTAAATGGCACCTACATACTTTAGTCAAATGTAAATAAATTATATAAAAAACGTTTTGAATTTTTATATAAAATGCGTAGAAACTTTTTCCCCAACCTAATATATATATATACTGAGTTTCAGCCAAATCCGTCCAATAGTTTTTCCGTGAAAACGGAGCAGACAGGCAGACAGACACACAGAGTTACTTTCGCATTTATAATATTAATAGGGATTATGTGTGTAACTGTGTACCACATCACTGCCAAAGGGAAGCGTGTCTGGCTGCATTGTCACGTTAGGTGGCAAACCTGCGTGATGATGGTCATGGGTAGCGTCAAAGGCTTTTTTCAATATACTTAGATGAAACTCTTTGCCGATGGACTAGAATGGTTTAACGTCAAACGATACAAATATGTAATATTGTAAAGCAACAATAGAACATAAATAACGCACTCCTCGCTTCAAGTTTCTCCATTTAGAAGAAAAGATGTTATGCCACGATTGTCTAAACTGGATTGGCGGATTTCACACGTGGGTAATCTTGATATTCATTCCCAAAGTATTATCCGTGGTGTTTAGCATATGTTAATTGTAAAAGTATAAAGAAATTCGGGTGCATGAACTACTATCCTATTAAGACTTGTTAAATTAAGGACAATAAGAAATATATGTTTAAATAATATAATAGAAAGATTAAATTTTCAAACTAAGCATATCAATGAATGTAAGTTATTATATCCTTTCCGTAGTTGTATTAAAAACTCTATTCTATTATTTAAATGTTTATTTACTGATGTGAAATAATTGAAAAGGTATAACTATAATTTCAATCATCACTGTCACTGTCACTACTTAAAGTAAATGGGTCATTATCAGACTCTGAGTGATGCGTTAACTACGATGAATGAGTGTAACGTATTAAGTTAAAATAGTTAAAATTTATATTAAAAATACCACGGTCTTTTCTTATCTATCTTTAAAAGCAGAACGGCATTGCAAATTGTTTAATTGCTCTTTATGAATATTTCATACAAAAATTACTGCAAAGGCCATAGACGAAGGTAAAAATTGTAATTAAACGTAAAATTAAGTAATAATAATAGTAAAAAAATTTGAATAACTGAACAGTATGTACATATATGTACTGTGTTTGAACTATGTTGTGCAAATTGTGTAACATTTTTATTACTGTAATAGGGGGTGATATACGTGCGATTAAGTATGCTTACTTAGCTCGGCGGCCTTTTTTGGCCGTCTGTTACGTACGTACAGTCGCGGTATGAAAACATTGGCCAGTTTTCAAATTGATTCATTTAACGTTCTGCGAGCACATGCCACCTTTCCAAACTAAGTCACAGAATAGACTATTCCACAAAAAAATATGTTTAACTGTTTGACAATAATGTTTAACATTACTTAGATCAAAGATGTTTGATTTTCTATCTTGTCTAAAAAGATTGTTTAGAGATGTAAAATCTTTTTATTTGTAAATTTTTTTGTTTCTGATGAATAAAACTATTCTTAATCTCAGTGTCTGTCATTGTCAACATTGCTATGTTGTTATTCTTGTTTTTATATTTTATAAACCTAACATTTATTAAAATGTTGGCGGTACTGTTTCTTGTTGCAAAAGTCGACTCTAAAGTGACGAACCTTTTCATACCGCGACTGTACCTATACGAAGTTATAGAAGTGAAGACAGTCGAGTTATAAGTACGTGTATTTGCTGGCATGTCTATCACCCCCTTACATAAATTCATTCATACGTATTATCACGCCTGTTTCCCATAGGGCTAGTCAGAGACGATGGATTTCCTTTTACGATCTTGACTTACGACTTTTGCTCATCTACATTTATTTATCTCTTTATACATACACGTTTATTATAGGTGCTTTTTATCTGGCCATTCTTTAAGACATCTGGGATTTGATAGTTGTAAGCACGTCGCGGTACACTACTTACTTAACACCTACAATTAGGAAAATTTAAATAAATTCTAACATATTTTACATATAAAAAAATAGGCTTTAAAATAACATCTTATCCTGTTACTTTTAAAATAACATGATATAAATAATTTTAATTATTGCTTAAGTAATAAATTAACTCCTTTTGCTAGTAAAAAAATATAATGTTTTAATATTATACACACGTACAAAATGTATAAGGCTGCTATGTTTTGTAAGGTGATAAACCCGTTGTCGTCAGCCAATGATAGTCCACTGCTGGACTTGGGCCTCCCCAAATCAGCGCCACTCATCATGGGAGGACCATCTTCCTTCCTCATCTAGCGCTTACCGGCGACCTTACGCAGGTTGTCAGTCCACCGGTATAAGACCATCCATGCTCGAAGACTTTCGTCTTCCATAGGGGGTCAATGCCATATTGACCACTCTTGGCATGCGGGTTAGTAACCGAGGTGCCGGCCTATTTGCATCAGAGACGCTGCTGCCCGTCTCCGACCAGGTGATTTATATAGGCCGGCTTTCTAGCAATGGTTATATCACCATCGATCGTCCGCCAGAGCCTTGTTCAATGACGGACGGCTAGAGATACCGGGCGCAGGTGAGGCTGATTATTGGGTCCACAAGATGCTAGTGGTAGACCCCTTACCCCCTCTAGGTGATAATGTGTTGTTTTTAATTTGACTGTTATCTATCTACCTCATTCGAGCTACTGAAATATTTTTATCATCTCGTTTATCATACTTACCTCTGTATCGAAAGAAAATACTAAGAATAACAATTGCTTATATGGTTTTTACGATAATAAGGTGGTATAAGCACGGGGAGATGGGTAGAAAGGGGTGCATGCACTTGCACCTCGTGCAGTGAATGAAAATAAACAAATTTAAAAAGTTTAAGTAATATATTATGTTATTAATATCACTTTTTGAATAAAAACAAGATGTTGTTTTGTTGTATACATATTTTGTTCGTCACTTTTTTCTCCTATACATATTGTTACAATTTAAGTTCCGACTAAAACAAAATCCACCTGCATATCTATAAAAACACATTTTATTACCCGTCGGCATTTGAACTAATTGTAATCCTTTTATGACTGTCTTCTTTTGTTCCCTTATTTATTGGTTATTGTGGAGAACAGCCTATTGTACTCGTTTGTGGCCGTTTGCAGGCATAATTAGCCAGGTGTGTGGATTACGATTCTAGGAAATTCGGTCCACGCTGCCGGGCGGACATATTGCATTTGTGCAGTATAAGGCAATAGCCCGATGGAGGGAGCAGTCAGTCGAGCGAGAACCACGAGCGAAGCAAGACGTGTGTACTACAATCGGGAATCTAATAAGTGACGGACTTTGCGCGTTTTATTGAGTTATGACCCTCTGCATTACGTTTGGACTTTTTGTGTTCGGTTACATTTGTACCTGTGCTATACGTGTTTGTATAGGTTCTAATAAACTCTATAGTAATTTTAACTGCATTTTAATTCGAGTCTCGCGACTCGTAACAATATTTTCTACGAACAGTGAACATACACGAATAAGTGAGGCTAAATGAACTTAGTCTCACTTCTTCCTTCCTTCACGGATATCATGCCGTAACTTAGTAGATTGTTTAATACGTAGAAGCAGATGCATCTCCCTAAAAGTAAATCAGGCAGCGCGCATTGCTTGGTAATTAGTAAAAACCTTTAAATCTTACATAACTAATAGGTTGGGGAAAAAGTCTTTTCGCACATAGTATGTATGAACTTGTAATAAAATCTCTTTGGCTATACCATTTGTATCTGGCTGATTTTGGTATCATTAAAAAGTTTTAATTTTAAAGAAGACAATTCCAAATTCAAATTAGGAAAATGTGTGATTTTCATTTGTTTTTCTTATTGTTAAAATGAGTGAATCTAATGAAGAAATTCGATACATTTTAAAATTTTACTACTAAAAAGGTAAAAATGAAACACAAGCCGCGAAAAAAATTTGTGATGTTTATGGACCTAATGCAATATCTGTGAGAGTAGCGCAAATTTGGTTTCAGCGTTTTCAATCCGGAAATTTTGATATCAAAGATGCACGTCGCTCTGGTCACCCTGTTACAGACAAAATTGATACCATTTTTGAAAAAGTGGAGCAAGATCGGCATATTAGTAGGTACGATGTAGCTGGAGAACTGGGACTCGGCCACAAAACAGTTTTGGCGCATTTGAAAAAAGCTGGGTACACAAAAAAGCTCGATATTTGGGTGCCTCGTGAGCTCACTGATAGAAACCTAATGAACCGTGTACTCATTTGTAATTCTTTATTACGACGTAATAAAACCGAACCATTTTTGAAGAAGCTGATAACTGGTGATGAAAAGTGGATCACGTACGACAAGAACGTGTGAAAAAGATCGTGGTCAAAGGTCGGTCAGGCTTCACAGACTGTGGCGAAACCAGGGTTAACTCGCAACAAGGTGATGCTGTGTGTATAGTGGGATTGGAAGGGCATTATTCATTATGAGCTGTTACCGCCAGGCAGGACCATCGATTCTGAACTGTACTGCGAACAACTGATGAGATTAAAGCAAAAAGTTGAGAGAAAGCGGCCGGAATAAATCAACAGAAGGGGTGTGGTTTTTCACCATGATAACGCTAGACCTCACACATCTTTAGCCACTCAGCAAAAATTACGAGAGTTTGGCTGGGAGGTGTTAATGCATCCGCCGTACAGTCCTGACCTTGCACCTTCAGATTTTTACCTGTTTCGGTCTCTGCAGAATTCCTTAGGCAGTGTCAGGTTAACATGTCGAGAGGACTACCAAAACCACTTGTCACAGTTTTTTGATCAGAAGCCCCAAATTTTTTATAGCAATGGAATCACCTCCCTACCTACAAGGTGGCAAAAAGTTATCCAACAAAATGGCATCTACATACTTTAGTTAAATGTAAATAAACTTTATAAAAAAACCTTTTGAATTTTTATATAAAATGCGAAGAAACTTTCTCCCAACCTAATAAATAGCGCAACAAGCTCTTTCGGTTTTTGAGTTTATTTTCTTAAAACAATTTTTTATACCAAATTAGTTAAAGATTGATAAGAAACTTTTTAAGGCTCAACTTTCGACTGATTTCCTCCAAAAGATAATTTGAAAATTTTTGTCCAGGTGATTGTAATCTTTTTTTTTGGTTTTTTTTTTTAATTTATTGAGAACAACCAACAAGTCTTACACTAGTACATACATCTGCTTATATTATTACATTGAGGTAATGGTCTAAGTGCAAACTTAATTATAGGTTGTCACATCATGCTGGAAAAAAAGACATTTTTTTTGTTCCATAATAGTACGTTTGTAATGTTAATGTGTGTGTGTTTGTGAGTTCGCATGTGTGTGTGTGTTTATTTGATATATGCTAGGTATACAAGTGTAAATAGTTTACTGTTGATCTGATAGAAATGAATTTAGAATACTTTGCCGAAATTTGTTGATTTTACCCAAAAAATATCTATATCTTTATTTTTTGTTACACTATTATTATACTGCCTCGTCAAACGGTTGCAAGTGGCATGAAAACCTAGGTTAGTTTTGGTAGACGCCGTATGAAAGGGCAGAAATTTATTAATTCTAGAAAGTCTAGAGGGCACACGTATATTAAATAATTCTAATAAGGGTGGACAGTCAATGTTACCATTTATAACTTTAAAAAGAAAGATTTGGTCAAGTAATGTCCTTCGTTGTTGAAGGCTATGAAGTTTGTAGTGTTTAAGTCGAGATGTGTAAGATGGTAAAAGTTTTGCCTTGTGCTATAGCATAAATGCCAGAGGAATCGCTTTTGTACAGATTCAATTCTTTTAATATGAAATTCGTAAAAAGGAGACCATATCTGACTGTTGTATTCGAGACCTGATCGTATCAGGGTTTTAAAAAGTAACAGTTTGGTTTTATGGTTTAAAAAAGCTTTACTATTTCTTACTAAAAAACCTAGTATTTTAAAAGCCTTAGTAACCGCTACGTCAATTTGTGTGTGAAACCGGAGTTTATTGTCTAAGTACACGCCAAGGTCTCTGATACAAGTGACTTCTCCAAGGATGATACCATTAATACTATATAATATATTTGATTTTCCTTTGCTTCTTGTAAAGCGAATACTTTTACATTTGCTGATATTGAGAGACATGTTATTGTTGTCGCACCATTTTGCTAATGCATTTAAGTCCTCTTGTACAAATGTTGAGTCCTTGTCAGATTTAATAGAACGCGCTATCTTTAAGTCGTCTGCAAGTAGATAGCAATCAGTAGATTTAAAGCAATCTACAACGTCATTGATGAATATTGAAAATAGTAGTGGTGCCAAGTGGGATCCTTGCGGAACACCAGAGGTTGCAGAGTACGAGAATGATGAGTACCCGCCTGCAACTACAGTTGATTTGCGTTCACTCAAATATGAGGAGAACCAGTTCAACAAGTTCCCGGTTATTCCTATTCTAGAAAGTTTAGTTAATAGTGTAGTATGGTCAACTTTATCGAAAGCTTTGGCAAAGTCAGTATATATAACATCTACTGGTACTCTATGATCTACGGATGTCATAACCTTCGATAAAAATGTTGCAAGATTTGTGGTAGTCGAGCGTGATTGTATAAATCCATGTAATCTTTCTTTCATGGCCTTATTAAATGAAAAACCATGACTTAATAATAAAATATTACACTTATATTCAATTGCCCTCTTTGACATGAGTATTCGAATAACATTAAGGACACAAAATCCTCTGAACCTCCTATTGTTAAAATGCAGGTATCGAGATGTATCTGCGAATAAAACTTTAATCAACAAAAACATATTGAAAATGATACATTATAAATATGAATTTCAGGTGGCTACCCACAAAACATTTTATGATGTTGAAAAGCACATATTAATAAAATCAACATTAAAATCCAATATTATTCTAAAATAGTTTTACAAATATTCTTTCTTGCGTTCAATTTTTAAAACATGGTTCATAGCAAAAACATGTAAAAATAGACACACAAAAGTCTGGACATCCAAACAAATAATCCACTTTCACGTTTTTAACTATATATAAGTATAAATGTATTTAAAAGATTACGTAGGCTTATCAAAAGATTAAGTCATTGATCATGTTTCTTTGTTTGGCTAAATACGTACGATACTTGAGATTACTTTACTTTATGTAATAGCTTAAATTTACTTGTCACTAGACTTTAAAGCTACAATGAGAATACTGATATTAATTAACTATGTCGTAGAAAAGAATATGTCCTATCTAGTACGATAATTGTGTCACTGCTTGGGAATCGGTAAAGAAATTTCAAAAACGGAACACATAATATAATTTCTTCAAATACATATGTTTGCGGTCACTACATTGATGAAATTTAAAGAAATAAATTATATCTGGTATAATTTATATTTATAATTAATCATAGTACTCCATACATTCATTGATGTAAAATTGTAATGATATTTCAAATGAGATTTTATTTAGCCAATGTTTGGTAAGATACGGCACGCACTTAACTCATTCTTTTGATTCATAAAACTAAATATGTTTTCTTAAAGAGATGCTTGACATTTTTGTAGATTTTAAACTATTAAGTGGAAAATTAAAAAAATACTTGGTGCATTATCGAATAATATCACTTGAGTTTCGACATAATAATATAGAGCTTTATTGATTAAATCCTCTGTGGTTCCGTACACAAATGACAGAAATCAATAGATATGTTTTTATATTTACGGAACCCATCTTAGGTCGTGTAGCTACTGCCTCGGACTTGGTCGATTTAATTTTATCTTTAATTCTAATTCGATGGTATAAATAAATGTACAAACAACAGAAATAATGTGTTAATATTAAAATAATTCAAAAATCAAATATATTTGTTAGGGTTTTTTTATTCGTATGTTTTAGACCTTATTTCGTCGCATTAAAGTTCGAAATTGTATAATAAAAAAATGTATATAAAACATATTATCTTAAAAGATTTGCAACGTTCCGCATACGTGAAAGTCGAGAAGCAGTCATAAGTTATTCCACACGCGACCGCATCTATGGGGCCGGTATAGCACGACACGTAGCGGTACTCTGACGCAACTAATTATACAAAACTGCTCAATAGACGATCGACCCGACCGATCCATCAGCGAAGCGAAAGTCCCACGTAATGCTTAGCATGTTTTGTGTTGAGACAATTCAGAATGTAGATTTACGCAGTAATAGTCTGCATAGTTTATAATCAGAAACATGTATATAGGTATTATCGTCGTCGTCAGCCTTTCGCAGTCCACTGTTGAGTAAAGGCATCCCAAGTTTGCATCTATATCCCGGTCCTTTGCTTTCCACATCCGATGAATACTCACGACCTTACGCAGGTCGTCAGTGTACCCTGCTGAAACCCTTAAGTTATTTTTCAACCCTACGGTGATCCGTGGAGTCGGCGTGGGGCGTCGAGTGTAAGCTCTTTACCCCGGCCGCAGCTCCGATGGCTATTTATTTCCCTCCGGTAACTCGTTTAGGGAGCTACCGTAGTGTCGACGGCTCGCACGCTGAAGGCCTTACAACATGTCAACGAAGACGAAGTCTCCTCCAGCATTCATTTGCTCTATCGGGCATCGGTCTTTCCCCCTACGTGACTAGCCCGTTGTCGCTTCAGCCTGCTGACTTTCTTTTGTTACATTATATAGATATTTATTCTAAATAATTATTTATACAGGACAGTTTTTTAAGGTATTTATTTAACTAAGATTCTGCTTAAAATATTATTTGCATTCTCTTCAGTTTTCATAAAATGATAATTGACACATTCTTAGACATAATTTATATTAGAATAAAATCGTATTATTTATTTGCATCTACAGACTGTATTGTAATGTTTAATGAATTAATCCCTAATTACTTTCATCTCTCTTATTTCACCTTATTGCAATTATTGGGGTTGGCACAGTATATCTTTTCCTTCCATACTCCTCTATTCTGGCATACGTTCTCTGTCACACCACAAATCATCGTGTCATCCTTCACACAATTCATGCATCTCTTTTTTGGTCTACCTTTATATTTGTACTTATCAATTTATCACATGACTTTAATCTTCTCTCATTATATACACACAGCACCTTAGTCTTCTTCCTCTCAATTAATTACTTTTATATACGTAACATATAACCATTAGTATAAATTGTTAATGTGAGATAGGTTAGTATCTGATTGCAGCCTATCTGATATCGAGTGTAACTCAAATTCACACTGTACTTGTTAGATTATGAATATTCATCGGTTTAAGGACGGTCTAGATAACATTATATACTTGGTTCCGTTCAGAATGGCAGCCTTACATTTCTCGTTATGTAAATAAAAATGATTATTACACATTTTAATGCCCACTTACCAGTGGGCATTAAATTTTTTTGATTCATTTGCAAGTTTCGCATAGTTGCTTCTATGTTGGTTTAATATTTTTATGACTTAAATAAAACTTAATCTCTTGTATCAGCCCTAGCCATTGCATAAATAAAATTATTTTTTAATGTATATATTTTTTATTTTTAAATATTCTAAACTCATTAAGAATCAGAATCTTTCGGGTATTTTCACAAAACCAATTCGCAAAATAATAAAACGGCAAGAATAACGTCATGAACAAATATATACTCACATGACTAAACTTTTAAGATATGATGCTTTTTTATTATAAGTTACATAAATTGTACAAGTTCTCGGATGTACTCGCATGTACCCGGTGAATGAAGGGAGTCAATGCACCCACGTCGAAGTTCAGTGCTCCTCTCAAGAAATTCCACACACGGGCTGAATATTAAAACTTATATATTGAGTAAAAGTATACGAAATTTGAGGTTTTGGTGAACAACTTTTGAATTTACTACAGAAATATTATTTGAAGAATTGAGTTCTGTGCGCACTCGCCCTCGCTGGTTTACACTCGTGCTTTGGCAGTCTAAGTATAAAAACTTAACTTGTAAATTAAAAATAAGTAATGTTATTTAATTTATTAAAAATTTCAAACTCTACTTCTAAATACAATAAATAACAGGTGGTTTATACGTTGTATACTAGATTTCACACTATTAGATTATGTGAAAATAAAATTATATTAACAGTGTAACGAAAATAATATAATCGGTGGTCTTATCACTATTAGAAATTTCTTTCCGATAAACATGAGGTGGAAATTCAATTTTGTACATAAAAAATATGGTTTTGTGTAAAAGTCACTTTCCATTTGAAACAATTATGATAGAAATAAAGTATTAAAACATAAGTACATAAGGTACACTATGTTACAACCTCGAAAGCTAGTGTAAAATGAAAAAAAATATTACCAAAATATAGGTGTATTTTCAAATAATTCCTGTTACGGGAAAACAAAGTAAACACTTATTTATTGTTGAATATTTGAAATTTTTTTCTCTATCCGTGCAGGAACGGAGAAAGAATATAATTTCCTGCGGCCGGGCAGCCTGTCGTAAGAGGCGACAAAACAACCCACAGCCAGGTAGTAGAGCATTTTCCCGACTGAATGGCTACCACCCCTAGTCTGAAGTATGTCGCCAAAACAACCTTGAGTTGTGTTCCTTCATTATTGACCAGGTTCCAGTCTCCCTTACGAGAGCAGCAGCGCTTTTGTAGTACCTTTGGTGTTGCAAGTGTCCATAGGCAATGGTAACCGCTTTCCATCAAGTGGGCCCTCTGTCTGTCTGCTGAACTCCTGCAATAAAAAAAAAGTAAAACACAATTATTTCTAAAATGAACGGATTAATTATTGTTTGTTTATTAATTTACGTATTACACTACAAGAATACGAGCCTAACTGAAATTGTAGTTATAAAATTAAAACAATAACCCAAATATATTAAGTATGAATAGCGTCTTGATTATAATCAATTGCCTTCCTTCAAGGTACTTGTGTGTTTTATTAGTAAAATAATATTTCTATGACCTGTATGTTTTTAATCTAAGTGTGTGTTGTGTCTGTCGACAGTTATCTGACAGAAATGATAAGTAAAACTGGACTTTTCACGTAGGTCATTGTATTGTAGAACATAATCTAATGCGCTGCCACTCGAGTTTGTATAAGACGGAAATTTGCAGATCTGCCAAACCTTTTTCCTTATATATGTACTGACGATTTAATAATATTTGCATTATGACGTCACCACTTAGCACCACGTACGTTGAACTTGTCATTGCGGTGATCTTAACTGAGTTACATCATTGACAATATATAGACTCTTTACCATATAACCTGACATTGACAGTCTTGCACTTTAATAAACAAACAATGACGAAGCTTTTATAAATATAGTTTGATTTTTATTGATTTTTTTGGTGAAACATTTTCTCTTTTTGTATAAAAGCACTTTGTAACGGTTATTAACTTGATTTTTATATTTTATTTTATTCTGCTTCAACCCCTATTCAGAAATGTTTACAGCCAAGACTCAGATTTCCAAAGTCTATGAGTTATGTTATAGTCAGTTTAGTCTACCCTCGACTTTTTTTAATTAAATTAGTTAATCGTATATACCTATATGTTTGCTATTTTAATCTAATGAAGTCTAATCTAATTTTGTGTTGCTTCGTATCGTGATATTTCCTTTTCTTCCTTTTTACGTAACCAGTGAACGTGTATTTGTATGTTTGTATTTTTTTCGTTATAAGTTGTTGAAACGATTTAGTTGTGTAGTATCGTCCGAATTTTTGCGTAATCTAGAGCAATATTAAATACATATAAATTTGAAACAAGACTATTGTAAAAATATACATATATCTAGAAAATATATTGTTACGACCTAGTGCCGACAAAAGTAGATTCACACCTGCATACCATAAAAGCACACTTTATTATCTTACCGCATTTGGACTTCTTTTGTTTACTTTGTGTTTAGAAAAACAGCCCATTGTGTATTGTAATCTTTTATGGCAGTAATTAGCCAGGTGTGCGGGTTACGATTTCTAAGAAATTGCGTCGCAGCTTGCCAGACAGACATATTGCATCTGTGCCGTATGCCAATGCCCCAATAGAGAGATGGTCAGTCGAGCGATAACTACAAGCGGAGCAAGACGTGTCTACCCCATGCGGTAATCTATTTAGTGACGGACTTTGCACGTTGTATGGAATTACGATCTCGCGCATTACGTTTGGCCTGGTTGTGTTGAATTATATTTGTACCTGTGTTATACGTGTTTGTATAGTTCTAATAAAATAAACTCTATAATAATTCCAACGGCATTTTAATTCGAGTCCGGCAACTCGTAACAATGTCATACTTATACATGTGTCTAGAGGAAGGACTATTAGAATTTACTCGACCATATACATGTATATTCACACACATACACACACACACACACACACACACACACGAGAGCGCGCGCGCGCGCGCACGCACGTCCCATACGCATTTACTCGCGCACTCACACTCACATAAACACACGTCACGCCCTCAATGTCGAGAACGACACTTGAGTTTGTTGTTTTTATATTTAGTTTTATGTTCAATTTTATATTTATAATGTTCCCACAGAGTACATTTGATATATAAACCTGTACTCTATTATAATTTACATTATTGTCTTGAAGTGGAAGTTGTTATTGCAGCACAGTTTTACACTTTTGCAGTACAACAAACTGTTAGTATGTAAACATGTGTTTCTTTAAATCAATAAAGATTTATTATTATTAATATATATATATATATATATATATATATATATATATATTATTATTATATACATTTCTAAAAAGTTTTCAAAAATTATATTCTCCTTTCCAATCCGTAACGAAGAAATAACGTGAGAAACTTATATTCTAATTTCATTGATTACATTTTTTTTACAATAGTCTAAATTTAAAGCAGTCTTTTAATAATTTAAATAACTTTATAAGTACAATTTCCAAAAATGGTGCCAATTGCATGTAGTTTCGCAAATCATTCATAATTCATAAAGGTTAAAGCCGTTACGCACGCTTTTTGTTAACATTTTACATAAAATTGCAACATTACTAGAAAATCTTAATTATAAGTAGCAAATCGTTAAGTTCCAGAGATTTAAATAAATTCAAGCAATCGTCACGCTCGGGCTCCATCTGGGATAATGTTATAGATTTTGACTGTGGCCAAATGCATCTTATTTATAGCGTTAAAGTAACGCCGTTAACGAATTTCTACATTAGTGTATATAGATAGGTTATCTGTCAAAATGTAACGTCATTAAGAAGTAACAACAACATCCCATCATAAATAATGAATTAAACTCATCGCTATATCTACGTAAAGTGGTCATTAACATTATCACAGATGGAGCAGTAGCATCAAATATAATCTAAATTAAATATTCTTTATGTAATTCAAATCATATAATATTTAAATTTGATAGTAACTTTGTAAGAAAAAATGCAAATATACAACATATTTAAATGGTGAAGGCATATTTCTTCATGTTCTTGAATGTAGACAAGTTATATGAAAATATACAACATACTTCAGAATTTGCAGATAAACAGGGATATATTCTTCCGCGATACATGAAAAATCTAGCGGGTTATACATAGTACTGGAATTTAAGTGGACGAAGCGGTCTGGAGCCATAATTAAAACTTAAAGTAATTCTTTGAAACATTAATGTAGGTACCAAAACGAATGAGACATAAAAGTACGTAGATACTTATTATGCTTAGAGAGGGTATTACGAGTTTTATTTTCAAAAATTCACCTTGGACATTTGAGGATAAAAGTCATGTTTGTCATGTGATGTACAGACCTATAAAGCTGTTTTTTACATTCAATATATAAAATATGAAATAAATTTCAAACACGTGCTATCAGAAATGTTCTTAAAAAGATATTTAATAAAAAATCAGTAAATCACAATAAGAACCGAGCTTGAGAAATTACAATTAAAATCACGCAATACAAAACCTAGTAAATAAAAATATAATTAATTGTTGCAAAAAATCTTATATGGAATGTTTTATTGCCGTTATACACACCAATAAGGCGCAAGGTGAAGTTTATGTGCTTATATAGGATATGTTGAAGAAATAACGAACATGTGTATATATTGGTCAAGTCATTGATGCACTTGACATTCCTATCTGCAAACACTATACACCATGTGTATTAAGATTCCTTACGAGGTTAAATAATTTGTTACTTCCTCTAAACTTTTTGTCAATTTTTAAGGTACCGTAGGAAAATAGCAAAAACTAAATACTTACAAAATCGCTTCTCCATCTGTATGTCCGTCTTTCCATGTTTTGTGCCATGTTAATGTGTTAAACATTACCAGATAACGTATATATTATATACACGAATGCTGCGGCTTAATTTGCGTTAGTGTATAAGATTTGGGCTGTGGTCGAATGCGTCTTATTTAAAGCGTTTAAAAATAACATATTAGTGTATATGTATTTATATATATATATATATACTTAGTCTGGCCATAAATACTGTTACAATTAAAAAGAAACAAATATTACATTTGAATTTGGAATCTGTCATTTTTATATGATTGTTCATTGTGTTTTCTCATTTTGGCACCAATACATTGTACAACATTTTGCGATATTAAGATGGAGTGGGGCGATAAAGAGAACCGAATCGCTGTGATTGCATTACACAAAGTAGGTATGGAGCCAAATGCAATTTTTAAAACTCTCCATACGCTTCATATTAGTCAAATGTTTATGTACTGGGCTATTAATAGGTACAATGAGACTTCCTCTGTTTGTGACAGAAAAAGATCTGGCCGTCCACGTAGTGTTCATACGAAAAAGGTGGTCAAAGCAGTAAGAGAAAGAATTCGAAGAAATCCTGTCCGAAAACAAAAGATTTTATCTCGGGAGATGAAGATATCACCTAGAACCATGTTGCGTATTTTAAAAGATGACTTAGGACTTGCAGCCTATAAGAGACGCACTGGTCATTTCTTAACTCATAATTTAAAAAAGAATAGGGTGGTAAAATCGAAACAACTACTGAAGCGATACGCAAAGGGAGGTCACAGAAAATTTTTGTTTACGGATGAATTTTTTTTTACAATTGAGCAACATTTTAACAAACAAAATGACCGCATTTATGCTCAAAGCTCGAAGGAAGCGTCTCAATTAGTCGACAGAGTGCAACGTGGGCGTTATCCGTCTTCAGTGATAGTTTGGTGGGGTGTTAGAGATAAAGGAGTGACTGAGCCATGTTTTTGTGAAAAAGGTATCAAAACATCGGCACAAGTGTATCAAGATACCATTCTTGAGAAGGTAGTTAAGCCCCTTAACAACACCATGTTCAATAACCAAGAATGGTCCTTCCAGCAAGACTCGGCGCCGGGTCATAAAGCTCGGTCCACACAATCTTGGATGGAAACGAACGTTTCGGACTTCATCAGAGCTGAAGACTGGCCGTAGTCTAGTCCCGATCTTAATCCGCTGGATTATGATTTATGGTCAGTTTTAGAGAGTACGGCTTGCTTTAAACGCCATGATAATTTGGAGTCCCTAAAACAATCCATACGATTGGCAGTTAAGATTTTCCCATGGAAAGAGTGCGTGCTTCTATTGATAACTGGCCTCAGCGTTTAAAGGACTGTATTGCAGCCAATGGCGACCACTTCGAATAAGCTTTTTGTATTTTAAATTGTATATACAATCTGCGTGAAACGTCCTATATCAATAACACTTTCGCAGATGAAGCCGCAGTTTTGTTTCTTTTTATTTTTAACGGTATAAAAAAGACGCATTTGGCCAGAGTCACTATAACACTAACATTTCTGTTTAGGGTAGTTCTACATAATAAACATGATCTCATTTACACAATAATATGTAAAAAACTATTCAAAATTTACAAATGATGTAACTATGGTACCTACAACAATGACATACATACAACATCACGCATCAATGAATAATAATTTTAATTGACGATTAGTAAAAAATGAATCTATAAATCTTTCCTGTATACCTTGACACGTGTCAAAAGGTTATAAGTTATTGTTATTATGTAAATTTTCGAGATAGATAAAAGTTACCACTGAAATAATCTGATTGTGTGTTAAGAAATTTTATAATACTACGTAACATATGATGTTCATGAATATTAACACATGTAAAACAGTTTACTTCACACCAGAATGAAGATTACATTTATCAATATTTGCATTCAATCTTACTTAAGTCATTTACTATAAGTAATATACATAAAAATTATTTCCTTTCGTAAATATATCTATTTTACAAATGGTTTTATTTGAATTAAATTCATTTTCAAATTTATCAACATGAAATTATATGGTTTTATTATTTCTTAAGAATAATTGTATAAAAACTGATGTTTAAATTATGCAAATTAATTAAAGTAAAGAAAATATTGCGCGTATAACGTTATTATTGAGAAACCATATTGACAAGAAGAATGAAGAAATGAAAAAGAAACATTTAAATTAAAAAGTAACATAAGGTTCATGTCCAAATAGGTTTGGACATACTCCCCCCAAGATATGTGCCCTGTACCCTGATATATGCCCTCTGCCTCTGCATGAATAGCTGGATTCGTGCAGAGGTAGAGGTATAGGGCATCGTCGTATAGTTCTCCATTTCGTGCAAATCTCCAAATATAATACAGTAGAACCTTTTAAGCGAATTTTGTAAGGAAACATTCAACTTGTAGAGGTTAAGATTTATGCAAATAATCGAGTTGTAAAGGTTGTAAAATCAAATATTGCCATGTTCGAGATTCGAGAGGTCCAATTTATTATTTCGACTTGTAGAGGGTTCAGAGGTTCGAGGAACCGAGGTTTTGGGGTTGAAGGGAAGGGAACACATTTTTTTTCGAGTTTGAGAGGTTTCCACTTATCGAGGTTCGACTTAAAGGGGTTCTACTGTAATAAATAATTGGCAGAGAAACATTGTATTTTCCCAAGCTAAGCAAGTGACGCTCACTTGTATTATGGTTAATATACAACGGACTACTCAAGTGCTAATCCCAGCATACCATAGTAATTTATTGACGAAGTTTATCATTCCAGGAGTTGAACCCGGAACCTCTGTTTTCCAATGAGTTAGGCCGCTAAAGGCCCACTCAACTATGGAGGCATTCGAATTAATATATAATTATAATATAATATATAATTAACTTCTATTCCCGAAAATCGGATTTCATATTTACGCTAGTAAACACTCAGAAAAACTTTAGTTATGACATAAAACATCAAAATGGTTTTAAAACCACAAAATAATTTTTGTCTTAGAAGTTAATCTTAAAAATAAAACAAATAACTTCTTAGAAAGATTACGTATAACAGAGATCTATATCAAGCATTGCATTTTAGTGACAAGTCAACTTAGGTAACCCAAAATTGGTGTAAAGTTTGACACAATTTAGACATAAAAACCTTGTTTGTATAAAAGTGTACAGTGGCTAAAATAACTTAGTTACGGCTTACAATACTGTGGCAATTTTTTCTTACTTTTTAGACAAGAAACAGATAAAATAAATATTTTGTTGACTGAGAATATTTTGTATGCTGGTTTGCTTGCTACGTACGCGATCCGCTGGTGTCAGCTCGTAAAAAGCTTTCTATAGGATAAAAAGTAGTCTGTATATCCTCAGTCATCATCATCATCTGAGTCTAAAATACCGGTTGCGCATCGCAGCGTTTACTCCGGCACCCAGGGTTCGCATTCCTACTTTTTCTACTCCAGTTCGCGCGGTCTGAAAACAGGGGATGTTGAAAATCCCCCATTTTCAGACCACTAGTACGCATGACATCCCTCACAACGTCAAGCCAGCATTTCTTGGATCTTTCGGTTTGACCAATACCTGGCGGAGGCGGCATGGCTTTCCCCAGTATCGAATATAAATGTAAATAAGTCAAATTTCATGATAATCGGTACATTCTCTCTCAGATTTCAGGAACAGAGGTCTCGAGCTCGTTTCCTGGCATAGTAAATTTCGTAAACATTATCTATTATGATTTGGGCGTTTCGAATCGGCCCTATATCATAATATTACCAAAGCTACAAGCGTAACACAATTAGCTTGGAGATATACCTACAGGCTTCAATGTATATATATCTCTGCCGGTTACTATACTCAAAGCCATAAAGAAGGATCAGGCTAACACTTTAACAAAAACATGCTATGTTTGTGAGTTAAATGAAAAATATCTACCGGAAAAACCGTCATGTTTTTATATTAAGAATCAGTAGAACTATAGTTGTTTTGTTATCAGAATAGTCCACGTAGTTATATTTAAATACATAAACGTCCTTTAAAGTTAAATTTCCTTGTTCATTAAAATTTAATCAAGCAAGAAAAGGAATATGAGATAGGAACTAGATATAATTATAGTGATTATGTATAAATACAAGTAAGTATTAATACGAAATATGTATTAATTTAACTAATTTTAAAAACTTAATAATGATCAACACAAAAAATCCATTCAACGACGCGGTGTTCATAAATTCATTAAAAGGTAGGTGATTAATTTTTTATTTATTGCTTTTTGGTACATCAATCATTTTGTCTCTTTGGAACAAAATCACGATTGCAAAAAACATACACCATGACTTCATCCAACGAAGACGTTGGAAACCTTATTATGGGGATTTTACAAGTTTATACTATAACACACAATTTCCGACACTTTATTAATCAGTTGTACATACGCTTTTATGGATCTCACTGATGAATTCAAATCCTACCTGATTAATTATTTGCTAATCCGTAAATCGACATAAGTAATTACGCAATCATATTAAAAAAATATTCCATAATTAAAGCTGTAATTATATTTCCTGACTATTTTACGAACAAAGTTCTATCAAATTGCGGAACTGCCTCTTCTAGACCCTTTGTTGTCCGTAGGACTTCTTTGGGTCGGCCTATAGATATAAATATTTAAAATGTTTCTCGTCGTCATCGTCAATCCAATTTTTTTTTGCATATACCTAAACATATACAAATGTATAATAAATTTCTTAAAATATAATGACGAGTATATGATTAAAAAATTTCAATTCTTGCACTTTTAGCAGTATTTTGTCGTTGGATGACTTTTATCTGGTGATTGAAAATTAATTCTTAACTTTTAAAAAATGTCTTAAAACTAAGTCTTACGTGGTTTAATGTGAAAATCAGCGCTGGGCACAGTCACACATAGCAACTAAAATTAATTTTAGAACCTATAGTAGTCAGAGTCTTCAATAAAAAAATATTTATATAATAGATAAAAAATATACTAAAAGCCGTTCCAAATACAATACACATAGACAACAAAAAGTATTATATTCCAAAACAAATTCAATAACATCTTGAAGTTCATTTATACCATAAAAATTAATTCTTAGAACATTCTGATTGCCCCCTATTATGTCATTTGTAGATTCGTTAATCTTTAAAATTTTGATTGGACTAAAGGATATCAGATTCATGGTTCTTTCGAAGGTAAAATACAGAAATGGACACGAACATTTATTATCTAAATAAGTCCTTTATAAAAGTGTAACCTATATGGAATATTTTGTCTTGAAAATATCCTCGTAAGGATTACGTTGTTTTTTGCGAGGTCGTGCCATCATCGGAGGATGTTAAACTGACGTAAGTCGGAGGGATTCTTTTTTTGTTAATTTGAAACTGGTTTAAAAAATGGTAGGCCGGTTCTGAGTTAGGCACCTAAGGAATTGAGTGCATTCATACTTTGGGATTGGACTGAGGTTTTCGTCAATTCATGGTATAAGATATGACTTGCGAAGAGTTATTTATGAGTAAACGCATCTTGTCAAATAACAAACCCAAACTTTTAATTAAGGTAAAAAAAGGAGTTTGATTCCAGCCATGATGAAAAAAAAACCTGTCCATTTATTATCATAACCTATAAACATTTTTGATTTTCTTGTGGCCTGTCTGACATGTGATCGTATATAATGAACCCGAACACATGGCCGGAAATGTGAGCTCTTGTGTTCAAGCCTCACTCTATTATCCATCTGTGTGTCACAGCTGGCTAAATCTTTTGTGCGCATTTTGGAAGTCTTTTATCTCTTAAGATTTTTTTCATTTCAAATGCCTTGATAACAATAATGAGCATTAATCAGCGATATTGTAACCGAAAATTAATGATCTAACCCAAATTGAAAAAGAAAGGTGGGTGCGGAACAATGATACAATCGGGAGATTCACCTAGCTGATTAAATAAGAAATTATAAAGGCGTTGATATGAAATTTGGTATATATATAAGTCTCCAGTAGGAGAGGAAACGGAGGAAACGGAAAGAGGAACGGGAGCCGAAATAAAAAAGTTGAAATAAAAATAGACTATATGTATACTGAAAATCAAACTAATTACTCTTAGATTAATATATCTACTGTCTACTAAACTTATAAGAACTTTTAAATAATACTCATTCAACTTTTATTAAGTTAAACAAAACAAGTTTTAATTACAATAGTACAACACCTGTATTGCTGATAAATCAGGTCTTTACGACTTGATGAACTGACAACATTGCCTGTATTTATTGAAACTACATCTGCATTAAGGCCTCTTAAATTGACCTTTGTTGGTAGTCATTCACACAAAGTATGAGATATTATCTGTATTGTCATATCTTGAATATCGATAATAATTGTTTGAATGCTTCAATAAGTGTTTATAATTGAAAACATTTTTATATATAAAAACTTCTACTCAATATAAAATGTTCATTGTACATTTTATAACTTGACACTTTAATAGAGAATTCCTAACACTTGAATAATTCATACTAAAATTTAATGTCATAACGTGAAAGCCTACGCAGCTATTTAGTTAGTTCATTGTTATGCCAATTAAAATAATATTTCTTTTACGCATATCTTTTTCTATTTTGAGAGAGTAATTTATAAACAGAAAACTTATATGTTAAATAAATTGAAAATTTCACCAACATAATTACAACCACTCTACATTTAAGTGTTTATTTGATTTGATTTTCTTTATGTTCCCGTAGCCATTATTCTATATACCACTACAAAAGTATTTAGAAAAATTACCAGAGAAAATTAAGCGTGGCCATCGTATATGTAACTGAGAGTGGGAAATATTTTTTCAGCGTACGTAGTCATGTGGTATCATAGTCAGACTTTTTTCAGACAGAAACTTTGAGAAAATAAAAGTGTTTTAGATAAGATCTGTTCTGTAATTTTTAAGGTAGGGCTAATTTCGATTGAAAGGTTTTTTTAGGGTTCTTTACACGAATTACAAAAAATAACAGTTGACGGATCATGAACTCTACGGAATTCTATATGTCTAGTTATAGTAAATAGTAAATAGTAAGTAATCGTACAATAATTATGTATACCAGCATCGCCACTCCTAATCATCAATATTCTTGCCACGGGTTGTTTGGAAAAGTACCGCTTTTTAGCGATAAGACCGCCCTTTGTACACAATTAGAATAATACTAGTTCGTAAATGTTCTGTAATGGTATACATTATAGTGTTATCTATCTATCTATCTATCTATGTCACGTAATTACTGCATTCTTAGATTATTTTCGAATATATTCTTTCTTTCATTTACAGTCCACTATTATCAAAATCAACAACCTCCAACAAAGCGAAGTATTTAATCAAAAGTATGAAACAACTAAATCACAGCCTACTTGCATTTTTGGCTTTATCTACGTAAAATTGCGTGACCAATAAAATATAACAGGCAGTTTTGCGTAAAATACGTTGTTACAACGTGTATATTATGCAAAAGTAGCGTTATGGGCAAAGACATCTAGTCTAGTAGACGATTAAGATCGACATTAAGATTTGGTTCTAACTTTCCGTGAAATATATCATGTACTAAATTGATAAAAATGCTTGAACCATTTACCCCGGCTGGTTGCCTTGTATGGATAGTGGGAAATACACTGATAGTGCATACGTGGTTCAATTTTAATCTATTTATTCCCGTTACTTTCGTTGTATAGTTTATAGTAGCTATTTATACGGTTTATATAATGCGTCAGTTCTTTTCCGCGGAACTTTATACTTCATATCTTCTGGACAGATAATTAAAATTAAAACCAACACGAAATTTTGAGATAAAATTACTAATTTAATTTCTAACAAAAATTATAAAATCATAGCAGTCGGTGACCTAGACTCAGTATTCCACTTATAGTTTGAGGGATTATAGGTAGAATTCAGTATAACTAAGTTTTATTTATTGTATTTGTATTAGTTTATAAAATTTTAGCTTTATACGTACGTAATATATAACGGTCATTAATAGTACATAATAATTAAACTTCGTATAATATAGTAGTCGTCATTTAAGATTTCACATTTATTTTGAAACTAAACAAATACTTCGAGTTTTGTTTTATTATATATATAAATAATATATCTTGCTTGATTAGTAAAAAGTAATTATGTATGCTGAACAGAACTATATGCGCTCTTTTGAAATATTTACATTGCAGTCCAATGTGAGCGTCCCTTTTCAATTTATTCTCCTTTTGAAATATCTTTTCAAATCAGGTAGTTCACGTCAAATCGACTGAGATTCGTGCTTTATGATATCATTTTAACGAGTCAAATAGCATTTTAATAACTGTATAATTACGAATTAAAATTATTTTTATAGTGATAATACATTTAAAGTAAGCCCGCTCTGGATTCCTCTGGAATCCCCTGGAACGCCGGACTTTTTTTCATAAAATGAGGTAAACATTAAAAAATATTTTTTATAAAAAGAAACCAGTTTTCCGTTGAATTTTTTGTTATATTTCACAGGAAACGTAACCAGTGGCAAAATTCGGGATTTTACCATTGCCCAACAGTGAGCACACAACACGAAGGTAGGTAAAAAGTTTACAAAACGGACGGTTGGCTTGCCAACATTGCAGGTTTTAATGTAACTAACTTTAGAATTTATAGCAACACATGTCACCTACCCAAATACCCATAAACTAAACGTTTCGAAACAGATATCGAATACCAGGAATGAAGGAACGAGTTAATACGCCTTATTATAATATTTTATGGTTATCTACATCGTTTACTTATGCTGTTAAGCACACGAAATTGTAAAACGGAAATGTATAATTTGTTGATGTATGTATAAAGAAAGCAATGTTAAAATCAGGTGTATTGTAAAGTTTTTAATAAATATTGTAACGCTACTTTTTAATCTAAATTAGAAGCACTTTACACTTTTGAACTGATTTTGACAGAAGCTGATTTAGGTATGGCGCGTATGTGTGTAAATATTAACTGTTCTGTGAAATGCTGCTTTACAGGTGGCCATAAGTTCTTTGTATGGCCTCAGTCAAAGACTCACAAGTTCCCAAGGCTGAAGTAGGAGCTTGTAAATATATATCTGGTTTTAGCGTGATATCCATTTGCTTGAAGATTATTCTAAAATAGGAAGATTAAAACTGTGCCGCGACTACGGCAAGAGACCAGATGGGATGTTTTTGATACGCTGGAAAATGGGACGACCCCTTAATGTGGGACGCAACGTGTGTTGACACTTTGGCTACGTCCCATCTTCCAGACACAGCCTTTTTAGCTGACGCTGCTGCCACACCACAGGAAGGCTTAAAACTGCGCAAATATGCATCTATTGGCAATGGATACATATTTGTAGCGTTCGGTGTCGAAACTCTAGAGGCATGGGATCCCGAAGCCTATCGGTTTTATCGAAATCTATCATCTCCTTTGATAATAGAAGTTTCACGTGACCAAAAGGCTGGCCTATACTTGGGGCAACGCATCAACGTTGCCATCCAGCGCGGAAATGCGGCCAGCATTTTAGGCACGTTCCCAACTGATTGCAGGTATAATTTTTTCTGTAAATTCCCTTAAATCTTAGAAAAATCTTTAATATTTTATATCCTTTTTTTTCATAATATTTCTTTGTCAGTGATGTTATTTTATCAGCGTCATGAGCACTCATTAACGTGTCCTTAATTAGATTTTTTTTTCTTTTACAAATGTGCCTTAATGCTTCGTGACTTTACAAGCAATTGCCTTTTCTTTCAATCATTACCTATCGGAAATGTTCGGAGCAATGCTATTAAGGCACGAAATAATTATGCTTAATAGTCATTAAGTATGCTTTATTATGAATATACAATTATAGATGTTTTTATGGTTGGATATATACCCAACATACAGTATGTATGAACCTACATAATTATTTAAGAATATATAATCGCTCTATATCTTTATATATAAAATCCTTCTGTACGTCTACAGAACTCCTCCTAAATGGTTGGACCGATTATATTGAATTTATTGAAATTTTGATTTCTTCAGGGCAGTACAATGTCTGTCAGCTCCACTACTATTATATACTATACTAGCTGACCTGTGTCCACTTCGTTGGGTATAATTAAAAAATTAAAAATGTTATTAATCGCAATCAAATATAGCCTCTGTCAGTCATAAATAATGTAGCTTTTTACTGCTGATGGAATTTTAACAATCTATTAAGTAGTTCGAAAGATTACTTCCTACAAACAAACTCACAAACTTTACCTATTTGTAATATTAGTATAGGTACATTACTCTAAAGTTTCTTTAAAATCCGTTTCATAGTTCTTAGAATAACCACAACCCTCATTAACTTCCTGTTTTATAATATTGTTACGACCTAATCGCCGACAAAGACTAATTCACACCTGCATACTTGTAGAAACACATTTTATTACCTTTCGGGATATAGACTTCTTTTGTTTACTTTATGTTTAAAATTTGTGATTAGAAAACAGCCCATTGTGTATTATAATCTTTTATGGCAGCCATTAGCCAGGTGTGCGGATTACGATTTCTAGGAAATTTCATCGACGCTTGCCAGGCAGATATATTTGCTTTTGTGCAGTATAAAGCAATGGCCCGATTGAGGAAGAGGCAGTCGAGCGATAACCACAAGCGAAGCAAGACTTGTGTACATTCGATAATCTATTTAGTGACGGACTGCGCGTGTTATTGAATTACGATCTACTGCATTACGTTTGAACTTGTTGCGTTCGATTATATTTGTACCTGTGTTATACGTGTTTGTATAGTTCTGATAAACTCTATAATAATTCCAACGGCATTTTAATTCGAGTTCTGCAACTGTTAACAGTATTAATAGGATCAATAGGATTTTTCCACAAATAACTTAGAATCTAATAAATGACTGTACCATCACACCATGAATATCAACAAACGATTGCAAATACCTGCAAACCGAACAGGTTTCTCTATAAAAGATTTATTCTGTATTTATATCTATGTCAAGATCAAGGAGTATAAACGTGTTTGTTAGTCACTATGTTTACTTGCTCGTTAACGTCACTGACCTACAAAAAAGAATCATGAAGATGACCATACAACTAATATTTATTACTTGCAAAGATCGCATCGCTTATATGAAATACTTAAAATGGTGACAGACTGTTATTTCAAAATAATATTTTAATTCAAAATGAAATCTGCCATTAAAACAAATTTAAAAAAACAAACCCGACTTCACACTAAAAATTAAAAATTAAAATATTTTTTACTTTTTAGTTGTGCTAATACTTCAATAGCTTTAGAAATAATATATTAATCACCTGTAGAAATTATTGTAACTAGCACGCGTATACAAATTTTACATCTCACTCTTCAATGTTTATCTTCGCTCTTCAACAAGGGTTGCTCTCGATTTCTTTGCGATCCACAAATTAGATCCTGATTTGGTGACTATGGAATCATCTCCGGAGTAAAAAAAAACCAATTTGAAAATCGGTCCACAATTGACGGAGAAATCGCATAACATACCTACAAAAAATTAAGCTCCTCCTTAAGCGCTTCCATACACAAGCATTTTTCCAAGAATTTAGGCGCACGGCGTTCTTTAATAAGAGTAATTCTTGATGTCCCTGGGATCCGATCCACTCATCAGATCCTGACTTGGTGACCAAGGGACTACCTCGGAAGTAAACAGTTACGAGTAAAGAAAATAATTTGAAAATCGGTTTACAATGCTGGAGATATCGTGTTACGAAGAAGTTGGTTAACAATTTTCGTGACTTACTCTAATTCCTTAAAATCTACTAATCAGATCCAGACATGGCGACAATGGACCAATTCGGGACCCTTTCGATTAAAAGAAAAAAATTGAATATTGGTTCACAGTTGACGGAGAAATCGAGTAACGAACATACAAAAAAAACATACAGACGAATTGAGAACCTCCTCCTTTTTAAAGTATGTTAAACAAACTTATTTTTCATCTATATTACATATATAGATACTATCATTACTTCTATGCACCGGGTTGCCTGGAAGAGAGCGATAAGGCCGCCCATTGTTTTAATGGAAACGTATTCATATTAAATTGTCTAGGTTTTATTTATGGTGATCCATAAAGAGTTTCATTCATTCTATACTTAACTTTATAAATGTGAAAGCTTAAAGGATGTTTGTTGTTCAATCACGCCGGAATGGTTGAATAGATGTGGTTGAAATTTGTCACAGATATACATTGTAATATGAAATAACATATAGGCTACTTTTATCCCGGGAAAATGTACGGTTCCCGTGGGATAACGTTAACGCGTGCGACAGCGAACAGACATGCAGACGGTCTACCTGATGAAAAGGGGTCATCGTGACCTATGGTCTTTAGCAAAACCAAACAAATGTGCTGCCGGCCTGGAAGGGAAATGGAAGTTGGGCACTGATGCCGGAACACAACTCAAAAGTTGTTATGGTGGTATACTATAGCCGGGGTCCGTGGCTATCCAGATGGGCAAATGCGTTACCACCTGGCTGCGGGTTGTCTTGTCGCGTCTTACGACAGGCCGCTTGGCCGCAGAAATTTGTATTCTTTCTCCATTTCTGCACACATAAAGAATTTAAAATATGGCATCACAGTTTTTGAATCTAGTCATGAATGGATATTGAAGCTTTAGAATAATCTTCAACAAAGCCAGGAAAACTGGATTCAGGTTATAACACCCAAATGTACCTCAACCATGTTATTGTAGGTTTTTGGCTGACGCTGAA
This sequence comes from Dendrolimus houi, assembly GCA_039645545.1. Lineage (NCBI taxonomy): Eukaryota > Metazoa > Arthropoda > Insecta > Lepidoptera > Lasiocampidae > Dendrolimus > Dendrolimus houi. The sequence continues at coordinate 18,067,434 of CM077119.1, read as the reverse complement.
TATCGAATTTTTTAAAAGTGATAATTCATTAAACAGTTGAGATTTACTACACAAATACACAGTTCTTGTTTAAAACAATCAATGTCTAGTGACTGTTCAAGTAGAAGAAATCGTGTTTAAATAAGATATTAAAATAATTCATGGATTCATTCATAGATATGAAAATTTATATTAAAGATTTTGGTAAGAAAATAATATTTCAAGGTTATAGTTGCGCCTTCACTTTATTTAAAGGTAAAACTATAAATGAAGTCGAAGTTGTAAGTAAAAGCTAGTAATATATGAATAAAATGCTCAATAATAATTTCATATTATTATTAAGTTAACAAACATTTTTAAACTAAATACAATTTCGTCCGACCTTATTTTATAAAGAGACGGTACATGTCTTACAAATACAAAGACTCAACTTCTAAAAATAAAAGCCTTTTAAAAACTAAAAGGTAATTTCAAAAAGAAAAGTGCTAAAACCAGCTTCGTTTTAAGTTAGTTAAAAGATGGAAATAAGCCGGTCCGAGTTGTACATTCGAGCACAAAATAATACGGATCGAACATTCGATAGTAGGAGTTTCGGACTTAATCTGGGGCGGGATTACCCACGACTGTACCTACGTACAGTCGTGTCCATTTTGTTACAAACTTGACCTGCCCCGAGCGTGTAGTTGCAGTTTAGTTGCAGATAAACTGCGAAATTGAGCTGTTAAAGTTGTGTCGGTGACTGCAAATGTCAATATCAAATGGCGTACAATCGAACCCAAGCGATAAAGCATCTATACATAGCCTCTATATGTTTGACAGATAAATTGGAAGGAAAGACAGATAAGTTTTATAAGTATAATAATAAAAGACGATAAAACGTCCCACTGCTGGGCTCAGGATTTCCATTTTTATTGGGAAGCGGACAGTATACCCCATCACGCTTGTTCAAGGCGGATTGCCGGATTTGATACATCGATCTCTCGATATGCAAGTTTCATCACGATGCTTTTTTATTCAACGTTAGCACGTGGTAATTATAACAATATGTACATTAGGTTAGAGAACTACCTAAGCGGTGCATGCTTTCTAGCCAGGATTCGCTCTCTCTAAGTACTTGGAGGAAAATAAATACGATGTACAAAATAACAAAATGAGAATGTAAAAATCCATACACATAAGCTTATGAGGTATTTATATAGGGTAATTGATAGTTAATCAACTGAGATACTTTTATTATCTTACAAAACGCCAAAGCCACCTAGATTTTTTATGAGCGTTGCAAACTATGACGTCATCTCTATAACGAGTCAAATAACGTATTAATTATAATATAATTATAGTTTAAACAGTAATTAAAATTATTTCTATAATTTTATTTTAATACTATGATGTTGACATGGTATTTGAACACGCGCTCTTTTATATGAACATTGTTTCAGAATTTATTGTGATATATGAAATCTACCCCATTGTATATATAGATCTTGACAACTGATAATGACTTTTCTTTATCACTTTTTTTAAGTCAATAGTTGAGATATGATCTTGAATATTTGTAAAAAGTAATTTTTAATGTTTAGACTACTCTGAATAAATTTAAATTGGTTGAATTAAAAAAGTATTTTTACGAAGACGGCTTTGAATAAGATATGCGAATATTTTGTTTAAAATGACATCGCACATTTGCGGTAACACGATATTTTTTGAGATACTAGTCAAATAGCAAAATGATTAATCTTTAAGCCTTTCTATACTTAAAACAAATCTTATAATGTTCAATTCTGGCCTTAGACTAAACAAATAAATGAAACCGCAAATTACGCAATAACCTTCATTTACATAATAGACCCGAAAAATCTAAAAATTAATGTCCAGTCTAAAAACCTAGAAAAGTTTACGTTCGCACAAAAAATCAAATTATGCGAAACCACATAATTGTTTTTGACAAAAGCGTTCCAGTTCTCTATAGAGGCCCATTCAATATCCTGCAGTGCACTCCTACAGTTTTAGGAACTAGCAAGACTCGAGAGGCATTCTGTCCAGTGTTGCCGGACGCAATGCGGGCTGCAACATTATTCACGATGCTGCATTACGCGGCGGACTGCAATGCAGGGCCGTGAATGGGCCCGTTAAGCTCGGTGGTCCGTGAAGCAAGGCCGTTCTGCGGGTATGTCGCTTTCATTCGAAAGTGCGGGCCGGAAGCGTCGCGTGCGCATTTATAACAACGCCCCACACCGGTTTGACGCAAATCAGCTTGGCGCGTGTCCGATGCGCGATCTTTTTTTAAATTGTTAATTTTAATCACATTTATCACACTTCATTTAAATTATTATTTAAAATTTAGTTTCGTTCTACTAATGAATATCAATTTTATGATTTCTATAAGAGATACATACAATTATAATTTATGTGTGTAGGTACGTTAAACAATCGCTGGTTTAGTATATGTTCTCAAAATATTAGCGTGACCTAGTCACCCATTTCGACTCAGTTCATTCTTTATTCTTCATTGTATACAAAATATATATATGTATATATATATATAAATTCCGTGTCACAGTGTTCGACCGCGATGAACTCAGTAAACTACTCAACCTATTTTAATGATTTTTTTTTCATTTTGCTGGGTTTCTTCCAGCTTAGGACATAGAATAGCTTTCATTTATAATCACTTTTTTACTGAGCCACAGCAGCGCGTGGCCGGGTCAGCTAGTAATATTATAAAGTTGTAAAAGTGTGTCTTTTGTTTTTAGATTTTTTTGTGTTTGTTCGGGATTCACATAAAAACTACTGGGGAGATTTCAATGCGGTTTTCGTTGATCGATAGCAAATTTTCGGACTTAAAATCAGTGATACTTTATATGCCAGAAATCCTGCGAATTTCTTCCTGGGAGTGATTTCAAGTTGTTAGGACACGTATAAATTAGCTTATTCTGTCCAACATGAACTTAGTCGCGGACGGATTCTAGTAGTTATACATAAAAGTATGAAAAGTGATCTATGCATCTAGAGAGAGGAGGAAAACAAGAAGCAGGGCTGTGTACACTAAAGTTTGTTTATATGGGTCTATATATATATATATATATATACACACATAAGTATATATACTTATTCCTAAATGTACATTTATATATTCGAATATAAATTTGCAGCGCATTTGTAGCATCTTTGGTGTTGCAAATGTCCATAGGCGATGGTAACCGCTTTCCATCAAGTGGGCCGTCTGTCTGTCTGCTGAACTCCTGCAATAAAAAAATTAAAAAAACATAAGTAATAAAATACATTCAGTTTATCTTATCAAATCACGCCGACTTTATTCTGATCTAGAGAAACAGGTCCCAAAATTTCTATAGTCTTAAGAGTTGTAAGCGGTCATTACACTACTATTGTTCAGGGACTCTTAATCTAAATTGCGGTAATGTAATAAGAAAGAGAGATCTGAATGTAGTTTTTTTTTAAATCGGCAGACTCACACACATTGTATATCCCAAATTATAATTAATCAAGTTACGATTGTGTTATGGGTAATACACAACGGACCACTCTGGGGCCGATTGCAGATACCCAAAACTTAGTAAAGAACTATAGTACTAGATTTTATAGTTTATTTTTAGTTTAATTTATACATGTAAATTTAATTTTGGTGTCAATAAAAATCTTATTAGTAAAGAACAGAAAGTTCGTTTCCGAAATCTACTATGTCAGAAATCGAATCCGGAGCCTCTGCTGTTTGGCCAGCTAAGGCTTAGCCAGCTCAACCACAGAGGGCGTCGTTGTTAGACTATGCCTACCCTCTGTGCCGGAACGCTTCACTAATTACTGAAGTGTTTATTATAAAGCTTTTAGGAGATTTTTTTTTATTGCATGATTTCAGCAGACACGCAGACGGCCCACTTGATGGAAAGTGATTACCATCGCCTGTGGGCATTTGCAACACCAAAGGTGCTACAAATGCGCTGCTGCTCTCTTAAGGGAGACTGGAACCTGGCCACTAATCCCGGAACACAACTCAAGGTTGTTATGGCGGCATACTCTAGACCAGGGGTGGTAGCCATCCAGTCGGGCAAATGCCCTACCACCTGGCTGTGGGTTGTTTTGTCGCCTCTTACAACAGACCGCCCGGCCGCAGGAAATTATATTCTTTCTCTGTTCCTGCACGGATAAAAAATTTACAAAGTTAAGTTTTTTTTTAAAAGCATTTATTAATTCTAACTTTTACATACTATTACTGCCATAAGGTAAACCACAATCTTATAACTGAATCTAAGCAGAATGTTCAATGAAATTTCTCTTCAACCTATAACAAAATCGCGCAACCTATATTGAGAGCGTCTGCGGAAATATTAAAAGAGTTGCAATATCGTGTCGTCTGTGCCAGTATCTTGTTTGCGACTTCACAATATGTGAAATATTCGCTTACGAACAGAACGTGTCGTCCGCTCTTTCACTTTATCAATATTCTATACGAGTTATTCAAAATCATTGTATAAGAGATTCTTTATATGTTAAACTATACATTTATTACTTTGTCTGTTTATTTTGTGGTCGATCAGTAGTCTAAATTCCACCATTATTCATTGAATTGTTTACATTTCATTCATGACAAGGTACAAAATTTTAAAACATTTTGGAGATTATCTGCCACATAGCTTGTATATATTTTTTGTCTATACAGTAGTATTGGATTTATGTCATAAATGTGAAGTATCGAAATAGTGAAGTTTAACTTGGTTGAATTATATTTAAAAACCAATAACATGTTTTCTAACATTAATGTATAAATGTTTATGTAAATGTAAACAATGAATGTTTAATTTAGTGTGTTTTTAATGGCGAGATATTGGCTTCTAAAGAAGTAAAAATCTTAAAACGTAAAAAAACTCTAAAAATAAACTATATACTATAGAAATAAAACTAATACATACAAATAAAACACTATAAACTAACATCAGTCCAGACCGAGCAAACCGCTGCATGTCACAGGGCAATGACTGTACAGCGAGGTAATGCTGCCTGCCTTCTAGGTGTCTAGGCTGGCAGCATTGCCTCGCTCAATACAAACACTAGTTATTTTAAATAATACATGTTGATATATTAATGTATTTATAATATATATCATAATTAAATAGGCGTCATTTTTTGCATTTCTTCTCAGTATATTATGCCAAATCTCACACTCCTTCGTGCGCACAATACGCTTAAAAAGAGCTACAGTTTTTCCTTCACCTATTAATACATCATACATATATATACATTTCCTTATTTGTTTAATTTAACAGTAAAACTTTTAAAAATATCTCATATTTTTCATTGGTTAAATGTTAAGTGATGTATTTTTGTTATTGTTTATAATTAAGTGCAAAGCAGACGACCTTTCTTTGTATTGCAACAAAAATACTTAGTTAGCGTCATGGTCAAGAACTGATAAGATTTTTGCAAATGTACAAACTATGCGTTCTCTACATGTAACATGTTTAAATTAATAAATAGAAATAATTAATTTAAAGAAATATTACATGTTTACAAATTTGAAAATAAGTTAATTTTAAACTCTGCTTGGTGATTTGTTCCCGCTTCATAACGATGCAAAAGTATTTTCATAAAATTAGCAATAATATTTCTTTTGTTTCTATAAGAAACAGATTCAGAACATCAGTTTTCGGATGATCGGAAATCAGCTGCAACAGTTTTTATGTATGTATTACAAAATCGCTGCATTAATTCAAACGAGAATAATATGTTTGAGTCTGTTAAGACTTCAAGTGGTAGCTTAGTGGCTAACACACGTCATTCCAATGCAGTCGGTTCGAATCCTGACCAGAAAGTATTCACTGCTAAGTCACTTTTTTGATTTCCAGATAACTAATGTGTGGAAGCAGCCATTTACCTTAGAAAAGCATGTCGAGTATACCATCCGTTCCCTTCATTGTGGGAATGTTTGCGCTTAAGAGTGGGTTATTTAAGGGTTGAGATTATTTTTAACCGTTCAAAAAGGAGGAGGTTCTCAATTTGATGGGTATTTTTTTTATGTATGTACACTGATTACGCTGAGATTTATGATCCGATTTACGTGATTTTTTTTTAGTTTGATGCAGAATATGCCATTTGGTCCCCTAAAAATTTAACGGTTTGTTTGTCCCAGTAGTTTTCATTTTATGAAAATTTTCCATTCCCGTTTCTTGGGACCTATATTTTTTAGGGCGTGCGGCACCTTTCGTAGGCCTACCCATAGCTAGACACTAAAAAGTAACAAATAAAAAAAACTTCGTTTAAAAAAACCGACTTCAGAAACTAAAAAGTATAAAATAACTAATGTTATTTTGTCTCTTAATAAACTAAATAAATTCTTAGTGAAAAATCTTTATAAGTTATTTTATACTTTTTAGTTTTTGAAGTCGGCTTTTTTAAATGAAGTTTTTTTTATTATTCATTTAACAATACTGAAACACCAAATCACCTTGATAAGGTACCCGTAAGACTAGCAACGTTATCCCATTGAATTTCTACTGAACCATTCATCGAGGTCGGTCTCTGATTACTTGAATTAAACAAGCGCTTGGAAAGCTCTTTGTAGCTCGAGAACTCTGGAAACTACGGTCCACAAACATCACAAAGAAACTAATCTACAGCATTCACAGGATCTTACCAAAAGTACCATTTACTTCTGCTTAATATCTTGAAGTGGTATATATGTATAAAAATTCTAATAAAATTGAAGTTAGGTACGAGCTTTTAGCGGGGTTGTGTCGTGAGACTTAATCGGGTGGGTTGAAGTGCACTCGGCGTCCGTACGACCACTTGGCTACATGTTCCTCCGAAGGAGTGAGTTGATTAAAACCACTGGACGGAACGCAGCAAACCGGCCAATTAAAGGGGCAAACTACCCTTTAACTGCTAACAGTTTATGTTATGAGCTTCGTCGCAGCACCATATGTATTCTGTTTTATTTCGTTAGAATGGATTTGTTATTTGATTCCTATATAAGTATTGAATAGAAATCTAAAGATTTTTAAAGCGATTTTATAAAAGCTGCATTCTGAACGAAATGACTGATTAGTTTTATATAAACTTTCCATGGGACTATCTCAGTTTCTGGGATGAATGCTATATATACTATGTTCATTTCCTTATGAAATGTATACGAATGAATGTGTACCAATTTTGATGAGAATCGGTTCATTACGAGGGCTATAAAGAATATAAATATATAAACGAAGTCAAACTATAGTATATCTTCATTTTGTTCTGAAAGAAATAGCTATTCGATCGGAAGAACCTCAAACGTGAATTGCGAAGTAACTCTCGACAAGTAACGGAAGCAGATAATAGAGTTACCTAGTTTAATATTATATTGTTTTAAGGAATAAAACTATGTTTATAGAAATCATAATAACATCTATGAAAATCATAATGATATACTAAAGTTTACTGTGTAGTGTATTTATTTACAATAATTACATTTTCTTAAAGACAACAACACATAAACAAAATAGCATTAGAATGCACAATTACTTAACATGCTATAAAGTCGCACTTTGCAATTACTTTTATTCTAATTAATTTTCTTTTTTATTACTGTGGATAAATTCAATATATATAGGAATAAGATTTTTAATTTAATATATATAAATTAATTATTCCTAAATACAACAAATATTGTAATACAATAGGAGAAAACTTAACTTATTTATATTGTATTCTAACCATAGTTCCTCAAGACTATAAGTAAAATACTGAACCTAGGTCCCCGTCTTCTATGGGTAAGGTGCCCAAAGGGCTGGCTACGTTTCCTCGCTGGATCGCCGCAGGCACCAGCCTTCTAATTACCTGAAGAGTCAAGGAGTAATTATGAAAATCTTTGTAGAGGCTCATGGCCTTAGGATCCCACGATCCAAGCATCTCAACAGCAAACAGCACAAACATAAAACTCTCACTGAGGGTTGCATATTTGCGCCGCTTGAGTGATTCAGCTGTTTCTGCGGCCGAACCGGCTGATCTAGACGTGTTTGGTAAATGGGATGCGGCCAACGTGTCCACGCAGGTTCCATCCCACACCAAAGGCTTGCCATACTGCCAGAGAATTAGAGTCATTCCACCAGGACGCCTACCAGCGTCATGTGAAATACCGTTCGGCTCCAATAGAGCCGGCACGTTAGCGGTGGCAAGCGCCCTCCGTAAGATATAATTCAAGGCGGTGTGGCGTAACCATCTGCTGGCACTGCGGCGGCAAGAAAGACCGTGATATACTGGGTCGATTACCTCTGTTCCACAGACGCATGTGTGTGATGCATATATGAAATAACCCAAGAGCAGGTAATTTTTAATTCAGTTTATTACTAATATTATACTCAACTGTTAATTCAAAAATAAAATTCATATGTCTCCCTTATCTGTTTTTAAAGAATTCGGTTCAGAATATATTTCTACAAGTATTACCATAAAAAGAAACTATATATACATTGTTTTTGCTTAGATCATTTTCGTACATTACAAACAGAATTTTTGCAATGAATTACACTATTTTACGATGTTTAAATGTCTTAGACAACTTAAACCACATCTAAAGTTAGATATTACAGTAGAAAATGTTTTATATTAATCATCTAAAGACTATTTAACTAAAATTTGATCCAAACAATTATCTTGTAAGAAAGAACAAGGTATAAATATTTATATTTTTAACTGAATCATAAGCTTGTGCCAAGCTTAATCGTAAGCATCGTACAAATGCCATAATATGACTGTCTTTATGTAAATATTATGGCAACACATAAACGTCCCACGACTAGGGTTTAGTCTCACTATTTCAAGAAAACGAACGGAATACCTTGCATGTCCGTACGAGACATAATTTATGAGAAATTAATAGCTTTGTAACCAAGACATTTAAGGACATTGATTGCTTGAAAGGAGAGTCTTTCTTTTCAGGATTCGTAACCTTTTCTAGTGCCTTTTTTATATTCATCTCTTCTTATTCTTTTCTTTTTTCTTTCTTATTATCCTATTTTGATTATTCTAAAACTTTAATATTCCCGAATAATCGACTCTGTTTAGGTACTTAAATCGTGGAAAGCCATATTAAAAAATAAAAAGAAGGCATTTCTGACAATAATTCAGGGTTGCCTAATATTAAATTTTACAGATTCTATATTTGATTTTTTATTAAGGAAGTAATTCTCATTCTTGAAATTCTTAACCTTCTTCATGGACCTTATTCATCAAACGCCAGTACATACCTATGTGAAAAGTATGAAATTTATGTACTTATTACCAAGTAGCTATTACCTACCAAACATATCTTCAAAGTTTTCAAATAAGACCGATTAGTAATGGTTATAACGGTATTTTAAGAAAGCATTGATAATCGATTTTCCTTTGTACAAATCACGTCCTATCTCTGACTTACAACTGTTATGTAAAAGAATTCTTCGTTTGTATCGAACTGCTAATTGTTAAATAAAACAAAACCTAGGTGGTATAATGATTTACTTTCATTTAAAAATACGATAGGCTGTAATGACAGTTTTTACATATTTTTTCTCGTTTTGAAAACGGTTTTTAGAACTCCATAGAATCACTTGTACTCAACTTACCTCTTTCCTTTTTATTTCAACTTCTCCCAATTATTATTTAGGTTCAGCTCAATATGCCTTTTCCTTCCATTCTTTTCTATTCTAGCATACGTCTTCTATCACACCACAAATCATGTCATCATTCACACAAACCACCATCTCTTTTTTATTTTAACATTATTTTTGTCACGTGACTTTCATCTCTCCTCATTATATGCTCATACCACTTTAGTCTTCTTCCTCTCATTTTTTAAATTTTTACTTAAATTAGCGATATGACATTTAATTTAACATTAAATCATATCTTCTACCCTTGACATCAGTTGGCTGGCTAGATATTACATATATTAAATATTTTGACATGAATCTAAAATAAAATTGTATATACTCTTAGTAACTAATCATTATTGACATTTTATAAAATAACAACTGTTAGTTTAAATTGATTTAATAAATTATTTGTGTTAGAATCTTTCCTTTATAACTCACTGAGGGCCCGAAAGTTATATATTGAAAATTCGGTTTCTTACATAATCCATAGTTTTAAACATCACTGTTTAAGCCCTGGACTAAAATATAAATGCTATAGGTATTTAAAACATTTAAGAAAATATACAGTGTAATATTATCTTGATAATATGATTACATACATACATTACATACTACATAGTAAATATTCTATGATTCTTCAATATTATTACTAGACAACAGATTATTACAATACATAAATTTGTATGCGAGCTTTGTTTATGAAGTCATTTAACTTCTATGTAAGTGGAACGGGGACGTAAGGTTGTGAAAAGTTAATGTTTTTATGTAGGTACCTACGTTTAAATTATTATACAATTTACTATAGCGAATATAAAATATAACATTTACAATTTAATATCATTCGAAAACCTTAAAATCGATTACTGATTGGTTTAATTTTATTATGGAGGGTAGAGATAAATAGCAAGTATCATCTCTGTGTATCAAAAAGTGTCTGTCAAAACGCGGACAATAAGGCTGACGCTGCGGTAGCATAGGATTAATTATAACCGAAGTGCCAAAAGTAATACAGTCAGAGATAAAAATAAACAAGGACGGAAAGATTCCCGCTTTGTTTTTTATTTGTAAAAATTCACAATAATTAAATCACTTTACACGTTTGCTCACAGCATTATATTTACTGAATTATTGTAGATTACGTAAATAGTTTTGGTTTTCTATACTAGCATGTTATTCAATGTATGAATGGCACTTAACAATTTTTAAATTTTGAACCCGGCACACTTCACTACGTACGCCAGGGCTATTGTGGTAAGTATTTGAACCTCTATTTGCAGCATACTGTTGGCCACTTATTTAACTTCCCCTCTATATATGACGGTGCTCCTGCTCCTTACGTCTGCCCTCCATAAATTTTATAAAACTTTGTGTTACTACAATTAAAATCAAATATAAATACTTAGAAGTAATATTTTTTTACACTGGCTATTTCTTTTTAACAAAAAATGTAAAGATGATAGATACCTCTATTCACTACGATAAGTGAGCAATTGCATATTTACAATTTGGTGAGTTTTTGTCAGTTTTTATACTACGCAACACTCTGTATAGTTTCCTTGTTCATTACGCTAGGATATGTAAAGAATATCTAATGGTACTTTTAGCCAGTACGCCACCTAACATCGTATAATCCTTCTCTGTGTGGAAAATCATAACATTTACATTTCTATGTGTGCTTGTGGAAGCAGTTTAGGTCTCATATGCACTGAAGTAAAATGTTTTACAAGATCTTGTCGGCCTCAAACGCGCTGGGTAAAATTTCTTTGATAATAGCAACGCAGCTAATGTGTTAATTGTCTACCGTAAATGAACTACTTCTAATACCACTAATTGTCAATTAAGTATAGTTCATAACTTTGGTAACACAATTAATTTCACTATTATCACAATTCAAATATTTATCTGTATTTATCAAATTTCATCTAAAAGAGTCGTGTAAGCTTTTTTATTTTTTTGTCTTCACTTGTTTATGAGGATAGTTAAAACTAATAAGGTTCTTTATAAAATGAAAACGTTAAGTGTCGTTTGCGCACTCAATACCTGCTTAGGAGTCTAGTATCCGCTAATTTTCTGTTTGTCGCTAATTCGCAGTCTTTGGCTTCTTTCACTGTGTTATTGTCCGCTACATCAAGCCATTTTCCTTGACCTGTGTTTGCTAAATTTGATTCTCTTCTACCTGTCTCAAGCCAGAATATACTCACTTAGACACGTACCGATGATCTGAGTTATGGCTGGATAGATACTGCATTTCGCAATATTTTAGTTTTTACGCTGTGATATCAATATGAATGGTATCGCTAGTAGTAGGTAGCTCTAATAACGAATGGATTAATCTGAGCGTTATTTAACCTAAACCTACCTTGGAAATCTAAATTGGATATCGTACTTGCTATATAAATAATAATTTATGAGATTTTGTATGATTCAGTGATGTCGATTTTATTACTATGCCGCTTAGTCAACATCCTGTCTGGACAGCATATTCAAGTGAACTGTCAAGGAATTTTCCGAGGTCTGATGTTATATAATTATTGCAGTAACGATTACCCTGTCATTCTGATGCAAATCGCGGCAATGACACTTGTGTAACCATGGCAGTTTAGGCTTGGTTAGACAAATTGTGTAAAGTGTTTCTTGTCCCTTTTTACGCTCATAGAAACAAAACAAAAGTAAATTCTAAAAATAAAATGAAACAACTTTTAAAAATTAATGACAAATCTTTACACGTCAATGTGTAATTATTATAACTAGTGGTCGCTTAGTGGTCGAAATTCGACCATAATTAATTTAATTTATAAGTTTGAACATTATTAAGGTTCTGTTATCAAGGACAGACTTCTATAATCATTGATTTCGGGAAGGCTACACTGTTAATTTGACTTTAACAATAAACAAAAGAGTATATATGCGTATGTGTGAGTGTGTGTGTCAAATACATGGTAGTGTGCGTAATGTTTTTTTTTATTGATTTAATGTTTTTTTAGGCGTAATTTTAAAAAATATTAGCCTTCTGCACTCCTTCTCTATATAAACTATAAGTGTGCGAAATTTCACACTCCTCCGTTCGCGCAATTTTCGTAAAAAGGGATACAAAGTTTTTGCTTCATTTTTGCTTCACGTATTAATATATAGATGTGTAAATGAATACCATTTTTGAATTTTGAACGTTTTGTTTTAGAGATGAGAACGGATTTAACCAATTGTTATAAAAATGGGATCATTTCTAAAAAAAGACAATTCAGACACCGAAATATACTATTGTATACGGATATATGCGAAATATTCAATTCGCCACAAAAATACAAACACAAAGATGCTGGGACGTTTTCTAATTGCTTTGCCTATTACAAAATACATTTTTTTTACGAAAGCTCTCAGAGGATACAGTCCTGAAACTTAAAGCTCCTCTGTGCCACATAGCAGAGATAACATAATTTTATTTAGCAGTAAGATATACTTTACAAAAATTTATAGAAATTTTACTATAATTACTTAAGACATAAAAAGATGGTATCAATATATTTATATTACAGTTGAAAACCATGGCTCAAGATACAAATAAAGGCAGTCACGGATTAAACAGTTAATTACAATTATATTTTGCTCGTTATAGTTATTCAGATTCAAGGAGGTTGTGACGTTTTTTTGTAGAATAAAATATCTCCCTTGATTTGACAAGTTGTTGACAAATCCGATATCATAGGAGTGTATAGTTATCTCAATAATAAAAATCATACATATTAGAGTTTTCATTTATATTACTACCAATATATACATATTTATGATAAAACATATATTTTAAACCTCCTAGCATTAGCATATTACCTACATAAAAAGCCAGACACAACAAAAAACTTTATTTAAATTGACAAAAGTTTTTTTACCAAGAATTACAATAGACAATTTGCATGCAATAAACATGATTAATATTAAGTAGGTTATATAATAAATTTAGTACTTTTGTGCAATTTAGTTTGTATTAAATTAGTGTTCAGTAAAAAACAAATTCTAAGAGTAAATTGTTAATATTGGAATTAGTACGTACCAAGATTGCACCTTCTATTTCGACGGCATTTTATTTTCTACTTTTGGAATTAAGTCATCACGCAACTGTATTACGACACGTATTTATTTATTTTGTACCAACAGCTTAACGACGAAGTGTGACATGTGTAACAAGGGGTGGAGGGGTCCTAAATTTTATGACGTCACATTTGAAAATCTAATAATATCTAAAATAATATATTTAAGCTTTAAAACATGACATTTGAACTATTAACGAAAACCGTCAAAATATTTCTAACTCTATCTGTATGAGTGAAGTGTTTAATTTATTGAAAAATAATTTAAATGGAAATGAAACTAATTACGGAATGCAACTAATGCTGTTTGAATGAAATAATTTCTTTATATAAAATTGCAAAATATTATATTTTTTTATTTTATTTATCAGATATTTCACCCCCTTTAAGGTTTTTAGATAAATGGTAGATATCCTTTCCCAAGATGCAATCGTTCACTTTTGCAAATCTCATTAATATATGTTCAGCCATTTTAATTTAGTTTAATCTTGAAAAGGTAAAAATAAACACAAATACTTCAGCAACCAAGTATTTATTGAATGTAAATTTGATTAATGCTAAACATTATAAGTCTTGTGTACCCCTAATTGAACACATTGAACTAAATAGTTCAGATTTCACTTACAAACATAATTCTTGTTTAAAAAAGTGTCCATTTCAAAAACTCTATACTACTTTTGAAAATAAAATAAAATATCTCTCTTCAAGTTCTCGCCAAAAACTCGTTAGATTCCCATTTATCGGAATGATTATTAAAGGAAACAGAGAACAACATACTATTCTATTAAAAAAATAAAATTCGAGTATTGCCTTTTTTAATGTCACATTCATGAGGAAAAGTGAATAAATCCTAAAAAGAACATATAGACGGAAGTGTTCACCATCCTTCCTGCTCATAACATAACGCGATGTGCAGAAACACCCGGTTTCCATTTACTATTTATAACCGCAGATATTACCATGATTGGATCATCGCAATGATTTAACCGTTAACTACTTCTTACTGGTTCTTACTGGTTTTGTCTTATATAACGATACACTACTGTTATCGATATTTTTTGATCTCGCGCGACAAACATAGCCTCTCTCCGGCTATCGTCAGCACGACATCTACAGTAAAATAAAACCGCGTACATACAGAACAAAACTTTAAACAAGAAGTACATATTATTAGGTTCGTTACAACACGATTTTAATACGTCAGCATACACATAACTCTTTTTTAAATGGAATAATGCTAATACGCATGCTTCTTATTGTTTTGCAATAATTGTAATTATAATAGACCTAATACATAGTATTTTCTTAAGTTTTTACGAATAATGCACATAATAAAACTACGTTATAACGATTAGCATTACATTAACTATAACATTACTCATTGAGACTTAAAATATATTAATAATCAGCAGACAAACACACATATTGTATATCCCCAAATTAAGCAAGTAAAGCTTGTGTTATGGGTAATATACAACGAACTACTCTGGGACCAATCCTAGACCTCCAGACCATAGTAAATAACGGAGAAAATTCATTTCCGAAATTTACCATACCATAATCGAACGCGGAACCTCCGTTGCAGTGAGCTAGACTGACTAAGGCTTAGCCCGCTCAACCACAGAGGTGGTATCGTCAATATTTGAAAACGTTGTCTTCCGTGATCACGGCTACCGAAAAGTGGCCGATACGTCGGAATAAAGATTAAATAAAATACCGAGCCTAAGACCGTCAAAAGCAGTTTTATTATAGACCTAATATATTGAAATTTCTTAAATTTAAGCATTTCTCTAGTAACTACTGCGAATCAATAACCCAAGATGACTCCTGCACTCCGAAATAAAAAAAAATCACTTTCTCCTCCGCAGGGTTATCTCTTATCGATTACTGGTATGAAGCTCTTGATTGGATTTATAATTTAATTTTCTTACATCTTATTTAATGTCACACAAGCAAAACTAATAATAATAGATGGACGAGTATTTTTTTGCGCGTTAGATAAAAATATTACGCGAATGAAGCTTAGTAAATCAATCACCGTGAAACGTGGTTATTTTTTTTTATACTTTCAATGACAAGGCGGCCTCAGAATTTGTTGAGATTTTGGGACATAGTTACAAAGTTTACTTAAACAAAGCTGCATAAACAGTCGTATTTTATAATACTTATAACTTGAAATTTGTGTTACACTTACGACTTTTTGATTAGTCGATATTAACCTAGCCTAAAAGCTACTTACTTCCTCACGACAACATATTAAACTTGTTATCTAACAAAACGAGAATCTGATTTATCGATAATTCTTGGTATCGTTATAATCATGATCGACAATGACAATCTTCTAAGTTTAGCAAGTACTATCTTGTACCACTTTCTTAAATTTACATTTTAGATTTTTTACTATATTATACAACATGCTAACATAATGTTTCACAAACTTTTGTAATCCATCCTAAGGTTGTCTGTAAGAAATTACTTCTGAAGAGAAGACCGCCTAGGGTTTTCTATACTTATATTTCTTGAATTGTATCTAATATGAAAATCTTACTTTCTGGCTTAGGTGTATTATTCTTATAGAAGTATAATGTTCAAGGTGATGTGTTGATTACAATATTAAAACATACATATATACATTTCTTTGTGAAAATATGTAAATTATTCTTATTATTGTTGTATAACCAAAGTTTCAAATGACATCTATTGCCAATAACTATTAAATTAAAGCTCTTGTAGGTTTCCAAATAATTTTGATTATTTTCAAGTTAATATTTTATTCAGGTTATAAAATGTTATTCTAATTACTATATTCTTAATAAATTTTACTTGATAACAAGTTGAAGCCATTTACTATGAAAATTTTATAAGCAAAAGATTGCTTTATGATTAAGTTATAATTTAAACAGATTATTCTCAAATTGATAATGAAAGATATAACAAGGGGTTATTCATATTGGAATATTTAAAGGATGTAAAGTGATATTTGAAATCCTAACAAAGTAGGCAACGTATATACTCCCTTGGCGTTGCGGACATAAATGTGTAGCAGTAATCACTTACCATCGATTGATCAAAATTGCTTGCCCAAAAACATTTAACACCATCAAACAAGAAAATCTTGGGAATATTTTAAAATAGACACGATCGCTTCAACAGTTACCCAGCTTTTGGTGATTCCGTTAGATTTTTCCTTAGCAAAACGACTGTTGAATGTTAAAATTAAAGTCAGAGTCTATGTGCGGACTTGATACGATACACACGTAATGATATCAGCAAACACTGTTCAAGTGAGATTTATTTATTAGTAATTAAACATTTAATTCGATTGAAAATGGGAGAGAGAAAACTGACTGTGAAAGACTAGCTTGTCGATAAAAAAAACTTCAAAATCTACATCTTCAACGTCGTCGTCGTCAGCCATTCACAGTCCACTGGACGTAGGTTTCCCCAAGACGGCGCCACTCATCCCTGTCCTCTGATTTCATTTATTAATGTCTTTCAATCTACAGAAAGTCTTCATCGGCTTCTTATTTAAATAATACATTTTGATTTGAAGTACTCCGCTGTAGATCGGAACTCCTTACACGTTTTTTTCTTGAAATATACAATGTAGGAGTCTTCAAGTTTTACGTGAACAAGTATCTTCTAGGTAAGCGTGCTCCATTTTACACTGCGTTTTCACCTGATACCAGGTGCAATGTCGGTCAAGTGTAAACCAAATACAAGTACAATATTTAACAAATCTACAAAATTTGAGAGTATTCGAATATGAAAGATGTCTTCAAACTTTTTGTGAAATTAATAATACTATGTTGAGCATAGAGACTCAGAAGCCTATGCTATAGATCATAGGTTCCCAACGGGTGCGATATCGCTGCCTAGTGGGCGCTGGAGCGGTTCTAATAGCACATGGCCTGCCTAATTAGAAATTTAATATAATTAAATACTTTGAAAATAACTCTATTGATTATCTATCGATCCTCAAGCTACGACCACGAGGAGCACGATTAGAGAGAAAGAGAGAGAGAGAGAGATAATTAATTTTTAATTTATGATTATTAAAAGATAATAGGCAGACATATAAAATTGATATAACTGACTATTATGTAAAAGGGGGCATTTTTTTCTTGTAAATGGGGGCGGTAGTCCATAAAAGGCTGGGAGCTTCTGCTTTAAACGAATATTTTTTTAATCAAACTTTCTGTGCTGTCCACGTATTGTCGCGAAATAAATCTCAGCATATATGACTTTATATTATACTTTAATATATCCTGAATTCTGGAAATTATTATTCTTTCTATTTCATTTAGAAAATAGAAAGAATAAGATAATTTTGATATTTTAACCCTTAAAATTACATAAAAATAAAACGGATATTTATGATTGACATCACATAAGTAGCAGTTTTCACCATTTTCACGTAAATTTTGGCATTTATTTGAAAATCACAAAAAGGCACTTCAAATAGTTAATTTAGAAGGTAGAGTAAAAAGTGATACATAAATTAAATAAGAACACAGCCATGGATAAAACTATCCAAAATTAACTAACAGCAAAAACTTAGAATGAACGTGAGGTCAAGTCACGCGACCGCCGAGGTGGCGCACGCGCAAGTATCGTTTTTATTTTATTTGACAGGTTATTGGCTTCCTTATAAGCACTCAAAATATGACATCACTATATTAACTAAGCTTCTTAAAGACAGCTATAAACTATCTATGATAGATATGTTACTTATTGAAATAATATCACAAATAAGTATCAATCCTATAATCTATGTTTTATTGAGCACTCACATAAGCAAAGCTTTAGAAGTTTCATCATAAGAATGCTGTAAATAAGATTGGGTAATAAATTGCTGTATTTTTAAACGAAGTTACAGCATTAAGGGAGACGGAAATAAAAGTTTCGCGTTGAATAACATCAGCTTTATTTCTGTAATCGCATAAATCTAAAGCAAAAGTAATTATAACAGGTTTATTTAACAGACAGCAATACAAACTTTTTTGGAATCTTAGAGATAATTCGCACTGGTAAACTTGTCGCCGGCGATTCATTATGTACAAGCTCCATTCTTGATTGTAAGACTTTCTAATTTCTTAAAGACAACTGAGTAGTAAAGATACGCATGTCACATCGCATTTAATATTTTACAGTCGATACTTTATACTATAAAATACTTTATGCATTTGTTACTGATTTCACAAATCGAAGTTCAATTTGGATTATAGTAATTATTAATATTGTTTATAACAAAATAATAATATATATATATATATATATATATATAATCTATTTTTAAATTCAAATACTGTGACAGCTGCAATATTCAAACACATCAAGTGATACCATAATCTATATATTGAGTTCATATATTTAATTTCGTATACTAAAAATACATTACTTTGCCTTTGTGTTATACGGTTTGACATTATGTAAGGTGTAATATATGATCTCTTATTTATTAGTCGGAATTCAGTGTGTTTGTATTTATTTACCTAGCAGTGTATCTATTCTACCGGTTGAGTGGTCAGCGACTAGTCGCCCAGTGCGAGAAACTCTCAGAGAGCGGTTTCGAAAATTAAGAGTCACGCAGAAAAGCAATTTATCATAGTGATTGTTGTCGCCATCTGGGTGCCTAAATAAATCGCAGAGTTTTAACATTAGCACACTTTAGTTCTCCGGTTAGCTGGTTGGAGGGATGTCGGGTATGGCCGCGTCGTACCGGCCGGCCCTAACTGCCAGGTAATAATTCCAATCCGTACCACCGGACCCGCTTCCAAACGGGCAAACTTTAACACATTATATTTTAATTTAAGCGGACGTGCCAACAAATAAGACTTAGGATGTCTTCGCTTTTAAGGAACATAAAGTAAAATATAACAAATTCCTCTCGATTCGTATTAGGTCTAAAATGTGTACACTTTTTACGAAGACTGGATAATTCATTAGATTGCCATACTGATCCCACAATCTTATATAAAGATATATTTAATAATGTATATGTCCACTTCTAGGTTGAAATACTTTTCTACCTCTTTGCTTGTATGTTTTTTCTTGCATGAGTTCAATAGGCAGACAGATCATCTGATGGAAAGCGGTTATCATCCCCTATCGAAATTTGTAACACCAAAGATGCTACCAATGTGCTGCTGCTTTCTAAAGGGAGACTGGCACCTGGTCACTAATGTCAGACCACAACTCAATGTTGTTATGGCGGCATACTCTAGACCAGAGATTGTAGTCATGCAAACGGCAAATACCCTAATATCTGACAAGAAACGTGGTAAGAAAAGAAGTACAACACTGCTAGAAGTCAGAAATCATTTAGAGAACAGATAACGCCTAGACCAGCTGCAACGTAAGTCTTGACAGAATAAATCGACACTGAAGTTTGTCGCCCTCCGTCATTGTTTCTGAAGCAATGAGATACGAATTTCTCATTAAAATTTTCAAACTGAAACTCGGATTCTCGGTGCTCCTTTCAATTCCGCCTTTCGAAACTAAATCACAAGTTTTAGCGAATTACTTCGACAATAAAGCAGTGAGTGTAAAAGTAGAGGTTTTCAATTAAATCAATGCTGTATTGACATAGACACATGTTGAAATCCTTCTTTGTAAATTGGTCATTTTACTAAATATAATATATTGTTCAATTGCAGAAATTAAACTTATAAAGTACCATTTATATTATAAAAACTGCTAATTTTAAAATGGTCTCAAACACCGTCCTTAAAAGATATATGTGGTTATTTCATAGTTTATATCATACATCAAAACATATGTCTCAATAATAGCTTTTCTGCTAGCTTGAATATCTGTTGCCTGTCGAACGTATATTCTATGATAAAAAGTAACATATATCTATCCCTGGACTTTCAAGTCTTTGCATAGCAAGCTTAATAAAAATCGGGTCTAATCTAAGGCCTTGAAAATAACATATTAAAAAAAAATTGAGTCATATATTATCATCAACGATTATAGCGATAAATCCTGGTTACATTCTGCGTGTCCTCTTCAAAGTCCCGGGTTAGCAATGCTTGTTTTCTCTTCTTCACGCTCTTTAGCATCTAATAAGCCAATACTTCTTAGATCTATCATTTCTAGCGACATCTATCTAAGGCTGGATACATATTTGTTGCCCACATAACTAGCCGGTTTCCATAAAACATGGGCATATGAACGCAGGCGATTCTTTTACTCTACAGATCTACCACAACATATTTATATCTCAAAGACACACAGCACCTGCTTATGTCACTTGAATATATGCTGGAGTTTGTGCACATTTAAAGAGTGATTTTTTGCTGTATACTTTTATTTTTAAAAAATGCTACATAAAATCAAGAACATTAATATACAATTACAATCGGTCGGATCGGATGGAGTATAAGAAGGACAACAATCAACCACTTCACTATGTATATTTTTTTAAGATTTCACGACTACTGCACATAAATAAAACTACTTTTTATAACGGTTATTTTATTTGATTTTTGTTTTAATGTTTCGACCACTTTTTAGTAGCCGTGATCACGGAATACAAAGATGTCAAGTGTCAATGAAAATTATTATTTATCCTACTGAAAAGGCTACTAAAAAGTGGCCGAAGCGTCAAAATAAAAAGATGTCAAATAAAATGCCGGGCTTAAAACCGTTATAACGTAGTTTTACATATACATTGTGGAACGAAATCACCCAAACCCTGTTAATACACATAAATAATTCGTCAGGGGCTTTGACGTAGTTAATCTTACATCTGTATACGTCGGGAGTGGGGTGAAATATCGTGGAAGTTCACGTAGCGATAACATTTCTATTGCTGCCATTAGGACGTATTTAGCCGTGTATGGGCGTGTGAGAGGCGCACGTGTCGGAAAGTTGTTTCCGACCGATCCTTTCCCCTCTATTATGTAGTGTGTCGTACTTCCTACAGCTTTATGAACGTTAACAGCTCTTTCACCTTCGCCGCAAGATTTAGCCAGCTAATAGTTAACTTTAAATGTATCAACACCATTAAATGAAATTTAAGTATTTACAAGTAAGTGTATGTGTGATTTCTAATATAACTATTATCAGAATTTTTTCTTGTGAGTCACCTAAAATTTGTTTGGAATAGGCTCCAAAACGGCTCAATAGATTTAAGTAGAAATTCTAAGGTTAAAAACAGTAATTTGGTTTTAAAATGTCGTGTATGTTTCATTCCTAGCCTATTTTGCGAGATTGGGCCTCAGCTTTTTTTAGAAGAATAGGCGGATATTTTCCTTCACATCAACACGTAATTGTAACAATATGTGTATGTAGTGCGCTTTTACATTCGTACTCACGTCATAAGAATAAGACGAGGATAAATTAGGCACTGAGCTACGAATTTGTTCAAATTCATAGTAAATTAAAATTTGAAATATTATCTTTTGTAGATTAGATGATGAAAATCATGATACTGGCCCCGTGGCTATAATAAATTAGATATTTAATACAATTTATTTTTCGTGATATTGTTTAAGTTATAATAAATTTATATACCGAAGTAGTGCTTCAGTATTTTATTCAATCATAATCTTGACGAACGCTTGCGTTACCGAGTAATAAGGTTACAGGTCTCCAAAATAGCGTAAATAAAATGTATTTAATAAATTTTAAATGTAATTACTTTCAATACATTTATTATTCAAGGTAGTGAACAAGGAACAAACAAATATTGAAAAAAAACATACTTTTAGTTTTATTTAGTAATATAAAAGGAAGTATAAATAACCTAATCTGAATTATTGTTTTCAGTATATTTTAATTTTTATTACACTAAATATTATGAAGATTACAATTTTAAGCCCTGTTCAATCTGAGGTAAATCACAGAATCAAGAGGTAAACTTAGAATGGGAGTTGCTGGTGATTCTGACTACCTTCTAAGAACGTGTTCAAATTGGCGCGCATACTCGCAAATAAATCCTGAAACTGTACCGAAACGCTGTGGGGTTTTGTTTATTGTCTAGTGTTTAATTAAATACGAACTATTTCATCAAAGTCACCTCAAGAACATCGGACTCAGGGTTGTCTACTTATTGTTTTTCTATCGGTTACACTTTGGAGTGTGTAATTGTTCGGTCTGTTTCCTCGGTCTTCTTTCCATCATCAGACTACCAGACGCACCGCCATGCAGCACCGATATATAATGGATATTCGACCTATACGAACGAAGCACTTTGCATTACACGTCATCTCCAAACAGTAAAACTCATTGCCAGAGTCTGTTTTTGTCGATAGCTAAAACCTGGGTGTCTTTAAGGCCCATGTGAAATGGAATACTTTCTAGGTAAGCGCGCTCCATTTTACACAATACCTCCACTCGATATCGGGTGTGATCATGGTCAAACGCGAACATTTACTAATAAAAAATAATTAAACAAATTAAGAGGATATAAGATACCATTTCATCAAAAACACTACCTAAAACTTCATCTTTTCATCGTAGGACATATTTATCCTTCTCACATTTGTCTGTTGAAGAACCAAGAGTAGAGATAGTCGCGTAAGTTAAACACTGCACTGATTTAGAGACTCCGTAGAAAGGATGAACGTAACCAAGCTAAAATCTCGTTTCTCATTTTTATTTTACACCACCCTCGTTTAAAAAGTGTCCAAAAATGAGCCTAGTTTAATAACAATTTATACAAGCGACCGCATTGCTTTAATAAAATCTCGTTCCGCTTCATTTGCCTCAGTTTGATCAGAGCTTTATGGATATAAGAAGACAACTATAAGTTAAATTTTATTATATTGACGAATTGAAGGCTTGTTTTGTATTCTCTACCACTTATATCATATATGCGACGAATTATTTCAAATTACACACCTAAACTGTAGTAACTCTTTCGATTCGAAGTCAACGTCTAGACTGAAAGCGCAAGTTTTCCAGTTCTAAACTCAACGTCTTTAAAGTTTCTCATTTCACCTTGTATTATGCTAATGAAGCCCGTGACTTACGAATAGAATGAATTTAATTTCCCCACTGACTGGCTGTTTACAAGTTTCTTTTACTTAACTTTAGAAGAACTTCTTCAAGGGATCTTTGCACTACGGATTTTATTCTCGGTACGATTTGTTAATTTACGTGCATACTATCTTAAAGACAGGCTTATTACGAAATGCATTTATGTACTAGAGTTTAACCCGCGGCTGCGCCGCGTGTCAGTATCTGGGCATGCTTCTTGTGTCCAGAGCAGGCGTTAATACAGGTTACATTGTATAAAATTTTTATGTTAGTGCTATTTGCACCCGGAAAATTAATTTCATTTTATATCGCAAACTATCCCATCTCTCGGCATGAAAAATATCTATGTCGATTATCCATATTAAAACTACATTTGAACAAAATTACAGCAAAACCGATCCAGTACTCCTAGCATTTCTTCCATGAAAGCTTAATAGAAAGTCATATCGAGTTACTATCGCATTTTTTATAGACGATAATTTTTATATAAACTTGAGAAATGAATGGTCTCATCCAAACTTCCATCCTCTATTTCAAACCATCCTAGTTTTATCCCCCCTTCCCCCTGGTCTATGAAAACTACATAAATAACAAAAGTGACAATAATAACAAAAAGGACAAAAAGTTCAAAAAGGACATAAAGGACAAAGGGGACTAAAGGGACAAAGGGGACTAAAGCAACCAAAAGGACAAATCGGCCAAAAAGGACAATTAAGACAAATAGGAGAAACAGGACAAAGATGACCCAAATGACCAAAATGACGAAAATGGCAAATTACAAAACCTATCCGACTTTTTGGGATAACCTTTACTTAAATCTATCCCATTATCCGGGTTATAAAGTACTCCTTGTCCACCCTCGGTGTTAAAATTACATATATGCCCATTTTCAGCCAAATCGGTCCAATATTTTTTTCGTAAAAGCATAACAAACAAACAGATAAATATATTTTTATCCCGGAAACTATCCCATTTTTCGGGATAAAAAGTATCCTATGTTCATTCTCGGCATCGAATATATATATATTAGGTTGAGGAAAAAGTTTCTTCGCATTTTATATAAAAATTCAAAAGGATTTTTTATAAAGTTTATTTACATTTGACTGAAGTATGAAGGTGCCATTTTGTTGGATAACTTTTTGCCATCTTGTAGGTAGGGACGTAATCCCATTGCTATAAAAATTTTGGGGCTTCTGATCAAAAAACTGCGACAAGTGGTTTCGGCAGTCCTCTCGTGATGTTAACCTGACACTGCCTAAGGAATTCTGCAGAGACCGAAACAGGTGAAAATCTGAAGGTGCAAGGTCCGCACTATACGGCGGATGCATTAACACCTACCAGCTAAACTCTCGTAATTTTTGCTGAGTGGCTAAAGATGTGTGAGGTCTAACGTTGTCATGGTGAAAAATCACATGCTTTCTGTTGATTAATTCCGGCCGCTTTCTCTCAACTTTTTGCTTTAATCTCATCAGTTGTTCGCAGTACAGTTCAGAATCGATGGTCCTGCCTGGCGGTAACAGCTCATAATGAATAATGCCCTTCCAATCCCACCATACACACAGCATCACCTTGTTGCGAGTTAACCCGGGTTTCGCCACAGTCTGTGAAGCCTGACCGGCCTTTGACCACGATCTTTTTCACACGTACTTGTCGTACGTGATCCACTTTTCATCACCAGTTATCAGCTTCTTCAAAAATGGTTCGGTTTCATTACATCGTAATAAAGGATCACAAATGAGTACACGGTTCATTAGGTTTCTTTCAGTGAGCTCATGAGGCACACAAATATCGAGCTTTTTTGTGTACCCAGTTTTTTTCAAATGCGCCAAAACCGTTTTGTGGTCAATTCCCAGTTCTCCAGGTACATCGTAACTACTAATATGCCGATCTTGCTCCACTTTTTAAAAAATGGCATCAATTTTGTCCGTAACATGGCGACCAGAGCGACGTGCATCTTTGATATCAAAATTTCCGGATTAAAAACGCTTAAACCAAATTTGTGCCACTCTCACAGATACTGCATTAGGTCCATAAACATCACAAATTTTTTTCGCGGCTTGTGTTGCATTTTTAACTTTTTTGTAGTAAAATTTTAAAATGTATCGAATTTCTTCATTAGATTCACTCATTTTAACAATAACAAAAACAAATGAAAATCACACTTTTCCTAATTTGAATTTGGAATTGTCTTCTTTAAAATGAAAACTTTTTAATGATACTAAAACCAGCCAGATACAAATGGTATAGCCAAAGAGATCTTATTACAAGTTCATACATACTATATGCGAAAAGACTTTTTCCCCAACCTATTATATATCTATACTGAGTTTCAGCCAAAGCGGTCCAGTAGTTTTCCCGTAAAAACGGAACAGACAGACAGAGTTACTTTCGCATTTATAATATTAATAGGGATAACATTACAGTTATCTTGATGTGGTTTTATCATAATTTTTCTAGACCATCCGTGCGTGGCAATTGTTTCCTTTCAATTCAAACTCTATGAACCCGAGTCATTCTAATGATGCATGAATGTGTTAGCCACAAGTTACAACGACTTACCTCGGTTTTCCCTAAATAGTACTCTAAATATGAAAGTGTACAAAAATTTGCACGTAGTATAATCACAAAGTTCTGTTTTCAAATACGTTCCTACTGATTAATTTTGGCAAACTCTGTTTTATTGAATGAAACAAGTTTAATTAACAAGTTCGCTGTTGGGATTTAAGTATCGAATGGGCCGAGATTCAGTGATAGGGCGAAATGGAGAAACGTTTATTTCATAAAATATTCAATTAAAATTTTCTTCCAAGCCCAATAACAACAAAGATTTTCCTGGATTTGATATAAAATTTATTTCTATTAATTTCAATTTTCGAGTTCACTTAAATTTAATTTGAATCAAGTAGGTACTCTACAAACTTGAGTAATCATTTAAATGATAATATAATTGGCCGATTCCTATATCACTTGAGTTACTTACTAATTTGACATAAGCTCCATACAATAATGTCAGTGAATGTAGGAACCAGTCAAATAAGTTTCTTATAATTAATATTTCACACATATAAGCTGACGTCTACATTTGCATCACTTGATTGATAGTATAATTCAGAAAGGAAGCATTGGGGATGATTTGTCTTGTCTTCACATCGACCATCCTGCAAATCTGAAAGACGAGTCTTTGAGCAATGAATCTTATATATAGATATAACATGCATAAAATATACATAAACCTCTATGTGAAAATGTACATATACTTAACATAATTATGAAATTCAAATAATTTTTGTAAATATGACTAAAATTAATAATAACCAATAATATGATGTAACTGATTTCACTTGGCTTAATTGATTAGTAATTTATACGAAAAAATTGATTGGCATTGAACTGCGTAAGATAATTTAAAATAAAGTTAACAGTTACGTCTTATTTATATCGAAGATTTATCAAAAATCGATTATTTGAGGATATGATCGATTTATAACCTCAAATTAAGGCTCAAAATCTTGTTACATAAGGCGTAGAATTTTATCTGCAGCGAATATTTAAAAGGTTTCGAATTATTTCGTGAAAGAAAATTGAATGCACATAAAATTTTATAGTTTCATGTAGACTGTGACGTCATTACCCAGGGTCGATGGCCACTCTCTCCTCGACCTTTAACATCATGCAAAAGCTAAGAAATCTTGCTTATGTAACTTTTTAGCATAATGCATCGTTGATAAATAAACATGATGTAGAAAATACTTGAAAATTTAGCAAATATAAGTTTTGGACGATTGCTTACAGCATACGTGACCAGTATGTAAATATGTAATTTTGGGTTAATTATGAATAAAAATAATATTGAGTTTTTTAATAAATTCTTTCTAAATAGGAAGACTAGCCGATTTTAACAATAAAACATTATATTTCTGACAAATGGAAAGCCGTCTGCATTGCCAGGCAATTCTTACTTGCTGCTTCAAGTACACTGCCCTCGCTACTAGCCCACTGATAATAGCAGTTTCTAGAACATTTTTTAATGAAACCTCATATGCCTGTGCCGGCATAAGAGGCTATAGGTGCCTTTACCTATAGCGCAGGGTGTGCAACGCACCGGGAACAGGATCATAGTGGCCGAACGCCACTCCTAATACCTCCGAACTGCATGCGTTGCTCACAGTGCCAGCTCTTTCAAAGACCCTGTGCCTGAACTACTTTTTGCTCCTGTACCCTCAGAACAAGAACTCTCATAGATAGAGGTAAAGAAAAAAGAATGCTTCAATAATATATCTTTGTCTTACTTATCAGTATAGGCCAACTCGGGAGTAAATGAAACAACAATGTCTTTGCAGTTGCTATTTTAGAACGGTTTACATCAGACTTTGTGAAGTAAAACTTCTTTAGACTCGTTATGATTTGAAACTCGATGAATCGAAAAAGCAACACTAAAAAGAGATAAACACATAAATCTATAGAACTAAGCCTGCAAGAGAATGAGATACGAGTTTTACATTGTGCAGCAAAGATAAGAGAGTCAATAAGACCGATGTTTAAACATAAGTCCAATTTGGACCGAAATATAATTTTATACTAAAACAGTGAAAAATTGAAAGTGATACTTAAGAAGTTTATTTTGAATTATAATATCTTGGCGGATGTAGGTTAAAATAATAATATTTATATTAATGAAAGTTAGAGAAGAATTATCTGTGAGTATATTCTCTGAAGTGTTACTTCTACTGCGTGTGAACTGCACACACATTTTTTGTTCTGAACGTGTACCTATTGCTTCTCGACACCATTTAAAATTGCTCCATTTGCACCCGAATTTCTGTTAACTGGTGAAAATATAACTGTAATTATTCAATTTTGGTTGCGCGCTTACTAGAGGGCGCCAGGGTATTTATTGCATGAGGGCGCTACTAAAGAACTACTATGAACTAAAGCTGCCTGTGCTTCATGCTTATGAATTCGTGGACCTAATGTTTGGCCTTCAAACGACACAAACGTGTGCGCATACGTAAGGTTTGTTTTTTAGTCGTTGGAATTATTTCAGGAATCGCGCTATGTCTTAATTTTTAATCACCCGCTTAATATAATTTCACTACTTAATAATCTTTCAATAGCTATTATAATTGTTCTAAAAATTATGCAATCTAAAGAGACAAAATTGCCTTTATGTTGTTTAGTTAGAGGAATTTCCATTTATCGAACAGTTAATTATTTAGTCATTCTACTTTTAAGATTGCTTAAGCTTAAAGAATAGTATGCTATCTGCAATAAATAGTACTTAATCATACTTGCTATTGGCATAATAGATTGATTGAAATAAAAGATTTTATTCGATTAGACATATTTCTAGATCTGGTATATTTATACAGAAATGTAGGTTTAATTAATTAAAACTAGCTTTCTATATTTTTAACAGACTTCAAAAAGGAGGAGGTTCTCAACTTGATTGATACTTTTTTTTATGTATGTACACCGATTACGCTGAGCTTTATGATCCGATTTAAGTGATTCTTCCTTATTTAGATGCAGAATAGCTGGCATTTGGTCCCACAAAAAATTTAACATAATTTGGCCTAGTACTTTTCATTTTATGAAAATTTTTGTTCACGTGGACGATATAATTGTCTTTGGCAAGATTTCCCCGATGTTCCCGTTTCTTGGGACTTATATTTTTAAGGCACGCGGCACCTTTCGTAGGCCTACCCATAGCTAGACACTAAAAAGTAACAAATAAAAAATAGTTCGTTTAAAAAACCGACTTCAAAAACTAAAAAGTATATTAAATATGTATTAAATTAAATCTTTATTAAGTTATTTTATACTTTTTTAGTTTTAGAATTCGGTTTTCTTAAACGAAGTTTTTTTTTTAAATTTACAGTTAAGTACATCATTGTGGAAGTTAATCTATCCTATATTATGTACATACGAGAATATACTTCAAATGCAATTATAAGATCTACGAAAGAGGTACAGCTCCAAATTACTTAATTCACTCAATTAGAATTCTAGTGCATTTTTGCTACCCTAGTATTAGTACTAGCCGAAGTAAATCAATAAATAACTAGCAATCCCCTTAATAGCCCCGTTGTTCACAAAGTGGATCCCTAACAATGTCTATTAAAATTTCAATGTAATTGTTCCAAAAGGATTAATGGATAAGCCAATAAAGCATAAATTTGCAAGAGTCATTTCAAAGGGAATTAAAAGAATTTTAAACATAAGTTGTGTTTTAAAACAACTACGTTTTAATTACATGTACAGCAAGTGCATATTGGATCCTGCACATTGAAAGACTCTGATATAACTATGATCAATGATCTTCAAACAAAATATGAAGATTTGTATAACATCTATAAATTAGACTTTTATGAAACTACAACGATATAAATGTTTTAGATGATTTTTCACACAAAATTATTTATTACGTAGTTTTCATAGTATTGATATATAAACAGAGCAAAAAATTTGTGTCTGTAAATTGTATAACAAACATTATACAATTACTTACATAAAAACATAAAGTGTGCTTGCTCTATTAAACTACTTAGAAATGTACGATATATGAAAGTAAACTCATATGGTGTATATTAAGAGCTCATTAGCCTGCGTCTATAAAGTAGATGAAACAGGAAAGTAATAAATTTTCTAATTTAAATTTATTTTATTTCGTAATTGCAAGCATTAATATAAATGTCGTCGGCCTGATTACATAACGAACGATATTATACATAAGACTTTCAATAACTATTGATATCTAAATGATGTCTTATATTAAGAAATTGGTATTAATATTACCATTAGATTACATTATCATTCTATTTTTGAAAATATTAATGGTTTTTTATCGAGTCAAAATGTATTAATAATGTAAATGTAAAGGATATGTGCAATGATATAAGTACACCCAATGAGTAATTAGAGAAATTAATATCCACAAGTTAATAAATATTATTTATTATAAATTTATTACAAACAATTTGCTTCAAGCGTTTTTAATTATCATATTTAATATTATTAAAACTAGGGCGCTCCCTCGGCTGCCTAGTTTAACTTTAAATATCAACTGCCATGGAAACTCGCATATATTGGGTTAAAACATAACTTATGTTTTAACCCAATATATGTTTAAATTATTTAAAATATTTGTTGTGATGCAATACTTTATGCATACCAAGTAACAGAGGTCAAGGAGTGGGGTTAGTGGATACTCGTGGTACATCCTGGATATTTACTGAAACACCTTAGTACCCCTCGTAGTAGAACAACAACCGTCAACAACATTAAGGCTACAACACCTACACTGACCCGAAGAAGTTTTTTTTTCAAGGTGGATCACAAACGTTGCATTGCCCAGCAATATTTTTTTATTTTATTTATTTAAAGGATATATATATATATATATATATATATATATATATATATATATATAGTAATGTAGGAGTCGTGGCGACTGCGTAATTATGCAGTATACATCCCAGCATATCACACACTCTAGCGTCATAGGGCAACGGCTTATTTGTGCCCCTGGTAGCTTTAGTTCTTTTAACTGGAGTGAAAAGCTTTGTGCTCACCTTACTGCCCTGTTATAAACACTAAGAATATATAGAACACCCGGTGAAATGAGTAGGGTTTCTCAGACCACCAGAGAGAGCCCTAGGACAGAAATTGAAGATACATAGGACAGCACTAATAGCTTGCCGGTAATGTTACAGTCTATTTATACAAATATATGTACATTACATACCACCTTAAGGCTTAATATGTCTAATTTTAACACAGCGTTTGATATGTTTATAATGAAAACAGTTGTAAACTTA
Organism: Dendrolimus houi; assembly: GCA_039645545.1. Classification (NCBI taxonomy): domain Eukaryota; kingdom Metazoa; phylum Arthropoda; class Insecta; order Lepidoptera; family Lasiocampidae; genus Dendrolimus; species Dendrolimus houi. The sequence continues at coordinate 18,035,943 of CM077119.1, read as the reverse complement.
TTTTAAACAATAACAGTGAATCGCCAAGGGTGACGTTTAGATTGTACAAGTGACTATTGCCATGACAAGTCAATAATGCCTCGAAGGCCTCCATGTCAAGCAGACAGCAACATAAGTGCGATAGGATATGCTATCCAGTTTAATTAAGCAAACAGGCAAACGCCCGACGTAGTGAAAAGTGGTTATTGTCGCTTATAGACATTTGCAACACCAGAGGCGATGCCAACGCGATGGCAGCATCTAGGATGGAATAGAGAGATTGGAATAGGAAAGTACGTTATACTCAGTCTACCCAGTATACTTATATATTAAGTTGCGGTGTATGAATAAATGAATGAATGAATGAAAATACTTTATTTTTCAACAAAATTAAAACTACTTTCTTAAAAACTAGATATAAAAAATGTTGAACAAAGGGCGGCCTTATCGCTTAAAGCGATCTCTTCCAGGCAACCCCCTAAATTAAGGAAAATTTTAAAACATGACAGTGGTGGTGTAGACAATAAATAATATAAAAATATATTAAATAAATAAATAAAAATCTTTACTATATACTATATAAACACAGCAAATATCATACACAATACATACAGAATAAGCACCACTATTATACCTGAGAGGACCAAAAATAATTAAAAATCATGATTTTAAAAGAGGATACTGACTTAACTTGTCTGATGTTGAGTGGCAATGAGTTCCATAAGCGGACAGCCTGTACTGTGAAGGAGTTATCAACGAAGGAAGAAGTGTGTACAGGTTTCATTAAGGAGATATTATTACAAGAGCGCAAATAACGGGCATGAGAAATATGTAGGAAATCAAAACGTTCCTTTAAATAAGGAGGAGTACGAGGATCAAAAAGAATGTTGTACAAAAGAGAGAGCAAGTGAACATTCTGGCGAGGGTGAATAGGTAACCATTTAAGTTTCTTACGATATTCAGAAACGTGGTTATATTTGCGCAAGCCAAATATGAACTGATTACAGAAATTTTGAAGTCGATCGAGCTTGTTCTGTTGTTCTTGTGTTATGTCGAGATAACTGGCGTCAGCATAATCAAGTATGGGTAGTAACAGAGATTGAGCAAGCATAACTTTTTTTAGCAGTAGGGAGAAAATTTTTAAACCTTCTAAACGAAGCTAACGACGCAAAGAGTCTTCGGCTGAGATTGGTCAATTGAGGCCTCCAAGACTCTGTTAATAACAATCCCAAGATTTTTTTACTATTTCACTGATATCTATTTTCACACTATCAAATTTAAATTGAAGAAGAGAACACCAATCTATCATGGAGATTTTCCTGGACCTACCAACTATTATAACTTGTGTCTTTTTTGGATTTATTGACAAACCGTAGGCTTTACTCCTTTCAACTATTTTAGTGAAATCTCGGTTACAAGTTTCAATTGCTTTGTGCAGTCCATCTAAATTAGTCTATGTGTAGATTTGTAGATCATCTACATAGAGGTGGTATGACGAAGAAAGGTTAGGAAATAAAAGAGGTGATAACACGCCGTCCTGAGGAACACCAGCAGATAAGTCAAACCACGATGAGTAAACATCATCATTGCAAATGCGCTGCCGACGTCCAAGCAGTTAACTACAAAATCAGTCAATAGACGTTGGAGATATGTTAAGAGAGCATAAAATCCCGAGTAGATTGTCGAAATCGACATTATTAAAGGCGCTGCTAAAGTCGATAAGCGACAATATCGTTAGCAGGCCGTTTCCCATATCGTAACGAATATTCTCAGTGATCTTTACCACTGCAGAGCTAGTACTACCAGGACGAAAACCGGATTGGAGAGGATTATGAGAGGAGAGGTGAGGAGAGGTGTATGTACGACTGAATGTTCATACTTTTTTCTTTTTTTGATGCGCAGGTGGAATATATTCCACACCATACCGGGTCCATTCGATGGGAAGAGGACCAATCTGCAGCAAGAAGCGCCGCGCAGTGTATGCGAGGACTCTGGTAGAGGGATTTCCAAAAAACACCCTAAACCTAAACCTGCGTCCCATACACGCGCTTGTGTTCCAAGGAAATGAGGTCAAGAACATGGTTACTCTCATGTCCATCCATACATCAAGCTTTGGTCACCCTGGTATGCAGAATGACCAACTTCACCAACAGAAGTTAGACCAACTGCAACCCCAAGCAGCAGCGGACCCATGCAATGGAATCACGGGAGGAGATTTTGCGCATATCTGTGTCTCTGAACGTTCATACCTATGCTAAGCATAGTGACGTGCATACGCACTTCACTCGGCGTAGGAATGACATAAAACGTATAAAACACAATCTTGGGAAATCGGGGAGATTGACGCATGTCATGGAACCGTTAATATACAATAAACTACCTAATAGGATAACAAAGTTACCATCCGTCAGCTCATTTAAAACACGGCTCAGAAAATGGTTCGAAATCAGTTGAGCACACTTTTTGTAGTCATGAGGAGTTTATGTCCTATGATATGACCTAATTTTAATTTTATTTGTGACCATAATTATTATAGTATAGAAATTGACGTGTAACTTTATTATGAATAAAAGATTTCCGATTTCTGTAGAATAGGAAGATGGAATAGATCATAAATCAAATAGTATCGATGCAGGAACGGAGAAATAATACCAACTCCAGTCGTTACGTCGTGGTCGTCCTGGCGGCCTGTCGTAAGAGCGATAAAACGAGCTTTATCCAGGTAGTAGGGCATTTGCTCCTCTTGATGGCTACCACACCTGGTCTAGAGAATTGAATTGTGTTCTGGCATTAGTGGCCAGGTCCCAGTCCTATCTACTAGTCCAGCAGCACATTGGTAGCACCTTGAGTGTTATGAGTGTCCATAGGCGATGGTAACTGCTTTCCATCAGGTGGGCCGTCTCCCTGTCTGCTGAACTCGTGCAATAAAAAAAGCAATTGATTTATACTCTTGTGGGTACAGCTACAATTTTTCATGTTTGTTATGATCATCCTTTTGTATCGTAATCACTAGCCATCTTGTTTCAGTCTGTTCTAGATTACTTTTGAGTAAAGGAGGCATTTCCAATTATTATTTTTGTATAAAGTATTTAAGTTATTAATATCTTCAGATGCAACAGCCTAAACAACTATAGTAAATTTGAAATTAATATATGAAAATTAATGAAATTATGACTGTAGATACTTTTTTATTTTTTACTGCACGAGTTTAGCAGACAGGCAGACGGCCCACCCCATTGAAAGCGGTTATCGTCGCCTATGGATATTTGCAACACCAAAGGTGCTGCAAATGCGCTGCTGCTCTCTAAAGGAAGACTGGAGCCTGACCACTAATGCCGGAACACAACTCAAGGTTGTTATGGCAGCATACTCTAGAACAAGGGTGGTAGCCACCCAGGCGGGTAAACACCCTACTATCTGGCTTGGATGAGAGAATGACAATATATTTTTTAATGTTTAAAATTTGACATTATTTTGACATTAAATACTTTTATATAAGTACATATTTACATAGCCAATATGTTGATACCTTTTACTACAGATTTATAAATTTATCACCACCCTTAGAGATTGTCTGGAATATAACGTTTTTTAACGATAAGGCCGCGCATTATATTATCTTAGTTTCTTTGCCTATGATTTCTTGTACAATAAATAATCGTTTAAAAGCTATTAAACATCGCATCTCAAAATAGGTATATTGTTAATTACCTATATACAACAACCACTAAATAATAATAACAAAGTAACTTTATTGAAAACAAAGTACCTTCTAACATGACCGACAACTTTTTAAACTAAGCAATATTTTAATTAACATTTCGTTGTTGTTTCAGAACAAAGGCGGTACACGCGACTTTGGTAAGTAAACATTAGTATTAGTTATATTAATGCTTAATATTTTATGTAAACAAATTACTTGTACTCACGCATCGGTGCACTACATTGTGATGAAAAAAGTATTGTTTTAAAAAACTGAATACGGTAATACGGTAATACGGTACGATCCAATGACTACACATAATTTTAAACTAAATTCTTTATTTCTGACGGTATTTAATATTTAATATTTATGTAGGTGTGAAAGAAGCCCGCTGTGGCCAAAAGCATATATGTAGGTGTGAAACAGTATTTGTTTTAAATACAGTTTGAGGAACATAATATTATTATGACGTTATGTTATTAAATTATAAAGAACGTTTCACTAATATCCAATTGTAAATCAATCTTGAAATATGAAGTCAAACACTCTATAAAAATTGAAGGTGTGTGTAATAAGCAAAATTAAGTTGAACAAGATCCGTTGATTGTTTTTGAGGTATCGAAACTTTCGATTAAAAAGTTTATTAAAACAGTAAAAGTTTTCCATTTCTACGAAACCCTTCCGCGTGCAAGATCTGATACACATATGCCGAATTAGTTCCATTTAGCATCGAAACCCAAAAACGGACTATTCACAGTGTATAATTAAGTTGCTCAGTGGACGAGTGACCTAATCCACAACTTCACAGTCCTATTACTGTGAAGTAACACAAAAAAACACATTTTAACTCCGTAGTTAAAATGTGTTTTTTTTTCTTTATGTGTAGATAGATGTTTTAAACCACAGTGTACTAAATTACTATCATCTATTAATGTAACATCTATTTAAAATAAATAAATCGAAACTAAATTTAGGCCACTATGAATTCCAATATCTAGTATAATAATGTAAAGAAAAAATCCTTACTTAACTTTGTTATTGTTTTGTCGATTAAACTACTCTTGCCCTGAGGGACTCAATCAAAATATTATCTGGATTTTACCATCTTACATATGGTATATGTCATTAGTGTTGCAAGGTGCTAGACCTACTTAAATTAACTCATGTCTTATTTAATTTGGCACAGGGCACGTCGAAACTATCGAGTCGGGCGTGCACTAGCGGACGGCGGAAATCGAACTAATCGATTTTCATTTCACCGACAGGAAATTAAATCCTTTCGAGTCGAACCGATAACGGATTTCAACTAAGAACGACACGTGTTCAACCATTTAAGCGCACGTTGGATTAAGTCGATTTAATAAAAGACGAACATTGTTCGGATCGGATTCTGAATTCAATTAAACGAAATATGTTTGTTTAATATCAATATTTTTTTATTCATGGTATAGGTTAGTGTTCGATAGCTATCTCACCTGTTGTTAAGCGACGATGTAGTCTAGAATGAAGCACGCTTACCTATTCACTCGTTTATATGAATCGGGAAACACAGACTCCGGCAAATTGTTCCATTGGACGTCGGTGCGCAAAAAAAAGGTGGAGGCAAAACGGTTCGTTTTAACCAATGGTATGACCAACAAGTAACTGTGGGGCAATTCAGTGAGTCTGGTTGTACGATGATAGAAAGAGGATTGGAGAACTAAGTTCTGTAGTTCCATAGCACATGTTCCAAAGTGTATCCGATAGACAACCGATTTCCATTTAAGTTTCTTGGTAGGAACTTTAAGGTATTCTTAAAGGTGGTTGAAGGCGTTGCGGCGAGATACGGTGGAACGCTAGTAGGCTTTGTCTGGGGAACGACATCTCACAACTTGTTCATTAAAGGTGTATCCAGAACCGGCCACTGGGAGTCCCCCACATACACCTCGACCTAAAACCTCTTCCGAGGTCCGAAGGGATGCATAAATGTATTCCTCCAGTGTTATTAAAAAAGGTGGTAGAGCTTCAACGCAAATAAATTTTAAGAAGTTTCATTGAATAGTTCTGGAGGCATGATGAATTTATGTTTTTTTCGATTTTTAGAGTCCTATATGACAAATACCTAATCCAAAATACAATACAATACAATACAGTAATACAATAAAAACTCGCACTATATATTTTAAGTAGGTATTTTTATTAAATGTGGGAGGGAATACAAACACTAAATACAATTTTAGTCATCAACTTTACACTTCACTTTAATCTTTACAAGTACACAAATTGCGGTCGAATAATCATTTCCAACCAACACTAACCGTTCGTATATTTTTGTCACCGTCACTGATTTCCGTAAAGAGTCGATATCTCAAGTAGCGCCATCTTTAAACAATGAATGTTTGCGGGAACAAAGTTTTCATAAAAATATAACTACCTATTTTCACAATTGTCAAAGTTAAACATATTACTTATATAGTTTCATATAATGTATTAAAGTATGGCATTATTACATTAATAATTACTACACCTATAGTTTCATGAAATCTCCTGTAAATACATATTAGCTGCTATATACTTTAGGATAGTTAATTTGAAATCTAAATAGATTGAAAAATATAAATTAAAATTTAAGTTACCAATGATGGAAATGACATACAGACAATTAAATGTAGACCACGAGTTTATATTTTGACCTCAATGCGTTCTTCGAATAAATTAAATTGTCAAACGATGATGGCATCCACACATAATCTAGATTGTTGAATGTAGATTTGAGGTTAATAGCTATATATAAACGGTTTTGCTAAAAAAGCATAACTCCCTCTAAACTTGAGTTTTTTCTATAGGGAAAAGTTGGTTTGAAAAACGCAAATAATATAAAAAATATATAATTGTATTTCTGATTTAGAATAGTTTAACGTTCTTTGACATTCGAAGAGTCTGGCAGTATTTTAAAAGATATTAATTTAGAATGAACTTGAACAAGAAAAATTTCGAGATCATTATTCTTGAATATCAAGTTTTCAAATATGAAAAATTAGAATAGACAAAATTATATTTCTTAATATTACACTTGAGTCGTGGTAGCGTAATGGCTAGCGCACGCGTCCCAAGCTCAAAAGGCGTGAGTACAATCCTGGCCAAAACGCATACACCACTTAGGCAGTTTTCTGACCTAATGTGCATATTGTTACAATTACCACGTGCTAACAACGGTGAAGGAAAACATAGTGATGGAACCTGCACATCGAGATAACCGATGTGTCAAACCTGCCAAGCGTGGCGGGTATACTGTCCGTTCCCCTATAATGGGAGGCCCGAGCCCAGCAGTGGGACATTTATGGGCTGGTATTATATATTATTATAATATTACACTCTTAGAGTAGCATTAAATACAAAGTAAGTATAATTACATTTTAATAATACAGGTAAAAATCGGACTATTTTTTTATTTTATTTTATTTATTAATTTAATTTATAATTATTGTTTATTTCTTAGGTAATCTTTAGTTTTTACGTAGATTTATATTCCTTATTTTAATTGACAGTTAATTGATTGTGATTTAGTTGATTTATAATTTAATTTCGTTAATAATATCTTTCCAATATCAATTAAAAATGTGCAAAAAATGGCACATCGTAGTATCTTCTTAGCTAAGGTATCCTCGATTCATTACAATGAAATGGATATAATTCATTGAAGAATGTGTGCTGTTTTTACTTATAGTCTTAGTACTAAAAGTGAATGCAATTAGCGCATCTGTTTTCCCCGTGTGAAACTTCTCAAACCGCCTTGGACAAGCATGTTGAGTTTATCGTCTATTCCTCTGAAGCAGGGAGGGAGTGCCGCGTCCAAATATAGAAAAATTGTGAAATATTATTTTGAAACAAAGCAAAGATTTATAAAGCTCTACATTATCTGTATTCCAACATGTTATTTTATAATTACTTTCAATAACACATTAATATGTTATATTATACAAAAAAGATACCGACCAGAAAGAACAACGGCCTATTAAATTTAGGAAACTAAGTACAGAATTCGTCAAAATTTTCGCAATTACCTAACCTAAATACTCGCCACATGCATTTATACAAACATTGTTTGAATAATTTCGGCATCTTTATTGAAATTCTTGTGGGAATTTTTTCAGCATTACAATATTATAAAAACATTATGATATGTACTAGACATTAAATATATGCACAGATAGCTAGATATATATAAACGGTAAGAATTGAGATAATGTGTGAATATAAGGCAAAAACCAAGGGCAAATTAATGACCTATCAAACTATTACGCCCAAAAAGAGATGGATGGATTGTGTGAAGGATGATTTATGATGTGACAGAGGACGAATGTCAGAATAGAAGAGGAGTATGGAAGGAAAAGATATATTGTGCTGACCCCAAAGAACTGGGAGAAGGTGAAAGAAAAGAGGAGAATCTATTACACTTATTTCAAAGGTTAGGTAGGTAATACGGCTTTATATCTATTACGACGTTAAGAATGTTTTTCGCTTCGTCTGTACTCAAACAAAGTAAAATGGAACAAAGAGTTATGTAAACATACTTCAAATACACGGTTTTTAGTTTCGATTTAAAAAATATGAATTAATTGTATTATTCTTATTAATTAAAATTGTGTGTTGAGTTCAAGTTACATTCTTGGTATCGCAATATTATCGCATCCTATTTTGAATTAGATCTTAAGTATTTCCTTTAACCAAAATCAATGGTTTTTTTTAAAGTGAGGCTTTTAGATTTTAACACTCAAGTCAGCGCCTAAGTATCTGTAAAATAATATATTCTGGCACTGAAATAAACTTAGTTATTTTTTATATTAAAAATGAGTTTCGCGAATGACTGAATGAAATACTACATTTAACTGTCACCAAATCTCTTTTCGTATACTTAATTAATACTGTAAACGTGCGTAAATCAAAGAAAAACAATCATATTAATCTAAGAAACATATAAACGAAATGTCAAGTCAAACAATAATTGGAAATAGGATGCGTGTATGAATGACGGTAGATACTCATATAAGAAGCATACGTGGTCACCGAGTGTATCTCAGACCTTAATTTCCCGCGGGAACTGACTCGACTGCGGACAAATCGATGTGTTCCTCGCATGTCATAGCTAGAGAACATATCGGATTACTTTCGTAAACAACATTAATAGCAACATGCTAGAAATTCGCTTTTGTATGTAGAGAAGACTCGGATATATTGTACTACTTTTTACTTTCAATAAGAAAAACGAGATGCCCTTTTGGTATTGATTTTGATATTATGGAATAATCTTTACATATTATTCAACAAAGTCGCTTTTCGCGTCTGTCTGTATATCTGCTATAGTAAACCACGCAGCGGATTTTTAAGAGGTTTCCACTATCAGCTAAATATTTTTTCAAGGAAGGTATATATACTAATTTTTTACTACTACTACCTATATATACTAGCTTTTGCCTGCGGCTTCGCTCAAGACATGTAAAAATCTAATTAAGTTTGTATGTATGTAAAATAGAGCTTACCTTACCAGGGTTTGCCTCTCGACACTCGACTTAATTGACTCCACGCGGCCCTGTAATTCATAATAGTTGTAGTCTTATAGACTCGTTAGAAAAAAGAGTTAAAAAGTGCTTTCATAATCGTATTCTAAATATGATTATGAAAAATACTTTTTTCAGGGAGCCTATAAACGTTGCATAACTATTATGAATAAGGAGTTAGCATTTTAAAGGATGGTTATTATCAATTATGCGCTTAGGACTCAATCTGAAGTTCTAATTTTCTATTATTTGATCCTTAGTAACAGTATTATCAAATAGTGCAACCATAAAGAATATTGTTACGTGCCGTCAAAGATAAGCGCACAGCTGCCTGTTGTAAGCGCAGTTTATTGTCTTCCCGGATTAAGGAATTCTTTTGTGTTTTGTATTTGTTTTATACGTGTTTGTACAGTACTAATAAATTCCATAGTAGTTTCAACGGCATTTTTAATTCGAGTCCTGTAGTTCGTAACAATATGTTTTCATTCAAAATCAATAGGTTCGATTTCCGGCTAGGACATTTAAATTTATAAAATCAACGCTTCAAGTTTATTTAATGTTTAAGAAATTCGGCTTTAACATTCTTTTCACCTTTTGTCATTCCGTGTAGTTTCAAATTCGAACGAAAAGCAAAATGAAAAAATAATCCTGAATAGTTCCCATAAAAATACAATTGACTTTTCCAGCAGGTCGTTACCAAACTGTTGCCAATTACCACGATTTAAATCCAAAAGACTGTTTAAAAGTACAATTCATTTGCATATAAATGAGGCATTAATTCTATTAACATACAATTGTTAGCAAAACGGACTGCAATTCTTAAACGTTTAACATAAGCTTATACGTATAACATTTCTTCAAGTTTCTATTGCGTTAGATCTTAATAAGATGATGAGCTGTTTAACTGCGTTTATATTAGATTATTTTATTGTGAACTTACATGATTAGAATCTTAGAGCAGTTGTTTTTATGCTTGTTAAACGTGAAAGTAACTTTACTTATACATTTTTGTTACGTCTACGTGCCCTTAGTAATGAAATTTAATTATTATTGTAAAGTTACTGTGTGCATGTGTGTGCATATATATATATATATATATATATATATATATATATATATATATATATATATATATATATATATATATATATATATATATATATATATGTGTGTGTGTGTGTGTGTGTGTGTTTGTGTATACAATGTATATATTGTTACGAGCTACAGAACTCGAATTAAAAATGCCGTTGGAACTAGTATAGAATTTATTAGAACTGTACAAACACGTATAAAACAAATACAAATAAAACTGGATGCAACCAGTTCACACTGCACGATTCAATACAATTCGACCGCGCAAAGTCCATCGTTTATATCGCTAATCGAGAGTACTAGAAAACGTCTTACTCGCTTCGTAGTCGTCGCTTGACTGCCACTTCCTTCCATTCGGGCATCGCCTTATACTAACTACACAGTACAAAGAAATTGGAGGCGCACACTGAGTTTCTAAGAAATATTAATTTGCACACCTGCGAACGTCCATAAAGTCAAGAACAATAACAATAGGGATTAGTTCGACGCTAATGATGGTTATAAAACAGGTAGAAAAACAATAGCATGTTACAAATTTAAAACACAAAGGATTCCCTAATCCGGCTGAAGGACAATAAGCTGCGCTTACAATAGGCTGTGCGGCTTATCTTTGACGGCATGTAACAATATATACATGTAAAGATGAACGTATTACAATAACTTTTGTAAGATTTAGTAAGCTTTCAATAACGGAAAGGAACATAGCATACTTTTTGTTAAAGAAAACAAATAAGTGTGTACGTAATAAGCTTTTGCGAGCTAAGCCGTTTATCCTAAATAACAATAAAGTTAGCTTTTAAATTTTATTCTCTCATATTCAATTTTTTCATTACTAGCCATCAGCAGACAGGTTCACTTGATGTAAAGTTGTTACTTTAAACTAGATTTGCGAAATCAGAGTTACTAACCAATGTGCTGTTGACCTCAGCTGAATTTTATAAAACCTACAAAAAAAACCTATTATGTATCGTAAGATCTATTGAATTATAACGTTTCGTTAGGTAATTACGAGTGTTACATATATTTATTTATACATACATATGTCACATATTGTCTCCAATCTATAACACATTGTTAGACAGCACTAAACTAGTTCGAGGTCTCATAAGGCAAACAGGAACCGTAAATGAAATATAAAACAAATGGAGGGTAGACAAGAAAATCATGTCAAATGTCAAAAATCTTTGACATTATTCATTGACAACATCTAAATCATTCTATAATTATGGCCACCGAAACGCTAGATTAACATAAAAATTGCACTCAATAACCTATAAAACCTCATTTTTTTATTTTTACGTCTAACTTTATAATATTTCCAGCATAGTGCTCCCAACTTATTTGTGAAATAACAATCATCAAAGACATTTGAATATATCACATTAATGTAAGATAAGCATATATAATAATGTGCGGGCTCCATTTAGGGTAATATAGTTATTGAATGTGTCTAAATGCGTCTTTTGTATATAGATAATTAATTAACTCCGTTAACGAATAAGGCCTTTTTTAGTAGTGGTAGCCGTAATTTGTATGAAATTTTAAAATGGCGGCTGTAGTTTCATTTTTCCAATTCACAAGTGTGTTCGGGGTACTATATATTTACGGTTTTATTCGTATCGAGTTAAAGTAAGTATGTAGGCTTCTTTAAAAACCTTAAATAAGCCTACAAATTTATTCTAACTCAGTAAAAATAAGACCGTTAATTTTTATCAGCTTAGTCCCCTGGACAGTATTCAACGTCGAGACGTTCGCATTGTCGACGATCCCAAACTCACAGACGGTTTAGATACGCTTGCCCTTTAAAGAGACTTCGCATCTCTCTGCGACTTCTACTGACTGTACAATGGAGAGTGTTCCGAGGAACTGTTCAAAATGGTGCCTTCGTCTTCTTTTTACCACCGCACCGCACGCCATCGGCTGGGCGTTCATCCACACATCCTTGAGCCGCTTCGCTCTTGTACACAACGGTCCTCTAGAACGTTTCTCTTGCAAACGCGGAGATTTGAAATGAGCTCCCAGCCGAGGTTTTCCCACACCGCTACAATAAGGGGTTTTTTAAAAAGGGTGTCATAAAATTTCTTCGAGACCGGCAGCACGTTGTTGACATCTCTGGTGTTACAAACATCCATAAGTGACGGTAACACTTTTCCATCAGGAGGGCCGTCTGCCCCGTCTGCCTGTCTGCTGTACTCGAGCTAATAAAAACCACCGACAAAAGCTATATTAAACAACACTGGTTTTCACTTCACGTGTATAATCAAAAACTTTTCACCGTACCGACTACATAATAACTATATCAATCACAGACCACACAAGATAACGAGTTATGAAAACAACACAAAAACGAACAAAGTGAACTAGCCGAAAATTACGTTACGTAAATATCATACCGCAGTTATGAAAAAAAAACGTTCAATTATCCGTATAATGTGCAATCAAAGTGGAAACGCAGTTTTACCGACAACTAGACTGTGACTGACCGAAGAACGCCTTGAAATTCTTGTAATCGCGCGGTAAGCTTGATAAATTGATTCGCTTTTAAGGAATACGCTGTCAATTAACGCCTAAATTTAATTTTGAAGACAGGATGTGTATGCGGAATCCGAAGATAAAAAAGTCCGTACAGGCGAAGCCACTGAAGATAATATAGATGCTGGTTGTTTCAAGGCAATAATCAAATTTTTTTTACTTCAGTCGTTCTGTAATGTTTTGGAAACACTGATAAATAATTATACTAATTATTTATGGACTTACTCAAATCCTCATCAACAAGAACGTCCGCTTGGCACCAGAAATATAATAGACGGAAATAGTTTTCATTAAACACTAGCTTCGTACACACACTCACACACTACATAATGCGGCCGCCATTTAATTTTTTGCATCGCATTGGTTGGAGAAGTGGCGACATCTTCTCGCCACGAGTTTTAGGGACAGGGATAGATACATATATATGCAATTATACAGAAAGAGAAGAAGTACATATTTTATAACAAGTAATGTTAAAAGATTTTAACATGGGATGATAGCCATATAAAAGGCACGGTTCCGTATTAAATATTTTTCTTCCCGGTTAAATAATAAACACAGATAATAAATAATTGATAAATTAAATGTTAAGGAGATACCTAAATGGAGTGCGCTACATCGCTCGCGCATTACTTCATTTTTGAAAATATAAATTAATACAAAATCGTAAGTAAACTACGACTTTGTATTTATTCTTTGAATCTCTGCAATAATAGTTACGAATTTACAAGAACGTATAAAACCTTTAAGTTCATCAATAAATTATTGTTCGGCTGTTCTATTAAGCCACATTTGGCATCTATCGAATTAATTTTAGTACTTAGATGAATTATTGATGATGATACAATTTAAAATTGGAATCGAATAGGAAGTTACACATTACGGAATCAATTAAAATAAAACCATTTATTATTACTTAATCAAATATATTAAATATTTATTAATTTTTTAATAAATTTAAATTTACGTTTCGTTGCCTTTTTTATCTTTAAAAAATGTAGAAAATATGCATAATTTAATTACAATTTAGCTTTAAAATTTTCGATTATGCATTAATTTCCAGGTCATATCATAAATATTACATTTTGCTTTTATATTTGTATCTTTCAGTTTAACATTCTTTTTGTCACGTAACTTTCATTCCTGGAAAAAGCTACTAGAGTAACTTTTTATAAATTGTAAATTAAAACGAGGACAATGTATGAACTCGTCTGCAGCGGATAAGCCTTGCTTAATGATCCGTGCTTCCACAGACGGTAAAACACCCTCCCTGTGGGGAGTTATTATCGTAATTAGGGCGTAAATCGTATATTTTCCCCATTATACATAAAATTCTGAAAATGCCCTGCAAAATCTAACTAGCACTTGTGGTTTTATTATCAACAGATAACCGTGGTTTATAGCAAAATGATCACTTGCGAAATTCATTTCAATAAACAAATTAAACGAAGAACATTTTATGTAAGTATAGAAGTATGGTAGAATATACTGTGCACCTAAAAAAATATATATATATACAGGTGTCCCAATTGAATGCTTTATGGTTATCTAATATTTTACATGTACCTGGTAATTTACTGTCACCGTATAAAAATTTGAAAAGGGTCAGTTGTAGATCCATTTTTCGTTTTATTTTCTAATAATAGCATAATTAATATTTTATTAGTAATGGCTCTAATGCGTAATTTCAAGTAATTAACCTAATTATACAAATAATTGTTTTGATTTTATATTAAAATTAAAGTTAGGTTATTTTTAAGATTCCGTAGTCATTTTAGCAAAAACGGAACTAACATGTAATCGCTGTTTACGAGTCCGTCAGTTCCTGTATTTGTAATTGTGTTTTTATCGAATACTAATAGGTCTAAATAGATGAAATTTTGATGTAACGGTGTAGTCCATTTAGCGCTATAGAGTTATATGTAGTTAAATCGCGAAAAATTATTATTATTAATATTGTGTTCCTTTCTAAGTTTTAAAAATGACGTGGAAAATTCTTCTCTTATTTTGAATAAAAACTCGTGAATTTTGAATTTAGAACAGAACAGAATAGTTATTATTTATTGAACACAATGTTATAAAATAAATTGATACATACAAAGGAATGTTTGTCATATTTACAAAAGTTTTTGTAATGCGTGGACTATCAAGGACTTAAATGATTTATTCTATTATAATTAATTTATTCAGCGGGTTCTGTCCGAATTATGTTTATGGCCCGTGAATTAAATTGATAACGATTATTTATTAATAATATATGTTCACGGATTAAAAATATTTCAAATCATAAAAAAGTTATGTTTGACTGGTTGAATTTTTTGTATCTATGACACAACCAAAATTATTAAACCACTTTATTGCAGTTGAAGGGCTACTATACCTTGCAAGTTATGTAATACAAGTGTTATTATACTAGATCCTTATCGGATGGTTCGGGCATTGCATAATGCGTTGACACATACGTCAGCCATAATTTATGACAAGAAAAATATTTACATAACAATACTCGTACACTGATGACCAAAAAGCATTAGATGTCATAAAAGCACACAATAATAAGAATGGATTTATTGTCATGCTGAAGGTCTCGCCTTTATATCAGAAATACTTAAGCGATTCTTACGGTTGAAGAATACCTATTCATTGAAATAGGTTATTATTTTGATATTCTTTTATTGCGAACCTGGTAAATAGGTCTTCTAGCCGCCTGGTATTCTAAACATCTATAGGCGATGGTAACTACTTTTAGTTACCAACGCCTATAGATGTTTAGAATACCAGGAGCGAGGCCGACGGCCGACAAGGCGTTGCCAGCCTTTATGGAATGGGAAACGAGATTGAGATAGAGGGACAGACAGGAGGGCGGGATAGAGGGGATACGATATGGGATTGGAATAGAAGGGCATGGGATAGGAGCAGGGGGAAGTGGGCCATTGGAACTCTCATTCATCGCACGCAACACAATTAGCTCAAGAGTAAATGTTTCTTTCACGACGGTGTTCTGTAAGGGCGTGGTATCACTCCGATAAAGTTTGAGGTTTATTATTTTGGTATTAAATATACATTAAAATTAAAATAAATTGAAATGGTACAATTATTTAAACCGCACATTATTATTGCCTTACCTTCCTTACCTCTATAAAGGAGACCCATACGCTCGCAGACTCTCAACTCAATCTGGATTCATGACACGAGTGAAATTACGGGTCACAGCGGGTAACATCTTAATTAACGCAGTATAAAAAAATATTTATAGAACTAATAATTCTCACATGTGAACGATTCAACTGTTTAGTGCAATTTTACGTCTTATAAAACCTTATTACAATTCTTTTATCGTAGTATAAACTGGCATTTGTCCATTTATGTTACTTATGTTAGATAAAGAATCGACCTAAAGGTACTATAGTTATATAGACATGAGCTAAACGAGAAAAAACCTTTTGTAGTATGAAAAATAAAAAAAAAGGATTACATAACTGACAACCTATGTTGCAATTGAACATTAAATTATGAATATTTTAAAACAAACGCTTTCACTGTTACTTGCAATCTAGTCCATACCCACGTAAAGTTTTAAAAAGTAAAAGTGTCATTTCCGTTTCACATGGTGTCATTAGAAAAGGCCACTGTGCGTAATTGTCACACAAATTACGCGTGTCTTTTCATGACAGACTACGACTTTGCATGGTAGTGTAAATAACCGATTATCAATGGTATAAGATAAACTTTCTATGTACAAAATTTATTCAGATTTTATTAACTTCGTTATTAATGCAGTATTTTACTAAATAAAGCCATTTGATAGAGCAAACGAGTCCAAAAGTGTACTATTGTGTGCAAATAATAATATATTTTATTCACTAATTACAAGTTTTTTTTGTAATCTGTCGACAGTTTATAATCTAACTAGATTTATTATAAACGAACGTTTTTCACAAATATATAGTGATATCGATAAAAACATACAACAAAAGTTTTAAAATTGCAGTTTTTAATAGTCATTCTTTAATGTATCAATAAATGTACTAAAGTATTATATAACTATAAATTATTGCCAGCTCCTTTGTTGGTTATATATTAATACTTGTAATCCTATTATGAATGAATTTAAATTACTACTAATGAAACAAAAGAAGTTTTATTTAAACCTCTAATAAATTATTTCAAACAGTTTTATTATTTGAAGAACCCACTATATACTACTGCAGACTGCATATTCTTTCAATCAATTTTTATTTTTCAAAAACATGATATTAAGGATAATAAAATGAACAGTTACATAAGTGTTATAGTGTGTAATTAAGTTTTCTTAACTAGTATATATAATTAAAACTACTTTTTACCCGTTTTAAGCGCTGCATTATATTATTTTCCGCGTTTCAGCTACTTTTCAATAGCCGTGTTTTCCGTGATCACGTTCGGTAAAACTTAATTTTAGCGAAGTGACACATAATATTTTCTACCTATTTGGCGTCTAATATCATTTTACAAATAATTTTGCTTCTCAGCGATGCTTACTATACAATTATAACATAGAACAATC
Organism: Dendrolimus houi; assembly: GCA_039645545.1. Taxonomy (NCBI): domain Eukaryota; kingdom Metazoa; phylum Arthropoda; class Insecta; order Lepidoptera; family Lasiocampidae; genus Dendrolimus; species Dendrolimus houi. The sequence goes on along the minus strand of CM077119.1, from coordinate 18,018,554 downwards.
TTTGTCAACCGTTTTCATGTCGGACTACTTGTTCCAAAAATTGCACAAAGTTTACACGATGCACGTATGTTGAATTGCAACAGTCAATTGTCATTCACAAGAGTTAGTGGGTCAATGTTCACTAAAGCTGAGTCAAATTTACTCTTTTATTTATGAGGTTGTGTATGAAAAAGAAGTGATCATCTTTGATCATGAACGTCTGCAAAACTGAATGGATAATTTTCTTATCACCATACTCAAAATTGGATAATGATCCATTAGTTTTCTATGTAAGGTTAATGAACCATGATAATTAAATGGTGAAATAGAGAATCATGTAAAGAGAAGACTGGCTGAAGAAGAAACAGGTAACCGGTGTGACATATGACAACCTAATGCCACTCAAACTAAAAGGTCAGATATATAGATCTGTAATGGGACCGCTCATGTATACTAATGTAATGTTGGGCTCCTAAACTGATAGACCAAAAACATATCCACTCAATTGAGACGACATATAGAAATGTATGTCACCTCACTTGAGTGGATATGTTTTTGTTCGTCATGTTACAAGTATGGATAAGTTGAGAAATGATTACATAAAGAAATATTTGAAAGTTACATATGTTACTGAAAATCGATAGGAAGATCAAGGTAGTATGGCCAAATAATGAGGAAGCATGAAAGTCACATTACAATAAAAAATGTTAAGCTGGAACATTGATGGGAACTAATGGAAAGCCAGACCAAAACAGAGATGAATGAATTATGTTAAGGATGAAATGATTATTTGTGGTATGACAGAGGACGTATACCAGAATAGAGAAGTAAGGAAGGAAACGATATATTGTGCTAATCCCAAATAATTTGAAGAAACCGACACAACTTCTGTCCTGTATCTCTGACTCGATTGATTGTAAGACCACAGGGGTATTTTTAGTCGTCGTCCAGCCTCTGTCACGATTGGTCGCATAAATACAGTGACAGCGATAGGACATATAATATTAACTAGCCCCCAGACCGCTGTTAGGTAGGAACGTTCCCATAGGACTGGCCACATTGGCTCTATAAATGGCAAATATTGCCCGAAGTATATAGGGCTACCTTTTGGTCACTCGAGACTTCAATCACATGTTCGTCTATGTCTCGATAAAGGTGTGTTGTTGTGTGCATCGATACCGATATGTATGTCTCGATAAAGGTTGTGTGCATCCATGGTCCCAGGGCAGAATCTCGACCCCAAAAGTGATAAATATGTAGCCATTTCTAATATATTTGTGCATATTTGTGGATAATATGGTAAAACTATCACATGTTTTCTTTTGGTCATAGCAATGAAATGTAAAGAATAATTGGTAACATTATTATGAATTAATGGCCTATTTGGTCAAATACCTGTTATAAAGTAATAAAAGACCATAAAATAAGATATAATAGACCATAAAATAACTTTCTCTTTATCGATTCAGTTCAATTTCACTTGTAGAGAAATATTTGTATTTTCAAATCATGCATAGGTATGTTAAATTATATAGCGTATTAATTCATTATTTCAGTAGTAATTAAAATTATTTCCACCATGATTGTTTAAAGTACGATGAGAGCAAGGTATTTTACGCCCGCTGTTTTATATGAACATTGTTTTATAAGTAAAGCTTTTCGTATGTCATGAAATAGGCATGTTATAATTCTTAGATCTGTATTTTTAATTTAAATTACCTAATGATAAGTACCCGTAACGCCATCTAGTGATGATGAAACTAACTAACCATGACAGCAACACATTAAAATTGTCGCTGTCAGTGCCGTTGCCTGCCAATGTATTTATTAGTGAATTGTAACGGTGGCGCCATAAAAACGTGGTCGTAGCGTCATCTATTCGGCTATATTCATCTGTCCTTCAGGAACAGTACTTTTTTCTAGATGAAAGTTACCCTGTCTTACTTTATACCTCTGACAACGTGTATACATTTTTTTTTGGCATCAAACAGACATATATACATTTCAACATAGATTAAGAGTTAGGTTAGTTAGTTGGTTCTTATAATAACATAACAATGCCTAAAAATTGTTTTTATAAAACCAAACACTAAAAGTGCTTAGAACAGTGGGAATGTACATCACACAAATTTAAAATTCAAAAAATTTAATTTTAAGTCTAATTAAAAATACGTTAAATAAATAAATGTTATGACGATCTGTTGCGTTAAAGCGTGAAATGTTCACAAAGAACTAAACAGACTCATATTCACATCTTATATATAAAAATGAATCGTAGAAATGTATGTACGCGCATAACTAACTTGAGAACGACTTTAGCGATTTTGATGATATTTGTTTTGTGTATTTGAATGGGTCCCCGGATGGTTTAGATTCACAATTGGAACCAGCAGGTGGCGCTGAGATCGGGTTCTAGAATCCTCCTAATCACCTGGAGCGATTTTGGTGATTTTGTTTTTGTGTGTTTGAGTGGGTTCCCGGATGGTTTAGATTCAAAATTACAACCGGTAGATGGCGCTGAGACCGGGTTCTAGAATTCTCCTAATCACCTGGACCCATTTTGGTGATTTTGTTTTTGTGTCATGAAAAAAGTCGTTTAGAAATTCAGAAAATATGACGGTACGAATTTCGCCGGGTCATCTACTTTATAATATTAATTAGGATTGTCTATAATAGCATAATTGGGTAAGTGACACATTCTAATGTGTCACTTACCCAACTATCCTATTGTCTTATAAACACGATTACAGCCTTCAAACTAATTCAGCATGGAAACTAAACATTAGTATCCATAGTCGATTTAACTACATGATTATGGTATAGCTCAGGAAAGGGAAGTGACGTAATAATAGTCAGTTTTCAAGGTGCAAAATAAGTTGGTCTAATTCGAATAAGACAGGTGTTATAAAGTGTAATTACATTGTCTTGATATGACTATAGTTTTACTCGAACAATGTATGATTTACATATGATTGGATAATAATATGTTTTATCGCATAGAAATAACCGAGTTTAGTTTTCGATGCACGCTTATAACGTGCTAATAACGCTATTAACATTAATTTAAGTGTTGGTTAGTAGTTAGATATTTTGGAATGTTATGTACCAAAATTGTAGGTGTGGAGTTAGAGATTTTTTTATTTTTTATTAACACTTTCCGTGCGAGTGGCTTTGGTATAGATCAAATAACGCAGTATATACAAGCAATATTTTATTAAAAAGCAATCATTTCCCCTAATTTTACCTTTAATGTTACTTCACAGAAATTTATCCTTATAAGTTACACTATGGTTTGATATAATAATACAGTTGTTTTTTTTTCAAATCAGTCCCGGATCTTGAATTTTATTGAAGGGGGCAAAATCTAAAAAAATGCCGCCCCCGCTCTCCTATATTTTACTTTAATCATTATCATCATTTCAGCAGCATAAGCAAAGCTACAATGACCGGTTTAGCGCTACTCTGTGGTTTTTAATCTATGCCTACGCGCCCTACGAAAAGTAATCAAGTGGTCAAAGTTGCATTAATAATGAGTTGTGTCTTTGTCTAAGAAGTTTGAATCTGCCGCCCGGAGCGTGGGTCCCAGCCTGTCCATTTCAACCCCAAGGAGACACAGGTCTGCGTATTCTCTGTTAAAAAATCTCCATTCGAGCAAGCGCTTCAGTTCCAAGGAACTCCCCTTACCACCTCCAAAAGTATTGGGATCCTCGGTGTTGACATCGCGAACGATGTACAGTTCAGGTGCCATCTGAAGGCAAGGCAAAACTTGCCTCCAAAAAGCTGGGAGTGCTAAACCGGTCCAAGCAGTACTTCACACCGTGGCAAAGCCTAGTGCTTTATAAAGCCTAGGTGAGGCCGCATTTGGAGTACTACTCACACCTTTGGGCTGGAGCACCTGCCTACCAACTTAATCCCCTGGACAGTATTCAACGTCGAGCCGATCGCGTTGTCGATTATCCCATACTCACAGACTGACTAGATACGCTTGGCCTTAGGAGAGACTTTGCCTCTCTCTGCGTATTCTACCGACTGTATAACGGGGAGTGTTCCGAAGAACTCTTTAGAATGGTGCCTTCGTCCTCTTTCTACCATCGCACCGCTCGCCATCGATTGGGAGTTCACCCCCACTTCCTTGAGCCGCTTCGCTCATGTACGCAACGGTTCTGTAGAACATTTCTCTTGCGTACCGTGGGGATTTGAAATGAGCTCCCAGCCGAGGTTTTCCCACAGCGCTACGATATGGACTTTTTCAAAAAGGGTGTCATAAAATTTCTTCGAGGCCAGCAGCGCGTTGGTAACATCTCTGATGTTGCAAACGTCCATAGGCGACGGTAACCGCTTTCCACCAGGTGGGCCGTCAGCCTGTTTACTGTACTTCAGCTATAAAAAAAAATCCCGGTTGCTGTCGAAGCGTCCGCTTCTAAACCCGGGATTCGCTAATTTTTACTCTGTACTTGGTACGATCTTCGGCATTTGTAATTGTGAGTCCATTGGCATGTCTGTCATACGTTACGACGTTAAGCCAATATTTCTTGGACGTACGCCTTCTACCAGGTCATGGCGGAGACGGCATGGCTATATATTTGTTTCCCACAAAACTAGTCGACGAATGCTTTTAAGTTGTTTGTTATGTCCGGACGTAAAGTATACCGCAGATGCGTAATATAAGTTTCTAACGTGGACCATCTGCGTGACTCCACAAACCACTGCAGCATATTCATCTCTGTTATTCGCAGCTCTTGTGTGTATCGCTCGAGTACAAGCAACGCTTCATTGTCATACAAAATACAAGCCTAATGATGAATTTATAGACCAAGAAAAGAATTACCGTTCGTGCCAAACTTTATAGCCTTTTCAGATCTGTTGAAAATTAATGCATTTATTTTAAAATAAAATCAAGAATTAAAGTGGAGCAACAAAGTCCCTATTGGAGAAGGGTTTATCCTGTATTAGAAAAAATATCTATTACGAGGCCATCTGTATGTTATCCATACAAATTTAAACAGTTCTAAATTTAATAAATAGTATTTTTAATTTCACATTTGTAGAAAACATAGAATAGAATAGAAAACACTTTATTGTTCACCAAAATAAAGAATTACAAAATGAATAATGACAATAATTTAACGAGAAACATAATGTTGTTAATATTTCTGTAAGTATTACGACATTATTTTTTCTACAAACCCAAATAGTCCTTTCTGTGATCTCCGATAACTGCGAACCTTGTCAACCATTTTTGTGCGAAAGGTGAGTATCAAAAGCAGTATAGATAGGTATATGAATAATTCTGGGGGATAGCAGTATAGTTTTTCTGATAAGTTCTATACATAGAAATAAACATATAAAGAATGTGAAGAATTTTTAGTGTATATTACATAGTATTCTTAGTTTGTAAACACTAACACTTACTCTCATACAACTACACACACACATGCATGCACACACATTTTTACATACATTCATACACACAAATATAGGTATACAACACATAAAAAATATTTGTATAAGGTTTATTGTAATAAAAGTTATCTTTTAATGTTTAATTAAGTTACTTGTGTCCTTCCGACACAAGTATATATAAGGTTGGGGAAAAAGTTTCTTCGCATTTTATATAAAAATTCAAAAGGTTTTTTTATAAAGTTTATTTACATTTGTCTAAAGTATGTAGGTGCCATTTTGTTGGATAACTTTTTACCATCTTGTAAATAGGGACGTGATCCCATTGCTATAAAAATTTTGGGGCTTCTGATCAAAAAACTGTGACAAGTGGTTTTGGCAGTCCTCTCGTGATGTTAACCTGACACTGCCTAAGGAATTCTGCAGAGACCGACACAGGTGAAAATCTGAAGGTGCAAGGCCAGGACTATATGGCGGATGCATTAACACCTCCCAGCCAAACTCTCGTAATTTTTGCTGAGTGACTAAAGATGTGTGAGGTCTAGCGTTATCATGGTGAAAAACCACATCCTTTCTTTTGATTAATTCCGGCCGCTTTCTCTCAACTTTTTGCTTTAATCTCATCAGTTGTTCGCAGTACAGTTCAGAATCGATGGTCCTGCCTAGCGGTAACAGCTCATAATGAATAATGCCCTTCCAATCCCACCATACACACAGCATCACCTTGTTGCGAGTTAACCCGGGTTTCGCCACAGTCTGTGAAGCCTGACCGGCCTTTGACCACGATCTTTTTCGCACGTTCTTGTCGTACGTGATCCACTTTTCATCACCAGTTATCAGCTTCTTCAAAAATAGTTCGGTTTCATTACGTCGTAATAAAGAATCACAAATGAGTACACGGTTCATTAGATTTCTTTCAGTAAGCTCATGAGGCACCCAAATATCGAGCTTTTTTGTGTACCCAGCTTTTTTCAAATGCGCCGAAACCGTTTTGTGGTCAATTCCCAATTCTTCAGCTACATCGTAACTACTAATATGCCGATCTTGTTCCACTTTTTCAAAAATGGCATCAATTTTGTCCGTGACAGGCGACCAGAGCGACGTGCATCTTTTGATATCAAAATTTCCGGATTGAAAACGCTTAAACCAAATTTGCGCTACTCTCACAGATACTGCATTAGGTCCATAAATATCACAATTTTTTTTCGCTTGTGTTGCATTTTTACCTTTTTTGTAGTAAAATTTTAAAATGTATCGAATTTCTTCATAAGATTTAACAACAAAAAAACAAATGAAAATCACACATTTTCCTAATTTGAATTTATTTAATTAGATCAAAAAACTGCGTAAGTGGTGCATGCGTTCCGGCCAGGATCGAACCCACGCCCTTTGAGTTTGGGACGCATGCGCTAACCGTTACGCTACGACGCCTTTGAGCGATAGAAGGTTTACGATTGCTTTTTATTAAACGTTGCTCATCCATAGTGTTATATTTGCTGCGATTCTAAGACAGCAACAGCGTAATCAATTGACTTACGTCCTTCTTTTTTATAGTAATTGTATTAAGATGTAGCCAGTTAAACAATAAAAATAAATACGAATAAACTTACAAAACAATATTTACTTAATTTATTTATATAACAACTGAATTCATACTTTGTTATATTGTGATAAGGTCGTAAGTTGGTAGCGCTAATAACCTACTTGAGGCATTTTCTTTTTATTGTTTTTGTACTGGCGAAATCAGCGCCAAAGGCGTTGAAGCCAGACTCACAAAAATTAGTATAGATAATAAGGTCTTAACTATTTTTGTACTTTCTGAAAAATATATGAATCTCTACGAAAAGATAGTAACAGAGATCGGAATATTTTGATGAACAAAATTAAATGCCTACCTAAAATGTCACAGTTATGAATATTAAACTATGAGAGTATATTTATCTGGATGTCTGTATGTTTTTTGTTCCTTCTTTGCGGTCTCTGGATTTTTTTAATAATAAAGATTTGAAAAAATACCACATTAATTGATGTTACAATCGAATCTATAAAGGCTAATAAGTAATTTATATAACTAGCGGTCGCCTAGTGCTCGAAATTCGACCATAATTAATTTCAATTATAAGTTTTAACATTACTAAGATTCTGTTGTCAAAGACAATACTTCTATAATCCCAGATTTCGCCAAGGCTACATAGACTGTTAATTTGACTTTAACAATAAACAAAAGAGTATATATGCGTGTGTGTGTCAAATATATGGTAGTGTGTGTAATGTATTTTTTATGCATAATTGAAAAAAAATATTAGCATTCTGCACTCCTTCTCTATATAAACTAAAGTGTGCGAAATTTCATACTCTTCCGTCCGCGTAATTTTCGTAAAAAGGGGTACAAAGTTTTTGCTTCACGTATTAATATAATGATATATAACCTAAATTATCCATCCATTAGCACTTTTGTTATTGTCTATATTGAGGTGATGACACTTTATTCATGTGCCTCAAAATTAAAAATTAAATCTTATTAGTTATTTGTTGGCTATGCTCGCAATTTCATTCGCGTAGGGCTAATATGTAGGTATATATTTTGAAACCTGCAAAACATCAATATTAACATACGCGTAAATGTCAACAAATATTTCTATGATATTCTATATTAATTTCTAAAATTTTCATTAAAATCTGTTGATCAGTTTTGGAGCTTATACGTGACGAACTTTTAGCGCTAATGTACAAGTTATCGTTACCACACAGTCACCGCTCCGCCACCGCACTTCTATTTTGTGAATTTCTGTGTATACACGAACGTTGTGAGCCCTCTGATGCCGCCGCGCTGGCCCAGTGCTGACGCTCACTAAGAGCGAAAGTGTGGCAGCGGTAACACGGCGGCGGCGTGGTGGTAGCACGGTAGTGGTTTCATGTACACACACACAGACGAGAATTCTAAAAATGTTCATTTATGAAAAACTGCTATTTGTCGATTACTTACATTAGTAAGTAATCGACAAATAGCAGTTTTTCACAATATTTAAATCAAAGAGAAACACTAAAATTTTATTTATTGTCATTTTATAAGTAGGTATTCAAAAAGGACGAAAACAGACATTTAAAATCTCAATAAAGTAGGCAACGCATCGACTCCATTAGTGTTGCAGATGTGCAATTATGCATGGACGACGGTAACCAGCTTCTACCAAGTGGACTGTTTGCCAGTTTGCCTTCATCATGCATTGTGTGCATGTAGCCCCTTTGGTGTTGCAAATGTCCATGGTAAGCGATTTCCATTAGGTGGGCCGTCTGCCTGTCTGCTGAACTCAGGCAATAAAAAAAAAAAAAGCTAACATATAAAATAGTAAACTGTACACACACGATGCACGAGAGGTGAAAGTGGCCTATTTAGGCATGAGATTGTTTGGCGCACGAGCGTAGCGATGATGCTAATAATTCTAGTGCCTAAATAGGCCTCTCACCCGAGGCTATCACTATGCTTTGCATTTCGAATCTGAGGAAAGTAAAAAAAACTGATTAGTTAAACAAACAACTATTTCTCTAATGAAATGTTCATTTTTGTCACTGATAGTAATTTTATAGTTGGCTCAAATTTATGTAAATGAAATAATAATTTACTGAAAATTAATTGATGTTACAAAATTGTTGACTTTTTTAATACAATTTAACTGCGATTTAACAGTGGCTATAAAAAAAAATTAGACATGAGTCGCATGTATTATCTATGGTTCGGATAGTTTTTAATTTTTTTGACAGCAGGGAACATTCTTTCCCAGGGTCTAAAAGTACTGTTTTCGTCCCTGTGATCAGGCAACTCCAAGCGTACTTTCAGAATATGAGAAATATAAAATGAATTAATCTTTGTAGTGTACCCAATTTAAATGTTCTTTTTCCAATTGTGACTATCGATTATTTCAACAGGGCCGTATCCGAGTAACGGCACGCGCCTCACGTATCAAAATTCACGCTTCCGTGACTGCCTCGATTGCTTACCAAAAAAAATGGAGTTGTAAACTTTACTATTGCAAAACCGTAGACGAAAGTCAATGCCAACTAATAGAAAACTGGTGTAATTAGCAGCCGAGGCGAACGCTCTTATTTCATTCTTAACTTACTCAACTTACCGTATTTTACGTATCTGAAGTGTGTTTCACATTCATATCTCCTTGGGGCTATTGATATGGTAATTGTTATACGAGTATTTTAGTTAAATACTTGTTGTATACAAGGAATTTCACTTTTAGAAATTTCTGAACAAAATTGTACAAAAATATTAATATCACACCTATTGTTTCCCTGCTGAACATGGGAATATATTTTACGCATACCTACCTAAAATAATTTCCTAGGTTCTAAAATGTGCATATTTTTACCTGTGATTATAAAAAAAACGCTACATTTTTTATATTACACTAATATACATATAGAACAAACCTGCATACGTAAATCTGTGCCGTCTTAAGGGACTAAATATGCACTCGATGATTATGAAATTTGGTACAGAAGTATTAAAGGTTGCACATGAATGTAGAATTATTATCCTACAAAATTCCAGGGTACCCGCAGCATACAAGATTGAAGACTAAGTAGAGATTTTTTTTAACCTGGCCTTGCAACTCTAAGTTTTGCTCGAGTGAGCGTCTAAGGTTACTAATTAAAGTTAGGTTAATTCATCCTTTTACAGCTGAGTCCAATATTGATAAAATTTAGTGCGCGCTTAGCTTTAGAGGTTTACGCGAGCAAAACTTACATGTGTAAGGCTGGGCTTATACTTCAGACTAATAACTGTATATTAGGGCTTGAAAAAATAACGGCCATGTCGTTCTACTATAAGTATTACAGGTAGGTTATACCGAAAATTTGTAAAACAACCATTATCAAGTCCGATTGCTGTAAATAAAATTAATAAGAATTCAATAAACCAAGCGAAACATCTAAATTAGTATTTCTATTTTTGTCATGTAGGCTTGACGGCACCGTTCTCAATAGATGAATACTAATCATGTACAGATCCGTGAATTTATGAAGGCATCAAAAGCGACCCTTCGATTTTCCTTTCACTTGGAATCTATTCAGGAATCGAGAGCATTTCTTTTCTCCGGGGCCCCAATCAGGATTTCAATAATAAAATATATAATAATACCTACACAAAATCTGTCGGGATGAATATTAAACAAATCGTTTTTTCGTTCACGGAACATCAACAATTTTTCTATAAAACGTCAATAAGTCCCCTCAATCGAAAAAGTTGTAAGCTATACTTAGTACGTGACGTGGTGTTGAGGATAATTTGTTTGACGGATTCAATGGTTATAGCTGATTATTTCGTTTTCTTGTACAAAACAGATTCTTGGGCAGAATTATATTCGGGGTAAATATAAAACCGAAGTGTAGGAAGCCTCACGATAACAGTTTTATGTTATGTTCATTGACTTATATAATTATAATAATATATATAATAATAATAATAAATAATAAATCGGCAGACAAACACACTCACTGTTTATCCCCAAATTAAGCAAGTTACGCTTGTGTTATGGGTAATATACAACGGATCACTCTGGGGCCGATCCCAGACACCCAGACCATAGTAAATAACGGAGAAAATTCGTTTCCGAAATTTACCATACCAGGAATCGAACCCGGAGCCTCTGCGTTGCAATGAGGCCAATCCGGCAAAGGCTTAGCCCGCTCAACCACAGAGGCCGTCGTATATATATTAGGGGGCGCAAAAAAAACCGACTTTTTTGTACTAGTGCCATTACTTTAGATTTTTTTCGAGCGAGTAATGCACTATGTAAATTAAAAACAATTTATGAGCGACTTTTTAAAATTCAAATTTTGAACTGAAACTTTCAGAAACTTTTATTTTTTGGTCTATAAAATTATACTAGCGGACAGGGATGAGTGGCGCCGTCTTGGGGAGGGCTAAGTCCAGCAGTGGATTGCAACTGGCTGACGACGAAAATTATACCGTAACGAGAAAACATACGAATAAAAAAAATCGGGTTTGGCGATTTTTGAAATAGTAAAATATTTGGAGCGACCTCTTAAAATATTATTTTTAAGTTGTCCTTTGGGGTGAGTTCTTAAAACTAACATTTTTTTCACTCAAGACTAAAAAAAGTCGGTTTTTTTGTATATATATATATATATATATATATATATATCTCTCTTTCTCTCTCTCCAAAGATTATTTAGGAAATAATTAAACTACATTATAACGGTTTTAAGCGTGGTAATTTATTTGGTTTTGTTATTTACGGCTACTCAAATGTGGCCAAAACATCGGAATAATAAAAATCAACAACTTAACGCGTATAAAACCGTTCAAACGTAGTTTTATTATGTATATGTATATTTTCATACGTGCAGGAACAGAGACAAAATACAATTACCTGCGGCTGGTCGGCCTGTCGTAATAGACAACAAAACTCACAGCCAGGTGGTAGAGTATTTGCGCATCTGGATGGCTACAAAACCCTGGTCTAGAGTATGCTACCATAACAACATTGGGTTGTGTTCCGGCATTGGTGGCCAGGTTCCAGTCCCCCTTTAGAGAGCGGCAGCACCTTGTTAGCACCTTTGGTGTTACAAATGTTTATAGGCGATGGTAACCGCTTACCATCGCGTGGGCCGTCTGCCTGTCTGCCGAACTCAAGCAATACAAAAAATACTAGTCGCTAAAACTGACGAAAATATAATTATTTAGGAAATCTAAGAATTGCAGGTTTAATCCATAGGGCATTAGATATTTTTCGAAAAATAGGTATCTACTTAAAATATTTATAAAACAAATTGAAATCTAACTCATTTTAGATAGAACTGCAGTGATAATAATAATTGTTATTATCAGGACGCAATCGCTATTTAAATATAAAAATAAAAAATGTACACTCATTAAAAACTTAGTAAACGTTTAATTAAAACACGCAGCGCATAAGATTAAATGCATCCAGGAAGCGCTTCAAGATTGACCGCCCGGAGGCAAAGTGAGATCTCTTTATTAATGTACAACATCGGAGCTTCTCCCTGCATTTCCCAACCAATTTTAAGAACACCACCCCCACTCGTTCAGACACTCGTTGCAACTCCCTCATTCCTCGGACGTTCAAACAAGCTACAGTTTATTGCTAAACGAGAAATTCTAGAGAAATTCCTTTTGCACCCAAACTAGACAATTTTCAACTATCGCTCAAGACCCGGCAGGTAAATTACGGTGCCCGATGAAAGCCCGTCTGGCTGTGTTAACTCAAATACTGTCATTAACAAAATACGTTTCACCCTCCATGAATACATTTACCAGAGCGTTCATCCATTGTTTAATAGGATTTTATCGTAACGATAACATAAATTGGTATAATATACTTATTTATACATTCATCGTTAATGAAAACTGTAATATGCAAATGTGAAGATTTTAAGTGTGGGTTTGTATCGTCATAAATCCGATGAACGTCTTTCAGAGATAAAACAATAGTTCTCTTCCTGGAATTGTGAGATAGCCGACGGTGTCTACGTCGCAAAAGAAATAACGCAATTTCAGTACCTTATAGCAGTCTCACAGCTTTGTATGCGCATATTCTAATGGTATCACACTGCTTGGATAACTTCAAAGAAAAAGATCATTTAGTACATTGTGATATGTTATCTTTGTTTTAATGAGTATAGCATTCCAACCTACATAGCGTGTGACTATAGGTGAAACACAACTGAAATGGGAATATTGAGATTAATGTGTAGTATTAAGAGAATGGATACAACGAGAAACATATACATAAGGAGAATGAAAGTTAACCCGTGACTAACAATTAAGAAAAAGAAGATTAGTATGGCATGTATGAGGAAGAATCACAATCATGAGACATAAACATTAAACATGAAGGTCAAAGGATATAAGTATAAAGAAAGGTCATAAAGAGATAGATGAATTGTGTGAGGGATGATATAAAATTTATAGTTGACAAAATTCGATTAAAATAAGAGAACATGAAAGAATACTTTGCGCACTCCAAACTATTGGAAAAGGTGACAGAAAATGGATAAACTTACATTATTTCGTAATTATTTTTCGAAACAGAAGCATTTAAAAAGTTATAAATTGTTGATGATCATAATCTTTATATAAGCGACATTGTAGTTAGTAAATCTAGATACCAGTAGCGTGGATTTATTTCAACTCGATTCCCCATAGCCTACCTTTAAGAAACTTACGATCAAAAGGTCGAAAGCGCCATGAATTTATTGGCGCTTACTCTATTCTTTATTGTACACAAAAAGTTACATACAAAATTATAGTGGTTATGTAAAAAGGCGAACTTAACCCTAAAAGAGTTTTCTTCCAGCAAACCTATGAGTCTAGCGAGAGGGGAGAAGCAAAAAGCAGAGTTGTGTACACTAAGATATTTTACGATTTAACTATGTAACATATAATATTGTTACGACCTAGACGCCGAAAAAACAAATTCACACCTGCATACCTGTAGAAACACATTTTACTACCTTTCGGCATTGGACTTGTTTTGTTTACTTTGTGTTTAAAATTTGTGATTAGAAAACAGCCCATTGTGTATTGTAATCTTTTATGGCAGTCACTAAGCCAGGTGTGCGGATTACGATTTCTAGGAAATTGCGTCGACGCTTGCCAGGCAGACATATCACATCTGTGCAGTATAAAGCAAGGCCCCAATGGACAGTCGAGCGATAACCACAAGCGAAGCAAGACTTGTGTACATTCGGTAATTTATTTAGTGACGGACTTTGCGCGTGTATTTGAATTACGATCTCCTGCATTACGTTTGGACTTATTGCGTTCGGTTATATTTGTACCTGTGTTATACGTGTTTGTATGGTTCTAATAAACTCTATGATAATTCCAACGGCATTTTAATTCGAGTCCTGCAACTCGTAACAATATAGACAGATTAACAAAAATAATTTATATACAAGATACACTGAAGATACATACATTCATAGATAATGTAAAATATAAACACATAAGAATAATTTAAATTAGATAGCTCTGACTTACTTTAAAAAACGTACGCTTACGTTTTTTATTCGTGGATATATTATTACTGTATTACTATCTCTTACGCTTGGCGGTTTTCTACATATTGGATGAAATAGCAACCCATAACCCGACCGGCACCGGTTTTTCTTTCAAAATATGCAATATTTAATAATTGTAATAAGAAAATCGCGCGAATTAGACGTTTTTTCAACAGCAGTGTAGTCGGACCTTGCATCATACGGTGTATCTTTTTAACCGGCTTACCCTAGCCGAATTTCCACCCCAAGCCACTGCTAGGTACATTATACATATAATTTTAATTACATTTTGAGCGACAGAAAAACAATAATTTGCTATAAATGCAGTACAGCTACATTGTTAATACTCAATATATATCAAAAATATTTGTATCAAATTAGGACAACATCATTTACATCATTATCAGATAACTATAATTGATTTCTTTTTCCTGTCTATTTCTTAGCAACAAATATTTAACATTCGATTGGTGCAACATGGCCAATGAAAAGTAGTATAAAATGTTTCTAAAACGTTACAAAACTGACTTTGTCAGAAACAAGCAGGGTGCTTTTGCGAAACTTGTCGTGATCAGAAAACCACAACTTTCCGCATCGAAGAGTTTTACTATAGGGGCTCAGTTAACTTTCTGGTTAATGTTACTCACCTTATGGTTAAGTTATTATTAGCATTATATTCCTTAAACAATATTTATAAATACTACATTAACATTTTTCCTCTACATAATTATATTTATAAATATTAAAATGCTTTTTAAGTCTGTCTACTCTTATTTACGGCCGTGGAATTGAACCGATTATAAAGAAATTATACGGGTTCATTTTAGTCTTTCAATTTTGATAGAGACAAGGCAAAAAAGCAAAAAAAATTAACGAACTTAATCGTTATTTTTCATAGGTTGAAAAGAAAAACGTATCTGTGGTTGAGTAGGCTAAGCCTTTGCCGGCTGACTTCACTATAACACAGAGGCTCCGGGTTTGGCAAGTTAAATTTCGGTAACAAACTTTCCGTTATTTACGGTGGTCTGGGTATCTGGGATCGACCCCAGAGTGGTGCGTTGTATATTACCAATAACACAAGTGCAACTTGCTTAACATGAGGATGTACAATGTGTGTATTTATCTGCCGATTTTTTTGTATGACCATACATGGTTTATGTATAAATCAAGTGATAAATAATCTATTAATGAATTTACAACTTTTACAACAATCTTTAAGCAATTAAACACCAAATGAAATCTGCATCCATAAAATCGTACCCATTTTTTATATATAGGAATTCTGATTGAGGACCATAAGCCGCGCGTGTGTGTTTCGTCAAGTCGGGGTGGCACTAGTATCTCACGTGTGAAGTACTGTTGCCACGCCGCAGCTAGGGATACCCACTAAAACCCCTGTCGGATCTGATCGATCCTGTTCCTGTCACCTCCAGCCCGGATGGACATAAAACCGTTCCCAGCCTCAGCCACATTGCAAGCCTTCGATTGGTGCCAAACGCGGAAGTTCTTATGGCAACATGCATATTAAAATCTCATTTTTTTACTATAATTATACGTCATATTTTAACCCATTAACTAGAATGTGTCGCCTACTCAATCAACTGGTAGCTAAAAACTCTCCTCTGGGTATATGTGATCTCAATCTCAACAAATTCAAGTGAATGATTAACTCAATTCGCGTTTCTGACACTTAAAGACCATGATCTCTTTATTTTTATAATTAATTATATTTCTAAAATTGTTTTTGTTGTTTCAAGTCACTCCTGTATTATCTTATTATAATAATAATATATTTACATATCAAGATAATAATCTAGTAATCTAATGTATTGATTGTAATCAGGTTTGTGTATAAAATAAATAAAAGTTGAAAATTCCGCTAAAAATTTTGGTACGTGGCGGATGCTCCTTCGTGCCATATGTGTCCAAGTTATGGAATGAGCTCCCTCCCGCGGTTTTCCCAGAGCGCTACAATATGGGGCTCTTCCAAAAGGGCGTGAACAGATACTTAAAGTCTCAACGAGGTAGGCAACGAATCGGCTCCCTTAGTGTTGCAGATGTCCATGGGCGACGGTAGCCACCTACCACCAGGTGGTCCGTTTGCCAGTTTGCCTACAAGCAAACATAAAATATGAAAAATTCAGGCACTTGAAGTCTATAGACTTCAAGTTTGCTTAAATGAATATAAATAACAACTTTTAGGGTTCTATGAATCTTACGAAAAATCTAACTTATATGAATCTCGAGCGAGTTTGTTCACCTTCATAACATATTTTCTCCAGATTTAAAGACGGAATTAATTTAAGTATTAACATATAATTAACAATTTTAAAAATAAACTTAAAAAAATACTTAGATTAAACGAAGGGTTGTTATGGAATATAAAATAAAAATAAAAACGTAGTACTTAAATGTTCAAATGCACACGTATGGAACCGTTCATATTCTAGTCTGACTCGTACATCATCGGTTTTTATCACAATGTTACTGCTTCGGTTGCCCAGCAATATGATATTGTTATACTAAGCCTTTGATTATGCATTAAGTTTCCATTCGATCGATTTTTAAATCTCATCGGCTACAAGTTTTCGCTGTTATCATCAATTTGAATATCAAATGAAGTTTGAAGCGAAATTTTGTCGGCTAACTTGAAATCTGTCGTGAACTACAAACTAGCCCTGTACCACGATTGCGGTGTGGAACTGTAACATTAGAGTCACATCTTACATTTCTGGTTTGTTACGTATTGTTACTGGATAAGTGACAGTAAAAGTGGCAATGTATGATGAGGCAGAGATTGGTTAATGTTAGTGATAGTTTTGAAGTATGCCCAGCTGGTATTGAACGGGGCCGCGGGCTCTCGGTCAACTCCACGGAAACTGGTTTCGTTCATTATCAAAAGTCAATAACTTTCCGATGCATACCGAGTCATGGCCGAATTGCTGATGTACAACGTAACCTGCAAAAACCATTAAGCTATATGTTATATCAGAGGAGACGCCTAAAACAAAAAAATTGCTACATACACCAGATGGAGAGGCGCAAGTGTATGACCAAGAACAGTAGAATAGATGCCACATTTATTACTATCACCATTTCTGACTACTTACTTATATAACTGACTCCCAACAAAAATACATTTTCGTTTGCTTAGGTATAACTAAGTGTAGGTGGCACGATTGTCGTACACTCAAATTCTTTGGAAAATTAGTACCTACTTAATTTTTTTTAACGAAAAAATGGAGTAAATCCTCCGTTTTCAGCATAATTGTAAGTGAGCTAAATAAATGTGGAACGAATAAGTATACTCCACATTTCGCTGTATACGGTAGTCAGCCGGAAATGTGTCTTATGAAGGCGAGACCTGGATTTGCATCTTTGGACATGGATGCAGCTTCGAATTGTACTCGGGCGTACCCACCTCTAATGGTGTCTTCTCTAATGTAACATGTAGCTCAATGACAAAAGCGGTGTTTTTAATCGCGGCAAGAAATCCACTGTCATTTCATGATTACTGCGATAAGTCTTTGCAAATAAAAATGGAAGTTTTCAACTTTCGGTTTCAACGAAAGTTGCTTTCGCTTATATCGTTATTCATGACAACAATACCGTATTGGGAGAATTAATATCGGTGTTACGGCTTCACAAGTACATTTACGTCAGATAATTTGATATTAAGATTTATGCGGTATTCTTCCCACTTTAATAATATACAAACAAAACTGCTAATAACTTTTAGCGTAAAATATTGCCTTCAGATAATTATATTATTGACGATCATAGCATATTCTATGGACTTTTAACGTATACTAATTTCATTTAGTATATATATAATTTATTTTGTAATAAGAGTTATCTTTTAATGTTTGAGTTAATTGAGAGCGGGTCCTTCTGACACAAGTATATATTAATACTTAATAGAAGGTCCCAACCCCAAAAAACATTTTTGAATGTACTTTTGGAATAAAATAAACAATTATTTATTTAGATACATTATTTAAATAATAATAAATACAACCCATAAACTTCCCACTGCTGCTGAGCTCGGGCCTCCCAGTTATCGGGGATATTAGTATACCCGCCACGCTTGTCCAAGGCGGCTTGGTAGGTTATTATTATTTAGTACTCATTAAACGTAGACAGATGAAACAGATGGTTCATATGGATGCTTTATAACATTACTAAGGCCCAGTTCCTATATCATACCGACCGTTCATTTGCCCTACTATCAGTTAAAAATTGATATAAGCTCCATACAAGTAATGCCAAAAGGCGACTGGCGGTTTTCGGCCTTAAGATCTACAAAGACAAAAGTTATAGTAAAAAAAAGTAGATTTTTACTTATTATCTTTTTAAGTAGTACTATATTTTAAGAACCTCACTAACCGAAGAAAAATAATGTTGAATATTTCATGAATCGATACTTACTTACTTACCAAATAATTAAATTCAAAAGCATTGTTGTCTGATTCTTTAAACCATTATATAATATTAATAAAAATCTAGCTATATTACGCATCAAAATATCGATATGCCTGCGTAATATTCTATTGCTTAACACTTTCTTATTCTGTTAGTCGATTAATCGCTTATTTCTTCGTTATCGATATCTGTTATTTTATATATTTTTATATGGTAATACGAAACTTCTAAGCGTCTATTATGTCACCGTCAAGTGTCATACGTCAGGCAAAGCTGTATGGACTCATTTCCTTTGCCTGACGTTGTAAGGAATAAAACAGATATGCATAAATTATTCGTTAAAAACAATAAATATCGTACAACTGCTGTTCACATTGTACATCTATAGGTATAATTTAACATTTTTTGAAAATACAATTCCACAGTAAAATAATAACATTTAGGTTCCCCCAAAACTCTAGTATTATCGTAATGAACGTTATGTCATTGTCAAACACTTATGGCCAAATTCTATTTTCAGCCAAGTTCTTGTAGAAAATGACAAGCACACATAGGTTTCTAATGAAATAAGCTACCTAAACACATTGTAGTTATGCGTGTAGGTGACCAGGGCGGCGGCTCCTAAGGAACTCGCCAGTCCCTTTTAACTGACGAATAGTAAGATATAGGAACCGGCCATAAAACATACAAAGATAGATGACTGATGAACGGACGGACTTAGGAAAACAAAGGTTATGGTTTTGCTAAAATAGCTGTGGAACCCTAAAAAGCATGTATCAGGCAGGTATCTGTATTTAACTTTGAAGGATCATAAAACCCCTGAATTACGCCATATGGAAAGCCACCGTTTGTGGCGTGGTAGAGCAATGCCGGAAACATTATTTTGAGTACCACTCGCTAGGTTGAATCAATCAGTGTGTTACCACGCACTCACAGAATAGCGGTGTGAAACGGTTAAGGTTGAGCTAATCCTGTTTCGTACGATAAGCGAAAGTTCCGATAGCCCACTTCCCCCCTATCCCTATCTCCTTTAAGGGCCATCCATAAATTACGTCACACGTTAAGGGGGCGGAGGGGGTCGTCGAAATGTGCCATTGTGTGACGAGAGGTGGAAGGCGGCCTAAATTTCATGACGTCACATTTCAAAATCTAATATATTAGTTTTAAAACACAAAATTGTAACTATTAACGAAAAACTTCAACATATTTCCAACTTTATTTGTATGAGAGCATAGTGTTTAAATTATTAAAAAATAATTTAGATGGAAATAAAACTAATTATGGAACTGCTGTTTTAGTTTAATAATTTCTTGATGTACTCGTACAATTGCAAAATATGTGATGTCGCACTAGAGAAGGAAGAGTCTTACGAATGTGACCAGCTGTGACAAGGACTGGGGAGAATTCAAAAAAATCATGAAATTCGTGTGTCGTAATTTGTGGATGGCCCCCATCTCCCCTTTTTCTATCCATAGAGGCTGGCAACACGTTGACTACTCCTCTGATGTTGCAAATATCTATAGGCGACAGTAACTACATTCCATCAGGTGGGCCGTCTGCCAACTTGGCAACTTCACAATATAAAAAAAGTTTAGAAAATTTAGGTTTATTTAAACCCTATGGAAAACCCTAGTAATAAAGCTGGTATAAATCTAAACTTCAAATAGTATTAAAATGACTAATTGATAAAATATGTTCCAGTTTACCTAGAACATTTACGCAATTAGTACGGTTAATACTTACAAGCTTACCGTGTATGTCTGGCTAAGTACTTAACGAGTTAATTGGTTTCAAAATAAACAATTATATTTAGATATTTCACTGTTAAATTTGTTTTAATGTTCACTATGTAATAGTTCTAAAATAATATTATTGTACGTAAATAAATATTATTATCTTAAGCGGGTAATAGACCTGTGAGTAACTAGGCTCGACGACCATTTTCGCCCTTGTGCCACCTTATGTACGGTACTTACTGGCACGTCTATCACAATTCACTAGCTTTAAGTTTTCCTAACTGATACATTTTTTGCGATATCTAACTGGCTTATGCACCCGTGTCTGATTTGAATGATGCGGGTTCGAATCTAAACGATACAATTACGACGTGATGGAGAAAATATCGTGAGGAATCCCATTTGGCCCTTCGTTATCCTAAAATGAAAAACCGAAGCAATTTCGGAATTTCTTGTCGGCAGATGGGAGCTAGACGAAAAAAATGTTAAAGTGAAATGAAAAATGCTGAACGCTGTATATTAGTATACAATTTCGAGCTTGATAAAATAAGAACTAAAAAAATATCTATTAGTGTAATAAAACAAACAAAAACGTCATACAAAAGATATGGAATGGATAAACGCCTAAAACGCAATTTTATAAGTTATTGAACCGATAGCGCTAACGAGCAGATAAACTACAGTTAAAAGTGCTTCAGAAACCGGGCATTTTAGACGGTCTTCGATGGTATTCGATACTTATTAACACTTATTGAGACGTTTTGATACTTTTTGAGAGTTTTATGAATTTTAAGACTTTTTAGGAGAACTTCGTTCTAACCAGGTGTTCCAAAGAAACTTCATTAGTTTCTATCAAATCTTTTAACCCATTCGATACCGATCATCTTTACATAGTATAAAACAAAGTCGCTTACTGCGTCTATCTGTCTGTATATTCACTAAATCCTAAACCACGCAACTGCTGAATTTTTAAGCAGTTTTCTCAATAAAATAATCCACAACCAGGTGGTAGAGTATTTACCCGTCTCCATGGCTACCACCCCTGGTCTGGAATATGCCACAATAACAACCTTGAGTTGCGTAGAGAGCGGCGACACAATGGTGCTACCATTAGTGTTACAAATATCCATAGGCGATGGTAACCGCTTTCCATCAGGTGGGCCGTTTGCCTGTCTGCTGAACTCTTGCAATATAAAAAATGTACCTAAAATAGAGTTACTTTCTAGGGTTTGACCCGTAGCTACACCGCGGGGAAAACTCTAGTATGATATAAATGGAGATACAACATAAGAAAACGTGTAAAAATATGTCATTAAGTTCCTACATAGTAAAGTAGTTGTTCGGCTGTAAAGAATACAATTCAATACTAAAAAAAATAATGGTCTAAGTCATGGAGCACCTTGTTTACTGAAACACAGATATCTTGAGTTTGACTGCCGGCAGAACAAATTTTATAATAGACGAACTTTCAACGTATTTGGGATCGGTTCCAGAATAACCCATTATATATTAACCAACGCAAGCATAACTTGCTTAACTTGAGATTATAAATGTGTGCGTATCTACTGATTTATTTAATTAAGTCCAAATTAAAATTGATTCATTAGGAATCCGTCATCAGTTTTAACAAGCATTTTTTTTACAACAACGAAATTATTGGCTCATCTCTTAAATATATACAGCGTACACTTAAAATTCAAAATAAACAGATTAACTCACTCATTTGTTTAGGCATATTATCTAAGATTATATTTAATGGCTTGCTGAGGTGGTAGGGCATTTGCCCGACTGGATGGCTACCACCCCTGGTCTAAAGTATGTTGCCATAACAACTTTGAGATCTGTTCCGGCATTAGTGACCAGGTTCCAGTCTCCCCTAAGAGGGCAGCAGCGCATTTGTAGCACCTTTGGTGTTGTAAATGTCCATAGGCGATGGTAACCGCTTTCCATTCAGTGGGCCGTCTGTCTGTCTGCTGAACTCTTGCAATAAAAAAAAGAGGTAGCTTAAAACATAATAGTATCAATTAAGAAGTTATTAAAGAAATTCTGTGAACACGAACAGATTTGATGAGGGCAAATCTTATCGTCTTCAAAAAGCGATCCTGTCGCCTTTATACTGATAACCGCAAGTTCTGCATTTATGGAACACAAATTAAATAGTATATCATGATTTGTAACCCTCTATTTACACTCAAAGTCGTAAAAAGAACCATCGAATTTTTACGATTGCACAGTTTCACCTGATGTTCACTGACGACGCAGTCAAGGTGAAGCACATATTAAGTTCAACGTTGCCATAAAACATTTCCATCTGGACAAAAAATAAATTAGGCAAATGTGTACCACTTCACATATCCTGAATGTATGCTGAAAAGTCCCAAACGTCTAATGTTATTTATATTTAGCTACGAAACGATAAAAAAAATGAAAATATTCCACGTCAAAACAACTACTCAAGAGATCTTATTTAAATCAATTTTCGTTAAAAGTATGCACAAAATCGAATTATTTTTCAAAGGGAAAAACAATTTTGCATTACATTACAAAAAAGCATTAGTAATATCGTCATAATATTTCATATTCTGACTCATAATGATACCACACAACTGTAGTGTAGAAAAATATTTAATACTCCTTTTTCTCCATGGCCATATTAAACCTAATAGTTCCTGAGAAACGGACAAATGAGCCTGATGATTTCATAAAGACTTTTTGAAGTGAAACATTTTTAGCCACTGTAGTGAATTCTTTCGATGGGAACGAAAAAGCGTGACGGCGGGAATTTAATCATTTAAACACTGTGCTCATGCTCAATTAAATTGGAACTAGAGCATTTATTTCCTATTTTAGTTATCATAAGCCGCTCATGTCACTTGTTCAAAGTGAAAACAAGGAATCCGAATAATATGTGTTCTAATATATCATAAATATGTAACTATTCAAATTCAAAAGTTTTTATTCAAAATAAGTTCCACTGGAGAACACTTCTTGAAGTGTTCTTCAAATTTTAACCGATAGTATGGCAAATGAACGGTCGGTAAGATATAGGAACCGGGATTTAATCGCATATCGATTATAAGAAGCGAGTGCTTTTAAGCGTAGAGTTAATACTACGTTTTAATGCTTTTCAGCGCAACATATTATATGATCTTCATTTCGACATTTCAGTCACTTTTCAATAGCCGTGATCACAGAAAACAAAGTTGTCAAGTGTCAATGAGTAATGTTTAAGTTATTATTAATTAGCCTACCTTTAACTTGTTTATTTTGGTTGTTATTTACTTCAAACTGACATATTTGTAATCACGGCTATTGTAATGGGCCGAAGCGACGAAATAAAAAACAAATAAAATGACGCGCTTGAAGCCGTTAAAACGTAGTTTTAATTATGTATACTAGTCGCGAAAACTTAAGAAAATAAGATGTTCACATATAGGTGTGTCTAAGTGTAATTAAAATATTTCAATCTACGATGTATATGTGTAATAAATAGTATAAATTTGTCTCTGTACTCAAATCTGAATTAATGCCACCTCATTTACTAAAACCTCCTCCGGCGAAGACTAAAACGTGTAAGGCGTTTGTTAAACAAAGCTTCACGTTAGTTGCTGTGTTAATTAATGTGCCAGGCTACGGTTTTCTGCAGTATATGCAATTAAAGTGTGTTTATCTTGTATTCGTTTGTTTTAACAAAGCTCGAGAAATAATTACAATATTTCTAAGGGATTACGGCGTTTATTTGGTATATGTTTTTAATTTGACCTTTTAACGTTGGCACTAGGTATGAATTTCTTAAGTAATAGTGTTAAACTTAAGCTAGCAAGTAATGAAGATCTAATGAAGATGTAGTTGAAACGTGTAAGACCCAAAACTTTGAGAAATGTTTCAAACGCGCCGACCGATAGGTTTCTGTCCTAATTGCTTATCTAATAACAATTTGTAATTTAATTACATTTTCATTTATATATTTCTCATCAATTACAAATGTATATAAACTTAATAACGCAAAGCCGATTAGCCTCTGATATCAAAATATTTTTGGTTCTAAAAAAGAAATCCATATAACATACAAATTTAAACTTACATATAGAATACTTGCAATGTTGCAGACTCTTTTCGACCTTAGAAAAGTTGATATAATTACCCATCTAATTTAGCTACTATAAGAATAAGAAAGGAATTAAATTTAAACTAAGTACAGCCGAATAAACCCTATTGAAAATCAGACTCAAAATTTAGTCTACTTCCTGGTCCTTGTGCCTCATTTCAAGAATAAATTGATCTGTGAAACGGGAGTTACTCATAGAAAACACATCTAGCTAAAGATTATACATTTCAAATTTCATAAAAATTATAAAGTGTTAGTCGCGCAAACTTTGTTAAGAGACTTAGTTGAGAATATAATTTTCCCCGCGGTCATGCCGCGTGAAAAACCCTAGGTAGTAGCTCTATGTTACGTTTATACATAATATATATAATATAATATATAAACCTTCAATACTTTACTTTCTTGTTCAATTCACTATAACAAAGAAAGTAAGTCAATATAGTGTAGACAACTGCACAGCAAAACATGAAGAAAAGTCGCAGTCAACCTGATTTAACGTACCTAATTACAGCGATGGTTGGCTACATAGCAATTACAACGCCATCTACTTTGCTAATCCGTTTCTTTTAAGGAAACCACGTCCTTTTTCGGGATAAAATGTATATTATGTGTTAACTCTGGTTATAAGCCAGCACTACGTCGAGTTTCCCTCATATACGTTCTGTAGTTTTCAAAAAGAATGCGATCGCGGCGCCATCTTTTTCGATATTTTCATCTATTCCGCGGAAATGACGTTTTTTCTAAGGATAAAAAGTAACCTAAGTTACGCCGCGGGATATAAGCTTGCTCTGTAAAGTTTCATTTAAATGTGTTAAGTAGTTTTCATGTAATACTCTAACAGACAGACAAAACTTCTAAAAATTGCATTTTTGAAATCTTCTGGTCCGAATTATACCCCTTGAATTTTTTCACATTTTTAAACGCATTGTACAATCTCGAACCATTTACAGATTTATTATAGTATAGATATATTATTGGTCTGTTGTCTGTCTGCGCACAATTTTCGATGTGAGTACAAAAAAGTAACGCAAAATTGCGCAATTAAATTCAGATTTCAATTGAATTTCTACGTATTTGTTGCCTACTGCCAAAAATAGACATTGCGGATAAAGGAGGTAATTGAATAAATTGGTAACATAGAAAACAATAACGTCGGAAATTGACTTTAAATGCAATTCATTGATTTTTTGCTCGCACCGCGTTTTTTATTCAACATCTCCGTGAGAAAATGCAGTGACTGTATAGTGTGTAAAATATCCGACTTAAATTAGGTAAGGCAACCTTTAATTGACTATGTGATTTATATTACATTAACTTTTTTATATTTACACACGAGTTTTACAGACCAAAATGAGACTAATTATTTTTTTTTGTCCATATTCTTATTACAAAAATATCGAATAAGAGAGTCCGTGTTTTTTTTTTCAACCGAAAAAAGGACGTTACAGTGCACTGAAAAGGAACGACAAATGATAAAAGATATCTAGTAGCCTAGATTGCCAGTAACAGGCAGTAAAGAAAAAAACAATACGAATTGTAAAGTATTGACCATATTTTCTTTACATTATTTTTATAATAATTAATAAAAAATCTGTTGGTAACATTAATGTGATGAAAGGAAACAAATATTGTTTTACGTTATTTTTATAAAAAACACCTAATTTTATACCCAATAAGAATCTTCAAGATTGTTATTATATTTTAAAATTACTAACGATAGATAGAAACTTTCAATAAATGGACCATTTACCCTACTAAACTATTAGTTTGTTCTTAAAATCAGTTAATACTCTACGTGACTTTTATGCAACTTTTTATATAAATCAAACTATTAAATTAACAAAAAAATGTTGGTAAAAATACAAAGTTTTATGTATTTTACCTGTTTATTTGACTACGGACGCAAAAAACCGTTGTTGTAACGACTTAATTGCTGTGTTTTTAATTTTTAACGTAGGAATTTGTTTCATTCCGTATTTTAATAGGATCTAATCTCTATATACATAGTGATATATGAGACATACTAATACTTTTAGTTCCGACAAAAACAGAACAAAGGAAGATTTATTATTACAATGTAAGTATTATATGTATACATCTGGTATATTATTGTTGTTATCATATTTCCGTGTTGTATTTGAATTACATAAATTTTTAGACCTTATAATTTTATTTAATTTTTCAAATCAGATGTGATATTTCCTTATTTTTTTCTATTAATACACGAGCCACATAGCAGTCATTCATAATTGGGATACTATAAGCAAAGCCTATAATATAAGGCCAAGATAATTTCAAAACAATAAAAAAACAACTAGAAGCATGACCACTAAAATTTTCCTTTTCGAAAATATAGTTAACCGTGTATAGTAAAATAACATTATTTAAAGTATATAGTCCATCTCTTTATTACAGCAGCCTCTCAATCAACCCTGAGAGCTCTTAGTGTCATCCGTGTTCAATATAATAATATCTTCAGGATGCTGCTGGGGCTGCCTCGAGCAGTGCATCCACTATGTTCGGTGAGGCACGCACTAATTAATGACTTTTACCCTATCAGGTGTAAGAAAGCCGCGTCTTTACTGTTCAGAGGCCGGGCAGCACTAGCAGTATCCTGAGGGTGTTCGCAGAAAGAATAGATTCCACTTTCACTCGAAACAACGCTCGATACAATCAGCTTATTTTCGGCCTTTAGCTACCGAATTTATCTCTAATCCATTCTTAACAACTTCATACCTACTACCTGAATTTAAATTAAACGTAATAGTTACTCACTTTTTGTTGCTAATTGTTTTCAATCACGCCTAATTAATTATACTCTTTAAACTCAACGAGGAAACGCTTCAAAAAAAAGATTAATCGTCTGTCAAATAACACAAGTGTACTTTGTCAGTTAATCATAAAACTTTCAATTGCTGCGTGCCTTTGTGTTTAACATATATTTGTTTTAGGGGGTACAGGTCATTTATCTCTGTTACGCATACAAATTTTCAAGGTGTTTTATGCTATATCCGTAAGGCCGTGTTTTCGCTAACGGCGAGCGTCTTAACTAGGAGGCTTTCTGGTATAGATGAAGAAATTCCCTAGATTTTTAAAGCCACGTTATTTCGAGAACCAGTGCAGATGTCGGTCTGGTCTAGATAAAGATTTCGACTTTCCTTATTACACCATATATAAATGAACATATTGTGGTATTTGTATAATAATGAAGTTATAAAAGTATTTTTATGTATATGAGTATATTTAAATCTGTGTTGGCAACACCAACATTTACATTCTGAATATTTTGTATTTTCTTTTGTTTTCGTTCGTTCGCAGTTGCATAATAAATGGTCGCCTTTACTTTTCTCAGTATCACGTCTGTTTCCAGGCGTGATTTATGTATATATGTTATAATAAATCAGTAGAAGCATTAAATCAGTTGTAGGATAGCAGCATTCCAATCCTGCCAAAGAAGCATGCATAGCTTAAGTACTCATTTTTGTATTCTAATTTGTACATTGACATAATAATGAAAGCAAATATAACACAAAAATCACATGACGATCCGACATGGAAAATAGCAATATGATGTGTTGGTTATACTTTATAATTCTTTGTAATAAGTATACCCCCGTACCAGCGGTATAACGTTTACTAGTTCACATATAAATTTAATATATCTTGATTATAATTAATGTATTTTAACATGGCAACACTTTCACTATAGTAAAGCACTATTGATCCGTTACCTTCATATTGCGGCAACAAGGAATACCTTGTATATGGAGAAGTCTTTTATCACTATACTAGGCATTGTTTGCCCTTCATGCTGACTTTCGGACGTCTGTCACGGTGGTATTGAACTGGACATAAACATGGGCATAAGTTATGAATCAAAACGCACGTGCTCACGATTTTGTTCCGAGCTTACATGTTATGATTCAAGCGAAGAACGGTAGCGGTGGAAATTGTTGTATAATCTTTATTAAATTGTTACAGAATTATATTATTGATCAAAGTAAGGGGTAAAAAGTTGAAGTCACTTCTATGTCGTTCTGAACTGACAATTATGAAATTGTCTCTACATAACGACGTAGAAGAGTGTTTAACTTTTAACTTTAGTAAACATACGAGTACCTTGTTTTTCTGAATAAAATAATTGTGTAACAATTTAATAAAGATTATATAATATTCAACCGAGTAATTGATTTTATTTCTATGTTTGATCCTTCTTTATAAAGTTTAAAAACAGTTTTAGATTTTGATAATTACGCTAGATACCAGAAATGATTATAAACTAAATATCTTGTTAACGCGAAAGAGTTTTTGTAGTATCCCAGTTTAAAATTTACGCCTGAAACTGTTAAATGTTTTCTCCATACTCATTCATACATGCAACTGAAGCATAAAAAATTACTAAACATGCGTGTGGAATGTCTTTAGACAGTATTCAATAATACATTTTTTATTTGTAAATGTTGTCAATAGTGTATTTTTTTCTTAATAATTAATTACGTTACTATAACTTTGTCTATGGCTTTGCTTGCTTAATATACACCAAATTTCATAATAATAGATTTATTTCCAAGACCATGAAGAAATAAAAACCTACAAATACATTTACTTTTATTATGTATGTACTAAAA
This sequence comes from Dendrolimus houi, assembly GCA_039645545.1. Classification (NCBI taxonomy): domain Eukaryota; kingdom Metazoa; phylum Arthropoda; class Insecta; order Lepidoptera; family Lasiocampidae; genus Dendrolimus; species Dendrolimus houi. The sequence goes on along the minus strand of CM077119.1, from coordinate 17,989,224 downwards.
TGGCTTTGAGACCTTAATAAATATGATATGCTTCTAAAATATTTATCTAAAAGTCATTTATAGTTCTTATTTGAATTACATATCTACCATAAACCAAGGTAACTAACAATTGTGTAATAATCTACTAACAGTAAACTCAAATTAACCTTACGGAATAAATATATAAACCAATACAAAATTAAATACTGATTAATAAAATCGCTGCCGCTCATACGTGTACCATACGCGGTCACCTAACGGTTACTCACGATTAGGGTCAAGCCTCAAGGTCTATCATTACATAATGTCTTAAACATTTCGCGCACAATAATTCAATATCAACTGTCGATAGTCGATATTCAGCTACATTGTCCGATAGATCGATGTCTGGCAACAAAGGGGTCGACTTCAATAAAACGCTGTACAAAGACATCGACCGTGAATTTTGCTCAATGTTAGCATCGTGAGGTTATTTCCAACTATTTAATTCCTGATTATTTATGCTGTTTTATTATTTGTTTAATTGTAATACAAAAAACGGACAACTGCGTGTAGATCACACACGTTGAAGAGTTCCGGTTACAAACGTAATAGATTTCGTCACTTGGTATTGGAAACATTACTAAAGTATTTGATCGAAATTTTTACTACTTTAGAAGCTAATTTATTCCCACCTAAAAAAATTTGAACACTCAGTAACGATAAGCTTAAGTAGTTTGAAAAATTTAACTATTAGTTACATGTGTGAAGACCACCTCTAATTCTTAGTTTTACTCGGTTTGTTATACCGTTATATAGCAACATATACGATACGTACTCCTTCCTGTCAAATTTAATTTAGATAGACTTAGGACGAGAAAAATTACTGCAACATATAAGACAAAAGGACAAAAGTACGGATGAACGAACATAACGATATTAAAAGGACGTTTTGGCCAAAATATCACTGCAACCCTGTAACGTCTTGCAACTGCATAAAGACCTCTAAAAGCACTTTATCTCCTCCTCAGAAAACTGAGGGCTGGAAACAATGGTATGGCGATTCAAATAGGTAATTTTACCCTTATTTCTAGGCATCTGTCGCATAGAAGAAGATGATCTAACTTCATACTTCTATTTATAATCTTGGGAAATCATAGATAAAACACAGAAGTTATGTATAATAAGGATTAGCCAGTAAAAATTTTCTTTATTGTACTATCACTCCAGTTTCACTTCCACTTACTAGGCCGGCAGCAGAGCGGCAAGATCTCTGGTGTTGCTAATGTCCATAGGCGACGGTAACCAGTTTCCACCTTGGTTGGACCGTCAGCCTGTCTGCTGTACTTCAGCTGTAAAAAAAACCTGGCAATGAAGAAAAACATTATTAGGCAACTATGCACATCGAGGGTACCAATGTATAAAACCCCTAATCGGCCCTGGTCGCTAGACCAAACTGTTGACGCATACTCCCTTAAATGACACTGGAAAAACTCAGCTGTAGAATGTTTACGAGCTTATAATATTTAATTAGTAACACTAATAGATACCTATTTACTATCCGATCTGAAATAATGAATATAAAATTTAAATGTACGTAAAACATTTATTTTATTTAATAATTATGGTTACACAGTGATCACGCTCAAGCACTTAATGAAGTAAGGGAACATGACGGAAGTTTCAGTCTAACTTTTTGTAAATTTATAACCGCATTAAAATATATTATTATGATAAATTATTTGTATACTTATATGTTTAAATAAGCTGTTATTTTCAAACGTAGTTTGCAATATTAAAAAGAATAAAGTTTTCTTGATATTACTAGTATTTTTACAAAGTTTTCACAAAATAAACAAACAGAACCACTGTAAATACTATTTCCACTTTGCGTATTCTACTGTCTACTCAACAGGAATTGTAGAGGAACTGTTCAATCAGTGCCTACACCTCGTTTTCACAATTGCACATCATCGGCCAGATGTCCATACTTATTGCCATGATCTATCATATTTAACAACGCAGCGCTTTTCTAGACATGCATGAAATATGGATTTGTAGGAAACTTCCCATAGAGATTTTCCGCTACTCGGATACAGGGTATATTTTGTGTTTGCTTATAGGTAAAAGAGTAAACGAATCAACTAATGGTATGTGGCAAACCTCGCCGGTAGACATCTGTAACAGCAAGAAAGCCAATACGTTGCCTATCTCGTTGAGACTTTATATCTGTGTACGCCTTTTCTGGAGAGGCTAGTAACGTAGCGCAGAAAGAGAATCATTAAATTTCTACCAGGTTGCCGACGCGTTGATAATATAATGGCCTTACTAAGGTCCGTAGGCAACAATGACCACGTTCCATCAGGTAGATTATGAGCCTCTTTACCTGTATCTAGCAATAAAATAATTTGAACTAGAGCTGTGTAATGCAAACATCGTTGCAAAATGTAAAACAAATACTAATCCGTCAATAGCAAAACGTTCACAATCCAACCTTTTTAGTAGCACTGACGACCTCAGCGTTTCAAAAGGTTTATTCAATTCCAAAAATAGTTTCAAAATTGATAGTCGATTGCACATTTATTTTACAGTGACCACTATGGCAAATTCGTGACTCGGTAAATATTAGGTTGCCACCCGCTATATTCGTGGTATTGTTATTTTTAACATTGTAATAATCCATTGCAAACTTTATATCTATAAAACATACTGCAAAAGAAATGAATTATTTTAGTTTAAGACGTGTATTTCCGTAAGACCCATTATATTTAACAAATATAAGAAGAAAAACAATAAAAATGTAATTATAGTTTTGGCTAAGTAGTCTATATAAATACATTCAATAGTATGGTTGTCGACACGCAATCGACATCAATCGTATGGTAATTACCAAAGAAACTAATCATTCGATACATAGGATTTTGTGAGAATCGAACCCGGGATGTCTGTTTTCTAAGGATCCAACACTAAGGCAACTGGATCATAACTATCGAACAATTAATACTCTGACATAAATATTCTTAATTTGAAATCATTAATCATGAAAACATTCGTAACCTTAGAACAATTAAAACACTAAAATATTTAAGACAATATTCATTGCAGATAATTCAATGATGCTACAGAACCTTCGCAGAAAAGGCCAAATATGCAGAACCTCGACGTGCCCAATTGATTGGCCGCACTACTATCCAAGATAATCAAATATTCACACTGCGTTTATCAAGATGTTTTGTGGGAGGGAGTACCTTACAAACTTACCCTTTTGTAAATACCAGTGTACATCACCTTGGTGTTTTCGCAACTGGTTTATTTTAACCTTTTCTTACTCTACAAAAGATTTTGTATCGACACAATAAGTATTTAGTGATAAAGTCGTGAAAATCGATGAAACGAAAAGTGACACTAAAAAGAGATAAACACATAAAATTCAACCTTATTAAATTTGTAATAAAACAATTTTTCCTCTTTACCCGTTAGTATTAATTTTCACTTTAAATAAAACTTAAAAGATTTCAAATGTATTTTAGCACTATCTGTATACACTTAAGGCAGATATTCTTTTATACGTAGATCAGAGGAAATTGTGCGTAACAGTTCATTGAATTTTGAACTTTATACTAGTGATTTAAAGTGTAATTTAGATTGAATTTTTAAATTATAATACGTTTACGAATGTAGGCTAAAGGAATTATATTTATATTAATAAAAGTTAGAGAAAAATTATCTGTGAGTATATTCTTTGAAATGTACTTCTTCTGTGTATGAATTGCACACACACACACATATATATATTTATTGATAGAGTAATTTGCAGGTTGTTATAGAAAAAACAAATTATAGGACAGAATAGAGTTTGCCTTTCCACACCTGATATTGAGAGATTACTTTAAAATTAAACAAACTTTCTTTATCTACTTGTGAAATAGAAACATTAATCAGATAATCTGGAAGAATTTGTCTATAACTGTTTTAAATTATATTAATTATTATTTATTAATATGTATTTAAATTATTACTTAATGTTTAAATAACTATTAATTTATCAATCAATATATAAATTTCCCTCCCTGTATCCTATTTCCCCTATCCCATCCCTCTCTATCTTATCCCTCATATTCCATTCTTCCTATTTCTACTGCATCTATCGATTCCTAAAGGTTGGCAACGCGTTGGTTTCGCCTTTAGTGTTGCATACGTCTGTAGGCGACGGTAACCACTTTTCATTAAGTGGGCCGTCTGCCAAGTTCACCATACAAAACTTAGCAACTGACATTATAGTGTTTTACATAAATGTTTGTGCATTCATGCAAAGACATGTGAAAACTGTATCAAAACATTGCCTATTGCCTACCTATTGCTAAGAATAGGCTAAATAAATAAATATGGAAGGGCAAGTCGTTGAAGTTCATCATCGATCATTTTTATGATGTGTAATGAAATTTCTTGGGAAGCACTTGCTGGGTTTTAAAATTGTACACCTAAATTTACAATGTTGAAAAATGTAACATAGTTGCTTAATTATATGGGGTTGAATTTTTTGTTGCCTATAATTTGTGTTAACTATAATATTCGCAAGCTTATGCTATAATTTTGAGTCATCTGTACTATTATTATTGTTAGTACTGTTCCCGTGTTTGCTATTACATTCAGACGTACATAGTAATTGGCCTTAGATTTACCTTTCAACATTTATACCACGCCTGCGTTGTACACTTAACCTTTACAGAACAAAAGAAATGCCAAAATATATATTAAAGTTCTTTTTAATTCAACCACTGATCAATGAATGGCACTGCATAATTATAGTCTGTTCGACATTTTCAGTTCATTGTCAATGAGTGACCCTCTCATTGTTTGGAACCCAAAGTATCTGGGTCAGATATTAGCTCTTATCAAGATAAGTCGCTACACTACGCACTATTGATTGATTGAAATGTTTTGTTTTTTGTACAGAACTAATAGAAAGATATTTCTCTGAGATTGAAGGTGCAACCACTGACCAATGTTAACTATACTATGGGTGGTCATGACATACAGAAGTTAAAACTTGTACACAGGTTCTTCTATAAGTACTTTTTAAATAACTTATTCCTTTTTTTTCTGGGCTTCATTTTCATGTGGATTTGCCTTAATCGCCACCTTGGGCAGAGGTATTGGTTGGCCAACTATTACCCCCTTCTGATCTGTTGATTTTTAATTGTATTCGGATGGTTATACCGCCACGAATCGGTCGTCATTGCCCCGTCTGTAAATTGCAGGACGCACTATGGGCAGGTGAAGTTGATGGTTGGAGTTGCTAGATGGTAGATCGCTGCCCCCTTACGCCGGTGGAAGGTGAGGACAGCGAAGAACCGGGATAAGTGGCGCAAACTTAGGGATGCCTACGTCCCCAGTGACTTTTTTATTTTGTAGCTAAATGACAAACTAAGTGGACGTAGGTTGGTCAACTCTACAAATTCTCCATATGGAAATACACTTGGATTGTTTTATTTTAGTTTAAAACTAGACTTTTCCCTCTCTACAAAACTATTACATAACGCTCGGTCTTTTAGCCAGCGAGCTTTCACACAGGTTACATTATATTAGGTATATTTCTATCTGGACGCGCTTCAGCGACTCGGTAGCAAAGTATTTTTTGTTTTTTTCAGCATACATAAAAACTCAATTAGATATATATATATATATATATATATATATATATATATATATATATATATATATATATATATAGTTGTATAGTTCAGTGTATTCAGTGTAAAACTGTCTAAGTGATGTTAAAAACCGCTTAAAAACACCTTGCGTGATTTAGGAGGATAACGGATATACAGACATGCGGGAAGCGACTTTATTTTATACTATGTAAAGAAGATGCTTGAAATTACGTCACGACCGCCCTTGCGATTCCAGTTTGTCGTTTAAGAGTCCTCTTATCATGATAACAGAATTTCTAGCAGCACATTAAGCAAATGACCTGTCACATGGACAATTGATTCATGAATTTAATTTATTTACTAATGGTTAACAGTAGCCAGCCCTCGTCATTAATTTCGATACGTTTGATTAACGTAGCTTTGTTTGTATACAATGGCCGATCGATTTTTCTAATCAAAACATTAAATTGATAGTCGCTATCAATAGTAGCGATAAATATCTGATCAAGGAGACTTTCAAATTGGTTAATTAGTTAGTATGAGAACTATTTTTTAATAAGTGTAGGTACTTGTGGCCATAAATATGTAATACTTTTTATCGATTATACGGGTTCAAATACATTTCAGCAGTCTTGACTACGCATTTTACGCTTAAAAATGAAAATGATAAAAAACAACTATTTAAAAATCTAATAGATATAACCTAAAAAAGTCTACGAAATATTTAAAGATTGAAAGGCTTGAAAACAAAAATTCAATAAATAAGTCGATATACAAAAACACGTACATTATTTATTCCTGAGCTAAACAAGCTACATTTGTGTTACGACGACGAGTAATATATAATGCAATAGATATCTTTAAGGCTGATTCCAGACACCCAGACCAGAGTAAATACGAGTAATCGTTTAAAAAAAAATTATATGCATTTAATTCGTGGTAGTATACTTATTAACAACTCATTCTAATAGGATGAGTCCGAATCCTGGCTGGAAGTTCAGGGAAGCATATACTTACCGTTTAGGCTGCTAACTACTGTTGACGGTGATAGAAAACATCATTAAGGAATCTGCATATAAAGTTAACTCACGATATGTGAAACTCGTCAATCGGCCTTAGATATGCTGTCTGTTCCCCTGAAGATCCGCGTTCCCACCTGTGGGACATTTATAGGCTGGTATTATATATTTATATAATATGCATTTGAAGATAAGTAGGACTTGCAACTTTGTATTAGAGTTCCAGTTGAATCTTTATCATTCATCTCTTTGTCGTTATCGTAATTAATTGTTATTATTTCAAAGAACTATTTGTTATATCTCACGCTTATTATAATATGACATAATCACGACACTGTCGAACATAAATTACTTATTAGTTACAGCTTTATCTTTTGTATCCTGTTAGAAAATGGTTAAACAAAAATAATTCATAGAATTACAAAGATTGTAAAAGTGGAAAACAGTTCCAGCAGCTATTTGGTATTAGACTGGAATACTGGAACAAAATTTAGATTTTACTACGGTATTCTTGAATATCTATTGGATAGTATCCGCTACGGATCCCGGGATGCAATTTTCCACTTTATCTTCTCTACTTCGCGCAGTCTTCGAAATCCTTTATTTTGAGACCATTAGGGCGGATATCATCCTTCACAATGCTAAAGCATCCGTAGAATATATAGGTTAAATTTATTTTTTTTAAATACTAGGAATCATTAAGTTTAATAGTTAGTTACTATAGTTGAATTAACTTTATTATTATATTATAATAAGGTTTACTTTCCGAACGAACATTAAAAGCGCTTAGTTTTGATTGGTTCCAAATCTTGAGTAAAAGACTTTCGGCCTTATTCATAGACAGTTAGAGTAAGTTTGAACGCTTCTTGAAGAACCATAAAAAAGCGCTGAAACTTACTCTAACTCTCTATGAATAAGACCGTTTATTTTGTTATTTAATAAGTTTGTATTAATAAGCATGTCCCGAATTTCTGTGTTTGTAACTCCTACGCATTAATTTAATTGGTTCGCAATTTATCATCCTACACTTCAACCTTGTATACATTCTTTATTATTATTTGTTTTTCTTCCTTCTGTAGCAAGAATAGGATGAATAAAATAATTACAAAATATCAATAGTCGTACAACAATATAGAATAAACCCAAATTGGCAGACCTTGTCAATTATATTCGCACTCTACCTATAAAGTAATCAAAACAAAGGCGTTACTTTTAAATTGTTGAGTCAAAATCTCCCGTGAACCTATCAATAGGGTCAATGTTAAATCGCTTAAAGATATCTCTTTTAAAGGTTAAAGTTGAGTATTTCAAACATATCTGCTTTATATTTCAATCTATTATCCATCTTCTCAATATATTCTTACGAGTTAGCGGGACTCGAATTAAAATGCCGTTAGAATTTTTATTGAATTTATTAGAACTATACAAATATGTATAACACAGGTACAAATATAACCGAACACAACAAATCGAAACATAATGCAGAAGGTCGCGATTCAATAAAACGCGCAAAGTCCGTCACTATTAGATTCCCGAATGTACACACGTCACGCCCGTATCGTAGTTGTAGTGCATCAACTGATCCCTCTCTCAATCAGGCCATCGTTTTATACTGCACAAATGGAAATTTGCCTGTTGTGGTCGTATCGTATCGTCGACATAATTTCCTGGAATCAGCTTGTACTTAATCCGTAACACCTGGCTAATGATGCCTGCAAGCGACCGTAAACGAGTACAATAGAACAATAGGCTGTTCTCCACAATACTAGAAACGTATGCCAATAAATAAGTAAACAAAAAAAGACGATCATAAAAGGATTACACTTAGTTTAAATGCCGAAAGGTAATAAAATGTGCTTTTACAGACTGTGCGTGGAAATTGTCTTTGTCGAAGCCTAAGTTGTAACAAAATATAGGTAAGTATCTGGTATATGTCTACATAACAACAAAGAGGTCGTAAGTAGTATAAGCACGATAGTTAATGGATCCATATCTCATTCTAATAAAGTATTTCTTTCTTGTTACTGTAAGGGAAGAGGTGACCAAATCTGCAAACAGGTTGTGTGTAAGGTTCCATGGGAAGACCAATCCTATGAGACCCACTGCTTCATATACTCGAGACCAAGAGATACTAAATCTTCTCCGATAAAGATATGCTAATGTTTGACGGCGACACTGGTCTCGCGGTGGAGCTGCAGGGGAATGCCTATGTTCGGGTTTCGGAGGTAGAAAATAAGCTTCGAATTGTACCTCAGAAAGATGACAAATGTTGATCCCAAACTGACGTAAATACTATAGTTCATGCTTTAGCATAGGTAGGATATTGACGTAACGTAAGAGGTAAAGCTACTCAGCAATTAAGTGAATGAATTTAAATCCTGGCAGTAGGCAGTAGTTAGTTTATTCTTGATGTTGTAACAGTTTTCTGATTATGAAAGACTACATTGTATGAAAAGTTGCACATTGAGATTACTGACACGTGAAACCCGCTAATTCAGTTTGGACAAGTAAATATAAGTGACCAATGCATGTTCTCCTGAAATATAACTACTGTACCTAGCAGTGGGATTCATCAGTACTTACTACAGTAAGAACATGCTTTCTGCCAAAGTTTGAATCCACATTATTGGAATGAAACGCATATACCCTAACGAATGAGATACTGTATATTATTTTAAAGAAAACAACTAAATAAAAATATCTCATCTATAGAACAAGATATACCTACATACCTTTTAAAAATTAATTTAACATTTTTCCTTTTATACAACCTTCCAAGTCAAGCATTCTTGAAATACAGTATTCAAGCACCCATTAGATATTCAATTGAACGCCGATTCTTTATATAGACGTATCGAATCGGAATGAAAAGGCGATCAATAACTTCAATTGTTAATCATTTAACACCCATAACGATAGTATCGTTAATGCTTCCACCACGGCCATGTTCAACGTTGGTCAACGCAACGATATCGGGTGGTGAAATCTAATCTCAACAATTTGCGATACGTAATTAGACAATTGCTAATTCTGACAATGGACTGCGGTCTTAAAGCGTGTCCGTTGGTATTAGTCACTAATAAATTGGCAATTATACTGACAGATTTATCATTATAAAAAATAAATTTTAATATTATTCAATAAAGGATATCCTTAAATCATAACCGACAAAGAAATAAGTACATGACAGTGTTTATTTGATACAAGACCTTTTTGTGAATCATTTTTATGTTTTGACAGAATATATATAAATATAATAAACACTACCCATTAACGTCCCACTGCTGGGCTTGGGCCTCCATTATAGGGGAACGGACAATATATCCACCACGCCTGTCCAAGTCGCCTTAGCAGGTTTGACACATAATTTATCTCGATGTGCAGGTTGTATCACAATGTTTTCCTTCACCGTTGTTAGCACGTGGTAATTGTAACAATATGCACATTAGATCAGAAAACTGCCTAAGTGGTGCATGCGCTCCGGCCAGGATCGAACCCGCGCCCTTTGAGTTTAGGACGCATGCGCTAGCCATTACGCTACCACGACTTTTGACAGGATAAAATGCAATATCAATAGTCCTTTACGACACACCTTAGTATGTTCTATATGTATGGTTTTAAGGTTTTAAATTGCGCTTATTATTGTTGTTTTTAAACGGTTTTATTTAGCTTGCCTTATTTGCTGTTGTTGTTTTTTGGGTTTTTATTATTTGAAATTTTAGTCACTTCCTGTTGACAGATTGATTTGATAAATATCAGATCAATTTGTCAACAGTAAATGGCGTAGCTGGACCAGAATAAATACGTAAATAGCATTTATAATAATATGAACAGTTTTTAGAGATCTTACATGCCCCACGACTTTATTTTTGAATCAGGTCAATACGCTTGATTAATGAGAAGAATGGAATGATGACTGTACTAGTTGAAAAGGTAGATAATAATAATACGTACGTCCTAGGTACTCTAGGATAAGCCTAATTATTTTTTAGCTTTTAGTATATTATCTACCAGTTTAACAATACCGCTTAATTAAAAGTAAAAAAAACCTATATTTCATGTTTCTTCCACTGTTTACACATGTAGAATTAGGGAAAAGTTGTTCCCTTTGTACGCTCTTTTGTGATTAACAAAAATATTATTAATATGAAATTGTATTTTCATTCATATAGGCATTTTAGTATATCCTTATATATTATTGTATGTAAATCCATTGTATGTCGCTCTTCAAACACATATTCTACCTACAGCCTTCATTGTAAAAAACACCATTATGCAATAGTATACATTATTTAAAGATAAAGTGATGTAACTACGCTGACTAATACTTGCCCAAAAAAACCTTTGTTTACTATGAGAAAACTTCTCATCAAAGGTACGCAATATTTATTATCTGCGTAAAACAATAAAATATGCTATAATTAAAATTTTTGACGTAACTGAATTCGTAAGATAATGTTTGAGTAGGCATTATAAGATGGATCGAGAAATATAATAATTATTTTTAACCTACTCAAAAAAGGAACTTATCAATTCGTCGTGTAAATATTATTTTACATTTTTTTATTGGTTGTTTGTATTTTCTAATGGATCGATTTTCATGAATTGGCAGGAATATTTTTTATTATAAAACCAACACATGCTGGATATAATCGCAAGCTAAAAGTAAACAACTATGCACATACAAAGCCAATAGTAAGTGTCGGATACATATTTCGAATACGTACTTCAGAGATTGCAAATTCAAAGATGAGTATTAAAACTAAAATCTACCCGAGACAACACATTCTAGAAGGCAAATAATAAATGGGTATGACGCTTATTTAGGTATGTGGCATATTTTACCATAAGTTCTAAGTCAATTTACGTATAAATCGTTACGTATAATCAAACATTATAATAGTTTTGTATAGTCTTACTTTTTTTATTTGTATAGTTTGCGTTGTTTTTGATGTTAATAAAAATCTTTTCTTTCTTTTTGTTAAATATTATGATAAAAATATGTTCAAATAATCTTAAGGAATTATTTATTTCGTTAGATTTTTGTCGCCGTTACCTACTGCACTCATCATATAAAGTTGAGAAAACTATGATATATTCTAAAGTGATAAATTTTCACTCTTAGTTGATAAGACAAAATAAGACTTTCGTGTTGTCAAGGAAAAAATAATAAATGTTTCTCTTCATACTGATTAAGTCCAAACTCGGTATGGTGCAAGTTGCGTAGCAAGAATTCACACAGGAAAATAACCATAAATATCATTAAAATTTAGAACGTCTAAACGCAACAATTTAGCGAAATTACCCCTATTTAAAATGTCAAAGTTAAAGTTCCTGCCATTAAACGCGGTGACCTTTCGCTGGCATAAATGCTTTTAATGTACCATAAATGACAGGACATTTATTTATTTTCGTTACCTTAACAAATCAGTATGCACTTGACAGTTGCCTTATACATTTATAAATTATTGGCGTATTTTTTACGCCACGTTTCCTCGTACATGAAAAATAGTCTGAACAATAGTATGAAATAGAAAAGAATATTTGTTATTTTTCTGTTACTGTAAATTATAGGTATTACGAAGTATTTATTGTCTTCAATAGGAACTCAAGTCGATATGTAATTCTGCTGGACCTGATTTTAAAACTCAAACATATTATGTCATTCAGTCAAGGACATTGATCATAATTACTATATGTAGAATCATGATGTGTCATCTACACGCGAGGGAAGTTTAAGATTTAAACTGTCATTTAGACATATCCAAATATCTCGTGTTTTGCGGCAAGAAACCAGTTACAGAATAAAAGGACATATTAAGTAAAGCATAATATTAACAATTAAGTATATGTATATTTTCATAATTGTAACAATGAATTGTACCGTGCCAATAATTCATATTCGACGGAAACTAGTCATAAGAGAGAAAAAAATCAAGCTATGCTAATTGTATTGAGTTACAGAGTCTAGTCCATATTCTTCTCTACATTATGTGATTCCTAATGTTCATTTTATAAATTGATTAATCATTATTAGCTTTCCTATCTTTCTTCACATATCATATTCCACATCCAAGTTCTTACTTAACATTCTATGCTTGCTTATATTCTGTGATTGATATCACAGAATATGATGATGCTATGAATATACAATGATTCATAGCAGAAAATTTTAAAATTTTCAAAACTTCTTAGCTTTAAGTATAAACCATTATTCTCCAGTACGCCTAGTGCATTCGGCGTAATTATTCCATTCTATCCCGTCGTTTGCCTCGGGACCTTGATATCATTGTACTTTATGAAGGTCCATCTGTCGTGACCTGACATTGCCGACCGGTCGACCGTTTGCATTGCCGTTATTGTTCAACCAACAACATTAATTATATCGAGAGTTATTAATGGGCGGACTTGTGAAATTAGCGCTCGTTTCTAATGAAAATTGGTATCGAACAATCGATTATAAATATATCATGTTTGTTAATTAAATCAAGGATACATTGTAGATAGGGCTGTATTATTAAAATAACTCATGCGATAATGGATACTGGAAAATACTGAAATACCACATAGCCTCATGCATTTGACTTTTTAATTTAGAGGCATTATAAAGGCGAGCATCAGTTTTTTTTTTATTTTAATAATACTAGCGTATTACTAGACACCGGCGCCGGCAACTTTGCGTCCGACACATTTATGCTACAGTCATTTCCGTTGTATCTAAATCGACAATACGGTGATTTAAATAATTGACCTATATCTCATTATTTAAATGAGATATAGGTCAAACAAATGTAAATGTGTTTATTTGTATAATAAAATTTTGTAACATTAGTTTCTTTTTCAACGAATAGATTATTATGACATTTACTACACCTATATAGAGATAGTTTATAAACCGGAGATGGTTGTGTCATACTTTTCATTTTAAAAATGGCGTGTGTCCCTCGTAGTACTTATACATAATAATTAAATTTAAAGTAAACGAATGCTTCTGGGAAACTCTGGTAATAAAATAAATGTTAACTAAAAATTTTGGAGCAATTTAACTAATGTTGCTTATTATATTCTTACGAGTCTTTTTTGTTCCTTACTTATCATTATGAATAAACCACATAACTAGTCTTTTCGGACGACTACATTTTTGGTTCGAATCCTACCGTTGCCACCATGTTCTTTATAAAACACAAGTTTGACCAAGGTTGACTTTTTTTATGAAACATAAAACTACTTTTATTATTAGTACATTAATATACAATACTTATTTAAATTTTTTATTAATTTCAGATTTGAGGGCAGTCAACGAATGAAAGAAAGGCTACAAATAAATAAATATATATCGGTACGTATATTTAGTAATTGTTATCCTTCAATGTTCCAACTTTGGTTTTTTTATTGCCTTTGGCACTCAAACGAGCAGAAGGCCCACTGGATGGAAGGTGGTTACCGTCGCCTATAGACGTATGCAACACCAGAGGCCGGCCTCTAAAGAATTTTATTACGTCACTCTTAAACGACCCCATGTCATAGCGCAGAGGGAAATCCTCGGCGGGAAGTTCCCTCCAGATCATTTTAGTACGCGGAACAAACATTCTAGAGAACCGTTGCGCAGTTGAGCGTGAGAGCTCAAGGAAATGAGAGTGAACATCCCGTCGATGGCGAGCGATGCGGTTGTAAAATCGTTATATCGTGATTTTAAGAATCAGAATTCTAAAACAATACTTATGTATAACCCATACGACCTTCGATACAATAATCGATCGATTAGAAAAGTCACATGGTTTATGACGCTTAAAGAATTAGAAGCACTTTTTAATTTACACGGAATATAATCTCAACTATCTCGTAATACATTCATCCGCGTCAATATTTACTCCATGACACAGCTACAGCGTGTAAATTTCAAAAGACATCACCTACAATGACTTGACTACACTATTCACGAGCCTGAGGATTACGTCTTTAAAAGACACACTCTATACTGAGACTTCCAGCAATGACTTGAGGCTATAAATAACAATTGAAGACATTGAAGATCATGCAAAGCGGAGTAAATTGAGTATGAAGACTCTAGTAACAGCTGCTATTAATAAATAGACAACTTATTCCGCACTAAAACAAACAATTAGAAAAATGCATAGTTACAATGTCATATATTTGGTTGGCCAAGAAACATACATCCTGATAGCGTAAAGCTTTAAGTTTGAAACGAAAAAGCGACACTAAAAAGAGATAAACAGATAAATCTATAGGACTAAACCTGCGAGAGAATGAGATAGAATACATTATATTTAATAATTTAAACACTATGCTCATACAGATATGAAAATGTGAAAAGATCTAAAAAGTTGATTTACGCATTAGTTATATTATATTAATATGTGAAGCAATAAAAAAATTCGTTTAAAAAACGGACTTCAAAAACTAAAAAGTATAAAATAACTTATTTCTAAAGCTATTTTTATTTATAATATCTTATTTTGAATATATATTATTTAAAACATCTTAAAGTCGGTGCTTAGTAATTTTCAAAATATAGTAATTTTTGTGTTTTACTTCGCACCGACATCAAGATGTTTTAGATAATATATATTAGACTACTACTAGATCAGAAGCTCCAGTGCGACTCATATATCTAGTCTCTCAGGAAAACTTAGTTCTGCTGCATATGCGGTCAGAAGAGTTAGGCAGTTCACTGACGAAGAGACTGCTAGACTAGTTTATTTTAGTTATTTTCATAGTGTTATGTTCTATGGTATTTTACTTTGGAGCAACGCTGTTGACTTAGAGATCATATTTGTTTTACAAAAAAGAGCCGTAAGGTCATTCAATTTTCATTTGAAAAAAATCATAAAAAAATGTTCATAAAATGAAAACTACTAGGCCAAACTATGTTAAATTTTTAGGGGACCAAATGGCAACTATTTCGCGTCAAACTAAAGAAAAATCACGTAAATCGAATCATAAATCTCAGCGTAATCGGTGTACATACGGAACGGAACGGAAATTTTTTCATAAAAATATTCATAAAATGAAAACTACTGGGCCAAACTATGTTAATTTTGTACGAGATCAAATGGCAACTATTCCGCATCAAACTAAAAAAGAATCACGTAAATCGGATCATAAATCTCAGCGTAAACGGCGCACATATATATAAAAAAATACCAATCAAATTGAGAACCTCTTCCTTTTTGAAGTCGGTTAAAAACTTTGTACCCTTTTTACGAAAATTGCGCGGACGGAGAAGTATGAAACTTCGCACACATATAGTTTATATATAGGAGTGCAGAAAGGTAATTTTTTTTTTTATTATGCATAAAAAATACATTAAATCAATAAAAAAACATTACACACACATTACATACACTAACATGTATTTGACACACACACGCATATATATTCTTTTGTTTATTGTTAAAGTCAAATTAAAAGTGTAGCCTTGGCGAAATCTGTGATTATAGAAGTATATATAGTCTTTGACAACAGAACAATGTTCAAACTTATAATTTAAATTAATTATGGTCGAATTTCGACCACTGGGCGAGCACTAGTTAGTACAAAAGCAGAAAACTAATTAAATTTGTGGTAACTAGTAGAATAAAACGTCATTATTTAAAAGTAAAACTACTTATTTGTTCATTTGCTAGTCTGGATGGTATAAAAAGCCAAGTTTCTAGAAATAGATGTGTTATTAAGTTTAAATTATCATTAAAACTTGTCTCTAATTATGAATTATTTACGATGTACCTAAAAAGACGTCAAAGACTTCTTTTACTTTGTAACTAGTAAGTGAAACTTTGTTCGTATTGCAATGACGATGTGTTAATTAGTGAACTAGGGTACTCCCCGCGGCCACACCTCGTGAAAACCCCTAGGCAGTATGTCTATGTTACTTACATAAAACCTGACTTAGGTCCTTTATATATATATATATATATGTCTGTGTGTGTGTGCGTGTATGTGTGTGTGTGGGTGGGTGTGGGTGTGTGTATGGGTGTGTGTGTGTGGAAAAAACTTAACCGCAGCGCTTTGGCTATATTCGTCCATCTCACAGAAAAGTGTCATTCATTGGGATAAAAAGTATCTTAAATGTTGACCCGGGATATAATCTTTTTAAACGTGATAGATCCATACTGCAATCTTTATCTTGATCACAGCTCTTAGGGCCGGCTCGATCGGTGTTATACCACGCTCTCAGAGAATATCGGCGTCAAGCGATTGGCCTTGAGATAATCGTGTTTCGTCTTTCGTGCGATGAGATTGCTGATAGTCCATTTCTCCCTCCTCCTATCACATCTTCCCTATCCCGTCCCTGGTGTCATATCCTCTTTATCTCATCCAAAAGGCTGGCAACGCTTTGGCTTCGCCTCTGCGTTGGCCGTCTACATGTTTGCCAGCTTCGTAATTTAAAAAATCTAGCTTTATGTCAAGTTTTATTCACGTGATGATCTATCAAACAGATATACGATAAGTCTAAAATTTGCGTTTTCGAAATATGCTGGTCCAAATTAGTCAGTTTGATATTTTCTCATTTTTAAATTCAGTGTACAAACTCTACCTCCTACAGATTTAGGTATTACACCTATTAATAGAATGGAATAGATAAAAGATTCAAAAAAATCATCTTTACATGTTGGTATGATGCCATAGGGCAAAAACTAAACAGGTTAACGAATTCTAGAAACGTATTATGACTAACAGTAAGTAACATACCTAGTAAATTTTTTGGGTAGTAAAGTTACATAATAGAGGAACAAAAACTTTAGGTGATTCTAGTGTTAAAACGTTAAGATGAATATTACGTAATACTAAAAAGAAAAATCTGGTTATTGAGATGGTACATAGGTACATAAAAAAACAATACGATTATTTAACAATATCTCTACCCGCGACTTTGATCGAGCGCGACTAATATTTCTATCCTTTGAACCCTACAAAGGCCTAACCCATTCCGCTATAGAGGCTGTCTACACATTTCTACTGCTGTTTCCGTTTCTGCTTCAGGAAAAATAAGATTAGCTTACTTACGAACTGACTTCATCTGTGACCTGTTATCTGTATGTATTCTGAGTCTCAAACTGTTGACCAGTTTCTCTTAATTTCATTACTTCATCTTAGGTACTAACATCATCAGTAAATGCAAATAAAAAATAGGATATTTATGACTCTTTGATTCACTCTCATACACGTGTATTCATATATTAATTTCTAAATCCCCGTAATTAATTAACATAAATTCTCGCTCAAATGTGTAAGGGAAGTAATTGAATGGGTGTACCGAACATGATTCGACATTAACACTGTGTTACCAGGATCATAAACTAAACAAGACAATTTCAATTAACATAAGCGATAATTCACCTCGTTGCCTCTGAAATAGTATCTTTGGTTGATCTGAGTGTTCAACGAAGTGAGAGCGTTTAGCGGACCATAATCCTATTATTTTATTCCTATCCTGGCAGCAAATATATGCGCAAGTACAAGATTAAACAAAATTCTTATGTTGTTCAGTCTTGTTCTTATAAAAGTTTACTTTTTATACATTTCTTTTAATTTAATACAAATAATAAGGCAATTTCATTTATAATTTTGTTACTACTATATTTATAATAAATATATTACTAGATGTTATGTACATAACGGGATCCGTACAAATATATTTTTATATATAAAATTCTTCTGCTCGTGTATGTCACTGAACTCTTCCTAAACGATTGGACCAATTTTGATGAATTTTTTTGTGTGTGTTGCAAGTGAGTCTCGTGATGATTTAGATTCACACTCTACTCGGTAGGTGGCGCTGCAATCAGGTTTTAAATTTTATTTATTTAGGCCTAAGCAACGTCTGTTGGGCCTGCTAATATTTATATGTTATCGGAGTTGCAAATATCACGTTTGTATTCGTTAAGGCTAAACAGAGAGAAATAGTGTAGTATAGAATTATTAGACAAATATTTTATTCTATATAATTTCATTTGTATACTCTTGGATTTTCCAAATGAATTAGTTGTCGAACATGAAAATAATAATAATTACTTAGCCAGATCTTAAAGTAATATAATTAATTGCTGAATAACAGAATAATCATTGAGACCTATTACAATAGTAGTAATGAATTTGACAGTTAATTTTATTTTATGTTAATTTTAAACTTGGTTGTATTTCCCATGTACGCATATTGAAATCCATGTGTTCATTCAAAGTAGGTAATGTACCAATTGTATAATATATATACATTATCATATAATGATTTATATGCAAACTTCATAGTTCGTAGGTTTATGAATTAAAACGCTACCTAATAAAAACTGATCTATGTAACAACGAAGCCCTTAAAATTTATTATTTAGTATGGTGAGATAAAATAGCGCTATATATTACAGGCGAAACGCTATCAGAAAGACCTCTCTCAAACCAGCCATTATACATTAACGTTCTAGAAACATGACGTAATCAATCTCTCAGCCGATTAACGCAAACAATAATGAATAGTGAAGGAGCATGGGCCACGCGTGAGGTGAGAAACATAATTAAATTCTACGTTAATATAGAGAGAAGATCCCATGGGCTTACGTGACTAGGCAAGGGTCCGCGTTGATAGTGTTTTGTAATGTGGGTTACACGTCTCTTTATATGTCAACTGAGGCTATACGTATTTAATTAAATAGTCTTTTGTTCATATCATAATTTTGCTTGTTGATATATATTTTTTTTAGCTAATTAATCGAAAAGCACGACATTATTGGACAATTTGACACGACTTCATAACATGTTTGCACGAATAGTAATAATATATCATGCATACATCGCCAAAATGTGTTATATCCAATCACACACATTATTTCGTTCTCTAGAATCTAATTGAACGGCGTACATTTTTTAGAAACTCAAAAAAGGAAATTTTTAGGCGAGCGATTTGAACTTTTCATATTAATGTTTTTTCTATTTCTATAATTATTTTCTTATTACTCGTTTATAAATATAAATTTTATAAACTTAGTATTCGGTTATAAAATTATGCGACTGCAGAAAAATTTGAAGTTTTAATAGGACTGTATCTTTAGGTTAAAATCATACCTTTTAGATATTCTTGACGATGTTTCGTAAAAACGCGAACCATGCTATGGTGTACATCAGTAAGTTCTCTGATCCGTGCCTATGTACGTAAAGCTGTAATTTTGTTATATTCAAAGTAACTCGATCTTTATATGAGGTAATCTCATATTTGACATAATTAAACCATGAATAGTATAATTTATTCAGAATTTTCTTAGAGCATAATTATTCCTTCGCCTAGCTCAAATTCCACGCTTATGAACAAGCTCAATAATGAGCCTACGAAATTAAGTTGGCACTCGGTCTTGTAGACACACACACAGCTATAGAATGACTAAGTTAGACAAAGTGCATACACTTTCTCAATTTTAAAATATAATTAATACCAGTAAAAATTAGTAAATTTGAGACGATTATTAAACTGAAACTAATCGTGCTAATCAATCAATGTGTAAGTGGTTGTTTATTTTTTTAAAGAAGTTCATGTTTGTTTATTCCTTCTTGGAAATGAACCGATCAGCAAGAGAGTTAGTTTATGTATATACTTTTGGTAACGAGGATAAACATGGGTTGTTGTGTTATATCTCGGAAAATTTGTTTCTATGGAATACGGATCCAAAGTTATCGTAAGCGAATAGACGTGGTAAGCCCTAATACGAATAAATATAGTATAGGTCTTAAGGACTTTATGGCGTTGTAACAAAGTCATTTAAGTGGAGTCTTATTTCAATTTAGTCTTATTTGAGTGTGTGTGATCAAGTTGTAAAAACTGATGCAAGGAACAATAATTGCCTTCGGCTCGTTTTTTTCACAAAATAACGTCATATCCTGCTCCATCTGGGATAATATTAGTGTTACTGACTATGGCCAAATGAGTCTTGTTTCTAGCTTAAATATAACACCCTTAAGGATTAGCTACATTAGTATTTTATTTTTTTAGGTTTTTTATTTATTTATTTACTTCCCACAAAAAAGTGTATGCATGCATACATGCTTTATCTGTCAATGTTTAAAGTAATTAACATAATAGTAATGTCTCATCCCTAATAACGCATTAAATCCATCGCTATATCTGGGATTTTTGGCGGGAACTGAATGGAGATGCTGTGCTGTGCAGTTTTATTTTCTAAAAATGTGTAAAATTACTCTAAAATGAACAATAGTTGTAGGATATTGATAGTTTTTGAGTAGTAATATGTGTTTTGTGAGAAATGTGAACTCTATAGTCGAATGTGGCCTTTCGGGTTGTCACAAGAACTCCGTTGAATGGCACGAGCTGATAACCTACATACAGTTCAGCTGTGCTACACATAGGCTTAAGATAATGAAGAAACTACATTATAATCTAAGATCTGGCTTAAAGGCCTAGCTGCCAAGCCATAAACCTAAATAGATAAATAATCGCTATATCTGCGTGAAACGGTCCCTTACACTCCCAGATGTAGCATTTAGTCTATTGCAACTTTAAATTACGTTATGCGATTTCACTATAATTTGTAATATTAATACGAAAAATATCTATCACAAAAACCGCCAATGCAGTCGACTTAACAAATCGATTACGCAGTTAGACGATTATATACAATAATACAGATTTAATAAATCACGTATAAAATAAGATTCTAGATCCGCCATTGGTTAATTCTCAGCTGTGAATTTCAATTACAAAGCCGGATAGGACGAGTGATCAAAGAAAAATGTGAGTGAAAGAATGATTGATTTTATTGAATGTTAAGCGTTCTTATTCATTACGTCTCCGCCCTTCGCCAAGGTAAACGGTATTATGACAAATTGAAAATCGTATCTGTGGCGTGATTACAAGATATATTTTACAGTAACAAGTTATATAGATACTCGTTTTTAAAATCTAAACCTTGTATATAATTGCATGCTTTGGAAAATTTACATGAAAATGTGATGATGACATTTGAAAATGTTTGCATTACCTGTACTGTCATATACAATTGTACATGTATATGCATAAATATGTGTGTATATGTACTTACTACATATTTAATACTGTAATCATATCGTCAACGCGTTAGCCCGCTTCGTTCACTGACACGCCCTCTGCACGCTCACAGGTATCAATTCTTGACAGAGTAAATTTTGTAATCCAACTTTCCGTCGTTTAATCTGGCTTTATTGTCAGAAACTAGTCCAAGAGTGGACCCGTACCTATAACACAATTTTCTTGACTTTGGCCTGCCCCCCTATTGCCTTATCATATCATTAATATCTTCATAATTATGTACACGTCAATATTACATGCTTTTAATTCGCGTTTAAGGGCCGCTTGCATAACGATCGCCTTTAAATAAAATTAGTTAATCATATTAAACTACCTAAATACGGTTTGCACAAAACGTATTGACAGTTCTTTAAACATATTTAGCGGCAAATTTTGCGTTCTGCAAGACGATAATTATATTTAAGGGTGTTAAATGCGTTTTGTGTTTCTTAAATAAATTTAAGAAACCTTATGCAAGCGACCCTTAATACATATTAATTCATGAAGTTAATTTTATTTAATTAAACAATAACCGGCCCTTTGGATGCGACTGCATTACATTCTAATGATATCGGGCAAGTATAAGTATCGTACTAAATCTACGTCGCGGTGACGCGAAAATCCGGGTCTTTGTAACAAATGCGGCAGCGTCTTTTAAATACTTTACTATAAATAAAGCATGTAAGCAAAATATATTTTATATGCTTTTATTATTTACATTAGTTCATATGGCGTGTACAGTTTCACACAGAAGTAGATATAAAACTAAACTGGATTATAAATACGAAAAACATAAACGTATAACCTTGAAAATGTTTTCGAGACCTACATTCTAATAACCTTTTAACACAAAGAAATGTGCTGTAGAAACATTTCGTCTACGATCGACAGTCGTCGTGAAGTTTTGCATAATAATAGCACAATGAAACCGAACATGTAGTTGTTGCAAAACCTCATGAAGAATAACACCTCCTTGCGCCTTGTAACTGTTCTCATGAATTATTCTGAATTGTGTCACTTGTGTGTTCGATTGTCCGCCCCGGACGTACCTATGACCGCGTACTTCGAAATTATTAAGTAACTACGATTTACACTTCGATTACATTGTAAGAAAGATTTAGTACTTAGCAGTTAGTGATGCGCTCAGTAAGTGAACCAAAGTAGCTGACATAGCTCGCAAAATCAACAAACTGAGCGACAATGGGCTGGTTACATATGGCCGATGGAGTAAACGTATCTTAGAAGCACGAATCGGTAAACGTAGAGTAGGACGCCCAATCCGGTAGTCCAACTTCTCGCGTAAACCCTCGCCTCACTAGTCAGTACTTGATGAGATCAGTAGAGGACCAGGATATACGATGCAAATTAGGGGATGTTCCCGTTCAACTGTGGACGACGATTGGCGAAAAGTGAGGCACTATGGCTTTTACAGTCAGAAGAATTAAAGGATGGCATTTAAAACGAACGTTTAGTTCACAGTGTAGTATGTAAGCGTAAACACATTTTATAATTGTATTATAGGGTATTTATTATTCTATATCAATGCAGAAATGAAATCAAGGCACAAAAATGTCAATTGAAAGGAGTCAGCGCACGTTAAATAACAATTTATAAACGTAGGTACATATTGTAAGGATTAAATGTAGGGTTTTATTACTGTAAATTTAATACAGAATAAAGATATCACACGTCGATACAATATAGTTTTACTACTGCAACCAACGAATCTACGCCGCATGCCACATTTCCTGCTACTCCTACGATGCAGCGCTTTTATAGCAAAACAATAATCTAACACGAAATAAATAGAGTCTCCTATTATTCGAAAACATGCTCTCTTTCTCCCAAAGCACTGACCCACGGCGTGGCTAATTAAATTAATTTTCGCAACGATGAAATTGGATAAATTTATCCTGCCCCAAATTCAAAATATTATTACTGATAAAAAATATTTGTTCCCTCTTTAATATGTACTTACAGGGCTGCCAACCGTTAAGATTTTCTAATTCTATTCTTTATAACTTAAGGAACAAATTTTTATATCATCATTTTTCTAAAATTCTAATTTCGAATTCGTTGCGAATAAAACCGTTTTGTGTCAAAGCCAGGTATTTTTTTCTAATTTCAAATGCGTACAAATTAAACTTTTTAGTGCCAGTTGCATAAAGATTATGTATCGATAAATCGTTAAATTAGACTAGATTATTGTATAATATGTTGAAACTTATATTTTAATTGTGTGTACAATTGGCATGACTTTTTTTATTGAGCCAGGGGGAAATACATTTCGTACACTACCGGGTTCTTTACTGGGATTATTCCAAAGCAATGAAAGTTATCCACTGAAGATGGCGTAGATAACAGAGTCAATTGCCGGCTTGTGTGGAGACTCAACAAGGTACCGGTACAAGGTAAGGTAGGTATTAAAGAGGTAACCCATGAGCTAATACTCCACTAAAACCCCCTTCCTCCCATGTGCCCCGCGCTCATGGTCTGAATAGTGTGCATGAGACTTAGAACGTAATTACGCCCCCACTAATCCTGTGCGTCAGTGCTTGAGAATGCCTCGGGAGAGGCAAACTCACTTCGTCATCAGGGGTTGGTTCCTCTGAACCCCAGTTGCTGGAGGACCCTTGTAGCGGAATCATGGGAGGAGATCTTACACATATCTGGGTCTCCGGGGCCCCGACTGACGTCAGTGCCCGCGGGATGAATAAACACCTCTCTCCGTCTCTCGTTCAACGGCCTCCTTTTGAGACATTACTGTCTCACAGAATATGGACGTTCCCTCCCAATGATCGTCGCTATGCAGCATGACCTGGGCCAGACAACCCAGTGAATCGTTCGGACCTACGATGGCCTCGAGCTCAAATCTCTGCAGTACCCATGCTGCGCACTTGACCTGCGTATGGAACGCACAGTCTTGCGCGACATAGGCGGCACTGAGGGAAAGGCAGACATCCCACAATCTGAAGCAGATACTTATCGAAGCAACTACGTCCGGTAAGTACTGCGTCATCCTGAAGGTCAGTTTGTTTCCGCGCAACCTATCCACTGTATCAATGCCAGCCGTAGGAGTTTCCAACTCTCTCGACCACATTTGGATCATGGACGTGGTTTCCTGCACCCTGATCGCCTGAAGCTCGGCCTGGCAGTACACCAGGCCACGAGCAAGGGCATCCTGTCGGGGCGATGAACTTCAGCAAGTTCGTCCGCCTAGAGAGGCCAGGGCGGATAGCCTGCCAAGAGTGTCGCCGCCGTCCACGACACTGTACGGCATCCTCGTATAGTTCTCAACGACAGGACTCGTTGTGCTTGGCACAACAAAGTCCTATTGTGGCGATGAAGTGCAACGGACCATACAGGTGCACTGTACAGGGCCAAACTCCTAAGCATGCCAGAGTAGAGCTTCCTAGTCGCCCCGCCCTGTCCCCCCACGTTGGAGAGAAGCCTCACGAGTTTCCGAACTAGCTGATCGAAGTGCGCTTTGAACAGCCATTTCCCGTCGAGAATGAGCCTCAGATCTGGAACCCGACGCGAATATCCACCCCTTAAACTGTAACTGTCAAGTCCGCAGGGGGGTTCCGAAAACACCTATGGAACATGAGAGCCTCCGTTTCGACTTATGTCAACCCTAACGCTTATCAAATTTAATTTTAATTTTCTTTTGCGAGATCAGTGTTCAGTTGTAGACCTCAGGGAGACGTTTATACTCTTAATTGGTTATCTTCTTACTTAGTATTAGTTTATTGTCATAGCACTATTATTTTAAAACTAGAAATATTCATTGAATATTTTGAGAGCTATTAGATCCGGAAAACTAGCTGCATATTATGTTATGCCAAAACAAAAAATCGATATAAACGTTGATCTATATGCGAAATTGTTTAGAGAGACATATTATTTTTAGCGCCTAAATATTCAATACTTGTTTAAAATAATGAACGTCAAAATTTAGAAGTTTCACCTGAGCAGATTTACGCTACATAACAGTCGCTGTAACCGAACTCGATTTAGAAAATATTCTTCATTAGTAAGGATGTCAAATTCATTACTTCTACTTACTCGATATTTGAATGTCATTTTGCAATAAATTTACAGTGATGCTAGTATAAAAATTAAATCTGATTCAATAAATTTACAGAGCAAATATTTAATAAAATTTGTACATTCAGATACAAAATTCTTCTACTCAATTGAATGTAGACCTGATATAAATTAATTTCAAGCCATTTCGAAATGCGAATTGTTCCTTTGTAAAGTTAGGCGTAGGTTCCGGACCTAAAAGGTTATCGAAGAAAATAATAATAAATTAATAATGCTTTAAGTGAACGTTAAAGGTTATGTTTATATTCAGACTGTTATTAATATTTCAGACTTCAACAACTTTAGAATTAGCGCTTTTGTTAGTTTAAACCTTCCTAGGTAGACATCTCCACATAGTCGGAGATCGGTCCCAGATTTGTTGGTTGTATATACTATATATACCCATACTAATATTATACATGCAAAAGTAACTCTGTCTGTCTGTGTCACTTTCACGGCAAAACCACGGCTGATCGCGAGCAGTTGGTGTCGGTTCGACCCGGCTTTGCGTTTTGGTAGGATCTCCTTTTTGTTGCATGTTTATTAACCAACTCTCTTTTTTCATTTACTTACGCTAATATGCCTTCATTTTATTTAATATGTGACAACCGATTTTGGTATTCTATAAATCAAAACTACAAAAGTATAAGCCTCGTTACACTACTTTCTGTCTCATATTGTTTTTTGTCCAAATAAATTAAAAAAATAACAGTAGCGATTATGTTATTTTTTTTCAACGTTCTCCTCCATCATAGGCCAAGACAGTGTTTTTTTTTCTTGTCTTATTATTCTCTACCTGTTTATGCCTTATTAGGGAAAATAAGTGGAGGTCTTTTATCTTATTTTCTTTTCTCTTTTTGCGATTATGTTGTTTGGTATTTTTTTTATATTTATTATCCAATATGTAGTATCAATACCGAAAATTTACATTAGATACTTTATTCCGGAAAATGGGATAGTTTTTGGGATACACAGCGAAATATTCTTAATGTTGGCGTATACTGTAAATACGACTGCCTTTTCACTGAAAAAAATGTTGTTTAAGACAAAGAACAATTTCAAAGTAACCATAATTTTCGATAACTCGCTATGTGATTATTGCATTATCATACATTGAATGCATGACAAGTTGTAAATATTTACAACTCGATGTTAAACAAAGGAGGAACGCCCCCGCGTCCATATTGACTCCTACACGCACTCTTTTGTTTTAGATACAACTTGTTGCACTATTGATAAATACCACACATCATGTAAAGCTGCAATTCCACCAAAATCGTATGCAACATGTTTACAAGCATATTGTACAATACTCCAGCCGTGCGTGTACTGAGCTGCAGGTGCAATTTTGTCTGTATGCACTGGTAATACTGTATGAATTACCAGTTTTTTTTTTGTAAACATGTACATACATGTTGTCCTTCACGGGTGCGCTCGTCTGGTTCATCCGTTAATATGTCGTTAACAATAATTTTAAGTTAATTTAGATTATTGCGTAAGCGAATTAATATATGATTTCGCTCCGGCTCCGAAGTAAATATACGCAAGTGTGCGCATTCACGTATCCAGTGCTTTAAAGAGTGCGAGTACGAAAATTCGTGTCTGTGCAGCAACATCTCAACAGAGTGCGCGAACATTTTGTTAAATTTACCCTCGGGATTCCACCGAGAGAAAAATTTGTGACGCACACTGTAACACAGTGCCGCACACCGGTGGAATCATACCTTTAGAGTTAAAGCTTATACAATCTTCTACCTTTTAGGTATCCAAAGGGCGCAGTACCAAATACTGAGGTATACCTCTATACCTACATCTAAGGAACGAAACAAATCAGGCCAAATTTGCAAATGCTCTTACGTAAAATTACACTCTTTTCCTATTAAGGTCTGGTGGAGAACATTTTTGGAAGGTCATAATAAAAGATTCCTAGTCTAATTTATACATCGCTTCTGATAGCACTATTGAAGTTCAAAAATCAAGAAGCTGGAAGAAACTCATCAACATGCCTAGTGTTTAAACTGTTGTTATAAATAAATAAACAAAACGAATACAATATGCCTCAGGCAGATAATTACGGAAAGTGGGCAAAGTTAGCTAATAAACGCAGAGTGCATTCATAGATGACGTGATCAAACGTTACTCATACACTTTATATAGGGCTGTGGTACTGTTTGACAGTTTATTATTTATTATACGACCTTAGATCATTAATATAATCATCTAAGTATACGACTATAATATGATATTTTGTGATAATTGAAAATTACATATTATGCACGCAAAAAGCGTCGTCACTTGATTAACCAACTAGACGGTCTACTTTTTTCATAAATCTATCGGATACATTTCAGGGATTGTTCCTAAGAACAGCACGAACTGGTTCTCCCATTTCCATTTAACCATCGGGCAACCATACGCATCGGTTTGCACCACCGTTACATGGTGGAAACACTACCAGTCAGGACGTTTTCTGGTAAGCACTACCGAAAAATCGATAATAATTTGCAGAAGTCTGTTTTTCCTGCCAAATACAATTTTGGATTCTTCACGGCACGAGTGAATAGGTATCTTCTAAATAAGCTTGCTTCAGTGCAGCGCGTTATAATGCAACATCAGGTGAGACAGTGAGTGGTCAAACGCGAACCTATACATACAATCGTAAAATAATCGGTCCTCATGACAGAATTCAGGACTACAATAATTTTTGATTTAATATTAAATAGACATAGATTAACAAATCGATATAATAATATAACTTAGCCTTGAAAATGATATTTCAGCAACATTCAGTTTCGTTGACTGATTGGATCATTCGTTTATATATTTCTAATAAAACTAATACGGGGTTTATGAGCTGGTTAAAATAAAGTTATAAAATTTGGTTTTTCATAATCGCATAATGTGTTTATGAAAAATAATTCATTTAAATAGCTGATAAATCTCGTATACCTTTTATGAATAAGGCGGCTATTCGTTAACCGAATATTAATAGTGAGTAGTTTATTCTGCTGCTTTAATCTACTATGTCTTTATTTTACGTCAATTAATACAAATTCTATATTTTTTTTATTTATTTATTTTTATTGCAGGAGTTCAACAGACAGGCAGACGGCCCACTTGATGGAAAACGGTTACCATTGCCTATGGACAATTGCAACACCAAAGGTGCTACAAATGCGCTGCTGCTCTCTTATGGGAGACTGGCACCTGGTCACTAATGCCGGAACACAACTCAAGGTTGTTATGGCGACATACTCTAGACCAGGAGTGGTAGCCGTCCAGTCGGGAAAATGTCCTACCACCTGGGTGTGGGTTGTTTTGTCACCTCTTACGAAAGGCCGCCCGGCCGCAGGAAATTGATTAATAAAGAAAAAAATATAAAAAATATTCATTAAAGAATTTTGAACGTTATTTTTAGGATATGACGATTATACATCTAAGCCTTCGTTTTTTCTAAAATGACTACGAAACCCTAAAACCAATTGCAACCACAGCTATGCATTAGCCTAACTAATCCATCAGCCGCGTTTAACGGTGCATTATCATATGTGCGCACTTAAATATCTAATTCTTGCAATCCTGAAAATTATATAAATGTGAAAGATAATTAATTGCTTTTTGTGGTCAGTAAACATTTTCCTCATAATCTATGTTTCTCAAAATTCCTCGGAGTTTTATGATAATAAGTATCCTACATCATTTGTTCACTATAAATAACAAATATATCAAAAATTCTCGAAAATTACATCTGCAAAAAGAAGATAACAAATCCCAAAATTTGTTAGAAGTATTAGGACCTTCTTTGGTTGTAAACAAGTGAAAGTAAATGTTAGGCACTTAATATTTATAAAAAATGTAATCAATGTAAGCCCAGAATTGCGAGGTTGATTTCTGATTTTCTATTCAGATAGAAATACGACAAAACACGCAAAAAATAAACGAATTTAATCGTACTACTTTTTTTCAGAAATAAAGAGTTATCTGCTTATTTAAACTGTAAAAAGTGACTTATCAAAAAAGTTGTTAAAATTAAGTTTGTTTATTTTTATTTTCTCTTCTGCCCCATTTTTTGTAAATTTAGATAGATACATAGATAGATAGATAGATAGATAACACTTTATTGTACACCATTACAGAAAACTTACGAACTAGTATTATTCTAATTGTGTACAAAGGGCGGTCTTATCGCTAAAAAGCGATCTCTTCCAGACAACCCGTAAAGATTAATTAATCATTATTAATTAATTAATTTAAAGACTGAAGTGAACCCATGTAACTTCGGATTTATGAGAGTATTGAAAGCCCGGTTTTAATATTATGTTACAACTCATTTAATGGCAATATTACCTACGATATCAATGTACGAGTAAATTGATTAGGGTAAGCAGAGTAAATAGCACCACCTATAAAGAGCCTTTTGTATCCGAAATTAAATGTCAGCTACGTCATTAGTCAGGATCCAGATGTCACGCACATCATCGCAACCGACTGCTGCAGGAGACTGTTTTTATACTTACCGATTTTAAACCTCTATTATCGATTTTTTTTCAAAGAGCAAACTTATATAAAAAATCTTAGCTAGGCTATTTATTGGGATTTCCTTGCCACTTCTAGACGGACCAATAACACATTACAAAGCGATGTAAATAGAGTAAGCAGTGCACTTAATTTTTAAACTAATGCATGTATAATTTTCGAAAAAAATTCTTCGTCACACCTTAGTTTGACTTTGAATTGTAATTTTCTTCCAATCAAGTGTATTGCAACTCTAGTATGCATCACTTAAGTACTTTTTCTATTCTAATATGTATATTGTTTCAATCACCAAGTGACTGTGAAAGCAACGTGATTCAACTGACAGATTTTGTTTCATCATGTCTAAGATATTCCAATCGGCCATAGGCAAATGTGACTTCATCCGTGGGTTCTTTATCTAAGAGAAAGAGAACATTGTCTGAAGTGATTGGAAAAAGTACTTTTAGCATCGTACGTTGAATTCATTACTACCGTTCATAAAATTCACTAAAGCCATGTACCGACTTACCATTAACTCTACAATTGTTATAGGGCCGGTTCGTATATGGTACCAACCGTTCATTTGCGTTACTATCGGTCAAAATTTGACATAAGCTGCAAACAAATAATGTCTAAATTGAAACCGATACTAGAGCAAGTGATTGAATAGTAAGATCTCTAGGGAACCGGCCAGTAGTGAAGAGTGGTCCATACCGCTCCGGCCGAACCGCACACCTGGAAAATTTTCTTAGGTCCACCACTACGTATCAGAAAATGAATAACACAATTAATAAAAGCTGTTTTTGTGTTACTTTTCAATGTTCTGCTATAGTTTTTACACGATTGTCCCTTTTATCTAATCTAAGTCGGTCTTAACTTGTAAATTACTTTGTTAGCAAATACATTAATTATATCAGCAACGGTTGTCGAAGACACATCCAAAACAAATTTCATTTTAGTATTATTGTTACTTAATCCTTATAATAGGTATTACGAATATTATATTTAGATCGGAAACTGTTTCAATATATCCTAATATTTTCATGAATATAGAAACGAGTATATACACAAAGCTTCTTATACAATTTTATCGTATAATAGTATATATCTAATTATTTGTTACATTAATGTATTATTAATTAATACGGTGGATTACTGAGTAGACAATATTAGAGGGTAGTTTGCATCGATTACCCCACTAGTCGGCTCTTTCCGACATCGCTTGAATATAAAAGCGTGCGGACGGAACAAGGAGATAGTTCAGACAGTCTGATTTCGACTTTGGTCGGATACAGATTTACCCTCGGCTTTAGTCCGCTACACATATTGTAGTAGAGCTCTAAGATGACTAATCATTATGCGAGAAACAGAATCAATAATTGAATACACTTAATTATTACATCGGGGTTCTTGAAGAAGAAGTACGCTCAGAATAAATACGGTACACGTATAAACGAGTATTCTGTGATAGAATAGCTTTGCCGACCTGTGTTCGGCTATTATATTTAATTACCATTATACTCTAAATAAATGGGTATTACAAGTACGCAATATGGGTAGGTATTGCGTCAAATCGACTTTATAGTATCAAATGGAATAAATATTTCACCACTTTAAGTACGACACATACGATTTTTTCATCCCTCATAAAATATAATTTACGTGTATGTTGCAATAAATAATATTGCAAATTATTCGATCAATGTGACATAAAATTATACTGTCAGATGCGCGGTTCAATTTTCATAACGAGTGTAATAACAGGGAAACTCGATGCGGCATAAGTATTAGTGATGGTGATTTGACGTCATTTGAACTTTTTTATTACGAAGCTAGCACGCAGTCAGCCGGCCCATGTAATGGAAAATGACGAAACCAACGCGTTGCCAACCTTTAAGGATGGGAAAGGATCTATGAAATAGAAGAGGAATGTCATAGACTAGTTGAGATAGGAGAATCAAATATGGGGATGTGCTTGAGAAGATATTATAAGTATAAGATATGGGGCATTGGAATTTATCCTACGAAATACGATTAGCTCAAAGCTAACCGTTTCACACCTATATTCTATGAGTGCACGGTATCAGACCGACCAAGCCGGCCCTAAGAGATGTAATCAAGGTAATATTTCCAGCATAGCTCTACCACGCCAAAATAAGTTTTTAGGATTCTTATCGGTTTTTTACAAACACGTAACATATTTGCCGCTACACATCCAGTAGTGTAATTGCGACAAAATGAAATTAGGGCTAGCCATCACACATTTTACCATCGTACGTACAATCATAATCGTCGGAAATATCTTTAGTCAGATCTTGAAAAATCGTAACGATATTTTTTTATCTATACTAAGATTATATAGAGGTAAAGTGTGTGTTTGTTTGTTGGAAGTAGTCTCTTGAAGTACTGAAATAATTGAAAAATCTTTCACCGGTAGAAAACTACATTATTACTAAGTGACATAGGCTGTATGTGATAGTGATTAATAATATTTTTTAATTTTTTTTAATATGCTATATCAATTCCAATAAAAACAGGTTAATTCGTTGATATATCGGCGTGCGCTGACTAAACAATAAGTAAGTCCCAGGCATTGCCTTGAGAAAGAAGTGTTATTGCCACGGGCAACTATATGCTGGCTTATCTCGAGTAGCGCCCAGCGAAGTGGGCACGGGAAGCAGCGTTTTCCCATGGGCAATTAAATATTGGCTTATCTCAAGCAGCGCCAAGCGAAGTAGGCAAAATTCTGCTAGGAATTCATACAGAGGTAGAGACTAAACTGAGTAGAGTTGTTGTGAATTATAATAAGCATCTTTATTGAAATGCAAATCATTTATTTGAAAAACTCGACTCAATCGAAAGCTAAATAGAATTTATACATGTTATTAAATAAACACCAACATGTTTTACTTAAACCAAAAAATAATACTCTGATATTCAAATTATTCAATTTGAAATAATAAAGTTAGTGAGCAATGATTTAATTGGATGCTAATTCATATATTTTTATCTTTTTTCATTTAAATGATTATATAGCTAATTACACTGACATATTAATTGCACGAAGAATAAAGTATTAAACTAAAAGTTAATTTTAAAAATAAATAAACTAAACCATACTATAAATAAAGCTATACTTACAAAATAACATCTATAAATAAAAAATTGACTCCAAATCGCTGTCGGCGAGGAGCGTGCTCGAAATGCTGGACGCATTTCCGCGTTGGATGGCAACGCTAAAATTATTTATTTAAAGGAAAAACCATAAATATTTTATTAGGACAAAAACAAAAATAAAAAAAATAGTAATATAATAGAAACAAAGTGAGTCCTAATTTGGACGTAGTCTTAGCATAATGCTAGCCAAGAAGGTCCTGCGCTATTCTTCTGCCAGGGACCAGGAAGTGAAGTTAAGGTGGACCATACAACACACATAGATAATAATAATATACAATATAATGCAGTTTGATTTTGAGGGTCCTTAGGCATTTCGCAGCCATCCGTACCTCACAGCTGCCATAAAATTTGGCGCAACCTATAATAGTCTTGACGATGTAACTGTACCTAATGTCCTTCACAATAGCGGGATATAACAGACTGTAAATGTATGTTTGATGAGATAAACCAAACAACGTTCTTGTCAATAAGTGCTAAGTCTTCAGTATGCTAACAAAGTTAAATTATTTCCTAGTATTTACACGCGAATTCTTAAGTGCTAAACAATGTACTGTATTTTTTGAGAATTGCAGATTATTGTGTATATACATACATATATATCACGCCTGTTTCCCGTGAAGATAGGTAGAGAGGTTGAATTTCCGCTTGCGACGATCCTCACAAACAACTTTCGCTTCATCTCTTCATGCATGCACGTTTATTTGAGCTCCATTTTACCTGGCATTTCTTTAACACTTCTAACATTTAATCGTGGTGTCGCGATGTACCGGCACGAACTCTACCATTCATTATGCTGTCATGTACTTGTGTTGTGATTTCACATTCATATTGGTGTTTTGGACATGTGGAGAGAACAGATGAAAGTAAAATCACAAAACAAGTTGTTTATATAAATGTCTATAAATAATAAAAATCTATATTATAAACTTTATGTAATACAAGAACTTTTTGGCAGGAACTAAAATGGGACGTTCTACTGTGCTGTATAATTTTCTAAAAAATGTGTAATATTACTCTAAAATGAACAATAAATGTAGAATATTTATAGTTTTTAGTATTAATTGTGTTTTTTGTGGAGAATGTGAACTGTGTAGTCAAAAGTGGCGTTTTGAGTTATCAGAAGGACTCCGTTGATTGGCATCAGTAGTAGCCCTACAATTGTATACAAATATACGAAGACTTAGCACATCAGAAGAGGCTGTATGGATTTTGAAGTTCTTGGCTGCCATTATGGCGAATTGTAGTACTCCTACTACTTTATACCAAATATTTTTAATATTTTCAAGTAAGTTTTTTCTCATTACTTCAACCAAAGAGCATTCGTTTTAAATTAATTTTGAAAACGAATAAAGACCGAAATAAACATAATCGTAATAGTAAACTGACATGAATGGCTTGTGAATAAAATTATTATTTCGTATTACAAAATGAGTTATATTGTTTCATCTTTTTCTCATTATTAATTTAAATACATGTTTTCAACATTTTGAATGTTATTTTATTATTATCCTTAATATGCCCAAATGAGCAATTGTTGGTTTTATTTTATGAAATGATCTTGAATAAAAATATTTTCATTATTAGTTCCCTTTCAATTTTTCTTTTATATATGTGTCGGAATCGCATAGTTGTAGAAACAGTTGATAATCGGACATGTAGTCTTCTATAATATTATCAAGTAACCGGATGTTGCCAGTCAAATAACCGGATGTCATTGTAGAGGCATTTATTATCAAGCGAACGGATATCGGAAAACAAGTAACAAAAAATCAAAAATCAAACTTGGGTCTAAAGCATTCTAAGCAGTCAGTCTGAAGCGGGCAGTCTGAGATAAAATTCAGAACAGTATTCTTAGAGGCCAATTATTGTTCGAGCAGTAATTGCTCTAAGAATACTGTTCTCAAGCTTAGAGCTG
This sequence comes from Dendrolimus houi, assembly GCA_039645545.1. Classification (NCBI taxonomy): domain Eukaryota; kingdom Metazoa; phylum Arthropoda; class Insecta; order Lepidoptera; family Lasiocampidae; genus Dendrolimus; species Dendrolimus houi. Next base: position 17,953,833 of record CM077119.1, on the reverse strand, counting down.
TCCTTATATTTCAATGTACTAAGTGTAATATTCTAATTCTAGTTTAATAAACTTTGATAATGTTGGTTGTTTTTTCCGTGTGTTTAAGACGAAATATGTATATCGTTATCATCGTAACATTTAAACCCGATTTCATTATTCTTCTCCATTACGTGCTATTTTCGTGATCCCCCATTATTCAAATAAAACTTCCAGCGATAAGACCGATAAATCAAACACCACCAAGTTTTAATTATAATATTTACTTACGTAAAACAGTAAATCACGTATCACTGTAATAATGCTTATAATTGTTTCTTCATAACGATCATAAAAAATATCATAAAGCCTATTACAATCAGTTATGGTAAGATAACAATCGGATTTGAATATTTTAACAATAATCCAGTTGCCGAATTACGGAAGTTGACGAAATATTCATACCTATTTAACAATATTTAGTTATTTGTTATTACCCTAGACATTGAAAGTAAGGATGTAGCCGCCTAGTTTTAACGTTGTTATTAAAAATAACGGAAACTGTTATTTTAAGACCTGTTTCATAATGCAACATAGCATAACGTCCATAACTGCTTTATTAATATGTTAATGTTTAGCACTTGACCTTGTAACGTACATCCAATCACAAAAGTACTATTAGAAGTAGAAGGCCTCATTGTTTTGTATAAATAATTAGATGTAGCATATATAAACGTCAATGTAACGTAAACATTCATTAATTTCACGGGGAGTTTGGTAATTGAAGTCCTTGGTCCCTTTAGCAAATAGCCCAATCGTGCTTATCCGTGTTCGTAATAACATAGTGAAATTATAATGGTGGAACAACTTGACAAGAAACTGCCAAAAACTCAAAAGTTTTGACATTTTTAATGGAGATATATTTTTTTTTAAATACCTACAAAAAAGCTTTATTATTTTTTTAGGGTGACCCCGTATAGGGTGGAGGAGCGAGATGGAAAGCTCCTCCGTCTCAAAGGTAGACTTTCCAGCGAGGCTATTGTTGGGCCTAGGCCCATCCATTATTGTTGGAAATTTGTATATAATCTTTGTACGTTTCGGGAATAGTTTGCGACCTCAATTATTGTACAGCGCCATCTATTGGCTTGTAAGTGTTCCACAACAATTTAAATAATAATTGTTTTTAACTAATCTAGTCTTCTTTCATAAAGGGACTAGAGCTTTTACACAGCCCTTTCCGCGTGAGCAGTTTCCGTTTCATCTCACACTTCTCTCGATAAAAGTGTCTTACTTATATTTTCAGTATCTAGAGATACTAAAAACTACTTTTCAACATAAACAGGGAAGACACAAAACCATGAAGAAGGAATAGACGACATAACACATGTCAACACACTACCCTATTCATTATTTTGCTTTCACAATTATACATTAGTAACATTCACTGATAGTAACAAAAACAGATATCTGTATTATTATCCATTATAAACTAATTAAATATAAAATTGAAAAAATTCAATTGTTTTATTCACGAAGTTGTAAATTTTATTTTGTTCATATTGTAATTTATTTATCCTATGAATAACTTTTGTCTGACGATTGGAAAATCGCCCCTAAATAAAAATTCTGACTAAAATCATACTTTGATATTAGTCAGAAAATCATGTAAATTGTAATAACGCCGATCTAAAATAACTCAATCATTCACTAGTTTTCAAAAAAATGTATCAACGTATATTTATTAAGATAAGTAGGTATATTAATATTTAAGTTTTTTGACTTTATAAACTAATACAATAAAATAAAACTTAACATATTTATAATTGTATTCTACCCATAGTCCCTCAAGGCTATAAGTAGACTACTTAACTTAGATCACCGTCTTTTATAGGTAAGGTGCCCAGAAGGTTGGGCAACGTTTTCTCGCTGGATCGCCATACTGATCCGTTGTCCGAGGTAGACACCAGCCCTCTGATGACCTGAAGAGTCAATGTGTCGTTTTGATATTTTTCTTTTATATTTTTTAAGCTTGATACTGATTCTATAGAAATAAATATCAAGCCTTCTTATTTTACGCTTGGTCCACTGTCCTAGAAATATACTATGGCACTATATTTTGCAATTCGCCCATTGTTTAGTACAGATGTATACAAAATTACTGAGGAGTGCTCGCTCGGCATTTGCCTAGACTCAACCGAGGAAGGTTGTGAAAATCGACATCGTGCCTATAAAATGATTTACAAGCACCACTTGAGTATCCTTGGCCCGAAAGTTTGTGAAGTAAACAAAAGTGTATTCCTGTTTAACGTATCTATGTACATGTTTGTTGCAAACTTGAAGTTTCTCTATTAAATATAATATCAGTCTACATACGTAGCAGTGTTGAGCTCAGACCTCTCCATTAAAAGGACGATATTTCCACCACCCTTGTTCAGGACGGATTGACTAGTTTCATAGATGGGTAATCTCAATGTGTATTTTATTTTACATTAATTAACATTAATTTAATTGTATAAGGTAGTCTGGAGGAGATTGCCTTTGGCAACAAGACCGTCCATTGTACTTTAATGTATGTGCAATAAAGTTATTCATTCATTCATTCATTTATTTTACACATAATCCTTAACTGTTTGACTAAGCAATGTATCCTCTCCCAACCAGAATTCGAAAAACAAAACAAAAGACAAAGGCAAAACCTTAGAAGACAAAGCAGGCGAAGAAGAATAATGAACAGAATAAAAATATAGTTTCAATATTTTTTGCCTTTTCTTTTTACATTTTGTAAGAAAACATCGAATCCATATTCCAACAAACGATTCTAATTTCAAAGATAAAAGTACCGTACACTCATCACAATGTCTTAATCCAACAAATTACTACGCGTGTTGTGAGAACACCCAAACCGCAGATATACAAATTTCGTAGCATAATGATACATTGTGACAATTAAAAGCTCAATGCCAGATGACGTTCAGTTACTCAATCGCGTGACTTGTTAGGAAGTATTACGATACGTTCATAAATGGATGTGCATATTTAAATAGGGCAGTTTCAAAAGATTGACCTCATCTATTTAGGATATACAAAATAACTCGAAGACTTTTTTATTACCTTTTATTCTTGATCACACTTTAGAAAGTTCTGGTTTCAAAGTTGTTTGATATATATGATACCTTATTTACATATTTTATACATATTTATTACAGAATTTTTGTCCTTTAACACGCACGACAACGCACGTAGCGTTGTCGTGCGTGTTAAAAAAACTCCATAATATAAAAATAAATTTGGATATGCATTTCAGTTGCGTTTAAAAATGTAATCATTAATCCTATACTAATATTATAAATGCGAAAGTTTGAATAGATGGTTGTTACGGATCTGGATAAAAGGAGACAGATACGCTTTCATACATTTTTGGGCCCAGATTGTAAAAGATGTGATTTTAAGAGTTCTTTTTATTATGTTGATATGTTTTATACTTGTAGTGGTTTTTTTTTATTATTGCATGAGTTCAGCAGACAGGTAGACGGCCCACTTGATGGAAAGTGGTTACCATCGCCTATGGACATTTGCAACACATGCGCTGCTGCTCTCTTAAAGGAGATTGGAACCTGGTCACTAATGCCGGAACACAACTCAAGGTTGTTATGGCGGCATACTCTAGACCAGGCGTGGTAGCCATCTAGTCGGCCAAATGCCCTACCACCTGCTATTTATTTGTTGTTTAGTTATTTTTTTGTGAATTAATCGTGTGGTGTAAGTGTTTACATATTATTAATTGTTCAAATTCATTCACATAAATCGATTATGGTAATCGATAACTTATTTTATTTGTGATTTTAATTTTCACATTTCTCGTCTTCCAGATAAAACTTAGGGCTGATATTTTTCATTTTCTAATAGAAAAATATAACGCTTTTTAAAGCCATATCTCAACTTATTATATTTCTTTGGCCCAAAAGACCCCGTCTGCTTTGGCACAGATATAGATTATATTCTGGAAAAGCACATAGGCTACTTTTTTCCCAGAAAAATGTGCGATTCCCATGGGATAACATTAACGTGAGAGATGCCGCGGGCAAAAGCTAGTGGTATATAATAATCATGGATAAATCAACAGTGGGGTAAATTACTTTTCAAATTAAAATTAAGTGAACTCGTTTAATTTTTATTTTATCCGGATACTAACAAAAAAAATTGTTTTAAATACGAAGAATACCGCACTATAAGCCTTATATTAAAATTGGATACAAAAAGACAAGGCAACAGTAAAACAAAGAGTTCGGCAAGGTGTCGCCCTCTTTCGCCAGTTATTTTTAACATATTTATAGAAACCGCAATAAAAAAAATATAGATACCAAACATAAAGGAATAAAAATAAACGGAGGAAAAATGCATTTCATAAACTAGCAGACAACATAGCCACTTTAGCCGACACAAAATTAGAATAAAAAAACAGTCTCAAAAATTCACGGCATCGTTTTGATGATTATAGTTTCTACCTTCTCACAAAGAACAGACCTTTTATGACAGAATTGTAGCAATGTTGAGAAACTGATCAACAGATATAAATATAGTACAGTGTACGTGGACTTCTCAAAGCTATTATAAATCAAGCCGGTTAAACAAAACCATCGAAGTTAACTGAACAATAAGTAATGGTTTTTTGTTCTAATGCTCAGTGCTTTATCGCAAAGGAGTGCACTCGATCAAGCCGGCAATGTGTCGTGGGAATTTCTCACGTGTCGACCTAATAATTAAAAGTTAGCCAACGATCTACCCATAGTGTTAGTGAACGAGTTCATTTTAATAAAATTCAATATTTTCGATAAATCACGATATTATTAAAAAGTATGGGAAAAGATTTTTGCGATTTTTGACTCTTTCTGTACTTCAATGGTCTGATTTAAATTTTTGATCAGTATTAGAAACAGGAGCATTGACATCAAAAAAAAATTGTATACAATTTTCATACAAAAAATGTACGGGAAAAGTTGTTTGCAATTTCTGACTTTTTTAGTACTTCAACCTAGGTTGGTCCCATAGAAGTTCAAGATCAGCCAGAAACAGGATCGATTAGCATAAAAAAGTTTTTGTGCAAAATGGCGATTTTCTTGCTAACATTTTTTTGAAAATCTATGAATGGGCATGAAAACTACGCATAGTCTCCTAAGGCCATTTTGGTGTAGCGGTTAAGATATTATCCCTTACTGGCCCACTGAAAGTTTCCACTCTGCATAAGGCTTCGTCCACCTCTACATCATTTCGTCGATCTGAAAATTAAAATAATCTACGTGTTGCAAGATCTTAAACATGTCGTAGCAGCTAGTCTAGAATTGGTATAATAAAATTTTTGATGTTTTTGCAATTCATATAGGGTTTCCGTGGGACATTGCATATAATAATCAAAATAACTTACCTTAGGAATAGCAATAATATGAGCCCCATTACTGGGCTCGTGCTTTCCTATTTCAGGCAAATGAATCTCCCCACTCTTGTAAAGAAAAGAAAACATTGCATAAGAATATGCACGTCAGTAGTCAGTCATCATGGACAAATGAAAAAATTAAATATCGTTTAAAATGTAATTAACATGTCATTATTCGGCATGAACGGAAATGACATAGTGTATTTCGTAATCATTTACATTTGTCTTAAGAGAGGTCCAAACGGCTGATTGGTTTATTACTACATAATGACAAGCATTCAAATCGCTCAATTTGTCTTTGTAATTTACACTGCATCGTTTACTAATGTGCAAACGTTTAACTCATTGTTCTTGCTTATGTCGATGCAAATCTCATTCAACTGAGTGGTCTGCATTTAGGCCACTAGACAAATCGTAATGAATATAAATGTTTAACTGTACTCCTTTTACTGCCAAGTAATTAGTCTGCCATTAAAGAAATTTTACAAATTTAAAACTCTTTAATTATCCTTTGAAAGTAGTTGATTTTATTAATATCAACCAATCACTAAATATAAATAATGATTTTCACTTTAAAACATTCTTCTATACCTCCTAATAAAATTAAAGTATTTGTCTGTAATTTAAAAATAAAGGCTATAATTTTAATGAAAACTACTATTCAGAGCCCATTAGCAATGAACACATATCTGTCAAGTCGTGGTAGCGTAATAGCTAACGCACGCGTATCACACTCAAAGAGGGCGAGTTCGAATCCTGGCCGGAACGCATACACCACTTGGGCAGTTCTCTGACCTAATTTCCTCATTGTTACAATTACTACGTGCTAACAACGGTAAAGGAAAGCATCGTGATGAAACCTGCACACCGAAATAAGCGATGTGCCAAACCTGCCAAGACGCCTTGGACAACCGTGGCATACTGTCCAATCGTCTACAGTAGGGGGCCCGAGCCTAGCAGTAGGACGTCTATGGACTGTTATTATATTCTTATAAACATATTTGTGGCTTTCGGTACTGAGACTCTGAAGCTGGAGCTTATGGCTCATTATATTTATCAAGACCTCTCTACGCATCTGCTTGAGATCTCGCGTGACCAAAAAGCTAGCCTGCACCTAGGACAACGCAGCAGCGTTGCCATCCAATGTGGCAATGCGACCAACATTTTGGGTCCGCTCCCCACCGACAGCGATTTGAAGTAATTTTTTTTGGTATAGAGTGATGTTCTTTTGTAAATTTACATTTGTTTATAGTGTAGTCTTATTTTAAGTATAGTTTATTTATAACATACGTGTATATTTTATATCAATATCATGCAAGGTTTAGAACATATGAATATAAAGAACAAGTCCCGTACGGTAACGGTGTAAGCTAGTTTAAAATACAAAATATCATGTAGGTTGCTTCACACAACATCAATCTATACGCAACCTGTATTATGGTAATGTGAATGCCCCATAGTGCCCCGCCCAGAGTCAGGTTCCTAGAAAATAATATATTTGTCACGACCGTCATCATCGACATCACGATCAAAATTATTGGATAGTGCGCAATCCAATTTCGTTTTGTGACGCCTGCGCCGCTGACTCGCCCCAGAAAGGTACTTTACAATTTACTGCGACACGTTTCATCATGTATGGCATACCTACCTACATCTCCTATTTTTCGGCTTTCATCTTAAACGATGTATAACACTGCGAATAGACACTATTAGCCAGCCAAAGTGAACTATCAACGATCTTTATTATTATTTTCATTGCATGAGTTTAACAGACAGGCAGATAGCCTACCTGATGGAAAGCGGTTACTGTCGCCTATGAACATTTGCAACGCCAAAGGTGCTACCAATGTGCTCCTGCTTTCTAAAGGGATACTGGAACCTTGCCACTAATGCCGGAACATAACTCGAGGTTCTTATGGTGGCATACTCTAGGGCAGGGACCCAATTCTGCTATTTCATTATCTTGATATTGCGAACATATTCAAAGTACGATTACATTTCGATAGCATTAGAAATTCGTATTTTACTAAATCCACAGTTTTTCATATCGTCATGTCAGTGACGTCACGGCGGAATAATAGTAGAAAAAAATATTGGTATTAATTACCATTAGCAGAAATGGCGTTAACCGAAATAAATATTTAAAAGCTACCAAAATTTTGAACATTTATTTCGCGAGTTTTCGCTTCTAAATATAGAGTGGCGTGGTAGAGGACCACGGGTACGCCATTGAAATTAACAGAACACTGAAATCAGGCAAACCTACGATTGAGACGACATTATCCAGTGATTTTGACGAGATAGTAATAGCAGAATCGGGCCTCAAGGGTGGTAGCCATCCAGACGGACACGTAGCCTGCCATCTGGGTGTAAGTTCTTTTGTCGCCTCTGTAAACTCTATATGTTTCTAATTCATATCACTCTCATAAAATGACATCGTGACAAGTGGCAGAGTACGGCGCATCACATTTTTCACGTTATAAAGAGATACGTCAACTCAACCAACCTATTGCATATTCCTCATCGTCCGCGGATTTGAAGTATCAAATTTATTTTTATGTACATTTTTATTGTTTGTGGTGAGGATTGTCGCCTCCTTAGGGGCTGTTTGTATGCGAGCCGAGAAGAGTTACGTGCGCGGCGGAGCGGATCCACTTTAGAAGTAGCGATAAAACAATTTGTTTAGAAAATGTGCTGTATAATCTGGCTGCATTGTGTATCATACAAAACGGAATCTGTAAAGTAGCTTAGTTCTAGTGTTTGTTTTAGGAATAAACGTGCCCACTGGGTACGCTAACGGTCCACAGAGCGTGGATAAAAATGCATTTTTCCCGTATGAAGTATGCAGAGTCGGATCGTCATGCGCTTATTTGAGCCGTGGTGTCGCCGAGCGTAAGGTTGTTTTTTTCGTTGCGCGATGCAGCGCAGCCCGGTGAATGCACACTTGATTGTATAATTTTGTTAAGTTAATCTCGCTGCGAATCGCGCCGAGTCCAACGGTTTTCAATTTCACATTTGAAAGCTATGAGCGTTGTTTTCCCGTAAATTGAGTTAAATTCTCGTGTTTCGCCACAACAAACGGTTTTCTGTGGTAAAAAACCACCGATGCGACGCGATTACTACATAAATATTTAGTTGTGTAAGTGATTAACACGTAAAATGAGCCTTGGTTAATTTATATCGAATTTACAGTTTTGAGTAATGCATAATGATATTAAATTGGAAAATAAAATATGTTATATGATTTTTCTAATAGCTGATATTTATAGATAGATAGATAACTATATATTGTACAACAACACAAAAATAAACTTACAGACTAAAACTAATTATGCACAAAAAGCGATCCCTTCCAGACAACCCCAAGAATGTATTAAGATGATAACGGCGATGGTTTTATACTTAAGATATAATTTTACTGCAAATGTATCCATATTAATTGTCTAGATTTAAGTTTATGATGAACAATAAAGAGTTTTCATTCATTCATTCATATAGTACGACTACTTACATTTTGGTAAAAAATACATAATATGTTATAATATAAATATAACCGCTTTTACTTATATATTATGTAAGTAAATGCAATTATGAATTACAACTTAAGTTCTGAGAAGTTTAACCTATGTGATTCTTAATACCAGAAGTCAGAATATAAATCCTGAGTAATAACAATATTAGAAACATAAGTTCCTGAAGAACGTAGTTTTAATTTTTGGTGAACAATAAAGTGTATTTATTCATTCATTCATTCATTTCTGATATTATTAACTTGTGATAGTTTGTGAACTAATACAAATACCAACACTATTGAACCCTTTGTATCAAATACTATAAACTACGCTGAAAGCAATCAAGTTTGTATTTACGTTCAAAGTAATTTCTATGGCTTCGTCAGCCGGATAGAGAGGAAATTGCTCTTATAAAACGCCCTCTGTTTCATCACGAGCCATGTCACATGTTTCTATCAATCTAATAAATTCCCTAGAAATTTTAACAAAGATAATACCGTTTTAACATTTAAGAGCTTTTTGCTCTTACCCGATATGGGGCATAGTCATATAAAATTAACTTAAGTTATATTTTGTTTATAATCCACTACACATTATCATAACTCATGCGTCAATCAACGTTGCCGTATCCAAACTTGCACTACGAATCCCAAACCTCTTCTTCCTTGACCTACCTCTCAACAACAACTTTATGAGGGTAATTAAGACGTGGTAGAGACATGCTGGAATCATTATCGTAATTACAGCTCACTGGGCTAGCTAGATCGATGTGATATCACACTCTCAAAGAGTGTCGGTGTGAAACGGTTATAAGCTAATTGTGTTTGGTACGGTGAGAGAGAGCAGTAGCTCACTTCCCCGTCCTATATCGCATCTTATCTAACCCTGATATCACCTTAATCCCACTCGTCTGATTCCTCTATACCATCCTTTCTATTCCATTGTTCTATCCCGTACTTAAGTATGACAACGCATTGGCTTCGACCATTGATGTTGCGAATGTCTATGGGCGACGATAACCACTTTTCATTAGCTGGAGCGCCGCCTGTTTACAAACTTCGTAATAAAAAACATGTTAACCTGGCTCGAGAGTATCCTTTTGTTTCTCAATAATAAGTTCTCCACTCCTGCGCTCGTCTATTTCATTGCCCATGGATCTTGCGCTAAATATATCCAACCCAATCACTTCAGTTAGTTCATTTTGCAAGCTATTACAGTTGCCCTGATTTTTTTACGTGTATGCTGGTTTTATGTTTTATATAGCTACATGTTTGCTATTATTGAGAGACGTCTTGTCGTTTGATCCCGTGCCCGTACCAGATTGACTTGTTTTTAAATTGTAGTAATAAAATTAAATAATTTCAATCACTTTTGATATTTTAACTAAATAAAACTAGCCTCAACCACAAACCAATAACAAAAAAAATTATTACAAAATTGGTGAGATTAAATCCATGCAGTTAGTTTCACGAGAGCGTTGACATCGTACCTACGATTTGATTGGAAACAAGAGTCATACAGTGGATATGTGTGTATATAAAAAAAAGTCGATGTAACATAGCCTTTCATTGACTTTTATTCCCACGTGGACTTGCCCAATATTTGTCTGTTGCAATTTTATTTTCAATGTATAAAACAAGTGCAAAATCTTCGAATAAAATAAAAAATGTACTATTTGTCAACAGGCTTATATTCAAACGACTGAGGTATGTTGTTAGTTTCTTTTAAAAAGACCTCTTCTGGTTTAAAGGTATAAAATAAACCTGTATCGCCTAGGAGTCACCAAACAAATTACAAACACAACTTACATCGAGCCTGGAAACAAATTATTTGTAGGTCATACTAATATTATTTTAATGTGTGAATCGAACTAACAGATACGTGGGTATAATGGAGTGGATATAAACAATGCACAGATTTATTTCACTAAGGGCCGATTTTTCAAAATTATAACCTGAGTGAATTTAAAAGTGAAACCGTTCAATTGTTTTATTCATGCAACTGACATTTTTATTTTTTCCTTATTATACTTTATTCTTATGAATAACTTTTATCTGGTGATTGAAACATCAGCCGTAAAGCAATATCGAATATATTACTTGAACATATTCTTGTTAGTGCAGTTTTCTTTTTCAAATATCAAAGTCGAATGACTAAATAATTTTAAATATCAAAAGAAATAAACATTTCTTAAGAATAAATATATATATATTCAATCTAAGGTCCGATTTTTATTTCGTCGGATAAAGGTTATGTATCAACTAAATTATAATCTGACTGAATACAATAAAATATTCTTATTCATACAATTGTTATATTTAATTTATTATGTCGTATTTCATTCTTTTAAATGTTTATCTGACGATTGAAAAATAAGCCCTAAATCTATATTGTAGTCGAATTCGATAATAAACTCCTATACATTAACATTACATAACATTAAAATTAATTTAGAAGTTTTGTTTGGCAACCTAACAGATCATGAATTAAATAGTTTTAAAAATGTATAACTTACATTTATTTTGACACTCCGGTTATATAATAAACTAGCTGACCCGTCGAACTTCGTACCGCCATATTTTCTGATTTTCTAAAAGACTTTGTTTCATGACATAAAAACAAAAACACCAAAATCGGTCTAGGTGATTAGGAGAATTCTAGAACCCGATCTCAGCGCCACCTACCGGTTCTAATTGTGAACCTAAACCATCCGGGAACCCACTCAAACACAATAAAACAAAATCGGTCCAGATGATTAGGCGGATTCTAGAACCCTATCTCAGCGCCACCTACCGATTCCAATTGTGACTCTAAACCATCCGGGGACCCATTCAAACACACAAAACAAATATCATCAAAATTGGTCCAGCCGTTTAGAAGGAGTTCACTGTCAACTCACGTACAGAAGAATTATATGTATATTATATATTATTAGATGTAATAAACAATTGTTAAGCAATTTTTATGCTTTTTAATGTTTAAACTCGTTGCGACTTAGTATGAAAACCAACTGAAACGTATATATATGTTCTTTATCATAAATAAATACATAAAAACAATTGAAAAAATATTTGAAACCCATTAAATTCATCTGTGAGTCGTGGAGTCGTGCTTAGAAAGGTCTTGATTAGAGAACTTAAGTTGTGCCCCTTGGCAAACAGTAGGTACTGACTTGATGACCTTTCCCAGTAAAATAAATGAAGCAATTTCATATCATACACAACATTAAATATATTTATTGGTTATTTTGTAATCTGTCATTTATTCATTTATCAATGGCAATGTTCTCATTTATTTTTCTCATTAAAGTACTTAGTATATCATATACTTTGTTGTATTGTTTTTATATTTATTTGTGTAGGAACAAAGAAAGAATACAATTTCCTACGGCTGGGCGGCCTGTCATAAGTGACGGCAAAACAACCCACAGGCAGGTTCTAGGGTATTTGCCTTCTGGGTGGCTACCACCCATGGTCTAGAGTATGCCGCCATAACAACTTTGAGTTGTGTTCCGGCAATAGTGACCAGGTTCTAGTCTCCCTTTAGAGAGAGGCAGCACATCGGTAGCACCTTTGTTGTTACAAATGTTCATAGGCGATGACAACCGCTTTCCATCAGGTTGGCAGTCTGTCTGGTGAACTCGTGCAATTAAAAAAATATGTCACAATAGGGTGGGCCTTAGATACGTCATGTTATAATAAATTTTAAAATTATTTAGATATAAAAGTACAGACGTCAAAATTAAATCTTACCAACTTACATTTTAAATATTATGCTGGAAACAATTTTAATTACTGAATGAGTTCAGCAGAGGCGCAGATGGCTTACCTGATGGAAAGCTGTTACCATCGCCTATGGACATTTATAACACCAAAGGTGCAACCAATGTGCTGCCACTTTCTAAAGGGAGACTGGAACCTGGCCACTTATGAACACAACTCAAGGTTGTTATGGCGGACTACTCTAGAATAGGAGTAGTGGCCATCCAGACCGGCAAATATCCTATTACCTGGCCACAACCAGCCAACAACAACAATCCACAGGTTGTTTTGTCGCCTCTTGCGACAGGCTACCCGACCGCAGGAAAGTGTATTCTTTCTCCATTTCTATACGGATAGATAATAAATATTTAATAATAGTTAATTATTCGTCCCTCGTATTGCAAAGCTCTATAGACCACAGTAACTTTCCATTAGGTAGTAAGTAATCTGCGTATATACCAGCTTCGTAGGAAAAAAAATAGCTTAAATCCGTTCCGCCATTTCAAAATTTATTTGAGACAAACTTTTAAACAAACAGAGAGATAAATGTTCTAAAAACAGTCATTTGTAGTTAGGGATCGTACAAATAGCAGTTCAAGTTCAATTTTGATATTTCTTTGCTCTGAAATAAATTTTATGTATTAGTTTAGATTCTGTGCTCTGCAATTACGATAAGTATAAACAAAGTTGACGACCTCTGTGGTAGAGTCAACTAATCTTTTGCTGACCTAGCTCACTAGAACGCTCCAGGTTCGATTCCTGGGCATAGCGAATTTCGTAAAAGGACTTCCTGTTATTTACTATGTATAATTATTTACTATACTTATATAGTCTGAGTGACTGGGATCGGTCCCAAAATGTTCCGTAGTAGATTACCCATAATACAAGTGTAACTAGCTTGGCTTGAAGATACGCGCAATGTGTGTGTTTGTCAGTCAATTATGATTAAAATTAAACATGTTTCATTAATCTCTTCACCGTTTCCAAATCTCCTTTGATAACCTTTAAATAACAAAGATTGCTTTGACTGTAAAAAAGTTACACAGATTTTCCTTAATTAAACAAATCGCTACAGGATAAAAAGTGTATCAAAATAGCAGATTTTACAAACACAAAGGATTTTCAAGTCTGTATCACAATGTCAAAACACAAAAATGAATTAATCGTAAACCTCGTGAATAATGTATACTTAGATTATTTCAAATTTGCAGTTAAAGAAATATTTTTATGAACAATCTGAACCACACAAAAGCTTGTCAAAACGATTGCTCAATCTAGAAATGTCTGTGATCAGCAATGATTGCTATAATTTTGATAACGATTCAATACAATAAAATATAATTCGGACACGTCTTAATAATTTGCTGTTGTAATCTTTAAACGTATAATATATCTCAAACTAGTGTACATAGAATAGGAAGTAGATTTAAATTTTGGCTTCAAAAAATGTACCCCAGTGGAACTTATTGAATAAAAACTTTTGAATTTGAATAGTTTTTTGTATAATTAATTTTATGTGTATCCATTTGCATTTGATGGAAAACTGAAATAGAGATCATAATTGCCATGTGGTGACAATTGGATACATATACTTGCTTATATAGCCCTGCATCTTTGAATCTACCTACACCGCCAGATTAGTAAAGAATATCCTTTAAGTTAAGTTGCCTGGACGAAACTGCTTTAAGCCATAAGGCAGCCTATTTTTGTGCCCAGTGTATTGTAAATACACTTTGTATGTATAATTTTGAAATTGTTTATTTTGTTATTATCCACTTTTGTATAATAAATATAATACAAAACAATCAGATACAATTAACATCATAATCAAATTCAAACAAGATAAATTACACTTAGAATTTTAGTTGTAAAGTAAATTAGCCAAATAACTTTCAATTAAACGTAAACTACCCAATTAGTTTGATCTCAAGGCCTGTTTCAGTTATTCTTTGCTATCGGTTTATAATTTTTTTTTTAGATAGGTAATTAAGCAAACTAGCAATCGGTTTCGTAATATTTTATCTAATAAAATATTCCATCTTTACGGAAGACGATAATTTTATACAATTATAATTTAGTAACTATTTTTTCTGATTGTTGCTTCACATCTAAAGTTAAGCAATTGTTATGTTATTCTACTAAGGGCCGATTTTTCAATCATCAGATTAGGTCCACCAAGTGGGCCATCTGCCTGTCTGCTGAACTCCTGCAATAAAAAAAAATTAAACGTTATGCATCGGATAACTTATAACCTGTCTGAATATAAAAGTGAAACAGCTCCACTGTTTTATTCACGCAAATGTAATTTTGAATTTATTCATGTTGTATTTTATTCAATTATCTGACGATTGAAAAATCGGCATTAATACACTAGCGTACAACCAATCCCACTTAACGCTAACTACGCCCACATACATTGTTCTTACTAAAAGTATTTATAAAAATAATAATTTGAAAGCTTGAAATTTCACTTTTAATGTGATATAATCATTATTAACCGTGTATAAATTGCGTAATTAATAAGTCGTGGTAGCAGAACGGTTAGAGCACGCGACCCAAACTCAAAAGGCGTAGGTTAGAATCCTGTCCAGAAAGCATGCACCACTTAGATAGTTTTCTGACCTAATGTGCATATTGTTACAATTACCATGTACTAGCGGTGAAGGAAAACATCGTGATAAAACCTGCACATCGAGATAACCGACGTGTCAAACCTGCCAAGCCACCTTGGACTAGCGTAGCGGGTATACTTTTTGTATGGAAATGATTTTAGCGTCATATCGTCAATGTTAAGGGAAACGTAAATTGTGCAATATAAAATTGTGTTAACTTGGACGTGATTGAGTAGTAAAAAAAACTCGCACTAAGCAGTCAGCTTGGGAATCTGGACAGCGTCGAATATTTAATGAATATTAAAGTTTTAGAATAATCTATAAGCAAATAGATAGTAGGCAAAAGCTGAACGTATATGACCTACCAATCCCGACTTTAACCAAATTAATTGTGTCTGACTGATACTAAACTACGTTACACTCCTGATAATTCTAAAGTCACGTTTCATTAAACAGTGTGCTTAGTGCGAGCTTTTTTACTCCTCGATCACGTTCAACTTAACGCAATTTTGTATGGAAATAACTTAGCGTCATCTCGTGAGTGTGAAGGGAAACATAAATCGTGCCATACAAAATTGCGTTAACTTAAACGTAATTAAGTAGTAAAAGAAACTCGCGCTAAGCACTCTGTTAAAATTTTCAACACAAAGAAACAATTCATCCCTAATCTTTATCCAAGAACGATTGTTAATTTTTAACGAAAATCATACCTTTTTCAAAATAAAATTGCAGAGCAAAATGTCATCGTATCTATATCCGCTGAAAACTCTAATAACGTTGTTTTATAAATATTCCTAACAAATAAAGTCATTTTTATGAAAAACGACTAGCAGTGTCAGTGAAACTTCGTCCGCGTTGCCAGGATAACTTATTTGTTAGTGAATATCAACGGCGGCACCAAAAACATGCGACAACTCATTTATCTCACGGCAACTACGTCATTCATAGAAATTGTACGGGTGGTACAGATAAACAGTTTTAATGTGCACAAGTGTGTGTTATAGTTTCGATATAAAATAGTTTAGCGCGACTTGGCTTGGGGTGTGTGTGAATGTTGAATGTTCAAAGAAGAATGATGAATAGGGTGGCATGACCACGCCGTCTTGGGATGGCGGCCGATACCCCCCTCTCTTCTATTGCTCTAAAGGGGAAATCGGCCGTAACGGGAAATTTTGTTGCCATTATGTATGGCATGGCGTGAACAGGAATAAAACATATCCCAAGGCCTGACTCAGAATATAAGTTAGCTCTTTATCTTTTTATTTCTCATTTCATTTAAATCCGTTCAGTAGTTTTCACATGATGCTGTAACAGACTGACAAAAGTTCTATAACTTTCGTTTTCGAAATCTGCTGCTGTTCTGAATTAGCCAATTAGCCTCCCTAGTGTTTTCTAATTTTTAAATTGATTATACAAATTTGACTCCCGAACAAATTTATTATATTTTAGAATAAAACTCGACGGTCAAACTTAACCTTGCAATAAGTCTTACCTAAATTTTCTCTGTCTAAAGGTAGGTTCTCACGGCGCAGCGCAGGCGCTTCTGCGTGCGTTATAAATGGACAGATAAACAATTATACAGCACTCAGCAGTATATTAACACAATACAATTAAAGCAACCAGTTTAATTGTACGTAATTTCACACAATAACTCATTTTTAATTTGTATAGCAGAAAGATGTTATGCAAATAATTCTCACGAATTTTTGTCGGTACATCTTTTGTAAGCTGAATTGATCCTTAGTGGCCTTGCTCGTTGCTTTATAATTAATGAGTTACCAGATCTCACGAAAAAAGTGTATACTTAAAATCGTAACACTGGTGTATCAGTATCTACTAAATAACTCAAATTTGATTTCTGGTACGGTAATTATTGCATATAAACTTTGACTCTAATCTGAGTTCTACTTTCTTCTGCTATGGTGGTAATGAGACGAGTTTCAAAAGTAGCTGTTGTTATTGTCCACTATACCTACAAGCGGACGTTAGCTTAGTTAATATATATATATATATATATATATATATATATATATATATATATATTATTGATGGAAAGCGCAGACGTTTGCAGGCAGACGGCCCACCTGATGGAAAGCGGTTACCGTCGCCTATGGACGTTTGCAACATCAGAGGTGTCACTAATGCGCTGCATTATCCGTTGTATAGTCTAGAATACGCAGAGACGCAAAGTCTCTCCGAAGGCTAAGCGTATCTAAACCGTCTGTGAAGTGGGATCGTCGACAATGCGAACGGCTCGACGTTGAGGGATACTGACACCCTTTTAAAAAATAATTAATAATCCCCATATTGTAGTGCTGTTGGAAAACCTCAGCTGGGAGCTCTTTCCAAATCCCCACGGTGCGCAAGAGAAACGTTCTAGAGCACCGTTGCGTACAAAAGCGAAGCGGCTCAAGAAAGTGGGGATGAGAATCCTATTAATTAGTAGAGGTCTGAAATTATTATTAAATGCAAAAATTATTCAATGTACATAATGTACTTCTCACTTACAAATGTTCAATTTACCCGCAGCTTTCGAAATAATCCACACGTAATTCTATTCAGCAATCAAAAAACAATCTATTATTTTTGAATATTCATTCAACGTTCCTTTAATCGTTCCACCTCTGAATTGATTTGCGAAATAAATGAACGTTGCTCACTTAATCCCCTGTGTTTCGACACTGTACGTGACACTACAGTCATTTTGATGCCTAGAATTTTCGATTGGGCACAGCAAATACGTTGATGTACGGATCAATATGAAATGTCACGTTTGATTGACATTGAAAATCCTATGGGCAACGTTTGTCCTGCGAAACGACGCACTGCATACGCCGATCCAATCATAGTGATCCACGGCTTTCCTACGTAAATGGATTTCAAAAAGAATTCGGGTTACCAATAGAATATTTGTTGTTATACGATTAAACAACTACACTTCTAAGCTCTTGTATTAAAAAATATTTTATTAGAAACGGGATAAACATTTTTTTAACGTTTCATCACCAAGAAAAATTAATATTTATACCTCAGTACGAATTAACCGTGTCTTTATTTCCCTAATGCGATGTCATAAATAATGTACTGGTCTACCATTTGTGTAATAGGGATAGTTACCAGTAACTAATTAGCATCCTTCCTTTAGTCTTTTTCCTATCACCGCACTTCTCGCCGTCGATGAAGAGTTCATTCCAAATTCCTTGATAGCGCTTCACTTCTGTGAAAACTTTCGTAAGAATTTGTCTTGTATACCTTCAAAGTAAAGTCCAGGTTTGCAGCATAGCCCCTCTATGAGTTTATTAAAAAAATGCATTATTTTTAAAATTCTGCAAGGCCGGGGTAGACTTGATAATACCTCTGATGTTGCAAATTTCCATAAGCAATGATAACCCATTCCCATGAGGGGGACCGCTCGTCTGCATTTAAATTAATATTAATAAAAAAGTGCTTTTTGCATTAAATGTAATTATCCACGGATATTTGTAATTTAAAAAAATTATACGTTTGAGTTTCCTTTATATAAAGCCATGGTGATAGTTAAATGTACTATCATAAGGTTCTTATTTCGTAAAGAATTTCAAAATGATATTGTACTTTAAGACTTGCCTCAACTAACACCGTAAACGAACGGTTTCTGTAGTATTCACAGTCTCGTGGACAAACTTCGAATATGTGTTTTGTTGTTACTTGTCCCACCTGCTGTCTATCCACTTAACTTAATGCACTTTTCAGCATTATCCTGATCCACTTACAACTTGAAAACTGCTGGCTGTCCCATCTTAAACAATTTGCATATGACACTGAAAGTTTATAATAAGATATTGAATGCAAATTTGAATGACTTATATACCAATATTTGCAAGTATGTAGAACGAAAACAGTATAAAATTAAATTATTTAACAGTATAATTTTTTTATGTTAAGCTGATTAATTAGTATTATAATTTCAAATAATGCTATTTATATTTTTCTTAGCAATTTTAGATACTCAGATATTTATATTTATAATATATTATTAATATGATATGAATTACGACTGATGAAGAGTTTTATTTTCGCGAATTAACCAATAAAGTATCATAAATATGCATAAGTATATTTATGATGTGTTAGTATAAAAAAAGCTAAAAAAACATAACTTATTCAATTTATTCCTCCAAAATGTAGTAAAATTTTATTCAGTGAACCAAACCCTTTCATAGCTTTCAAAATCGCGCACCTAAAATACCCTGCAAAAAAATATTGGAAAAAATTTACCTAATAAAAATATATTGGGAGCGTAGCATTCTAATCCGAATAAAGGGTAAGTGGATGATTTCTGACGTGAGGACGAGTATAAAGGGCCGCTAGTGGCGTGTGGCGAATGAATAACTACGACCTACATTCCGATACGGCCGACAGCAGTCGGAAACACAATCAAAACTCAATTTGAAAACACTTCCAACTCATAGCCACATCACGCAACTCAGCCGACGCCGACTGACAAATCGAAACTTCAAATGCGAAAACAGTCGAGTGGGTACGTGAGCCAAATTATAAGGGAGTTTTGTAAAACGCGTCTTTTATTCTCTTTTCAATTTTGGGTTAGAAGATAAATTGCGTAAACATTGACGCTGAAACGTCAATGTTTTGTTTGTTAACAAACTTTACGTCTGAAATTAAATTAACTCACTCAAGTAAATCCGCATCTGGAGGTTTCTAACACATGTATTATTTCAATTTAAAACTAATAATCTCTATACTTGCAATCTCTCTCTCTCTCTCTCTCTTATTGCAATATATCATATTAATTATCTTTATATAATTAATTTACAAACTAAGATTATCCAATGGCTTAGGTTCAAACATTCAATACACTTCATAATTAATATCTTATGTGATCTCTGTTCAATAATAGGTAATGACACAAATAATTATTTGCATCATAACATTAGATTGTAAAGGTGATTGATATCTGGCACACAGAAAACACATAACGTTCACATTAACACAATGTTTTACGCTACAATATTCGTTTATTGAATTGTATCTAATACATATTACTCTGTGTTCTTTTTTATACATGCATACTTACCGCAAATTTTTATTCATACCTTTAAGTAGATCTTTTACGGCTGATCTCATTACAGTGTATGAAACCGCACACTAATCCATAACCAAAATTAAAGGTTACTTCTTAACAGAGTTAATGGAATGTTTAATTTGTATTTTTCTTTTTATTTTCTTGTTTCAACTACTTTACAGTAGCTGTAGTCATTGTTATCATGAGAAATATTAAAGTTACTTTCAAGTTCGTTTAACTACTTTTGTTTAATTGTATCCTAAACAAAACGAATTTTGATAGCCATACGAAACACTGACGTCTATTAAGTACACTAAGGCCCCTGGTGTCTATTAGTTGAGGAAGGTGGAAGACTAAAAGAAGGACTAGCGAAAACTTGGGAAGACCTTCATCTAGCAATAGATGTTGATTGGCAGACGACGAAAGCTAACTTGGTTTTAAGACTGTTCCTAAAATTAGCGACCTAACGATTTCCCAATATTTCATAAATAGAATAATAATAATAATAACAGCTCATAAACGTTCTACTGCTGGGCTCGGGCCTCCCACTGTTGGAGCAATGGACACTACCCGCCACGCTTGTCCTAGGCGGCTTGGCAGGTTTGACTCATCGATCGTCGTGTAGCGTAATGGGTAGGATACACGTCCCAAACTCAAAGGGCGCGGGTTCGAATCTTGGCCGAAACGCATACATCACTTAGGCAGTTTTCTAACCTAATATGCGTATTGTTATAATTACAACGTTCTAACAACGGTGAAGGAAAACATCGTGATGAAACCTGCACATCGAGATAACCAATGTGTCATACCTGCCAAGCCGCCTGGACAAGCGTGGCGAGTATATTGTCCGTTCACCTATAGTGGGAAACCAAGCAGTGGGACGTTTTTGGACTCTTATTATAATATATAAATAATAATAAATAATCATGTACCTAAATAAAGCCCTAGATAAATTATTATCAAGCGTTTAAAACCCCAATGAGTTGCTTATATAAATGTCCGCTTTAAATGCAATTTACATTACGCTTGTGCACCCACACATGGGGAATGCGAAAACGTGCAAAGCCTACTGATTAATTGCTTGAACTATTCTACGTGATATGTCAAATGTCACTCACACAGTTATAAGTGGTTTTTAAAATAGTTATTATCACATACACATACGCGTAATCGTATTCCCGTATAATGGCTATGAATACATTCTAGAACGTGTAAATTATTTTAACAAGGCGAACAGTTTTAAAAAGTTTTAACTTCCTGTTTTGGGTAGCTGCAAACAAGTAAACACGAATGTTACAAAAAAAATTGTGGTGGTTTCCAACCAGAATTTGAATTTTGTGTTATACTGATAATAGACGGATCAACTAAATTGAATTAATTTGATTGTAAAGCATAGAACTGAAAGGATAGGGCGGTAGAAAATGTCATTAAATGATTAAAATTCATTTTTATTTGGATCCAATATCGACTTAAGACCAGTGTTCCAAAGCAGCAAACAGTGTTACGTTAAACGCAAGTATAGAAACATTAGGAAAAGTTTAAAGAACCATTTAAAAGTCATCTTTTAACTTATTTTTAAATTTATTATTATAAGTTCTTTTAAATAATTGGATTATTATATTGATACAAAAGTCATAACATCTCTGAAGTGAAACTTCTTTAGAATCGTTGTGATTTGAAACTCGATGAAACGAAAAAGTGACAAAGGACTAAGCCTGCGAGAGAATGAGATATTCGTTTGACATTGTGCAACACAGATTAGAAAGTCAATAGAACCATAGATATTTTTTACAATAAAACAGTGAAAAATTGAAAGTGATATTTAAGTAGTTTATTTCGAATCATAATATGCTGTTTAGAAAGCAACCCTCTTTCTAAAAAACGTTTCTGGCAATGTTTTATTTTAAATTGTCCTTATAATTATCCTATGTACTAGAAAAACAATCCTTTGTTCATGTCTAATCTTTTTAGTACAAAGACGACAAATTGGTTGATAAATAAATGTTGATTGTATACACTTACAGAAAACTTACCGGTTAGTACTATCCCAATTGTACACAAAGGACAGCCTTATTGCTACAGAGCAATCTATTTTAGGATGAGAAAAATGAACCAGATTGGAAGCGCCGTTGGTGGTATACATATACAAGGGCGTACCCAGGGGGGGGGGGGGTGTACCTGCCCCCAATCCTGCAATGTTTAATGCACACACCCGCGACTTCATCTACGCTTGACCTGATATTTCCGCGGGACTCCTGGGACACTAATTATCACAGCATTAAAAAAAGAATGAAGTTATCCTTTTAGTGAAAACTGTCGGAATAAGCTAATTTTTATGCACCCGAATAACTTGAAACCGCTCTCGGGAAAATTACCGTGGGATTCCCGCGATAAAAATATTACACATTTTATTACTTAAATAAAAATTTCTGTCGATCAGTGAAGAATCACATTAGAATTCGTTTTGTTTTTATAGTCATTTTAAATCATTCCCACAAAAATTCCTGCGGGATTCCCCCAGGATAACAAGGAGCATAGAGTTTAAGTATAAGAATTAGCTGTTGATCCCAAACAAACAGACAAGAAATCTAAATAAAACTGCATCGTCTTCTCCGTCGTTTATATAGGCTATTCCAGTTGTTCTTTTTTAAAAAGCTTCAAACAGACACAGGCATGTTTAGAATTTTTTAATATTATAAATTTGTATGAGTCTAGTAAACATTTTGGAAACTCGAGCCCTCGAGAAAAGAGCGGGCGACGGGTAATATAAAGCCCGAGAGGAAGGATCCCGGCGGACCGGGATCGGCGGTTCGCGGTGGCCTATACTATCTTACTGCCGTTTCGCAACGTGTTATGGCTGGGAGAAGAAACGGCGAAAGAAACTTCCCAGCAACACGCCTAGTCTATCCTATGGGGGGCTGTGTCTCCTGGCGTCCCTCGCGGGGACGTGGAGAGATCGTGATTGGCGGCGTCGACGCCGCCGTCTGTGTCTGTCTGTCGGTGCCTGCCAGCCTGCCGTCCTAACCGCGGGCGGGCTGATCCGAGCCAGCCGTTTTGTGATATCGTCGACCTTGTCCATGAGGGATGTTACGCGGTCGTCGCACGAGAGCCTTTCGTCGAGGCTTATAATCGGACGCGGACACGACGAGGGGATTTCGATGGTGCGGCGCTAGATCGAAATACTTACGCGAGAGCGACGTAATGTAGTTTTTGATGGAGGGAAGCTCCAGATCGCGGTGGATGTCGATGTTACGCATATAGAGGGGAGCACCGACGGCTCTGCGCATGAATTTATTCTGAACGATTTGCAGTTTCTTTAAAAGGGCAGGCTTGGCATGGCCGAATACCACACTCGCGTATGTCATGATCGGGCGGATGCATGTTTTATATAGAGTAAGCTTGTGTCTGAGGGACATTTTGCTTCGTTTATCTATCATGGGTGCTAGACGACCCATCACAAATCGCGCTCTATTCCGGACTATAGTGATATGCTCGTTGAAGCGCAAGTTCTGATCTAGGGTGACACCCAGGTATTTGGTGTACTTTGCCCAGGGATCTCTTGTTCGTAGAGCGAGATGGCTTTTAAGCGAAGGCAAGCGCGTTTGGGAGAGCGAAGCGTGCCCGGGAAAAGAACATTGCTGCGCTTTTCTCCGGGTTTACCTCTATCCTCCATTTGCGAAACCATTCGCCTAGCTCTGTTACAGCTACCTGTAGCCGGACGCAAGCCATTTGTCGGTTGTGATAGCTCTAGACTCTGAGCAAGGCATTCGGCTTTCTCTCATCATCGAACGCCTCGGTGTTGTCGGCTCTTTCTAGCGCGGGTATGACAGTGAGGGTATCTGATTTGAGAGCTCTAGCCAGCTTCCAGTACGCCTGGTGAGTTGGTTCGATATCTCTCAACGTTCTGTCCCAACGTTGTTCCCTGACTTCCCGGATACGTAGTTTGACCTCGCGCTCTAGTTGGCGGAGTCGGACTCTGTTGTCTTCGGTGGGATATCTGTCGTGAGCTCTGGAGGCGGCTCTCTTTTCCCTCAGCAGTACCCTCACTTCGTCCGGCAGGCATAAGTGGCGGTCATTCTCCACTGGCACCTGTCTGGACGAGTTCCGCACTGCGGATTGAAGGTGGCTGGTGAGGGCCTCGATCGCCGTCTCCGTGTCTTGGTGGGATTCGATGTGGTCCGGGATGCGGTCCAAGTCTTGTGATTCGGTTGCCTTGAGGAGGTCCCCAGTCTCAACCAGTCCACAGAGGTCCTAGTTTCAGATGTCTGGTCCGTCTGTTGTCCTAATTTGAGGATAACCGGGCGATGGTCCGAGTCTATATCGTCCATCGTTTCGATCGAATGGAACTGAAGAGTTACGCCCCTCAGTAATGCTAGGTCGAGAGTGTTTGGGGTCCCCAGTCGCGGTTGGGGGGTATCGTGTGGGGTCATGGGAGTTATTATATCAAACAAAAGATTGTCTGATATATTTATTAGAGCTCTGCCATTGGGGTTGGTGGTATTGCAATTCCACTGTTCGTGTTTACAATTCAGATCTCCGGCTATTATAACAGCTGGGCCTAAGTTGAATAGGGCTTCTAGGTCTTTCTTAATAAGGGTTTTCTGGCACGCGAGGTATGCTGAGACTATGACTAGAGGTTGGTGGCCAGTCATTGCTAGTCTGCAGGCGGATACCTCCATACCTACTAGTGGTGGGGTGACTAGAGGCATGCAGTGTAGAGATCTTCTGAAATAGATCAGGGTGCCGCCACCACGGCCTATCCTGTCATGTCTAGTGACCCGATAGTTAGAGATCTTTGGATCTCTTTCACTCGGTTTCAGGAAGGTCTCCTGCACTAGTAGTATATCTACTTGATTGGTAACCAGGAAGTCATGGACCAAGTCGCGCTGGTTTCGAAGGCCGTTGGCGTTATAAGTCGCCAGAGTCAATGAGCGTGGTTTATTTCTACCTACATGCGCCATTTGTTACCGGTAACATTAATTTAACTAGGTTGTTTAGTTATAACGACCTAAGTACCTGGAGGAGGTACGCGTGATCCATTTCGATCACGAGTTGATCCCGGAGGGAGGGTTGATCAGACTCTGCAACTTGTCTCAGTTTTCGAGCCAAGAGTTGGACCTCTGCTAGGTCGAAAGGCAAGTTCTTGGCGAATTTAGTCGCCAAGGCTAAGTCCTCCGCTAAAGAGTGGTGGGGTGACGGCCCAGAAGGTGCTTTTAAAATGGGGGCGGGGGCAGGGGTTGCTTGGGGTAGGCCGGCCAAAATTGGGGCGCGCGTCCTTAGTGGAGGAACGCTTCCGTCGTGGGAAGACCCGTCCAGTGATTTACCACTGGAGGGGCGGCTGCCACGAATGCGGGTTTGTTCGGCACTTTTCTAGTGCCTTTTTGGGCGTTGCCCTTTCCGAACTTACGTTTGGGTCGGGGGGCGGCAGGACAGCCTCTGTAGTTAGCGGGGTGACCCGCTTGGCCGCAGAGAATGCAGCTCGGTGGCTCCGGGGAGTCCCGGGTGCGTGTGCACTCCGAGGTCCCGTGGTCGCCCAGGCACTTGACGCACCTGGGACGGGATTGACAATGTAGGGCAGAGTGCCCATAAAGTTGGCAACGATGACACTGCCGCAGTGTATGTTTTCGTGTGGGCGTTCCACACGAAGGCCAGAGAGGCCACAGACCTTCTCAAGTTCGAAGATCTTTTTCCCCTCTGGGGAGAGGTCGAGGACAACCAATACTAGGTTTAGAGGAGACTTTGTTGCGTCGCCTCTGTGCATACGGTGCACTTCGTGCACCGGTACAGCTTGGGACTTAAGGTCCTCGAGAATGTAGGAACACTCGATTTCCTGTGGGAGTCCGCGGATTACAGCCCGAAGGCGTTTTTCTTCCGGCAGGGCATAAGTATAGTAACCGATTTTACGGTCACATAACAAGGATGTTAGGGGAGCGGTGGTCACTTGAAGACGTGACCATAACTTTGATGCCGTGTTGGGTATCACGGGCTTCTTTATAGAGATTGCCTTACCTGGCAGCTCCTTAGCGAGTTGAAGCCAATGGGCTTTCTCGCGGATGATCAGGGGTGGCGGCGGGCGCTGTGAAGGTGGCCCAGGGCGGCTGGAAGGTGCCGCTGTTGGTTTTGGGCCCGCAGTGGGAGCGGGGTTGGGGGGGACCTCCCTCTGGGTCTTCCGTTTTTTGGTACGATTGACGGTTATGAAACCGTCATCGTCCTCGCATGGTTTAAGGGATGTTCGCGGGAGGCACGACATCCATGGGGGTGATTTCATCGGCCGGTGGAAGAGGGGCATCCCTGAGGTATTGCGGACCGTCAGGAGATAATTCGATTTCTCGACGAGAATCGATTACGCGGTGTATGGGCGATCGCGAACGCGATGTCGTCGAACTCGCGGAGCTCGATCGCGGTTGTCCCGACGCGGAACCGCGAGAAAACGAGGCGCGTGATTTTGGTGCCACACGGTGGGCATCGTTGAGCGGGGGTGCGGGCGGCGGGCGCACCGGTAACACGGCGGGTACGGATGCGGGGGGCGCGGGCGCTAAGGCAGAGCGCAGGTGGTCAGCGATAAGCGCGGTGGCGGGGTCGCGGGGGTGCGGTGGTCGCGGCAGATGCGGGTGCGGGGGCCCTTGCACGTGTAAGGGTTTCTCGGAATTTTCTAACGGAATTGGGACTCCGGAGATCAACGGTCGAGCGCTTGATTGCTGTCTAAAACGACAGCAAACCTCAAAGCAATGGTCGAGCTCTTGCCGTCCATTGTCCCTGTCGTAATTTGGTGGAAAAACGACTGATGACGCACTTTTCACTCACTGTCAACAGAAAAAACACAGTCGACCGGGTTTTGAATTTGCAACGAACTACGAAAAACATACTACCGTTTTTCTACTTGAACACGATAACCATCATTAGCGCGCGCGACGAACGACAACGGGCGAATGACAATAACATGGATAGTCGCTTGTAAACATATTGTTACATGCCGTCAAAGATAAGCGCACAGCTGCTTGTTGTAAGCGCAGTCTATTGTCTTCGTCCCGGATTAAGGAACTCTTTGTGTTTTGAATTTGCAATTAAGAAAAACATACTATTGTTTTTCTACTTGTTTTATAACCATCATTAGCGTCGAACTAATCCTTATTGTTATTGTTTTCGATTTTGTGACCGTTCGAAGGTGTGCAAATTACTATTTCCCAGAAACTCGGTGTGCGCGACCAATTTCTTTGTACTGTGGAGTTAGTATAAGACGATGCCCGAATGGAGAGGCGGGCAGTCAAGTGACGACTACGAGACGAGTAAGACGTTTGTAGTACTCTCGATTAGCTATATAGACGACGGACTTTACGCGTGTCGAATTGTTTGTTTGTACAGTTCTAATAAATTCTATAGTAGTTCCAACGGCATTTTTAATTCGAGTCCTGTAGCTCGTAACAATATATATCATTATCTCCGTTAAATTGCCGCCCGCCGAAATGTATTTAAACCAAAGTTTAAGTTTATAAAAACGGCTCTGATACAATGAAGTATAATGTACTACGTACTACATATAACTCAATGCTCTGACTAAACTTCAATTTTAGCATTGAGTTAATGTACTAGTAATACATTATTCTTCACTGAATTTTTATATTGTTTGTATTTGGCTCTTTTGGAAGACGAGTTGGCCGACCACTGGATTAAGCCATCCAAATAAACTTATTTCGAACATTTACTTGTTTAAGAAAGTAGCAACATCAACTTTTACAGTTACGTAACTATCGCTTTCTTTGAATTTATTCGAACCAGCACACACGCCAGACGTAATTAGGTTAGTTACACACGCCCCGATCCTGCGATGCGTGAGTGCAGAACGATGAGTGACAAGCAGCCGGGTAGAAGCGTGCTTTAGAATAATGACCGTCAAATGAACCGAGCACTTCGTGAATCACAGCCCTTGAACCGAATTATGTCAAGAATTTACGGGTTGATTACGCTTTGTTTGCTTAAGTAATGATAAATTAACTGCGCACGTTTTACCAATTTTAAAATTTGGAGGAAACTGTTATTTTAGTTTTAAAAAGGAAGTTTTTGAATATAAACCAATAAGAGATGGATGGATGGTGTGAAGGATAATATGATGGTTTGTGGTTTGACAGAGAACGTATGCCACAGTAGAGTAAAATACGTATTGTGCCGACCCCAGATGGTTAGGAGAAGATAAAAGAAAAAAGACAAAAAAAGCTAATTTTTTGAAACTCTAAATAATCAGTGTTCTATTTAAAGATGTTAATCATCTTTAAAACGAACAAGTAAGAAAAGTTTAGAAGAATGTATAGTTTCATATTTACACTTGCTTGAATATAAATACTACACATCAGATAACCGACCTATAAAATCTAATAATCTGCCTTCGAAAAGCGTGCTAGATTTATAACCTATTCCTTTAAATTAAAAAAGTTTAAAAACAGCAACTTAAAACGGGTGATATTATTGTTATTATAAATACATGAATGGATTCTAAAGTTGAAATTGTGTGAAATCAACCAAATGCACCAGCTTCAAACCCCAACCTTTCAGTGTCTCTAGTACCTGCATTCCTGACTGACTGTAATAATACATAGTGCTAAAGTGCAGTGAATGCTTGATATAAAAAACACAAACGACCGATTTTTTGTTCGTTGATCTTAAAATTAGCATATACATTCACTAAACAAGATCACCATCAAATAAAGTTTATATTGATACTGTAGCTTTCTATAAAGGCTTCCCTTTGAATTATTATGTTTTTCTACATAAAAATATCTTACCTATCTTCGGTTTCTGAAGATCAAACGCTATAAATATCGGTTTATTTCGATAAAGAGGAGACTCTAAAATGTAACTATAAAACCTGTGTTCCTGAATATAAGTAAATTCTGAGTATAACCATATTTTGATTGACACTTAATCATGGAATAACTGAAATTAGGATTTCTCGTTACCCAGTAAAATGCTACATGTATTCAGGAAAGTTCCTGGAGTCGAATGTTATCTCAAGTCTCGATTTATAAGTAAGCTTTATTTTAAAATATGAATCATATTTATATACCTAAACTAATGAAATGATGCTCTGACATAAAAACACTGTACATTTATTTAAATTGTTAATTTTCATTATTCAATTCACGAAAATGTCTGGTTTTAAAATATACAAAATCGTGATAGATCACATAACAATCGTTACGTCTAGGCCGTTCCTTCATTAGTGACTTAATTTTAATTGCTTTAAAAATTAGCATTGTGCGTCATGTGGGTTCATTTTAAATGTAGCTAATCGAAGCGTATCGGCTGCTAGTGACTGCTACACGTCAGTCCTGTTGATGAAAATTACACTGACATGCCAGCTTGAACGAGAGTTTAGTGCATTTGATTATAAGGCGTATGTACTATTTTCTTTGTACTCAAGTATTACATATCTTCTATGAGACTTTTACTATCTAGGTGAGGCAAAACACAATGTTTAAATATAGGGCGTTGATGAAGATCTACGCAATGACGTAGCCAAGTAGATCAGTGTCAATTTTTCGTTTTCTTGAATATCTAAAGTTCATATTGTTAATAAACGTAGTTTGTCTTTCATAAAAATTAAATAATATTTGATTATTACTATTTTTTTTATTGCATGAGTTCAGCAGATAGGCTGACGGCCCACTTGACGGAAAGCGGTTACCATCGCCTATGGACATTTGCAACACCAAGGGTGCTACAAATGCGCTGCTGCTCTCTTAAGGGAGGCTGGAACCTGGTCACTAATGCCGGAACAAAACTCAAAGCTGTTATGCCGGCATACTGTAGACCAGGGGTGGTAGCCATGCAGTCGGGTAAATACCCTACAACCTGGCTGTTGGTTCTTTTGTTGACTCTTACGACAGCCCGTCCGGCCGCAGGAAATTGTATTCTTTCTCCGTTCCTGCACGAATATTTATATATATACGGATTATCTATGAAAGATTCCGAAGAATCGACAACATGTTCAACATGTACAACCTCGAATCTTTTTTCCACTTCAGAACTCAAAAGTTAGAGGAGTGACGAAATTTTTACGTTTTTGGAATCTAATATCTCCCCCACATATTAAGTTTTTGTGACTATTGACTATGGAGGGTAGAGTTAAGGAAAACCATCTTTGTATAAAAAGAAGTATCCATCGAAATGCATTATATTAGGGTGGCGCCACATTAGCATCAGAGTGAATTTTAAAGAAAGCGCTAACAGTTATTAGAGTAGTATTATAGAATATTTTAGTTTTATAAAATTAAATATTAAAAAATGACTAAGCGTATTATTCAAAGTTCACGAAATTAAATCACTCTTCACACGTCTTCACATAACAACCCTTTGAGGTTATATTTATTAAATTATTTTGTGCTTCGTAAATAGTTAACGTTTTTAATATTGTACTGTCACCGGTCACTGTCACTCTAGTTGCAAAAGATATTAATTTTTTTAACTCAGTTTACTCTGTAGTAGTATATAGTAGTACAAGGCTCCTAAGATCATCAGCAAATCTGCGACTAAAATGACGCCAATACATTCTACGCAATTTTGTCAGAAATCTTTTACTGTGCAGGCGGTACGGTTGTGGGATGCATTACCAATGAGCCTCAGAAGTGCAAAGTCACTTACATCTTTCAATAAACTCCTCAAAGATCACTATCTAAATTTGTAAACAGTAATTTATGTATGTGTATGTAACTCTATGTACATATATTTGTATACAAATTTGTATGTATATTTTTTATTTATTATTAATATATTATATATGATTGTATATATTTTTAAACTATGCGCACTGAATACCGACCGACCCTTTATTAAAAATGTGAAATTATCTACAGAAGGTTGTCTGGAAGAAAACACTGTTAGCGATAAAACCGCCGATTGTACTAGTTGAATTATTGTTAACTCATGTGTACTATTTTCTTGTCTGCAATAAAGAATATTATAATCTATTCTATACTTCAATTCGTCTACAACAGTTACATTCATACATTTGTCTACACCAGCGCATTTCTGTACGGTTTTTCAACTGTTATTTACAGCTTCCAACTGGACACTTCTTCAAATATTCTCTTTACCTCTATCCTCCAGACTATTAACTTAAGCAATAAAAAGTCATTAAGAACATTGTCAAGATTTGCAAGAATCCAAACAACAACAACAATACCTTTTACTCGACTATAGTTAAGTATAAAATTCAATCCTCAATATGACGATGTTCCTCGATATGTGGTATGGCAAGAAATGGGGGAACATGACAATAAAAGAAAACTTCCATTTCTGCCAATATGGCTATAAAATCCTAACAAAGAAAGCGAAAGAAATTTAACTTTAAATTATAGCGTCTTATTGAAAATTTTCAAAGCAAACAAAACGTAATAACAGTTCTATGATTTCGACCGCAGTAAGAATGCTTTCGCTCGCATTCGTTTTAATTGTGACTATTCGAGTAGAAAACTGCTATTTCCTTTATGAGTGTATAACGGACAGTGTACTCATTAAATATATTAAATTGTTTTCATTTGATCTCGCAGTGCAATTGTATGGTTTGCGAAATATTATTTCGTAGTTCAACCGCACAGTTTCTCTTTAATGTTTAATTGAAATGAGAACAATAAATATGAAATTCTCATTATATCTGATGATAACTGTTATTTCAGAGATATGATGACTATATTAAATTCAAAAATATATCAGTGTTAATAGACATTTATTTACACACAGTGTTAATAGGCAAGGCTTACGGTGTGATTTGTTGCGACTGCGTAACTTTTAACTCTTAACTCGTAACTTTTAACCCTTGGTTTCTCTTGTAGTATTTTGTACAGGAAGAAAAGAACTAATTATGAAACATTTAGGCTATACTTAAAGTACATATTATTACGAAAATCCGTGCTTACCTCCAAGCAGGAACGGAGAAAGAATTACCAAAAGATATTACAGCTTAAAAAACTTAAAGAAATGAATAATTGAAAATACAGGTTTTTTTTATTTGTATATTAAGGTGTACTAATTATTTGTTGCAAACTTTTTTTTCATTTACAAAACAAATTACTATTCAATATTCTATTTTGCTCATTGATGTGTGTTTGCGATTAACGCAACTTTTTTCATTTCCATTAAACCTCATTACGCTGTAACATACTATTATTTTAAATCATACACGTCATTCGCCTTATACAATGTACTCTGTGACCATAGAGTACATTAATATAATAGGAAATCTGTGACTCGCGTTCCATACGCCTAACATCAAATACATAATATTGCTCTACAAAATATAAAATATATTTAAAAAAAACCTGTGAAATCACAAATAATACGCATGCATATGTACATATATTACTGTTTAGATACATCGTCGCTTCAAACATACATGTCTACGAATAATTTGAGTGGAGGGTTCCTGACGTGACGATGAATAAACACGAAATCTCTCCGCCTCGGTATACCACTTTTCATAAAGCAAAGAACCACTTGATACCTACAATTATGAAATAAATAGATAAAACAAAATCTTACCAGGTTTTGGTAATATATTCATTTCGATTCTTGAGACTCAAGGAGCATTTATTAATATAACTCAAAGCAGTCTTATTCTGAACATGTTTTTAATATTTAGTAACTTATGAATTTTTCATATCTTTATTCCTTTGCTTGAAGAATAAATAAATACATTTTATACTAGTATTTACGAAGATTAGAATTTGAAATATCATTTTTATTTGCAGGTCGAAACAGCACTCCGAATTATCAAACAGAAACGATTTAAAAAGGCATCATCTGAAGGGTAAGTGTATAACATAATTATTATTGATCATTTACGTATATAATCTATACTCCTCAATCTAAACAAAATACTTCGCGCTGGAATCGGGTTCTACGATTTTGATGAAATTTTATGTGTGTTTGAGTGGGTCGGGATAGTTTAAATTCACAATTAGACCACCGGGTCTACTACCTGCACCTATCGAAGTGGCGCTGGAACCGGGTTCTAGATTTTTTATTTTTTCGGGGCAGGAGAACGTCTGCCAAAACCACTGGTATATTATGTACACAATGTCACAGTGTTTCTGCTTACACCAACAAAAAAGTTTATACTTTGTTTAAGGTTTTACATCCCTTGGCATAACGTATGTTTAGACCACTGCCACGCATATCATCCTTCACGGTGTAAAGACAGCTTTTCTTAGGTCTCCTATTGAGATCTGCTAGAAACGGCAGGTCTAGACATTTATTGCTCACGTAATTAACAGTTTCCGAGCCAACGTAAACCATTCTTTTGCTGTTTGTCTGCTACATCACGGACATAAAGGCAGCCACCAAAGCAGGATTTGATAACGCATTTTCATGTAAAATAACAACAGTAAAGCATAAAGCAAATAAATTATTTTTATTGTTGAGTTAATATAATTTAGATTCCTTTACTTTTTTAAAAGCTTAAATAATCGAAAGCAATTAAGTTAACCTACTTTTTAAATATATAAAAAGTGCTGTAGGTAGGTACGCGTAATTATTTTACTAGTCAAGTATAGCATTTTGTCAGATTTTTATTTTATAGCCAGTTGAAGTAGGAGCTCATTTAAACGAAAATAAATTCAAGAACTTTGAATGAGATGCTCATTATTATAATTAAGACTTTATTTAACACGGCACTTGACTTATATCTCATTTCACAAAATTCGAGAGCATTTTTTAAACTTAATGAATCTTGATACAATGAGATCCTTTCATAATATATAGTATGTAGTTCACACTAAACTTAATGCTCTCTCTAGGTAAACTGCAGAAGGTTTTTTCCTAGTTTAAAACTAATTTTTTTAACCCTAACTATTTTACTTACATAAAAACTTAATTAAGTTATTTATATCGTGTGCGAAGCCGCATGCAAAAGCTAATATGTATGTTCCGAGCAATTTGATGAATCCGAGCACTATGAATAATGACCGGTTTGTATACATAATGCCCGTATCAAGTGGGCAATATAAAGAAAACTGCATGCTTAATCACTTTCCCGGTCAGTATGAATAATGACTACACTTGGGCAATATGATAAAACAGATGAACTTTAGTTTTTTTCTATAAAGGCTGATTAAACTTACGTAATTCTTATTAAAAGGTAAAAAAATCAATTTTCTGTCCCTTTTTTTACCTTATGGCTTGGCAAACAAAGTTTAGAGGTGTCATTATGATAATTATTCAACGAATCTGTGTATATATCAATTACATCGATTTTAAATTACGAAAGTCGCGAGGGGCAGTCGTAGGTCGCGACCAGCGACTAGAACAGTGAGTTAGTTTGGGTTAGATTCGATCGACGATTCAAAGGAAATAAGGAAGACGTTGAAAGAAAAGAACTTCCAAGTGGAAGCAGTGCGCCACATATCTGGCGTGGGGGCAGACCTGGCTGCCTCTTCTACACACACACTTAATCATCTCTACTAAGAGAACCTCACCCGCCTTTATGCCACAAGCCAGTTGCTCTATATACCGGGCGTGGTCTTAGAGGCTTAGCGAGAGCAGAGAACAATGCCATCGGTGCCAAAAGTTTGAGCACTCGTCTAGAAATTATTATCGCCCAATCAAGTGCGTACGGTGAGTTGCGTGAGAGGCTGACGTACACAAACTGGGACAAAGCGCACGCAGCATGTTTTAGATGTTGCCCTGCGTTTGTTGAAGAGGCTAGTAAGAAAAGGGAGAACTTGCCCTTCTCGCCCACCTTCTCGACCAGTCGTAGGATGTACTTAAATGTACAATTGTACACAACATCCTCCTCGGCGAGACGAAATTTCGGCCGAAGATCACGTTCCGATTTCTGAACTTCATCATGTAAAAGCGTGACGAAGTCTCTCCCGAGGTCCACCAAATAGGAGGACAGTCGTCCTGGTGAGGAGGAACATCGTGCTGGACAAGGTTCCGCTTATAGACTTTCAAGAGCTCTGCACAATCGGGGTGCTAGTGAAAGCAGCTGGAAGGGAGGTGAAAATCTCGCCGGCTACCGGCCGCCGAGCCTCCAACTCGTCCACACACGTCGCATAGCACGACCGAATTTATCACATTGTCCGGCTAGAAGTAGGGAAGTATTCATACTGCCCGGTCCAAGTGATAAATTTAAGTTATCTCAAGCAGTGATTTTTTAAATGGACCTCGGGCCGTTGGGCATTGTTAATATGGGCCAACCAAAGTAATTAATTTATCGAATTAACCGATGCTTTTGGTCATTATTCATAATGACCGATCCATATAAGTAATGCCCGTTTAATCAAATTGCCCGGAACATGTATATAAACCTTCCATGAAAAATTGTCTAACTGTTAGTGAAAACCGCATAAATATTCCTTGCGTTGGAGAAGTTACGCTAACTCCTCCTACGCAAAGAATATTTATGCGGTTATAGACAGACAAACGCGGAAAGCTACTTAGTTTTAGTAGTTAGTACCGGAAATCCCGCGGGAATTTCAATTCAAGCTTTGACGACGTCGCGGGCATATCCTACTACTTAATAAAAATTAATGACTTTCCTGTCTTTCTTAAAAACATTAAAATTGTGACTGAATTTACATACATACATACATAATATCACGCCTATTTCCCATGGGGGTAGGCAGAGACTATGGATCTCCACTTGCGACGATTCTGAATTTAATGGTAAATTAAAGATCTTTTTGATGAACAAGGTGTATTATTCGATTAAAGACTAATTTAAATGACACATTTCACTAGACCATATAAGAAGATAAAAAGATTTTAGATATGATTGACAATTATGTAACAACTAAATAATAGTAGTACTAATTTATATAATGATAATAATATTACCATGCTATACCCTAAAAGGTTTAAGTAATGTGTAATAATATCTATGTATCTACATTACGCATTGAATAAATTAATTGAATTGAATTTTATGTATATATATATTATATTATATATATTACTAGCTCTTATTCCTATTGGCTACCTGTTGTACGATTTTTGTACAAAACCCTATAAAACATTTGATGAATTTTTTCATCATTACCGTTCTGATAATCTCCATCATTACATCCGTTGTAGCTCCATTCTGGCGTTTCGTACTCGGTCGAATATAGAACACTCGCAGATGACATGCAAAGGGGAGCCGCCGAAGGTTACGCAATATACTAATTTAAAAAATCATAGAACAAGTATACTTATTTCATGCCACTACTAACTGCTGCTACAAGCAAAATTTGGTGGGTAATAGCAAAGTCATATGCTAATGCCAAAATTCTCTTATTTTTAAGACAGGTTTAAAACACTTCCTGTTCATTCGAATTCACTTCCTTTCACTACCAGAGTCAGTCATTACCTATATTAAAGCGAATAGTTAAAATCTATAGTTTTACTTATTTATGTTTTAATTCGTTCAATTGTTAATTTCACACCACCATAATCTATTTATTGAAGTAAAATATTTCCGTAATAACTTATTTATTTATAAATTAATTTAGTTACTCTTAGACAACAATAAAAAAAAATATATTATCCATAGTTACTAATATATTTATAAAAGCTAATAAAGTAACTCTATTTGTAACTTTTCACGACTAAGCCGCTGAGCGGATCTTTATGAAATTTGGCATGAAGATAGCTTGATCTTGGGAAAGGACATAACCTACACTTTGTCCTAAAAAGTAATCTGAAAAAACTACATATTTACAGACACATACACACAATATTCTTGCCCTTTGTTCAACCTAATTGTAACCACGGAAGAAGAATTTTCTATTATTGTAACCTAGTTCTTAAGAAGCTATTTTTGATTTACACTAAACTAAATAACTACTACGAGAAGAAAACTGAATTCCAAAATAAAGAATACTTAAATAATGATAATATAAAATTAACTAAGTAAGAGATCTAAGTGTAAAACAATGGCGTCATTTTTTTTTATTGCATGTGTTCAGCAGACAAGCAGACGACCCACCTGATGGAAAGCAGTTTCCACTATGGACATTTATAACACCAAAGGTGCTATCAATGTTGCTGCCGTTCTCTAAAGAGAGACTAAAACCTGGCCAATAAAATCGGAACACAACTCAAGGTTATTATGGCGACATACTCTAGACCAAGGTGGTAGCCATAAAGACGAGCAAACACCCTACCACCTAGCTGTGGATTGTTTTGTCGCCCTTACGACAGGTCGCCTGGGCGCTGGAAATTGTATTCTTTCTCCGTTCCTAGAATAGAATACTTTGACTCTGTGCATTTGAAATTATTTAACAGGCCCTATACAGTATGGTACAGTGTAGAAGGCACAACATCCCAAAAGCGAAACACGTCCCACTAAACCCGTCGATCCTTTCATTTACATGTTTTCCTCAAGCAAAATCAAATACCGAGCTTCGGAACATCTCCGTTGTATCGAAACCTTTGTAATTACAATTAAACAACTCCCAAATAACTACA
Organism: Dendrolimus houi; assembly: GCA_039645545.1. Taxonomy (NCBI): domain Eukaryota; kingdom Metazoa; phylum Arthropoda; class Insecta; order Lepidoptera; family Lasiocampidae; genus Dendrolimus; species Dendrolimus houi. The sequence goes on along the minus strand of CM077119.1, from coordinate 17,916,058 downwards.
ATTGGTTTCAAAGACGATACGAAGGGTCGTTTCGTCTTGTTTATAATTCCGTAAATCCTCCTGTTTTAAATTAGTATTAAATAAATAATAGATATTATTTTAGACAAATTAGATGATATTTTTTAAAATTTACCACAATCCAGCTAAGGCGAGTCCAGATTGGCGGGTTTGACAAATCGGTTATCTCAATTTACAGGTTTCGTCGTGATGTTTTTCTTCATCGTTCGCACGTGGTTATTGTAACAACATACGCCGTGCAGGAACTGAGAAATAATAGAAATTCCTGCGGCCAGGCGGCTTGTCGTAAAAGGCGACAAAACAACCCACTGCCAGGGGGTAGGGCATTTGCCCGTCTGGATGACTACCACCCATGGTCTAGAGCATACCACCATAACAACCTTGAGTTATGTTCCGGCATTAGTGACCAGGTTCCAGTCCCATCTACGAGTCCGGCAGCACATTGGTAGCACCTTTAGTGTTGCAAATGTTTATAGGCGACGGTAACCACTTTCCATTACATTTGGGCCGTCAGCCTGTCTGCTATACTCCAGCAATAAAAAAAAATACACATTAGGTCAGAAAACTGCCTGAGTGGTGTATGCTTTCCGGCCGGAGTTCCAATCCGCGCCCTTTGAATTTAGGAAGCGAGTGCGCTAACCACTAAGCTGCCATGGCTTTAGTACAACAATGTCATATTGATTGTAGCCCAAAAATATCCAATATATTAATGGTTTATATCATCCTGAATAATTTGTGTGGAAACAATGTACCCACTTTATTTGGCCAACTGTCAACTGGTATCAAACAAATAAATTATTCATAAACGGATAACCGCGATTAGAGTGAATACGCCGAAAATATATTCGTATTTATATTTGCTAAACAAAATTAACTGGTTTCCCATGTCAATTACGCCCGTTTCATATTCGATAACAAAAACAGCATTTAACTGTGTTTATGCGGGTTTGATTCTCAATAATGTGGCTAAACAAAAAGTATATTTTAATCAATTTTTGCTTATTTTGTTCAAATTGTTCATATAATTTAAAAAACGAAACCTTGATCTATTTATACAAAGCATAAACTACTATAATACCAAATCGAATAAAGGGAAGCGCGCTTAGGAGAATCTAGATGTAACTGGGATTTAACATTGAGACGCTGACGATGCACGGCAGATAAAAAAAATCTAAGTGATATATTGAAACAAGTTGCATGTCTTTAAACTTATTTTATTAAATGTGAAATTTTCTTCACACATGTAGCATCAAAAACTTATTATTATATCTATTTATATTTTTTACTTATTATTAAATCGATCATATATATATGATCGATCGATTAAAATGACATATAAAATCTATAATATTATAGAATTCTAAACATGCCGTGTCTGCACATTGAAGCTATTTAAAAAACAACTGGAATAGACTATAATATAAACCACGGAGAACATGTTGAAATTTTTCTTAGATTTCTTATTTGTTTGTCGGTTTGTTTATTCGTCTGTTTGTTCGGGATTCACGTAAAAACTACTGGGCTGATTTCGATGCGGTTTTCTCTGATCGACAGCAATTTTCTTAGACTTAAAATTTACATTACCTTTTATCCTGGAAAGCCCGCAGGAGTTTTTCTGGGAATGTTTAAAATGGCCAGATTAAAAAAATAGAGGTTCAATATAATTTATTCACTAATCGATAGCAAATTTTGTGTAATTAAATGTGTGTTATTTTTTATCCCAAGAATCTCACAGGAATATTCGCGGGAGCGGTTTGTAGTTTTTCGGGTGCTTAAAAATTAGCTTATACCGTCACAGTTTTGACTAAAAACATAACTTACATTCTTTTTTAAATTCTGCGGTACTTTGTGTCCCGAGAATTTCAAGACAAGCGTAGACGAAATCGCGGGCATATCCTAGTTTTCTATATTTTCACTTTTGTATTCAACACACAAATAGAGATGAACTTAATATATTGACAACTTAAAGTACATTTTATTTAGAATGTAAAAATAAGTATATAAAAAATAAGTATACATAAAACCAGCACAACTGAATGTAAAATGCACTTATGTTAATAAATAAAAAAACCAATCAAAAGTGTTTTTAAATTGGTCCTAGCTCAGGAGGTGGCTGGTTCAATTAACCAACACTGATCTTTTAGCACATTTTTCATGTCTGACTAAACATATTATTATTATGCGTAGTTAAATCATCTTGAATAACCAGGAAAAACAATACTCAGGCGCTTGCTTTCCGGAAACGTTGGTATACGGTAGGGTGCTGTAACAGACCGCAGACGACGATAGTGCTTCCTGCTTCTCGTGTAGCTCACTCTTAATGTACATATTTGATGAGCTACGATTATAATGAAAATTGATTTTAACTTTAACTGACGTGAGGCTTATCAGCTTTATCGAGACCTTTCAAAGCCATTGAAAGAAGTCTCGCGTGACCAAAGGACTGGCCTATATTTAGGGTAACGAATAAGCGTTGCCATACAATGGGGGAATGCGGCCAGTATTTTGGGAACGCTCCCCACCGACAGCGATCTGGACTACATCTTTTACTTTGTAAATATGTTTATAGTAGTTTTTAATTTCTAAGTTTTTGTTTGTAATGTAATTTATTTATAATTATCTTTCTTTTATTATAAAGTACTACGAAATATCAAAAATTATATTCTTCCTAATGAATTAATATAATAATCAAAATGAACAAGTCGGGGGTAGTCAACTACCTAATAAATTACACTTGAAATCTAATTGAGTTCACTAATCGCTATTTATCAAAACTTGATAATTTGAGCATTTAAAATTGTCGAACATAATCAAAGTAAAATATTATTTTTCTATTATGATTTCAGCTTAACAATTTTCTTTATAATTCACTGTAATTAAACGATACAATCAGATTTTTAGAAAAGTTTATGAAACACGAGGTGTTTGCTAAGCAATAATTTTTTATCATGGTATAAATATTTTCGCTTTTGACAGCTATTTCATAATTAGGATGTAATTAGAAGTAGGAAATAATAAAATATGTATAGGAATAGGAAGTAAAATACATGTATATAAATGGGAAGTAATAAATGAGTAAAAAGTACGTGGTATTAATTTAAAATTGAAAGGAAGATATGTTATTTATACTAAGTAGCAGTAACAGTCTATGTGAGCATAAGTAAAAAAGCTACTACTAAATTTATAGAACTTATTACGTATATAACTCATAGGTTTACTGAAAGAAAACTTCTATAAGGCTCGCGCCTTTGTACATATCCAATATTTTGTACATAGTACAAAGAATAAAGACAGAATTTAATAAGAGATTCCTGTAGCATTAGGAAACATATGTACTAAGAAATATTGTTAAAATAAAAAATAATAACGCAATAAAACGCGTACTTAGAATATTACCCATGAGCACAGTTCAAAGTTAATTCGTCTAATATAAATTATTTTATGAAGTTTAACTTTATGTTTTTCCTTTTGCACTGAGTCTGTTAAAATATAATATTCTTTCAATATAAAATGAATTAAAACGTGAATATGACTTAGTTACATTATTTGTTTCTTTCAAAATTGAAACTAAGAACATTGAGGAAGGATGAATGAAAGTCTTCATATTTTCTAAGTTTTCGCGACTTGTATACATAATAAAACTACATTTTAACGGTTTTAAGCGCGGTAATTTAATTGATTTTTATTATTCCGACGTTTTTCCTTTCACCCATTTTAATATTATATAAAATTATTAGAGCTAGACATGTTTGCTGAAGAGTTTCTTGCGCCGCTTCTTCTCTTCAAGCCACAACATGTTGCGAAGTGGTAGTAAATTAGATTAGGCTCCCATAGAGTAAATAATAACAATAAACAAAATTAAAACTAAATAATTAAAATGAACAAGTTGGCGGTAGGCTAAATAAAACTTTAACAATACTCATTGACATTTGACATCTTTGTCTCCCGTGATCACGTGATCCATTTTTATTATTCCGACGTTTCGGCCACTATAAAGTGGCCGAAACGTCGGAATAATAAAAATCAAATAAATTATCGCGCTTAAAACCGTTAAAACGTAGTTTTATTATGGATGAAATTTTTGTCACGAAAAGTATAAGTATAACTGGAAGATAGATTGATACAAGTGTAAAGGTAGACCAAAAAAAAGATGGATGGATCGTGGGAAGGATGAAATGATAATTTATGGTAAGACAGTGGACGTATACCACAATAGTTCTCTATTCTGGAATTTGTCCATACTCCTGTATGGAAGGAAAATACATATTGTGCCGATCCCAAATAATTGGGATGATTAAAACTACTCTTCAATAGCCGTAATCACTACAATCACTTTTCGGTAGCCGTGATCAAGAAAGACACGTGATTACGGCTACTGAAAAGTGGCCGAAACGTTAAAATAAAAATCAAATCAAATGCCGCGCTTAAACGTAGTTTTAATTGTGTGTACTAGTCGCGACAACTTTAGAAAATACTAACTGAGATAAGGTGAAAATAGAGACAGTATTTATTTGTTTGTACAGTACCCTCTCCTCTACATTTGATGTAAATGATTTTATAATTCCGTTGTCAAATGATAAAAACATTAGAACGTTTTCATCTTTAAGAAACCCTGCACTATCCATAGACTGACACGCACTTGGACGATTTTGTTATAGTTCGGTATCTTCATCTATATAATCTAAAGTACTCGTACTAATATGTCTGTACCAAATCTTATGAAAAATGTAACATTCGCCCTGGAGAAGGAATAAGCTAACTAATAAAATCTAACTTATTTCCATTTTATACATAAGTGTAATATTTATAAAGTATGAAAAATAAATTTTATACCTGTAATCCTTTTTTATGCTCTCGGCAACTAAAAACTTATAATTGCGAAAAATAAGTTTCCCCGTTGAAAAACTTATCCAGTAAACGTCATAAATTGGAAAGATAATACTGTTCTTTCGTCTTTCAAGTGTCATTCCTTTTCTAACAAAACTTTTTGTTTTTAGTGTGTAACTTTTAATTTCGGCCCTTATCTCTGGGAGATAGTGATAAAAACATTTTATTGCTTAAATAACGATGCCGAATTATTTTCTGACTGTCAAAAGCAGAAACATTTTACGAAATGGTTACTTTGTTTTCATTTTATTATCATTATATCCTTTTTTTAAAAATCTTGAATCTTTTCTTATAAATGTTATTATTGTAGGTTTGGTCATGGCAATTTTAAAATAAGCCGACAGTTACTACGCTTTGAACTTAATTACGGATTTATCCAAGCCGGATTGGCGGATTTCACATATGAGTAAGTTCGAGTATTTTCTTCACCGTCAGCACGTGATAATGCGCACATTAGGTAATAGAATCTATCGATTTTGGAGCTCCAAGCGAATCTTAATTGCTTACTTCAAGATCGTCGTTTTCATGCATTCAGTCACATAAAAATTAGTTATTTACCTACTCATAATTAGTACGTATACGTATAAATAGTATACTGTACTATGATAGTATTTATCATCTCGAAGCGCATATAAGATTTAGGAGTACTGTACAGACCTTAAATAAAAGCTGATGTTCTTCATACTTATAGATGGCGATAAACCTGCCATTTACTTACCATCAAGTCGGATTTTCATCATCTTTATTGCAAAAAAAAAACGACTCAACAAATTCTTCCCACACTAGACACATTCAATTAAAAGTTCTACACGCTCGATTAAACAGATAAAGCAAATATAAAATGGCACATCACATTGCAGTATGCCTTTTAGTCAACAAAAGCTTACTTCTGCCCTTGACTTTTACCTATCAAATAGTGAATATCGAGGCTATCATAATAATAGGTCTGTTAAACAAATATTTTTGAATGGAAACTAAGGAAGAGATTATTATGATGCGTGTTGTGATAAATGACGTTGATGCTATTAAGTCATGTAAAAATTTAAATTTATAACTTATTATCTTTATACATTACATAATGATTGCTCGAAACTTTGAAGAATTTAGATTTTTTAACATACATAATTACATATTTATACACACGTAGTTTTACTCCAATATTTATTTTTAAATCGCTTATATCCCTATTATTAATAATATTATAAATGTGAAAGTAAGTCTGTCTGTCTGTCTGTTCCGTTTTCACGGAAAAACTACTGGGCCGATTTGGCTGAAACTCAGTGTATATATATTTTTTCGATGCCGAGGATGAACATAGGATACTTTTTGTCCCGAGAAATTGGATAGTTTCCGGGATAAAACATATTTTTCTCTCTGTTTGTTGTGCTTTTACGGAAAAAATGTTAGACCGATTTGGCTGAAATTCGGTATATATGTAATTTTAATACCGAACGTGGACAAGGGATACTTTTCATTTCGGATAATGGGATAAGTTTGGGGATAGAATCCCAGAAAGTAGGATAGGTTTTTATTTTGTAATTTGCCATGTTCGTCATTCTGGTTATTTTGGTAATTTTGGTTGATTTGGTCGGTGTGGTCGATGTGGTCGATTTGGTCGATTTGGTCCGTTTGGTCGATTTGGTCGATTTGGTCGATTTGGTTTACGTATGTAGTTTTAATACCGAAAATTGGCATAGATACTTTTCATCCGGGAGATGGGATACTTTGCGATATAAAATGAAGTGAATCTTCCGGGGCAAATAGCAGTAACATAAAAAATTAATACAATGTAACCTGTGTTGTAATCTCTTTTAACAAGAGGCACGCAACAGAAGTTGACCCGCGGCGCAGTCGCGGGCTAAGATCTGGTCTCTTATAATTCAAAAAGTCTTCAACCATATAAGATAATAGCATGGTCATAAAATATCGTTTTGTTTTTTAGGATCTGACTAACGAATATGTACATTCAACTCCTAGTCACAAGTATGGCGGCAACTCTCAGTATTTAGTTATTTTGACATTTTTACTACATTACTTTGTGGTACTATACAGTCGACACCTTCCCATAATATTTCATTCATAAAGGCTTTGTAGTTTCTGAGAAAAAGCACTGAGACATATACACAGACAGACGGCCGGTCGGATATATTAATTTCATAAGGGTTCCAATTTTATAAAAATTGCCACGGAACCCTAAAACGACCAAGATTACTTTTATTATTATAAATACTTATTATTTCAATAGCATCATTACTTATCCTAAAAACCTTTAAGTAAAATTCTCGACCTGTGCCTTGTCTAATGCATGTTGATTTGTCTTAACAAAGTAATTCCTTAAGTACTCAATTTACTAGTCAGTCAATTATTTTCTAGATGACAGATGAAATAAAAGGTCATCTCAAGAATCGTGAACCGACGTGTATAACTGACGTAAAACTTGACAGGTCATATTACAGATTACACAGTGCCTAATTAAACATTACAATTGCCTATTTAATAACGATAAACGACCTTTACACATACAACGATCAGTTACAGTCATTATTTAACGCCCACGCGCTTTCATTAACAAACAAAATATTTACTTACAAGACCTTGTCATAAAATAATTCAACCTAAAGTATCACGTGAAACTTGAAATCGTAAAGATGGCCGAATTCAAAACGTCGCAGCAGGCAGTGACTACAATTCACCGAGACCTTAAAATGTGCGGCGTAATTCAGTGTTTCATAAATAATTTATTTTGCTTCCTTCGCATTGTAATTCGCGGTCTGATAAATATTACTGACGTGGACCCCTGAGGATGTTACATTCAATTTCTTCTAAGAAACAGTCCTTATCAGTCTGTTGAATAACATTAAATTTAAAGATTTATGAGTAATTTTATGAGACCAGTCACTGAATCTCATAAAATTCAGTTTTGTCATGATAACTTAATGTTTCTGTAAGAATGTTTTCATACCAAAAATTGTTTTGAAGAAATATCAGGTAAAAGCACTTCGAAAGCAAAAGGTGTATGCCAAGATTGTTGCCAGTAGAGATTCATCATCTCTGCCTACCTCTATGGGAAATAGGCGTGATAGTTTGTATGTGACAGCGTCATTTGCATAACCTTTGGATCTATGCCCCGCGGAAAGTTTTCCGTTTTCATTCTTCCATTTTTTTATCAAAAGGACACGATACATAATTATAAACCAGTACAATTAATAAAACTTAACCTAAATCATGCTTATTAGTTTTTTTTAAATAATAATAATGTTTTATTGATACCAAATATATATACATAGTATTACATTAATTCACAGACTCGAAAACATACATTTTTAATGTTAAAGAAAAGTTCATCAAGTTAAGTAACACCTAAACTAGGCCGAGCCTGTCTTTTAAGTGTTAGTTCCTTCCAGTGTCTTAAAAATAAGTATCTGCACAACGCTTATATAGTTACATATATATATGACTTGCTTTCGTAAGTAGTATGTTAATCAGTATTTACTGCTTTGTTATATTGTATTATACATAAAATCCCCTAAGACTGTAAGTAGAAAATACTGAGCCTAGATTACCGAAGTCAATGGGTAACGTTCCCAGAAGACTGCCTACGTTATCTCGCTACATCGCCATAGCGATCCGTTGTCCGAGGAAGGAACTAGCCCTCTGAACACCTGAAGAGTCGATTGCGCAATTTGAGACGCAAATTGAGACTCATAGCCCCAAGATCCCACTGTCCAAACGTCTCAACAGCAATACATAATACCTACGAATCTTTTATAATAAGCGGCGCATTCGGCTTCACATGCGTTAACTTTATTACAATGACCCGCAAATATCACATACTTTCCGAGATATAAATAACAAACTACGTTATCGAAAGTAAACTGTATCAAATATTGGAACAATCAGTTCACTTAAAGGCGTTGAAAACGGATGAAAAAATATGAATATTATATTCTCAGAACATTTGGTTTATCGCAGTTTTGTTATTATCGAAATGATAGATGGATTTCAAAACGCTTACGTTATCATATTTATGAATGCGATCTCGAAGGCACAATATTCACAATGGATTCTCAATGAGACCAACCTTGGTTGTGTTCGGTTCAATCAAAATATTGGGGCAAAGGTTATCGATGAGTTATCCAGTCGGAGCTCACTAAGCCATTGTCATAGACCCCATCTCGCTAACGTCAAAAGTACTCGAACTACTTATCTACTGGTTCGAATGCCGTTGGAGTCACGGCCGATGGAACACCGAACTAGGATCTAGACACCGAAGTCTCGTTTCAATTGAACCCAGTAATTTAATTCAATAGATATTTGTGTATATATGCACGATGATAAATGGTATCGAACATTCTATGCATGTTAGTCATATTATTTGATTTCCTTATCGAGTCAACAACATATTACTAGTAATCTAGTATAATATTTACTGTATCTACTTCCTCGTGCTTTCAACAATTGTGTTTTTTATTTATCTGTTGAAATTACTCGTAAACTGTAAAAATAGAAAGTGTGTTTATTGTAGCTAATGGAAGCATTGATCTATAGTCCGGGGCATGCGCTTATGAAAGGCGCCGCAAGCACATGGAAGATGACTATAGGGACTAATAGACCTACATTTATTTAAGGCAAAATAGACTTAAATTAGTTAAATATAACAATTAATTACATTCTGCAATGAACACATAATATCCGCTAAATATCGTTTATATACTATTTTATATATTTTGTTTTATAATGAACACAAAGTATTACGAAATCGTGCAAATTTTGGAAAATATTAATTGAACCTGGTAACACTTACACATGTCACAATAAAATTCTAATATGTTTACATATAAAAAATAGGCGTTAAAATGACATCTTATCATTTAACTTTTGAAAAATTATAATAGAAATCGTTATAATTACTTTTCAAACGATAAATTAATGCGCCATTTGACTCCTTTTACTTGTACCTACTTATGACGTTATAGGTAGATGCGCTAATACAAAATCTATTAGGCTGCGACATCCTGTAAGTTTTTAGAACGTATCTCAGTTGATTTGACTGTCCGCTCCCCTATTTTTCGTTTAAAACATCATAGTCTCGAATACAATGTTATAATTTACATAAATCTATAGATAACTTTCCGCCCGTTTCACCAATACCTATGTCGATATGTAATGGTGCCTCGTTTGAGGCACTCGTTTGAGCCCCACTCAGAACTATGTAAATATTTTGTTTATAAACTGGAAGTACCTGATTATTTCCGAACTGAGTTTTCTATATGTCTGTAATTTACTTATATTTTTGTAACACTTATAATAATAATAATAATAAATCGGCAGACAAACACACACACTATATATCCCCAAATTAAGCAAGTTACGCTTGTGTTATGGGTAATATACAACGGACCATTCCGGGGCCGATCCCAGACACCCAGACCATAGTAAATAATGGAGAAAATACGTTTCCGAAATTTACTATACCAGGAATCGAACCCGGAGCCTTCTGCGTTGCAGTGAGGTAAGCCGGCAAAGGCTTAGCCCGCTCAACCACAGAGGCCGTCAATAATATAGGGTCAATAATACTTATAATATAGGGTCATTATACTCGTGCATGAAATTGCCCCTTCACAAAGAGAATCTGTTCTGGGGAAATTCGTTGAAGCTTAACCTCATTGTTAGACCGATATGGTTCCGGGTGAATGATTAGCTTATAATCCTTGACACTACTTTCTATTAGAAAATGTATATCAAAACAAAAGTCGTATTACCCTAGTGACTAACGCATATGTAGCATGTAACGCATCCGAATATGTACATAGTCTCATTTCAGTGGTATATAAATAAGCATCCTAGCCGTATATGGGTTTTTTTTTGGCAAATATTATATTATTACGATTATCATTGCAGATGAAGAAAAATATTGTGAGCAATATATATAATGGAAATTACTAATATGTGAAAACTGGCGACACACCTTGAACAAAGGTGTTGTGTATAATGTCCATTACCCTGAAATGAGGTGCCCAATAGTATCCACATTTTTAGCTATCATTCAAATATGTATAATAAAAAAACAACTTAAATTATTTACCTACCTATATATTAAGAACCTCTCCCTTTTCGTTTACCTTCTCCCAATTATTTGGGGTCGGCGCAATATGTCTTTTCCTTCCGTACTCCTTTATTCTGACATACGTCCTCTGTCACACCAGAAATCATATTACCTTTCACATATTCAATATATTTACAACCATAGATGTTTATATGTATAGTAGTACTGTGTTTACAACCGTATTCACAACACAAATACACACTTTATTTCATCACATATAAAATGTATCCAAATAACTCCTAAAACCAGATAATAAAATAACAAATTAATAGTGGTGTCAATCTGTAAGACAATTAATTAATAAACATCAAACCGCTAGTAAAGTATTGTTTTTATGTCGAGAAAACAAAAAGGCAATAACATAAAGATAGTAGTGATGAACAAAAGTTCATCAAAACTCCAATCAATACGTTGAGTGAGAATTAAATAGAGAAGCAATTCCCGTATTTCTGATAAAGAACGAGAATCCTATGACTATGCTTACTTTATTTTAATAACGTTCATTTGAATTCACTCAATCTTTTCAAAACTGCCATGGTTAATACGAAAACTAAGTCGATTGAAGAATAAACCAGTCGCTCCATACGCAGAGCAAGACTCAAAACATATAAAGCTTCATATAACTAATTGCAATGCATAAAGTCCAACCTACGTATTTCTGCAAGTATTTTTCTTACCTATTGTCCTCTTTATATAATATAGGGAGTATTATATAGATATATATAATTATATAGATATATATAATACTCCCCTATATTATAAAGATAGCATAGGTAAGAAAAACACTTTATCAATGCTTTGTAGTGGAACACTTACAAGCCAATAGATGGCGCTGTACAATAATTGAGGTCGCAAATGTATTTCCGAAATGTAAAAAGAATATATTTTATACAAACTTCCGACAATAATAGATGGGCCTAGGCCTGTGAGGAACAACAATAGCCCCGCTGGACGATCTTCCTTTGAGACGGAGGACCATTCCATCTGGCTTCTCCACCCTATACAGGGCACTGTCTGAGTCTCTTCAGCTTCATCTAGCATAATGACGAAGTTCTTGATATAATAATACCTAGAGATAGTATTAAACAGAGGTGGCATATAATATATAAAAAAGTAGTTGCCAAAATAGGGTGGACTTATATCCGTGGTCATTGGTTTCAAAGAAACTCCTCATACTTCCTATCTTACTCTGCATATGAGATATTGATGTGTGACACCTTAGTGATGGCGGCTTAGCGGCAAACACTATTGGAAAGCGACGAACTTTCTTAAAATTATATTGACTTTTACAAATTTTTATTTTTTATGGAAATAGTATACATTTTTTAACGAAATAGCAAAAATGTATGTTATACAGCCACTTCTTCAGATGAAAAGTTCAAACGACATTATTCTATATCATCACGTAATTAAAATAAGTTTTCTGAACTCACAAAAAGTACCATAAAGAGGAATAAAACTAAGATGACAGGGTGAAATTAAACAGAGTAGTTCATCAAAAATCTAATTAAGACGCTGCTTCAGCTTATATACCGGTGACAGCAGATTAAGTTCAGCTTTAATTACGCTGCCAGCGCTATTCCAGTTAACTCTTCATTTAAGTGCCATACGGATATGCCAAGCTAGACAGCAACGACAAATTTAAACAGCTTGAGCTTGACCTGACTTTATACAAAAAATGTTTAGAGCCTTTATACAATGGTGTAAACTATAAATAATTGAGGCTCGAAAAACAAATCCATATATAATCCTGAAACATGTAGAGGTCCTGAAACACTATAACGATGTAATTACTCTTTTATTTAAGTCAGTAGACGGCATAAAATTTATTTTCCATATCAAAGATGAAAAAAATGTGTGCCGTAACTTTTAAACTATGTACTAGGATTTATAGGATTGAGGCACAATGCTTCGGATGCAGTTTCTGCAATACTAGGTAGATATTTAAATAGTCACTATTTTGGAGATTTTGTACATAACAATATTTCAGAAACAGTTTATAAAGAAATATTTCTCGATAAATACATAATCTAATGTTAGGCGCACGATGCGTAGGTAGTTGAAGACGTAAGGTAAAATTGAACGTGCACGATTGTAAACATACCTTAATAACTAGATGCAGCTTCCCGAACTACTAAACGTGTTTGAAACGGGTGACATCGACCGTAATAGACCCTACCTCCCCCTTAATTAAAACGCTAGTTCGATAGATTAATAAACTATTATACCGATAGTATCGATACTTGGTATTTGTGTATTGTCTAGTCTAATGAAACTCGGGTCGACCTTCCTGTAGAAATAAGAGCTCATGCTCGGGTACCTATAGGGTTTTGTTTCTACGGATTTAATTAAAACTTAATTAAAAGCGATTTTAAGACGTTGTTTATGTTAGAAAGGGTTTTCTAAATTTTAATTAAAAGAAGGGTTTCCTATTATACCAAGCCACTCAGAAAGTATTGCGAAAAAAGTTTTTTATATATCAGTGTCTTGCCATTTATAATCTATTTTGATAATATGATTATTTATAACTAAAAATAGGTACGTTCCAATTTAAAAATTTCCCTCCACATTATTTGCGAGATATTTTAAATTATCGTGTCTCATTGGCAAATGGATCTGCGTCGAGAACATTTTCGCGCTATGATTTTTTACGATTTCAAGTGTCGCCTGAATCCAGACGAATTGTACGATAGACTTCAAATGGCATTCATGTATGGAGGCCCTTCTAAGGCAACCATGTATCCTTGGTACAACGAATTCAAGTGCGATCAACTAACTTTGGAGGATGAAGAAAGAAATGGTCACCCTTTGACGGCAGTTACGGAAGAAAATGTGCTAGCAGTGAAAATTTAAATCCAAGACACTAGGCGAGTTACGCATCAAGAGATTTAGCACCTACTGCAGATTGGATCGGGAAGCTTTCACGAGATTCTACACTTGCATCTTCGCGTGAGGAGGATAGTTTCACGTTGGTTGCCGCACAACCTCACCGATGCTCAGAAGCAGGCCCGGGTGGAATGGTGCCGTGATATGATAAACAAATTTGAAACAGGCTCGTCTCGGCGTGTTTAGGACATCATTACAAGTGATGATTTTTCAATACGATCCAGAAACGAAGCGCCAGTCGACAGTTTCAGTGTTTCAAAACGAATCAACGCCTACCAAAGTGAAGCAATCTAGGAAGCGGGGGAAGATTTTGATCGCAAGTTTTTTTTAATTTGACTGGCTACTTGGTGTCAATTCCTTTACGGAACCAAAGAAGCATCAACGCCGAATGGTATACTATCAAATGCTTGGCAGAAGTTTTCTCGGTTGTGAGCAACAAGCGACCAAACACAGGGCTCCGCGGGCTATTGTTCCACCACGACAACGCACTCACCCATACTGCGCTCAAAACGAGGGACTTCCTGGACAGCACGCCGGTCAAACTCCCGGGTCCTTGGGTCCTTACAACTCTGACCTAGCACAGTGTGACTTCTTTTTTCCCGAAAATAAAAAATCAGCTCAAAGGGACACAATTTTCTTAGCCGGAAGATGCGCTGTCAGCGTTCGAGCAAGCTGTAAACAAGATGTCTGCGGCGGACTGGAAAAGTGTTTCGGAAACTGGTTCAGATGCATGAAACTTTGTATAGAGGCTGGTTGAAAGTAGTTTGAATAAAAAAATATTTACCTATAAAACATTTTTTTATTATATCAAAAGTTTTTGAGTGTCCCACGTATGTATACATACCTATAGCTAGTATATTATTTTAAATATAATTGATTAAAAGAAAAAATATTAATTTAGGACGAGGTTTTTTTATTGAAAGTTACGGTGATTTATTACTTAATGTTTTAAGTTTATGGACATTTATATGCAAAACTTCGGTTTTTAGTGGTACCGAAAGCACTTCGCTCGGTTAAAATACACCCAATGATGTATTCTACCCAAGTCGTGATGCTCTGCATGAGAGAGAGATAATATATAACGCTGCAGTTTTCCTGCCATAAAGTTTATGGAAGGCCCTTAATTGTTTAATATTACACAATAGTATTGTTACAACTTAGGCATCGACAAAGACAAATGCCACCTACATATCTGTAAAAACACATTTTATTACCTGTTGGCATTTGAACTAATTGTAAGTCTTTTATGATCGTCTTCTTTTGTTTACTTATTTATTGGCATATGTTTCTAGTTATTGTGGAGAACAACCTATTGTACTCGTCTATGACCGCATGCAGGTATCATTAGCCAGGTGTTGCGGATTACGTCGACTATGATACGGGCACATGTATGTTCGTGAGGTATAAAATGACGCCCTGATGGGGAGAGGGGGCATTCAAGCGAGAACCACGATCAAGGCGTGACGTGTGTACAATCGGGAATCTAGTAGTGACGGCCTTTGAGCGTTTTATTGAATTACGACCTTCTGCATTACGTTTGGATTTGTTGTATTCGTACCTTTGTACCTGTATTATACGTGTTTGTATAGTTTGTATATTAAGCAATTAAAGGCTTTCCACAAACTTGCATGATCATCGCGAGAAAAGCCCAAGAAACGAACATATGGAATGGGTTCTTTTCTCGCGTTCTCACAACGTTCTCGTAGGGTTCGCGAGTGTGAAATTTGTATATCGACAGTAGTGATGTGTGAAACTCATCAATTTACTTTGAAGAAGCAGGGCAAGTACAACTTCCATTACCCTGAAATCAGCAAACCCGTACCCAGCAGTAGCATATTTGCAGCCGGATGTAAAATTGTTACTGCTGCCTATAAATATCTGTGACTAGCGACAGTAATGCCAAAAGTAACTCACTGAGTTACCTATTGTTATTTGCTTCTTTGAACATCTATGTATACGATAGCAAACTCCACTCCACATAAAAAGTCATTAAAATTCAATTTATCAAGATAATTCATAAATATTTAAGTATTCATCTCCACTTGTCTTACTTAAAAACAACTTTATTATGTATGGTCGACGTGAAAAATGTACTTTTATAAATACAAAAACTCTGAAGATAAGAGGAAGACAGTGAAGATTAATGAGCAATGTTTGCAGCTACTTAAAATTTAAACAAAACAAAATAAATTTAACAATGCTTTGAACGGCTGCGAACGCGTCTGCAGTGCGCGGCGGCCACACCGCGTGGCGGGGATAAACTAAGGGGATGTCACGAGAATGTTAATTCCCGATTAGTATTCAAGACAAAACAACAACTAATAAAAAGAAGCCACCGTCGGGAAAATTGAAAATATCCGCAACCGTCAGGAAAATGAGGCCTCTTCGTCACGCCAAGAAATTAGAATCGTCTCGGCCGCTTTGGATGCTCGTCACGTGGCGCCAAAAGTTTGTTTACGTTTCCATTTGATTATAATTTAAACGGAACGCCCTAAAGAGCGGCCATAGCTTCTCGTTGTTAATGCGAACGGTGCTGTGTTGTGTACTCAAGAAAATTATGTTATTTTGATACTTTGCGCCTCGCTTCCTGAAGTATTCCGCTTGGGAACCAATGATCTGTGTACTTGCATATTCTGAGTTCAAATACATTCGTTTATCTTGGTGTAGAGAGAGTATTTACAACATAAAATCAGTATTAAACGGTTCATTTTGGTCCTTCAGTTTGGCTGAATCTACAAAGTTATCCATATAAACATAAATTTGAATCAATGTCATTGAACGACGGTGTACAATGACGGTCCACTTGATGGAAAGCGGTTACATGTGGACGTTTCAAATATCAGAAATATCACCTACGCGCTGCTAGCTTCGAAAACTTTGTGACACCCTTTTTAAAAACCCCATATAGAGTAACGCTGCATGGAAACCTACGCTAAGGAGCTGGGAGCTCATCCCAAATCCCCACGGTGTTCAAGGGAACCGTTCTTGAGAAACGCTGCGTACATGAGCGAAACGGCTTAAAAGTGAAAATGAATACAGCCGATGGCGAGCAGTGCGATGGTAGAAAGAAGACGAAGGAACCATTCGGAACATTTCCTCGGAACACTACTCATTGTACAATGTACCTACAATCGGTAAAATACGCAGAAAGTCGTTCCGACGATACGTGGTCTTTCCGAAGGCCAATTGAATTAAATGTCATAGAATAGCATCATGTCCTTGCAGGTGAGTGAATTTCAACTAAATTGAATCAATTTAGTTGATCCGTCTAATATCAAAATAAGTAAGAAAAATAGTATGGGACCTATATGTGTTGTCATTAGTTTGGAATATACGACTTATATATTTATGTCTTTATCTGCGTATGGGATTTTGGTTTCGTGGCACTCTTGGTAACAGAAGCAGATTAAGTATTCGATATGTTGATGAAATCGACGCTATTTTCATATTACATGACAGTTTTATACTTAAAGTTTACTGAATACACTGGTAGAATAGAATAGAATATTTTATTGTTAAATTATGTAGGTACATAAAGGTATTATAAATATAATGAATCTTAATGTTTAAAAAAACGTTATTGAATTATAAGAGAATGGTTAGCTGTATAATGTGTTCTCCGTCTTTATCGAATATACACGAATTATCTCTCTATTTAATTCTCCTTCTAGGATCTTAAGGGAATAAACTTTGTCAACAGAATATCGTTTATGACGGAGTAAAGTGAGATTAAAATATATAAAGAAGAAAATATTTGTCACAAGGGGCCTCTTTGTAAGATGCACTTTGATAGCTCTTTTAAACTTTGAACTTTTATATTTTTTCCTTAATTTAATGGAACGGACGATATATCATTAACGCTTATTAAAGACGGATTGGCGGGTATGACACGTCTTAACAGGTTCATAATTATAGGAATACACAGAACTCTTTATTATTGACAAGCCGATAGCTTGCGATGCAGTGGGAAAAAGAAGACGAAGGCACCATACACGAAGACTCCAAAGGTCAAGCGTATCTAAACCGTCTGAGCATGAGATCATCGACAATGCGAACGGCTCGATGTTGAATACTGTCCAGGGGTAACTGGTAGGCGGGTGCCCCGGCCCACAAGTGTCATCAGTACTCCATATGCGACCTCACCTGGCCTTTATAAAGCACAAGGCGTTGCTGCGGAGTGAAGTACTGCTTGGACAGGTTTAGCACTTTCAGCTTCTTGGAGATAAGTTTTGCCTTGCATTCGAGGTGGTCCCTGAACTATACATCATTTGCAATGTCGACACTGAAGATCCCAATACTCTTAGAAGTGGGAAGAGGTGTTCCTTGGGACTAGAGCAAACTTTTTTAGGGCAAACATAGTAAGTAGGTTTTTTGTCTTTTTTCTAGCTACATAATAAGATAGTAAAAAATATAATATATATAATTACCCGTTTATTGACTTATTCACTATTTAAAACTGGCCTGAGGTCCAGAGCGATTGACTATAGTTCGATCAATAAGTCTATATTTGGAAAATGAAAGCTCCCAAGTAAAGTCACGTCCATATTTTATCGGCATCTTACACGTAGAATCTGCAAAACTAAATCCTATCTACTACTATTGTTGCGGCGGCGCTGTTTTTAGCGATAAGCGAACTGTGTCAATTTTACAGGAAAAGAAGTGTGGGACAATTTGGACGGGAATTTGAGAATGAGCACGCACTTACCTGGTTAATGGGCATGAAATGCAGCTGCTCATCTGCTCCTCAGAGGACTGATCCCTTTCACTTCACTTCAGTTTTATATTTATAATATTTTATTTTTATGTGTATATATTTATTTATATGTATTCTATATTTGCGGTGCGGAGCGGATTAATTATAAAGTATAAACGTTTATGGTATGTTGTATGTATGTTTTATATTTTATAAATATGTTTAACGCTATATGCAATGTTGGCTAATATTTAAGTCTTTTAAAAATACGGATGGTTTGCAAATAATAAGATATTCACATAGATGTTTTTTTACACATTTCAGTATTAAAATGCGGTTCTTAAGATATATTTTTTAAAATTGATTTTCTACAAAACGTCATAAAGGACGACATGTTAAATAGGAATCGACTATATATTCATAGTTTAAGTCACATAAAATTTATAATAAAACATTGATTCATTAATCTTAAAAAATATATTTTTATATGGTATAACAAGCCTATATTTTTTTAATGTTTAAATATTTTTTTAAATGATACAGTGTCAAAACTGTATGTTTTCAACTCCCTTTCATTGTAATGTATTTTACAAATTTCATTAACTGTGTTCCGCAATTTCTACCTTGTTAATTTACTGGCCTGATTCGTTGAGTTAACCATAGATAATAGTGTTATAACTTCTTAATAAATAAAACTTAAAAAGTTTTTTTTATTTTCATCAATAGTTCCTAAGTAAGAGTACAAAAAAATAGACATGGATAAAAAATTGCTTTACAATTTTATTGTTCAGATCATTTTCTATGAAATAAAAATAAATTTGCTCACGCTTCAAATTTTAAATTTAATATTACATTTGTTGTAAGCGACCATGAGAATAACAAAAGTGTTTACTAACTGTGCGTATAATTTGCCGATGATTTATTAATTATAAGTTGTTATGATTTATTAATTATTGTAAGGATTAAATGTCACATTCAATATTATATGTCATATGCCAACTGTCAACTATACAAAGCGCAATGCGACAGTATGACATCTCTATGTCAAGTTTAATGTGACGCGCCAAATACATGCTTTTGAAATCTCTGTAAAGGGCAATCGTTTGATTTATAATATTATGGTGAACAATGAACTTGTTTTGAAACGAAGGTCCTTATCACACGTTGCTCAGACCTTCGGCGGATGGGAGCTGGACGGATAAAAGTGTATCCGCAATGAAAAATGCTGACCGCTGTATAGTGTATACCTCTTTACGCCATCTGTGGATTCTGCGCGATATACTACTGTACCTTGATGTCAGTTGTATACTAATTATCCATATATTAGTTCGGACCATTTTTACAATTGGCACAATTTTAATTTCGAGTTTTTATTTTAATAATAATTTTAATGTTTACTATTTTGAATCTACGTGTTTGTTTATGTAGAATTACATTTTTTGCTACATTTTAATAAACATATATATAGCGAAAGGGCCTTCGTTCCAACCAGGTGTCCCAGATACACCTCATGCGTTTTTTTTTACCAATAAATACCTATTGATAAGTTGCCTTACAGATTACTGTTTAAGCGTTAATTAATGCGCTATTTAAACTCATACAAAATTGTGACATCATCAATTTGACTCTATTTGTATTTCGTAAACAATGACTAAAGGTCACGCTAGCAAGATAAAGTTCTATGTACACTAGTTTCTTTTTTAGTCCCGTTTTCAATCCTGGTTTACTATTTATTTCAATAAATTATCGCAGATGTAACAATCTTTTTCCACAATTCAGTGAAGTTTATAGAGCTTAGTAAATACATTTTACTATCTATAATTATCTTGTTAGTAAAGAAAGTTTTTTCTGATGGCCTCTGTGGTTGAGCCTTTGACGGCTTACCTCACTGCAACGCAGAAGCTCCGTGTTCGATTCTTAGTATGGTAAATTTCGGAAACGAAATTTCTCCATTATTTACTATTATGATCTGGGTGTCTGCCATCGGCCCATAAAACAAGCGTAACTTGCTTAATTTGAGGATATATAATGTGTGTGTTTGTCTGCCGATTTATTACTATTATTGTATATCCTTGAAGACTACAGGCCATAAAAATGACCTGGACCTTTGGAGGGCTTGCGTGGAGCCATGGGAAGGCCAACACGTAGAGGCCCCTTGTCTTTAATGTAAATGTGGTGTTACACTGACCAACGATTATCCCTGTCTACACCATATAATAATGCACCCAAGGACAAGCCCCGGCCAGTGTAGGACTATTGTGGGAAATGAGAACAAAAAGTACCGGGCTATTGGGGTGAACTGCTAGTGGTAACAGGGGTCTGGAAATATGGGGACTATGGCGTATATTATTATGTCTGTGAAACGGACTATTTAGGTATAGTATTTGAATACAAGACAACAAATACATAAAAATAATGCAAGAGCTTTTATGACCTAAAATCAAGATGCTCCGCTTAGGTCAATCTTGAACTACATCTCGCTATAATAATAATCACTATTTCAGTTTCTTGGCAATAATTCCGTATTTAGTATGAACCTTAACCGAGAAGGTGATGGGATACGGAAACGGAATTTGCGCTTCGAAAAACTTATTCTCATAATGTTGAAATCGTGATACGAAATGAGCGTATCATTTTACAATCGGTTCAAAATCTAGAATTTAAACGATAAATAATATATAACCGTAAACTTGAATCATTCAATGTCATTGAATACCGTCATTTCAGTTCTGTGATTTTCAACCAAATTGTTTCAATTTTTCTGATCCGTCTAATACAACTAAAAGCACCCGTGTTTTATTCCTATGACGGGGGTTCGAATTGTTACTTTTAGGGACTTATTTTATTTTTCACAGCCGATATCTTTCAATCATAAGTTTTTGAAATCTGGGTTGTAAAAGAACCAATACCGTCCCAAATGTACATACATACATACATAATATCACGCCTGTTTCCCATGGGGGTAAGCAGAGACTATGGATCTCCACTTGCGACGATCCTGACAAACAACTTTCGCTTCACCTACTTTCATTAACCTCTTCATACATGCACGTTTATTTGAAATGCTTTTTACCTGACCTCTCTTTAACACTTCTGATATTTGGTCATGGTGTGTTCGTCTCGGTCTACCGGCAACAACCCTACCATTCACAATACTGTCATACACCTGTTTTGTGATTCTACTTTTATCCATTCTCTCTACATGTCCAAACCACCTTAACATACCTTTTTCAACTCTTGTTATTACATCTTCTTTCAATCCACAACGTTCCCTTATCACACTGTTCGTTATCATATCATTCAAGCTAACCGCACATATACTTCTCAAAGCTCTCATTTCAACTGCGTTTATCCTACTTTCATGCTTCTTCTGCCATACCCAACTTTCACTGCCATACATTAGGGTTGGCACCAACACCTTTTTATGGACAGCCAAGCGTGCCTTTACAGACACTTTCTGGCTGTTCATAAAAGAGTTTAGCGCTCCATTCACCTTATTACCTGCCATAACTCTCCTTTCAATATCCCTTTCATGCTTTCCGTCTCTGGTAAACATGCAGCCTAAGTAAACAAATTCTCTGACTTGCTCTAACTTTTGATTTCCTATCTGTATATTACAACTTGTCATTCTTTCATCTCTTTCAAACACCATAACTTTCGTCTTATTCACATTAATTTTCATACCCTTTCTCTCAAAAGACTCGTTCATAATTGTTACCATCTCCTGTAACTCCGTTTCCGATGACGCAAGTATAACCTGACATCGGCGTAGAGTAGACATTTGATAAGTAACTCATTAATTCTTAAACCACTTTCACTTTGTTTCAAATTGTCCAAGCAACTGTCAAAGAATATGTTGAACAACCACGGCGACGCTACACAACCCTGTCTAACACCCTTTTCAATGCTAAACCATTCAGTGTAGGCGCCGTTGACCCTCACACAAGCACTGGAATCACTATAGAGGGACTTCAGTGATCGTATCAGGTTGTCTGTTATCCCATATTTAGCTAGCGCCGACCACAGTTCACTTCTTATCATTCTATCATAAGCTTTTTCCAAGTCTATAAATGCACAATACACGTTTTGACCTTTGGCCAAAAACTTTTCATTTATACATCGTAAAGATTTGGTTCACACATCCCATTCCCTTTCGAAAACCCGCTTGTACATCCCATACTTTCTCTTCTGTTACTTTTAATACCCGTTAAATCAACACTTTAGCATATATTTTCCCGACAACGCTAAGAAGGCTAATGCCTCGAAAATTTTTACAATCCTGTTGTGACCCTTTTCCTTTGTAGAGTGGTACAATAACGGCTTTGCACCAATCTTTTGGTACACAGCCCCTCTTCCAGCATATGTTAAAAAGGCGGTACAAAAGACTTGCATCAGACCTTGTCCAGCCTTTAGCATTTCTACGGTTATCCTATCATACCCAGCAGCCTTTCCTAGTTTCATACTATTCAATGCTTTCACAATTTCATCCATAACTATACTATCGCTATTGTCTTCTCTATGTCTCTCCCAAATGTTCTCCTAATAAAATAAAAGATAAAAAATGTGATAGATAGATAACACTTTATTATACACCAATACAAAAATGAACTTTACAGACTAAATTATGTACATCTAATTATGTATATATCTAATTATATACCAAGGGCGGTCTTATCGCTAAAAAGCGATCACTTCCAAACAACCCCCTGCAAAACCAACAATCTGCCTATCAATGATCGAAAACAACGGATTATTTCTTGTGGGTAATAAACATTTACTATTACAAAGCATTTGAATAAAACATGTATAAAAACAGATCATATCTCCGGTTCAAAGAAATACAATTAAAAATGTGATGGAACCTTGCGAACAATCGTAAAGCACTCGAGATGTCATAATAATGTGAATTGTGAAGTATTCTCAAAATTCCATTATGGAGAGGCGAGTATTATTCATCCATTAATCACGGACCCCTGTGAAGAATATTATGAATCTCAAAATTTCTGTCGGAGCAGATAAATTCATAGAATGTGTCCTTTGAAATAATTACATTGTTTGTCATGTAAAAATCGCTCTTCGAACAGCACTTAATATAATCTATCGAAATTAAAAATTCACTTACTCATCCAATTAAAATTCTTTATTGGCATAAACATGGTAACATTAACGAGGAATATGGTTAATTTCAAAGTACAGAATGTACTGCGCTATTAGACCGCACAAATGTGTATGTTTAGGCAACAAAGTGACCTTCTTATTTCAATTGTAATAACATTATATAATAATAAGCGACTGTCCTTTATATAAGTAAAAAGTCAATTAAGTAGTAATTCAAACAAATAATAGTTAATAATCGTGGAAAAAAAAGAAAAAACAACCCACAGGCAGGTGGTAGTGTATTTTCTCGTCTGGATGGCTACCACCTTTGGTCTAGAGTATGCCGCCATAATGACATTGAGTTGTGTTCCGGTATCAGTGACCAGGTTCCAGTCTACCTTAAGAGAGCAGCAGCGCATTTGTAGCACCTTTGGTCTTGCAAGTATCCGTAGGCGATAGTAGCCGCTTTCCAACAGGTGAGTAGTCTGCCTGTCTACTGAACACATGCAATAAGAAAAAAGAAATTAATAAGAAACAATTAGTTTTTAACAGTTAGATAGTCATTAATATAGTTATATATTTTTTCTTTCAGAAATGTCTTAATCTTTATTTTAAACAATTTTTCGTTTAAATTTTTAAAGTACGAAAGTAATTTATTATAGATTATGGGAGTTATTTTGGGGGTCTTCTGCCTATGTGGCCGCTGGAGGTGACAAGGAGGTTGGGACCTCCAGATCATGAACATGTTTAGCCCGATTTCAACTCGGCAGGCAACTGCCGGTGATTGGGTTTAACGCCTATTGAGCCCCCATATACGATAGTCTCAATAGTTTTCGATGGCCAATCTACGACGAACCATCTGCGGCGTTGACTTCTTCTGAGACTGTTAGCTAATCATTGACGTGCGATGGCCATCTTGGGCTTTAAATAACCTTTTCTGATTTCGGGTGACCTGTCAGCAACTTCACGTGCGTGACCTCATTGTATTGCCCTGGGCGAGCGTGAGATGTCGTAAAATCGGAAGCCATGTTACTTATAACTAATAAATACCATGAACAGTGCACGGTTCCATAGTGACGACAATGGTCCCTTATTTTTGGAACGAAATTCCATAGCGCACTTTACTCGGCGGATGTAGGTGGCTAGATAAAAAAAGTGTTAGAAATAATGCTGATATTATTGCTATGATGCTGTATATTATTATACGATTTCGAACTTTAATATTATGAAATAAGATCTAAAATAATATCCATTAGTGTAATATACGCTGTTATGAAAATACGTCTTGTAAATACCCTTATTACTATACAATTTCTTCGACGGTCTCCAATGATCTCCAATGGCCTTTGATGACCTCTGTAACTTCGTTCCAACCAGGTGTCCCAAAGACACATCATTAGTTTTATATTACTTGTCTAAGGAATCCAAAAAAGCTTATAACCAAAACGATGGGTTACCTATAACAAGCAAACGACCAAATTATTTCATATACTTCTTTGCATCAATAAAAGATCAAAGTATCATTAGTTCCGGTCAAATAACCAAAAAACTAATTTCCTATATCAAACTCACAGGAAC
Source organism: Dendrolimus houi (assembly GCA_039645545.1). Lineage (NCBI taxonomy): Eukaryota > Metazoa > Arthropoda > Insecta > Lepidoptera > Lasiocampidae > Dendrolimus > Dendrolimus houi. Next base: position 17,890,793 of record CM077119.1, on the reverse strand, counting down.
ATAACCTCTTTTTTCCAGAACGATAAAACTTGTAACGAAAATATTATTAGATAAACAAATAGTGATAAAGTATTGAACTGTTTTGGCTACATTTCATTATAACTACCAAACCTTTTTTTTTCGAAGTATAATCCATTTACGGCCTCCTCTCTACAAAACAATAATGGTGTGGAATAACGTGTTAATAGCGTTTTCGCTATTCCCATCAACCAAGTATCTCCTACAACAAACCGGTGTTCTACGTGGAGTCTATTGTCGTGGCAATGGATTCCCTTGGGGATGCTCCTTAATCGTGAATAGAAACTATGGAACACTAAAGCTTCAAACAGAATTCTATTAAGTGAATTGAAATCTATCTTATATTTAAAACGAGAAGAGAAATGATCGCACCCTGGCAGATAAGAGCACGGGAGTAATGAATTTAAATGTTATTCAATTAAATGCACATGAATAATTCAGTAAAAGAATGTTAATGTACCAAAGGATGCCAACTCCGCCCGCTTCGAGACAACGGCGAAGATTTCGGACCTTTGTTAATTACCATTTGCAATATTTCGGGATTGTTTTCACTTACGTAACGCTGCGAAAGATTTTCAGGGTTTTGTAATCGTTTCAACATATCAAATCCCTTAGGGTCTTTGTCGTGAGTGTAAATCTTCATATCTGTTTACCTTTGTATGTCACATTCATTTTTCTGTAAAACTACTGGGTCTATGTAAATGTAATTTTGTAGGAATATGTTATATATAAAAAGCCGTGGTAGCTTATGGTCGGTTCTTATATCTTACGATTCATCCTCTCACCTTACCATCTGCTAAATTTTAACATATGGTAAGGCAAATGAACGATTAGTAAGACATAGGAGCTGGCCCTTAGGCAATATTCTGACCTAATGTGCATATTGCTACAATTACCATTTGTTAACGATGAAGGAAAACATGAAACCTGCATGTTATATTTGAGACCATTGGCACTTTACTCGGTCAGTAGAGTTTGGCTAACAATATTAAATACTGGAATTATTCTTAAATTTTTGACAGATACAGATCTATCGAGATAACCGATATGTCAAACCCGCCAATACGCCTTGGACAATCGTAGCTGGTATACTCTCTGTTCCTCCCATAAATGGGAGGCCCAAACACCTGCAGTATGACGTTTATGGGCTGTTATTATTATGTATATATTCTATATGTATCTGCCGCTACATAATCCACCATATGTCACTAAAGGCTGAAAAAAGAATTTATTGCATATGGTCATGTTGCTGTAATCTAGATCTTAAAAAATCATAATGGTGTTTCTTAATGATTTTATTCACAAAAATTGAGTTCCCCTCTTATATATTTACTTTACTTTTATATTTTAAAGTGGAAATTAATAAAAAAAATAAACGATACTCCTATAACTTAAAAATACTTTCAATGAAATTGGGTTTCAACAAGATCCGTTTAATAATTTTTAACATATGGGGTATATTCGATTAAACCGCTTTTGTAAGATTTCTTAACCAAGTGAGAAAAGCAATAGATATTTGTAGCCTCTACTGAACCTTCTCCAATATGCTGGGTCCGACACTCACTTGGCCGATTGTTATACTTATTAAGATTCTCTTGAAGTTTCCTAAGTGATAAATTAACGCTTTGAAGATTGACGAAATTGAAATTTGAGTCTTTTATAGCAACAGAGGAAAATTTTGTTAATATTAAGATTATGATGAGTTTTTATCAGGATCTTGAAGGTAGATAAATTACTGTGCACTTAAAATTTCAAAAACCTTATAAATTTGAACATTTTTTGTCGAATATTAATTGTATGAAAGCAAAAATTTCTTTTATTTGTAATTATAACAATGTTCATATATACTACTATAATTATTGCATATTTTTTAATGAATGTTTATTGTCTTTAATTTGCTTTGTGGAGCTAAGCCGTGGCATTACTTAGAGGTACGGAAGATCAGCACTGGTTGTAAAACTAGAGTATGCTGAGTATGAGCCTTTTTAGGACACCACAATTAGTTGTTAGATCTTGTATCACTTTTTGTATCTTGTCCTAATTAAATATGTTTTCTTTTTCTTTAATAATTGTGTTTGTGTATTAAGTCTCACCTGTTTAGTGTAATTTTAATTTTTATGTTCTCGTAGGAATTCCATTGTTTGGTGTAAGTCAAAGATCTACAATTTGGCTGAGACTGAGGTTGAAAGTTAAATAGTTTCATTTTCGCCTGTTACCTATTAATTCAGACATATGTTTAATTTTTGCTAATTTGTACTTAATATAATACCTAATTATTGAAATCAAAATAAGGTCTTCTAACACATAAAACATATAAAATCTGACAAACACAATTTATTCATAGACACACAACACATAAAAATGGATAAAACCAGAATAACTGTATGCAGTCTGTTAACTACCAAAGTTCTGAACTAAGATTTTGAAATCTGTAAATTACAAATGACTTTAGTGACCTTTAGACTGCAGCAAGATATAAAATGCAAGAAAGGCCAATCTTAAAAATAACGGAAATCTGAACGCTACCTATAGTATAGATAGTAATAAAATTACTTTTTAACAGATATCACAAGCTCACGAACAAAGGATCCTAAAACAGAGAACAAACACTAAAATAGCACGATGTGATCAAAATAAACCACACGAAAACACAAAGCAGAACTGGAAACATGTCCTACAATAGCATTTCGCGTGGAATTGACTTATAAAGGGAGGTGCAAACAGGACAGCGTCCTAGGGTGAACGCTCTGCACACGAGGGTTTATTCAAAACAGGCAACCCACTCGTACATTAGTCGCTCGGTCGCACGACTGTTTTAATAAACTGCAACTATTTCAATGGTCTATTTACTATTGTTGTTTGTTGTAAATTGCAACCTGACTAGTATTTTGCTTCAATCATCTTTTAGTACTTTCCCTGAATTATTTTCAAATTTGTGATCCGCAAAAACCACTGTTATGTTAATTTTGAGTCTTTATAGAGCGACGATAACAAATTTCATGCATATATATTAAAATGGAACTTTATGGAGAAGAAAGTAGTTCACTCTATCCATATTGATATGTATTATCACTTAGAGGTACTTGCAGAAGATCAGCGCTGGTTGTGAAACTAACATTATGCTGAGCAAGAGCGTTTTTAGGACACCACATTTAATTGTTAGATATATTATTATCATGTAAGACTTTTGTATATTGTCCTAAATAAATATTTTTTCTTTCTTTCTATTAGTAAGGAAAAAAAACAATATACTAGTAAAGCGTTCCGCACCCTCGCTCTCATAAATATCGAACTTGTATATTTCACAGATAATTTCGCAGTTTCGAGATTGGAAATCCCTATTAGACAAATTTAATCGTAATCGGTGAATTCTCAAGTTTATAAACGAACGAACATCCGACATCAAGTCACTTTTACATAATTAAAATAGAAACAAGGATATAAGGATAATTGGAATATATCGAGCCTTTACCGCAAGTTTATCGCAAGCGACATTTGGACCTAAGTATATTTTTTGTTGTAAAAGGTACTTTAAACTATTATTTTGATTTTGAGACTTTCAGATTTGATTCAGTAAGGTCTAATCTAACTAAAATTGAAAGTCCTGCAACAAAATAATAGTTTAAAATACATTTTACAACAAAATATATACTTGGGTCCAATTGTCGCTTACGATAAAATGACGTGACGTACTTTAATTATCATATAAGTTAAAGTATGGCTCGCTTTACAAGCCGACACTATTCTCCACGTAAATATGTTTACCCGTACGTTACCTAGCCTAATATATTGAATATGTTACACACAGCGCACATCCCGTTCACCGTCGCCATAATAAATTTTCTGACAAACAATATCCCCGTGTCTTTTGTCTGGTCCCCGCGGATGGGCATTGATCGCCTCCTAACAATGGCCCGGAGAACATATGGAATGGGGCTTCTGTTTCCAAATTCTCAATGCTAGTATTATAGTATTCGACTGGAGTAGGTCGTGTGTACGCATTTCAATAACCCCCTAATATTATTATAGGTATTAGAATCTGTCATTCATAATATTTTAAAATGATGACCATAAACTAATATACTTAAAATGATATAATATTACATTTTAGAATTTAAATCGTTATTGGGAGGCAAACTTTTTTTGAGTTTACATATCACGTAAATTTTGATACTATAAAATTCAGTATAATTATCTCAATATACGTGTATTAGAAGGAAAGTGTTATGTGCCACATATTGTGTAGATGGAATTGATGAAAAAACAGAAACCCTAAGTCAGTTGCTTTTCACTTTTTGTGTAATGCCATATAAAAATATTGTTACGAGTTGCAGGACTCGAATTAAAATGCCATTGGAATTACTATAGAATTTATTAGAACTATACAAACACGTATAACACAGGTACAAATATAACTGAACACAATCAGTTCAAATGTAATGCGCGATTCAATAACACGCGCAAAGTCCGTCACTATATAGATTATCGAATGTACACATGTCTTGTCTCGCTAGTGGTTATCGCTTGACTCTCGATCTCTCCATTGGGCCATTGCTTTATCCTGCACCGATAAAATGTGGCTGCCCGCCCGCGTTAATTGAATTTCTTAGAATCAGTTCGACACACCTGTCTAATGACTGCCATAAAATATTACAATACACAATGGGCTGTTTTTTTAATCACAAAGTAAACAAAAGAAGACAGTCATAAATAGTTTGAATGTTATTAGCTCAAACGCCGGCGGGTAACAAATGTGCTTTGTTTACAAATATGCAGGTGGCCCAAATTGTAACAATATGTTAAGGGTCCCTTGTTTATATTTCCATTGGTAATGCAGTGTTGCTTAGGGGTTTTTACCCCAGATATTGGAGTCTGCATAGCCAATTACTTTATCTTCGAATTAGACTTGATTTTAAATTTTTAAAATAATGACTCTTTCTCGCTGATGACACCTTGTGTTTAATTAATATATACTATAAAATATGATGGTAATTGCTTTAATAAAAATCGAAATGTGTGCTGGGACACATAGTAGAAGTTAAACTTCAACGGACAAGTGGAAAAACGAATGGCAACGGATAAGTGGCAAAACGAATCGCAACAAAATTTTAACTTGAAGTTTTACGGGCAGATTGTTAATGTACTTGTCCAATTTGAAAAAAACTTCAAGTTAAAATTTTGCCCGTATTATCCGTTGCCACATATTTTATTTTTCGATCAAACAAAATGAAACTTAGTATTTGATCCGGTTTAATTTTATCAAAAAAAAACGTATCCATAGTCCATAGTCTACTCTAAAATTATGCCGCCTCTCACCACTTCTATCTAGTCTAAATTGATGCCGCTCCTCCATGCGGACGTAACGCTTTTTCGTGACAGAAAAATCCTAAGTCCCCCCGTCTATATAGAAGTTTCACTTCAATAATTTTCAGGATTCAAATGGCAGGTTTGGTTCTATCACAATTCGATCTAACGGGTGTCTTTTGAACGATAAAAGATTTTTAAATCAAAAGAATATACATGAAAGTGATGATACAGATTATGTTGTATTAAACATGTTATTTTTAAATAAAATTAAATTATCCAGGCGTCCCATATACTCTAAATTCATACATTCCAATTTCACCTTTACCGAGCCACATACAATTACCTTACGAATAATCTGGCGTCAAATATAATTTGAATAAATTTCATGCTCACAACCTACAAAAAACTCGATTTCTCCATCACATAACCAATTTTTCCTGGATAGCGGAGCGGGTGGCCATTATTTTAGGCGATGTATTATTTTGTATCCAACCAGCCCTGTCCTAAATTGCGCTTGTTCTACGTGCCAAGGGTAGAAGTATTGAACATCATTGAAATATGCTACTAGTTACGCCATCTATTGCAGAGTAGTCCGCTCCTTCAAGAATTCTACTTAAATTATTTCTAGTCTAGCTAATGTCATATCGTTTAATGTCCCTAGACCATCTGGGATAAGGAGTGTTAGTAACCATTTCACGCAGATGTACCGATGTGTTTTATGCGTTATTTTTATGCGACATTGATATTAATTATTAAAGAGGTTTTTTTAAACAAGAAACTACGGACTCTAAGTTCCGTACATTTTTAATAAAGTTTAATTTTATATTTTACTGTAGTTTACACGCTAGTTACATTTATTACTTGTTGTGTGACATTTATTGAATGTTGTTTATGTTGGTGTATGCCTTAAAAACTAGTTATAATATTGTTTATTTCTAGGTTTTAAACGCTAAATACTTATTCTAGCGTGGACTGTTTTTGTTACAGTGATGTTATAATAGTGTGGTGAGATAGTGTTTGTTGAGTGTGCATTTCTTATGTCTATGGTTAACGGCGTTATTTTTAACGCTAGAAACAAGACTCATTTGGCTACTGTCACTAACACTAACACTATCCCAGATGGAGCAGCAATATTATAATATCAGCCCATAAATCTCTCACTGCTGGGCTCGGGCCTCCCATTATAGGGGGGATCGGACAGTATACCCGCCACGCTTGTCCAAGGCGGCTTGGCAGGTTTGACACGTCGTTTATCTCGATGTGCAGGTTGCATCACGATGTTTTCCTCACCGTTGTTAGCACGTGGTAATTGTAACAATATGCACATTAGATCAGAAAACTGACTAAGTGGTGCATGCGTTCCGGCCAGGATCGAACCCGCGCCTTATGAGTTTGTGTCCGTGCGCTAGCCATTACGCTACCACGACTGAAATATTAGTAAATGTCATTTATTTTCTTTATTAAATTGTGGGAAAATTATTCTGTGTGCGACTTTAAATAATTGTGTGAATTGTTAAAACCATAAGGTGGTTTTTGAAGCCTCGGTCATTGTGAATATTTGTATATGAGAATATATATTTTTATTGTTTTGAAATGATTTTCGTTATCAATGAAACGTCACTTAAATTGCAAATGAAGCTCATGGAGTGACAAAAACATTCGTTATACCTCATCAAGTTTTTGTTGTAGCTAATATGGTATTATTAAATTCATGTTTATTTTTATTATTTTTGCTGTTCTCTCGAACATTTATCATAGTAATCAAACATCGAAATTTGTATACTATGTTTTTGCTTAGAATATAACACACATAAGATTTGTGCAATCAATTATATACTATTTAATTATGTTTATATATCTTAATCAACTTGAGGAACATCAACAACAGTCAGATAATAAAATAGAAAATATTTTAAATTAACCATCTAAACATACAATTTAACTTAAAAGTTTTTCAAAAACAAGATGTTTAAGATTTACCTATTGTTGTATAGCTTGTTTTAAAAGTTTTGATGCCCTGTGAGTAATCTGACCTCTCGGCCTCAAGTGAGGTCATAGTTTATTTTTTCATAAGTTTTATAATAGTTAATGTGGGTGTCTATTACATTAGCCTTCGTATTAGGATGTATTATTGTTCTTATCTAGCGTTTAACTATGTCAGCAGGCGCGCCCTCGTGCTTAGTGAGTCATTGCAACGATGTATACGATCGAAATTCCTAGCAGGTTCCACTTACGAAATAACAAAGGAGTAGCATTTTAAGTCGTGCCGGGGAAGTTTCCACCAAGTTGGCCAATTTCGCATTAAAACGATAATGGTATGTGGAGCGTAATACAGATAAACTATATCGTTGCTGGGATCATCCTTGTAAACGAGCTGAAATCAGTTACGCGTATTACTTGCAACAACGAAGAATTTCCTATTAGTAATTAAATATTGCAATGTTTTAGAATGTAAGTATTGAGTGTAATAAATTGATTCTGAAAACATTCTACTAATAAAGAGTATTTATATAAAATTTATATACTACTTACTAGGATGTGCCCACGACTTCGTTCACGTTGCTCGGGTAGCAAAGATCACAGTTGTTTAACCAATATTTGAAAATAAAGCTTATTTACAACAGGAAAATGGGTTATTTACAATGCGAATACATAAATCCTGAAAATTCTCATAAAACCCGGAAGATATAACATAAGATAACTACAACTGTTCTATTAAAGTTGCTTAACAGGTACAGAAAACAAGTCATAGAATTATTTAGCAATTTAAGAAAACCGCCTTAAAATCGATCTACTGTAACACCTGCGAAATTACCGGGATATAAACCGTATCGAAATCGGCTCAGTGATTTTTATGTAAATCCCGAACAAACAGACAAACTTAAAAATCTAAAAAACAAAAGACTACATTTTTTATTTATATTTTAACTTGACTTCATTTATATTTCAACTTGAAGTTGTGCAGGACTATGTCCACCTTGGACAGAAAATACAGGTAGGCAACTACAACTTTGAGGAGGAAGCCAATAGGAAGATTCAATTGGGCTGGGCAGCATTCGGTAAGCTTCGTTAAGTCTTTTCGTTGACCATTCCGCAATGCCTGAAGAGGAAAGTCTTCGAGCAGTGCGTCCTCCCCGTCCTGATCTACGAGGTTGAGACGTGGACACTGACGGCAGGACTGGTCCACAAATTTCAAGTCGCTCAACGGGCTATGGAGCGAGTGACACCATAAGAGAAACACCCAACAGGGTATTTCTCTTATGGAAAGAATTAGAAATAAGGATATCCGTAAGAGAACCAAGGTAACCGACATACGAGAGACGACGGTCGTTCATATCTGTCGCCGGGCCGATGGCCGATGGAGCAAACGAGTCCTGGAGTGGAGACCACATCTCGGTAAAAGTAGTATCGAACGCCCTCCAGCCTGGCCCGGACTGACGATCAGCGCAAGATCGCCAGTAGGCGCTGAACGAAGAAGGCGGACGACCGTGATGAGTGGCACCGACTTGGGGAAGTCTACGTCCAGCAGTAGACTGTGATTAGCTGACGACGAGATTTTTATAATATTATAGATATAATATATCGCGAGGTAAAAGACTGTTCATTTTAAGCAACATTTAGAACACCTGTCTAGGGACGAGTTTAATATTCCAGATGTACTATATATACCTACTTGAAATGAAAAATATGTATAGATTCTAATTGGAAACAAGGTTTTTTTCTATATATTCTTAATGTATCAGTATCTAACATCATATGCAATATAAATAAGAACACACTTATGCAGAGTTACTATATCTTACTACCTGTTCTTTATCTTAACCATTAATACAAAATCAACATTACACTTTGTCAAATTTTTACCAGTGGTGATACTGATATTAGACGTATCAAACAAGTTGAATCAATTTCAAATCAATCGACGATATTCACTAATATTGAATGAACCATGTTTATGTTCACATGGATCGCCTTGATTGTTTAATCCAAATTGTGAAACAAAATGAACAGTCTAATATCGACTTAAGGTAAATGAATAAATATTAGATACCATAGAATTTAAATATAGAAAGATTTTTAAAAATAGAGTTCTTATAGATCTGGTCGTATTCCAGAAGCTTGATTTAAATATTCAAAGAATCGCTTTCATTTTATGGACGAAAGGTATCAGTGGCGGTATTTGAATGGCATATACCCAATATACCTGAGATGCATTCGCATCACGTCGAGGTTGTAAAATAATAAAACTTTATCCTTCACGTCAACATTTTGAATAAAATGCAATACGTGTTTGGGATGCAGCCAAAACGCGGGCCCTGGTTCCTTCTCAACCGGAAAATTGTCGCTTTGCCACTAAGTAATATTTTCTTGCTTACTTTGCATAGAAATAATACTGCATTTCGTATTACGTATGCATACTTTGGATTTTATGCCGTTATGCAATGTAGGTAAAAGTGTTTTCAGTATATTTATAAAAATAACATATTTTAGTGTATACGTATTACGATTGTGCTGAAATTGGTGGCGAAAATTCCAAACTGAGAATTCCCAAGAGGTCTAATTAGCGCCATCTTATAAACTCGTACAAGGAAAAAAGAATGATGATATTAAAGTATTTAAACAGCAATAAACTAATACTAAACTATATTACTTAAATTTTTATGCATCATTATAATGTCAGCACTATGATCATGATGAAGAACATGTAGTGATAAATAAAAGGAGAGGTATTGATGACGAGAAGATAAAGAAATTTCTTTAGTAAATAAACGCTGTAAAATTAATTACCCATCGTAAATATACACGATATCTTTTGTAAAATAGTTTGGTACTAAACTTCCAAACAAGAAGAATGGCATTAGTTTCTTAATCAGGTTAAACAACAAATTCTTACTAAAATATACAAGTAATCCGATAGTTATCTTAACCTTTATAATATTGAGTAACTTCGTGAAATTTTCCACTTGATACCAACTTATAGAAAATAATGATAGCTGTTGCTTTAAATATTTCTTGCTTTGGTAAACCGTGTCGAAATTTAATTTGATCTTAACGGCAATTATTTCTCTCTGATTACTGCTAACTATAGATTTAAAATGCTTAATATCAGCACACAGTTGCAAAATTATCAGTAAAAAGACGTTAACTGAATGCAAGATCTATTCATTGCTCGAATGACCTTCCTTATCTCTTATAGCTAAAGTTGTAATGTTAAAAAAGAAAAAATGCATTTACAATAATACTTAAGTAGTTTAGTGTTAAAATATCTCCCAAAGGATCCCCCAAATTTAATTAATTTGATTGAAAGGCACAGGACTGAAAGGACACGAATATATTCAATGGTATTGAATGATTGAAGTTTATGTTCATATGGATCACTTTGATTGATTCGTCCTAATTGAATGATAGAAATAATCCATCTAATTCAACAATACAATAATTGAACGTAATTAAGCTAACCGGAACCAGAATTAATTACAATCCATATGGTTTCAACAATTTTAGTTAAAAAAAATAGAGTACACAGGATACAATTTCAAATATGTAAGCAACCCTCAATAATAGCCATACGAATCAACCACCTACACAAGAACGCATCTAATCTCCAGAAGAAAACGCAAACTAATCCCATTTTGTGAATAGCCAAAGTTCCAAAGTATCGCACATTATTTATACGTTCATTGCTATCAGTTTTGCTTACCATGTTCTTTATAGATGTTGGAAAGTTGTAGGGGGTCCAGTTATTAGATTGAAATCAATATAACACCGAATATCCAACTATACAATAAAGTTTTCAATATCTTTTGTATACAGCTTATGTCGTATTCTCATGTTGATTTATTTTAAAGTGTACATGAATTTAAATTAAAGGAAGTTTTAATATGTTCATATAATCAGTACATATTGATATTTTTATAATATTTCTATTTTAATAGATATTTTCTATTTTATCTAAGACGAGAATAATTGTAAAATTTATTTTTTCACTGCCTTAGAAGTAAACAGATTGTCATAAAATTTGGTCAGGGTAACGTAACATTTATTAAATGCCGGCAACACATAGGTGACGTCTATGGTGTTGCAAACGTCAATAGGTAACGATGATTGTTTTCCATCAAGTGGGCTGTTTGTCTACTTCAGGCAATAATATATATATCTTTTTTTTATTATAGTATAGGTTCGCGCTTGACCACTATCTCGATCTCGATATCCCAGTCTGAGATGAAGCACGCTTATCTAGAAAATACCTAATCACCACGAAACATGAAAACACACACACAGGGGTAACATTACCGTTACATCCCAAACTTTAGAGTGTGGGTTACAATTTGATAATTAATGTATTTTTATTGTTGGAGTGACTACTCATCTGATGGAAAATGTTTATCATAATAGACACAAACCAACAGAATGTACCATCAATTTAATATTGCAGATTTCATTTAATACCTAGACGAGTTTCGGACTTGTTTTTCTTATAGTTATACTAAATTCTAAATAACTAGATTTGAAGACTGTCCGTTGTAAAAATGGATTCCCTATGGCAGTAAGCATTCGTGCGGCCGGTCCTCTAAAGTTTGTATATAAATTTGGCCGCTGGCCGAACCATTATTTGTCCGACAACAGTCCTGGTGGCTGACATAAATTATAGCCCAACATTCGTCTCAGTTTGGCTACAACGATCACTAAATATTTACATACCTCACTGTGTACACTAACGATAGATTTTACCGCAATATTTTTTCTCTTATACAATATTGTCTGAATATACGATGTCTTTGCAAATATTAAAGAATGTCATTTGTTTCCGGCTTTATTATCCATACAATTTCTGTAAACAAAGAGGGTTAAAACTCCCTCTTTGTTATACTGTACATACGTACATTGTAAATTCCAATAAAGACAATTTACAAACTTTCTTGCATGTGCATACTTTATTAAATAAAACGACAATTAATTAATTATTCCTTAAATATATTTTTTATTCATAACATCGAAATCCGGATAGTTGAAATTGAACATTATTGTCTTCAATCTTTACAACAATCCTTAATACAAGAAGAAACTAGTTTAATATCTGAACATAATCATATTTACTAACTAAATGGTAAACGGTTTATTTCATTCTTCTATTTAGAACCTAAGGAGAAATGATGCATTGTTGCGCCTGCAAGCATTTTCAAAACGAGTATGAAAGCTTCTTACAAGACGTGGGGAAACCTGAATGAGGCTTATCCGTTCGGTATTGAATAGGAACTCGTAAAACATTCTTAAGAATACTGCTTACGTCTACTTAATACCTATATATATCCCTATATTGGAACGTATCTCGTTTACCGTCATTACTTAGCTTGTGTTAAAAAATTATGACGTTAGCAGAACCACACATTAAGGCGATAATAAAGAATATAAAATCCCTTCTTTAACGCATATGATTAAGATTGAGATTTAAATTTATCGGAAATTTAAATCGGACTTTTATGACATAAAGTTTGCCTTTATTCAATGAAAAATGTTTTCAATCCCGGATTTCGATATTTATCTATTTTCTTTATGCTACTGCTTCATTTAGGACAATATTATAGACTAGCTGATGCTCGCGACTTCGTCCGCGTGGTGCGGTTTTTTAACTATCCCACGGGAACTCTTTGATTTTTCGGGATCAAAAGTATTCTACGTGTTGACCAGGGATCTAAGCTACCACCATACAAAATTTCATTTAAATTGGTCCAATCATTTCGGAGATTAGCCGGTACAAACAGACAGACAAACAGAGAAACAAAATATTTGAAAAAATTCTAAATTAGTTCCATTACACTTCTTACATCCCCCTGACTCGGTCTTTAGCATTTTTTTTCATTGTACAGAAATTTGACTTCTACAATTTTATTATTTGTATAGATATTGACCGGTTCACCCAGATTTAACTATGGGTTTAATGCATTATTTGTGATACGATATTGGTATTAATTGTTAATGACATTAAATATCCATATATTATTATAAGGTATGTATATACATATATGTAGGTATATACACTAATGTAGCTATTTATTAACGGCGTTATTTTTAACGCTATAAATAAGACGCATTTGGACGGAATCAGTAATAATTATAAAATTATCGCAGATGAAGCTCGAGGATAAAAAAAAAACAAATATCGAATATGCATTTCAATAATAATTATAATGCAACGCCCTCTGTTGTAAAGTAGCATAAACATTGACCCACATAGTTCACTGAAACACGAACGAAGGTTGACATCAGGATTGTCGATGTTCTGTCTTCCTCATCATTCCAGCGTAAGCCGCTTAGCATAGAAATATAAAATTTACTTATCTGCCAATATAAAATAAATTTTGGACTGATGAATATCATATTTGTTTCGTACGATGTGCGCGAGATACGATAACCCACTTCTTCTCCCCCCCTACTCCGTTCCTCCTGTCTGATCCCTCTATCTTTATCCATCCATCCTGTCCCATTTATCCCATCCTAAAGGTTGACATTCTTTTCATGTAGAATTTGAATTTATAAATATATATACTGAAACTCTCCCGCAAATATAGTATGGTAATAACAATAAGATTTTTTTATATTGTGTAAAGTCAGTGAAAGAACAAAGTGTAGTGTCAGTGACTGACTAAAACTTCGTTAGGGAGACATCAATGCTTACAAAAAAGGCTGAGACCGCGTTGGCTTTGCTTCTGGTATCGCAAATGTCTTTAGCCGACGGTAACTACTTTCCATCAGGTGGGCCGTCTGCCTGTCTGCTGAACTCATGTACCTAATAAAAATTATCACAAAACATGAATATTTTTCTTAACGGTCCTAAATTATGCCAAGTAATAGGTTAGTTTTAAAAAATAGCGTACATGCACTATGTAACCTATTTAAAAATATCTGCTTAGCCTGACATTCAAGCACGGCCAACACAATGCATATTTTCCCAATTCAGTCCCAACTGTTCTAAGCGGTTCCTTAAGAGGTAATTTTATTAACTTAACCTTTACAACGGCAATTTAGCTTTGAACTCTCAAATTCAGGTATTCAATTAACGTTCATTAGTAAGCAATTGTTGAGTAAACTTTCCTCTGAATTCGCGAAGACTTATATGTATAAAACTTCGAACTTGCTTTATCCGTTTTCTTATTATTCCATACTTTAACCCAAAATTGTAATAATTTTGCACATTTTAAGGCCTTGCAAGTTTTGTGTGTATAACTAGAGTGTCAAGTATTTATGAATGTTTAAATTTTAGACTAATTTTCAAGGTAAAAGCCACTAAACAAAAGCCGGAACCATGGAACAAAAGTCGCAGTGAAACTGTAGGTCTTTGAGTATTGCCAAACAAGGGAATCCTTGTGTAAGCTCGAAAAGGCACATTTCACTAAACAGTTGTTCTACGCAAGGAAAATTCTTTTTATAATATCAATCACTATTGTACTTTGCAAATGTTTTTCGAAAATTACTGCACAACAAAATATCACTTTTCAAGTTTCTGATAAAAAAACCATATATACTTTGTTCAATAGTGTACTATAAAAATACTCTTTAATTTGGACGGATCACAATCTCAAGCCTAAATATTCTCTGACGCAGCGTGCGTGCATAAAGTGCATAACAGAAGTTTTCTTTTGAATTTATTTTAAAAACATTTTTATTTCAACGCGTACCTGCAAGTATTCTCTATATTGTAACATTTTCTATTATGCGTAATGAAAACTGCGGTGACGTCATTACCGTAACACGAGGGGTGTATTCTTTATGAAGAAAAGTGTAAATAGGTTACAGGGAATTAACTGTCTATTGCTGTAAAAACAGGTTTCAATTGGAGAGATGATGTCCTGAGGTTAGGCACATTTATAACTTATTCATCATCACAACATCAACATCAGATTGCGTTAGTAGCGTGTATAGAGTACCTCTACCCTTCATAGTAGCGTGGAACAAGAATTTGATTAGATTACATCTTACGATAGATTCCAACATTATTTACATATAAAAACAGACAGTAAAATAACATCTAATCATATTAATTTTATAATAAGTTCGAAATAATTTTATTATTGTTCAAACAATAATTAATGTGCTATTTAGCCTCTCATTCATATATAAAATTACGACGTCAAAATTAGGTTGCTGAATCATTTTTTTTAATAAAAGCTGGGATGAGTTATTGTGAGAAATTATCACAGTGACGTCACATGCACCCTCGGCGTGTTTTCGGCACTCAAGTATAACGGGGTAAAAAAAATATTTTTAATTTGTTATAACTTTGTAATTACAGCGAAAAAATAATTTGTTATAAAACTTAAATATGATCTTTCCATTTATTGCAAAAAAATTGATTCAACAATCCCGTTCCGCACACTCGTACAAAATATGTGAGTTCATGACGTTTTGTAGGATGATAAAAAGTGTCATCCCTATCATATTACTTTAGGGTATATGATATGTATATATAACGTATATGAATAGGATAGATGACATAGACAACACTATTGTTCACCTAAACAAAAATGCACAACAAGACAATAGTTACTTGATAAAATAAAAGGCGGTCTTATTGCTAAAAGCGATATTTTCCAAGCAACCTGACTCAAAGGAAATTCTTCAATTATCTGTAATTATTATGCAACAAAGAAAAAGAAAAAAAATGTATATACATATATATATATATATATATATATATACATATATAAATGGCATACATGGACAGCAGTTTACAGTCTAAAGTATAGTAAACTAGCATATATATTATTGCGTAAGAACATGTAATTGTATGTATTCAATTTATGATGATTGTATTCAATAGCCCAGTAAAAAAATTAACACTAATATGCTAAATGCTAATATCTAGATAACGCCACAGGTGAGAGGAGTGATTTTCTCTTCCTTTTTAAACTTTTATTATTTAATACATTATTTTTCATCGCCATCTGAATTTTTTTGCGTTACATTTTTATTGAGCGAGTGCCTTTCTTAATACTTATTTTCTACGGTAAAAGAGTATATAACTATTGATAAGCCAAGAAAAGAAATAACGTTCAAAGAATCAGTTTTTTAAAATGTGTAATAAGGTATAGCTGTTTTATTCATAGTAGTAAGAGTTAATATGTATGTGCAATTACAGTACAGTGGCGTAGTACGCGATTCCCGCTGAAGCCGTAGGGGACATACTGTATAGGCCGTACGCCTCATTAAATTTTGTTTGAATAGAGGGATGTACCGGCCGGTACTTGGTCAGGATATAAGGTGGTAACGATAGCAAAACATAATTTATTACAAGAATTAAAATTAGAGAGATAAATAAATGAGTTTTTATCGCACATCAGTAAAACTTATAAACTGAGGAGTGTAATTTCAAAACCTGATTATACTAGTACAGAGCTTTTCCCGCAGTTTTGTTCATGTACATTTCAGACCCATATTTTATGGAAATTACTATTGTTCCCTTGAATAAAAAGTATGTTTATTTTTTAACTGACTTCCAAAAGGAGGAGGTTTTGGTATTTTTTTTTTATGTATGTACACCTATTAATCTGAGATTTATGATCCGATTTACGTGATTCTTCTTTAGTTTGATGCGGAATAGTTATCATTTGGTCGCCTAATAATTTAACATAGTTTTATGAAAAAAAAATCCGTTCCCGTTTCTTGGGACCTATCTTTATTAAGGCGCGCGCCATCTTTCGTAGGCCTACCCATAGCTAGACACTAAAAAGTAACAAATAAAAAAAACAGACTTCAAAAACTAAAAAGTATAAAATAACTTATTTCTAAAGCTATTTTTAATTATAATATCTTATTTTTAATATATTTATCTAAAATATCTTAAAGTCGGTGCAAAGTATAACATAAAAATTATTATATTTTGAAAATTACTAAGCACCGACTTTAAGATGTTTTAGATAAATATATTAAAAATAAGATATTATAATTAAAAATAGCTTTAGAAATAAGTTATTTTATACCTTTTAGTTTTTGAAGTCGGGTTTTTTAAACAATTTTTTTTTTATTTACATTTGGTTAGTAACGAACTTCTAGGACCAAATGGAATTCAAATCGATTCTTATTTAAGACAGGGAATAATTAAATAAATAACTATTACTTTAGTTATATATTATATGGATTTGTATTAAATAGGTCGTGGTAGCGTAATGGCTAGCGCACGCGTCCCAAACTCAAAGGGCGCGGGTTCGAATCCTCCACATCGAGATAGCCAATGTGTCAAACCCGCCAAACCGCCTTGGACAGGCGTATACTGTCCGTTCATCAATAGTGACAGGCCCCAGGCTCAGCAGTGGCACGTTTATGAGTTGCTAAATAAGCGGAAATTTATGAAATATCAACAATTTATCATTTTATTTTTTACTAGAATTACAATTGAGTCATGAACTTTGACTTTTACACTAACAAGTGAACTGACGATTGAATGAAAATTATTATGACTTGTAAGTCACTGGCCTTGAAATATCTGACCGCCGTTGCCGGAAGAGCATGTCGCATTTCGAATTTAAATTTCTGACAATAAACTAAATACAATGCCAGAAAAAACCTCTCAAATTACACTGGTCTACAAAAGCACATAATATTATTAGAGTCGTGAACTTGAATACTATCCGGTTTTTACAATCATTATGCAATTGGAACACAAGTTTATATGTGCGTTTGTGCCTCAAGTATTTAATTTTAAATAATATTAACTAAATAGTTGTGTCCATCACTGTGTTCGTGTAGGACTTAGGTTTTATATTCATACCTCCTGAATTCTGCAAGATATCGAAATAGATACTCTTAAAAATATATACTTGCTATATTTATCCCTAATGTTCATTGAAATTCGTTGCACTCTGTCAGAGCCTATTCAAGACAAATTGGTAGACAAACAGGCAAAAATTCTAAAATCTTAACGTAAACACAAGTTTTCTTTTAAATTTAGACATTCATTAATTTTTTTATTGCAGGAGTTCAGCAGACAGGCAGACGGCCCACTTGATGGAAAGCGGTTACCATCGCCTATGGACATTTGCAACACCAAAGGTGCTACAAATGCGCTGCTGCTCTCTTAAGGGAGACTGGAACCTGGTCACTAATGCTAGAACACAACTCAAGGTTGTTATGGCGACATACTTTAGACCAGAGGTGATAGCCATCCAGTCGGGCAAATGCCTTACCACCTGGCTGTGCGTTGTTTTGTCGCCTCTTACGGCAGGCCGCCCGGCCGCAGGAAATTGTATTCTTTCTCCGTTCCTGCACGGGTTATTTTGAAATCAATTTTATATATAGATTATTTCTAAAGTAGATGTCGTCGTCGTAGTTTTTAACTGTGGTAATCCTCTGTTGCACACAGGCCTACAGAAGCTTTTCTCATCCAGCTCCTAACCTAGCAGGACAGCGTGCGCAAGTTTTTACCAAGCCGCAGATTCCACTGCAGAACACATACAGTCAATTTACGATCACTCCTAAACAATAGGAGATCAATCTACTAAATTTACTATATAGATATACCTATAATAACTACAAAGCCTTAGACATCACGAACGCAACCTTCGAATTCTTGTGCTGCAGGAAACGTTTTATTTTCCGGGAAATGTTGTATGTCGTCCCCGCTACCGAAAGTACATACTTTACCAGATGGTAGAACAATTGGCCGTCTGCATGGCTATCAACCCTGATCTTAAATATGCCGCCGTAACAACCTTGAATTATTTTCCTCCATCAGTAGCCAGGTTTCAATACCATCTGTTAAGCTGAAACAATGGTAGCACCTTTGGCGTTGCAAATGGCCATACGTGACGGTAACCAGCATACTTAGATGTGTCGTTAATCTATCTGCTGTAGCTCAGTAATAAAGAAATACCAATTTTCATAATAATCGGTACCTGCTCTAGGCTGGGAAGAAGGAACAATGAACAAAGGAGCATGTAATAATAATAATTATAAAATCCAACTAAAGTTACTAGCACAATTTTAAGTTAGTATAGAAGGATTAACCATATCCAAATAATAAAACTAGTCCAATGTACACCAAATATCAAGTGCACCGCAACTTTAAAGGTCAATAATAATTTTTCTGTTTCGCTGACCGTATATTTTTCAACAAAAAATATAAAGAGTTATATTGTAATAATTCATTTTGAAGAAGAACACATTGCTTGAATTACTCACTGTAAAGGTCACTTTGTACTAGAATGAATATTTTCATATTTGTGTATCCCAATTTATGTGTTCCATCCAATGTTCCTTTTTCGACTTCAAGCTTTCCTTCATGCATTTATTACATCCCGCAACGTAGACTTTTAAGCCTTACTTACTTTCTTCAAGTTACTTCTTTTAAAAGTAAGACACACATTTAAACGAATAGTCGTATTAGGTCACATTTTTAAATGTAAGACATATGTATTTAAAAGTATAATCGCACTAGGTCCCATTTTTAAATATAAGACATACGTATTTAAAAGTATAATCGCATTAGGTCCCATTTTCCATATAATATTTAAAAACTAAATAAATTGTATGTACTGTTTTTTACTGACAGTATCAGTAAATACAGGAGCATCGACTGAATAGTTCCAGACGGGCGGGAGCCGCAAACATCACCGCTCCATCACCGCGCCATCTCGCGAACAAACATTCGCATGCCTTTCACATATACAATTACACATCTGTGTGTGTATCTACACACAAGAGGTAAATCCCTCGCAAGCCTCGAGCGGGTGAAATCTTTAAAGAATACTAATAGGAGTGGCCATTGATGAATATTTGCCAACCAACTACAGGTTCGAATTGGACCTATAAAAGGGCATATAATATTTTATTGCATTTCATATCATTTATAACTCCTTGTCAGACAAGTGTATTGTTATTAATGATGAATTTTAAATTAGCATTTTCGTAAAATTTTCGTAGAAGCCTTCAAACTTCCTCTAACTCAATATGAATAAGACCGTAAGTTTTTATTAGCTATTATTTTTAATTAGTTTTGTTTTTCAGTTTTAATTAAATTATTATTAATATCATTTCATTTAATTAGAAACTATTAACTTTATTACCATATAACTTAATCGACAACTTACTTAACTCATCAGTTTCGAAAGCTAACTAACTACGTAACTGATACAAATATTAATCAGACAGACATATCTAATATATAAAATTCTTGTGTCAGTGTTAGTTACCATACTCCTCCGAAACGGCTTGACCGATTTTTATGAAATTTTATATGCATATTCAGTAGGTCTGAGAATCGGCTACTATCTATTTTTCACACCCCTAAGTGATAAGTGGTTGTCCACCCTTACATTTTTTTGTAACAAATTTTTTTTATAATGTTGCATTAAAAAATACATACAACCCTAAATTTTCACCCTTCTATCGCCAACCCCTATTTTTTAATAGCGATATAAGTACTTTAATAACTTTCTACTCTGTTTGTTCAAGTTGATTCGAGTTTAGATTAACATTTAGTCGCGGTAGATGACGCTATAATCGGGTTCTAGACAGATTTTTTAAAGGCAGTACAACGTCTGCCGGGTACAGCTAGTTTAACATATAACTCTGAATCCAATTCCAGACATACAATAAATAGACATCGTACTTAAAAAAAATTAATACAAACATAATACTGTGCAGAATTACTGTTAACGTGAGAAATAACTAAAAACGTCGAGAAAATTAATACAACTATTGAACCACTCCCCTACGAAGTAATAGCAGCAATAGTTGCTCTTAGCTCCGGGCGTTATGTATGCTTTACAAAAGACCACACAGCTGTCATGCGATTAAGTTATTTATACATAATGTGTGTAATTATTTCGAGTATTATAATGTTGTAAATGTAGCCAAGCTGATGTTTAATTTTGTCTTGTAAGACAAATGTAAGCTTGTGTTGCTATAATTTAACGAAGGAACACTAATCAGAATTACGTTGGAAATTATTTTTAATCCTATCGTATTCTTGGTTATATATTAAGTAATAATAACCAATTGCTTGACTTTTCAGTCTGACATAGATGTTAATAGACACTTTATCAAAATACATACTTCTCAGCTGAGATTAAATATGAGTTTTGCAAATTAGTCTTTTCAACTTGTGTGGAAATTGTGTAACGTAATTCTTCTAAGTAAACAAGAACTGTTAAGAGTTATTTATCACCAAACTTTTGCTTGGGGTGCATACAGAACAAAATATTCCAAAGACATCTCATGTCTTATGCACCCCTGGTAATATCATTAAGCAAATCAGGAATAATCCACACATTTTTATGCATCATCACGATGTTTGTTTTGTTTACCCGATACATATAACCTTATGGCTTGTGTACCTATCCAAAATTTCCTACGTGAAATATATACCTACCACTTGCCGACTAACTGCGTTACAGTTTGGCAAAGTAAGTGTTATTTAAATCTTGTAACATTGTGATAATTTTTTTAATTAATAACCTATTCATTAGTCCAACGGTTAAAATGAAATTAGTATTTATATTCTGAATTGCTCGTAGGCATATTACTGAAAAACACATGAAGTTAGTAATATCATGAAAGAAGAATACTTTTCCATGGTAATATCATTGCGCGTATTAGCTTGCTCAGAGGTATAGACAAAAATATCGTTATGATTTTATTACATGTATAGATTTTATTATAAATTACATATAATTTTATCTCTTCTTTTTTTCGTAAGTCGTGGCTGCTTATTGGTTAATTCATCCGCGTCTCATTTCAATGCTAAAATTTTGATTCATAGTCGATGCACCGATTAAGTGTTTTAATTAGTGCATATTATTACAATTACCACGTGCGGAGGACGGTAGACAAAAATTCAAATTAAGATAACTGCCTGTCTTAGAGTATGGCGATACATATACGTATGAAATGACTCCTGACCCCGCAGTGGGACGTGTAACAGGAGATTTAATTCCTTATATATCCTCTACTTTCCTTTTGTTTTTTTCTAAATATTTGCATCAAAAGTCGAGAATTCACTTTATTAAAGGTACATACAAGCTTCTTTTTAAATTCTTTTCTTTAAAACTTAGAAGCTAATATTTGCATTCTTCAAACTAAACTATGAAAATAAGACCGCAATGCAGTCAAAAATAAATTGTTGGTTGTGTTTATTTCCAATTTGTTCACGGAACTACTTGTATCTAATAGGAAAAAACAGATATAAGAAAATCCAATGCATATTCAACTAGTTCAATCAAATAAGTTCGTAGTCAGTGAAGACATACGGTCCATTGAATACCTAATGTACTTACATAACTGTATGGAGAAATGATCTCACGCATCGCAATGCCCCTGTGAGCCCAGCTACAATCGGAACTCAGTAAGCATTCTAACGCTTTCAATAGGGTACGCTTTGCCTACGATTAGGGCTGACACAAACCGATGGTCACACACCATACTAATCCGTCATATTTATTTAGCTTGAACTAAGAAATTTATAGCACTGTTTTGGTGTTCGTTCTTTATAATAATCAAGACGTTCCCTGTCCCATGAAGGAACAATCAAATAGTCACGTTTATTTATTTGTACAAATATTAAATAAAATTAACAGAGTATACATACTAGTTTTTTATTTGGTATAGCAGATCTGTGTTGACAATGTTTAAACAAAATCTATTTTAGAGAATTTTTATCGCCTAAAGCAAACAATAAAACGCAGACGACCCATGTAATGGAAAGTGGTTACCACCACCTATGGTCAATATGGCGTAATCATGTTGCTGGCTTCGAAAAAATTTTATGACGCCTTTCTTTCACTATCTTCTATAATGTTTATTTAATATTATTTTAGCAGCAGCGCATTTGTAACACCTTTGGTGTTGCAAATGTCCATAGGCGATGGTAACCGCTTTCCATCAAGTGGCCGTCTGCCTGTTTGCTGAACTCCTGCAATATTTTTGTTTAATAAATAATAAAGTAGAGGGAAAACTCGGCGAAAAGATACCTCCAGATCATTATTGTACGCGGTATTAACGTTTTTTGAATATCTAGACAAAAAATGCACAACCCTAGCTTAGCCAGGGCAGACAGTCTGGCTGGACCCGTGGCACGTACAATAGATGCCAATCTACGCGAGAATTCGGCTAGGATACCACGTTTGCGTACAGACGTACGCATTGACATCCAGTATCGGGGGACTCGCTTAATTGCACTACGGCGCGACGTTATCGCACGTATAATGGTCGCAAAATTGGCGTTGTGACAAATGAAAATAATTTGCGGATTCTTAGTATGCATCGAACTCATGGCTTCATGGTTACCGTCATGATCAGTAGGAAATAGGTAGATAACACATATGACAAAACAAGGTTTGTATAAAAGAGCGAGCGTCATAATACCCTGATACCATCTTTCTTTTAAAATTTCTTAATAAAAATAATTTTAATTAGTATTAAAACAATAAATTGTTACATATTTTGAATCGCTAAAATTATGACGTGACGTGATCTTGTCCGTGCAGAGACGGAGAAAGAACATCCTGCGGCCAGGCGGCCTGTCGTAATAGGCGACAAAACAACCCACAGCCAGGTGGTAAAATATTTTTCCCGTCTGGATGGCTACCACCTCTAGTCGTGAGTATGCCGCCATAACAACTTTGAGTTGTGTTCTGGGATTAGTGGCCAGATTCCAGTCTTCATTTAAAGAACGGCGGCACATTGGTAGTACCATGAAAAAAGTATTCTTCTTCCATGGCAACACCTTTATTCTTACGAATGTCCATAAGCGATGGTAACCGCTCTCCATCGGGTCTGTTGAACTAATGCAATAAAAAATAAAATCTAAAAGGCTACAAAGTTTTGTAAGGTGATATTGTCTTAATTGATTTGTTGGTCAACTATCCTGTTACCATATCTATAGTACGTTAATATGTAAAGGGAGATCTTTGTACCGTTATTGTTTAAGCCTCCTCATCTAGAGGATTGGACGGTATACTCTCCAAGCTTGTTTAAGGCGGATTACCGGATTCCACACATTGGTGATTTAGAAATGAGACGCTGGTGCCGTGGCCACCAACTAAGTTGCCATGGCTTTTATGGTTGCGTGTCTTATGACGGCCTCTGTGGTTGAGCGGGATAAGCTTTTGCCGGCCTACCTTACTGCAACGCAGAGGCTCCGGGTTCGATTCCTGGCGTGGTAAATTTCGGAAACAAATTTTCTCCGTTATTTACTATGTATGGTCTGGAAGTCTGGGATCGGCTCCAGAGTAGTCCGTTGTATATTACCCATAACACAAGGGTAACCTGCTTAATTTGGGGATATACAATATGTGTGTTTGTATGCTGATTATTATATTATTAAGTATATAAGAGATATATAATATATCTCTTATATACTTAATGACAATTATATTTTTTTTTTATTGGACTTGACTTTATGTTGTTGGTCCGAAGACCTTACAACTTTACCGGGGTTTTCGGGGCGAGTGCCTTTGCGAAGCGAAGGCGCTCGAGCCCGGGGGGCAACTTGCTCGAGGGGGCTCCCTAGGGAGTTTCACCTCGGCTGGACTGTTGCCATGAGAGGAGGATGAATCTAATGATGCCCACCATAAGGCGACACAATGCACTAATTGAGAGCGGGCGACGGGTAATATAAAGCCCGAGAGGAAGGATCCCGGCGGACCGGGATCGGCGGTTCGCGGTGGCCTATACTATCTTACTGCCGTTTCGCAACGTGTTATGGCTGGGAGAGAAGAAACGGCGAAAGAAACTTTCCAGCAACACGCCTAGTCTATCCTATGGGGGGGCTGTGTCTCCTGGTGTCCCTCGCGGGGACGTGGAGAGATCGTGATTGGCGGCGTCGACGCCGCCGTCTGTGTCTGTCTGTCGGTGCCTGCCAGCCTGCCGTCCTAACCGCGGGCGGGCTGATCCGAGCCAGCCGTTTTGTGATATCGTCGACCTTGTCCATGAGGATGTTACGCGGTCGTCGCACGAGAGCTTTTCGTCGAGGCTTATAATCGGACGCGGACACGACGAGGGGATTTCGATGGTGCGGCGCTAGATCGAAATACTTACGCGAGAGCGACGTAATGTAGTTTTTGATGGAGGGAAGCTCCAGATCGCGGTGGATGTCGATGTTACGCATATAGAGGGGAGCACCGACGGCTCTGCGCATGAATTTATTCTGAACGACTTGCAGTTTCTTTAAAAGGACAGGCTTGGCATGGCCGAATACCACACTCGCGTATGTCATGATCGGGCGGATGCATGTTTTATATAGAGTAAGCTTGTGTCTGGGGGACATTTTGCTTCGTTTATCTATCATGGGTGCTAGACGACCCATCACAAATCGCGCTCTATTCCGGACTATAGTGATATGCTCGTTGAAGCGCAAGTTCTGATCTAGGGTGACACCCAGGTATTTGGTGTACTTTGCCCAGGGGATCTCTTGTTCGTAGAGCGAGATGGCTTTTAAGCGAAGGCAAGCGCGTTTGGGAGAGCGAAGCGTGCCCGGGGAAAAGAACATTGCTGCGCTTTTCTCCGGGTTTACCTCTATCCTCCATTTGCGAAACCATTCGCCTAGCTCTGTTACAGCTACCTGTAGCCGGACGCAAGCCATTTGTCGGTTGTGATCTGATGTATAGAGTGCGGTGTCATCCGCGCGAAGAGGGCCAACTCTACATCTGGAGTTTTTGGGATGTCGCTGGTGTACAGCGTGAAGAGTAGTGGAGATAGTGCCGAGCCCTGTGGTACACCGGCTGTGAGTGGGTGAGGGGACGAGCGTGTTCCCTCCACTCGAAAACGGAAGCTACGGCCTAGGAGGAAGTCTCGCAAGATGAGCACGAGTCTGTCTGGTACACCGAACTGGTATAGCTTGTAAATCAAACCGTTATGCCAGACCTTGTCGAAGGCCTTAGCTACGTCAAGGAACAGTGCGGCTGTTCCTATAGGGCGACGAGGGCGATGGGCAAAGTGGGATAGTATGTGCTCCGTGATGCGGTGCACCTGTTGGACGCATGAGTGTCTGGCACGGAATCCAAACTGCTCATCGGGTAGTAGATGTTTGCTGATGGCAAAATCTCTTAGTCTAGAGAGGATGACCCTCTCGTAAAGCTTGCTGAGTGTGCTCAGTAGGCTGATTGGGCGGTAGCTGGACGGTTTATTAGCCGGTTTTCCAGGCTTGTGAATACCGATGACGTCTGCTTCCTTCCAGATCGCGGGGAACGAGCAGTTTGTTATGGCGGCATTGAAGATGCTCACTAAGATTATAATCAAGTGGCCGGGGAGGAGTTTTAACACGCGATTGTTAATGCCATCGATCCCTGGGGCCTTTCGTGGTTTGAGGGACTTGATCAGATCTTGCACTTCTTCCACCGTGACTGGGTCGAGTGTGGTTTCCGCTGGTAAGGATCTACGTTCAACCTCGGAGTCCACCTCCGTCAGGTGTGACTGGTCGACGTTTTGTGTAGTGGGGGAGCATTGAAGCTCTACTCTGAGCAAGGCATTCGGCTTTCTCCTCATCATCGAACGCCTCGGTGTTGTCGGCTCTTTCTAGCGCGGGTATGACAGTGAGGGTATCTGATTTGAGAGCTCTAGCCAGCTTATGACAATTATATAAGACTTAAGAATCACTTTTATAAAGCAGAATTAAGCTACATACGTCGTACCAAATACACCGCATTCCTACATCTCTTTGAATCCGTTGACTAATGTAAGTGATCTCGAGATTAGGCTTTCGATTTATGCCTCCGAATGCCAAACCCCACAAAGGATGCCGACCGTGAATTACCACACGCAATCTATATAGGAACATCGAAAACTTCCAGCTATACTATTTATACAAAATTGCCATAATAGATTTTTATAAACATTTCTACAACTTAATCAATCATTTTTAAGAAATAATACAATGTTATTGATTTAATCATGCTCGTAATGTTTTTCCAAATAATTAAAAGGTTGGATGATGATAAAAAAATGGATGCTAACTTCTATTGATTTCTCACTTAAATATTTGGTGCTATTTTTTTAATAAATAACGGGTAATCACATAGGATCGACTTAGTATTTACCATGGAAAAAGAATACTATTCTTCCATCGTATTACTAAAATAAGCATTCGCCTGATATGGATTTTGGACTTAAATATATTTATTTGCCTATTTTGAATCGTGATATTTGATGTGAATTAGTTTATATTTAATAAGATGTCCCGACGATGGTAGTTTTGAAAGGATCAAAAGAAAAAAGAAGACCAAGGGCCTATTTTTCAATCGTCAGATAAAAGTTATTCATCAAATAAAATACAACATGAATAAATTAAATATTACAATTGCGTGAATAAAACGGTTGAACTGTTTCACTTTTACATTCAGTCAGTCTATACTTTATCCGATAGGTAACTTTTCGTGTGTGTGCAAGTTGTAACTGTAACCGCACGGATACAGTAACTGTTCTCGCGACGTCCAACGAGTTACGGTTACGGCTCGCAAATTGAGCACCCAGCTTAAAGCACAAGTATTATACAAAAACTGACAATCATGGCACTTATGTACAACTTTAAAAATAAAAACATAGTCTCCAATGTTTTGTATTAATTTTGGATTAGCACGCCGTAAAAAAGACGTTACATTAGCTGTGACGATTGACAAAGAATGGGGGATCCTTCTTTATCGATAGCAGTAACTCCAGTCGTATAGAAAAACATCGAACAAGCAATTGTATTAACATTAATAACAACGTTATTAATGAATCAATAATGTTATTGGTCAAACATGTTTATATTAAACGCGCTGTTGGTTTTGCGCAATGAAATGGTGCACCGAAATGAGACGCGCGGCCGACATCTCGCAGCCGCACACCGCGCATTTTGCATATCGAGTGATTATTTTGTCTGCTGGTGCGTTTCCAACCAGGTTCATTTCATATTCATTTGTATGGTAATTTACGTAATAAATGTGACCATCTGTCCATAAATTTTTACTATACAGTAACAACTTTTAGTGTATTATTAACTTATAAAGCTTTATGTGAATTGCATATTTAAAATTAACGATAAAATGATACGTATGATGTATTCTTAAATTGTAGTTAAACTAATTATTCTATCAAACTATTTTTTCTTTTTTTTAATTTACATATTTTGCTTTCTTAATAAAAGGCACAACGACGTTATTTGCACGTAACATATTTATGATGTCCATCAAAATATACAAAAAATTACCTTTAGACATAAAGACGTGCCGCGAATTTGAGACATATAAATATAAGCTATTTACATACCTAACAGACAACATATTTTATTTGATACAGGAATTCTTGGAAAATAATAGTTATTATTAAAATATTAGATAAAGGTTATATATATATATATATATATATATATATATATATATATAATTGTGGCTAAAGGTAAATAAACATACTAACATCAAAATATTTAGGTATAACAATAAACACATGCGTATCAATGTTAGAATTTTTTTGATTTTTTTAAATTTTTTTCTTCTTTATTAAGTTTATTTTATTTAAATTAATTATAATAATTGTAAAGGTGGTGTGGAAGATATCGCCGGCGGCGATAAGACCTCTTGTTGTATATGTATGTGTAACTTATACATGCAATAAAGAACATTCATTCATTCATTTCTCTATATTAATATATTATTAAATCCTAGACTAATAATCCTTCTAATTGTGAAATTTCATTATGTGTGGTTACTCTTTACCCTATGAAAATAATAAATAGGTAACCATAAACAAAATGAAATAACGAGGTTAAAACAAGTTGAAGTTTATATTGTTTTGTCTATAACAAGCGGAAATTAAATTTTCTGAAACTTGCTCAATCGAGACCTATCAGCGTGTTTCCTACAAGTCTCATGTGACCAAAGGGCTAACCTTTGTACGTACAGCTAATGTAATGCTAAGTCAACGAGGATATGCGGCCAGCTTTTTGGGAACCTTCCCTACTGACAGTGGTTTGGGACTTATAATATGAGTACCAAATCACTTTCAGTTCGGAACGTTGTACCTATGTAGTTTTCATGATTACAATTTTTATTTTTAATTTGTACTAATTTATTTTTAGTGATTATTTTTATCTTAATTTGTACATAAAGTTACATTTTATATGTAGGTACGTTAATGTTTATTTTCAATCTCTATAGAAGGATTAGCATGTTGATTTTAATTCCTAACTGTTTCCGCTTGGTACGGAACAGAAAACCGTGCAAAATACCTCTTGAAAATCTGTAGAATGTGATAAATGCTCGTATTATTTCTTTTCTAAATTGCGTATTTTTGTTTGTTCCAGATATAACCTCAATGTGTGAAAGTTTCGAAATGCGTCAGCTTAAAAGAATAGAGTTGCGGTTGTGACGCAGTATTTATAAACCACTTTACGCAGACAACCGGTCGCAATGGATCGTCGACTAATTGTCATTTTGGCGGTGGCCGCCCATTTAAGTAAGTACAATAAAATGACCCTTATGCCCTTGAATTAGAAAAACGCTCTCGACGGTGCGCAACCTTTGCAGGGAATGTAATTATTTCAGGCTCTTTTTATATAGCAGTAAACGCACACCCCAGAGAGAAATAGCGTGGCTATATTAATGAAAGTGGAGAGAAAATTCACTCCGCATGAGCCTAAACGACTTTATTAGTGTTAAGTATTTCGTACAAAACCTTAATAGTAGGTGCTATTTGAAACATTCGGTCCTGGCTGTCCCGTAAAAGTGTTTTTGTAATTACATATTCAGAGTTTCCACATAGTTCTACCTTTTCTTAATTAAGTCAAAACATTAGAAACATACCTAGTAATTTCCTATTAATTTTAGGTCCCTTATTTCGCTTAAAATAATTAATGAATACCAAAACAGAAACTTCTGTGCAGGAATGGAGAAAGCATACAATTTCCTGCCTGCCTGTCGTAAGAGGCGACAAAACAACCCACAGCCATATGGTAGGGTATTTTATGTCTGGATAGCTACCACCCCTGTTCTACAGCATGGGGCCATAACAACCTTGAGTTGTGTGCCGGCATTAGCAGCCAGGTTCCAGTCTACATCCCCTAAGAGAGCAGCAGCGCATTTGTAGCACCTTTGGTGTTGCAAATGTCCATAGGAGATGGTACCCGCTTTCCATCAGGTGGACCGTCTGCCTGTCTGCTGAACTCGTGCAATAAAAAAAACATAATCATCCTAGTTAATTCCGGTTATGTTGTAATCGTCATTTTTAATCTCCACTTCGCATGGTCTTCAGCATCCCTTAGTGTAAGACAATTAACTCCCATATAAATCCCCAGGATGTCAAGCCAAACATGTCTTGAGGTAAGCTCTTTTACGGACCTGGCGGAAGCGACATGGTTACATATTTATCGTTGATGAGATTAATAGGATATTATAAACAAAAAAGTAAATTTTCAGTAGAGCTATTTGAAGTTTTCAAAGCGTTCATTCATCTATTTCTATAACTATTTAGCTAGCCACTTTAATATTTTATAAAATACTAAGATAGGCCCGCAACTTCGTCCACGCTTGACTTAAAATTCCCGCGGGATTTCCGGGACACAACATACCGCAATATTTGAAAAAGAACGTAAGCTATCGTTTTAGTGAAAACTGTCGAAAGAAGCAAATTTTTACACACCCGAACAACTGCAAACCTCTCTCGGTAAAATTCCCGTGGGATGCCCGAGATAAAAAATATCACACATTTTAATACATTAAATTTGCTATCGATCAGTAGAAAAATCACATTGGAATTCGATTTATTTCATCTAGTCATTTTAAATCATTCCCAAAGAAAATTCCGCGGGATTCCCAGGATAAAAAGTAGCGCAGAGTATAAGTCTAAGTATTAGCTGTCGATCAACGGAAACCATATCAAAATCGGCTTATTAGTTTTTACGTGAATCCCGAACAAATAGACAAACACAAGAAATCTAAAAAAAAATGCATCGTGTTCTCCATCGTTTATAGTCTATTTCAGTTGTTTTTTTTTAATAGCTTTAATTTACAGACACGGCCTGTTTAGAATTTTATATTATAGATAGACATTTTTTTAAGAAACTATTCGACTATTTTAATAAGAAAAACTACAATATTTTTATGAAATTTTTCTTTGAGGTAAATTACCTTGTTCATGCAAACAAGACATAACAAGCCAGTTTTCTGAGAATTAACCGTATCCGAGTAGACGACTCAGTTTATCCGTTATGGCACGGACATGAAAAGAGCCGCGGTTGAAAGAGTTTCAGAAACTTATATTCCGCATGACTCCACACATCCACCGCGGCTTGTTCATCTATGTGACACGATCTAACTCCTCTCGTTTAAACACAAGTCACGCATCCATCACTATACCTACTTACAAAAGCAATAAGTACATATTAAAAGAAATTACAGTTAATAAATTTATTCAAAAATCCGAAGAATTTGTGTAAATATTTGTACGGTACGAAAATTCGAAAAAGGTTCCCAGTATAGTAATTGAAAATACATAGATTGGAATGGTATAGGACGAGCGGGGTCGATCCATATCTAAGGTGGACTATCCCAGCCCACTTGGTGGCAAATGGCGTGGAAGTAACGTGGATATAGCGACACGATCCCGACTGAATTTGTTACTCACTTTCCAATATGAGAATAAATGAACTCGAAAGTTATTTTACTAGTGTTCTTTTATGTTATTAGGACATTTCCTTTTTCACTCGAATGCTTGAAAGAAGAGTGTCATAAATTCGGGGTCTGTATATATATATGTACAATTATATTATTAACACATCGGTTATCTCGATGTGCAGATTTCATCACGATGTTTTCCTTAGCCGGTTAACACGTGGTAATTGTGACAATATGCAAATTAGGTCAGAAAACTGCCTAAGTAGTGCATGTATTCCGGCCAGGATCGAACCCACACCCTTTGTGTTTGGGACGCGAATACGCTACCACGACTTATAATATCTATAAAGGTAGAATAGTTTTTTTTTTATTGCATGAGTTCAGCAGACAGGCAGACGGCCCACTTGGTGGAAAGCGGTTACCATCGCCTATGGACATTTGCAATACCAAAGGATTTACAAGTGCGCTGCTGCTCTCTTAAGGGAGACTAGAACCTGGTCACTAATGCCGGAAGACAAATCAAGGTTGTTATGGCGGCATACTCTAGACCAGGGGTGGTAGCCATCCAGTGGGGCAAATACCCTACCACCTGGCTGTGGGCTTTCTCCGTCCTTGCACGGATAGTTTCTAGGGGATACATTACTATTGCCCTTACATACGCATACTACATGTATACTATATACATAAGTTTACAGACACAAGTTTCGAGTTTTTGGCGTGAACTGAAAGATGTTGTGCTATGCAGTTTTAATTTCTAAAAATGTGAAAAATTACTCTAAAATGAACAATAGTTATAGGATATTTATAGTTTTTGAGTAGTAATTATGTGTTTGTGAGAAATGTCTACTCTATAGTCAAATGTGGTCTTTTGAGTTGTCACAAGAACTCCGTTGAATGGCACCAGCTGATAACCTACAGTTCAGCTGTGCTACACATAGGCTTAAGAAAATGAAGAAACTACATTGTAATCTAAGATCTAGCTTAAAGGCCTAGCTGCCAAGCCATAAACCTAAATAAAAAATTAAAAAATATTCTCAGTAAATATACTACTGTATTATTGCCTGCTTTTTTTAAAGCCTTCGAATACAAAAACATCAGCTTAACAGTCATTTAATCCGTTTTTCTTTAAGATAACAACTCGACTAAGCGGCACTCACACGTCATTAGTTTCACAATGGCCGTATCTTACGAACGAGTTTGTTTGTAAACACCCTTTTTTAAGCCATATGAAGGTGCTATCTCAGATCATTTGCGAACCAATGGTATTGAAATAATGTCGATTCTGACATAGGCGGAAAAGGCTTTCGCTATTAAACGCCATTGTACCTGTTACAGAATCTTTTTGCATTACCTGGTGGAAAGTGGTTACTAGTAGGTTCTATGAACGTTTGTTATACCAGAAGGGATGCCAACGCCTTATGGCCTTGAAGAAATTGTATGACACGTTTCTGAAATAATCCCATGACGTAAGCAAAGAGGAAACCTCAGCGGGAAGTTCTCTCGGTCGTTGTTGTAAATAGACATTGTAAACCAAACTTCTGTTGCCAAATTCTATACGACCTTTTTTCCTAAAATAATATTTTTATGAATTACAGAATAAAAAGAATTTAAATTTTCTTCTTATTATTATTTTCATATTTTTATCAAAACTATACGAATATGGTAATGTTGTATAAAAAGACAGTATAATATAATTAAAGACTACCTTTGTGGTATAGCAAGCTAAGCCTTGGCCCGCCTAGTTCACTGGAATGTAGAGGCTCTGAGTTCGATTTCCGGCAGAATTTAATTTTCGTTTAGGAATTTTCCATTATCTATTCTAGTATGGGTGTCTGGGACGACTTCAGAGTCGTCTCTTGTATATCAGCCGTCACGCGCATAACTGAGAAATATACAATTTATGTTTGCCGAATTATTCAATTGCTAAAATGCTCAGTATAGACTCAGTAAGTAATGCAATATGTTTACAATGTTCCAGCTTGTTACGTGTCTGCAGACAACTCACCATTCCTCACGCAAACAGTGTATGGATTCCTGGACTTCACAACTACGATAGGCAACACGGTTATGGTCTTCTCACCTCAGTCGGCTCCACCACCAGGTCGGATTTACACTTGATATTATCTTAGTAGTAAATATACAAAAGCTTCCATATTCTTCCATCCAAGAAACATAGCTATGAAATTGATATATTATCATAATTATATATGTAATACATATAGTAGGGGAGACCAAGCGGGGATTTTGGGATTTACTCGAGCGTGGCAGAATAACACAAGGGGAGAAACCATGTACCATATATGAACCCTTCATATAGGGTGGGGATATTTTTTATTCTTCAAATTTTTTTCAAATCGTCAGATTAAGGAAATTCGTCCACATAATTGTCAGATTATGGGTCAGCACGATAAGGACATCAAGCTGAACCGTCTGTATATATCTGACGCGCTCGAGTATTTCAATGTTACGTTTTTTTGCATTTTCAAAAATCGGCCATGTTTTTTGGTCGCGTCCAAATCGTCAGTCTTTTATATAGGAGTTCCTTTAGGGTTTACTTAACATCCTTTTTGAATATCTGACGCGCTTGAGTATTTCAGTGCTACTATTTTTTTGAAAACCTGTAGGCGCTCCGCCCACCAGTATACATCATATAACCTTTTTTCTTTCTAGCATCTAATCTTCACAATCCAAAAGATCCCCGCAACGCTCGAGTAACTCTACATTTAGCATCTTGGGCTCCCCTACTAATAGTATAGCCAATTGCATAGGCTTTTTTGTTCCTTGTTATATTATATTGATAATACATTTAATTCCTCTCTCCAGACGAACCTGTTTTGTCTGGGCTTATTGCTTTTTTATGTTTATTTAATATATTTTTTTTATAATGTAAGGTTGGGGAAAAAGTTTCTTCGCATTTTATATAAAAATTCAAAAGGTTTTTTTATAAAGTTTATTTACATTTGACTAAAGTATGTAGGTCCCATTTTGTTGGATAACTTTTTGCCATCTTGTAGGTAGGGACGTGATCCCATTGCTATAAAAATTTTGGGGCTTCTGATCAAAAAACTGCGACAAGTGGTTTTGGCAGTCCTCTCGTGATGTTAACCTGACACTGCCTAAGGAATTCGGCAGAGACCGAAACAGGTGAAAATCTGAAGGTGCAAGGTCAGGACTATACGGCGGATGCATTAACACCTCCCAGCCAAACTCTCGTAATTTTTGCTGAGTGGCTAAAGATGTGTGAGGTCTAGCGTTATCGTGGTGAAAAACCACACCCCTTCTGTTGATTAATTCCGGCTGTTTTCTCTCAACTTTTTGCTTTAATCTCATCAGTTGTTCGCAGTACAGTTCCGAATCGTCCAGGTCCAGGTCCTGCCTGGCGGTAACAGCTCATAATGAATAATGCCCTTCCAATCCCACCATACACACAGCATCACCTTGTTGCGAGTTAACCTGGGTTTCGCCACAGTTTGTGAAGCCTGACCGGCCTTTGACCACGATCTTTTTCGCACGTTCTTGTCGTACGTGATCCACTTTTCATCACCAGTTATCAGCTTCTTCAAAAATGGTTCGGTTTCATTACGTCGTAATAAAGAATCACAAATGAGTCCACGGTTCATTAGATTTCTTTCAGTAAGCTCATGAGGCACCCAAATATCGAGCTTTTTTGTGTACCTAGCTTTTTTCAAATGCACCAAAACCGTTTTGTGGTCAATTCCCAGTTCTCCAGCTACATCGTAACTACTAATATGCCGATCTTGCTCCACTTTTTAAAAAATGGCATCGATTTTGTCCGTAACAGGGCGACCAGAGTGACGTGCATCTTTGATATCAAAATTTCCGGATTGAAAACGCTTAAACCAAATTAGCGCTACTCTCACAGATACTGCATTAGGTCCATAAACATCACAATTTTTTTCGCGGCTTGTGTTGCATTTTTACCTTTTTTTGTAGTAAAATTTTAAAATGTGTCGAATTTCTTCTAATTCTTCATTAGATTCACTCATTTTATCAATAAGAAAAACAAATTAAAATCACACATTTTCCTAATTTGAATTTGGAATTGTCTTCTTTAAAATCAAAACTTTTTAATGATACCAAAACCAGCCGGATGCAAATGGTATAGCCAAAGAGATCTTATTACAAGTTCATACATACTATATGCGAAAAGACTTTTTCCCCAACCTATTATATTATAATACATAATGTACTCTTTTCAAGCAACTAACTTATATTTCTATTTTTAATTACATACATACAATACTACAAATCTGTTAATGTTACATTAACACTCTTCATCGCCAACTATTTTATTGTATATATTAAAAGTTTTTCTAGATTATAATTAATTAGTTGATTTATTCATAAATATTCTACGTATATTTTCAGAACCACCTAAAACTGAAAAATCGGTACAAGAGAACATTATCGAGACCAAACCACCTCCGCCATCAGTAACCAGTGTAAAACCAGAAGCTATAAAACCAAGCAAATTATCTGAAAAAGATAAAACAAACAAACCTACTCCACAAGCAGTTGTGTCAAGTGCAGTTTCAGTTATAGCTGCACCACCCAAAAAAGATGACAAAAAAGTGAACACACCAAAATCTGCAGTAATAGAACAAAAACAAATCATCACAAAAGTTGAAGTTGTCGCCGGTCCATCGAAAATTATAGAAAGTGGTACTCCTAAACAATCTTCACAAAAATCAAACAAACAAAATCCTTCGTCAAATAATAATAAAAATAAGAAAAGCGAAACTATTAAAAGCGTAACCAATATAGTAAGCAGTAAAGTTGAAGTAAAACAAAGCCCTCCGTCATCTATCGTTAGTTCTAAGTTAAACAGTGTAGTCCAAATTAAAGTGAGCCAAGCCGAGGAAGAACCTGCCGTCTTAATTACTAATAATAATATTGCTGAACCGGAATATGATTTCCTGTCTCGTCAACCTTCCGAATTCGTAGAAGAAACGTACAAGGTTATAAACATCCGTCCATCAAAAACTCATGGGCCGAAACCTAAACATAATCACAAAAATAGGGCTCACCAACCAACTCCTCCGCCAGATGATGATGAACACCCAATTGGTTTGGTAACAACTCTAGGAGGAACAATTGTCAAAGACGGATTAACAACTGTCCATGAAACGAGTGTCATAGGGACGTACATATCTGGAAAATACGCGCAGGTGTTGAATAGCAATTCGAAAATTCTACAGCCAGCAGGACTTCGTGGAAAAATATCACCTACTCCAACACACAGAATCCTAAAGACGCCAGCGCCAGCAATATCCAAAAATCATAGGTATAATCTAGAACCAACACCATCCATCGGTGATGAGGAAACGAGCTTTAGCAAAACGACACGTAGGCAGACAAATAACGGTGGCTCTTTTAAAAATCGTCTCAGGTCTCAAAGTAGTCCCGAACCTGAAGTCCATGAAGTCACTCCTTCTAGCCAGAGTAAAAAATTTAAAAATAGAAATACTTCCCATTCACAAAGGACTCCAAGGTAACGTTACTTCTCGTTTGTCGTTGACATGTGCCAGCTATGTACATATGCAACATCGTAGTATAACCGAAAAACATCTTAGGCTAGTATCATGCATGAGGTACGGCCAAGCTTTTTGTAAGTAGAACAATAATTTTAGGGTATTCTATTTTAACTTACCAGCATGATAATTTTCATCTCATTCCTAAAATTTATGTTGATTAAGCATAGATACAGATATGTGATAATTGAGTTCTTTGTCAATCTTTGTTGTTTTATTTTCAGTACACGTTTTGGGCGACCTGCAAGTACACCTCAACTGGCAACCGTGTCTGTTTTCAGTGAAACACCGGCACCCGCTTCATTCTCGAACCGAAGGAAGTCGAGCAGGAACTCTGGCCATAAATCTGTGGTGACGCCTCCGAGCACTACAGATAGTCAATCTAGACGTGGATTCAAACCCAGACCCCAGCCGACTCCAGTGGAGCAAGTGACGCCGTCAGCATCCACCAGTATTTATAAATTTAAATTAAATCGCTCTCCAGGCACTGGCCGTTGGCAATATAAAACAAGTCCCAAGCCTAAAGTAACTATTCGAAAGCCTACTGGTGAAGATGAACAGCAAACAACACCTAACTCGAATCCTCTTCTAGATGACCTGCAGTCAAATGATATAACGATTCAGGCTAGATCTGATAACGACCTCGAGCTATCAGGCTCTCAAAGTGGCCCAGGAACTCTAGTCGAAAACGACACTGAAGACAATTCAATCGAAAAACCACCTCCAGTAGAAACATTAAAAGTGGAAATTTCAACTCCCGCCGATTTTCGAGATGTTTATTATGAAATTGCTACCATCAAGTCTCCATATACATTCCAGGTTACAATTATTATCTTAATTAATATACTTATTTTCTTCAAAATATTTATTTCTGGTTTTTTATTATTATTTCTTTACACTTTCAGGTTGGACGTGTTAAAAACACACGAATTATTACAGTAACTTCTACTATAGAAAGAAGAATAGAACCAACGGCTGTCATTTCGCAAAGTTCTCTCAACGAACCGTTGACAGAAAACATATTAGCGACAGCTTCGCACTATGGAAAAGAACATAATCTCTTAGATTCAAGTATAGCTACATTACCAGCAATTACTCTGTCGTCAGACATGGAAACTCCGCCACTTGAAACAATAACGGAAACATTTAGTACCACTCAAAACATGCTCAAGACTCAAATTTTACCTGTTGTGAGGGACGTCAATTTGACCAGCAGCTTGACTTTCATACAAACGTACCAAGTTACTAGATTTGTCACTGCTACTAAGACCATGCCGCCAATGGACTTCTTCCAATTCATTCCTAGTAAGACGTTAAAAGAATTTAATAGTCGACTTGATGAGGCTGGTTCTGAACTACACTTAGAATTAGATTTCGGAGATAACGAAGACGAGGATGGAGTCCCAAGACGTGTTTTCCCATCAGATCTTGACCTAGCTAACATAGGGTCTGAATTTGACTTAACTGAAGTAGATAAATACAGAGTACCGGATAATCACCTTAGACTTAAGAAAGCACACGGACAAAATAAAGTGACAGAAGCACCAGTACCAGTTACACCAGCATTAACTCCGGAGCAAGCTCAACAACTTGCTCTCTTGAGACTCCTAAACCCGGCTGCAGCTGCTCAAATACCTAATGTAGTAACTACATCGAAACCAATTCTGAAATACGAAACCATTTACGAATCACACGTAATCCCACTATTCGACGGCAGGAACACAATTCAGAGCACTATATCAAGACCAGTGGCTACCATAACAAAAACGGAATACGAAATAGGTACTAGTAGTCTACCAGCGCTGCCTTTGCAACAAGTTAATCCGCTTTTCCCTCAACAATTCTCAGTAACTTCGACGCCTGTTGTTGTGAATACCGAAGTCACTGCTACGGATAGTCAAATCCTAAAGCTTACTTTCGGTGCAAAGACAGTGTACACCACACTGTTTTCGACTAAAGTTGTGCCGACAGTGCTTACATCGTACGTGACCTCATCTGTTCCAGTTCAGCCGAGCGCCGCTGGCTTCCCAGGCTATTTCCCAGCACCGTTCGCACCGTTCCCCTACGTAGGTTAAGTAATAAATCGTGTAACAGTGTAAAGCCTAAAAGATAGTCGTTTGATAAATTCTGAACACTAGTGGAAGTGATAAGACTTATAAATTTTATAAACAAAACTTTAAAAAGGTAGTGTGTTGTGTATGTGAAAAACTATACTCCAAGTGGGTGAGCTTCAAACAGCACCAAAAGCGCCAGAACGTTTGGATTTATTTCCTTTGTGGGAAAACAAAAACTATAAAGTTGTATTTCTTGTGAAATTCTCAGCGTTCTCCGCTTCAGTGCGTGTTTAATACGGATAACTGTATGTTATGTAGGTAATGTTTGTTAGCCGAGTGCTAACATAGTTAAGTATAGCAATTTACTATAAACATTGTAAAAGCTTTGTAAATATAATTATTTATACGTACCGTACGCTTGTACATAATATGAATATGTGTAGATTAAAAAGTATATTTTATGTGAAAGTTAGCTAAATTTGTAGATAACTGGGAAA
The DNA here is from genome assembly GCA_039645545.1 of Dendrolimus houi. Lineage (NCBI taxonomy): Eukaryota > Metazoa > Arthropoda > Insecta > Lepidoptera > Lasiocampidae > Dendrolimus > Dendrolimus houi. The sequence continues at coordinate 17,850,786 of CM077119.1, read as the reverse complement.
TGTTTATAAAGTGTATTTTCTATTTTTGTACATTATATACTGTGCTTAAATGAATCAGATTAAGATATTAAATTGAATACACAAATCAATTTTGTACATTCATTTATCTCTTACAGGATAAGTCTATTTCAACAAGTTTTCATACCATCAGCAACTACCTATCAGACCAAGACGCAGTATAATTTTTTCCAATAATAAAATTATTGTAACTTACTCTTATGCTGGTTTCAAATCGTTTAAAACTAGCCTCATATAAGTACATAATCATTATTATACCCTAGTTCTTCAATTCTTAATTTCGTATTTGAAAACAATACTCAAACACAAACCGCTATTTGATTTATTTTGAAATTAATAAATTGACCAATAATTTTAATTGACCTATCTAAAAATAGGTATAACAGTAAAAGCTTAAGAAAAACTTTTTATTGTATTGAGGAAAACAGGCAATTGGATTATTCACCTGATTGTGAGTGAAAAGAAAGAGATGTAGAGAAGGACCTGGATTTCTTTTAAACTTAGATATGTGAAAGTTTTGACAACAATATAATAACTTATTAAAGGTATCAATCTATAAAATTCCCACTACTGAAGCTGAGGTCGGTCGTACCCATGGGCGTGGGGGTAAAATTTATTCTTCTAAAATATGTGGCCATTTTAAAAGAGCTGACTTTATAGCCACTTGTATACGGCGGAGCTGCGGGTTTCACACACTGATCCTCTATGTTTGCAAGTCTCCTCTTTTTTTATCGCCTAAACACCGTAATAGGATCAATAAGTAGTGCTTGATCACACTTGAGCGTTTACCGGCCTCACTACAACGCAGAGGTTCCGGGTTCGATTCCTGGCATGGTAAATTTGAGTAAATGAACTTTCCCTTATTGGCTATGATCTGGGTATCTGGGATCAGCCCCAGAGTGGTCCGTTTTATATTACCCATAACACAAGCGTGACTTACTTAATTTGGGAATATGCAATGTGTGTGTTTGTCTGCCGATTTATTTATTTATTATTAATTCATTTATTAAGAAAAATTGCACAAGCAGTCCATGTACTAGATCAGAATTTAAACTCAAGGCATTAAAAAAACTGTTTTCCTTTTGATAAGTAAACAAAATAAGGAAGAACGATGCAAAGTATAATATTTCACGGAGTTGAGAGGTTATTTCCCATGATATCTTAATTAAGGCCGTTTCACATTGAACACGGCGAAGCAAACAAAGAGGCCTCAACTTTGAAACTAAGATTAATGGAAGATCTTTTATGAATTTAATAAGTAAGCCTTTCGTTAACGCTTTTTATGCAAAATACTCTTGCTTCAATCTTAAAATAACAGTATTTTTAAATACTAGCTTTGCCCGCAACTACGTTCGCGCGGTACTTGGCCTTAATTATCTTTTAAAACCTACAGGATATCGAGATGATATGAAAGTATAACAAGAAATTCCTAAAATTTTCATTGATTTCTTTGAGCCGTTTAAAAATCTATTCGAGATAAAATGAGAGACAAAAATATTAAAAATAGTCATTTATGAATAGTAGTAGTAATTTATTTTGAAATCACAGACTAAATGTTTAGCAGTAAAGACGACCGTACACACTGTTATTATAAATACGACAGTAACTCAGTTTCTTTGTTCAGAATAATAAAAAAATCACAACTAAACGGCCCAACGGATGTTAATTAAATTTAACAGTTGAATGTATTCTTACATTGGACATAAGTTCCTTTTGTAAAAAAATAATCTTGAAAGGGATGAAATAGGCTATGAGAATTTGTATGGAATATTGATATCTCTTACTTCCTTAAGTAAGAAATATCAAAATTCATGTCATTCACTTATCAATTAAAAATATGATTTATACAACCTTAGACTGGCTGTCATCCCAACTTAGAAATGTGTTGCAGACATAATTACGTATACTGTAAAATACCATCTGTTCACAAAAAATAGAGGCCTGAGCCCAGCAGTAGGTTGTTTATTGGCTGGTAATAACTAATTACCTAAACGTACAATATAAGTTGTAGACCTATGACTTAAAGTTTTATAATAATTATCAAGCAAGAGCCTCAACTAAACTGTAGGTAGATCTTTGACAGATGACAAACTTTATCGGACGTTCTTGTGGCAGTCACGAAATAGCAAATTGCAATAAACAGTTGAGATTCAACAGAAACGTACAATCATTCATCCTACAACTATTGTTGACTTTTAAGCAATATGAAACGAATGTACCTACATTTTTAAAAATAGAACTGCACATCGTAACATCTTCATGCTCCCACCAAAAACTCCCAAAGCTTGTTCAAATGATCGTGAATCGGGTCTCGCTATAGAATACGTTTCGAGCGCACTGATTGGACGAAATTAGACCAAATCGGCTTATGGTCTTCGTTCGGCGCAGCGGGAATAATTTCATCGTTGCAACGATTGCGAGCTTCGGCAGCCGCTGGACCGCGTCTACCGTTATGCAAATTGACTACCTATCTGATACATTGTTAATTTGCAAACGTGAATCCTTCGTGTGTCGTATATGGATGAGTGTATTTCAAAAGAATTCATCATTTAACGTTAAGTCTAAGCAACATGCCGTAGGTATGTCTATAATAAATATATGTCAATGAAATATAGTGTTGTACATATATGTGAATGGTATTTTTCTCAAAACCCACTGAATTTTTATGATGCATTCTCACCTACTTCTTTACAGAGTTGCAGTGAAATCACAAAAAAAGAACAAATGCGTAGGATGCGTTACCTATAATTATTATATTAAAAGGGATATATTAAGTATTCCTCTGCACAATTTGTAGACAAATATGACTGGCAGTCTTGGCAGTGTCAACAAGTATTTATGATTATTCAAGAATTCGAATATTGTTTAGATAGTATAGAATAGCAAAAGCTCCAGCAAAATTGGATTTTTGTTTCTTTTTTCAATAAATGGAAAGATCATGTAAGTTATATAACAAACTATTTTTATTTTTTTGGCTACAATTAAAAATGTATATCAATTTAAAAATAAATTTTTGAACCGGAAGTACCCGAGTACCGAAAACACATCGATAATTTCCAAACAAACCCGAGCGCGCGTGTGACATCACTGTGCTAATTTCTATTATACTCATCGTAGCTTCGTAGCACACAGCATGTAAATAAAAATAGTTTGGTATAAAAGTAGTTTTTAAAGCTTTTCCATATCGGTAATAACGACAATAACGTATTTTAAAAAATTCATCTATAGTATTAAACCATTCACTGTCGTGTATACATTGTTTTTCCTTAGAAGATAATTTTCGTTGCATTACAAACAGGAATTCTGCAATAAAGCCACATCTAAAGTTAGATATTACAGTATAAAATGCTACTACCCTACTAATATTATAAACGCGAAAATTTGTAAGAATGGATGTATACTTGTTACTCTTTCACGCAAAAACTACTGAATGGATTTTGATAAAACTTTACAATAATGAATGAATTAATGAAAACTCTTTATTGTTCACCATAACTTAAACCTAGACATTTAATATAAATACATTTCCATTAGAACACTGGGCGGCCTTATCACTTATAGCGATCTCTTCCAGGCAACCCGGTGTCCAAGGAGACATTACAAGAAAAATTAAATAATATTTGGTGATTTAACTAAATTAAAACTAATCGCAATTAAGGAAAAAAAAACAAAATAATAAACTAATATAGATATACATATACATAATTAAATATAGATTATAATAATATAAATTACATATATTTACAATAATATAGCATCAGAATAATACATAGGCTATAATTTGTAAAGATATAGTGAGAATTATCCAAAATATAACGATTTTCCATCACCACGCGGGTAAAACCGCGGGACGCAGCTAGTGTTATATTATATTAATCAACTAAAGACACAATTTAACTAAAATTGTGTCGTAAAAATTTATTTAGTAAAAAAAGCAAAGTATATTAAACGAGTTACAGTTATATTAGACTGTTACAATGGAATCGAATTAAAATGCCGTTGGAATTATTATAGAGTTTATTAGAACTATACAAACACGGATAACACAGGTACAAATATAACCGAACACAACAAGTCCAAACGTAATGCAGAAGGTCGTAACTCAATAAAACGCGCAAAGTCCGTCACTTATTAAATTCCCGATTGTAGTACACACGTCTTGCTTCGCTCGTGGTTCTCGCTCGATTGTCTCCCGCTCCATCAGGTCATCGTTTTATACTGCACAAATGTAATGGCCCCGTGTCTAAGTCGGCTTGATCCGCCACACCTGGCTAATGACTCGGCCGCAAAAAAGAGTACAATAACAATGGGCTGTTTTCTAATCACAAATTTTAAACACAAAGTAAACAAAAGAAGACGGTCATAAAAGAGTTACAATTAGTTTAAATGCCGGCAGGTAATAAATGTGCTTTATTTCAGATATGCAGGTGGATTTTGTTTTTGTCGGAACTTAAGTTGTAACAATACGTTTATAATTTCATCGAGCAGGGAGTTATTTCAACACATACATACATACATACCTACCTACATTTTTCGTTAATGACAATCGATATCATAAATCCACTTTAATCAATACATTTTTTGAAAATAAAACTGCATGGCAAAAAATCCGCGCCAAAACCTTCTTCCTGTATATTAAAAACTCCTTGAACTTTTTTTTCTCAGTGATAAGCATTTCCTTAAATGATACATCGTTGCCATTACAATAACGCAATAATCTTATCAAAAACAAATTAATAACAATCAGTACCTCTGACTGGTAATGAATAAAGATAACTTTAAACAATACACTGATAAAAATCAAATTATAATGAAATGATATCAGTATTAATTTGACGTTAAATAAATCGATAAAAATATTAAACCCACTGAAAAATCGTATCAACATTATTCCTTTGTTATTTAAATTGTATATAAAGTTCATGGAGTGATAAAAATTATAAAAATATGTGTAAAAATAACGCTTTTCTTATATCTAACGTGGTATTTGTGTGTAAGTAGTAAACTTTCATGTTTTTTTTATTATATTGGTTGTTATCTCGAATGTTTTTCCCAGTAATCGAAGACCAAAATGTAGGTATACATTGTTTTTCCGTAGAAAATCATTTTGAATTACTCAATTTTTGCAATCAACTACACTATTTAATGATGTTTAAATATAAACAATTTAAAGAACATCTATAGTTAGATATTAAACTAGAAAATGTTTTAAATTGACCATATAAACACACAATTTAAATAAAATTTAATTGTAACATCTTTTTTGGAAGAAAAAGCAGGTTCCTCATAAGTAAAGCAATTACAGTCCCTTAGGGTAATATTCATGGTTCAGTCCACCCGAGTGGTGCAACTAAATTTTTGGTTTCAGTTGAATTGCCGTAAATAATGGTACTTATTCATTCAAAAGCTTGTAAAAAATCTAAAAGCGTTAATCTAATATATAAATATCTTGTGTCACGGTGTTTGTGGTCGAACTCCTCCGAAACGGCTTAACCGATTTTAATGTTTTTTTTTAGTATTTGGTAGGTATGGGAAAATATCGTGAAGTATTTTTCACCCTCCTTTGATGTTTTTTTTTTATGTTTATGGCAGAACAACGTTTGCCGGTTCAGCTAGTATAATTATAACAACATACTTGATAATAAATAATTATACTAACTAATATTGTAACTGTGAATGTGAGTTTGTTTATTTGATACGCCTTCATCCCTTAACTACACACAAGTACGGGTACCTAGAGAAAAGGGCCTTTTCTCCAGAAAAAAGTTCTGTTTCGGAGGGATAGACGAAAATATCCGAAAACATGGGGCTCTGGTTACGTTTTATTAACGCCACAGTTACAATTCATTAAGGCTACGTTCCTCCTGGAAGTCATTCAAAATTTGACCGCGATTTTTCCCGTCCCACTTGTTTACAGGCATTACAATCATTACCTCAAGTGGAACGGATTATGGAGCGTTGATGTCACTAACGACGAAATATACAAATGTCATTAGTTACTGTATGGTCGATTTTAAAATTGCGCCTTTGTCAACGTATCGATAGAGAGAATGAATGCTCTGTTGTTAATGCCCATCTCGACACACCTCATGACATGGGTCATTGTGATCGCTGCATGATCGAAAATTATGACGTCATTAATGACGTTTTTGCGGCGACCATAACGACCGTGGTCGCTATGTGGAACGACTGAAGGAGCATTTTAGCATTGTGAGCTACAAGCGCAACGCGTCCTAACAAATACATATATCGTCATGGCAACGATAATGGTAGCATAATTTTAATGTGTTGCTCTCATGGTTTATTGCACCTTCGCTAGATAGTGTTACGGGTATTCATCAATATTGTTCCTCAGGTATATAAAAACTTGAATGAATAGACAAAATCTACATTAACGCAAGTGAATGGCATGCGTTAATGCCTGTCCATAAAGGCATAACAATACAGTTGAGCATTATTTTAGGTGCATATATGGTCTCTTCACAATCAATAGGGATATCAAGATGCTTTCAATTCACATGGCTTGGTCCTAGGTGGAATAATGAAAGCGTGTTCCTGAATGCAACTTGCCAGGATGCCACGAGGTTAGCAAGTGGCGTACCCTGTGTACAACCATTGGTTGTGTCATGTAAGTTAACTCCATAGCAAATAGCAAAGCAGATTTTGGTAATAATATGAGCATATAATGTCCCACTAACAGCCTTATGCTAGCTAATTCCAGCGATGATATATCCACCACGATTGTCCAAGGCGGATAGTCAAATTAAACACATTGGGAAACTCGTGTGCATTACAGGTTTCTTCGCGATGTTTTTATTTCAACGTCAGTGCCCAGCAACAATTTCACATTAGGCTAGAGAATTATCTAAGCAGTATTTGCTCTATGCTTAATCGTACCCAGTTTATTGGAATAAAAATATATTATGGTTGAAAGATTTATTTAAAATGCACCTGAAAAATTATAACCTTGACTCACAGAATTAGAAAGTATTATCAGTCACCACTGGCTTGGAGTGGAAGTAATAAAACACTAATCAAACAAAAAAGCTCTAGAACATTGAAAAGAATCTAATTGTTGAATCCTCGCATTTTATTTTGATGTGGGTAGTGTCATAAATGTCGCTGACTTTCATTTCGCCGGCTTTTGTTTTCTACGCACGAGAGGTTAGTTCGGACATTGCGCATACTCCGTGCAAAGACCAGACTGAACGTTTCACTTCAAATTTTTATATCTCATTAAACTTTAAATACAAGCCGTGCTTGCTTTTGGTGTGTGTGCCAAAAATCAGGGACCATAAAGTACCACCTGAAGTCCTTTTAGTGCCATGCACTCTCTTAGGGCCTGACGTAGCTGTCCCATTGAACGTGGATTCGAGGTTAATGGTGCTTATTACCTCATTGGTTTTTATGGAGGATTTAACATAACTCTTGCTCCCATAAATTTTCTCGAATCAGCGACTAGCTGTGCGAATCAGTGATCCAGCATTACACACGAATAAACAAGCTGATGGCAGGCGCAACACAAAAAGGTCTGGACTTTCTTATCATAACCTACAACTATTGCAACGGAGTTTTAACCTGTTCAAAGTGTGTACCTAATCTCACATTCTTGGCTAAAATATGCTATAGTAGAATGCTAGAATAATATGTTTATTGCTTGTGCATAGTTTATTAGAACGATTAGAATGTTGAAATAGTCTGAAATGTTATAGACTTGTGGTTTTAATAGATTAATTTTTGAGTTGCGGGTATAAAGTTCATCACAATTTCCAGATGACGGTACTTGGCCTGATGTACATTATATATGGAAACATCACTCTCAGAATGCATCCTGTATTTTAGCCAACAATGATGTATGCGCAAAGTATACCTATTACTTCGATGGACAAGGTTAGTATTTAAATAAAACAAAGTATATGTATATTTCTCATAATACGTAAAGTATGTATAACGCCGCACTCCAATCTTTTCTCTGATCTGACGAATTTAAAAACGCATATATTAGGTTGGGGAAAAAGTTTCTTCCCATTTTATAAAAAATTCAAAAGGCTTTTTTATAAAGTTTATTTACATTTGACTAAAGTATGTAGGTGCCATTTTGTTGGATAACTTTTTGCCATCTTGTAGGTAGGGACGTGATCCCATTGCTATAAAAATTTTGGGCTTCTGATCAAAAAACTGCGACAAGTGGTTTTGGCAGTCCTCTCGTGATGTTAACCCGACACTGCCTAAGGAATTCTGCAGAGACCGAAACAGGTGAAAATCGGAAGGTGTAAGGTCAGGACTATACGGCGGATGCATTAACACCTCGCAGCCAAACTCTCGTAATTTTTACTGAGTGACTAAAGATGTGTGAGGTCTAGCATTATCATGGTGAAAAACCACACCCCTTCTGTTGATTAATTCCGGCCGTTTTCTCTCAACTTTTTGCTTTAATCTTATCAGTTATTCGCAGTACAGCTCAGAATCGTACGTGATCCACTTTACATCACCAGTTATCAGCTTCTTCAAAAATGGTTCGGTTTCATTACGTCGTAATAAAGAATCACAATAGAGTACACGGCTCATTAGGTTTCTTTCAGTGAGCTCATGAGGCACCCAAATATCAAGCTTTTTTGTGTACCCAGCTTTTTTCAAATGTGCCAAAACCGTTTTGTGGTCAATTCCCAATTTTCCAGCTACATCGTAACTACTAATTTGCCGATCTTGCTCCACTTTTTCAAAAATGGCATCAATTTTGTCCGTAACAGGGCGACCAGAGCGACGTGCATCTTTGATATCAAAATTTCCAGATTGAAAACGCTTAAACCAAATTTGCACTACTCTCACAGATACTGCATTAGGTCCATAAACATCACAAATTTTTTTCGCGGCTTGTGTTGCATTTTTACCTTTTTTATAGTAAAATTTTAAAATGTATCGAATTTCTTCATTAGATTCACTCATTTTAACAATAACAAAAACAAATGAAAATCACACATTTTCCTAATATGAATTTGGAATTGTCTTCTTTAAAATTAAAACTTTTTAATGATACCAAAACCAGCCAGATACAAATGGTATAGATCTTATTACATATATACATACTATATGCGAAAAAATTTTGTCCCCAACCTATTATTAAGCACATATGAAGATATTGCGTAATACAAGTAATTCAAAGATACTAAGATTGTACGAGATGAAGATTCTACTTCCCTGCTACTCTTATGAACAGGCATGACAGTATGTATCTATGTATCTGACGAGTTTTCATTATTCAATTATGTAATACTTATAAGACAAAATATTGAAATCGTCTCGAAGTGAATGCTTTTACTGTTTTCGGCGAAAACTTGAACGGCGATGTTTTTCAGAAATGAAAATGTTAATATTGTTTATAAATGACAACATAAGATTTTTTAGAATGTTGATTGCTTTAAGCAAGAATGCCCTGTATAGTTCTTACAAGAACCCTTCGTTTATCGTTAGACCTATAATTTGCCTGGGGCTACTATTAAATAAGCCTGGCTTTCGCCTGGTGGCCCGGGTGCCGATTTCCTTGCAGATTATTTTTAAATTTTATTATTATTATTTTATACATGAATATTTGACATTGGCTAGATACACAAATCGTGCAGAGCTACATTTCAAAAAAGAAGAGTGGGTTTCGCGTTGCTGAGCCACAATAATATGTAGTCATACCTTTTTTTAATTAGTAGGTATATTATAATCAAAATGTGTAATTTTTAAACTTAATTAATATTTGCAGTTGAAAATTCAACGCACATGTGTACAAGAGCTGTCAATGATGATGGGCAAGCTATCACAAGTGGATGTTATGTACAAACTAATGGAAGTTTCGTTACTAGAGCATGCTTTTGTCGATCTGTACCCGGTGGTCTACCATGTAACAAAGCTTTTTCCATATTACCTACAATCCTACCACTAGTAGTTTTCATTTTTATATATGAGAGGTTTTTCAACAAAATCTTCACCACGGAAATATCTTAAGATGGATTAATAAATCTACCTTGTTATAATTATGTTACTTTAATTTAACCTCCACCTCAACAGAGTAAATATACCTACAAAACATTATACCAAATCATTATCGAATTTACAAAGCAGTGTCCACCATATTAACAATTGATACCAACAGTTAGAGTAAATCAAACTCGAACATCTGACAGCTGGGCTTATAACACACAGGCTTATTCAAGACGGATTCGCTGTTTTCATACAACGGGTAACTCGATATACAGGTTGTCTAATAACGTTTTCCTTCACTATCAGCACTACAACTATTGTAACAAAATGTAAATTAGGTTAGAAAAATTGCCTAAACGGTACATAGATCACGGGACCATTCATATGCGTCTCATTAAAATGAAACGCAAGGTCGTTGTACGAGTCGTACACCACTGAGCTTCATCATTTTTGTCATAAGTATATGTATCTCATTGAAAACGGTATTACCACACTCCGAGAACTTAAATAATCTTTTGTACCGAGAGCTAGAAATATCTGGGAGTAGGTATTTGAGGCGGTAAGAGATCTTACAAGATCCTACCGCACCTCTTGAATGATATGAGAATACTACAAAAATACATCATAAACAAAAATAAAAACGCATTATAGCGGGCACTAATCATAATTTAAAAACTTATTCGGTACTGAATTTATTAGTTTAATTATTGATAATTTACAAATTTAAACTTATTATAAGATAGGTACACGTATGACATACTTCAGATACGCTTTCACACACTTGAACAATAAAACGAGTATCTTGTAATACGCGGTTTCGTAGTCTAATAGATAAGCGGAAGGCCGTGATACGTGAGCTGAGCGCCGGGAATGTAGGGGGGCTGCAGTGGGAACACGAAGACTTGCGGCTGGTACTTCGTGCACGTGTTGAAGGGAAAGGGGAACATGAGGCCCGGCGCACGAATGTTTTTTCCGCGCTATAACATGGCGAAAAAGTAATGAAGTTTAACCGAAGTATATTTTTTTAACGTAGCGAATGTTTTTAGCAAATTAGGTACTTGAGGCACATTAAAATTTACCTACTGACCTGAACATTATTCAAAAAATCATATTCAGAAATTATTTTGTACTCACTGGATAAATCTAAGATTCGTGCTTGGCCACAAAATTATTTAGAATCTTCATACCGACTTACGTGTCCCAAGTGTCAAATCGTGCTCCGAAAACGTCAACATATCAAAAAGTCAAAACCGAAATCCAGAATTTCTAATGCCACCGTTGCAATATTTATGAAGAAACTTTTAATTTAGTACAATAAAAATGTATTCCGTTTTAACGAGGGGGAATGCGATTCTCACGTATACATTAAGTGTATTAGCATGTCTTACCTTTTTGTGTTTTCTCTCTACCTTAACGGTGGATTACAGAACTGGGGCTCAAATGAACACAGTAAAAGTAGTCGTGTAAGTATTCACTTTCCATCATTATATTTATATGCATTTAATAAAATACTTTTTAGGTGTTAACACTTGTATTCTTGGTATGAAACAGTATACCTATGTTTACTATCTCTAGAAATATAGAATAAGAAATAATTAGATGAAATTTACCATATCATCATATAATATTCCATTACAGTAAAAATGTACCTGACTACGGAGCATCAAGGGAAAGAAATGACCTGGGATTCCTCACGTTTGATCTGAAAACAGATCTCTCCCACTTATTCAATTGGAATGTAAAACAGTTGTTCCTGTACCTTAGTGCAGAATATGTTACTCCAAACAATGAGTTAAACCAAGTTGTACTATGGGACAAAATTATCCTTAGGGGAGAAAATGCCCTTTTAGACTTTAAGAATATGAATACAAAATACTATTTCTGGGATGATGGAAATGGTTTGAAGTGAGTATAGTGTCTCTACTTACCCTGTTAAATTTAATAAGATTGATTTGCAAATTAAATTATATGATAAAAAAAAAAAGAAGAAAGAGCTTAAATTATTATGATAAGGTTTTGTCTACATAAACTTTGAGTCATGGATCACACAGAGACTATTATTTTGTGGAGCTGAAAGTATCCTATGTTCTTACCTTATATTTGAAGTGTATATCATTTACTAAACTAAATGATAGAAAGTTTATTCAATTTATTTCCAAAGTATGTACTAATTTGATTGTGTAGGTCACAAAAAAATAAAAGGTGGGAAACAAAGTAACATACATACACACAGTGACATGCACATAGTAGATGTGCATAAGGTAGTTTAAATAGGTTCTTGGGATCTATGCTACTGCTACACACAGCTAACAGCTGGTTAGGTCAAATACTGTAAGGTGGCTGATGTTATTTGTGATCCAAAATGCTAGTTAAGCTAAAGAAACAAGTCTATGCATCTAAAAAGATATAAAGAAAAAATGTTTATTTGGTCTTCACATGGCAAGACACATGACAATAATTTAAACAATGTAGGTATATACCAAAATGGAGTCTCTAAATGATACTAAATAGGTGCAGTTCAGCATATGCCAGGCAAAAGATACCTGACACTGGTTTTCAACTACATCCTAGGATAGACGGATGTTGCACTGTTTTTTATCTATATATATATATATATATATATATATATATAGTATGAATAATAATAAATTATATACATAGATATACACATAATACATATAATTAATATAAACAAAATAATTAATACTGAGCAAATTAGAAACAAATATTGTGGGGATATGATAAAATATTCAAGAAAAATGTTATAATATGATATATATGAAATGCATAATACATATTTATAAACAGAATAGTGTTGTGTTGTGTGAAACGCTAGATGTCCAGAACATTGTCTGCCCCCCCACCTCTGCTGGCTACTGAGCTGAGCTTATACAATATACAAGTACTGCGGCTCTTTGTACTTAAGGACACCAAACAGAAGGCAAGCCAAATGCAGTTGCGCCTTAGTTTTATTTTCAACACATGATGCTTATTTAGAAATGGCGATGTGGCTTGTTGGAGGTACTGAAAAACAGAAGTATGCACAAGCATTTTGAACACACTGGATTAATTGTTTTGCTTGTTTAAAAGCCGAGGTCCATAAACTGCATCAGCATAATTCAACTTCAACAGGACTAATGATTCGGTCAGCTGAACACGTAAATCCACTGCCAGATATGGCCTTATTGTGTAAAGGACCTTAAAGCGATAAAAGCAATTTTTATATAGACTCAGCTAAGTGTATTTCATATCTTAGATGTGCGTCTAATTGTATTCCAAGATTACACGCATCATCTACTCTATCAATAGGTTTATCCATCAATGTAACATTTAAGGCTGAAGGCAATTTCTTTAATTGATTTTTTTGTATCAAAGACTAAATATTTAGTTTTATTAGGATTACTGATAAACAATTATCATTAGACCATTTGGATAACCATTGTAAATCCTCTTTTAGATCTCTAATAGCTTGTTGACATTCATGTGGCTTAAATAAGATATAAACCTGAACATCATCAGCATAAGTATGATATTTGCAATTATGTATTAAATTAATGATATCCATACTATAAAGGATAAACATAATAGGCCCCAAAATAGATCCCTGTGGGACACCTCTGTTAAAAGCAGTGAGAGGGTATGATACACAATTCCCATTCCTTGTCTTAAATTCTATGAACTGTTGTCGCTTTGTCAAATAACTATGAAACCAAAGAAATGGTTTTTGGTCAAAACCATAATAAGCAAGTTTAAACAACAGAATGTTAATTTTAATTGCATCGAAAGCATGAGAAAAATCCATCTGTTATAAGACCAATTTTTTAATATGGCAATAAAAGTTGTCTATTCTTACTTGTATCACTTATATAATAGCATATTCATCTCAGTACATGTATATGGTTTGTATGCAACTATTGTGTAAAAAACTGCCATGACAGTCTTAAAAAAGAATCAGCTATTATGAATTTGTCGAGTTTTATGAAAATAAACAAGTTGTATAGGAAACTAATGCCTAGCTATGAAGCCTCTGCTAAATTCTGGTAAAAGGCGTAGGATGAAGAAATACTATCTCACAATGAGGGATGCCTAATACCATGTGGAGTAGAGAAAAAAATAAGAAAACAGACCCTGGGCTCCAACCCCAACTAAAATTTAAAGCTAGGTTGTTGAAGTTGCTATATAGTATTAGATATTTAAAAAAAAATTATCTCCACTTAATCTTTTCCTATAATTTTATAATGTGTGAGATTAATATATTTTTTTCTTTCAACAGAGGGCACAACAATGTCACACTTACTCTCTCCTGGAACATCATTCCCAATGCTGGTCTGTTGCCTAACATTCAAGCTTTAGGGCAGCACTCTTTCAAGTTCCCAGTAGAGTATACACAAACAAGAGTATGATTGTTAGCAGACTGTACTTAAGTGATGCTCTCATGCATATTAGTTGGTGGGTTCCTGAACTTTTTAATAAGATTATCAATAAATTCATGATCAGCTTTTATTTAGAAATGTGTTTTAGTTCAGATGTCCTGCCTACCCAAAATTAGTTATTTGATTTTCTAATTAACACCACCATTCTGTAGGTTTCCAAAAATTAAACTTATTTTAGTAAGTTTATTTTGATAACTAATAGGTTGGGGAAAAAGTCTTTTCGCATATAGTATGTATGAACTTGTAATAAGATCTCTTTGGCTATACTATTTGTATCTGGCTGGTTTTGGTATCATTAAAAAGTTTTAATTTTAAAGAAGACAATTCCAAATTCAAATTAGGAAAATGTGTGATTTTCATTTGTTTTTCTTATTGTTAAAATGAGTGAATCTAATGAAGAAATTCGATACATTTTAAAATTTTACTACAAAAAAGGTAAAAATGCAACACAAGCCGCGAAATTTTTTTGTGATGTTTAAGGACCTAATGCAGTATCTGTGAGAGTAGCGTAAATTTGGTTTAAGCGTTTTCAATTCGGAAATTTTGATATTAAAGATGCACGTCACTCTGGTCGCCCTGTTACGGACAAAATTGATGCCATTTTTGAAAAAGTGGAGCAAGATCGGCGTATTAGTAGTTACGATGTAGCTGGAGAAATGGGAATTGACTACAAAACGGTTTTGGTGCGTTTGAAAAAAGCTGGGTACACAAAAAAGCTCATTATTTGGGTGCCTCATGAGCTCACTGAAAGAAAACTAATGAACCGTGTACTTATTTGTGATTTTTTATTACGACGTAATGAAACCGAACCATTTTTGAAGAAGCTGATAACTGGTGATGAGAAGTGGATCACGTACGACAAGAACTTGCGAAAAAGATCGTGGTCAAAGGCCGGTCAGACTTCACAGACTCGCAACAAGGTGATGCTGTGTGTATGGTGGGATTGGAAGGGCATTATTTATTATGAGCTGTTACCGTTAGGCAGGACCATCGATTCTGAATTGTACTGCGAACAACTGATGAGATTAAAACAAAAAGTTGAGAGAAAGCGGCCGGAATTAATCAACAGAAGGGGTGTGGTTTTTCACCATGATAACGCTAGACCTCACACATCTTTAGCCACTCAGCAAAAATTACGAGTTTGGCTGGGAGGTGTTAATTCATCCGCCGTATAGTCCTGACCTTGCACCTTCAGATTTTCACCTGTTTCGGTCTCTGCAAAATTCCTTAGGCAGTGTCAGGTTAACATTACGAGAGGACTGTCAAAACCACTTGTCGCAGTTTTTTGATCAGAAGCCCCAAAAATTTTATAGCAATGGGATCACGTCCCTACCTACAAGATGGCAAAAAGTTATCCAACAAAATGGGACCTACATACTTTAGTCAAATGTAAATAAACTTTATAAAAAACCATTTGAATTTTTATATAAAATGCGAAGAAACTTTTTCCCCAACCTAATACATTGTACTTTATTTATGGGAATAAAAATCAAAATATTAATTCATTAATATAGGTACCATGTTCTAGTGAATGTTCGTGAGGCTAGTTTAAGTGACATTTTAATAACTTTTCAGGAAAGCAATTTAAAGCTTCCATTATCTGAAAAATAAATATTACTATAATTTAAAAGTACTATGCACTGTAGGAATAAAGTAAAAATAAAATATTCTATAGATTTCAATAATTTAGGGTATTTATATTTTCATACAGTTAAAAGATAATGTTCATTTCAATGTATTGCATTAACCAAAACAGTATTTTATTCTTCGATATAAACAGTTTCAAATTTTTGAATCAGAAGAGTGATAAAAGTTTTGTTGTGCAGTTTTATTTAAAAAGCAATTCAAATTTAAAGTTGTCTTAATATGGAAAATCTAAATTGTTTAAGAAAATGCTTTACCATCTGCCAAGAGACCTCCATTATTTGGTGTTAGATAAAGACCAGATAGATGATAAAGCTGAATAAAAATAAAAACAATTGTAATATTATTATTTGTATATTTATCAGTTACATTTTAAACATACACTTATCGTTTTTTGCTCTACAGTATTGTTCTACAGCAGAAAGAAACTAGTATTTTCTATCATTGTTTTCAATATAGGTATTCTACATTGGGTACATGTTGGTTAACTTTATAACATTCCACCAATTTGATTGGCATTAGGTGCTATACCTATATTGTTCGAAAAATAAAACGCAACAAGGTGAAAAAATAGAACTACTTCACTGATATTTCATTTTACATTCTGATATTATTTTTGCATGTGACATGCCTCGAGAATAGTAGTCATGCCTTTCTTTTGTGTTAAATAAAATTAAACATATAGAACGACATAACTATAAATCTCTAGTTTCGTATTTAACAGCTTAGCTTGTGCAAGGCAATCAATATATTTTCTTATTTTTATTAACAACTCAAGGTTAATTTTCCGCGCTGAGGTATAATAAATGCATATACACTAAGATAGCGATTTAAATCTAAATCTCATTATTTGAATACTACTTTCTTTAAATTTAATATAATTTGAAGACCTCAAACGAAGCATTATATATGAGGAATATAATTTTACTTTCATACATATCAATTTAATATTATTCTTAGGAGCCAACTACTAGGACAATAATGAAAATACATATTAACAATATTATACAAATAATGGTCAAAAATAGTGGTTTTACAACAAGGGTCTAGGTCTAATAATACATATTTTGGATTGATTCATATAATGAAATAATTATGTTAATACAACATATTCTATAACTTACAATAAAATGAAAATATCTACCTATTTTAACTGTGAAGGTTTACTAATGGTGCAAGCGCTTCATCTGAGACTTATTTTACAAAGTATATAACGAATTAAAACTTAAGCACTTTAAATTTACCTTAAAAAACTTACAATCTAATTACAAAGATCCAAAACAATTTCCATTGGGAAAAATGGTTATTTAAAAAGATTCAAAATAATACGGGGAACACTGCGAGCAGCCATGTTAAACTGTATAAAATATACCGTCTTAAAAGGTTTGATTCTAATAATAAAATTTATTTTGAAAATCCGAATAAAATTAGACAAAATTATTTATATCGTTAATATTCTACAGTGTATCCGATTAATATTCTAGTAGAAATAAAAGTAAAAAATACAATTATGAAAAAAGGTCTGTGGTGGTCCAGGTTTTGGTCTAAATAGTTATCCGGTTTTGTCAATTATTACTACTAATACTAAATTTCGTCCCTAATAATATAAATGTATAAGTTTTTATTTATTCCGTACTCACGGCTCAGCAAATGAAACCATTTTCTGAACCCCAATATAGAAAAATTAATAAACAACAAATCTATCGGGAAATCCTATTAGACTATGTTTAATAAAAGATAGATAATGCCTTCAAAAGTTCATAATAAAACCAGGTGAACTTCAACTTCCTATAATATTACTTATAACACAAATTTTGTTTTAATTATGATTAACGTATTACCATCGCACTCAGAATTTCTCGCTATTTATGGTTAACTTACTCTTATATTAAAAGTAGGTTATGCATAACCAGTAAGTATTTTTTTTTATTTTGAATAATAATATTCGGCAGCTAAACACACGTTGTATTCCTATAAGCTAAGCAATTTTCCCGTAATACACGTGTATTACGGACAATATAAAACGGACTACTCTGAGGCCGGTACCATGAAACCCGATCAGCTTGAATTACAATTTGCTTTGAATGTAGCCGCCATTAATTTCGTTTTTGTTTTGTGAATTTTCGATTTTGTGTTTAAACCTTTCAGATTGGCGGTGCTCGCTCTCTTTTAAGACAAGCATCGGATATTTGTTTGTTTACTTGATAAACAATGTCATCATACCACACAGATATTTACTGATTTTTATATAATATATCATCTGCACTTAAATAACAACAGTCCATTAAATTTAAATAACAGTGATAGTGATAGATTGAATTTTAAATCAGTCAGTAAAAAAATAAAGGACTATCTATTATCTCCAAAAGACCGTTAGTGGCCTCTCCCTTTAGAAAGCGGCAGCAAATTGGTACCACCTTTGATGTTAAAATATCCATATGCGATGGTAAGCCCTTTCCATTGGGTAGGCCGTCTGACTGTCTATTGAACTCTTGCAAGAAAAAAGATGCCTTAGTCATTTTAAAGAAAAATTAACTAATATAATTGTCATGTTCGTCCGACGAATTTTTCTCGGCGACTAATGGCCGGTTCCAAAATCTTACTATTCATTCACTTGCCTTACCATCGCAACGGTTGAATTTTGACATTACTTGTGTGGACCTTATGTCAAATTTTAATCGATAGTAAGGCAAATGAAGGTCAGTAATATATATATAGCAAGCCGTAATTAAGTCTATATATAGCTGAGCTATGAATAAATTCTGAAAAAAAATTCAAGATGATAAAAGGTTAAAAAATATATCGACCGGTTTGAACAATTTACTGACTTGCAAAATTTAGTCAGAAGTATTTACGATTACGGTTCCATAGGAGCTTTATGATAAGAAAGAAATGGATGTTTCTCACATCTACAGATCCCTCACTGTACGTGGTCTACCGCACTTGACCAAATTTTTAATATGTAATAACGAGACAGATCTGCTTTCATACATTCTTGGGTCCGTATTGTAAAAAGACAGGAATGGGTTTAAAATTTCTGTTATTATGTTGATATTTTTTATAATCATAGTGGGTTTAGTTATTTTGAATAAATTAATAGTGTGGTGTAAGTGTTTTCATATTATTAATTGTTGAAATTCATTAACATAACCCAATTATGTTGATGATAACTACTTATATTTGTGATCTTATTTTTAACATTTCTCGTCTTCCAAGTAGAATTTAGGGCTAATCTTTTCCTTTTTGTAATAGAAAAATATAACGCTTTTTAAAAATCATATCTCAAACTACATTTCCTTGGCCCAAAAGTCCCTGTCTCCTTTAAAGTTTACCACTGAGTGCGATAGTTAATCCGATACATAAATAACAAACTGAAAATTAATTACTAATAATAAAATCGTCGAACAATAATTAACTTACGTTTAACACAGTTCATCAATGTATTGCTTGCAATATGCCTGTGGCATGATTAATTTAATTTATCAATTTTAATACCAAGAATATGCTACTATTCAATTTTCTACCGTAATGCTTCTAACACTCAAAGCTATTTGTATGACAAAATATTGCGCATTTAATTTTTTTACTGATGAACCTTAACCTTAGTTACTATCTGTACAAGTGAGCAGTTTGAATATTCAATCCCACGTGTTCATCGAGTTATGTAAATATTTTTCTAAAGACTGTGTTGGTATGTTACATGTATCAAAAAAAAAACAACTTGATTTCTCATGATAGATATAGTACTTTGTTTCTTTACAAAATTAAATATAGTACAATTTGGTATTTAAACATTTAAAAAGTATCTTTGCACATAGGATATCTTATTGCGCCAAAGAAAATATTTTATTTGTATAAAACAATGCAAGTATTAGGTTGGGGAAAAAGTTTCTTCGCGTTCTATTTAAAAATTCAAAAGGTTTTTTTTATAAAGTTTATTTACATTTGACTAAAGTATGTAGGTGCCATTTTGTTGGATAACTTTTTGCCATCTTCTAGATAGGGACGTGATCCCATTGCTATAAAAATTTTGGGGCTTCTGATCAAAAAACTGCGACAAGTGGTTTTGGCAGTCCTCTCGTGATGTTAACCTGACACTGCCTAAGGAATTCTGCAGAGACCGAAACAGGTGAAAATCTGACGGTGCAAGGTCAGGACTATACGGCAGATGCATTAACACATCCCAGCCAAACTCTCGTAATTTTTGCTGAGTGGCTAAAGATATGTGAGGTCTAGCGTTATCATGGTGAAAAACCACACCCCTTCTGTTGATTAATTCTGGCCGCTTTCTCTCAACTTTTTGCTTTAATCTCATCAGCTGTTCGCAGTACAGTTCAGAATCAATGGACTTGCCGGGCGGTAACAGCTCATAATGAATAATGCCCTTCCAAGCCCACCATACACACAGCATCACCTTGTTGCGAGTTAACCCGGGTTTCGCCACAGTCTGTGAAGCCTGACCGGCCTTTGACCACGATCTTTTTCGCACGTTCTTGTCGTACGTGATCCACTTTTCATCACCAGTTATCAGCTTCTTCAAAAATGGTTCGGTTTCATTACGTCGTAATAAAGAATCACAATAGAGTACACGGCTCATTAGGTTTCATTCAGTGAGCTCATGAGGCACCCAAATATCGAGCTTTTTTGTGTACCCACCTTTTTTCAAATGCGCCAAAACCGTTTTGTAGTTAATTCCCAGTTCTCCAGCTACATCGTAACTATTAATATGCCGATCTTGCTCCACTTTTTCAAAAATGGCATCAATTTGTCCGTAACAGGGCGACCAGAGCGACGTGCATCTGATATCAAAATTTCCGGATTGAAAACGCTTTTAAACCAAATTTGCGCTACTCTCACAGATACTGCATTAGGTCCATAAACATCACAATTTTTTTTCGCGGCTTGTGTTGCATTTTTACCTTTTTTGTAGTAAAATTTTAAAATGTATCGAATTTCTTCATTAGATTCACTCATTTTAACAATAAGAAAAACAAATGAATATCACACATTTTCCTAATTTGAATTTGGAATTGTCTTCTTTAAAATTAAAACTTTTTAATGATACCAAAACCAGCCAGATACAAATGGTGTAGCCAAAGAGATCTTATTACAAGTTCATACATACTATATGCGAAAAGACTTTCCCCAACCTATTACATTAGGTGATTCTCCTCCGTCCAACCACGCACGTCATTGGCGGCAACCTGATTTTCTTTAAAAATTTTATACTAATATATAAAGCTGAAGAGTTAGTTTGTTTGTTTGTTTATTTGAACGCGCTAATCTCAGGAAGTACTAGTCTGATTTAAAAAAAATCTTTCAGTGTTAAATAGCCCATTTATGGAGGAAGGCTACATATCATCACACTAAGACCAATAGGAGCGGAGCACTAATGAAGAATGTTTCAAAATCGGGGGTTTTTTTAACTTACTTTTTTTTAACTGTTCCACGCGGGCAGATGCTAGTATTATATATAGCTATATATTATATATAGTATGATATATATATATATATTAAGAATCTTTCCATTTCAACTGTTTTATTTATAATAACTAATGAGAGCTAGTTTTAAAAAAACGTGATGCTCGTTGAATAATCGCCTGCCAACAAAGAGAATTGCCCACACATACTTACTTTATACATAAGTACACACTGTATGTGTATAAATTACACACCAGAAACAAAATAATATTTTAAATATTTCATTTGCACTAATAGTTTACTTTGATCGAAATAAATACTCTAAATGGAATTCCATTTCATCTGATTGAATATTCAAAATGTAAAGATGTAAAACATCACAAGACATTATATTTATAATACTAATGATTTTCAACAACAAGAACTAAATTTCTATTATGTTTGAAAGTATGCGACCTGTTAAATGACTAGTATGCTATGTGATTGTATAAAACTGATAGTCACTGGCTATTAACACTACAGATCCTATTGACGTACCTATAATATTTCTACACACACACATTAGTTGTGATAAGTATAAGAATATATCACCCAAATTATTTAAATTGTCATTTATTTTAACAGTATTTAGTGAAGAAATTAATATCCAGTTGTGATGCAGGAGGAATTTCTTACAACATTACATCACTACTTACTCACACTTGCTCATTAGTGTTGTGCGAGCGAGACGGCAACATATTTAAGTGCGATTGAAAGAGATGGGCCATTGCACAAAATACTCCTTGCGTTGTGGCAGGAGTTTAACTGTTATCCTTCGGCTATGGATACATGCTTTATTTAAAAGCTTATCAACCTATCTGTAAACTAATACATTTTTTAATCTATACATACATATAATAAAATTGTAGAGGTCAAATTTCTGTACAATGAAAAAAAATGCTAAAAACCGAGTCAGGGGGATGTAAGAAGTGAAATAGAACTAATTTAGAATTTTTAAATTTTTTTGTTTCTCTGTTTGTCTGTCTGTTTGTACCGGCTAATCTCCGAAACGACTGGACCGATTTAAATGAATTTTGTATGATGGTAACTTATATCCCTGGTCAACATATAGGATACTTTTGATCCCGAAAAATTGAAGAGTTCCCGTGAGATAGTTAAAAAACCTTTCCACGCGGACGAAGTCGCGGGCAGAAGCTAGTGTGATATAAAATTATATCTCAGTATTCTACAAAGACTCGAGGGACTGGCTTTAAGGTAGAATACAGAACTTTACGACATTTTAGGTAGTTTACATTTCCTTTGTTGTATTATAATGTAATTACATAATACTAAATATGTATTAAAATTTTAAATCTTGTGAAGAATATAATAAATACTTTTTTGTCTCAAATATTAATTTAATATTAATATATAACGAAATAACTTTCGTTGTAATAATTATATTTCATCATAACTATTGTGTGCGGATAGTACAATAACAGAAAACCATCTGTACTTAAAATATTTAAATTTAAAATTCGAGTATAATAAATTTAGCTAAAGATTGTACCCTAATTTCTCCTAGATTCAACAACTTAATCGTGGTATTTTAAGAGTATTTATAAATGGTGAATTTAAAATCTAAGTTTTAATATACAAATGAATTAAGTATCTGTCAATTTTTTAATGCTGAAGAAATATCAGAGTGCACAAATGATACTATAATGACTATACTCGCCTTATTTATTTCAAAATACGTACGACATTTGATCACTATATTTATAAATTAACAGCAAAACATTAAAGATCACAGTTTTTGCCATAGAGTTATTTCACATAATGGTTTCACTCATTGCAAATAATGCATCACACTACACACCATTATGTGGCTTTGACATGAAATTATGAAATGTCACAGCGAGATTATCTTTTAACTACACATCTAATTATTCAACATCAAATATAACCGAGAGAGAAACTAAAAATAAAATTGCAAATGAATATAAATTTTCAAATTTTGCAATAACTAAAAGTTAAAATTTAAACATTAGTTCTAAGAAATTACTCATTCGCTGTGTTTTTTTTAAGTTTTGGTACACTCGCGTTTTCGTTACGAAATTTGTTTTATATGAAAGGTACAATGTCAAAAGACCTACGATTCAAAATTGCGAGTAACAATAAAGTACAAGTTGTATACTGGAACGGCGACTGTTGTCAGATTAAGATTTCCCTGTCTGCACATTTGCCAAATATTATTCAAATCAAATCATTTATTGTATAAAACATGGTACGTAAAAGAGATTGTGAAAATCACGCTTTGACTCTAGAGCATACAAATTTTTCCAGACAAGCATCAACTTTTCAGCAGCAAATTTTCAATTTGTATCCATTCAATTTACACATGCTGAGCAGAACCAACTTTCATAGTTTGGTCAAACATTCAAAAACAAACTCAATATTAATTTACTAAATATCACTTTCAATATGCGAAATATCCATTTTAGTGTATACAGTAATTTGATAATTAATTAATTAATTGATAAAAATTTGATGGAGTCTCCTTAAAGATAATCTTTAAGGAGACTCCATCAAATTTTTATCCTTGTTACAAGATGAACAAATAAGCTATTTAAAAAGGCTGTATGTTCACTTATACACTTCCGTCTCAAACTTTCTAGGATAAGATGCCTTGATAAAATGTTAGTATTATAATTGATAATCAAGACCTCAATCAATCATGGGTGTATCAAAACCCACGAAACAGCCAATATGCTTAGAGCGGACCATAGTTTTGATCTTGTAATTACACAATGAACTTGCTACCATAAAGAGGAGCGACGTAAAACTAGCATCGCGTGGTAAAGCAAATCCTACGGAAAATAAAGGAATTAAAAGTGACAGGTGCATCATTTGCTTAGATTTTGTTTGTAAAGTAGACGGGAAACAAATTGACGGCTTAATTATGGAATATTTAGTATATATTATTCAGTAATTATCTACACGGATTTTACGTATCAGTATATAACTACTCTGACAGCATGATATACGGCGGTTACACAGGGCTACTCTAAAACGTGTTTCGTCGTTCATTATACCATTTTAGAACAATTTTTGGTAGGTATTTTTTATATTTAGGTGCATTTTCCGTTGTATTTATTTATTTTTGTTACATGGACTATATTATTGTAGTTTAAAGAAATCTTTCTTTCTTTCTCCTATCTAAAATTTCATTGAATCTCAGGGGCTGGTTGGACTAAAACGAACGACAAAAGGGGTTTAAGAGTAAGGCCTTAATACTACATCTGCAAAACTTTTTTGTGATAACTATACTGTGATTTTTTATTACCTGGACTAAAATGACAGCTGAGATTACTTTTTTATGTCAAGTATGTATGTGTTCTTCAAGCTTAGAATAGTGTTGTATGGCTCATTCATAAGTGAGTTGTTGACAAATGTGCGGACAGGGCTTACACCGAGTGGCGGTGGCGCGTGCTCAGTGTTTGCGCACCGGACCGGGGGGCCCAGGGGGCGCTGGTGGGCCGCCGGGAGGCGCGGGGGGTCACGCGCCCTGCATCGGGGGCCCCTCTGTCTGCACGTCCTTGTCCTCGGTGGGGGGCGCGCACGCACGCTCGGACCCGTACCTCCTCGATAGGTCCAACATCTCGCGTAAACCCTGAAATTAGCCGTTATATACAAAGCTTATAATTAGCCACTTTGTTTCAATAACGCGATAAGTCCGACAACTCATATTTTTATTTGATGATTAAAACTGATGTCTTCGATTTTATTTTTATTTTCTTTTTTCAAAACACTGTGGTTTCTTTTATCATAAATTATACAAAAGTAAACATATCTATAGACAAATTGACAGTAAAGTGTGTCTCAATCTGCTCAATATTAGCTGTCCCAACAGACATTGGCCTGTCTTGAAAAAATTTATAACCTGATTATTTAAATTAAATATAACCTATGTTACTCAGGGATAATGTAGCATTTTAATAATTGCACATGGGCATCCTTAGGAGTATGGCCCTGTACGGTGCACCCGTATGGTCCACTGCACTTCACCGCCACAATAGGACTTTGTTGTGCCGCGCACAACGGGTCCTGGCGGTGAGGACCATCCGAGGATACCGTACAGTGTCGTGGACGGCGTCGACACTCTTGGCAGGCGATCCGCCCTGGCCTCTCCAGGCGGACGTGATAGCCAAAGTTCGGCGCTCCCGACAGGATGCCCTCGCCCGTGGCCTGGTCTATGGCCAGGCCGAACTCCAGGTGATCAGGACGCGGGAAACCGCGGCCATGATTCAATCTTGGTCAGTAGAGTTAGAAAACCCTGTTGCTGGCATTGACACGGGGGAAGCGGTTCGACCGCAGCTGTCGCGATGGCTCTCGCGGAAACGCGGGACCCTGACCTTCAGAATGACACAGATACTTACCGGGCACGGTTGCTTCGATAAGTATCTGTGTCAGATTGCGGGCTGCCTGCCTTCACCCCCAATGCCGCCAATGTGGCGCGCTGGACACGGCGTTACACACACTAGTCGAGTGCGCAGCATGGGCACCTCAGAGGTTTGAACTCGAGACACTTGTAGGACCGATCGAATCGCTGGGCGATCTGGTGCAAGCCATACTGCACAGCGACGATTGGTGGGTGAGTGCGGCCAATTTCTGCGAGACGGTAGTGTCTCATAAGGAGGCCGCGGAACGAGATAGAGAGAGAGATGGTAGTGCGCATGCGTCTCGCGGGCGCCGATGTCAGTCGGGAGCCCGGAGGCGCAGGTATGCGCATGATCTCCCCCCCTGAAATACCGCTGCAGGGGCCCTCTAGCATCTAGCGAGCAGAGGAGTCTTCACCCCTATTGACAAAGTGAGTTTGCCTCTCCCGGGGCACTCTCAAGCACTTGTGCGCTAGGATTGGTGTGGGCGTAACTACGTTCTGTATCTCACGCCTTTCCTACCATAAAAGCGCGGGGCACATGGGAGGAGGGTGGTTTTAGTGGGGTATTGATTAGTCGAGTCTCCACACAAGCCGGTTAATTATTGTTTGGATTGCCTCAGTGGAAAGCCTCCATGATCAACAACCGTCTAATCCCTAGCAAAGGACCCGGTATGTGCGAAACGCAATTCCCTCGCCTTAAAAAAAATATAAAAAAGCATTTTAATCATTGTTGTGAAAGAATTTTTGAAATAGGTCAAGTAGTTTTTGAGTTTATTAGGTAAAAACATACAAAAATACAAATCTTTCCTCTTTATAATATTAGTATAGATGATATCTTCTCTCTAATCATAGTAAACAAGCATTACTTCTCCAATAATTGGTGACAATCATAAAAATACCTTATTTTCTGTTATAAGCCTTTGGTAAATTTCTTCCTCTTTCCTTGCATCACCATTCTCATCCATAGTAATTGCTTTGTACATGATGCTTGTCATTTCATTGATGCGTTCTGCTTGTTGACGAATCAGCTATGGAAAGTAACATTTTATTTCAGTTATGTTTTTAATGACCACATTTCATTGCCAGTATTCTACTTCCATGTAATATATATATATATATATATATATATATATATATATATATATATATATATATATATATATATATATATATATATATATATATATATACATATATATACATATAAAAGGCAACCATAGCCCATGCCTAACTTTGCAGTCATGTCTAATCTATCTGTTAATTTATTCTATAATAACTGTACCCACAACTCAGTTCACACGGAAATTGGGCTTTATAACTACTGAACCATGCAAGATTTCAAATTAATGCATAGCTACTCAAAAATTTCAGATAAAATACCTGATTTATTCCATAAAATTTTAATAGAAATCCATTAACTCATTTTGGAGCCTATTCGATACAGACTTAAAGATAAAAATTGTAAAGATTGTTATTTTTTTTTCTTAAACATTATATAAATAGCAGGTTTCACACATTTGCTTTATTGAAATCACAGACAAACACTTCAAATGTATTCTATTGATTCTTCTTATTTCTATTCTATTATATTATTCTATACTAGCTTCTGCCCGCAACTTCGTCTGCGTGGAAAGATTTTTTAACTATCCCATAGGAACTCTTTAATTTTTCGGGATCAAAGTATTCTATATGTTGACCAGGGCTATAAGCTTCCACTATACGAAATTTCATTTAAATCGGTCCAGTCGTTTCAGAGATTAGCCGGTACAAACAGACAGAGAAACAAAAAATTTGAAAAAATTATTTCTATTTCACTTCTTACATCCCCCCTGACTCGGTTTTTACCATTTTTTTTCATTGTACAGAAATTCGACCTCTACAGTTTTATTATATGAATATAGATTTTATTGTAAGAAATCTAATATTTTTGTATTTTGTTATGGAAATGTATCTATAAAGTTGGAATAGAACAAATAATAACATTACCTCTTGTTGTTTCTCATTGACAGCTGCAGTAAAATCTATCCTCGACTCCCATATCCTTTTCTCTGTATGTTGTCTATATTTAGACATAATAAGCTCTAGGGCCCGCCTGTGGTCTTCCAATGCAGCTCTCAATTCTCCATTCTCTCTTTGGACATCACGCATCAACCGAGACTCTCTCTCTATACTTGCAATTAATGCTCCTCTGGGCCGCTCACGTGAAGCTTCATTCAATGTATCCACTTCTTCTTTATACTGAAATATTTTAAACAGAAATAGGTCCTTAGAGTCTGCTTAAAAATTTATAACTGTTCATAGAAACATAAAAAACCTCTAGTTTTCAAATACTATGTATAAATCAATCATTTGTAAATTGTTCTCTTGTTGTTTTGAAAAATAAATAAAAATATACAGTTAACACCAGATGGCTCCACAATAAACAGTTTTTCAAAGTATATCAAGTATTGCTCAGCCTTCAACTGTTAATCTGAGGAAACCATAAATTTTGGAATAGTCTTCCATGAAGTATATAATTCATATTATACTGTACTAGCCATTGCACTGAAAAATACCTTTGGGTCCAATTTAATATATTGGGTTTTGTTGTCCTACATTTGAAACCCAATTCTTTTTAATACATGAATTGAGGATACCTGGGGATAATTTCTGTGCATCATGAAAATAATGGCACTGTTACATATACCTCAAAATATTATTATAGGAGCTTTTGGCGGGAACTGAAAGGAGATGCTGTGCTGTGCAGATTTATTTTCTAAAAATGTCTAATATTACTCTAAAATGAACAATAGTTGTAGGATATTATATTATATAGTTTTGGAGTAGTAATTATGTGTTTTTGTAAGAAATGTGAACTGTATAGTCAAATATGGCCTTTCAAGGTATCACAAGAACTCCGTTGAATGTCTTCATTTCATAACCTACAGTTCAGCTGAGCTATACATAGGCTTAAGAAAATGAAGAAACTATAAATCTAAGATCTGGCTTAAAGGCCTAGCTGCCAAACCATAAATTTAAATAAATAATAAATAAAATATTATTTTAAATTATTGATAATACCTCTTTGTTCATTGACACTGGTCCTTATTATGTTGGAGCCTCACCTATGATAATGTTAAAGATATTGACTGTGGCCAAATGCATCTTTTTTATAGAGTTAAAAATAATGCTCATAACTAATAGCTAGTGTGTATACATAATACTACTGCATTAGTGTGTCTACATAATAATTAAAAATAACATTGCATCACAAATATCACATTACACCTATAGCAATATTTGTGTGAAATAGCCTATAACTTTAACATTAACCTAATAGAGCCCCACTATTAAATGTTATGAAGAGGCATAAAATAAATGAACAAACAGTCAAATAGACAATTTCTATGTTTAGTAACTTAAATAATTGTTTGCTCCAAACTGTATACTTATACTTAGAACTGCATGATATTCAAACAGTCTACATTCAATTTTATCATTATACAATTGAATGTAGACTATGTTTGTTGTTATGTAGGTCTTGTTAACAATAAAAATTATTTACAGCAGAACAAAGACAAATAAAATAGCCCCAGGCTAAACAAGTTACACATGTGTTATACAAGGGACACCATCAGGGTCCAGACATCTATAAAATATTAAATATTTAAAAGTTAATTTATAAAATGTATCATTCATAAATCAACCCCGGAACTTTGCATTTCAATGAGTTAAATAGGTTACAATCACACAACTAAAGAAGCTGTCAGTAAGAGATTGTTGTGTAATGAATGCTTTCTCATACAAAATCAGATATTGAGCAGCATTCTGCATTTAAACTGGGGAAGTCATAAAGTTTGGCGAGAACTATACCAATAGTTTCGAAAACATAAATGAAAGAAGATGTAAGGAACTCATGAGTTAAAAAAATATTAATTAATTAAAACTATAAACAAACCAATACCTATAAAATTCCAATTTTAAAAACAAGTCCCAACAGAACAACCAATTTAGACGAGCATACCGAAAAAGAAAACAATAAAATTCCATTAATGTTTACACAAGTCTCAAATGTTATAAATTACAAGGTCATACACCTTGTGGATTGTGTCCAAAAACTACCAGTCGTGGCATTTAGAACAACAGTTTGCCATTCGTGTTTTTTATTGCCATTGAACATGCTTCGTACGTAGGATGTAGGCCAAAATAGTGAAACATCTACGTCGATGATAGATCCTAGGCAGGTTGTTCAAATTACCTGTTTCATCGTGTGAATTTGCCTGTATGCTGTCTGAGTCTCGGTTAACAGGGCATCCGCCTCGGTTTCTCTTTCTTTGAGACGGCCTGCGAGTCTTTTTGCATCCAAAATTATTTGCTGTATCGTCAGTGACATCTGAAAAAGCTAGCGAAATAGAAACTCACAATTCTCTCATGAAAATTACGTACACTAAATTAAAAACACACACCCTGATTTCAACACAGAACAGTAACACGAATTAGGTATCATCTAAGTAATTTTAAAAGTGTTATTTGGAGTAAACAAAATATATTCTTTTAAAACTAAGCGACGCACATCAGCTGTTTCGTGATTAAACTATGGCAGCCATTAGCTTCGTTGCAAGCGGACTACAATAGCTCCAAATGGGAAAGCCACTTCAACTTCAAAAAACTATTTACTTCGTTCTAACGCATACTTATCTTAACTAGTGAAAAAGAGATAAGAGATACAATTTATATAACATAAACAACTCTACATGGTACCGTTATTCACAGTATGACATGACCTTGATGGTAGATTAGAGAAATGAAAAAATAATTATCAGTAGCATTTATTTCAAATTCAAAATTAATAGTAAAAAAATACAATAATATTTAGCACATTTTCATTAATCTTCAATAGAATTTACCATCTCCATTGATAATCTACTATTAACTGTGTCTGATATTAATAATGCTTACACTGGGAGTTTTTGGCGGGAACTGAAAGGAGATGTCGCGCTGCGCAGTTTTATTTTCTGAAAATGTGTAAAATTGCTGTAAAACGAACAATAGTTGTAGGATATTGATATTTTTTGAGTAGTAATTAAGTGTTTTTGTAATAAATGTGAACTATATAGTCAAATGTAGCCTTTCGAGTTGTCACAATACTCCGTTGATAGCCAGTTTTTATATTGCAAAAACGAGTCGTTTTTAATACCGACGGTTAGAATATTAACGCTGGTAACTCTACTGATGTTTCTTTAATGAACTGTTCGTAGCTGGTTACGTATGAAACTACCGATGGGAGGGATTTTCTAACTGATCAGTAGACTTTTTGTATGGAAACAACAGATGAAGTGTTTCTATATTATGACCACTCGTTGTCAGATTTCGACCGTGAATGGCTTCAGTTGATAGCCTACAGTTTAGCTGAGCTATACATAAGCTTATGAAAATGAACTATGAAGAAACTATATTGGCTACGTTCCACTAGGGACTCACAACGACCGCGTTCACGACCGCGACTTATCCCGTTCTACTTGCTTGCCGGCGTTAGATTTGTAAACCCAAGTGGAACGGTTATTCGACCCACCTATTGACATGGGTCGTTGTGAGCCTTGTATGATAGAAAATGATGACGTCATTAGTGACTTTTCGCCACGACCATAACGACCGCGGTCGCCTTGTGGAACGGCTAACTAAGCATTTTGGGCGTTGTAAGCTACTGATGGAACGCCCTGATTGTAATCTAAGATTTGGCTTAAAGGCCTAGCTGCCAAGCCGTAAACTAAATAAATAAATATGCTTACACTACCATCTAGTGTGATGTTGAAATACTAACTATTATTTTAATATAGCTTCACATTGTTTATATACATAAAGTGTCAAATATTCCACAATATTTAACTTTTAAAATAATATATATTTAAATAAGAACTTTGACTAAGTTAAAGCCGGTAGCATATAACAGACGCTTCAGACAAATTGTAAATCTTTAACTGACGGACGTCTAACAAAGACGGTAGCTCGATACGTTATAGTTTAGTGAGATTTTCAATTTATAGACAATTCACACTAACATTATTCGAAGTGTTTATTATAGTTGTCCATTAACCGGACGACTAGCAAGATCCTATATTATTCATCTAAGTTTATAATGCTTTAAATCCATATTATACATCGATCACTAATGATCGATGATATTATAGAACTATTATTCATTGTTCATCAATATTACATTTTTAACAACATTTTACTCGCTAGACCTGTGTATGTCGGGCCATCGTTACCCGGGGGTGTATGGAGGGGCGTGGCATCGGAGCGCAGGGACCTCTGGTGTGCAAGTCGATCGCCACACAGGCGAGTAATCTGCTAGTTTTTGTAAAAATGGAACATAAATTTACCATTTTAATTTTTATCGTTGTGAAGTAATCTTATTTTAGTACCCCGGCGCTTAGTCCATACTAAAATAGTATATGACAGTTTAGGCCTCTTTAACCATTTAAAGAGGCCTAAACTGTCATATAATATCCTGCAGGGCAGTTCTGCGATGGACGGAGCATGCAGGACTCATTCATAAGCCATCCTCCTCGGTGCTGCCAGACACGATGCAGGCTGTAAGAACATTCACAATGCATGCAGGATAGTGAATGGGCCCCTTAAGACGGCCGTGTACACAATTAATTGTATATGTATGTCACAATATAAACTTTTTTATGTTTATGGCTTGGCAACTAGGCTTTTAAGCCACATAGATATAAACATTTGAATTTTGAATCATTCTGTCCACAGAATACATTAATATAATAGGAAAATTCAGTCACTGAATACTGTTGTGGCCTTTCAGTCCTGCTCCTTATGTATTGCTTATGTAATTACTTCCTATCACAATCGTGGTCATAAAATTAGAATAAAATAATACAAAAAACAAAACCGACTTCCATCGACAACATCTTGAAGTGCCAAGTAAAACATTTAAAAAAACAATAACAAGTGTATATAGTAACTTTTATGTTTGATTTCGTATCGACTTCAAGATGTCCTCGACAGAAGTTGGTTAAATATTTATTCTTTGCTTTCTAGTTGTGTAAATACTTGAATAGCTTTATAAATAATATATTAAGCGCCGGTAGAAATTTTACTACTGGTACGCGTATACAAGGTTGCTATTTCACTCTTCAGTATAGACGCTTGTCAACAAGGGTTGCTTTCGATTTCCCTGCGATCCGCTCATCAGATCCTGACTTGGTGAAAATTGGAACACCTAGGGAGTATACTCTTTCGAACAAAAATAATTGAAAATCGGTCTACAATTGACGGAGAAATCAAGTAACAAAGAATTATCAATAGTTTCTCACGATCTCCTTGGGCTTCATTCATCAAAATCTGATTTGTTGACCATAGGATGACGTCGTGAGTATACCCTTACGGATAATTTAAAAAAATGAAAATTGCTATATTGTTCAAAGAAGTCGGTTAACAATTTTCGAGCTTTTCTCTCGAATTCTCTGGGAACCACTAATCAAATCCTAATTTGGTGACCATTGTCCCACCTCGGGAGTATACACTTATGAATAAAGAAAAAAAATTGAAAACCGGTACACAATTAACGGAGTAATCGTGTAACACTAAAAAAAAACAGACGAATAGAGAACCTCCTCTTTTAAGAAGTCGGTTAAAAATATCACGACACAGGTATAATGCTTTCTCATTTTACCTATCTTCAAAGTGTCAAATAATAGTGTGGTGCACTGAGTTCATTGAATATAGTGGGGTGTCAACTACAGTTACTGGTGCTTTTACGTTATGTAATTCGTCTGATAAATTAATAAACACAAAATAAATCATTTCAATTTTATTTGGTTCATAATACTATATCTTCCACCAAATTAAATACTACAACAACCTTCACAGAAATACTTCTAAATGAGTGCCTGGAAATATTTAAAAATGTAGGTATATAAATACCTAGTAGATTATACTTTATTAGTCTAAAGCTGTGGTACAATACAATACTCTTTAATGTACACCAACATTACATAGAAAAAATACACAATAAACTTACATACTAAAAGGTAGTAGAATGGGCGGCCTTATTGCTAAAAGCAATCTCTTCTAGGCAACCTTTGGATGGACAAGATCTAATTGCATAGATAGCGTTAGTGTGCAGTTGAAATATATATTAATACAATAATTATAATACATATAATATAGTTATTAAAATATATACGTACATAGACATACAAAACAATAAACACGTTATATAGTTAGATAGTGCTCCTTCACAAGTCTGTTAAAGGAATAGATAGATTTAGCAGTTCGGACATCTGTTGGCAGAGCATTCCAGAGATGCACAGCCTGAACAGTGAACGATCTTGCGTAAATCTCCGTAGTATGTATCGGTGTCCTAAGTCGCAACCTCTCTGACGTTCTCAAAGACCTCGAATCACTGTGAAAGAACTGAAAACGTTCTTTAAGATAAGACGGGGTCCTAGGATCAAACAGTACGTTATAAAGAAGAGACAGAACATGAACATTACAGTGAACTCGAATTGGCAACCGTTTGTGCGAAATTCAGTTTTGAATCGTATACAGAAATTTGTGGTAATACGATATTTAAATTATAATTATCAACTTTCGAATTTTATATAATTCTCGTCAAAAATAACATCTAAAGAGCTGCGAGATAATTAATTTTATACAAAAAACTGTCACTGCGCAACCATCTATTTAGTGCTAAGTAACAGCCGGTTGTTACATCTTACTCTCTATTCTTAACTTTATAGGTAGGTGGAAAATGATATTACTTGTATGGATTTTCTGACAAATTTTAACCCTGAAGTAAACCATTCAAGCGGCTATATACATTTCAAAATATAGGTAACTCATAAAATCATACTGAATAACTTATTTAATACTGTGCTTATTAAGAAAATCTCTAATAATTTTATTAACTTTTTCAGGTTCTTCATGTAGCGAAAAGTGTCCGCAATCTTCAATCATGATAGTTTCAATTTGCGCATATTCAGTTTTCATAATCTCAAGAAGTCCTGGACTAAGAGCGACGTCGTTAGATGCATTCGCAACCAGCATAGGAACTTTATCTTGTATGTATTTCTTTTCGAAATAAACTGCTAAGTTCGCTCGATAGTAATTTATTGGTGACGTCATACCATCTGCAAAAGGAAATAAATGTTTTAGTATATGAACGTAGAATCATAAGTATTCCAGTCGGATTCGCGAAAAGGGGGTTCCTCTAAGACAATTATTGACAATGTATTTATTTATTTGGGAAAGATACAATAATTAATATTGTTGAGAGCCGATACTAATTCTTTTTTGCAGGTGTCTTATTACTCCTTTGAATTTGAGTGATCTATTATTCGCGCAAATCTCTTTGTTCACTCCGCCGTAAGACGTCATAAAACCTTCTTGTTGTCATGCGCAATCTTAGAAGGCATTGAGCCGACAAGTTAAGTATTTCAAGGACCAGTGGGCGGCATGTTGCTAGGAGGCCATATCTAATTTACAAATGGATGAGGGTCGGTCAGTCGGGAATGAGCCAGTCGTGTTTTGACTGCGAACGAAGCGTTACGTAGTGTACTTTAATAGCGACTTATCTTATAACAACGGACTTTGCGCCATTTATGTGATTACGATTATCTGCTTTAAGGTTTGGTTTTGTTGTATTCGGCTATATTTGTAAGAACTGTAAATTACGTGTGTGTACTTCTAATAAACTCTGTGATAATTCCAAGGGCATTTTCGAATTTACATATTACAAATCTCCTAAAAATTCGTCACAATATTGTTAATATAAAACACAAAAATAGTACATATATCATACCAATCGTTTCTACTAAAAATAATTTATATTATAAACAATTACAAGAAAAAAAATTACAATTATAAGGAAATTACATAAAAATGTCTATTTAAATGAGGTCAATATTGAAAAAATGTCACGAAAAACAGTTGTCAAAAATTTAAAAATTAACTACAATAATTAATTACTAAAAAAAATAGAAAAAAGAAAATATGGAAAGTATAATGGCCCGTTCGTATATCTTACTATTTATTCACTTGCCCTACCATCGGTTGAATTTTGTTAAAGGTGCTCCTATAGTCTCCTATATTTTCTACCAGCGAAGTAAGTTGTGAGGTCAAAATTTTAACTAGTCAAATAGTTTTAATTTTTGTTTAAACACTACTTAATTAAAATTATTGTTATTATGTTAATGAAGTAAAATGAGAGCAAGGTTTTTGCACGCCTGGTGTTTTATTTGAACATTATTTTAGAATTTATTTTGTAAGTCTTCAAAACCAACTTTGAAAATGTAGGAAAGTTTTTTGTATGAAAGTATCCTTGCAAGAACGAAGAAAAAGTATAATTTCCTGTGGCCGAGCTGCCTGTTGGGAACAAAAAAGCCCACAGCCAAGTGGTAGAGCATTTACCCCTCTGGATGGTTACCACCGCTGAACCAGAGTATGCCGCAACCTTAACTTGTGTTCTGGCAGTGATGGCCAGGTTCATAGTATAAAAGAGTACAATGTTCACGCATGTTAGACCGAACAAGGCATGGACCCAGGACGACGAAATTACTATATTCACCACAGAGCGCGCTGTGGTACCTACTACTATCCAGGAGCCAAACAGCGCGCGGAATTTAAATTGTATTAATTTTTAAATTTTAATGTATCAGCCATTACATGTCGATTTTTTTTGGAAAATAAGTAAACAAATGAAAAATATGTGCTTTTCAGTTGAATTCTTTTTAGTTTATAAATTATCTGGATGTATAAACTATCTAGCAATGTTCTTAAGCGTCGATTCATTAATCGTTCGGCTGGGCTCTTTTGTGTTGTAACACATGGAGTTGTTCTTAAACTCAATAGTATGTTTGGAATCTTTACGTCCCAGTTCACGTTGTCCATCTTACGTAATTTATCCTTGATGGTTTGTACCTTCCTCTCAGCCAGCCCATTTGTAGCAGGATGATAAGGGGCTGTAGTCACGTGTGTTATTCGCCTCCAGAAAATCTTTCATTTCCCTTGATATAAATGGGGTACCATTGTCTGACACTAAAGTTTCACATAAGCCATGAGTTGCAAATAAGTTTCTAAGGTGTTTAATCACAGTATTTGAAGTCACGTTGTTGATCACAATTACTTCAGGCCATCTTGAATAAGCATTTACCACAATAAAAAACAGTTTATTTTGGAATGACCCTGTGAAATCTACATGTATTTGAGACCAAGGTTTTATTGGAGTTATCCATTCATGACTAGTTTTTGGTGGCATGTGTTGATTTTCTGCGCATCGTTGGCAATCTCTGACTAACTCTTCTATATCTTCATTTAGGTGTGGCCACCATACATAACTTCTAGCTAGCGCTTTAGTCTTTACTATCCCATTGTGAGTATTATGTAAAAACCGTAGTATTTGGGTTTGCAATTGTGCTGGCACCACAACCTGACAACTGTGCAATATGCAGTCTTCCATTAATGATAGATCATTTCTGTGTAACCAGTAAGCACGAAGTTCACCATCATTTACTTTAGCAGGCCAGCCACATTTCATGTGATGGATAGCTCTTGACAGTATTCTGTCTTTTTTAGACTCTCTTGCAATTTGTTCTGCTTCCACTGGAAAATCATCTGACCTTTCTGCCATCAGAAGAACATCATACAGCTGAGGCTCAGATTTCTCTGAAACTGGTTGTGGCCAATGGTTCAAACCATCGGCGTTGTCAATCTGAGAACCTGGTCTATATATTATATCATAACTATAGGAAGTTAATGCTATAGCTATACGAGTCAAGCAGGGCGATAACATTGTAGGTATCTGCTTTTTAGGATCAGATATACCTAGTAATGGTTTGTGATCTGTTATGATAACAAAATGTCTGCCCATTAAGTAATTGTGAAATTTTTGTAGGCCAAACATAATAGCTGCTGCTTCCTTGTCTAGTTGTGAATATCGTCTTTTATGAGTATGCAAGATACGAGGTCTCATTGCAATTGGCGCTCTTGCCCGTCCTCCATTACATGAGCAATTACAGCTCCGACTCCCTAGTCTGAACTATCACAGGTCAGTACCAATTCTTTTTCCAAATCATAGTGTATGAGTGTTAAGTCACATGACAGTAAGCGTCTAGCGGTGTCAAATGTTTGCTGTTCTAAATCTGTCCAACACCATTTTTGTGATTGATCCAATAACCGATGCCATGGCTCTAATAATGTAGCCTTGTGTGGTATGAAATGTTCATAAAAGTTATATAATCCTAAAAATGCCTGTAATTCTACAATGTTTTTAGCTTCAGGTGTCTTCATTTTAGATTCAACCTTGCTCGAAGCCGGATGAATACCTTCAGCATCTATAATAAATCCTAAGAATTCTAGTTTATCCTTAGCAAAATTACATTTCGCTTTGTTAAGGCGAAGTCCCGATCTAGAGATTCTATGTACTACCATATCCAAACGCTGATGCATCTCCCACATAGTGCGGCCACATATTATAATGTCATCTATTAGAACTGCTACACCAGGAATGCCAGCCAGCAGTGCTCTCATCAATCGCTGGAAAATACCTGGACATGCTTTAACTCCAAAATCGAGTCTGTGTACCGTATACAAGCCCTTGCATGTATTTAAAGTTAAAAGTTTGGCACTGTTGTCATCCACAGTGGCCTGTGTGTACACACGTTCTAAGTCTAATGTTGAAAAGAATTTACCACCCGCTATATTTGCAAATACTTCGTTAGCTGTTGGCATCAGATATGTATCAGATTCTGTAGACTGGTTAACAGTACTGCAATAATCACCACATAATCTTATACCACCATTCCTTTTGACAATTGGTACCACTGGTGTAGCCCATTCTGAGAATGCTGTAGATTTAAGTACTCCTTCTGACACTAGGCGATCTATTTCATTTTCCACTCTGTCCTTTATAGCATAAGGAACTGGTCGTGCCCTCAAAAACTTAGGTGTTACCTCCGGTTTTAAGTAAATAGCAACAGGATGTCCACGGTATATTTGTCTATCAGTTTGTTTAGTTCCTGTAAATCTATTTTAGACACGAAATTAATATTCAGTGTAATTTCAAGTGGCTTAAGCCAATCACTATTATTTCCGCGTGAGCCGTCGCAACAGGTGCGGGCGCACCGCCTCCATAGTCTCAATGCCTGCCACAGGAGTTTCCAACTCTCTCGACCAAGTTTGGATCACGGTCGCGGTTTCTCACGACCTGATCGCCTGAAGCTCGGCCTGGCAATAAATCAGGCCTCGGGTGAGGGCATCTTGTCGGGAGCGCCGAACTTTGGCAAGTACGTCCATCTTGAGAGGCCAGGGCGGATCGCCGGCCAAGAGTGTCGACGCCATCCAAGACACTCTACGGTATCCTCAGATGGTCCTCGACGCCAGGACCCGTTATACGCGGCACAACAAAGTCCTATTGTGGCGGTGAAGTACAACGGACCATACGGGTGCACCGTACAGGGCCATACCCCTAAGGATGCCCGAGTACGTCGAAAACTCTAGTATGACTCCCGACAAAGCGTATTTCGTAAACAAACTTTCGATTAACTAATCGTCTGGATTGCTGTGATCATCAGATTTGTCTATCGTATATTAATCATAATACAAACACAACTTGCTTGAGCTGGAAACGTACAAAGTGTAAACAGACACCACCAGTCAGAACCAAGCGTTTCTCTTCATCTTTTCTGGTGCGCACTGCCGAAGAGTGGAATAATTTGCCGGAGTC
Organism: Dendrolimus houi; assembly: GCA_039645545.1. NCBI lineage: Eukaryota > Metazoa > Arthropoda > Insecta > Lepidoptera > Lasiocampidae > Dendrolimus > Dendrolimus houi. Next base: position 17,811,155 of record CM077119.1, on the reverse strand, counting down.
TGTTTTTCCTGACAAATACAATCTCGAATTCTTCAAGTCACGAGTGAATCTTCTAGGTAACCGTGCTCCATCCTAGACTGCGTCATCGCTCAACATCAGGTGAGACAGTAATCAAACGCAAACCTATAAATCCATTTAAAAAAAAGGTTTATTTATTCATTTAATTTTTGTATCAGATTAAAATAGAATTCTATTTATAATTACATTATATTAACACATTTGTTAGAGAAACATCCGCGTCTAGATTACCGTTGTATGAAACCGGCCAGTCCGCATCCGACAAGTGGCGTGCAGCATATACCGTCCCTTCTTCTAGAATGGGGAGGTTCAAGCCTAGCAGTGGGACGATTAAGGTTAGGCTACTTGTTTGATAACGCTACTTACGTGGTTTTCCAAACCAATATTTGTAGCACTCTATGTCCTGTGCATCCAAATTCTTTCCTTTTGACTTAAATATATTGTCAAACATGCTTAAGTCTTGCATCGTAAGCAACAATTCGGGTAAAACCGGCACTTGGAAGAAGAAAACATACCTGAAAAAATTAACATCATTACACATTTTCAACATTAAATTCAGGCATGGAAAAATGCATTACAATCGCTTTCACTCTTACTGTTTCTAATTTGTTCTCTAGATTTCACTAGTACCTATAGAATTACCATCGCAGTAGGTGTAAAAACCATTTGTTAATAGGTGCATATGGGCAGGCCGCTAACGGACCGAACAAATCTTTATGAAATGTATAGCATAACCTTCGATCATATAACATATTATAACCTTTATACATCTGGAAATACCTGTAAATCACTCGCGATTTTGCAAATAAATCTTTCACAGTTCATGCAGTGTGCCTGTAGAATGCGCTACCTGTGAAAATCAGGCGTGCCCAGTCTCTTCAGGCGTTCAACGGACTCGTGAAGGATTATTACCTCGGGCTCTAAAGTCGATCATAACATCTTCATCTCTCCCATATTTACGTAATTCTATACATTATTACTATGATTATTATTTTATTTATATTTTTGTCTTATTTTCTATATCTATTATACTTGCCATTTCAAAATTTTATATATATATACTTTTTTACTCTAGTTATATTGCAAAACCCACATGTTACACAATTTTTCTCTAATCCATCCTAAGGTTGTCTGGAAGAAATTGCTTTTAGTGATAAGACCCTATTGTCTTCTGTACTTAAACTTCTTGAATTGTATCTTAATGTTATGCAATAAAGTATATTCTATTCTATCCTTGCATTTTATCATATCCAGCAGTGGCGACACCTAATTGGTTGTCTGTCACAATGCTTGTCTTTATGCACGATATCCAAACTTGCTTGAATAACTATCTCATAATTATCTAATATTGGTACACATAAGCGGAAACTAGGCTGAGTAGAAAAATAAAATTAATAAATACTAAAAATAAACTAAGTTAAATAATATAAGCGACTAAAGACTGTGTAACAAATCGCTGGCAGAAGGAAGCGTGCCCACAATGCTAGCTACATTGCCACGTTTATAGCAGTGCTTATTCGCTAGCGACATGTTGGTCAGCCCACATGTCGCTGATCACGGGTGGCATCAAAGAGTTTCTTACAAATTTCTTTGAAGAAACTATTTACCGCTGGATACGATTTCAACTTACCAAGACATTAATGTCTGTCTCCATGTATTCCAAATTTGATACACCCATGCTTCTCTAGATGTGCTTGATAACATAATAAGAGCCATGATAGCATCAGGATGTACATCACGAAATCTACACGCAATTAGGCCGCCCCAGTCATGGGAGACAACAATGGCTTTATCCCTTCCTGAAAGTAATAAATTAACAAAATAGCTCGGTATTAGATTTATAAAAATTGTAGCTGTCGAGTTCCACCACTTTCCATCTTAGCAGTAGCACAGAAGATATTAGAAAAAAGTGACCATTGATCAGTATAAAATACAATATTAAAAAGCTGTTAAATCCTAAATGACGGTGCCGCAAGGATATTCTCGGGCTGCTTGACCTTTTTAAACTAAATCAGTCAAAAATAAAACTATTAAGTTTATAAGTGGAAAAGCTGTCCAAGTTACGTATTGTATTGGGCAATTATTTGAATGATTGAATTGGCCAATGTCTATAAAATAATTCGCATATTATAACACGTAGCGTCGTTCAAATTATATTGTACCTAATTGCCGTATGAGATCACGTACATCTTCAACTAACACGTCAATATGATAAGCAGCAACATTTTCAGGTCTTTCAGAGTCTCCATAGCCTCTAGTATCTACAGCAACGCACCTATAAAACAACACTGAATATAAAGTCATATCTTCATAGAATAAGAACACTAATATTTTTTTTAACAAAAACAAAACCGACTTCGCACTAAAAACCAAAACATAAATATTTAACCGACTTCTTTCTATAACATCTCGAAGTCGGCGCCAAGTAAAACATAAAAGAACAACAAATTTACAAAACATAGTAAAAATAACAATCTTAAAGTAAAAAATGTTAGTCAGAAAAATTGGGCGAATACGTGGCAATTCATGAAATATGAAGGTCTCCGTACAGGTGACAAATGTGCACTGTTTTCTTAACTTTGTCACCTTTAACCTAATATGCAAAGCCTAGAATTCTTTTCCCTTAAATATCAAGTGATTTATTCAATATTTACCAGTAATTCTTGTTGAATTCAACGATCTGATGCCTCCACGTATACCAGAATTCAGGAAACCCATGTATGAACAACATAAGGGGCTTTGATGGGTCGCCGCTTTCCACGTAATGCAGTTTCGTGTCCTGTAAAATATTAAAAATAATAAATTGAAACAATACATTTTAGACTTATGATCCCTCATAATGTCTTTAGTTCTGATAATCCCTCTTAATATTATAAATCCGAAAGTAACTATGTCTGTCTGTCTGTTACGCTTTCACGGAAAAACTTTTGGACCGATTTGGCTGAAATTCGATATATGATTATGTTATTTTAATACCGATGGTGGACAAGGGATACTATTCATCCCGGATAATAGGATAAATTTATGTCAAGTTTATCCTAGAAAGTAGGATAGGTTTTATTTTGTTTGTGACTTACCATTTTGGTCAGTTTGGTCATTTTGTTCATTTTGGTAATTTCGGTCATTTTGGTCGTTTCGGCCATTTCGGTCATTTCAATAATTTCGGTCATTTCGACCATTTCAGCCATTTCGGTCATTTTGGTCATTTCGGCCATTTCTGCCATTTCGATCATTCTGATCATTTTTGTCATTGTTGTCATTTTTATAATTTATTTAGTTTACAGATAGAGATGTATGTAGTTTACAAAACTAGAACGGATTGAAATAGAAGATGAGAATTTGTACGAGAGACCAACCATTTTTCAAGTTTATAGATATAAAAATTCATCATCTATAAAAAAAAATGCGATAGTAACTTGATCTGTCTATCTGTTAAGCGTTCACGGAAAAACTACTAGGAGTACTCGATAGGTTTTGCTGTAATTTTGTTCAATGTAATTTAAATCCCGAGAAGGGCCATAAATACTTTTCATGCCGGGAGATGGGATAGTTTACGATATAAAATGAAGGGATCTTCCGGGGCCAAATAGCACTAACATAAAAATTTAATATAATGTAACCTGTTTTAACGCCTGCTCTTTAAACAAGAAGTATAAAGAACTCAAGAGTAAACTCTAGTATACCTATATTATACAAATTATCCATTCCATTTCTATAGGTGGCGCGGGGTAGAAATTCGGCTAGGGTAAGCCGTTTGAAAAAACATACCGTATGATGTAAGCGCCGATTATACCGGTGTTGAAAAAACATCCAACTTACGAAGTATTTTCTTATTACAATTTGTATTTTTAATTATTAGTTGCTATTTCGTCTAATTCGTGCGGAAAGCCACCGAGTGTAAGAGCTATATAGTAATACAGTAATATATGCACAAATAAAAAACATAAGCGCCAATAAATTCATGACACTTTTGATCTTTTGGTCGCTAGTCGCTATTTTCCTAAAGGTGGGAAATGGGAAATCGAAAACGAGTTGTATAAAGTCCACGCCACTGATTCCTATTCTTTAATACAAATATGTTTCGCCTAGTTATTGGGAATGAACAGATCCTAGCTTCAATATCCGGCAGGCTTCTGATAAACGGAGAGAAGTCTGCAATGGTCCTCAGTTTTGTTACAAATTATCCAAAACACCAGCGTAACTTGCTTAACTTGTTCTGCCACGGCGCGAAATGGCCTGGCCGTGTACCCGTGACCCTGACATAAAGCGAAGGATGGAACATCGAGGGACATTAGTGGCTACACTATGTATCTATTGGGAGGTGCTACTATTAACTCCAACGTGGTGAATCCTCAACCCTCACCAGGCTTCCCCCGCGGTAGTGGGTAAGTCCTCAATGGGGTTTTCTCTCATTAAAAAAAGGCGCATGTATTAGTTTCCGATTTTGATTAAGTTACTATACAAGATACGGTGCTTCGAGATTATTATTATATTACAGATGGTTGCTTGAAGATTATTTTGAAACTTGTATAGGTACATATGAATACTCCACACTGACTAAATACACAATACACTTGCATTGTCATGTTTAAAACATCTTCAATTATATAATATGTGAATCCGCTTAACTATGACGATGTATTTTTCGTAACTTCTATTATGTTACTTATATCGTTAATGAACAGCGCGGCCATGTTAATGGTGCTGCCCCATAGCAACCGCGAATAGGTAATAAAGTAGATGGTTCTTTAAAGGTTATTATCGAATACGACATATACAGACGATACAATATTTACAATTGTTTATATTACATCATTTTTTCCATTCGTAGATATAAGAAATCAAGAATGAGCTCTTGAAATACCATTGACTGTCCATTACCAATTTTATCCCTTAACTGGTGACATGACAAATTTCTGTAATGAAAATCAACTTGGATGTGTCAAAATTGTCTTTAATATTTAACCATCGGTATATAATGACAAACATATTAGTAAATCAAAATAACTTTTTTCTATAATATGTCGAAAAAAACGAGTAATTAATACTTGTGATACTTTTCAGCCTCAATTGATATGAGATAAACGATTTTTACTTAAAATCTAATGTAGAGAGAAACAAAAAACAACATGGTTACTTCCAAAAACAAAAAATGAAAATCTGACAATGACTCAACTCAGCATAAATTACTGGCAATTTTTGCTCAAGGGACGAGAACATATAATCATACGGGATCGCAACACCCGACACACGTGTACACTGTCATTCTGTCAATTTTGGTAGACAAATCCCGCATGCCCTTCGTTTACCTTGAATAGTTTAATCACTTTGGACATCTTCAGTCATATCATCACCCAGAATTCGCTTTATCAGTAAGCTTAACTCCTTCGGTATGCAGACAGCGCGTCTCTAGATATGAGATAAAATTAGTGAACGAACTAGTCTTCAGTAAATCTCCTCTTTCTATAATCTTGGAATGTGCACTATATAAGCGCTCATGTTACTCAAATGCTGAATGCGGTAAAAGAAGATGGTCAATGGTGATGACTATTGGTCATCTTCTGGTTCGGCAGCTGCTGGAATTAATGGAACATTTCTAGTCTACTTTGTCGACACCTCTTTAAGTTGAGGACCTACTCTAAAACATAATACAATCTTCAAAATCACTTTCACTATCAGAGTAGTCCGAAGTGAGCAACAGGGAATTGATTTCCTCTTCAAATGACGGACTGTCTATCCGCATTATTTTTATTTTTGATGGCTCAACTGAACTTGTTTTAGAACGGTGACGTTTATTACTGTTTTCTGCCATTATCTACTACAATATATAAAAGTTAAAAAAAAGTTAAAAAAAAGTTAAAAAAAAAAGGATTTGCGTGGCAAGTAGGGTGCATGTAGCCTGACAGGCTACGTCCGAGTTTTGGATGGGTGTTTCTCATGTGCTATGTGACCGACAACATATCTGCCCTCTTCTATTTACCACTAAAAGCAAAAGCTACTGAGACGCGGAATCGCGGCTAACAGAGGGGAATGGCCAATTTTAAGAGTTCGCAACACGCGCGACGCCTGTGAGACTCCATGTCACTGGCTAAAGGTTAAAACTAAAATGTTAGAAACGTGTTTACTCATGGGAGACAATATTTGTAGATTCCAGGGAAAAAGACTAACTTACCCCTTTTTTTTCGAAACTAATCTGTGACTGCGATTTTGTAGGGAGTTTCCGGTACTATACGATAGTAAACCGAACAGAGTAATGCGCTAATTAATCTTAAGAGTTCTTGACGTTTATAAAATCGCATGCAGGGAAAAAATAGCATAGCATACCTAAAAAGTCCAGGGAAAAAACAATTTTGTCGGTGACATAACATGTCCAAATTTAAAAATGGATATCTCAAAATCATGTTGCTTGACAAGTTCGCTTTTTTCCCTAGGGTCTTTATTTGGAATGAAAATTGCCCAACAAACAGTAACTCTGAAAAGCTAATTCATACACGAGTAAAACAAACATCCATGCAAATGTTTAAACATCCAATTATATGATAAAATGTTATTGTCTAACGGTCTTATTTATATTGTGTTAGAGTAAGTTTGTAAGCTTCTTTAAGATTCTTAAAAAAGAAACACGAATTTTCTTTTCAGCTGTTTCACTAATTTACTTTATATCATCCGATCTTCCTGCTCACGATTGTTAAGGTATAATTTATTCCAAATATGTGCACAAAATTTGAAATAAAAAAATAAATTCCTTGAACTCGTCTTCAAATCCGCACGAACATCTACATTCTACGGTTACACGCATCAATTACGGTAAATCAGGTTTGTTGAGGAATGATAATTTATATTTACCTAGTCAAAATCACGTATTATACTTGCATTGTTTTTCCTTAGAAGATTTTCGTACATTATAAATAGGATTTATGCTATATAATTATGTTTAAATATTAGACAACTTCTAACAAATCACATCTACAGTTAGATATTACAGTAGAAAATGTTTTATATTAATCATTTAAAGACACAATTATTTATCCGTGCAGGAACGGAGAAAGAATACAATTTCCTCCGGCCAAGCGGCCTGTCGTAAGAGACGACAAATAAACCCACAGCTAGGTATTTGCCCGACTGGATGGCTACCACGACTGGTCTAAAGTATGCCGCCATAACAACCTTGAATTGTGTTTCGGCATTAGTGGCCAGGTTTCAGGCTCCCTTTAGAGACAGCACATTGTTAGCACCTTAGATGTTACTAGTGTCCATAGGTGACGGTAACCGCTTTCCATCAAGTGGGCCGTCTGCTGAACTCGTGCAATAAAAATAAATTTAAAAAGAAACAATTTATCTAAAATTTTATCTAAAAAATTATATTCTAAGTTCTCAATTCATCGTGTAAATAATATGTTTTTAATAAATATAGGCAATATGTTCAGCAATTACTTTCTTTGTTTCTAAACCGATTTTTACCATTCGGCTACGGGATTATTTAAAAAACCTGTATCAGATATTTTTTATTGGTTTGCGAAATTGAATATAGATTATAAACATGTTTTTTTTAAATACAAACTAAACTAAACAAAACTAAACGTTTCATAGCTTACCACTATATTCTGTTTATGCAAACACGGCATGCATAATATAATTGATTATCTACGGACTATGTATGTATGTTCTTAGAGTGGTAAAAACAAAATACAAGTAGGTGTGACAAAGTTAAGAGTATTTGATAAAACCTTGAGTCGTTTCTTAATAGAAAGAAACAGAGTCGGCGAATATGTCGACCTTTGTACTTACGGAATTAATATTTTATGTTATATTTATTTATTTTATGTTCATCATTCTGTATAGGGGAGAATGTTGACCTATATTATAATTATGCTTATATATATATATATATATATATATATATATATATATTAAAATTATACCTATATTATAATAATATACCTATAATATACCTATATTATATTATTATAGTTTTTATTTGTGGTAAATTAAAAGTTTTGCGATTAATTAAGCAATTTCGGTTCCGGGGGACACAAATGGTTAATTTTTGAAGTGTAATACTAGATTGTACTATTCTATTTATAATATTAACTCATATAATGTCATATCACGATTTTTTTTTTAAATTTCTCATATTGTGAAAGTACGCTTGGAGTTGCCTGATCACAGGAATGAAAACAGTAGTTTTTATCCCTGAAAACGATTCTTCCCGCTGTCAAAAAAAAAAAATAGAAAACTATGTGAACCAAACATAATACAAGCAACTCATGTGAACCATGTCCCAGCTTTCATTACAGCCACTGTTAAATGACGGAATAAACTGCAATAAAAAAATATCAACAATTTTGTAATATCGTTTTATAGTTATAAATACAAAGGTATAATATGTCTAGAGAAAGCATTGCTAACAAACAGCACCACGAAAAACGGCATCGAAAACGCGAAGCGTTGCTATATTCACTCTCTAAAAACTATCAATGTGTGTGTGTGTGTTTTAGGGATATCAGCTAAAAAATATGACCCTATTTTTATAATTAAATATATTTTATGTAAGTGAAAAGTTTAAATGATGATTATAATCGATTAATCGCTTTATGTGTTATAATTTTAATATTACTCAGAGGTTTTAAAGATACAATATTTTTTTTATAATTTAAATTATTACCAACAAATTTATGTGTCCTGAAACAAACCATAGAAAATAAACTACATGCACAAATAAATTCATAACACATTTTAATACATGTACAAATCATTTTAATTCACAATAAAAGTCTGTACTGATTTAAGTATTTATAAGTTAAAGGTATAGCTATGTATTTTTTTTTTATTGTTTGAGTTGTAAAGTACCATCGCCTATAGGCATTTGTAGCACCAAAGTTGCTAACAATGTGCTGCCGCTCTCTAATGGGACACTGGTATAATACCTAACAACCAATGCCGGAACACAACTCAAACTTTTTATGGCGGCATAATCTAGACCAGGGGTGTTAGCCGTCCAGACGAGTAAATACCCTACCACCTGGCTGTGGGTTGTTTTGTCGCCTCTTACGACAGGCCGCCCGGCCGTGGGAAATTGTATTCTTTCTCCGTCCCTACACGGATAATACGTTACAATAATTCGCGATTGAGATTATTATCTGGCACACATAAAAGCATTTTCGGACCCATGAAATTAAAAAACAGCTACCAGATTTTGCGCCATTAAAACTTATCGATATTGCGTATCATATTTGATTCAAGAATTAAATGTATCTACTCTATCAATTATTCGATTTTTATTATGTTTTTGTCTTACTGAGTGTGCACTGTTTGCTACAACTCCATTAATTCTTCGAAAAGTAATTGTGTAAAATATTTCTGTTTAAAATTTATTTAAATAAAAAAGTTCGAGTTGTTCAGTTCTTAGCTAGACGTGTTACTGGGGAATTTCTTGCCGCTTCTTCTCCTTAACAGCAATAACACGTTGCGAAACAGTATAGACTAGGAAGTAAAATTAAATTTTAACTTTTATCTATGACCTTCAAAAAGTGTTCTCCAGTGGAACTTATTATGAATATAAACTTTTGAATTTGATGGATAGCTAACTAGGCAGACGAGTTCAGACGGCTCTAGAAGTGGAGATCGTTTCTTATCACCCACCACTTTGGTGTACCAACGACTTTGGTAACTAGAAGCTGAATGAGGGATAATATGGAATATATCGCACCAACTTGAAGAAGCCTATAAGCTACATCGAGCAATGGACCGTGACTGACTAACTCTAACGATTGAACGACTTATGCACAAGACCATGACCTGTTCGCTAAAACTTATCTAATGTTTAATCTTATTCGTTTTGTATATAATTTATTTTTATGGTTTCTATTTCATTAAATCAATAGTTGATACAATACTCATGTAAATGAAATTTTTGGATATCATAAATCATTTTATTGATAACATTATTACAAATACAAATCATAAACTTACCATATTGTTAAAAGGTGTGCTCGACTAATCACCTTCTGAGCCTTAATTTAAACAAAACGGATTGTCAGTCTGTTATGTTTATCGGTAGCTCATTATAAATATATTATCGGTTCCATGAAATGTGTTAATCTGCCTGGCTTTCCAAGATTGCATTTTATATGTCTCAAATAATTACTATGCCGAGTGAAGTGCGATTGAATATACACCACTATACTTGTGGCATAGGAAATATACCTACTTTACTTTGGTGAACAATAAAGTGATATCCAAAGACATTGAAATAGAGTATACTATTTATGTTACTGCCATCTTTTAAAAAATATGTCATTACATCAGCAATTTCAAAACTTCGCAACAGTATTTTTATTTTTTATTTTTGTGCATTTAGATTGTCTTACTAGGCATTTGTTGATGTATTGTTTTTGCCGAAATATGTGAAGTGGTATAGATCCCGAATATCTTTACAAGTTTAAAATATTTTTTGTGCTGTGTTCTAAATTTTGTTACTGGCTTTTGAAATTGCAAAGCTGACAATACATTGAGGTCTGGTGCACATTGGTTACACTTCAGTGTTGCAAATATCCATGGCCGCAGGTAACAACTTTCCATCAGGTGAAAATACACGTTCACTTGAAAAAGAACATTAAATTCAGTAATCTCGTTAGATAAAATTGTTTGAATGATACGGCAGTAAAAGTAAGTTAAAATTAAGTAATTATAATGAACAAGTTGGGGGTAATATTTTTTGATGATGCGTGAGGCTATTGAAATCAAAAAACACCCAAATTTCAATAGAGAAGACGGTTGGCATATACCACCTGTTTGGGATCCGATCACCAAATTATCAAGATCCAAACCCAGCAGAAACCAACTGCCAGATCTCTGGACACTGTGAGCTCTTTCTGCGTGCACCGGAACTCAAACCAACTTGACTGATAATTTTTATTTATTTTCCTTCCACCCATTTTAATCTAATATATAAAATTCTCGTGTCACAGTTTTCGTTGCCATACTCCTCCGAAACGGCTTGACCGATTTTGATGAAATTTTTTGTGCTTATCCGGTATCTATGAGAATCGGCCAACATCTATTTTTCATACCCCTAAATGATAAGGGTGACCCACCCCTAAATATATTTTTTAATTTTTTTTACAAAATTTCTTATTTATAATTTATTATGATTTAGCATTGAAAAATATATACAACCCTAAATGTTCATCCTTCTACCACCAACCCCTATTTTTTAATAGTGATATAAGTATTTTAATAATTTTCTACTCTGTTCAAGTTGATTCGAGTTTAGATTAACATTTGATCCCGGTAGATGACGCTGCAATCGGGTTCTAGATTTTTATTTTTTAAAGGCAGGACAAAGTCTGCCGGGTACAGCTAGTATTATATAAAATTATTAGAGCTAGGCATGTTTGCTGAAGAGTTTCTTGCGCCGCTTCTTCTCTTCAAGCCATAACATGTTGCGAAGCGGAGGCAAATTAGATAAGGCTCCCATAGAGTAAATAATGACCATAAACAAAATTAAAACTAAATAATTAAAATGAACAAGTTGGCGGTAAGCTAAATAAAACTTTAACAATACTCGTTGACATTTGACATCTTTGTCTTCCGTGATCACGGCTACTGAAAAGTGGACGAAACGTCGGAATAACAAAAATCAAATAAATTACCGCGCTTAAAACCGTTAAAACGTAGTTTTACTAAGTTGGGGGTAGGTTACAATAATAACTTTAACATTACTCATTGCCACTTGACATCGTTGTCTTTCGTGATCACGGCTACTGAAAAGTAACCAAAAACACGAAATAAAAATTAAAGAAAACAGTGCTTAAAAGCGTTAAAACGTAGTTTTATCAACAACAAAACTCGTTATTGGTGGCCTTCGTGGTTGAACGTGCTAACCCTTTGCCTGCCGGCCTCCCTGCAACGCAGAGGCTCCGGGTTCGATTCCTGGTATGGTAAATTTCGGAAACAAATTTTCTCCATTATTTACTATATCCTAGGTATCTGGGATCGGCCTCAGAGTAGTCTGTTGTATATTACCTATAATACAAGCGTTACTTGCTTCATTTGGGGATATACAATATTGTGTTGTCTGTCGATTATTATTATTTATTATATTGTACATCAAAATAAAAATAGTAACACATTTTCTTGTCTTAAGATTATAAGGCGATAATACATTGGCGGCCATATTACTTAAAGCAATTGCAATCTTTTCAAGGCAACTTTTTCAATGTTTTTAATTATGATAAGTCAAGTTATAGTTAGGTCTATTTCAACAACTGGTTTGCTGTGTTTGTTCAACTTTCCGGATGAGGTAGGCCAAAAGGAAAGCGGAATAGTTTCCGTGTCTAGTGCACTTATTCTAGTGCAATACAAATGCACCGCACGAATGCATTTTAAATATAAATATGTATATTGTTTGTTACGGACTACAATTACATTGCTCGCGTCAGAAAAATTTCCTGCACAACACATTAATTAAAAATACGTCTCACTGCACCAATTTATTATAAGGGTTAAACATGATTAATTTATTCTTTCATTCTTTCCATTTTATCAATTACCTTGCAGATAATATGTTGATATTGAATAGTATCTAGCCAGACGGAATACTGGGTCGTATTTCGGCTAGTGAATCAGCATTGCCATACATCGTGGCAAATGCGAGTTACTTTCGCATTTATAATATTGTTACAACTTAGAGAACAGCCTATTATTCTGTTGTACTCGTTTACGGCCGCTGCAGGCTGCATCATTAGCCAGGTGTTGCGGATTAAGTACAAGCTGATTCTAGGAAATTATGTCGACAATACGGGCGGGCACATTTGCATTTGTGCAGTATAAAACGATGGCGTAATTGAGAGAGGAGTTCAGTTGAGCTACAACTACGATACGCGTGTGACGTTTGTACATTCAGGAATCTAATAGTGACGGACTTTGCGCGTTTTATTGAATTACGACCTTCTGCATTACGTTTAGATATGTTGTGTTCGGTTATATTTGTACCTGTGTTATACGTGTTTGTATAGTTCTAATAAACTCTATAATAATTCTAACGGCATTTTAATTTGAGTCCCGCTAACTCGTAACAATATTAATAGGGATGTTTAATTTAGACATCAGTTTGTGACCAGCAAATTTTACTGAGTGATTGTCGACTATTCTATTTATGCCATACGAAAACATCTCTTATCTAGGGGTCATCAACTGATTAATTTACGGTCATATGGAATTTACAACTTAAATCCTTCATCATAATGTTATTTTTCCACTGGCTTTTAATGGTCGAGAACTAACTATAAAGGAGGTCGTTAAGTGGCTGCAGGTGTCTGAGAACTAAAAAAAAATAATTTTCAGTACTTTTTTCAATTTCTAAGGGTGCGGTATAGATATACAGCACCTAGATTTCAAGTATTTGGAGGGGGAGGATATGGAGGAATACTTACCCCTTCTGCAATCCCTATATCAAGAAAATGTATAGCTCTTGACATATTAATGGTTTTTTAATAAAAATCTCACTTGTGTTTTTCACTAATATTGCACTTTATCACAGAATTAATAAACCATAAAGAAAGAAAAAATATATCGATTCATTAGTGTTTACAACGTTGACAACTAGTTTAGTTTTAGTCAAGGTCTAGTTGCCAACCATAAACTTCATAAAAATACATAAGTATTATCTATGATTTTCATGTTTGTTGTTTTTGCTATTTATGTGAATTGTTTTAGTTGTGTTTTATTTCATATTACAATAACTTTCTTGTGTTTTTGGACTATTTCGAATCTTTTTACGTTGAATATTGGATTTAGATTAGATTTTTCAACTTTGGACCTATGATATAAGTGCAACAATATTAGTGAAAAACATAAGTGAGGTTATATTTACAAAAACATTAATATCTTGAACTATATATTTTTTTAACATAGGGATTGCAGAAGGGGTAAGTGTTCATCTCTATCCTCCTCCTCCACATCCCTCCAAATATTTAAAATCAAGGTGCCGTATATCTATACTCCACCCGGATAGAGGTAAACCCGGAGAAAAGCGCAGCAATGTTCTTTTCCCCGGGCACGCTTCGCTCTCCCAAACGCGCTTGCCTTCGCTTAAAAGCCATCTCGCTCTACGAACAAGAGATCCCCTGGGAAAAGTACACCAAATACCTGGGTGTCACCCTAGATCAGAACTTGCGCTTCAACGAGCATATCACTATAGTCCGGAATAGAGCGCGATTTGTGATGGGTCGTCTAGCACCCATGATAGATAAACGAAGCAAAATGTCCCTCAGACACAAGCTTACCCTATATAAAACATGCATCCGCCCGATCATGACATACGCGAGTGTGGTATTCGGCCATGCCAAGCCTGCCCTTTTAAAGAAACTGCAAATCGTTCAGAATAAATTCATGCGCAGAGCCGTCGGTGCTCCCCTCTATATGCGTAACGTCGACATCCACCGCGATCTGGAGCTTCCTCCATCAAAAACTACATTACGTCGCTCTCGCGTAAGTATTTCGATCTAGCGCCGCACCATCGAAATCCCCTCGTCGTGTCCGCGTCCGATTATAAGCCTCGACGAAAGGCTCTCGTGCGACGACCGCGTAACATCCTCATGGACAAGGTCGACGATATCACAAAACGGCTGGCTCGGATCAGCCCGCCCGCGGTTAGGACGGCAGGCTGGCAGGCACCGACAGACAGACACAGACGGCGGCGTCGACGCCGCCAATCACGATCTCTCCACGTCCCCGCGAGGGACGCCAGGAGACACAGCCCCCCCATAGGATAGACTAGGCGTGTTGCTGGGAAGTTTCTTTCGCCGTTTCTTCTCTCCCAGCCATAACATGTTGCGAAACGGCAGTAAGATAGTATAGGCCACCGCGAACCGCCGATCCCGGTCCGCCGGGATCCTTCCTCTCGGGCTTTATATTACCCGTCGCCCGCTCTCAATTAGTGCATTGTGTCGCCCTATGGTGGGCATCATTAGATTCATCCCCTCTCATGGCAACAGTCCAGCCGAGGTGAAACTCCTAGGAGCCCCTCGAGCAAGTTGCCTCCCGGGCTCGAGCGCCTTCGCTTCGCAAAGGCGCTCGCCCCGAAAATCCCGGTAAAGTTGTGAGGTCTTCGGACCAACAACATAAAGTCAAGTCCAATAAAAAAAAAATATATACTCCACCCGTCCTAGTTAACGCATAGCCAAATGTCATCCATATATAAACAATTGGATAGTATCTTTAAATACTGTAACATATAAAACAGATAGACGAATATTAGAAAATGTGATGTAACTAACATCTTTGCTTTCGTAATAACTATTTCCATATTCAACGGAGATCCGGAAAAATAATCTATTTATACAATGTTTCGTAAGAATATAGACTGAATAAATACTTACATTAACTTTTAGATATTTGTGTACTCCATACTTTGGGTCCGTCAGGCAAGTTGGAGGCACAAGTCTAAGCTTCAGAGCCCAAGGATTCGAAAATGGGTTCCTTAGAAAGTTTAATGCAAATAAAAAAAGAGATGCAAAACTAAAAACCAATATTAAAATATATTTTACAATATTCCGATAAACAAACTTTAACATCGACATAGTAGAGTGTTACGGGTAAAATAATTACGAACATAACGCGCCTACTACTACCGGTAACCTAATGATGACTGATATTTAAAATTGCTTGGGCTCGCGCACTTGTTCAAACAGAACGTAACAATCGCTCTACATTCTCGCAAGAAATGTGCGAAAAGGCGAGAAACGTTAACGTGGAACGCGACGGGTTCTCTTCACTTCACTTTTTGTTTTTTTGGCAAGAAGCTTGTTCTTGGTCGAACTACCATTACTGCCAACGTCAGGTGTGGAAAAGGCAAGGTTTATGGCGATGACCAGGTAAATAAGAAAACACAAAAAAAGGGGGAAAACAAATAAAAACTTGTTCTAGAAATAGTTCACCGCTACTGATTGAAACAATGTCAATATATACACATATAGGACATTCAACATTCATTTTTTAAAATTTAGGTACATAAAATTTCATAAAGGATTACAATTTTATATTATTAACGGAAATATATTTGGTTAAAGCATTAAATATAAAACGATTACATATGTGGGAAAGGAGAGTTTTAATGTTAGTGGGTCTTGGAATTTTAGCTGGTAGGACATCATATAGGGATGTGGGGTAAAGGGGACAATTAAAAAATATATGGTCGATGGAGCCTTCCTCTGTATTGCATTCACACATTGGAGACGAACGAACTCCAATCCTACAAAGATGGACAGCTTACATATTCACGCGAGTTTGTAAAGCGGCCATTAACGTCTTAAATACGGTTGCTTCACTATATTTTATCTCAGTTTTCCTCATAATGAAGAATCATAATGTAAGTATAAGTACATTTTCGACATGTCATTATGAATTGCTGCGATAACTGGTCTTGGTTTTAAATATCCGAAAATAAAACAAAAGTATTGAAAATTTATATTTTATACAATTACAATATGTATGTAATTAAAAATAATTATATAAAAATAACAACATATTAATGTCATTTTTTAAACAAAAAATTACATTAATATGTTGTATCATGGACAAATAATAATAGGAATGAAAAACCAATAACAGTACGTTCTTGATAATTAGTGGTCACTAGATATCACGAGTAAGCGATTCATTGAACTTTACGTAGGTACATAATATCCGTGACTTATAAGTATTTATTTAAAGTTTAAAACTAATATTCTGTTTAAATATGACATTTAAATAGTGCAGAAAACGAACAATTACAATTATTGTAAGCAATATGTTGAAATTAAAAAACTTTGCTTGAAAGTTTGAATGGTGTGTTTCTATATAAAAATTAGCCACGAGTGCGTCAGTCCAGAAACAGTAAAGGGCTCCGTAAGATATAAAATAACATAATCAAAAAACCACTCGATATAATTTATATCATATACCAAATTTACGGTAATTTTCTTCAGAATTTTCCACGTTTGTACTAAAATGGCTACGGGCCCCTAAAAACTGATATACCTTTGGTCAACAGTAGAGAACATACAATCTAGATGCTTATTCAGTTATTTTTACTAGGCAATTATCATTCCTAGTATACTTACGAGTATACTAGGAATAATAATTACCGAGTGAAGTACGCTTCATACGTTTTAATTACATTAGTAATTAATTTTCTAATAACTGTAGAAAGATTTATTTACTTTTACGCGTAAAATGAATTACTTTAGTTTCTTTGACGCTTTATGTATATGTATGTGTCATGGATACAAATGTAATATCCGCGTCATTATAACATATTTATTGAGATACTAGGTGACCCGTGCCCACTTCGCTGGTTATCAGAAAAAAAAATTCAATATCCGTTTGGTATATCCAGAGATTACCCCATTGTTAGTATAGTTTTGTTGGGTTTAATTACCTACTAAGCGAATTCAAAATATTTTCCCTCCCATACTGCCCGTACCTCAGTGACGCTTACATCGCATAATCCTATCTAGCCGATTAGGGTGCGCGGCGACCACGCAACTTTTTTTCTAATATTTACATTTTTAAACTCGTGATATCTTTCGAATGGAATGTCCGAATTTAATAATTCAAAAAGTTATATAAAGGTATTGAAGCAGTCTTGAATATGAAATAATTTATTTTGATAAGGATGAATACCAAGATACAAATAACGAGCCTTTTCTAGCGGCTTTATGTTAATTAAATTAAATGGTTGTTCTTCGTCATAAATGTTTACATGGAAACGTTATATGTTATCAACTTATCAGTAAAAACTAAGAATACAAACAAGCTATTCTTTGTGTACATCGTATCTGTTAAAAAAATTTAATAAGTATTTTTAAAATTTTGCTCAGTAATGACAATATGTATCTAGATACATGTAGCGCAATGCGTTGCGTAACTGTATTCATGTACACATTACGAGTTATCACAAAAACGACGTACTAATTTGCTACGCTAATAACGGTTTATATAAAGAATTGTAAGCTGCTGAGCAATTCTATTTTCAAAAATGTATACAATAGTGTCTTATATTAACTACTTTTAAGCAAGAATAGGAAAGCGGACACACGTTATAATAAATTTTAATATTTTTACATATCAAAAAGAAGGCGTTAATAGTAGATTGATTGTTGTTACACGAAAGGTAAAAGTGACCTGTTTAGGCATGAGATGGTTTGGCGCACGAGCGTAGCGAGGACGCTAATAGTTCGAGTACTAGCTAGGCCTTTCACTCGAAGTTAACACTGCTTTTCATTATAAATAAGAGGAAAGTAAATAAAACTGATTAGTTAAACAAATAACTACTTCTCTAATGACACCAGGCCTTAAATCCATATCAAAATCTGATGAACTCATTTAATACGTCACATATGAAAAGTCAAGTAAATTTCTTTTTCTTGGGTATTCTACCAGCCAGTATTTTTTATCACTGATGATAGTAAGTATTTAGCTCAAATTTATGTAAAGTAAATAATAATTTAGTCAAAAGTTATTTATTAGTATAAAATGATGTTATAAAATTATTGTTTTTTTTAATTACAATTTATGCCGCGATTGCCGCGCGAACAGTGGCTGTAAAAAAGTTGGGACATGAGTAACATCTATTATCTATGACTTGTATTGTTTTAAAAAAAAATTACAGCATGGAAAACCGCTTCCCGGAGATGAAAAGCACTCTTTTCATCCCGGTGACGTACTTGCAGAATACAGGAAAAATTATTAACTTTACAATAAATAATTTCTATAATGTGAAACAATATTAAATGTTACATGGAAATAAAACATTTTTATCGGTAAAAATATAAAATTGGAGAAGGCCAAAATTCATGATCCGTGAGATATATTTTTTTTTAACAAAAACAAAACCGACTTCAAATTAAAAAGTAAAAAATAAATATTTAACCGCCTTCTTTCTACAATTTGAAGTCGGTGCCAAGTAAAACATAAAAAACAACAACAAATGTGCAAAATATAGTAATTTGTATGTTTTACTTCGCACCGACTTCAATATGTTGTAGAAAGAAGGCGATTAAATATTTATTTTTTGCTTTTTAACTTGAAGTCGGTTTTGTTTATATTAAAAAATATTTTTTTGCTTTTCAGTTGCGCAAACACTTAAATAATATATTAAGTGTACGCTCGTCAACAACAGTTGTTCTCGATTTCCCTGCGATCCAGTCATCAGATCCTGACTTGGTAATCATGGGAACACCTCGGGTATATACTCTTACGAATAAAAAAATTGAAAAACAGTCCACAATAAACAAAAGAATTAAGCGCCTGTAGAAAATGTAATACCTACACGCGTATATAAGCTTTTTTTTCCAAGAATGTAGGTGCACAGCTTTCTTTAATAAGTAATGGTTACTCTCGATTTCCCTGGAATCCACTCACCAGATCCTGACTTGTTGACTCTGGCACCACCTCGGGAGAATAGACTTACGAGTAAAGAAAAAATTCAAAATTGGTTTATAATTGATGGAGATACCGTCTTACGAAGAAGTCTCTTATCAATTTTCGTAGGTTTCTCTAATTCATTGGAATCCACTTATCAGATCCTGATATAGTGACACTGGGACCAATCCGGGAGTATAACCTTTCGATTAAAACAAAACAAGTTTTAAAATTTGTTCACAATTGACGCAGAAATCGAGTAACGAGGAGCAAAAAAACAACATACAGACGAATTGAGAACCTCCTTCTTTTTGAACCGAGTTAAAAACAGAATTTACATTTTATTTTTAATGTTTTTCAAGCTGTTATGTTTTAATTTATAACATGTGAATGGCTATAAATAATTGTTTTATTTCTATAATCAACATCAGCGCCAAACATATTATTACAGCTCATACTTGTTGTCAGGAACAAATGGCTGTCCTACAGATGCTTTTTCATATAAAATCAGGTGTTGTACAGCTTTCTGCATTTAGTCTGAAGTTAGTTTATTATCTATGCTGAAAATGTAAAGTTTGGTGCGGAAGAGAGTAATATTAGTAAGTACTAAAGTAGGTAATTTTGTCTTTACCTTTTCTCGACTTAACCTCTAGATACCAATCTTATTAACTTATTATAAAATTAATCAGTAGACTCACACATTGTATATTCCTAAGTTAAGTAAACTACGCTTATGCTCTAGTAGATAATATATAATGGAAAACTCTGGGGCCAATACCAGCCCATCAAACCATAGTAAAGAACGAAAGTTCGTTACATAATTTATCATGCCAGGATTCAAACGTGAGATCTCTATGTTTCAGTAAGTTAGGCGGGTAAAGGCTTAGATTATTCAACCACAAAGGCCGTTAAGAGGCTGGTTATAGACGTGCGAGCAAGTGCACATACCTATTTATGGCTCGACGATCTTATTTGCTCCTGAGAAAGATCGCATACTTAAGATAATACACGGACGAATAAGATAATCGAGCTATAAACTACTTGCACGTCTATCACCCACTTTAAAAGTTAGAAAAAAATGAAATATGTATATAGTAAATTACTCTTTATTGCACACCATTGCCGAAAACTTATACGCTAGAATAACAGTGTTCTAATTTTCGAACTAGCTACGTTGGGCATCGCTATATTGGATATATCAGAAACAAGGTTATCCGTAAGAGAACCAAGCCAACCGAAACAACTCCCAAGTCATGAAAGCTGAAGTGGCAATGGGTTGGCCACGTTATCTCCAGGCCTGATGAACAGAAAAGTCCTTGAGTGAAAATCGTATTTTGCTAAGACTTCGGTTGCACGACGTTATTAAACGTGATGGACTAACGACCTGGGCAAATTTGCTGATAGAAACTTCAATGTGAAAAACGGAGGACCGGAATCCGGGATATGTGGCTTCAATCTAAAGAATCCTATATCCAGTAAACCGCGACTGGCTGAAGGTGAATCAACATACTCAGACAAGTCATCAACTTTGTTCCTTTGATTTTTTGATACACGTTAACTAGTTACATAGGTATTATAACTATATGTATTTCATAGTATTATGTTAATACTACAGTCAAAATAAATTATGCTTTACTAAAAAAAACTTTTATAAATCCATTAATTATATCCGGTTGTTCTTGCTGCATACAATGACCAATATTGTTAACTATCTTTGTTTCAAGATTAGTGTATCCTCCCTTCAAAGTCTTCAGAACACCAGCTTTCAGGAGGTGATCATTTGCCGCATATATAGCAAACATTTGAATATTGCTTTTTACTTCTTTCCGGTCACAGATAAGCATAAAATTCGCTAACAATCTATTGCAATAGTTCGCGCAGCTGAAAATTTAAAGTACGTTATTTATACCCGTGGCAATGGCATTAACACGAAAGAAGAATTATATTTTCTGCATGAATTTGTACATTACAATATTCCACTCATAAACGTCTAAACTGATTTAGGCATAAATGGTATTATCCCACGTTACCTTTATTAGGTACATATTATAGTTGGTAATTACAATTATATTTAATGTTGAGAAGCCCCAGACCAAGAAGAAATTTGATTGCATATTTTAAAAGAATTCTCATAGAATTCTCGACAGCTGCAAGAATTGTTAATACTAATAACCTCAAGATGTTTATCGCGAATTCTGCAAGCTATAAACCCACAGAAATCATGGGACACTAGTATACACTTCTTGCCTCTTGCAAAAAAATTTATAACAATTCATTTATTTATTGTGGGGTCGTCTTAAAGTTTCCAAACTATCAGATGGAAACTTCAGGAAAAATCAAGGTTGTAGAGGTTCAAAACTACTTTAGACAAAATATATTTTGAACATTATGCCTTGAGTAGATTTTGAGATATGGTGTAGTTTCTAATATACACTTTTATAGTAGTTACGTTGTGGAACGAAAACAGAGACGGCACGGACTGCCGAGCAGTTAATCAATTTATTTCAGCCTAATATGCAATGTGCTCGCTATTAGGCTATTGTTAGAATTACTATATTCTGATCGTGAAGATTAATGTCATGAGGATGCCTGCAAACCTTAGTTAACAATCTTGGAAGCCCGCCGATCCGCTTTGGATAAGCGTGGCGGGTATACAGCCCCTTAGAAGTGGAGAAGCCTAGTAAGAAGATTTATAGTATCAAAACCTGTTGAAATATTAAAAAATTCTGAAATAAAATACGAGTGTGATAATAAAGCGTCGATTCCGTTTATTCGAAAAGAGTATAAAGGCGCTTGGATATCGAGAACAGTATTTCCGAAAACGGAAAAGGCCGTTTAAGGGTATTTACATATAAAAGAATGGTTGACTTATATGAACCGCAATCGTAGCTGTTTTACACAATATATCATCTGCTTACCCAAATGTTCTATCAGTAATCTGACGTCTTCAACAAGTACTTCCAACTTGGAACGTGATACTGCTTCAGTTTTTTCTGAGTCCCCATAGCCACGAATATCTATTGTTACACATCTTAGATAATGAATAATGTTAAGTAGCACGGAAAATAATGTATATTAGTTGTTCTAGCCAATAAAGTTCGTTACCACACTAAAGCCGATATTAGACAGTTTATTTCTGTTTAGCATTTAAATGATTCGAGCAAAGTGATCGGTAGAAACACAAAATTAATAATTCAACGTCATTTAATACCGTGGTGTCCTTTCAGTTCTATGCTTTTCAATCAAATTAATTCAATTTGGTTAATCCGTCTGATATTAGCATTAGATCAAATATTATTTGCATCTCATAGATATATTTTTCATCGACTTTAAAAAGAAAGAGATTTTCTATTTGACTATATTTTTTGTACGCGATTTCTTCATCAATTTGACCGAGTTTCAAAATTTTTTATTCGAAAGAATACCAAGTCTAATAACAATAAAATTTATATCGGACCATTTCGAAGCTTTATTGAATCCAATGCAAAAAGAATGATAAAATTTAGTTCAGAAATAAACAAGTTATGGGTGATACATAAAAAAATATTTACGAGATGAATTGAGAACTTTCTCCTTTTTTAAGTCGATAAAAATAAAACATTTTCCAAAGTTGTTCTATTAGTTGAATTTAGTTGAGCTATTTGTACCAAGGTACAAAACTTTTTTCTAGTCTATAATCGGTAGGTGACTCAAAATTCAAAAGAAATTATATCCTTAATAATCCTCTCCTGAATTAATAGTATCGTTCTGAAATAAATTTCATGATAGATATCGCATAAGGATTACATGAAGGTATTACACTTTTACACTCCTTATAGTTTTCATTATACATCATTACACCTGTCATACATTTTACTGGAAATAAGCACTTAAATTAAAATAATAGGGAACTTTGTTCCAATTACTCAAACAAAAAACATTGAAGCTACAAGAAAATAGTTCCTAAAACATATATATAGCGTTTGACGTGAATATGACGTCCCATAATGTCTTGCCAGACTCGGTGTGTAAATATGTGCAATATTGAAACATGATGTTATGGAAGTAAGAATAAACTATCGAGATCAAAATAAATTACACTAAGGATTTAAAATCCACTTCAGATGCCTCAATATAGTGCTTAATTGAAATAAATAAGTGAAATTATAAATTATCTAAAGTTGACAGAGATGACAACACAACGCAATATGGTTTGGAGGACAAAAATTTAATAACTTTTTCCAAGTATCAATATTATAAATAAACTACATTTTATGGTTTTAGTCGCCTTACTTAGTTACTTAGTTGTATTACCTCACAAATATTCGCGACAACCGTAAGTAATCTCATACACGTTACAATCGAATCACTACTAACCCTAAAGTCGGCACAAATTAAAACAATTGGTAACACGCATCACAATCAACGAAATTAATGTACATAGAACACAAATACTTTCAAAAACAACTCAATCAATTTAGTCCTCCTCTCCAGCAATTGCGTCACTGGAAACGGATCTTGCATTCGCTTCGAAATTTAAATCCCTCGTATCGTTAAACAACATAAGATCTCCCGAGTCAGAATACTCCGTATTCATTTTCCATGCTTCAAAGTCTGTCATTATCGAAATAGATGTTGCAAAAGTAGTTGGATTCGAAGGCAAGCTTTTATTTCTTGTAGGGAAATCATTATCACCCTGTTTGAATCTGTCCATAGTTTCCTTTTCGATTTGTTCTAATCGTTCAATTGCTTTTGTTGGATCAGCTTCTTTCGGTCTTTCATTAAAATCTATATCGATTTCTATTCTGTAAAAAATATTGTACTTATTAAAGTCAAATACTATTAATATATAATTGTAACGGTTGAATTTGTTTATTTATTCTCTTTTAACGGTCTCTTGAATACGTTTTGATTTATATGAAATTCGGTGTATTAATACATAGTACAAGAGAACAAGCTTAAACTTAAAAAATATCAAACTTAAAATTATGCTCAAAATTTAAGGTCCTAAGTGTAATTTACAAATAAAACTAAAAAGCCACATTACGTAAAGCGATTTGATGATGCAAGGACTTGAGTCAAAGAGTTACAAACTTGCCTCAAGCGTGTCATGGAATGCCATTGTCGGGGTATGGGTATATTGACAATATAAAAGAATTTCAACACTGCATACGCATACAATGTACTCGAGGTCACGTTGTATGTATATATATCTAATATTTGTAGTTGAAACATTTTGATATTTAACGTTACCTAAATTTCTTAATTTTATTTGTTTGACAAATCAAATAAGAAATTGCCTATATTTCAATATTCAACTTCAACTATAAAGATTTTTAATATAACATTAATAAAAAAATGGCCTTCAATTAACGTATAGTCAAGTTTACAACAAAATACATAGATTAAATATGTCGCTTAATGCCTAGCGTGCATCACGATATTATGTCGCACGATAATATTATCGCATAAATGTAACGAATGGATTGTTATGTCAGTGCAGCCGTTTGTGGAAAAAAATCGCCGGGATTTTTTAAATTGTGATTTATCATATTTGGCCGCGACTGTCGCAAAAATAAATTTGCATTGCGACAATAAAAACGCATTAATGTTTGAATCTTCATTCTAAAATAGAACAATATTTTTTGGGGTATACTCGAAAATCGTTGTGTTTCAAATAAAGGAAACTTTTGATATATCCTTCAGTGGTGAAAGGATGAGTCCAGTATTGATTTTTTTTATTGCATGATATCCAAGTTGAAAATTAACAACTCATCATACGATTTTCTAGTCACAGGCAGCGCAGTTTTCTGCGATATTTTAAAATCGTGTCACTAAAATAAAAATCGTGGTGCGCGCTAGGCCTAAAACGATAGACCATAAGTAAAATCCCTGACTTTTGGAAAACTTGCGTGACAGGCCAGCCAACGCGTGGAGATCCTTTTGAGACAAATTAATCTAATTGGGGTATCATACGTACGATTGTCTTTACTTAAATTACCCAAGGACAAGCCAAGGATCAACATATGTAAAAAAAATATAGAAAACCTTAAATCTCTCTGAGAAGCTCCAATGCATTTTAAATAGATTAATATAGATAGAATAAAAAGAACTAGCTAGAACAGATTGTAAACTTTTCTGATGCACACTGCCGAAGAATGGAACATTTGCCAGAGTCTGTTTCTCCTGACAAATACGATCTGGGAATCTTGAAGTCACCGGTGAATAGGTATTTAGGTAAGGGTGCTCCTTACTAGACCGCGTCATTACTTATCACCAGGTGAGACTGATCAAACGTGAACATACACTAGAGTTGCCAACCTACCTGATTTCCCAGAACATGTCCTAGTTTTTTTAGTGTCCTAGGATGTCCTGGATAGTTTTTCAGCAGCGCCCTGTGTTTTTAAAGTGCCCTGATAAGGTCATGTATTTTGAAATTCGCACGCCACTTTTACAATTCTTACCTTCTCGCAAGTGTTCACGCTGCGGCGCTTTTTATATTTTAATTATTTATTTAACGCGTTTTCAACTCGTGTAACTTTATTCAAATACTTTTATTATAAAAAATATAATTATTATCATTATTTGAATCATTTAACCTATTTTCCTATTTTTTATCCGTGCAGGAACGGAGACAGAATACAATTTCCTGCGGCCGGGCGTTCTGTCGTAAAGGGCGACAAAACAACTCACAGCCAGGTGGTAGGCCATTTGCCGAACTGGATGTCTACCACCCCTGGTCTAAAGTATGTCGCCATAACAATCTTGAGTTGTGTTCTGGCATTAGTGACCAGGTTCCAGTCTCCCTTAAGAGAGAAGCAGCGCATTTGTAGAACCTTTGGTGTTGCAAATGTCCATAGGCCATGGTAACCGCTTTCCATCAAGTGGACCGTCTGCCTGTCTGCTGAACTCCTCCAATGAAAAAGAATTCACTATATATGATTTTGCTATTGCAACTCTATTATCCTGTTATTAAACTGAATTGTCCTGGTTTTTGAGAGAAAGAGAGAGATAACACTTTATTGCACACCAAAATATACATTTACAAAAACAGACCATATTTACAACATTTTCTAGGCAATACAACAGGCGGCCTTATCGTTCAAAGCGATCTCTTCCAGGCAACCTAAATCAAACAAAAAATTTGAATCAGGCGATATAGGTGGTGCAGGAAAAAGGCAATAGATACATAAATACTCAAACTAGTTTAAGAAATGAATATAGAAATACATACATATATACATAGTCATATATATACAATAATACATAAGTTATAATAATAATAATGTATTAGCATGATTATATTCTGTTAATCAGACATAGCTATTTGTGGACAAATAGTGTTTTCTGAGCAAATTTCTAAATATTGGTAATGATTTGGCCTCTCTGACAGTAAAGAGGCAGCATATTCCAAAGTTTGACAGCCTGCACCGTAAAAGAATTATCATTACAAGATGAAGTGTGTGCAGGCGTCATAAGTTTTCGGTACGTATCATGGCGCAAATTATGGGCAGTGGATAGGCGAAGGAATTTAAAACATTCCTTAAGGTACTGGGGACTATTAGGAGTAAATAATATGTTAAAAAGGAGAGTGAGAATGTGAGTATTCCGGCGAAAATGAATAGGAAGCCACTTGAGTCTTTTACGAAATTCGGAAACATGGTCATATTTTCGCAATCCAAATATGAACCTGATACGAAAATTCTGAAGCCGCTCAAGCTTGTTCAACTGTTCTACACTTAAATCTAGATAGCAGGCGTCAGCGTAATCAAGTATGGGAAGCAAGATAGACTCAGCAAGGTGATCTTGGTAGCAGTGGGCAAAAAGTTACTTAATCTTCTGAGGGATCTAGAAGATAAGAAGACTCTGCGACTTAAATCGGTGATGTAAGGCCGCCAAGACAGCTCCCTGTCGATGATTATGCCGAGATTTTTGACAGTATCACTAAGAGGAATATGTGTCCCGTCAAAAACAACCTGTGGTAAGGAGGACCAGTTAACTTTAGCGTTCATCCTAGGGCTACCGACGATTATCAGTTGAGTTTTCTGATGGTTTACGGCAAGACCAAACTTTTTGCTCCATCTTAGAACGTGGTCCAGGTCAGTGTTAATTTTATTAATTGCAATATTTAGTGCATCAGTGTCACTTTGTGTGTAAATTTGTAAATCGTCAGTATATAGGTGGCAGGAAGAAGTCAATTTGTCAGAGATAGAATTTATAAAAACAGTGAATAAAAGGGGAGATAAAACGCCGCCCTGAGGAACACCGCAGTTAAACCACACCAGGATGAGTATGCCTCATCAATACGATAGTATAGTCAACAGGCCATTCTCCATCCCATGCCGGATGTCCTCCGTAATCTTGACCAGTGCTGTGACTGTGCTGTGGCCTGGATGAAACCCGGATTGGAAGGGATTCATTAATGAATTTTGAGAAAAGAAAGTGCTAAATTGCTTGTGGACCAGGCGTTCTAATACTTTTGAAAGAAAAGGGAGAATGGAAATTGGACGGAATTCAGAAAAAGACGAAGGATTTGGCTTTTTGGGGAGAGGAATAACTAATAAATAGGAGGAGAGGTTTTTCTAACTTCAAATCCTAGTTTTTTAAAAATTGAGGTTGGAGGTTGAGGTTGAACCCTAACATACACACACATACAAATACTGACATATAATATGAGATATGGATAATGGTATTGCACTTTCTAGTATTCTTCTATGTTAGTACTTAATAATCTATTTATAGGTTTAGTATTTCCAATAATGACTCTCACCCCGTTTCCTGTTTAAATCTAGCCCAATCTTCAAGATGTGGCGCCCTCGGGATCTCCGCAGCTAACGCTCGACTGGCTTCTTCCATTGTTTGTTCCACCATTTCCCTTTCGACTTCTGTATGAACAGAAAATTAATAACTACGTATTTTTGACCTCTGATGCGTCAGTCCAGCGTTAAGTTTGTTCGTATTTCACAGTTAAAATTAGCTCACTAGATGATATTTTTCCACTTTTTACATTACTTCTAAATTACCAGCCACTACGGCACAGAGGTTTCGGGTTCGATTCCTAGCATGGTAAATTTTGTAAATTATAGTGTGTGTGTTTGTCTGCTGATATTATTATTATATTTAAAAATTTACAATTTGATATACCTAATATATTTTTAGATGTAAGCACAATATGTATGAAAAAAATTAGTAGTTTCTGATATAATCCGCCGTAACACAGACAGACATACCACCCAAATGAGAGCATAAGGGTTCGTTTTTACATTTATATATCGGAGCCCTAAAAATGGGCAAAATGTTATATACACAATATGTAGGAACAACAAAAAAAATTGTTGGAGTAAATGAGACGTAATATTCGTATTGTTTTTTACTTATACAAATAAATAAAAAAAAAATTTAAATTTATAATAGAGAATTTGATATTTTCTTTATTTGAAACTGTGTAAGGAATGTTCGTGGTCCTTTTTTGATAATTGACATTGCATAAAAGCTTGAAATTAAAGCATGGAAAAAGAATCTAACAGTAAGACAGGAAATTAATCACCGTTATTTAAGATTCATTGATCAGAGTGCGGTAATTAATTTGCTGCTTGTTTCACATAAGCATAGGATAATAGTCGTGGAGCGTAACCGGTACCAATTCGTTAAACTTGATCATAGCAATGGTTCCTCTTCTATATCTGAGAAGTTGGCGGTGAGTAGAGGGGTGCCTCGAGTATCAAAGTCAAAGTCAAAGTCAAAGTAATTTATTTGTTTGAAAAATCATTTTGGGTCCTCTTCTTTTTATTTTATATTCAGCAGACATCAGTCGACAAATACAACATTGCAAATTTCACATCTATGCCGATGATACCCAGATTTATATATCATTTAAACCGGCAGATGTAGATCGTACTATAGTTAAAATAAATGAACATTTGTCGAGAATACCTCTGTGGTCTAAACAGAACTGTTTAGTGCTGAACCCCTCCAAAACCAAATATCTTGTTTTTGGCAGCAAAAGTAATGTAATAAAACTTAACCCAACAGTTGCAGTTATGATTAATGATGTTCCTATTGAAAGAGTGTACGAAGCGCGAAACCTAGGCCTCCAAGTCGATAGTGAATTTAGATTTGAAAATCACGTTGCCAATTCAGTAAAAACATGCTTTATAAACTTAAGGTATAAAGTATGTATTATTATATTAAGTTATTTAGTTATTAAGTATGTATTATATTATGTATTTATATAAAATTCGGCCATATCTAAGTCATAGTTTGAGAATCCAATTAACTGAGTCACTAGTCCTGTCCCAGCTTAACTACTCTGATATCGTTTTTGGCCCTCGGCTACTGGGTAGAACGCAGAAACTCATCCTACGAATACAGAACGCATGTGCACGCTTTTGCTTTGACATTCCATTTAGAAGTCATGTGACGCCTTTTATAAACAACTGTTCTATGTTGAAACTGAAGCACCGCCGTAAATTGTATCTCGCCTGCCTACTTTTTGGAGTTATTAAGCATAAAGCTCCTTCATACTTATATAAAAAGCTTTCTTGGTTCTCTTCAAAAAGATTGGCTCGACTGCGGTAATGCGCTATGCAGCTTACGACGCAGCGACATGGCACAGTTGCTTTTAGGGGTAGTTTTAGGTATGCTGCCTCTAAATGCTGGAACAATATCCCACCCCCCATAAAAATATGCAAAGTATTCAAGGATTTAGAGTTAAATTAAAAAAGTTCTTGTATGCCCACCAAATGTGCCAATCTGATCTCGTTCATGATACCAGTGCCATATAATGACGCCCATTTGGAGGATGTGCCTGACCTATCATGTATGTGTTGTGTCGTGTGTTTCTCAATACTGCTGTTTTTAACTCTTTTTTGTTGTTGTTGTTTCTTTGTTGTTATAACTATCTCAACCTACATAAATAATATGTATTTAATCTTTTTTTTTTTTCTTTTTATACTTTCTTTTCACTTTGTATTTTATTTGCTTTAGTGTCTGTGTATGTCACTTGAATGGCCCTAGCGAAAGATCAGCGCTGGTTAACTTAACCAGCAACATGCTGAGCTAGGACCAATTTAGAGCTACACTTGCTTCGTCATTTTTTTACTGCATGTTGCATAGTACATTTATTTATTTATACTCGTGTTTTGTATTCTTATTTATGTTGTAGTTCTAAATAAATGATTTTTTCTTTGTTTCTTTTCTAATGGCCAGTGCACGAGTCCCAAACTCAAAGGGCGCGGGTTTGAATCTTGAACGGAACGCATGCACCACTTAGGCAGTTTTCTGACCTAATATGCATATTGTTATAATTATCATGTGTTAACAACGGTGAAGAAAAACATCGTGATGAAACCTGCACATCGAGATAACCGATGTGTCAAACCTGCCAAGCCGCCTGGGACAAGCGTGGCGGGGTAAACTGTCCGTTCCCCTATAGTGGGAGGCCCGAGCCCAGCAGTGGTGCGTTTGTGAGCTATAATTATTATAGCGATAACACTGCAGCGTATAAACTTCCTTCTGCTAGGCTTGAGCCTCCGCATTTTACAGGCAAGGATTATAACCTCTTGTCCAAGACTGATTATCGGGTGTCACACATGAGTGGTCTCAATTGGTTTCGCTTATAAGTACAAAATCACAGGAACATTTTGAACACAAACATAAAGAAATTATGCTTTCTGAAATGACATGTACCTTGGACAGGTTGGTGTGTCAGATAATTAGATTAGTACCTACCTTGCTTTAACGTAAATAGAACGCGGTAACTGTTTGGTAAAACATATCTCTACCGGTAAATACGTTTGACTAGAAATTTGAAAGGAGCTCGTGAGTACAGGTATTCTGCACATCACGGCCCAACTTTAACAAAGAACACTACTAATTGTTTCCACATTAGCTACATCATCTTCTTCGTAACACTTTACATATTCGGTACGTATACACAATGACAAGGGTATTTCGCAAAAAAGCAAACAGTAAATATTATGCGCTATGTGGAAGTGGAATGGTAGGTATTTACCGGTACCGATATCTTGGTTATAGTAAATTTACCGCAGCAATCCCACGATACCAATATATTTGTACCTAGTTAGCTAGTGTCTATCTAGATCGAATAAGAATGATTATAAAAAATACTAACCCCAATCTTTATTATTAGTCGTCTTTGGGCGTCGCAGAGCCCTCGCAAGATTTCCGCAAACCGCACCATGGGACGTCAATTTGCTGCCACTACATCGCCACTCTTCGTCTGCAAAAGAGATTCAATTCAATCACTATTTCAGTTCGTGATTAAAATTTTAAGAAATAGTCGCGCTGAGGGCATTTATATTTACTTTATAAAGTGATATATATAAATTACCGCAGATTTTAAGTCTGGGGTTTTACTATTGATGAGTGAAAACGGCATCGAAATCGGCCCAGTGGTTTTTACGTAAATCCCGAACAAACACAAAAATGTAAGAAACAAAAGACTATACTTTACAATGTTATAATATTATAGATATAGATGTTCTCAAGCGTCGGATTTCGCATTAGACATAGTCATAGTTGTTTGCACTTAAAACTGATCATTTCCTCGTATTCAGTAATTTAATAAGTATAGATGTATAGGTACGCAGATTTTCTTTACGAATAGTTTCTTACAAAATACATGTTAGTTTTGTAGCCGTGTAGATCCATGTTATGAAGAAATATAAAGGACGCCGCAGAACCCGGATGCTTCAACAGTGAATCATTAGTATTCCTGGTCACGAACCTAGAACTATTGCTTATTCTATAAAATTATAAATAATAGGTATTTATTGTTTTGCGTACGATTACGATATGATACAAAAAAACAGAAAACAAAAACTCGGAATAAACTTGAAAATAAAATTCTAATTTATCTATACATATAATTATAAATAAATGCGATGGTGTCTAAAAAGCCAAAGTACCCCCAGAAGGTAATTTAACACTTGCAAATTGTTTCGGTCGTATTAAATTATACTGTTTCCAAGCATTTATTTAAACTTTTGACATTTGCACGTCTATCAAGTTACATATTTCTTGACAGTAAAACAAGCATGAAAAAAATTACATAATTGTCGTACTTTATTGTTGTGGGTGAGGTAATAGTGATGTTCTGTGAGGCATGTAACGCACAGACTATTGAACCATCGGCACTAACCTTATCTATACATATAATAAAACTGTTGAGGTCGAATTTTTTTACAATAAAAAAAATGCTAAAAACCGAGTCAGGGGATGTAAGAAGTAAAATAGAAATAATTTACATTTTTTTCAAATTTTTTGTTTCTCTGTTTGTCTGTTTATCTGTTTGTATGTCTGTTTGTACCGGCTAATCTCCGAAATGACCAGACCGATTTAAATAAAATTTTGTATGGTAGAAGCTTATATCCCTGGTCATATGTAATATAGGATACTTTTGATCCCGAAAAATTAAAGAGTTCCAGTGGGATAGTTCAAAAAACTTTCCATGTGGACGAAGTCGCGGGCAGAAGCTAGTATGTAAATAAATCGAAAGTAATCGATTTGAAAATAAAAAAAAAACCTAAATTATAATCTATCTTATAAATAATTATATATACAAAATGGTTACATATTTGCGGCTTTTGGGGTCGAGACCCTGGGACCATGGGGCCTGAGGCGCACAAACTTTATCGTGACATAGCGAAACGCCTGGTAGACGTCTCACGTCTCACGTGACCAAAAGACTGGTCTGTACCTCGGACAACGCATTAGCGTTGCGATACAGCGAGGTAATGTGGCCAGTCTTTTGGGCACGTTTCCAACTGACAGACTGACTGGCACTAGATTTTATAATTTAATTTTAATTTGTTTCCTAAATTAAAATTATTAAAACTTCGGTTTTTATGCAAAATCCAGTCTGTAACGCATTAGGACATTACTAATTGATCCCTCATCGAGATGTCAAAAGTAAAATAAACGCTTAGAAAGGGTATAGAATATAGATAGAGAGCTACCAAGAGTCTTGTAAAATGAATAAGTATTTTATTATGCTTTATGAAATCTTTGAATAATTGTAACTTTAGTCATTGTCGTATATATTAATGTAAAATATTCATACTTACGGAACATACGGATATAAGTGTACTTAAATGCTTGCAATTGTGAGTTTGTACTCTCTTAAAATCCTTACAGTTACATATTAATTAATTTTTATGACACTTTTCATAAAATGATCTTTTACCTGATAGAACCCACGGGGAGAACTAAATTTGTACTAGACGAACCATTTAATTGCATACAAAAGCCCATAAAATTGAAGACATCTTGTAAACTTAAATACGTAATACTATCACACAAATTCCGCTCTTTCTTTATCTTTCACTGTAACAACTGATAGTACTTTTGGGCCCTCTGGCAACATACAACAACAAATATCGCAACGCCTATTGATATAGCAGAATTAAACAGGGGTTTAATTCTGCTATATCAATAGGCGTTGCGATATTCCAAGTACGACTCCATTGCGATAGTGTCAAAAATTCGTATTCTACTAAATCGAAAATATTTTCTCGATGTCGTCGCGGAGTAATCATCGTAGAAAAAATTTGTATTACCAGT
Organism: Dendrolimus houi; assembly: GCA_039645545.1. Classification (NCBI taxonomy): domain Eukaryota; kingdom Metazoa; phylum Arthropoda; class Insecta; order Lepidoptera; family Lasiocampidae; genus Dendrolimus; species Dendrolimus houi. The sequence goes on along the minus strand of CM077119.1, from coordinate 17,777,168 downwards.
AGCAAAAATAGCGTTAACCGAATTGAATATTGAAAAGCTAGAAAAATTTTAGAGATTTATTTCGCGGGATTTCGCTTATAAATATTTATTGGATTAGACTGGCGTGCCATGGACATGCCACTGGAATTAACAAAGTACCAAAGTCAGGCAAATCTACGATTGAGACGATAGTTTCCGGCGATTTTGACGAGATAGTAATACCCGAATTGGGCCCCAGGAAGCCTGATGGCAGCAAAGTATTTTTAAAGTACGACGCAAATCGATTTTAATACTTTACCTAAAGATTTAGCTTAATTTCTTTAACCTTACCCATTAATGTGTTGAGGATCTGCAGTCTAGTAGGTGCATCTATTTTCGGCTTTTCCACTGCTGTTTTGGGTCTTTGGCGAATGGCGGGTCTGTCTGGTCTAATGCCAGCGTTTTCTGTTGTTGCCGGACGACGACATCTAATTGGCAATAAATTTTCTTCTTGCGTTTCAAGATTGCACTGGTCTGAATTTACTTTATTGGTCCCATCGAACTGTTAAATGCGTAATTAATATAGATAGCTAGTATTTTATTAAAATGAAATTATTTTTGAATTTATTGTAAAATTTGTCTTATATCCAATAATCACATAGGTACAAAGTTTCAAGAGATCGCTTTTTACTGATAATATTCCCCGTTGAATATAAATCATTGTTCTATATCCTATTAGTTTCGATTTTGGTGTAAAACAGAGATAATCTATTTAAATTTTATCTCTAGCCAATACATAAAAATTACTTCACCTCCTAGGCAGTTCATGACTTTAGGTTTACTAAACATTTATTTAGATGAAAAGTGTTTACTTACTTCATTTTTACTAGTGGATGGTTTAGGTTCCAATTCTATTGGTTGCGAGTCATTTGTTTTTGGTAAAATACTTGGAGCTGGTTCTTCATTTTCTGAATCCGATGACGATGATGCCGAACCAAAATCTTCTTCCAAATTATCTACCAATTATTAATTTGGATATTACAATGTACACAATATAGACCTAAATCTTATTTCATTCATTCTCAAGCTTTACGTAATCATATCTATATTATTATTATATATAATAAAATTGTAGAGGTCAAATTTCTGTACAACGAAAAACAATGCTAAAAACCAAGTCAGGGGGATATAAGAAGTGAAATAGAACTAATTTAGATATTTTCAATTTTTTGTTTCTCTGTTTGTCTGTCTGTTTGTACCGGCTAATCTCCGAAACGACTGGAACGATTTAAATGAAATTTTGTATGGTAGTAGCTTATATCCCTGGTCAACATATAGGATACTTTTGATCCCGAAAAAGTAAAGAGTTCCCGTGGGATAGTTAAAAAAACTTTAATTACTTAAACAGCTTATTATACAACTTATGCACCTAATCAAGTATTGACATTGTCGGTATCATCATCATACAATAAAACAATTTATACATTAAAAAACAATTAGGCTACCAAAGAAGAATGTTCTAAAATCGGGAGGGATTTTTAACTTTTTTTTTTAAGCTATTCCACGCCGACGAAGTCGCGGGCAGAAGCTAGTCTATAATAAGCGTAGATATGGAGAACAGTTAGACAAGGCTTCAAATATCGTAACAATATTTTTAATTGTTTTTTTTCTAGGTGCTTTAAGTAAATAGGAAGTGATATTTATATTCACTTCCAAAGTCGTACCTAAAATTTTTACGTGTGTGTCCTAGTGCGGAAAATACTGACAAAGAAATCAGAGTACAAAGGCCAATGTTTTTTTAAAGCAAATTAGTATGAACAAGATCGGTATATATTGACATATTTTTACATTTTTAGGGTTTCGTACTAAAATAAAAAAAGGGATTCGTCAACTATGAATCTTTTAGTGTGGGTTACTGTACGCCCAAGACCGAATTACCGATCACAATCTGAGAATAAAATTAAAATATTCTACTAACAATCAATATCCGTGTGCAATGGCAGTTCGTCCAAATACACCAGCATAGGCAAAGCAGATACTACACGAGATCTATAACGCGGTGATTCCGACAATGGAGTCCCTTGTAAAGTTAGGCGACGAAGTGATCCACACACGCCCAGTGTCCAAAGTAGACTTGACTCTGCTATTGGATTACTTGAAAACAAAAAGAAACTGAATTAAATACTTCAGTTGTAATAATAGGTTGGGGAAAGTCTTTTCGCATATAGTATGTATGAACTTGTAATAAGATCTCTTTGGCTATACCATTTGTATCTGGCTGGTTTTGGTATCATTAAAAAGTTTTAATTTTAAAGAAGACAATTCCAAATTCAAATTAGGAAAATGTGTGATTTTCATTTGTTTTTCTTATTATTAAAATGAGTGAATCTAATGAAGAAATTCGATACATTTTAAAATTTTACTACAAAAAATGGTAAAAATGCAACACAAGCCGCGAAAAAATTTGTGATGTTTATGGACCTAATGCAGTATCTGTGAGAGTAGCGCAAATTTGGTTTAAGCGTTTTCAATACCGGAAATTTTGATATCAAAGATGCACGTCGCTCTGGTCGCCCTCTTACGGACAAAATTGATGCCATTTTTGAAAAAGTGGAGCAAGATCGGCATATTAGTAGTTGCGATGTAGCTGGAGAATTGGGCATTGACCACAAAACGGTTTTGGCGCATTTGAAAAAAGCTGGGTACACAAAAAAGCTCGATATTTGGGTGCCTCATGAGCTCACTGAAAGAAACCTAATGAACCGTGTACTCATTTGTGATTCTTTATTACGACGTAATGAAACCGAACCATTTTTGAAGAAGCTGATAACTGGTGATGAAAGTTGGATCACGTACGACAAGAACGTGCTAAAAAGATCGTGGTCAAAGGCCGGTCAGGCTTCACAGACTGTGGCGAAAACCGGGTTAACTCGCAACAAGGTGATGCTGTGTGTGTGGTGGGATTGGAAGGGCATTATTCATTATGAGCTGTTACCGCCTGGCAGGACCATCGATTCTGAACTCTACTGCGAACAACTGATGAGATTAAAGCAAAAAGTTGAGAGAAAGCGGCCGGAATTAATCAACAGAAGGGGTGTGGTTTTTCACCATGATAACGCTAGACCTCGCACATCTTTAGCCACTCAGCAAAATTTACGAGAGTTTGGCTGGGAGGTGTTAATGCATCCGCCGTATAGTCCTGACCTTGCACCTTCAGATTTTCACCTGTTTCGGTCTCTGCAGAATTCCTTAGACAGTGTCAGATTAACATCACGAGGGGACTACCAAAACCACTTGTCGCAATTTTTTGATCAGAAGCCCCAAAATTTTTATAGCAATGGGATCACGTCCCTACCTACAAGATGGCAAAAAGTTATCCAACAAAATGGCACCTACATACTTTAGTCAAATGTAAATAAACTTTAAAAAAAACCTTTTGAATTTTTATATAAAATACGAAGAAACTTTTTCCCCAACCTAATATTTATTATACTGTTACGAGCTACAGGACTCGAATTAAAAATGCCGTTGGAACTACTATAGATTTTATTAGAACTGTACAAACACGTATAAAAACAAATACAAATAAAACTGGATGCAACCAGTTCACACTGCACGATTCAGTACAATTCGACCGCGCAAGTCCGTCATTTATATCGCTAATCGAGAGTACTAGAAAACGTCTTACTCGCTTCGTAGTCGTCGCTTGACTGCCCGCCCCTCCTCTCGGGCATCGTCTTATACTAACTACACAGTACAAAGAAATTGGCCACGCACACTGAGTTTCTAAGAAATACTAATTTGCACACCTGCGAACGGCTAACAAACTTGAAAACAATAACAATAAGGATTAGTTCGACGCTAATGATAGTTATAAAACAAGTAGAAAGACAATAGCATGTTTTTTTTAATTGCAAATTCAAAACACAAAGAATTTCCTTATCTGGGAGGACAATAAGCTGTGCTTACAATAGGCAGCTGTGCGGCTTATCTTTGACGGCATGTAACAATATATATTTCTGATAAACTAATAAATTGATGAACAGGAATAAAAATAAAGATAAATCAAAAAGAGATAAATGCGTTTAAGGATGATACTTAGATTTGCGTTGAAACTGTGAATAAAATATATGCTAGAATAGAAAAGTTTGGAAGGATAATGAACGTAGTTATGCAAACAGTATTATAATTTTTAGACAATGAAGATAATAGTAAAAAGCTGTGTAGGAACGCGAAAGAAATCTGTCGTATAAAATATACCGTTGGATTATAAATCCCTATTAATATTATAAACGCAAAAGTAACTCTGTCTGTCTGTCCGTCTGCCAGTCTGTCTGTTCCGATTTCACGGAAAAGCTACTGGACCGATTTGGCTGAAACCCAGTATATATATAGGTATATATATTTTTGATGCCGAGGATGAACATAGGAAATTATTTATCCCGAAAAATGAGGTCGTTTCCGGGATAAAAATATATTTGTCTCCCTGTTTGTTGTTTTTACGGAAAAACTATTGGACCGATTTGGCTGAGATTCGGTATATATGTAATTTTAATACCGAGAGTGGACAAGGGATATTTTTCATCCCGGATAATGGGATAGATTTATGTAAAGGTTATCCCAGAAAGTGCGATAGGTTTTGGTTTTTTGTGATTTTCCATTTTCGTCATTTTGGTTATTTTGGTCATTTCTGTAATTTTGTCCTTTTTGTCCCTTTTGCTCTTTTTGTCCTTTTTTGTCCTTTTATCCTTTTTTTTTTTTGTTCTTTTTGTTCTTTTTGTACTTTTTGTCCTTTTTGTCCTATTTGCTCTTTTTTCTCTTTTGGTCCTTTTTTGCTCTTTTTGTTCCTTTTTGCTCTTTTTGTCTTTTGCTCTCTTTAGTCATTTTGCTTTTTTGTCATTTTTGTCCTTTTTGCTCTTTTGCTCTTTTTGTCCTTTTTGCTCTTTTTGCTCTTTTGTCCTTTTTGGCCTTTTTTTCTCTTTCATAGACATAGACAACACTTTATTGTTCACCAAATCAAAAATTACAAAAAATGCACAAGGCAATAGTTACTTGGTAAAACAAAAGGAGGCCTCTAAAAGAGATCTCTTCCAAGCAACCTGACTCAAATGAAATTCTTAAATTATCTATAATTATTATGCAACACAGAAAAATGAAAATAAAAAAAGACACAGATTACAGTCTATTGTAAACTAGCACATACATCATTGCGTAAGACTTACATAATGATTCCTAAATGAATTTTTGAATATGGCAAAAGATTTAGCTTTTCTGACGTCAGTGGGCGAAGAGTTCCAAAGTAAGACAACCTGCATTGCGAAGGAGTTGGAATAAAATGTCGAAGAGTGTGCAGGTGCCATTAATAGGAGATTATTAGTGGAGCGCAAATCGAGTGTATGTGACGTATGAAGGAAGTTGAAACATTCCTTAAGATAAAGAGGTATAAGGTATAAACAGTATACGATATAGTAAGTTGAGGAATGCTCATCTGCATTCCTGCGAAGTGAGATAGGCAAAACTCAAGCTTTTTGCGAAATTCAGCAACGTGGTCATATTTTTTTAAACCAAATATGAATCTTATGCAAACATTTTGAAGACGCTCGAGCTTAATAAGTTGCTCTTGAGTGAGATTAAGATAGCAAGCATCAGTATAGTCGAGGATGGGTAGTAGAATTGATTGAGCACTTTTGTCCTTTTTGTCATTTTTGTAGTTTTCATAGACGGGGGATAGATAAATAAAAGTAGGACGGTTTGAAATAGAGAATGAAGGTTTAGATGAAACCAATCATTTCTCAAGTTTATAGATATAAAAATTCATCGTCTATAGAAAATGCGATAGTAACTCGATATGTCTTTCTGTAAGTTAATTAGTTAGTTTCTATAAGTTTTCACGGAAAACTACTAGGAATACTGGATCGATTTTATTGTAATTTTGTTCAAATGTAGTTTTAATGCGAAAAATGGTCATATATACTCATACCAGGAGATCGGATAGTTTGCGATATAAAATTTAGTGAATTTTCCGGGTGCAAATAGCACTAACATAAAAATTTTGTACAATGTAACCTGTATTAACGCCTACTTTTTAAACAAGAAGCAAGGAGTAGAAGTTGACTCGCAGCGCAGCCGCTGGTTAAACTCTAGTATTGGTATGGAGCTTGAGCTATTGGGGGGAGTATGCACGGGGCACCATCCGCGAGCCTGCATTGAAAGCACGAGACGTAATTTTATATTTTAGTGATTTCGTAGGATAATCATACGTTTCAGATTATGAGGACTATGATAGTAATTAACTTTTTACCCGCTTATTTGATATTAGTTAGGATTATTGTTTCATATTTTATCTCTCATAGCAATCCTTGTAGTAGGATATAAAGTAACTTAATAAACGGAAAATATAGTTATATCATACGAACACAGGTTTTCTGGCAGATTTATGTAAAGGAATGCCAAAAATCGCTTTTATACATTTTGTCGCTTTATTTATATCAGCAGAATTACCCCATAATAGTAGACATAAATAACTATATAAAATAATAATAATACATAACGTAACGTTTCAGATTATGAGGTCTATGATAGTAATTAAATTCTTACCCGCTTATTTGATATTAGTTAGGATTATTGTTCCATATTTTATCTCTCGTAGCAATCCCTGTAGTAGGATATAAAGTAACTTAATAAACGGAAAATATAGTTATATCATACGAATACAGGTTTTCTGGCAGATTCCTGTAAAGGAATGCCAAAAATCGCTTTTATTCATATTGACGCTTTATTTATATCAGCAGAATTACCCCATAATAGTAGACATAAATAACGTTATAAAATAGTAATAATACGTAACGTAACGCGGATAGTCCTATAATATCTTTATCTGATGAAGCAACCCACTCTTTAATTGTATTATTAACTACTAACAATAGTGTACAAACACGCTGTAAATGTGTGTGTAAGCGCAGAAGCTCTCGGTACGGTCCGAGACAATGGCGAACCCGTAAGAGTGTAGAGGTGTGTGCCTATGTGTTTTGTGCTGATGCTACTCATCTTTACGCACACATTCACAGCGTTTTTGTATACTTTGTATACACAAATAAATGGTGTGTCACTTCGTGAGATAAAAATGCTGTAGTATGTCGATAGCGTCGTTTGTATTGACACTGTCTTGTGTAACCGGTTTATGACATAGACGTATGAATTTATATTTTACAATGACTACAGATAAAAAGTGAATTAGGTATTTGTAGGATTTTATTTAAAACTGATTTAATTTAATACTTTCAGAGCAGCTATACCATGATTTAGATCACAAAGTTTATTTGTTTGTTTTTATTTTCTTTTCCCTCTTTCTTTTTCGTTTTGCGTCCCTGTACGGCACTAAATATGTAAGAGAAATCCCTAATTGTCATATTCCTCGTATGTTTAGAATCGACCAGTTGGGAAAGCATACAATCTGTATAAAACTTATTCAATTTATTTTTTATTTTAGTGTCCCAACAAGTGTCATCCTTGTAAATTAGTTATATTTTTACAGGAAAGATTTGCCCTGACCAAATACTAAGCACACGTTTACATTTCTTGTTAACTTCTTATTTTCTATATCCATGTGAAAGGTTTCCTCCTCAGAAAATATTGTATCGGTTACTCCAGAACTGCAACATAATTATAATAATAAATATAAGTTACATCTTCTATGTCTTCTATCTATATAAATATTAAAGCTGGAGTATATTTTTTGTTTTTTTTTTTATGTTTGAATGCAGTAATCTCTGGAACTACCAGTCGAAATTGAAAAATTATTTTTGCATTTGATAGCCCAATTTTAAGGAAGGGTATAATTTATTTAACATTACGCTAGAACCCTTAGAAAAATCTAACAAAAAGAAAAGAATCAGAAAGACCGCTAAATGAAAATAAAGTAATAGCGCAGGCAGGCGATGCGATGCGGTGGTTCGAGTTCTAATTCACTACAAAACTTAGTAGTAAAAACCATTCCAAAAATAATTGCGCCAGTAGTCCAACGATTGTAGCAGGTATAATTATAAGTATGTATACGTGTCTTTGCATAAAACGACTGCGACATAATAATATCAGATGGAAGGATTGTGTTATTAAAATGATTGCCCTGTTGTTCACAAACTACAAACATATATGAAAAAATTAATTAATTAATATCTTTAAAATGATATAATAATATTTTTTGTTATAAAAATGTTCTGGTATCCTGATTACTTAGGTTTAAATTATGCTAAAATCAAAATATTAAATTAGATATGAATTTACTTGTCACCAATCATGTTCATATTTTCATTGTCAATATGGCAAGTTCCTTTAATCACTTCAAGTGTTTCCGTAAATCCGGAGCTACAACTAAATGTACTTTTATAGATTTAGGTGTACAATGACAAAAGTAACAGCGTTCAAGCATTTATTAAGCTCGAATCCGGACTATCCCTTCTACGATTTAGTATGGTCATACTACACTGCAATATACACCTCCTCTGTCTCGTCACTTACGTCGTGAGAATCTTTGTTATTTCGCAATCCTCTAAAACAAAAATATTACCAGTTAGTGAAATAGAAAATAATAATATTTGTAATAATTAAATGTTATGTTTATTTATCCAGTTTACATCGATGTGTTAGAATATACAAATTACAATTATGATCAAGAACACGTTACTTACCTGAGTAATTAATTTTTTTCGAGTGTATGGCGTTTCTTTTTCAGTAATTTGTATTTACCAGCAATTTTAGCACGAAACTTATAATAGAGTTTAATCGTTTTCTCCGAGCATCAACGTCTTCAAGCGGACAATTAAATTTTCTTAGGTGATGAAAGTTTCATAAAAATACGCTTGATAGTTTTTGTATGATTCTCAGTTTTTTATCGGAGTTAGATATATTTTTACAAATTAATTACATTATGAAATATAAATATCATCACATTCAATTTTCAGATATTAACATATTTAAAAAATGCTCTAATTTAACATATATTTTTCCAAATCATTAACACTACTCGTTTAGACGGGATCTTTAGTTTAAAATCATTAAGTCTCTTATCGTCGCCTATGCACTTACATTATAAACAAATAATTCAATGTTATTATAATGGAATAAACAATAAGAGCGTATACTTGGCCAAATCAAGCGTGTGCAACTTTTGTAGTGCTCCCAAAGCATGCAAATCTTGTATACGATTTCCCGCTGCGTACAACTCCCTCAAAGCTCCTAAGCCCCAAACACCATCCAATGTGTAAAGACCGCAACGATTAATGCTCAAAATCTGAAAAACATAAAAAGACAGATAAAAATATATATAGCTTTAAAAGTTAAGGTTAAGCTTTAGATTAGTGGTCACTGAATTTTAAGTAGTGGGGGGCGCAGGAGGGATTGGGGAGGAGTACTTCTCCCTTCTGCAACCCCTATGTCTAGGAGACATGTAGTTCTTGAGATATTAATTTTTTTCATTCATTCGTTTCGTTATATTGCGACGAAGGAGACCAGTCCGTTCTGGCACTCGTTGACCGCTGCCGCGGCACGCTCGCTTTGCTCGCTCTGCTCGTGCGTTTTGGTTTAAAGTCTAACATAACCTAACCTAAGTCACCATACTAGTCACTAGTCGCGACTTTCGACTAAAGCCCAGAAGCCAAGCGAGACAGCATGCCATGACAGCAATCAGCGAATGTCACGACCGATTTGTAACCATCGTCGCAATATACCTAGTCTTGCCATAAATATTGTAACAAAGAATTTATTTTTTTTCTATAGCAAATAACATTTATAAGTTTTACAGTGTGTTAGTTTAATACATAAATATAAAACAATTTAAAATATAAAAAGCTTATTCGAAATGGTCTCCATTGGCTGCAATACAGTCCTTTAAACGTTGAGACCAGTTATCAATAGAAGCACGCACTTTTTCCATGGGAAAATTCTTCGCTACCAATCGTATGGATTGTTTTAGGGACTCCAAATTATCATGGCGTTTAGAGCAAGCCGTACTCTCTAAAACTGACCATAAATCACAATCCAGCGGATTAAGATCGGGACTAGACGACGGCCAGTCTTCAGCTCTGATGAAATCCGAAACGTTCGTTTCCAACCAAGACTGCGTGGATCTTGATCACAAGCTTTATGACCCGGCGCCGAGTCTTGCTGGAAGGACCATTCTTGGTTATTGAACATGGTGTTGTTAAGGGGCTTAACTACCTTCTCTTTTGTTTCTTTTTAATTGTAACAGTATTTATGGCCAGACTAAGTATAAGCAAAAAAAAACTATTCTCGTATTTAATAATTAATGAACTAATTCAAAACTTGTTTACTAAACTCAAAAACAGTTTTAGTGTTTATATATTAAGCATAAGTGTATTCCTAAACACAAATCACACTTTGTTATCAACAAAAGTGGCATAACCTTATTTATCGAACGTATTTTTGTTTTTCCCATCATTCATTCAAAACTTGTTGGTGGACCCTAAATTAAGTACTTTCCGAAAACATCTAAAAGCAAATATGGTACCTCATTCCCTAATTACCTAAATTCAAGGCGACATTTGCAAATTAAAATTAAAATTCATCAGGCTTTACCTTCAAGTGTATCAAGCCAATTCCCAAATCCCGCAACGAAGAGAGAGCACTGCCGTCTAATGTCAAATTACGTAACCTCGGAGCAAGCACGTGAAGACGTCTCAATCCTACTCTTTCAGCAATGACTCGAAGTTTCGTTTCTCTAATTTGAAGCACTTCTTCATCAGTTGTGACGCCACTGGATTGTTTCTAAGAAAAAAGAATAGTAAAATGACACATTTAAATACATTTTTTTATTTTTTTATTGCAGGAGTTCAGCAGACAGGCAGATGGCCTACTTGATCGAAAGCGGTTACTATCGCCTATGGACATTTGCAACACCAAAGGTGCTACAAATGCGCCACTGCTCTCTTAAGGGAACTGGAACCTGGTCACTAATGCCGGAACACAACTCAAGGTTGTTATGGCGGCATACTCTAGACCAGGGGTGGTAGTCATCCAGTCGGGCAAATGTCCTACCACCTGGCTGTGGGTTGTTTTGCCGCCTCTTACGACAGGCCGCCCGCCCGCAGGAAATTGTATTCTTTCTCCGTCTCTGCACGGATAACATCTGTGTGACCGAAACTAATCGCTTCCCAAATGGCTCACATAGACCACGGAGTGTTAATTTCAGCCATTTCAACTATCGTGTTGGATTACAAGGTGATTTGAAGTTGAACAAGCTTTTAATTAAATAATTGCGAAATAATATTAAACCAAGTGAATGAGCCTTCTTGGTAAGTATGCTCCAACGTGGGCTGCATCATTACCTACTTATGGCCGGTTTCTATACCTATCTTACTTGCTATTCATTCACTTGCCCTATTGATTGAATTTTGATATTAGGTAGGTATAGTTCCCGGCATGATTCTTGAGCGGTCGCCTTGGCCTACGCACAGTAAAATTTTGGTTTTCTTTCGAAGTATAAGGTATTGGTCCTTTCGGGTAAATATTATATATATATATATATATATATATATATATATATATATATATATATATATATATATATATATATATATATATATATATATATATATATAATATTATCGAAGTTTCGATAGATCACATCACACACGTTCATATATGTTACTGTCGGTTATAATTTAACCGACAGTAACATATATGAACGGTCGTTAAGATATATAAGCCGGCCCTTACAAGGTGAAATAACCATCAGATGCGAAATTACACTCACGTCTTTAAAAAAAATTGGGCATTGGAGTCAAGTTTCCGCATTCGACGGCCGCTTAGACTGAGATTGAATTACTACTCTTCTTACATCGTATAATACGCGTCACATGAGCTGAAGCTATATCGCTTGTCAACTGTTTTGTTATAAACACAATTAGAATCTCGTTTAAAAAAAAATCGTCTTAAAGAAATATATTACTGTGCTACGGCTATACGTAGTTATAACTAAATGATATTGTATATTTATGAACTTACCAAAAGTTCTATTAGAGTTAATTCTCTTGGTATGACAATGCGTCTATAACCCGGCAATCTGCGTTCCAATTCGTCTTGTCCCGGAGGCTGTTCTGGTTCAGGTGGAGACATAGCCAAAGTCCTTATTAGATTGTAAGCAATCCATTAAAAATAAAAGACTGTTACATAGAGTACTCGTACTTACAATAGCAATAGTAATAGTAATTATAATTAGTTCATCCCAATATCCCAGCACCTTTTGTTCTCATTTCTTACAATAACATTATACTGACCGGGGCTTGTCCTTGGGTGAATTTTTATATGGTGTAGACAGGGATAATTAACGATCAGTGTCACGCCACATTTACATTAAAATTGTCAAGAGGCCTCTACATGTTGGCCTTCCCATGCCCCCCCCCAGCCCTCCAAAAGTACGGGTCATTTTTATGGCCCGTGGTCTTCAAGGAATTACAATTATAATTATAAACTGTAATACCGTTAATAATTGATTTTAACACCGTTTTAACATTTAGGAATAACTTGAAACACACCTAAATAAAGGTGTGGTCCTTATAATTTGTGGCTCAGGGGAACTTGCACTTGATATTTCGGACGGCGAAGGTGATGCTACTATGCTAGGAGCACACGGTGCGCTGCCAAGCTCCACGCAAGGAGCTTCCAAGACTGGCATTATGTATGTATGTAATTCTAAAACAGAATTCAAGGTGTCGATAGAGTAATTAAATTTTTATTTCAAATTCCTCGAAAGTAAAGCATAGCGTATCACTATTACTTTTCTATTACTGTTTCAAGCTTAGTTACAAATAAGTACTTTGCGATAATGACATTTACTTGTTTACCGGTTGCTAGGAAAATATAATCAAGAACCTTGACTATAGCTGAATGAATACATTGTAATGTAGGTATATAAAATGTATTATTCACGACCAATGGTGGCAAGTTTACTGCATGAAACTGTCGAGTGTCGCGTAAAAATAGATGAGTAGAATATAATAAAATAAAATCACGGATAAAGGACTTGGAAAATTAGACAGAACAAGCCTTAAACTTACTGTGCACATTATGTTTTTGTTATTGAAGTGATAACTTCTTATGGGAGGGTAAACCGCTTCGTTACGACGTTTTCGTTACGTTCGTAACGCGTTACGGCGCCAGTCTGTCTGGCTTCCCTTTCTCTCACCCATTCGGCAGCGGTAGGCAGGCTCCTCCTCTCTCACTCTAACCCACGCGCTATATAAGTAGGTACATAAAATTTAAGTAATAGCCTAAACTTTTCTCAAGTTAAAGACTCACAAAGACCTCGTTCACAACCGCGATTTTTCCCGTTCCACTTGTTTGCCGGCATTACAATCGTAAACTCAAGTGGAACGGTTATTCGACCCACCTATTGACACGGGTCGTTGTAAGCGCTGCGTTAGCGAAAATTATAACGCCATAAGTAACGTGTTCGCCACGACAGTGGCTTTGCTTTTTTATTTCTCCTTTAAAATAAGTAAAAAAGTTTTGGAATTTTTTCAATAAGCTTACTTTGGGTTTTCTAAAAAAATTGGGACTTAATAGACATGGCCATCTGGCAACACATTGGTATGTCAATGTCACTTGGAGTTTTTGGCGGGAACTGAAAGGAGATGTTGTGCTGTGCAGTTTTATTTTCTAAAAATGTGTAAAATTACTCTAAAATGAACAATAGTTGTAGGATATTGATAGTTTTTGAGTAGTAATTATGTGTTTTGTGAGATATGTGAACTGTATAGTGAAATGTGTCCTTTTGAGTTGTCACAAGAACTCCGTTGAATGGCACCAGCTGATAACCTACAGTTCAGCTGTGCTACACACAGCATAAGTTCATTTTAAACATGTTTCCGACTGAAAGACATAGATTCTATGGTCATGAATAAATTAAATAAATAAAAAAATCAATGTCACTGGAGTTTTTGGCGGGAACTGAAAGGAGATGTTGTCCTGTGCAGTTTTATTTTCTAGAAATGTTTAAAATTACTCTAAAATGAACAATTGTTGTAGGATATTGATAGTTTTTGAATAGTAATTATGTGTTTTGTGAGAAATGTGAACTGTATAGTCGAATGTGGCCTTTTGAGTTGTCACAAGAACTCCGTTGAATGGCACCAGCTGATAACCTACAGTTCCGCTGTGCTACACATAGGCTTAAGAAAATGAAGAAACTACATTATAATCTAAGATCTGGCTTAAAGGCCTAGCTGCCAAGCCATAAACCTAAATAAATAAATAAATCAATGTCACTTTTGCCGCCGTTTTTAATTTTTAGCGTTCTCTTAAAATTGTCAGATTCAAATCGCTAATAGTATAATATTATAATATTCTTTTATTGTTGTCTTTCTAATTAATATTTTCTCTGTTTACTCATATCATAATGCTTGAACCTAACGGTAAACTTCATCAACATGATGAGTATCAGTATTTAAATCTCGTACAGAAAATAATTAATACCGGTGAGTGCGAAATCCACGTTTCAAGCCTTTATACTTTTTATTTACTACTAAAATAAGTTTAGTATACTAACAATCTGACTTGAACAGAAATTAGCTAATTCAAAAACGTATCGAGACTGTATATATTATAATTATATCTCGGGTCATCTGCGACAGAGCCACGCGTACTCTACGGTGCCTCTGCATAGGATTTGTGTGAGAAACATACCTATTTGAGACACAGTATACAGGGGAAGGCACTATTGACTACATCTTCAACTTTCTCTTATACACTGTCTCCCTTTATAATACTAAACACTATTGATGTCAAAACCATTCTAGCCCATTACACCAGCCCCTTATTTTAATAAATTATACATACATATATATATATATATATATATATATAGATGTGGTCATATAATTAAGAATGATTTGAAGTTCTAGAAGTTTTTTTATTTAAATCGTGTCATACACAGAGATGTGTACCTTCTGAGAAGCAACTAGTTATGTTATAAAATAGCCACATTAATAGAGCAACGTGGCTTAGGAATAAAGAATAAAATCGCTAACTATTTTTTTTTCACATGTTATTTATTTTACCAAAGTAACACATTTACATAGTACTGAAGCTGGACAAATAATTAAGAATGATTTATTAAACTGCTCGGGAATCGTTTTGTATGACACTCACATTTAAAAAATCAGAATAATATGTAGCGTGAGAAATTTGAAAAGCAATTTAATACATTTTTAACTAAAATTAATAGTTAATAGCATATCCACGGCTTTTAATTACTGCCTTACACCGGCGAGGTATTGACTATTAATTTTTGACATTTCGCAAGAGAAATAGAGTTCCATTCTTCTAAAAAAAACTTCGTACAGCTCTCTTAAATTCCCACACTGTGTATTTGAAACCTTTTTCTTTACTTCGAACCACAGATTCTCTATTGGGTTTAGATCTGGGCTGTTAGCTGGCCAGTTTAAGACAGAAACTGATTGCGCTGTAAGAAATTCCTTCACAGTGCGTGCAGTGTGCTTGGATCATTGTCATGCTGGAATGTCCAAATAACCGGTAGAAAGTCTTCAGCATAAGGTAGCATTGTTTCTTCCAGTATATTCTTGTATTGGAACTGATCCATTTTACCTTCTATCAACTTTACAGAACACCATGTCCAGAAAAGCACCGCCAAATTTTCACATTTCCACCGCTGTGCTGTAATGTATCTTTCGTGTACTTAGGGTCGAATGCTGTATTCAGGGGAAGTTCATACATATTGTTTTCCATCAGAACATACTCTGTTTATTTTCGTCTCATCAGAAAAAGTACATTTTTCCACTGTTGCACAGTCCAGTTTTCATACTTTCTCGCAAATGCAAGCCGGGCTTGCCTGTGGCAAAGTTTTAACATGGGTACCTCTCTTGCTATCCTACCCTGCAATTTTTCTTCTACCAAACGTCTTCGAATAGTGAGTGCTGAGATTGCTGAAGGGGGGGTTGTTTTCACCAAAATATTTTTCTCAGCTCATTGGACTCTTTGAAAGGATTTTGTTTTGCCATACAAACGATGTTTCGGTCATCTTGAGGAGTTGTTTATCTCTGTTTAGGTATACGTGGAACATTTGAAGTAGTTTTAATATGTAGCAAAATGCTTTACAGTGTGAAAAACCATCCATTGCAGATGGTCAGCTATCTTTTTATAAGACCAATTCTTCTGGCGAAGTTTTATTATTACTTCCCTTGTAGATTTATCACAACTTTTATTTTTTCCCATTGTTTTTTCATTTGAAGCAATCACTTGTAATCTTTTACACCACTAAGTGGCGCCAAAATTATACAAACAGTAACAAATCGACTGAGTGTTTTCTATTTAAATTTGAATAAAGGTATAAACTATTTAGAGTTCTTAATTAGGTATGTGACCAGCCAGTAAATAGGAATACTATGTTTAGAGTTAGTGTAAAAAGTTTGTCTATTTATTTTTAGTTAATCATATCAATGAATACAGCGGTATTATGGAAAAGTATTACGATATCAAGAGAAATAAAAAAATTGCATGCAATTAGTTTGAAAAAATCTTCACTTTAAATCAACGTTCCTAATTATATGACCACCACTGTATATATATATATTTGAATAACATGAAATTGTTATGTCCATATTAACATTGTCCAAGTGTGTGCATTCCCTTTTTAATTTTATTATATTTATGATCTTTACAGGTGGTGATAATCTACACATTTGAACAAGTTTTTTTATATCCACATATTCATCCTTGCATTTCTTTCTATTTATATTTAACACATCATCACTATATCCTATACCTTGTTTTTTTGCACCTGAACATGCAATAATGGTGGTTCGATAAAGAGTTAGCCAGTTGCCAAGCAAATTAGGAAAGACAAAACTTTATAAGGGTTTGGAGTAGTTATACAGCAATTTGGTATTTCTTTATGATAAATCACTCTGTGTAAGATATTCGTAATTGGATTGTAAATTCTATTATAGACTGAACATTTTTAAAAATATCATATTTAAACAAATTATTTAGGTGACTTCATGATGGATGGATTGTATGAAGGATGACATGATGATTTGTGCTATGACAGAGGACATATGCCAGAGAGTATGAAAGGAAAAGACATTGTACCAAGACTGTTTAGGAGAAGATGTAAGAGAAATAAGATATCAAAATTATCCATAATCTCATATCTCCACTTAACATTGGGTGACCACAACCATCAAATGTGAACTTATAGAACCATAAAAAGAAGTAACTTTAAAAATTTACTAATCCAGTTATTGCTTTATAAAATGTTTGATTATGTCTTAAAAAAGAGCATAAAGAGATCATTAAAGTCCCGATGAGTTAGGAATGTCATCTGCTCCCTTGGTCTTGCAAATGTCCATCATGGGTAAGCACTTACCATCTAATGCCTGCTAGTTTGCTTACCTGGGAGGAAACAAAATGTGTAATATATTATGTCTCATTATTCCAGGTGACAAAAGAGTTGATAGAACAGGGGTAGGTACTTTATCTATTTTTGGAGCTATGCAAAGATACTCCTTAGAAAACAAAACATTACCACTGTTAACGACAAAAAGGGTTTTCACAAGAGGTGTGATTGAAGAGCTATTGTGGATGATATCAGGCTCAACAGATTCCAACGCTTTAGCAGCTAAAGGTGTCCATATATGGGATGCTAACGGTAACAGGTCATTCTTAGATAAACTGGGATTTACAAATAGAGAAGAAGGTTTGTATATTGAAGGCATTAAGTTTAAAATATATTTTATAGCTGTACTGTTGTAATACTAAGCCCATAACTGGCTTTACCTGCATAACATTCATTTCTTTACTGTAAAGAAGAACAAAGTCACTTCCACATTTATACATTAGTATGGATATAGAAGTAAAGATAACATAATAGGTTGGGGAAAAAGTCTTTTCGCATATAGTATGTATGAACTTGTAATAAGATCTCTTTGGCTATGCCATTTGTATCTGGCTGGTTTTGGTATCATTAAAAAGTTTTAATTTTAAAGAAGACAATTACAAATTCAAATTAGGAAAATATGTGACTGTCATTTGTTTTTCTTATTGTTAAAATGAGTGAATCTAATGAAGAAATTCGATACATTTTAAAATTTTACTACACAAAAGGTAAAAATGCAACACAAGCCGCGAAAAAAATTTGTGATGTTTATGGACCTAATGCAGTATCTGTGAGAGTAGCGCAAATTTGGTTTAAGCATTTTCAATCCGGAAATTTTGATATCAAAGATGCACGTTGCTCTGGTCGCCCTGTTACGGACAAAATTGATGCCATTTTTGAAAAAGTGGAGCAAGGTCGGCATATTAGTAGTTACGATGTAGCTGGAGAACTGGGAATTGACCACAAAACGGTTTTGGCGCATTTGAAAAAAGCTGGGTACACAAAAAAGCTCGATATTTGGGTGCCTCATGAGCTCACTGAAAGAAACCTAATGAACCGTGTACTCATTTCTGATTCTTTATTACGACGTAATGAAACCGAACCATTTTTGAAGAAGCTGATAACCGGCTGATAAAAAGTGGATCACGTACGACAGGAACGTGTGAAAAAGATCGTGGTCAAAGGCCGGTCAGGCTTCATAGACTGCGGCGAAACCAGGGTTAACTCGCAACAAGGTGATGCTGTGTGTATGATGGGATTGGAAGGGCATTATTCATTATGAGCTGTTACCGCCAGGCAGGACCATCGATTTTGAACTGTACTGTGAACAACTGATGAGATTAAAGCAAAAAGTTGAGAGAAAGCAGCCGGAATTAATCAACAGAAGGGGTGTGGTTTTTCACCATGATAACGCTAGACCTCACACATCTTTAGCCACTCTGCAAAAATTACGAGAGTTTGGCTGGGAGGTGTTAATGCATCCGCCGTAGAGTCCTAACCTTGCACTTTCAGATTTTCACCTGCTTCGGTCTCTGCAGAATTCCTTAGGCAGTGTCAGGTTAACATCACGAGAGGACTGCCAAAACACTTGTCGCAGTTTTTTGATCAGAAAAATTTTATAGCAATGGGATCACGTCCCTACCTACAAGATGGCAAAAAGTTATCCAACAAAATGGCACCTACATACTTTAGTCAAATGTAAATAAACTTTATAAAAAAACCTTTTGAATCTTTATATAAAATGCGAAGAAACTTTTTCCCCAACCTAATATAATCTAGGGATAACATTTTAATGTGTGGATTAATTAATTCCTTCTCCACATGATCCAATTTGATTTTTATGAAATTTATCACATAGAATCTTATTTCATCTAGAAAAAATTAAAAGGAATGTGCCTTAGTGGGAAATAGAACTACAATAATGTAGTGTAAATGCTATTATGGCTATAATAAACCAAAATAATTAAATAAAATTGGTTTTATTGAATAAAAATGCAAAATTATTTGCATATTGGATTCCTGAAGGACATGATACTGTAAGTTTATTATAGACTTCAATTAATTTATTAGTGTTTTTTTTTATATTTATTAATCCCTGTATAATGTTCTCCTAACTTTAATTAAAAATTTTAAAGTGGTAAAATGTTGTTACAATTCTTTACGATGTGGTAAAGTTATAATCTACTCCTTAGCATATTCACATATGAAATTAAACATGTAAAATTTAAATGCATTTTTAGGATAGCGATCAATTTCATAAAAATTAAATAACTGTTATATAATTTTTATGAAATTGGTGATTGATATATAAATAAAAATTATATAACTGTGGTTGAGAAGACTAAGCCTTTGCTGCCTTACCTCACTGCAATGCAGAGGCTCCGGGTTCAATTCCTGGTATGGTAAATTTCAGAAATGAATTTTCTTCATTGTTTGCTATGGTCTGGATGTCTGGGGTCAGTCCCAGAGTAATTCGTTGTATATTACTCAACACAAGCGTAAGTTGCTTAATTTGGGGATATACAATATGTGTGATTGTCTGCTTTTACTTATTAATAAGATAATCCAAAAAATCAATTGAAGCCACATTTCTAAAAATAGTTCAATACTCTATGGAGAAACACTAAACAATCCTGTAGCATAAGGTTTCATTCATGTGTCCTAATATATTACATTATTTCTTTATTGTATATTTATCACAATGAGCACACAAAAAACATGGGAATCTTGTACATCAAGATTATTAATATGTGAAACTTGCCAATCTGCCTTAGACGGGTATACTATATGCTTTTATGATATGAGAAAGATTATAAATTGTAAGCAAATCATTATATCTTGATATATTATTGTCTTGGTTCTCCAGGTGACCTTGGACCAGTGTATGGCTTCCAATGGAGACATAGTGGAGCAAATTATGTAGATGCCAAAACAGACTACACCAACCAAGGAATTGATCAGTTGAAGAGAATTATAGAAACTATAAAGTAAAGTATAAAATTGTGCCGTGTTGTACCTAGTTTTATTAAAAAATCAGTTATCCATTTCACAACGACTTCTCCTTTTTTTTATTCTTTTCAAAATTGTAATAAGTTATTCTTTCATACACATCATCCTGATGCCTTTTTATATATTCTAAATTAATATTTTATATTTATGTACCTCTGAAACCAGTGTTCTGTACATTTCTTTTTCTAGCTAAAGATACTCAATTCATTATACCTGTCCTTTTTTAGTAGTTTATAAATGTGGTGAAACATTGTGAATGAACATTATGGTTCACCTTTAAAATAATTATGGAATTTGATTATCATAACAGATTGATCTGTGATAAATTTATATTCAAGCAAAAAAAAATTATTTAGTTTTTATGTATTACTAGGATTTTCTCCGAGGCTACGCCGCGTGAGAAACCCTAGGTTTTAGCACTATGTTACACAAACACTAAATTAGGTTTTATATATATACATATATAAACGTTTATATATATATATATATATATATATGTGTATATATATATATATTAGACTTAAAACTTCACTGTTTCTTGTCAAATTCACTACAATAACAAATAAATTAAGTCCATATAATCTTATTAACTGCCCAACAAAACATAGAGATGAGTCGAAATTAACCTGATTTGAAGAGTAATACAATGAATAACTTGTTTCCGTATGACAATGTAGGTATTTGTTAGTGAACTGAAAAAACGCGATTGCAGCGCCATCTATTTTACTAATCCGTCTATTCTAAGGAAATGACGTTGTTTATGGGGATAAAAAGTATCCTAATTGTTGATTCGGGATATAAGCCAGCTCTGTATCGAGATTCATTCGTAGTTTTGAAAAAGGATGCGATCGCAGCGCCATCTTTTTCGATATTTTCGTCTATCCCGCGGAAACGACGTCATTTATCGTGATAAAAAAGTATGCTAAGTTACGCCCCGGGATATGAGCTAGCTCTGTGTCGAATTACATTTGAATCCGTTTAGTAGTTTACACATGATGCTTTAACAGACAGACAGACTAAAATTCTAAAAAAATTATTTTCGGAATCTGCTGGTCGGAATTAGCTCCCTCTTTTTTCATATTTTTAAACACATTGTACAAACTCGAACCATTTACAGATTTATTATAGTATAGATTCTATATCTACCTTTACTATTTTTTTTTGCCAACAGAAATTCCCCAGCAGACAGAAGGATGTTAATGTGTGCTTGGAATCCATCCGACCTTAGTAAGATGGCTTTACCCCCTTGCCATTGCCTTGCACAGTTTCATGTAGCCAGTGGCAAGTTATCTTGTCTCTTGTACCAAAGAAGTGCAGATATGGGACTTGGAGTTCCTTTTAATATTGCTAGTTACTCTTTCTTGACACATATGATTGCACATATAACAGGCTTGGAGGTAAGTTAGATTTTATCTTCGCTTTGTAAACTAGCCCCAAGTTTACTATTGTAATCGTGTCAGAAATTCAGAATAGTTGGCCACTTGCATCATAATGGCACTATGATGGTTGGTTTTGTCAGAACACGGCGTCTTAGTGCTTACTACTTTTGGTCAGGGCTTGGAAACAAACAAAAAAATGTTGAACCAGTTAACACTGAAGTAGTCACTGAATATATGAGTTTTTCTCTTCGGTTTTGTTCTACTTTTAACCTCAATTAAATGCATAATAAAACTACGTTTTAAGGGTTTTAAGCGCGGTAATTTATTTGATTTTTGTTATTCCGACGTTTCAAAACACAACAAATTAATAACAAAAATCAAATAAATTACCGCGCTTAAAACCCGTTAAAACGTAGTTTTATTATGTATTCAAGTCGCGAAAATTTCAGAAAAAAACAAACTCAATTAAATGGTTTCTAGCAGCAAACATTCAATAAGTTTTATAGAATAAAATGGTTTTTTCAGCACATATATGTTACAGCAAGTTTTCATTTGCATACAAACACATATTTATATTAGAAATGGTTGTCACATAGAAAAAGTAATTTTCCCAAAATAATGGAGATTAAAATAACACTTTTTTAACTTTACACTCCAAATGAATAAGTTAAAAAAACCAATTATAACCTGTAAAAAGTTAATGTAAATTAGTTCCAAGCCTTGCTTGTGGTTACAGCCAAGGCATTTTGCCTTACGCGGTTTGCAGGCCTAGTGCCTGCTCTGTCTGCGTTCGTTTTAAACTACGGCCAAATGGGTTTTTTTTATAGTATCAAAAAGTAATACTAATGCTAAAGTAATGATTAACTACATTAGTGTATATACATATGCTAAGTTATCTTTTAAAGTTTAACGTGATCAACAGTGTCACATCTCGAATAACGCATTAAACCCTTGGCAACATCATCTTCGTAACACAGTCACTAACATTATCCCAGGTGTAACTGTGAAAAAACTGTTTTAATTTCAGGCAGCAGAGTTCATTCACACAACTGGTGATACTCACGTATATCTAAATCATATTGAACCACTAAAACTGCAATTGCAAAGGACGCCTAACGACTTCCCCACTTTGGAGTTTGCACGCAAAATAGACTCCATTGATGATTTTAAATACGAAGATTTCATTATCAAAGGGTATAAACCTCAACCTAAAATTGAAATGGAAATGGCCGTTTAGTCATAGGACCTATAGTTTACTTTTACCTTGATACTAGTATTTTTAGTTTCATTTGTATATATGTAACTAAACCAAGTGATATTCTCAACATTGTTTACAGCAACAGTGATGTATTGTGAGCATTAAAGCTCCGATTTTCAAACTACTTGTGTTTTATAAGTCTTATTTTGTTTACCAAGTAATTTTGTGATCACACTTGGATAGATCAAAACACCATTAAAATAGTTATAATAATAAATCAGCAGACAAACACACACTGTATATCCCCAAATTAAGCAAGTTACGCTTGTGTTATGGGTAATATACAACGGACCACTCTGGGGCCGATCCCAGACACCCAGACCATAGTAAATAACGGAGAAAATACGTTTCCGAAATTTACTATACCATACCATATACTATACTGCTTTGCAGTGATGTAAGCTAGCAAAGGCTAAGCCCGCTCAACCACAGAGGCCGTCAAAGGTAGGCCATAAAGGTTAAGATAGGTGGCTGAAGTTTTATTGTGTCTGGTAAAAAGCTATTTTATTCGCTTAATTAGTAACTTACTTCATTGATGGTAGGTTTTGTCTTACTGCCTGTTCATTTAGCCTTACCACTGATTAAAATTTGACATAACTCTATACAAATAAAATCAATTTCCTACTAATGATAACATAAAAGAATGCTTAATAAAATATAGCTATTAAATTACTTTAATATATCCCAGTGACAAAGGCAATTTTCTTCTGGTGGGGGGTGGCTTTATAGTTTAGATAACTGCATATTCTCCACCAGGAGTAACACGTTGACTACTCAGGCAGATTTTCTGTGTAATGTGCATATTATTAAATGACCATGTTAACTGTGAAAGAAACATCATCGAATGTTTCGTCAATCGATGTATGAAACATAGTAATCTGCCTTGGACAAGCATACCGTCTAATTCTCTCGGATAGGGAAAGGCCACTTCCACAAAAGTATTGACCCATCCTGCACATACCTTTTAGTCCTCAACTAGAGATTTATAAGATACTGCATAAGCAATAAAAAATATACCATTGATAACAAAATAAGGTTATTGTTATGTTCACAGAATATCAAGTTTTTATACACTATTTTTTTAAAATTGAAGTCATGTATTACTGAACTGACCCAGGTTTTTCCATTAAAAAAAAACTTATATTATCCTTCAATAGCCATCTTGTGTAATAATTATTTAATAACTTACCGCATTGTGAGATCAAAATTTGTAAATGCCTTAATAGATTGCAAAAATATTTCATACTAATAATAAGTATTAAGTAAAATCATTATTTTATTAAGACAAAATGATTTGATCATTTTTAGAATTTAAAATAAATACACACAAAATATTAAAACTCTTTTATTTGTCGTTTTACACGATTATTGTTACTGTAAATTAAACCCCCCAAATACATGATAAATGGCAATTTATTCTTAAAATAAGTATTTCTAATAAAATCGCTATTATTACATTGTGTAAATTTTTAACAATATATCTAACATTTTAATAATTATACTCTCGTCTTTGAGCTACTCAACATTTGTATGTGTCGGGTTTTGTACATTCCATTCAACAATAAGTTTAAATAAAGTACTACAAAACATAGGTAAGTGCTGTGACTTGATAAATAATGAAAAATTGTGATTTTTGGAGAGCCTATTCAACTAATTTAGACAAGGCACCCATTTTATATTGCAATTACGTAAGTAATATAGATTAACTGATTATTTACTAAGTTCAATATGCATATATATTTTCAGAGTAGGGAATATAATTATATGCAAGTCTTATATGAGTCAACATTTTTATTTGAATTGTTTATTACCATATAATTAGCCTATAACGTTGTTTCCTTTATTTGAAATTGCATAAAAACACGAAAAAATCAAAATTGAAACGTGCTTGATGAATCGTATCGTCTAACTACACCTTTAGATTGTCAACAAAGGCACATTTACTCGGAGTTTTTATAATTTACAAAATGTTGATTGATGTACAGTGCTACGTCAGCACCTACGATATGAAAGCGCGTTCAAAATAGCAGCGTTTAACTTGCACGAGTCTCATTGCCATTTTAAAATACTTTAGCCAATTTATATAAATTGGCTAAAGTATAAGAAATATTCGTAAATTCGTAAATCGTATTCCCTATTGTTCCATAACCATGTGACTAAAATAAGCGTAAGCATAGATCGGCGGAAGCTACAACTACAAAATATAATTAATAGAGATATATATATTATATTACTTTAGTGCAAGTTTAAAATATTTTTAAAATGTTTAAAGTACATGTGAATAGGCTCTTTTAAATATATTACAAACTATCCTGGGATTATTTTACAGGAATGTGATGCAAAATATTTCTTTGGCTATAACTGTATATGACAAATGAAAAGCATAAATTGCAAAAACAAGCCAAATGCATTTTGGATAAAATCCGATTCATGTATACAGATATTCACACGATATAAAATATATTGTACAATTTGATTGATTTTATTGCTTTGAATACAACTACATATCTGGTAATATGAATCGAGATTATTAATTTTATCAAAATGTAACAACGAAAAAGATATAAAAAAATTGTGATAGCTTTCATCAACACATCTGATTCTGGTCATCTTGTGATGGTGTCTGAAACAAAAATTAGACATGTAAGAATTATGGTATATTTATAAACGTTCTTACAGTGGTTTTCCCATGAATACTTCACAGCTCATGCAAGCTTCACGGAATTTGAATTTTTTGGGGTAAAAGTATCCTTTGTTATTGGAAATAACTAGCAGAGATTATAAGTCTATCACAACACTATTTGGTGGTGTTCAGGTGCTCTGAACTACATTTCTGTTGGATTTAGAATATAATTGATTTTATTCCAGCTTTAAAAAAACCTAAATTAAAAACTACTGATTTAATTAGGTATGCACCCTAACAGTCCTTGCAGCATGATTTTCCATTTCCTATTATTTCAGATTGGGCCCTAAAATCAACTTGTAAAGTTCAGCCTGACGCTATATAAAAAGAAATTAGTATAATGAAATTGTCAAGAAAAACCAAATAATATGCTAACAAACTCACTTTCATATAAACACCTCTATTAATAGCAATGAAGCTGTGATGACTCCGTGGCCAAGTCATCCATGTCATATTGTAATGACGAATATTATTCAAGTCTTCTTACAAAGGCATACATTGAGTAGTCCTTTTATTACAACCTAATGGGCATGTTACAACCCAGGGGCAATTCTGCTATTACTATCTCATCAAAATCGTCGGAAATTATTCCCAATTTTGTTTGTTTGGTTTGCCGTTTCGGTATTCTGACGGGCACGCCACTCTGTCTATAAAGCTAGAGTGGCGTACTCGTGGCACGATTTATAAGCGGAAACTCGCGAAATATATTTTAAATTTTGGTAGCTTTTCAATATTTATTTCGGTTAACGCCATTTCTGCTAATAGTAATACCAATTTTTTTCTACTATTATTCCGCCGCGACAATATCGAGAAGGTATTCTGGATTTGGTAGAATACGAATTTTTAACACTTGCAATGCAATCGTACTTTGAATATCTTTATAACGCTAAGGTATTGAAATAGCAGAATTGGGCCCCTCTACAGTGTACAGAAACAAACCGGCACAATGAACGTAAGTGTGAAAAACTGCTCGTATAGCTTTTATGAGTGTGGCAGTTATACCATCTATTCTTCTAAAATAAGAAGGCTAAATCAAACAATAAAAGTGTTCATGGGCTAATGTTATTTTTATATACAGATAAATTAATCATTTAAGAGAATGTAGGAATGGGTTTCTACAGGCTCCTTTATATTGTCAACATCTTTCCTGACGTAATTACTAACTATACGTGCATAATATAACAATCCTGCTTTATTATTAATGCACAATATCCAAGTAATTTGATAAATTTGGTGTGGTATAGATATAGGGCGCACTTATTTTAGGTAATGGGAGGGGTGTATAGGGAGGGTAGGGAGTCATGCCTTGCCTTCTGCAACTCCTAAGTCTAGAAAATGTATAGTTCTTGAGATAATGTTTTTGTAAATGTAACCTCATTTATGTTATTCACTAATATTGCACTTATACCATAGGTCCAAAATTGAAAAATCAAATGAAAACCTAATAGTCATGAAAGGATTCAAAATAATCCAAAATGACGAAGAAAGTTGTTGAAAAATTCAATAAAACAACTAAGGAAATTAAGCAATTCACGTAAAAAGAAAAACCAAGAAACATGAAAATCATAGATAATACTTATATATGTCTTTTTTATGAAGTTTGTGGTTGGCAATTAGGCCTTTAAAGCCATGAAAATGTTGATATAATGTAGGTGGTTATAAAAAAAAAATAACTTAGTACTTTTCACTTCTGCAACCCCTAGGTCTGGGAAACAGTACACAGACTAAAGCTCACAAGCCGAGCGAGCAAAATGAGCCTGCCATGGCAACGATCAACGAGTGTCACAACCGATTTTTAACCATAATTTGAATAGTTATTAATGAATAAATGGGGACCAATCGGTTCTGGCACTAGCCGACCGCTCCCGCGGCGCATTAACTTCGCTTGTGAGCTTTACTCGAAAGTCGCGACAAGTGGCTAGAACGGTGATTTAGGTTAGGTTAGACTTTAGACCAAAGCGCACGAAGCGAGCGTGCCGCGATAGTAGTAGCCGGCAAGTACCAGAACAGACAGACTCACCATTTATTCGTTAATTACTATTTAAATGATGGTTATAAATCGATTGTGACATTCGCCAACCACTGTCATAGTATGTTCGCTTCACTCGCCCGGCTTATGAGCTTTAATCTGTGTAATGTTTCCTAGACATAGGGGTTGCAAAAGGTAGAAGTACTTAAGTTAATTGTTTTTTAATAACCACTCAAAATCCATTTTATATCCATAATACATTAGAAACATTTTCATGACTTAAAGACCTCGTGGCCATAAAAAAATGTATATAAATATTATCTATGATTTTCATGTTCCTTGTTTTTCTTATAATGGTTACCTACGTTGAATTGCTTTGTTGTGCTTTTATATAATTTTTCAACAATTTTCTTGTGATTTTGGACATTTTGAATCTTTTTATGTTAACTTTTGGATTTTAACTGATCATTTTTCAGCTTTGAACCTATGATAACAGTGCAATATTAATGAAAAACATAAGTGAGGTTATATTTACAAAAACATTAATATCTCCAGACCTACACATTTTCTTGATACAGGGGTTGTGGAAGAAGTGAGTATGACTCCCTACCCTCCCCCTTCACCCCTCCAATGGGAGGAGGGGGGGGGGGTACGGAGTTAAGTTATGACTTAAAATAAGTGCCCTATATCTATACCCCCACCCGATAAGTTTGTTATTACCTGAGTAATGGAGTCTTCCAATCTACTACTAGGGACAGGTAATGCAGCTAGCTGTTCTACGAGTGCCATTGTCATCTCTGACTCGACTATAATCTCAGCCCAAAGAGTATCTAAAACAATGAAATCCAAACAAAAGTTAGCAAATAAAGGCATAAATTATACTAAACAAAGAATCTGTAGGGCAACCTTGCTATACGTTTATTTTTCTATACATTTTTACATTCTATTTACATTGTCATTTCTATTTTAGCTACTCTAAATTATTTTCTGTATCATATTGTAAAACCAGAAATTAAATAATTCAACTTGGTGACAGAAGGCCTTCACAGTTTTGGAGGTACTTACGCTATCTATCGGGCAGGGATGTTTCGGATGGTTTTATTCGAACCGTATGGACCAGCCGATTGCCGAACCAGCTTGCAAGCAGTCATCGCATCGCAACCTTAGCCTACCTACATTAGAAGCGCTCGCGAATCTCGCCCATAAAGTCCATGACAAGTTGCATCAACTGACGCATCTGGACCATATTTCGACAAACTGAGTAGAGAAATAACAGAACTCAAACTTGAATTTCATGAACTCTCTAAGAGGAACACCAGGGATAGTCAACGCTCTCGTAACCCAAGCAGTCGTCGCAGTAAAAGTCGTACCGGTCGTACTACCAGGTACCAGGTCTCTCTCAAGTTTCCGTAAGTTTTCCAATTATAATCTCACCATAGATACGGCGATAAAGCCAGGATATGTTTGAAACCTTACGACTATCAGCAGAGAAACGAGAGGGGCGCTCATTGATGGCGACGAATGACTGCCCAAGTTCCTCAGGTCGTATTTTCGTAACGGATCGTAAGTCAAAGACGCAGTTCCTGGTCGATATAGGTAGCGACCTTTGTGTTTCCACTTTCCGCTGCCAAACCCAGACGACCAGAACGAGCTATATAATCTTTTTGCTGCGAATGGAACACCTATTCATGCATACGGTTTCGGTCAATTACAACTTGACTTAGGCCTCCTTTGCGCATTTTTATGGCGTTTAATTGTTGCGGGCGGTAGTAAGGCAATAATTGGCGCCGACATTTTTTCGCATTATGGCTTGATTGTCGACTGTCGGGACCGCCGCCTTATTGACAATATGACGACCCTCACATCCTTTGCACCTCCAGCTCCTACTACATCAGGTTGAATTTCATCTGTTAAAACTGTCTTTGGCAAATCTGAATATATTAACCTTCTTCGAGAATTTCTCGAGATAACTCGACCAGCGGGCACCGAACGGGTCATTAGCCATAGCACAGTCCATTTCATTAGGACTACACCTGGAATATTTGTTCACTGCACACCAAGAAGACTATCGTTGGAAATGCTCCAGATTACCAAACAGGAGTTTAGTGAGATGATCAAAAACCACAGTCAGCCACCATTGCATCTCCTCCTAAAAAGATCATGGTTGGCGTTCATATGGAGACTATCGTATGTTGAACGCTCGTACAATACCCGACCGCTATCTGGTCAGACATATTCAAGATTTTATACAATGTATATGTAAAAAAAATTACCATCTTTTCCAAAATTGATATCGTTAAGGCCTTACAACCAGATTCCAGTAAACCTCGAAGATATTCCAAAAACGGCGATTACCACATCTTTTGGAATGCATGAATTTCCATGTGTCATTTGGTTTACGTAACGCAGGTCAGACATTTTAGAGATTTTTGGATGAAATGACCAGATATTTCGATTTTTGCTATTGTTATCTTGATGACTTTTTAAAATTTTCACCAGATTCCACCACGCACTTTCAACATCTACGTTGAATTTTCACTAGATTGAAATAATATGGCATGGTCATTAACACTAGCACATTTGCTAGTGTTAATGACCATGCTTTTTTGGAGCCTCAGACGTAACTTTTTTTGGCTGTAATGTTACAGTACCTGACATCAAACCTACTGCCGAAAGCATCGAAGCCATAAAGAATTTTTCCTCTTCCAAAGATTGTCAAGAAGTTGAAGAAGAAGAAACTTTTATCGTCGGTTTCTCAAAGATGCCGCTAAATTACAAGCTCCACTTCACGTTCTGCTTACCGGCTCTGTGAAAGGCTCACATCCCGTGACTTTGTCCGGAGAGGCAATACAGGCATTTAAAACGTGCAAACAAAACCTATGCAACGCAACACTTTTAGCACACCCGGATATCGACGCAAAACTAGCCTTAATGAGAGATGCACCGGACGCTGCCATTGGTGGCGTATTAGAGCAGCATCGTAATGGCGAAACGCAGCCACTAATTTTCTTCAGTCGTAAGCTCAGCTCGACGCAGAAGAATTACTTACCTTACGATCGAGAGCTGCTAGCCATTTATGAAGCCATTCGTCACTTTCGACAATTCGTCGAAGCTCGTCATTTCACTATGGTTACTGATCATAAACCTCTCTGCTTTGCATTTCAAGAGCGCAAAGACAAATGCTCTCCACGCAAATTCCGACATTTGGATTTTATTTCGCAATTTAAGACGGATATCCAGCATATATCGGGAAAAGACAATATCGTCGCTGATCTTCTCTCCAGGATTGAGGAGATAGCTCAATCTGTCGATCTTAACAGTTTGGCGGAATCTCAGTAAACCGACACTGAGCTTCAAACAATTTTACAACGCAATACAGCCCTACATCTCGTCAAGGTTTAATATACCAGGCACACGGGCGGAGTTATACTGCGATCAGAAGATGCAGCCACCTCACCCGTAAGTTCCAGCCGATTTAAGGAGACAAGTTTTTAACAGCTTACAGTCCCTAAGCCACCCAGGAGCCAACACCACCTTAAAATTAGTGGCACTTGTCTTATTGGGCATGAGAATCGCCTTCAAAAATGATATTCAAGCGTCACCTGCCGAGCTTGTCTTTGGCGAGACACTTCGGTTGCCTGGCGAGTTCCTACAACCAGACAACACTCTTCTTTCCACCTCTGATGTGACTGATTTTACAGCGCGCCTTCGCGCCATTATGAATGACATTCGTCCTACACCATCTTCAAGGCATTGCAACAGGAACATATTAATCTTCAGAGACTTGCCTACTGCTTCGCATGTCTACGTCAGAGATAACACCGTGCGTGGAGCTCTTCAGCCAGCCTACTCAGGTCCTTACAAAGTTCTAAATAGGACCAACAAAATTTACAAGCTGGATAAGAAAGGCAAAGAACAAACTGTGACCATAGAAAGGCTAAGCCAGCTTATATAGTTGACGGATAGCGCACTTCTGACGTTACACCATCACAGCAAAAGGATGAACCTGGGAGAAGAATGCGAATGGATGGAGAGTTTTGTTATCTTATTATTATCGCCCATCCTAGGATGGTCTCTGGGGGGGAGCCCTTTAGGAAAACCTTTTTATATGTTTATTTTTCTACACATTTTTACATTCTATTAACATTGTTATTTCTATATTAGCTACTCGAAATTATTTTCTGTTTCATATTTCATATTGTAAAACAAAAATTAAATAATTCAACTTGATACAAAGCCTATCTTCTCCATTGCATGAATCTACCACAAATCCATTGGAAATTTTATTTATCATTTCCACTTATATAAAATGAATAATAGAAACATATTGTTAAAAATAAATGTCTAATGTATGATGCTGCTGTATCATACCTAGCAAGTTATTATGCCCTACCAATAAAAACCTTTTATTCATAATATTTATATGAGGTTATAGGCTTATTAAAAAAAATCAGTCACATTCTGAATGTGATTAGACAAAACACTTTTTTAAATCTTAAGGAGGATATACACCTGATATAATAATTATTAAAAAGGTTATTCCTTATGAAGACTATAAGAAACCAATAAATTTGAAAATTTGTTTAAAATATTTTATAAATAATAAATTACAAAAAGACTTGTGAAATAAAAACAAAATACATCATAAAACTATATTTTTAAGAAATAAATAAACATTTTGACCGTATGGTGTCACCTTATCTTTGAGACTAGCCTTGTGCCTGGAAATTAATTATGCCTCCAACTGTTTGGGAGGTTGGGCCTCCTAATATTAAATATACTGCACCACAAAATCTCACATCCTTATTGAAGAAAGTAACTTCATAGTGCTGTGTTTAAAGCATTATTTTATTACTCATTACATCTCTCCCACTTTATTCGAAACTATCTAATAATACCCTGATTCTTCAGAACCTATAAGTATGCTAAATTTTAAGAAAACCGTTTCATGGTCATTGAAAGTAAACAAAAAACCTACTTTCACTCCAGTATATATTTATTTCTATACTTTAAATATACTACTACATTATACATAGACAATGCCACTATAGTTCGTTCGTGTTAAGAATGCAGTAAGTCATCAGTGCAACTGCAGGGTAAAGGTGTATTCACAGTGGTGTTAAAATTCAAACAAATTATATTTTTTAAGAATAAGTTTAGTGAATTTAAAAAGTACACTTAAAAGTTAAAAATCAAAATTAAGTCATTAATATTTTAATCACTATCACTAGTAGCCTCTATAGTATTTATAATAAAAGAAGTTTCTGCAGCAAGTTCCATGACATCATTTAAATCCCACATGGTATTTTCTTCTTGTAAGACGTGGTCGCAGCATTTCTTCCATCAATCAGAGTCTACTAACTGAATTGTGTCATAAAATATTTTTTTACATCAGTCATCTTAAAAGTTGTATTGTTGGCAGCAATATAATTTTTTATTTAGGCCCACACCGACTCAATGGGGTTCAGTTTGCAGTGGTATGGATGTAAATGGAGAATTTCAATGCCATTACTCCTAGCCATTTCATCGATTAAATATCATATTGTGGGGCGATTTTGGTGGCTTTCGTTAACAATTCTTTTTACTATTAACTGTTTTCTCGGACACACCACATGCATTTGCCGTTTTTTGTACTATGCTGTCCACAGTCCCATTTAAATCAGACTGTTTAAAATACTTAAAAACATTGTAAATTACTTTTCTCTCTCCACTATGAATTACTGAACCACTTTTATTTTTACGAATTGGTGAGGTATTCATTTTTTTAAATATAAATAATTTAACACAATTACAGGACACAACCATCGTGTTCGAAGCTATGCCTTCAACTGATCACTGTGAACTTGACCTTGTAATTTGAAAAGATTTGATTGGTTAGGGGGCGAGGCTAGGCCGGCGAACAATGATGACTCACTGCATTCTTAACACGAACGAACTATAGATTGTAATATTCTATCATTTAACTTTTGTTGTCCCTTAAAAATTACTCTCAGTGAATAAGGCTACTTACTATCATGCCAAAATCTATTATAAATCTTTTGTCTATTTTTTTATCTTGGTAAGCAAATCTATAAAGTTAATTTTTTTAAATTTACTTCTAATTCAATAGAAATAAAATCAGCATAATCTACCTCTCTTATATAAATGAATGAATTATTATGGTAGCACATTAACTTACCACCAACTTGTTCTCCTCTATCAGTAACCAAATGGAAATAGCCTCTATATGTTCCTTGGGTTGTGGGGGCAACTAGTTTCATTGTAACTGTCATGGAAAGTCCTGGAGGCAGAGGGGGCACAAATGTAGGGGTAGCACCAAGGGGATCTCCACCAGCTTGTATAACTCTACAACTACCTGGCCAAGCTTCTGTACCCGTATTGGCAATATGCCAGCTTTGTTCAAAACTGTAATACAAAGATATAAAGGATAAAAAAATATATCTTTGTTTGTAGACAAACTAAAAAACCATTCACCTGATAGTGAGTTGAGTGGTTATCACCCAATAACACCACCTCTAGGCAACTTACACATTGTCTACCTTATTTATTAATATACTCCAGCCCAAACTTGAATGTTTTGCACTACTATTTTCGAATAATCAGTTATTATACAACTGCTAATTTTTATTTAATACCACAATTAGACCAATAATATTCATATAGGTGTGAAAATTTTGAGATTATTAAGTAAGCATGTTTTAAAATTGTAAGCCACAAAATAGTAGTCTTGAAAATAGTTTTATTATATTATGTAATTTCATTACAATATTTCTAAATAACTAAATTGCATAAAGTATATGACTATAACATACCAAGTACCAGGTCCTATAGCAGTTTCATGAGTTTGAGCAGCCTTCAGTGACATTGAGGGAAGTTTAGGTAACATATAATCTAAATAACAACATATTGCAGCCTGTAAATTCCTGCAAACAATATATAGGTGGGTTATATTATAGTAACAAGTAATAGTTATCATTTTATGGTATAGCTTTAATCTTTATGTCATGAGTGATTCACATTTTAAGGTGACATATTTACCAATTGCTCATATCCAGAAAGAAATTAGCTGTGTTGTAGTTTACACTAGGACCTAAAAGTCTTTGCATTTGATTAACAAGTTCTTCACGGTCAGTAGTGTTCATACAACTAAATTGAAGTAATAAATTTTGATCTATCTCCCCAGATATAGAGGAGCCATCGATATCCATTATGATGACAGTAAAGTATCCTCAAAATAATCACAACACTGAAATTATTCCACCACCTCATAAAATAATGACATGCCCTTTGTTTATGTTCGTCAGCTGACTATAACAGAGTCCTTAGTTAAAAGAAAAGAAATCACACAACCTTAACATTAAAAAGACATGATATTTATAAAGTTCTATTTGTATTAGACACTCTGATTTAATAAATAACATAAATGTGTCGCATTTTAATATGGAAATTGTGACAAATAACTTTAACTTTTACTCATAGAGCGCGTTCCACCAGTTGCTCACAACGCCCAAAATGCTGACTTAGCTGTTCCACATGGCGACCGCGGTCGTTATGGTCGTGGCGAAAACGTCACCATCATTTTCGATCACACAATGACCCATGTCAAAAGGTAAGTCGAATAACCTTTCCACTTCGGTTTACGACTGTAACGCCAGCAAGCAGGTGGAACAGGAAAAATCACGGTTGTGAGCGTGGTCGTTGTGAGCTTTTAAGGAACGTACCCATACTCTATACTAGGGATATCCCCAGGGGAGAGGGGATGTCTCAAATCGATGATAGCTGGTAGTCGATATTGATTTTTTTAAAATAAATATCTAATATTTTCTACCATTATACTTATAATTGTTTTCGTTATCGAAAACTGCACAAAAAAGTACATTCACCCTGCAAGTTCCTCCTCAAACATTCCATTGAAATATGATTTTAATGATACTTATTTTTTGATAACGCAGGGGAATATATTTCGAACCATACTGGGTCCATTCAATGGAGAGAGGACCAATCCGCAATGAGAAGCGCCGCGCAGCGTGTGCGAGGACTCTGGTAAAGACGTTCCCAACTACCCAGCTAAACCTAAACCTGCGTCTCATCCGTGTTGAAAGAAAATGAGGACTAGAACGTAGTTACATCTCATGGTTATCCGCGCATCAAGCTTTGGTCACCCCGGGAAGCAGACTCACCGACTTCACCAACGGAGGTTAGACCCGTCGCATACCCTGCAGCTAACCCCTGCTATGGAATCAAGCGAGGAGGTTTTGCGCATATCTTTGTCTCCGAAGTCAGTCTGATGATGGCGTGCGGAGGTCGGATGCATAGCTCTCTCTCTTTCTCTCTCGACGGCTTCCTTGCGAGACATAACCACCTCGTAAAGGGATAAAACCACCTTCCAATGGTCGCCACTGTGGAGCATGGCCTCGGCCAGGCTCTGCAGCGAATCGATCGGCCTTACGATGGCCTCGAGCTCGAACCTCTGAGGTTGCCATGCAGTATATTCGACCACCGTTGTCACGTAGTGATTCGCGCCCTCTCGCGCGTAACCGCGGCCTTCTTAAATTAGTCACGAAACATCATACAATGATTGTCGTTAGACTTCTTAATTTGGATATGTAACATCACGCCACTATTCAAAATGGCTTCTCCCCTGCATGGAACGGGCGGAAGACCGACCCGTTCCCGCCCCCCGCGTCTTTTACCAAAGGCTTTATAAGCCAAGGCGACCTCTGCGAGGGCCCTTTACTCCAGATGTAGAGTTGGCCCTCTTCGCGGATGACACCGCACTCTATACATCAGATCACAACCGACAAATGGCTTGCGTCCGGCTACAGGCAGCTGTAACAGAGCTAGGCGAATGGTTTCGCAAATGGAGGATAGAGGTAAATCCGGAGAAAAGCGCAGCAATGTTCTTTTCCCCGGGCACGCTTCGCTCTCCCAAACGCGCTTGCCTTCGCTTAAAAGCCATCTCGCTCTACGACCAAGAGATCCCCTGGGCAAAGTACACCAAATACCGGGGTGTCACCCTAGATCAGAACTTGCGCTTCAACGAGCATATCACTATAGTCCGGAATAGAGCACGATTTGTGATGGGTCGTCTAGCACCCATGATAGACAAACGAAGCAAAATGTCCCTCAGACACAAGCTTACTCTATATAAAACAT
This sequence comes from Dendrolimus houi, assembly GCA_039645545.1. Taxonomy (NCBI): domain Eukaryota; kingdom Metazoa; phylum Arthropoda; class Insecta; order Lepidoptera; family Lasiocampidae; genus Dendrolimus; species Dendrolimus houi. The sequence continues at coordinate 17,740,346 of CM077119.1, read as the reverse complement.
GCATTCGCCCGATCATGACATACACGAGTGTGGTATTCGGCCATGCCAAGCCTGCCCTTTTAAAGAAACTGCAAATCGTTCAGAATAAATTCATACACAGAGCCGTCGGTGCTCCCCTCTATATGCATAACGTCGACATCCACCGCGATCTGGAGCTTCCCTCCATCAAAAACTACATTACGTCGCTCTCGCGTAACTATTTCGATCTAGCACCGCACCATCGAAATCCCCTCGTCGTGTCCGCGTCCGATTATAAGCCTCGACGAAAGGCTCTCGTGCGACGACCGCATACCATCCTCACGGACAAGGTCGACGATATCACAAAACGGCTGGCCCGGATCAGCCCGCCCGCGGTGAGGACGGCAAGCTGGCAGGCACCGGCAGACAGACACGGACGGCGGCGTCAACGCCGCCAATCACGATCTCTCCACGTCCCCGCGAGGGCGCCAGCAGACACAGCCCCCCCTGTTTCAATGCCAGCCTCAGGATATTCTAGATCTCTTTGTCAAGTTTGTAGTATGCTCACGGTTTCCCTCGCTCTGATCGCTTCCATCTCTGGCCAGCAATACACCAAGCCCCTAGCATGGGTATCGGGAGCATTGTACCTTGACAAGCACCTCCGCCTGGAGATTCCAAGGCGGATCACCCGCCAAAAGTGTTGTAGCTGTCCACGACACTGTTCGGTAACCCCGAATGGACCTCACCGCCAGGAGTCTAAGCTCTCCTCAGCAGAGTCCTGTTGTGGCGATAGAATGCATGGTTCTACACGGGGGATGATTGAAATGATTCTGAGAGCATTCCTCCCGTAGCTCACAACGCCCAAAAAGCTTCGTCAGCCGTTCCACATGGCGACCACGGTTGTTATGGTCATGGCGAAACGTCACTAATGTCGTCATTATTTTCAATCACACAGCGCTCACAACGACCCATGTCAAGAGGTGGGTCAAAGTGGGCGCTGAGCACAGAACATTAATTCTCTCTATCTCTTGACATTGAAAAAGGCGCGATTTTCAAATCAACCAATGACATTAGTGTATTTCGTCGTTTATGACATAAACGCCCCATAATGCGTTCCACTGGGTTTTATGATTGTACCGTCCGCACATAAGTGGAGCGGGAATAATAGCGATTGTGAACGTGATTGTTGTGAGTCTCTCTTGGAACGTAGCCTGAGTTATTATTTTAGTAGTCTGTGATCATGAGCTATGGTAGTATCCTTACGCTATGTTCCACTAGAGACTCACAACGACCACGGTCACGACCGCGGTTTTTCCCGTTCTACTTCCTTGCCGGCTTTACAATCATAAACCCAAGTGGAAAGGTTATTTGATCCACCATGAGATGGGTCGTTGTGAGCGTTGCGTGATTGAAAATGATGACGTCATTAGTGACTTTTCGCCACAACCACAACGACTGCGGTCGCCTTGCGGAACGGCCAACGGAGCATTTTGGGCGTTATGAGTTACTTGTGGAACGCAATGGGCATGTTACGGCACCGCATGTTAATGTTTTCAAATTTATAATTTATAATTTTACATACGTAGCGTAGTATCCATAGTCTGTATCCTTTAACAGTCTGTGGGAGTTTTTCAGCGGGAACTGAAAGAGGACATTATGATGTGTAGTTTTATTTTCTAAAAATGTGTAAAATTACTCTATAATAAACAATAATGATAGGATATTGATAGTTTTTGAGTGTAAAATTATGTGTTTTGTGAGAAATGTGAACTGTATAGCCAAATGTGGCCTTTCGAGTTTTCACAAGAACTCCGTTGGATGGCGTCGATTGTAACCTACAATACAACTACTCCTGGCTTAAAGGCCTAGTTGCCAAGCCATAAACACAATAAAATTGACAGTCTGTGAAATTTATTTTCATTTCATTTTCTACGATTTCTCCCCTTAATGCTTAATGCGTAGACAGAGACTTAGGCTAATACTACACGGGCGGTTCCCGCCGCGGGAATCCGCTTTTGAACCGCACTAGACACAATTTAACATAGAAGTTGTATGCTGCATACTACAATGTGCGGTTTCCCACCGCGGTTCACAGGCGGGAGAAATACGACCGCCGCATGCAGCGTCAAACCGCCGCAGATAACCGCCCCTTCAAACTACACGGGCGGCTTCCCGCTATTGCGTCATTCTGCACGGGACATTGTGCGAGGGCGCTCGCGTGCGCGTGCGTGACTAGTGTCGTGTCAATATGTTCGATACGGAGCGTTTTATTGTTGAAATACAAGATCGACCTGCTTTGTATGATGTGAAGTCGAAGGATTACGAAAATCGGGAATTAAAAGCGAAATTATGGATGGAGATAGGACAGGAAGTGGTGGCTCATTGGGCTGATTTAGGCCCAGAAGATAAAACAAAGCTGGTAAGTTTACTTATTAATTTTATTTCTTATATTAATTTAATGAATCATCTTGTTTTGTAAAGGAAGGGCCCCAGGGCCATTGAAGTATTGAACAAATGAATCTCTCACTGCAATGCCACTAGATCGGCCTCCAACAGCCTGGACTTCGTCGAATTCATCCATTTCACATCGAATCGTATCTTTAAATTGATACCCATCTCTGCGTCTTACGAAATTGTGTAACACACAAGATGCTTTTATAATGTGTATGGCACTCGGTGGATTGATCATGATGCTTGAATGGAAAATTCGCCACTTGTTACTGAGGACACCAAATGCACATTCCACAAAGCGGCGAGCTCTAGACAGTTGATAATTAAACATTTTTTTAGGCGTTGTTATGTTTCGTAAAGAAAATGGTCTCATAACATTTCTATTTAAACCGAACGCAGCATCACCTACAAATACAAAAGACACAGGAGGTTCTCCTATATTGTTTCTCCTCCTGAGAACGAGTTAATTTTTGCCCGAAATTAGAAATTTTAAAAATTGACGAGTCACCTTTTCGACCTGGAGCACCAATGTCAATGAATGTAAAACAGTAATCTGCGTCAACCACTGCCAAGAAAATAATCGAATGATATTTTTTATAAATATAATATTTAGATCCAGCATTCGGAGGGCAAATAATTCTAATATGTTTGCCATCAATAGCGCCAACACAATTAGGAAAGGTCGCTTCTTTGTAAAATTTCTCAGCAATGTTTATCCATTTTTCCTTATTCGGTTTTGGCATTTCTCGAGGTTCCAATTCTTGCCAAATAGTTTGACACGTTTCTTTTACACTAAATGGTATGGTTTTTCAAGAAATTTGAAAATCATATTCCAAATCAGTGAATGTTGCTCCCGAAGCCAAATATCTGAAAAATAAATAGGTGCGACATTAATACATTTCTGGTTTTTTGCAGTAAAGGATCTGATGAAGAAGTGGAAAAATATTAGAGATAGTTATATGAAAGAAGTAAAATCAGAAACTACCATAGTGTCGGGACAATCGGCTCCAAAAAAACGATATATTTATTTTGACTTGTTGTCCTTTTTACGCCCTAATGTCAGTACTGCAGATGAATGTGAGTCCAATGTATCTCCAATACCTTCGACTTCAACACAAAATCAGGATTTTGAAGGAGATATTTGGATGAGACCACGACAAAACCAAGTTCCTACCAAAAAAAAGAAACAAAAGGAAAATACCCAAATTCCTCAAATAACAAAAATTTTGAACGAAAGTTTACAATTACAAAAGTTAAATAATGAGAGTGACGCAAAAGGAAATCGAGCATTTCTTATGTCTTTTGTACCCATTATGGATTCTATGACTCCATATTTGGCTATGGAAACCAGATATGAAATTACGACTTTATTCAAAAATATACAAAGAAACGAAAGAAACCGGAGTATTCCTAGCAACTTGTCTGAATTTATTTACCGGAGGAACCAGGATTCATCTAGGAGCTCTGACTCTAGAGTATATCACGAGACACTATCTCCAATGAACAGTGTCGCATCGCCACAAAACGATACTGCTTCAGAAACATCAACGGAATATGATGATTATTTTAGTGTTATTCAGGACTTATCCTAATAAAAAAAATGACAATAAAATCATGTAATTTTATTTACCTGAGAGTTACAACCAAAAGTTCTGCGGCTGTGATGGATCTTCGCATATTTCTATCCTGTTTCTTGATACGTTAGCTTATAATTGATAGAAGTTCATCAAATGAGTTCACAGACATTCTGTAGTAAGAGAAGAACTTATGAGGGTTATCGCGGTGTGCACTAAACATGAAATGAAATATTCCCGAAGTTAACCTATTACATAACACGGGTTCCACCCAAACATTGCGCTTTACTTTATTTTTTAAAAATTCTGTTAATAATAGAGCTGCAAGCGCAGTTATCATTGGCGGATCCATGTTGAAATGAACAAAAGGCAGCGATAAGCCGCAATCCGTGTAGTTTGATGGTCTGCGGCAGCTTTGTCGAGCGGATTCCCGCGGCGCGAGAACCGCCCGTGTAATATTAGCCTTAGTGCCATAAATGATACATTATATTAGGCTTGTTCTTGCTCGGTCACTGAACGGAGCGATCCGTACTAGTACAATTTGTCATATGTCCTAATTCGGTCTTTTAGTACATTTAGTACAGTTTAGTCATGGAAGTAATAAGTACTACGTACGTAGTACTTGTTACTTCCACGAGTTTAGTGCACTGAACGAATAAGAATTATATTTTGAATTTTTGATTTTCTTTCATACTTTGCAGGCTTAGGACTGTCATTCTAATCAATACCCGTTTATTTTTTTAGATAAGTTATTTAGATATTAAAATATCTGTTGTATTTTTTTCTTAATGCATTATATAAGATATCAAAATTTTATAGGATTTACCATCTTATGGTCCAATTTGGTCCCAGCTCGGTAATCGGAAACATAATTGCAATATTTTTTTACATGATAAAGACAATTTCGCAAAATGGTTATTCAAAAATAAAAACTAAAATAAGCAGTAGTTACATAAAGTTCAAAATAGCTTCATGAATCAGAGTTATCAGAGATCAAAGATGGCAAATTAATATTATCATGCGTCTCACTCTTTTATGCACTGATACCATATCGTTGCCGCTCGTTCAGTCAGTCAGCCGCGTTCCGTGTTTGTTGTGGGACAGTTCGTAGTATAGTACCTGTGACCAATGTGTTGCCAACCCTACAGTTTTAACTTTAAATCTACAGTTTTTCGGAAATTCTCTTAGTTTTCAGTTTAGTCCTCGAAATCTACAGTTTTGCCTAGTGTAGAAGCATTTTGGTGGCATGTTTCCAAATTAAGAAAAGGCAACGGCTCTGCAATGTTTCCAATATTAACGACTTTACCCAGAAAGCTTTTATGTTTGCCGCACAGTGCCGCTACGGTAGAACGCTTGTTTTCGAGCATTAATGTTATGAAAACGAAACTAAGAAATAAACTTTCTACGTCCACAATAAAATTGTTTCGAGTTCAATGTGACAAATGATCATTTCAAAAAATTCAATAAATATATGTACGATTTCAACACAAGTAAAGATGAAGCGGAAAATCAAGAAGACTTATAAATTGAAAATGAAACAGTAGCTAGTAATACTATCTAACACGCAGGCACTGGAATAATTAAAACTTTGATAATTACACGATTTTACTTGTTTTTAATGCCCTCCTTATAATGTATTCTATTTATTACTATCATTAAATTATACAAAATATAATATTAAGATAAAGATTTAGATTTACTGTTTTCTACAGTTTTTTTTAAGCATATCTACAGTTTTGCTCTATGTTGGGGTTGGCAACCCTGCCTGTGACAAAGACAAAGAATACATCGCGAATTCAGACTATTCAATACGATCACGAACGACGACGTATATACTAAATTAACAAAGTCCTAAAACGGAGAAGGAATAGTTCGTTCAATTCAGTGTCGGGAATTTATTCCTTTTAGTACATAGTACATGTACTACACGAGCCTACATACATTATGTATAACTTAGTGCCTTAGTGCTCTCAAATACAATTTTTAAAATGCACTATTTTGATTTGTTCTATTTGAAGTTGGTGGTTAATTAGTAATAAACTTGTATTATTTATATAAATAGTAATTCTGGTCACAGTTACACACTTCCAGATTAATAAGCCATTGTAAAATAAATGGAGCCTTGTAGCGATAAGAATAAAAACTGTCCTTACGCTGGTTGTGGTGCTGCCTTCAATAGACCTTACAAATTAGCCCGGCACTTACTCGTCCATAATAATATTGTAAGTCTTAAGTACCTATAAATTGTTCCTGCATTTATCAATGTTTGTAAAAATGTTAAAATAAATGCAATTCAAACTTTTCGTTGAGCATAACCCATTTAAGTTATAAAAATAACCTTGTAGGCAAAACATCACTGTTAAACCTGGACATTTGTGCTAGATTAAATATATATTGTGATGATCACAAGCATCAGTTTCATAATTGCTTTCATAAATATATAAAGATAAATTAAGCTATGTGTAGTCCCTGGCATGATTCTTGAGCGGCCACTTTGTCCTACAAACAGTGAAATTTTGATCCTTTTTCTAAGTATGAGGTATTGTCCCTTTCAAATACAGAGACAAAAACACGATGTCAATATGTTGATTAATCTCATTACAATGGCTACAAATGATGCACAAAGTAATCCCACTGTTCTGCCGACCGCTCAACATTCATGCCGGACCTATATACTTTTAATGTTTGTAGAGAAAATTTGTCTGTGTTGAGGATAATTGCTCCAAATCATACTCAAATAAAAGCCACTTGGATCGTCATAAAAGTACAGTGCATGTAAAAAAAGGAAATAATGTTGTTTACAGGTACACCAAATTATTATTTTTTTCATCTAAAGTCTTAATATTTTGTAATCATAATACTAGGCCCATATTGACTTTAAGCAATTCCACAGAAAATGGTATTTTTAGGATAAAAATACTCTATTTTTATCTGTGATTTCTAAAATATTTCTTTCTATCCTCACTCATGTAGCACTCTTTGTGGGCCTTGTTGAGGTAAGGTGAAAGAGTTACTAGGTTGTCAACCTTGTAAGACCTCGCATGGCCTCACTTTCCTTTTTTGTAATTTATGATCTTTGCGACTTTGAATTTTGACTTAATAGCAGTCCAGGTAATACATGTCATTTTTTCATTTAATTTGCACATTAAAATGGTGGTAAAGAGAGAGAATGATGGGAATGAAAATGTCTCTTAGACATGAGTGACACCATGAATTTGGTAGAATACTGTATATTTGGTGATTCTCTCGGCCAAAACACAGAATATTCGGCTGGAATTTTTAGCTTAGAATGTGTATATTATGCATGTAATAGGATTTTTTATTTGATTTTGACTTAAAAACTGGTCAAAACGTGAGATTAAAATGTGTTTTTTTTTTCACAATATGGTATTCCACATTTGGCAAATTAATGAATAATTATAAAATTGGATGAAAAGAGCAACTGAATATTCATGGCATCTGTAGTAATCATATGCAAGATGTTGACTAAATGAAGCTTCACCTTGTGTATATCCTTGAACTCCTTATGTGATATGCATCCTCACCTCATTTGAATGCTCCTCTCAATGACATGCTCCTTACATCTAAGAGGCAAGTTACTGATCTATAGTATATAGGTACCAAATTTAATGATAATTGGCTAAAAGTAAAAGTTGTGTATAGTGATTAATTAAAGATATAAACTATTATACATTCTCATTTTTGTATAGGTATTTATTGTAAGTAGTAATACTTTTTATATTTTTTATTCACAGCTGTCCAACATGTCTGAAAGTATACTCAAACAGACAGAATCTCAAAAGGCATATAAATGTAAAACATAAGGTCAATATACCTTTTTACTGTGATATATGCAAGATGGAATTCAGAAAGAAACATTTATTGACTGCTCATATGTTTCAGCACACAGGCGTTAGATCTTTTAAGTAAATTTAAACCTTTTTTAGACTTATTCATACTTAATATTTTTTAAAGTTTTCGCGACTTGTATACATACATATTAAAACTATGTTTTCACGATTTTAAGTGTGGTAATTTATTTGATTTTTGTTATGCCGACTTTTCGGCCACTTTTCAGTGGCCATAATCACGGAAGACAAAGATATCAAGTGTCAACAAGTATTGTTAAAGTTTTATTTAGCCTACCGCCAACTTGTTCATTTTAATTATTTAGTTTTAATTTTGTTTGTGGTTATTATTTACTCTATGGGAGCCTAACCTAATTTACCACCGCTTTGCAACATGTTATGGCTTGAAGAGAAGAAGCGGTGCAAGAAACTCTTCAGCAAATATGCCTAACTCTAATAATTTTATATAATATTAAAATGGGTGGAATGAGAAATAATAAAAGAAATTATCAGTCAAGTTGGTTTGTCTTCCAGTGCGCACAGAAAGAGCTCACAGTGTCTTGAGGTCTAGCAATTGGTTTCTGCTGGGTTTGGGTCTTAATATTATTCATACTTTGTATTATATACGCTATAACTTTCTTAGATATTTAAATGTAATTAAAAATTGCATGATAGGATAGATTAGAATATTTCTTTACATCAGTGTCCCGTCCCAACACAGCATTTGGATTTTCATATTTAAAAGTAACAGACAGTATACCTGTCATACTTATCCATGACAGACTTGTGAGTTCCACTGATATACCTTTAAAAAAATTAAAGTTTCTATGAAAATAGATATCAGAACTTATGTGAAACCTATATTTACTTTGTTTTTCTTTAGATCATTTTCGTACAATACAAACAGGATTTTTGCAATGAATTGCACTATTTAAAGATGTTCAATAATGTTTTATATTAATTATCTAAAGACACAACTAAAATTTTATCAAAAAAATTGTCTTGTTAGAAAACACAAGTTATATATTAAGCTTAACCATATAAATGACCACCTTAAGAATTTTTGTCCGTTTCTCTTAAAGGGGCTCCAAAATAGATCCAGTTTTCAATAAAATGTACAGGCTGAAACAGGTTATTTTTGAAAATATTTTTTTTCTTATATTTCAATATCTTGCTATGTTTAAAATATATTAACATTTATAATCTCGCATGTCCGAAGTACGCGGTCACAGCTAGTGACAAATAAAATTTTATTACGCTAATATTGAAAATTACATTAATAATATTGGTATAACATATAACACAGGTCAACAATAATAATTATTAAGATTTTTCGAATGAATATGAGCATAAAGTTACATTTTCACCATAGTTACATGGATTACATTTCCTGATAATCTTGAGAATTTCAGTGTGAAATAGGGTGAGCACTTCTATCAGGACCTAATAGTGATGGTGAAAAGGTATCAGGGTAAATGGGATTATTACATGATGGCAGATTACTGTTGGTTTCTACAAAGGCAATTTTCCACAAAAATAACATATTAGAAAGTCTTATAAAAGCTGTCTCTCTGAAGTAAGAGATAGATACTTTAATTAAATATAACACAAATAATATTTCTCAATAAATATTTGATATTACAATATATAATTGTTATGTGTATTGGTTTTTAGTTTCAAATGAAAATTTAAAAAAAAAACTAGTCAATATTCCAAAATAATTCAGTTTCATTAATTGTTGGGACATAATTATTGGATGCCATTATAATATCCAGGGCAACAAAACCACTGTTGACCAGTGTTATTTATTTATTTATTTATATAGTACTAGCTGTCCCAGCAGACGTTGTCCTGCCCTGAAGAAATAAAATTTAGAACCTGATTGCAGCGCCACCTACCGGGTCCAATTGTGAATCTAAACCATTCTTGAATCTACCTGAACACACACAAAAAAATTCATTCAAATTGGTCCAGCCGTTTAGGAGGAGTTCACTGTCAACATACATACAGAAGAATTATATATATAAAGATATTATATAAATTATTTATTATACATTGTGATGGAAGTTAACAAGTACAATCTTTTTTGCAGTTGTGAAATGTGTAACAAAGATTTTATTTCCTTATATGAGAAGAAAAAACACATGAGGTTGCATAAAGTCTACAAATGTGATGAATGTCCTTTAAGCTTTAATCGATGGTCTGTTTATCAGTATCATAAGAAACTGGAGCATACAAAGAAAGGTATGTTTTTCTAAATATGTCCTATACAAAAAAGTTATATTGGCTTGAAACCGTATGATAAAAAATATAATTTTATAGCCATTTTTGTTACATATCTGTGAAAAAAATATGATTTCCCATGGCCGAACAGCCTGTTGTAAGAGGTGACAAAATAACCCAAAGCCAGGTGGTAGGGTATTTGCCAGTCTAGATAGCTACCATCCCTGGCTTAGAGTATGCTGGCATAACTATCTTGAGTTGTGTTGCGGCATTAGTGGCCAGGTTTCAGTCTCCTTTTAGCGAGTGGCAGCACATTGGTAGCACCTTTTTTGTTATAAACATCCATAAGCAATGGTAATCACTTTCCAACAGATGGACCATCTGTCTGTCATCTGAACTCATGCAATAAAAAGACATTTTTGAATAGACACTTGTATTGTGAGAACTTGCACTGAGTACTTCTTTTATGACATGAAAATACATAGATGCAGATCTGGATAAAGATCAAATACCTGGCCAAGATTTTTTGCAAAAAATGTAATAATGTAATAAAAAATGTTCGTAAATTGTAATAGCTTTAATGGTTGGTTCCAGATGGTTATTCATTCACATGCTTTACGCATTTGTCTATCCATGTCACTTCCACAAAGAGAAGGGGTGGGCCCAATAAATGCTGGCTTGACATAATGAGGGATGACATGCATACAAATGGTCTCACAACATATGCAAACTGACTGACTGAATTTTTTCTCCACTACTGTACATGCCAGTAGATTTATAAAATGACTAAAATATTGCATGCAGCACCAAAGTAGCATATTAAAAAAATATGGATTAATTATTCTAAATATTTACTTTTATTTTTCTCCCAGAATTTATATGTAGTGATTGTGGCCGAAAATTCAAAGAAAGGGGTCATATAGTCCGACACATGAAAGTGCACACACAAGAGCTTGTAAAAGTTTACAGATGTCCATATGAAAACTGTTTAAGGTAAAAAGTATATTACCATATATGTAGTATTGACATGGTAGTGCCTGGCTAGAATCATTATCTTAATTAAAACTCTAAGGGTGCCTTTCCACCAGAGATATGGATATCAAATGCATCTGTGGCGTTTTTCGAATGCAACTGTTGGTTTTTGGTACTGACAACACTTGGACGACTGTTTTAGGCAAAACCGGTTTCAGTGCCTCAATTTGACAGCTGCACGTAAGGGTTTTGCTCAAACAATGTTATTATTGTATTCGTAACATAAAAAGTATATGTAAACCAAACGGAATATATTATACCAAGTGATAAATCGAGTGTTTAATATTTCCTATATCACATAACAAGTAAAGGAGCCCTCAATAACCATAACGTCGTATCGACGTCTCATAAGGTTCCAAACATTTATAGCAATGTTGCATAGCACAAATCTGGTGGAAAGGCACCCTTAGTGCCGGGTCGATCGGCATGAAATAGTTAAACTTCATCTAACCTTTTTTATATAATGAGTGAGAGTTCCAATGGCCCACTTCTCCCTCCGCTTATTCCATCCCTATCCTATCCTATTCCTCCTTTCTGCTCTCTGGATCCCATCCCATCCCTCCTATCCCATACACATAACTAGCAATGCGATACTGGGGTATTACCATTAACCACTTTTCTTTAGATGGGCCAACAGCTTGTTTGCCTACTTCGCAATAAAAAAAATAAAAATTTGTGTCGACTCTGACGCACGACTGTATGATTGTCTGTGAATATACACTGATGGATATTATTTTAAATCTATTTGCATTAAAATTCAAAATTGTATAATAAAAAACTTAAGGCTTTTGAGTTAACACTTGTATTATCTCACTTATAATTTCCATAGCAGTGGTCTTGTAAGAAATAAATCTTAAGAAGTAGTAAACTCCCAATACACTCTAAAAATCTTAGTTAAATCAAAATAATTCTCATGACAATGAGTTTATTCCCTTTCATGTAAATTTTACAGCCTAAACCTCTGGCTTGTATACCACGGGAGCTAATTTTCTATAAGAGAAGTATACTGTATACCACAAACCATCAAATTTCATTATGAAAATATCAATAAAATTGTTTATTCCCAAAGGTTTTATTGTATAGGCACTTATTATGTATTCCTATAGCTGTAGGACATTGTAATATGGGGTGATATTGTATACTTTTCTACAATATTTCCCACAGATACCTATTGCCTGATTTACTTTATTTTACTTCTCTCAAATATTTTGTTTTTTTTTTGTAATATGTTTATACATATTTCCAGGGAATACTCAAGAAACAGCAATTTAAAACAGCATATACTAATAAAGCATGTAAAAGTGAAACACAAATGTCACATGTGCAATGCAAAACTTTCTACAAAGGTATTTATTATATTTGGTTTTGTTTATTTTTAATATGCTTTTTTAAAGCAATCTTATGAATCATATCTTAAATTTATGTCTGCCTGAACTCATTTAAATGAAACTCTATACAAAGCTAGTGTATATCTCGGATTAGGACATAATATACTTTTTATCTTGATAAAACACTTTATTTCCATATGAATCACTGACTAACTCAACATCGTGGCAACCTGTTGCTTCAAATCTGGATAGGGTTCTTGTTGGAAAATTGAAGATATTAGGTTGGGGAAAAAGTTTCTTCGCATTTTATATAAAAATTCAAAAAGTTTTTTTATAAAGTTTATTTACATTTGACTAAAGTATGTAGGTGCCATCTTGTAGGTAGGGACGTGATCCCATTGCTATAAAAAATTTGGGGCTTCTGATTAAAAAACTGCGACAAGTGGTTTTGGCAGTCCTCTCGTGATGTTAACCTGACACTGCCTAAGAAATTCTGCAGAGACCGAAACAGGTGAAAATCTGAAGGTGCAAGGTCAGGACTATATGGCGGATGCATTAACACCTCCGAGCCAAACTCTCGTAATTTTTGCTGAGTGGCTAAAGATGTGTGAGGTCTAGCGTTATCATGGTGAAAAACCACACCCCTTCTGTTGATTAATTCCGGCCGCTTTCTCTCAACTTTTTGCTTTAACCTTATCAGTTGTTCGCAGTACAGTTCAGAATCAATGGTCCTGCCTGGCGGTAACAGCTCATAATGAATAATACACTTCCAATCCCACCATATACACAGCATCATCTTGTTGCGAGTTAACCCGGGTTTCGCCACAGTCTGTGAAGCCTGACCGGCCTTCGACCACGACCTTTTTCGCACTTTCTTGTCGTACGTGATCCACTTTTCATCACCAGTTATCAGCTTCTTCAAAAATGATTCGGTTTCATTACGTCGTAATAAAGAATCACAACCGAGTACACGGTTCATTAGGTTTCTTTCAGTGCGGTCATGAGGCACCCAAATATGGAACTTTTTTGTGTACCTAGCTTTTTTCAAATACGCCAAAATCGTTTTGTGGTCAATTCCCAGTTCTCCAGCTACATCGTAACTACTAATATGCCGATCTTGCTCCACTTTTTCAAAAATGGCATCAATTTTGTCCGTAACAGGGCGACCAGAGCGACGTGCATCTTTGATATCAAAATTTCCGGATTGAAAACGCTTAAACCAAATTTGCGCTACTCTCACAGATACTGCATTAGGTTCATAAACATCACAAATTTTTTTCGCGGCTTGTGTTGCATTTTTACCTTTTTTGTAGTAAAATTTTAAAATGTATCGAATTTCTTCATTAGATTCACTCATTTTAACAATAAGAAAAACAAATGAAAATCACACATTTTCCTAATTTGAATTTAGAATTGTCTTCTTTAAAATTAAAACTTTTTAATTATACCAAAACCAGCCAGATACAAATGGTATAGCCAAAGAGATCTTATTACAAGTTCATACATACTATATGCGAAGAGACTTTTCCCCAACCTATTATTTTGTTTTGCAGTTTTATCTTAAAATGTCTAGATGTTACTTCGGTTACAAATACAGGTTGGTACCCATAGTAAATAAGGTAATGTAACTGATGTAGTAGTTAGGCATTAGCTAGATGAGCACACTAGGCTGCAGCAGCATATTGTTGAGCAGTCAGTTTTAGCAACCAGCCAATTTCTTGTATAAATTTCTCTGTACCCAGAGTCATTGCAAATTTTGTTTCGAAGTATATTATTATAGCTATGGTATATATATTTATATAGCTATGGTAAATATGCAGAAACTACAATAGCCTACATCATAAATATGCTTTGTAATACTATGTATTATCCTGACTGTGTGTAGCCAATTAACTGCCCAGTAATAATACACATTATAGTATAAGTTCTAAGGCTCGGCTCCCTTAGTGTTGCAGATGTCCATGGGCGACGGTAGCCACTTGCAATCAAGTGGACCCGCCTGCCAGTTTGCCTTTAAGCAAACATAAAAAAAGGGCTGTTACAGCCAAAATTCTTGGCCACCTAGTGCATAAGCACCAGCTGTTAACGTCAAATCGGCTGCCGCAGCCTGACTCCCTTAGCTAAGCTGCCTAGTGTGTCGGGGCCCTAAGAGTAAAGATCCAAAAAAGTGCCTGGGTTTTTGAAAGAAAAAGACATAGATATAAAGAAAGTGAAAGGACGGCGAAATTATGGTGATATATATATATTCCTTATTTATATTCCCAATTAGTTGCAACCCGACTTTAAATGATGGCTTGTGGTTTTTTTTTTAAATAATGGGAGTGTTCTCCATCAAAAACATTACTCATTGTTTTATGTAGAATTAAGTCCTCTCTTGTAGCTTTCGAATATCATGCCTCTTCAGCCTAGATGGATATGTACACTGCATTAACTTGGCTGCCAATTCATTTATGTGCAGTGCCAACCGACATTAGTAGCTTTTTGAAAGTTCACGATTTTTTCTTTTGCTGTTATCACTTTGAGATGTTCATGCATCTCGCTGTTTCTTACATACCAGGGTACTGAGGGTATAAATATCATAACATTTTGGAGTCTTTGGACGATAGAAATGTTTGAGTTGCTAGCATTACCCCAGATTTGGATTCCATATGTCCATATTGGCTTTAGTACCATATTATATATAAGCAACTTGTCGTCTATAGACAATTTACAATTACGTCCAAGTAACCACAACATAGTCTTGTACTTTAGGTTTATCTCGTCCCTCTTAGTTTGAGCGTGATACTTCCAAGCTAATCTGCGGCCGAGATGAGATATGTAACTCTGTCACTATGCAGTAAAATATTCTTTCTCTCCAAGATGTACAGGGGGACAATCTCCTTTCCTCAATGTGAATGTTACGTGTAAAGATTTTGATGGACTCGCCCTTATTTTCCATTTTTTAAGCCAATGCCATATTTCGTCTAGTTCTTTTTGTAGCTGTTCAGATGCAGAGTTAAAATTCTTGCTAGTGGCTAGTAATGCAGTATCATCAGCGAATCTAGCTGTCATTACTCCCGCAACTTCTGGTAGGCCTGCTGTGTATATAGTGTAGAGCACTGGACCCAAAACTGAACCCTGGAGTACGCCTGCTTGAATGTTATGTAGTCCTGAGCTTTCTCCTGATTCTTGAACTTGGAATAGTCTATCCAATAGATATGACTGTATGATCAAATGGTAACTATGTGGTAAATACATTTTTAATTTAGATAACAGTTCTTTATGCCACACTTTATCTAAAGCCTGTTGTATGTTAAGGAATGCTGAAGAGAAATACTCTTTCTTTTCTAAGGCCTCTCTGATCACTACTCGGTGTACTTGTTCCACTGTAGAATGACTTCCGGAAGCCAAATTGGTGGTCAGGTAAAATCTGCAATTCAGTGAGTATTCTATGCAGTATTATCTTCTCACAGAGACAAAACTGGTAGCAAACTAATAGGTCTGTATGATCCTACTAAATTAGGTGGTTTACCCATTTTGTATATCATTATGATTTTCGAGACCTTCCATATTACAGGAAAATATTGTGTTCTTAGTACTCCATTATATATAGCAGTCAATTGTACTATTGCTTTTCGAGGTAAGTGTTTCAAAATTTATTTTGTAATCAAATCAAACCAGGGGCTTTGTGATCTTTTAGATTTTTGATAACGCTCCAAACTTCAAACAATGTTACTCGAGTAGGTGGTAGTGCCATCTGATAAGGCTGCGACAATATAGTCTCAATAGCACTCACCGCTTCAAACTCGTCTATGTCATTGGGCGAAAAAACAGCCTAGAGGTTGTTCGCAAACACATCAGCTTTTCCAAGTGAGGCGCTAGCCCACTTGCTATTAAAGATCAGGAATTTTATTTGGGTCTGTAGGCTCAACGTCCGATACAGTGAGCAAAAATTATTTTCTATCTCACTAGATAGCTGTTATCTAGTGTCATAGAAAATAATTATGGTGATATATAGGTGTAAAAAAAATTAAGACATGGCTTTTTAATGAAAATTTAAGAAACATGATTCTCCAAGCTTTTCCTAGAAATTCTGCCTAAACTTTTTTCATTTGGTTTGTTACAGGCTTGTTTAGAAAGACATATAAAAAGTCACAGTGCTCCAAAAGTAATCAAGCCTGTTAAAACATTAGAAACAGGCAGGAAACCAAGGAAGGATATGGGGAAAATTAAACATTTGTCTGCACTCAAACTAGCTGGCCTTGATAGTTTGGAACAAATAAAAGACATACCAGACCACAGTAACAGCTTAATGCCAAAGCTATTAGAAGCAAGTGTCTCGTTGTTAAGTTCAATGGCAGCTGTTCAAGTATGAACTTGATATGTATTGAAAGTCATTGACCATCTGATTTTGCGTTTTGGGTTAGATAAACTGTGTCGTGCATATGGCTAACAGTTTGCTAATTTTAAAATATTTGGTATTATGTTGGAGTATAGTATATCTATGATGAATTAATTGTAATTTTCTAGCCATTTATGTGCTCCCAAATATAACAGTATCTATCATCTTTGCTACACAAATATTGCAAGTGTAATATTTACATGAGAGAATTAAATATGAGTTTTGTTTTGGTTTTTTGTATTTTATTAAAGAAACCCTAAATGTTTGATTATATCTTGTCTCAGAACATTAATTAAAGATTCAATCAATCAATCAATAATTCTTTATTGTACACCAATACAAAAAAAGAACACACTAAATAAAATTATATCTATAGTAGTCTGTGACTAAAACTATTTCTCATTAGACACAAAGAGCGGTCTTATCGCTAAAAAGCGATCTCTTCCAGACAACCCCAGTTCTGAGATACATAATTAATATTTGTAATAGTCTCTGGCTCTTAACAAGACAGTTGTAATTGGGGTCTATTAAATTGCATGGTCTTTAAGGACAAAGTATTCAAATGTTTATCATTTTCCAGTTTTTAAGAAGCAATCCTTCGAGATTCTGGCTAGGTGTATAAACCGTGCTCAGCTAAATTGTAACAGAAAAAAACTACTGTTAAAGAATACTGACAGACTGATACTGTGGAGTTTTTGGCGGGAACTGAAAGGGGACGTCGTGCTGTGCAGTTTTATTTTCTAAAAATGTGTAAAAGTACTCTAAAATGAACAATAGTTGTAGGATACTGATAATTTTTGAGTAGTAATTATGTATTTTTGTGAGAAATGTGAACTCTATAGTCAGATGTGGTCTTTCGAGTTTTCACAAGAACTCCATTGAATGGTGTCGGTTGTAGCCTGCAATACAACTGCGCTACTATACGAAGACATATTATTACATCAGAATTGGCTGTATGGACTAAGATTCCTTTGCCTGCCTTTGTGGCAAACTTGAGAAACAACAACAACAACTGATACTGTCAACGTGACGCTCCATAATTTGACAGTTCACTTGATATATTAAGAATGTAACAGGAAGTTTTGTTTTGGACTTGAGTTGGCAATGTGAATTAATTAGTGATAAGTAGCTGATAAAAACCAAACCATATGTGTTATCTATAAGCATTACTCGGTGATTATGAACCATATATTACCGTTCATCAAATACTTATAAAAAAATAGTTTCAATATAAGTTTTAACCCAAACTATCCCACTGTGAAAATATACACCTGTTTCTAATATATTGATTGTTCTCCACTTCTAAATCATTCCTTTAAAATTTAATGACTTCGTGACTGTTCTCTTAATTCAGTATTATTTAAAATGGAGTTTTCCTTGAATCTATTTACACTAAATTGTTGGTAAGCTACATAATTGTTTAATAATACTACTTTTTCTTGTAAAAACAAAGCAATTCATCTTTTAAAAATCGTTATCTCACCTGTAATCTTAAGGTGTATGTAAATTTTTAGCCTATTAATGTATCTGATGTTAACTAAAGTCCTGTGTCACCTGTATTATATATTTATTTTAGTATTTCTTTCTGGCTGTAATGGTCCTTAGAAAAAGATCAAGCCAATTGCAAGATCAAAACTGAAATAATAAATAAAAGAATTTTTATTGTCACCAAAAATATAACAAATTTTGTTTTAAAATTAAGACTGGATACTAACACCTAGACTAGGCTAAGCCTGTATCCTTAGGTGTTAGTTGCTTTCAGTGACTTAATAACTAAATTTATGTAACAAATTAAAATTAAATGTTCTACAAAACAAATAAAAATTACAACAAAAATTTGAGGGTAGTTGAAAAATTGTCATTGAAGCGACTGTTAAACAATATAACTTTAATTGTCTACAAAACGAGGAGTACATATGCTAGGGACTTAAGAACATTTTTTTCCCTCTAGTAAGTTTAGTGAGTGTAAAACGAGTACAAAGCTATCTTTATTATTTATATATTACTTATATGCTTTTTTAAATAAATATGAAATTGAAGATGAATTTATAAACAATATATATTGCATTACATATTTTAATTTTTATATATAATAATTTATTATAACTATAAAACACACACACATACACACACTCATATATATATATATATATATACATACATACACATAAACATGTATATATAGTATACATAAAAGATTTTAATTTAAAATTTTATTTATTAAACTTTAATTATGATTTAGATGAGAATTTCAAATAGTTTTTCAGTTTCTTTGTAAGTTTTGTTTTTAGCCAATTTATTAATTTTATTTTACATCTGTTTATGTTGATTGGATATATGTGTAGAAGTGTATTAAGTTTATTGTACAGATAAGGACCAAGATAAATAAAAATTAATATTTTCATCACAAAATGAAATTTAATATTTTCATCTCAAAGCTTTATAAAAAATGCCAGAGATAAAATCTATTTAGACTAAGGCTGGTTCAGCATCATATTAATTTAAATGGTTCTTTGGAGGTCTTCAGGTGGAAATGAAATACTGTTTTGTGTTTGAATTGCAGTTCAGGAAAGCTTATTTATTGGGTTAAAATACCAATTAATATTTTATATTACATCACACATTTAGCTGCTAAACAAAATATAACATTTAGTAATAATAAGCACATTCAAATGATTACACATGTCGCGGTGAGGTGAGGCGAGTTATGTGCGGAGGGGAACACGGGGGCCTCAACTAGAAGCAGCGTGTTTGCTGATCATTTGCGAACAGCCGCCGGCCGTGGTGATCGGGCGTCTGTGGCTACAGTTCTAAATCAAAATGGAATACTTATTTTGAGACCAAATTAATTTAATTTAAAAACAAAGTTTGTTGTTATCTGGGGATTTATCTGAATTCTTTTAATTGATGTAATGCTGAATTGAGCCTTCATGTTAAAGCCATGGATTTATCGTTTGTTCACATTTTTCAGGGGTATTCCAGTTGTATCCAAAAATCGTAAAGAAAGGGTAGAAGCCATTGGAAAGTATTTATCTGAGAGTAATCATAATGTAGTTTGTTTACAAGAAATATGGAGTGAAAAGGATTATTTGTATTTGAAGGAAACCTTGAAAACAACTCTGCCATATGCACATTACTTTTATAGGTCAGTGAAGCTATACTTTGTAATTGGTTGATTTTTTACTTTTGTAACTATATTGGTAAAAACGTTTGAAAGCTGAATTGTTATAAAACTAAACATACAACATTTTAATAAAAGAACAAACAAAACAAAACATGAATTATATTGAAGTACCTGTGGGCAAGGATAAACCCACTAAAAATAATTTATTTATTAAAATTCAATAAAACTGCAATTGATTGTTGAAAAGCAATGACCATATCAAGGCCTATTTTTAATTAGTATTTTAAGAATATTGGTTGTGGCTAGCACCACATCACTCCCCTCCAGAGATCGTGCTACGGGCGAAGGTGTAGTGGAAGTCTAACTCTTCTTCCACATCTTGTCCTCTTCTCCTCGACGGGCGGCGAGTTAGTGTAGCTGTTTCGCCAGGAGTGTCGTCAGGCTGTTTGGGACTCTGAACAATGTCGGGAGGCAATTCAGTTAGCAGATATGCTGGCTTCAGTCTGTCTATTGATACAATCTTTTCTTTATTGTTGACCAAAATTTTGAAGGTTTTGTCATTCCTGCTCAAAACTCTATGTGGGCCTGTATAAACTGGTTGCAAGGCACCACATACGGAATCGTCTCTCAGGTAAACATGTGATGAAGTTGTCAGATCTTTGAAAATGAATATTAACTTCTGGCTATGCCTCGAAGCACAACAGGGCTCGACTGTTGATGCAAATTGTCGTAATCTAGCTGCAAAGTCCGTTATGTCCATTGTAGTACATGACCTGGCTTCAAAGAACTCTCCAGGTAATCTGAGAGTTTCGCCGTAAACTAATTCGGCTGGCGATGCTTGGAGGTCTTCTTTGATTGTATTTTGAATGCCCAGAAGAACTAGAGGTATAATTTTGGTCCATGAACTATTGTTGTGGCAAACAATGGCGGATTTCAGTTGCCTATGGAAACGCTCTACCAATCCATTGCATGCCGGATGATAGGCAGTGGTAGTTCTGTGTTTATAACCAGCAAATTTAGACAGGAATTTGAAAAGAGCAGACTCAAATTGAGCACCTCTATCGGTTACAATTTCTAGGGGACATCCAAATCGTGCAATCCATCCAGATAGGAAAGCTTTACCAACCGTCTCTGCAGTTATGTCAATCAGAGGTATGGCTTAAGGCCATTTGGTAAACCTATCTACTGCAGTCAGACAGTAGCGGAATCCTTCTGAAATTGGTAATGGACCAACGAAGTCTATGTGCACGTGTAAAAATCTAGCACGAGGGATTTTAAATGAACCAACAGGTGAAGATACGTGTCTAGTTATCTTCGAATTCTGACAGGCATGACATGATCTTGTCCATTCGCGACTATCTTTCTGGATATTTGGCCAAATATAGCGTTTAGATATTAACTTAGCTGTAGCATTTGTTCTACATTCTCTTTCCTAATTCTCGCGGAATGTAGGGACGTGCGACATTGGTGGTGTAGTCACAGTAGAAATCTGTTGAACCAGGAATAGGTGTCTTTATTAATTTTAAAGAAGTATTTGTAAGAAGTTGGGGTAGTTCTGGATCCGTAGTCTGCGATTCAGCGAAGGTTATTAAATCTACCGGTTGTGACAATGCATCGACTGTTACTCGCGATTGGATAACCGCTACCACATTATCTTTGTCTGATATGTGCTGTAAATCTGTAGTAAATTGGGATATGTAATGTAGATATCTAAATTGTCTTAGGTGTACAATTATCTTTTCTGGTTTCAAAGGCAAAGATGATTGGTTTGTGATCTGTGAAAACAGTAAAATGTCTAACTTCAAGCATGTGACGGAAGTACTTAATAGATTGGTATATGACTAGTAATTCTCTGTCATATGGTGAGTACAGTTTTTGGGATGGGCTTAACTTCTTGGAAAAGAATGCTAAGGGTTGCGACATGTTGTCTTTGTACTGTTGGAGGACTGCGCCAATAGCAAAATCTGAAGCATCTGTTAGGTAGGGCAGTCTAAAGACAGACAGTCTTGCTTGAATATCAGGGTAGGCTAGAAGAGTGGCATCGCAAAGACTTTGTTTACATTTCTCAAAAGCTTCAAAAAATCATCTACAATATTGACGGGATCTGAACCTTTTACTGATCCTGTGAGCAAGCTATTTAAAGGAGCTTGAATTTCTGCCGCTCTAGGTATGAAACGTCGGTAGAAGTTAATCATACCCAAAAAACGTCTTAGCTCTTCGACTGTAATTGGTATTGGAAAATTCTTCACAGATTAATCTTTAGTCTCTAATGGTTTTACGCCTTCGGCAGATACAGTACAGCCAAGGAAAGTAGCTTGAGATACACCAAATGTACACTTTGTTATATTTATGACAATGTTGTATTCTCGAAATCTAGTGAAAAGTTGTCTAAGATGCTGCTCGTGTGTAACAGAATCTTTTGAAAATATCAAAAAGTCGTCTATGTATCCGTAACAAAAGTCCAGTCCTCGAATAACCTCTTAAACCAAAAGTCATATAAGTAAATGCATAAAGTTCGAAAAGTGTCCTAATTGCTGTTTTGCATATGTCCTCTTCCGCAACTCTAATTTGGTTATATGCCTTAACAAGATCTATTGCCGAGAATACTGAGCATCCTGAGATTTCGTGTGCAAAGTCATGAATGTGACGGATGGGGTATCTATCTGGCACAGTGCGGGCATTAAGTCTTCGATAGTCGCCATTATCAACTGCTCTGCGCGTTTCCCTGAGCAAAGTCGCAGGGCTTGAAACACTTCGTGGCTTTTTCTTTGAATTTGGCATGGTAGAAGCATAGTGGAAAGCGCTTATAATTTGACATTGACCTTGTTTGGCTTCTCTGTCTCCTGCTCTCTCTAGATGAGGATCGAGAGCGCGATCTGTTGTCGCGGGTGTTCGTGAAAGCGTCAACGCGCCTGGTTAGTTCCGCTACCTGCTTAACTAACACGTCTAAGGTGGATCCAGGTGATTGGGATAGCGCAGCAGTCTGGGGATTAGAGCTGACTATATCCAAAACTGTATCGGCAAGGTCGGCTAAGCTGCTCAGATCAGCGCGTGGCAGCGAAGCAATTGCAGTCTGAACGTTGGTGGGGAAGCGGCTCGTCCATATAGTCTTTAGAAATTCCTCAGGAACCTCTGGACCAGCTAGTTGTCGGAGATGACGCAAAAACTGCGAGGGGCGGCGGTCGCCCATCTCTTCGTGGGTCAATAATTGCTTGTCCTCTTTTTCACGAGATTGACATAGTCTTTTTACCAACTCCGTCTTAAGAGTATCATATTTGGATTGCGCTGGAGGTGATACAATAATGTCAGTTACCTCGGCCGCGAAACGATGCTCCAACTGGGAGATGACGAAGTGGAATCTCGTCTTGTCGTCTGAAATTCCAGAAAGCGCGAAGTGGCTTTCGACTTGCGAAAACCAAACAGCAGGATTTTCTGGTCAAAAGGGTGGTAGACGTACGCCAACTCGAAAAACATCGAATGTAGTTTCACCGGATGCCTCCGCATTATTCCCGTTTGTTGTCATAATTTTTAATAATATAGATTAATTACGAGAAACGGTGTTCTACGGTGGTCACCAGATGTGGGCAAGGATAAACCCACTAAAAATAATTTATTTATTAAAATTCAATAAAACTGCAATTGATTGTTGAAAAGCAATGACAATGTCAAGGCCTATTTTTAATTAGTATTTTAAGAATATTAGTTGTGGCCAGCGCCGCATACCAAATAAGCAAGAAAGTTATATTTATTGTTCAAAATGAATTTATACTTGACTATAATAACACACTAGCTTAACAAGACATTATATACACAGAAAACATTGAAAACAAGGAGTTAATCTTAAAAAGGTAATTTGACCTCACCTCTGCCTACCAAATATGTAGTATATGACTTGTGTGGAGCTTATGTCAAATTTTAACTGATAGTAAGGTAAATGAAATGTTGGTTAGATATAGAAACTTTCCATAAAAGGTATGCATCCCAGAAAAGCCCACCAAAGAAGTTTATTCAGTACAATAGTGCATAAATAATATTTATTATCACCCTACCCATTTAAACTTTTTGCCTCTATATTCTGGATTCTATTCCAAGATAAAAATATCCTTTGTTCATCATCATCATGTACACATGTACAGAATTTCATCATAATTCATTCATTCATATGCCTGTAGAGATACAGTAACAACTGATCAAACATTCTTTAACATTTTTACATTAGAATGGACACTGTCAATATTTTTGTCATAAACGTTGTTTAAATTTGCCAGTCTTTTTCCATTTTCGAGTTTTGGCAGTTAAATACCTAGTCCATTAATTCATTTTCACAGTGGAGTACTTGGATCTGGCCTTTGTGTGTTCTCTAAATGGGTGATCCAAGATGTCTTCTTCCACCAATGGCCGCTGAATGGGTACATTCACAAAATACACCATGGAGACTGGTTTGGTGGGAAGGGTGTTGGTCTGTGCCGTATCAAATGTGGAGATAGACTTGTTAATATCTACTGTACACATGTGAGTATTTCTATTTGTCTAGAATTGTTGAAATCACTGCACTGAATGAAGGTAATCCACCCCAGACCATCTTTGAGATTGGGGTCATACCAAACCTATAACACAATATCAGTCAACCTCTTTCAGAAGTTACATTTATAGGCTAAGTACCCTTAAGCAATGTATTTTATAACAATGTTTATACACACACACACACACACACACGCACTCACACACACACACACAAACATATATATATACATATACAGGGTTTTACAGGAATTTTTTAATGCCACCTGGAGGCATTTAAATGCAAATTTTACTCCAAAGAAACATTTCTTTATTTTTGAAAAGAAATAAAACTGCATTCAAAGATTTTCGAAAATTCTCTTGCTTCACCCATTACACCCTGTAATTTTATTGCATCGATCATTAGGGTCTATCACAAGGATGAAATCTCTCTAACATACTTGGTAAATTTAATGAAAGGAAAACCATGAAATCTGTACTTATAAATTCAATGGGTCAAGCTAAAGCACTTTTACTCAAAGATCCATCTGTTTCTGTTTACTTATGTTAGTAATTAATAATTTATCATTGACGTTATTTATCAATTAAAATGACAAATAAAGTACTATTTAGATAAGACGAAGTGTGTGTGTGTGTGTGTACACCAATAATCAATCAATATCCAGCGCTGGTAGGCGCTGAATGAGGCAGGCGGAGAGGACCGTGATGCGTAGCGCCGACTTGGGGAGGCCAAGTCCAGCAGTGGACTGTGATTGGCTGACTACTATACCAAGAAGCTTCTACTATGTGTTTTATGTTGTCCTCCCATCTTTTATTATCATTGGATATATAGGTTTCATGTTGTTTTACGAAATAATTACAGTTTTACACAACTAATCATTATTCCCGGTGTACCTGTGCAGTAGACCAATATTACTAGTGCGCGACAGTGTATGAATTGTGTAAACAGAAGAGAGCTAAGAATACATAGTAAGCAATACTTCAATATAGATTGTTTATATGTCAGAAACCGGTCTGCATTTTTTTTGCACAAATGAAAACTGCCTATCGGAATTATAAGTTGTGTAAAACTGTATCCAAATTTACAGTTGCATGCTGAATACCACGCAGATGACATATATCTAGCTCACAGAGTATTGCAAGGGTATTCCACAGCTGAATTTATATACTTGACAACACCACCAGCAGATGTGTCAATATTGGCTGGAGATTTAAATGCTGGACCTGGAGACCTGTCATTTAAGTAAGTGAATTAAACACCTTTTGAACATTTTTCTGTATTTTCAGTTGTAAATGTCCCACTATTTGGTTTGGGATTCCCTATTTCAAGGGGTCTCACTTAGACTTTTTTGTCCAGAATTTTACATTTTATGTTATGAGACTTAATGTGGCCAGACAACTTTCAAGACTCAGAGCTAATATTTCGCCACCTATTAAGTCCAGTAACAAATTAATCGAGAAACATCAATATGCTTATAATTTATATTATTTCATAATAGTACAAAAATATCTTCTCTTTCTACAGAATCCTCTCTGAAATACCCTCACTGATTGATCCATATAACTTGAAATGCGAAGGCAGTAACCCATTGATGAGGAAACCTTCTGGCACTAGTGATAATGTTAACAACAGTTATTCAGATTCCAAACTTGCTAAAAGTTGTCCAGAGGGAAAGAGAATTGACCATATCTTGTATAATGTTAGTGCGAAATGGGAGGTAATTTTTTTTATACTTATGTGTAAAGTTATATTTTTATTTAGACTGAGTTTCGACTAATAATGTATTTATTCGTTATTTTACATAAGATTCGTTAGTTATCGTTATGTTACATAAGATGAACAAAATTACAAAGTCCATCAGAACATTCCCTGTTGTATAGAAAGTAGAACACACTTAGAGTTTTATTTCTTCTTGTATAATTAATTGGGTTTAAAATAAATTTTCTAATATATAGCATTATAATATAGACATGGAAGATAGGTACGATCAACAAAGTTCGTCCTTGATCAGTTATCTAATATTTTGCTTTGATCGGCTCAAAGTTTCGATATTCATGCACACACTCTCAAATTTCATACAGACCAATCAGGAAGTTTCTGAAATGTTTAAACCAAAGGAAACAATTACTCGTGTTTAGTTGCAATATGCTGCTCTTTGCCGATTGACGACGCCCCTTTTACTTTTGTATTCTGCTCTCGCTTTGTTTACAGACTTCGATTTTATTGCCTCCTTGTAATACCAAAAAAGTTAACAATAAAACCCCGCCTCATAAAACTGATGTTTTACTTGTGTACGTCTTACGTTGTTAACGAAAGTTCTTGCCACGCTATTTTACCCTTATGACTGGTTCACCGCCTGTTTTGCTGATTGTACTTTAATGATTGTAATTTATCCGTGCAGGAACGGAGAAAGAATACTAGTTCCTGCGGCCGGGCGGCATGTCGTAAGAGGCGACTAAACAACCCACAGCTAGGTGGTAGGGCTTTTGTCCGCCTGGATGGCTACCACCCCTGGCCTAGAGTATGCCGCCATAACAGCCTTGAACTGTGTTCCGGTATTAATGGTCAGGTTCCAGTCCCCCCTCTCCGAAACGCTACTGTGTCTGCAAAATTTGGAACCAGATATGTGCTTAAGCCCACTGCATCCTTGCGGGCGTGACGAGGTGGGTCGGGGGTCAGGGAGACCCGTTGAAACGGTTGACCGCTGGCCGCCCGCCAGGTAGTAGGGGACCCGAACCCGGATTAACCGGTCCCATGGAGGCTGATCCCACCAACTGGCGCATAATCTTGGGGAGCATTGTCGTGCCGGATGGTGACCGGATGCGGCCAGGCAATGTTTTCTGGGGAGGATCGGGGGCCCTTCCGTGCCCCGAACCAGCTCATCACACAACCTGTAGGTTTGGTTGGCACAGGCACATATCATACTCTTTTCCCTTTTTTGCAGACGCTTTAGAGCTTCCATTGACTTCCCTTTTTATTTAATTCTTTATGAGCCGAACAACGAAAAATAAGCGTACCACAGCGGGTTTTGACTCCACACTCAAGGTGGACTTTTGCAATATTAGAGGCATTCACGCTAATCTTAATGCCGTCCATCACCACCTTGAGACGGCAAAGCCGGCCTTATTGTTCTTGACGGAGACACAGATTTCTTCTCCGGCCGATACATCCTATCTTCACTACCCTAACTACAATCTGGAACATTTATTCCTTTCAAAAGCCGGGGTATGTGTATACGTCCGGGAAGATATCTGTTGTCGCCGTCTTCACGGCCTAGAAGATAGCGACCTAACCATCATGTGGGTACGCGTGGATATTGGTGGTTCCACCCGGATTTACGCGTGCCTGTACCGGTCCCATAGCAGAGAATGCGCAAGGACTGACAGCTCGCTTTTTTGAACGCGTCCAAGAGACAAGTGACAAGGTTTTTGGACAGTACCCTTCAGCAGAGGTAGTCATCCTTGGGGACTTTAATGCCCATCACGCTGAGTGGTTGGGTTCCCCGAGGACTGGTTTGCCAGGGACTACAGCCTATGATTTTGCTCTCGCCCATGGATTTACTCAGGTGGTCACGGGGTTTACCCGTATACCGGATACAGTGGATCATGAGCCTTCTTTGTTGGACCTTCTGTTGACCACACACCCGGAGAACTATCAGATCTTGATCAGTGCTCCATTAGGAACTTCTGATCATTGTCTGATATCTTCGTTGGTGCCCCTTCCTATTCCCGATCGGGCTCGCTCCGTTGGACGACGGAAGGTGTGGCGATATAGGTCAGCAGATTGGGACGGACTGCGTGAATTTTATGCATCCTACCCATGGAGGCAGTTGTGTTTCTCGTCGGAAGATCCTGATGCATGCGCAAATTCGATCGCTGATGTGGTGCTGCAGGGAATGGAATGTTTCATTCCAAACTCAACAGTACCCATTGGTGGTACGAGTAAACCATGGTTCGACAAGCCTAGCGCTGAGGCTGTAAAGCTGAAGCAACAGGCTTATCGGGCCTGGTCCACAGCGCGGGTTCGTCAAGATCCAAATACTACCGACCTGAAAAAGAGATACAACGCTGCCTCCAGGTTCCTCAAAAAGCAGCTCGCGAGAGCAAAATTCGACAACATCGGCAGAATTGGCGAGCGCCTTTCAAGCTACCCCTCCGGGAGTAGAGCTTTTTGGGCCCTCGCCAAATCCGTCGAGGGAAACTTGTCACGCGTCTCTTCCAGCTTTGCGCACAGCGGACAACCGTCTGGCACACGCCGCCAAGGATAAAGCCGATCTTCTGGGCGAAATCTTTGCGGCCAATTCGACTCTTGACGACGGGGGAGAAACTCCACCAACTATCCCTAAGTGTGAGTCCAGCATGTCGGAGATCCGCTTTACTCAGAAAACAGTCCGGCGTGCCCTCTGCTCCCTCGACGTCAAGAAGTCATCTGGTCCAGATGGCATACCAGCAATTGTGCTGCAGACGTGTTCAGCTGAGCTGCCTTCAGTCCTTGCCCGACTTTTTACTCTCTCCTACCGCAGTGGTCGTGTCCCCGCTTCGTGGAAGATCGCCCATGTTCAACCCATCCCCCAAAAAGGGTGACCGAACGGACCCGTCGAATTATAGGCCTATAGCAATAACCTCTTTGCTTTCAAAGGTGATGGAGCGAATTATCAACGTGCAGCTCTTGGGGTACCTTGAAGATTCCCAGCTCTTGAATGACCGGCAATATGGCTTCCGCCATGGTCGCTCTGCTGGGGATCTTCTGGTGTACCTGACCCACCGTTGGGCTGAAGCCATTGAGAGCAAAGGGGAAGCTCTGGCTGTCAGCCTAGACATTGCTAAGACCTTCGATCGGGTCTGGCACAGGGCTCTTCTGTCGAAGCTACCATATTACGGGATACCCGAGGGACTTTGCACCTGGCTATCCAGCTTTCTTGATGGGCGCAGCATACAAGTCGTTGTCGACGGTTGCTGCTCTAGCATCAAGCCCATCAATGCTAGTGTGCCCCAGGGTTGTGTGCTGTCGCTGACGCTGTTCATTGTGCATGTCAATGATATGTTGTCCATTGACGACATTCATTGTTATGCGGATGACAACACTGGCGACGCGCATTACTCTGGACGTGCAAACGTCTCTCGATTATTTGTGGAGGAAAGTCGGGTTAGACTTGTGTCTAAGGTAGAGAACTCCTTAGAGAGAGTCTCCGAGTGGGGAAGACAAAACCTTGTCCAATTCAATCCCACAAAGACACAGGTCTGCGTATTCTCTGCCAAGAAAACCCCATTCGTACATGCGCTTCAGTTCCAAGGAACACCTCTTACCACCTCTAAGAGTATTGGGATCCTTGGTGTCGACATTGCAAACGATGTACATTTCAGGGGCCACCTTGAAGCCAAGGCAAAACTTGCCTCCAAGAAGCTGGGAGTGCTAAACCGGTCCAAGCAGTATTTCACTCCTCGGCAACGCCTTGTGCTTTACAAAGCCCAGGTGAGGCCGCATATGGAGTACTGCTCACATTTGTGGGCCGGGGCACCCGCCTACCAGCTAAATCCCCTGGACAGTATTCAACGTCGAGCCGCTCGCATTGTCGACGATCCCATACTCACAGACGGTTTAGATACGCTTGGCCTTCGGAGAGACTTCGCGTCTCTCTGGGTATTCTACCGACTATAAAACCGATAGTGTTCCGAGGAACTGTTCAGAATGGTGCCTTCGTCTTCTTTTTACCACCGCACCGCACGCCATCGACTGGGCGTTCATCCCCACTTCCTTGAGCCGCTTCGCTCTTGTACGCAACGGTTCTCCAGAACGTTTCTCTTGCGTACCGAGGAGATTTGGAATGAGCTCCCAGCCGAGGTTTTCCCACAGCGCTACAATATGGGGTTTTTTAAAAAGTGTGTCATAAAATTTCTTCGAGGCCGGCAGCGCGTTAGTGATACCTCTGGTGTTGCAAACGTCCATAGGCGACGGTAACCGCTTTCCATCAAGTGGGCCGTCTGCTTGTCTGCTGTACTCCAGCGATAAAAAAAAATGAATATAAAAATGAGACAATGAGGAATGGATTGTATAAATGATGAGAGAGTTTTGAGTTTGACAGATAAAGTTTGCCAGAATTATAAGGAGTATGGAAGGAAAGCGCATACTCCATGAAAGGAAATATTTAGGGAAAGTAAAAACAAAAATTAAAAATATATTTTTATTAGGGGTTATGTACTTTTTTACGTTGAGTGGAAATATAGTGTATGTATATCATGGAAGAAGAATAATATGCACATTATTGTGCAAAATTATTGTCAAATAAATCATCAATGCCCATTTATCTTGTATTATGTCGTCTTTTTCCACTGTTTAAAAGTCGTAAATTTATTTTTACCTTATTTTCAGGCTAGCGTTGTAAATTTCGGCAACCCTCTAGAAGACCGCGTTCCAGGACAAAAGTTCTCATATTCAGACCACAACGCTGTCTGTCTAGAAATGTTGCTCAAACCTTCACAAAACAAATCCATCGTGAGGCAAGACACAAAAGATGGCGTATTCGACGAAACCATCAATCAAGCTATCAAAGTGTGCGAAGATGCTGCAAAAAACTTGTCGAAATCTAAAAAACTATTTCTTACAACTGGTGGTTTAATATTTTTCTTCTTGCTAGGCACTGTTGGTTATTGGCCTAATTTCTTAATATATGACATAGTGAAACTACTAATAACAGGTTTGTGTTTTTATTATTTAATTATGGGATCGTTGTGGAATAAAATGGAAATGAACAGTATTAAGGCAGGCTTGAGCGCCTTAAGAAATTATTCTAACATACAAAGTAATATAAAAGTTTCAGATATCGATGAAAAAGTTACAGATGTTGAAGATGAGAATGAGGAACCTTAAATTGATGAGCCTTGATACTATGCTTGTGATCTCTTTATATTTATGTAATAGATACATTATCCCAGCTTTTCATTAAGTATATTTGTTATTTTTGTTCTCTTATAATTATGGCTTATGATGGATTACACGTTATGATCCTCGTCAATTCCAGTTTCCTCGAGACACCGAATCGGAATTATTTTTTGAAACTAACACGTGTGAAATCCAGTTACTTACAGATGAGAAAATCACCTTTTGATATTTTTTTACATTGTATCGACGATTTGTAGCTATCTTTCACGTTAATTAGAACATTAGATTTATTTATCAATATACATATTATGGTTTACTATACACTACAAATTATTGGCGTGCGTTCATCTCAATCCGCACGCGCAATAGCTGTCACTTTACCTGTGCATGCGCTTTCGAAACCCTTCCTCATGAAGGTGTACTGGGGCATATAATAAATATTAATTTGTATTTTTTTACTTCAAACACAATAATCACATCACATTTTATATTAATACACTTATTAACGTATTACGATACTATTAACGATGTTTAAACATTATTGCAAAGTGGCTGTTATGATTCTCACCATTGAAACACAGTATGCACATATCTTCAAAGCGCTTTGAATGAAGTTAGTTCCGTGAGCTAACGCAGGTCCAGTTAAATGTTAACGTTTATAACACTACGGTGTGTTGTGTGAAAGAGATGGTATGCGAGTCCGGAGAGCGGCCTAGCGAGAGCACAACACTCCCTGCTCAGTTCGTTCTGTGAACCTTATAATTGTGTTTTACGCAATGACGTGTACGAACTTCAAAGACGCATTCAAGTTTTGCTTGTACTGTACATTAAATCTATATATTAGGTTGGGGAAAAAGTTTCTTCGCATTTTATATAAAAATTCAAAAGGTTTTTTTATAAAGTTTATTTACATTTGACTAAAGTATGTAGGTGCCATTTTGTTGGATAACTTTTTGCCATGTTGTAGGTAGGGACGTGATCCCATTGCTATAAAAATTTTGAGGCTTCTGATCAAAAAACTGCGACAAGTGGTTTTGGCAGTGCTCTCGTGATGTTAACCTGACACTGCCTAAGGAATTCTGCAGAGACCGAAACAGGTGAAAATCTGAAGGTGCAAGGTCAGGACTATACGGCGGATGTATTAACACCTTCCAGCCAAACTCTCGTAATTTTTGCTGAGTGGCTAAAGATGTGTGAGGTCTAGCGTTATCATGGTGAAAAACCACACCCCTTCTGTTGATTAATTCCGGCCGCTTTCTCTCAACTTTTTGCTTTAATCTCATCAGTTGTTCGCAGTACAGTTCAGAATCGATGGTCCTGCCTGGCGGTAATAGCTCATAATGAATAATGCCCTTCCAATCCCACCATACACACAGCATCACCTTGTTGCGAGTTAACCCGGGTTTCGCCACAGTCTGTGAAGCCTGACCGGCCTTTGACCACGATCTTTTTCGCACGTTCTTGTCGTACGTGATCCACTTTTCAGCACCAGTTATCAGCTTCTACAAAAATGGTTCGGTTTCATTACGTCGTAATAAAGAATCACAAATAAGTACACGGTTCATTAGGTTTCTTTCAGTGAGCTCATGAGGCACCCAAATAACGAGCTTTTTTGTGTACCCAGCTTTTTTCAAATGCGCCAAAACCGTTTTGTGGTCAATTCCCAGTTCTCCAGCTACATCGTAACTACTAACATGCCGATCTTGCTACACTTTTTCAAAACTGGCATCAATTTTGTCCGTAATAGGGCGACCAGAGCGACGTGCATCTTTGATATCAAAATTTCTAGATTGAAAACGCTATAACCAAATTTGCGCTACTTTCACAGTTACTGCATTAGGTCCATAAACATCACAAAAAATTTTCGCGGCTTGTGTTCCATTTTTACCTTTTTTTGTAGTAAAATTTTAAAATGTATCGAATTTCTTCATTAGATTCACTCATTTTAACAATAAAAAAAACAAATGAAAATCACACATTTTCCTAATTTGAATTTGGAATTGTCTTCTTTAAAATTAAAACTGTTTAATGATACCAAAACCAGCCAGATACAAATGGTATAGCCAAAGAGATCTTATTACAAGTTCATACATACTATATGCGAAAAGACTTTTTCCCCAACCTATTATTTTTTAAAAGGATTTTCTTAATAAAATATGGGAACTGATATTTTTGTTTATCAAAAATATAATTATAAACTTGTGTGTATCAGCTCCGACGCATGACAGGAGTTTACTCCTTCAAACATTAAAAAACGTGCAGCCGGATGCGTCCGAATAAGAAATGATTTGCTGTTCGTTAGTTTCGCTAAAACTCACAAACGGCCTTAACAATTTGATTTTTTTATTATTCGTTCTAAAACAGCGATAGTTTAAAAGCAAAAAAGTAACGCTTTTGAGTTAACGATTCTTAAGGAGTAAACTCCGTAAATACGAATGCTCAGAATGTTGTATATGTTATGTATGCCTTATAAATGTAATTAGCTTGCAATTTGTGATTTAACTTAAGGAAAGTTGAGGCTTATGTAATTAATTTTTAAGATACTTTTGTGCCTATATATATTGCACATATTCCAAATGTACCACCTACTCAGTTACCAATGATTGGAAAATGTAGGGCTAAAATAGAGTTACTAAATCACCGAAACTCACCCTGGGTGTTACATTTTAGAAGACGGGTTTCACCAATTAGCTGAAAGCAAATTTTGCAGCTTTCTGGTGACTATGTCCACAAACGCAGTTTTTCGCGGCCAATAATTCTTAATTGTCTTTATGACTTTTCACTGCATAGAGGGCTACGTCTTGCCACGGAATGTGTTTATCACCTGAATTGAGATGCAGACATATGTTACAATAAATTTCAACATTATTTACATATAAAATAACATGCATTAAAATAATATATACTACCCATGGTACAGCAGTAGTACACATTATAATTCTTATCGATAGCTTTCGTTTGCGCAAATAAAGCAGACCGGTTTTCGACTTGTAAATAATCTACATTGAACTTTATTCGCAAGCGTGAAAGGCAGTGTTGAATGCTATACATTCTTAGCTCTGTCACGCTTACACGATTCCTACAATGTGATTGTGTATTAAAATTCATCGGGAGGAATTATTAGTTGTGTAGACCCGTACTACTGTCACCGGGTAATGTTTTAATTTTACGAAACGAAGAGTTGTACAGTTGTAATGTATTGAAAATAGTATCCATCAGTGAAGTAACTAAAAATGACTTCATAACTAGACTATTTCTGATATTAAGACAATGAAAAAAATAATCAATCAAAATGTCATGGTTTCATCACTTTAATATAATGGTTGAAACCGTCACAACTATTATTTTCTTTCATTTTACTAAATTAGCCTTAGTTATTCTGATTAATTGTTTCTAACATAGGATAATAGATGAATAATAGAATGTGATTTATCTTGAAATTATTAGGACGTAAAATGAACATTATCAGTATTTGAAATACGTGCCTGTTTTATTATACTTATGCATCATGCACGTGTAATGTTGTGTATAATTTTACTAAGTATCTTATTTAACATTCCTTTTAATTGTTATTAATAGCAAGTGTTAGTAAACGAGTAACTATTGTTTTGTAAGTACTTAATGAAAAACCCTAGCTAAATTAGCCTTAACACAGAAATTAAGAATTTATTGTTATACTATAAATATTTATATCAATATTTGAAATGGATGGCTTCAATTTTAAAGTATGGTTTTGTAATTTTTCATAAATGTATTTTATTAAAATGATGTGTAATCATTTATATCTTGACAATAAACATATCAAATATGTATTAAGCATGTGTTTTAATTATTATTTTTGGCTAGATTGTTATGAAACCGTTAACGCTTGTGTAAACGGCACCACTGATACTGATGGTTGTCCGCCATCCCATGCTTCTACACAGGGCCACTACTTACAGGTGTAGCGGGTGCTTGACAGCGAAAGTGTGGTGGCGTTGTCTTGTACACGCGCTTATTCAGTGTCTTATACGTTGATGCTAATGCACCAATGAAAAACATCAAAACAGATACGACTTTTTCATAACACTTTTTGACTATAACTTATAGAACTAAGCGACTGCTGTTTTGGTCTAGGTTTTTTATTATAATTTGAGAATGATTTGTTTAATATATGGACTGATTTAAGCAAAATATTAGGTCTGAATAAAAATTCTTAACTGTTTAATAAAATATGAGTTTTCGTTTTGCGTGCGAAGCATATTTATTCAGAATCAAACTCAAATTAAAATTAAATTTGAGATTAGATATTATTAATAGTATCGTGCTTTAAATACCAAGAAGTATTTCATACCAGTAGAATTTGTCGCATGAGATCTACACAGTTCCACAGTCACATAAATGTTATAGATTTGACATATTATTACTTTGCATACTTGGCATTTAAACCCAAAGTAGAAATAAAAGAACAATTCAGTGAAGAAATATTTTAATAATACCTAAAACTTAACAGACTTAATACAAATATTCAGATACAAATTATCAATATCACAATTTCTTAAACATACAATAAGTACGAAAAAGCATTACAATCGCAGATCCTAAAATACACATTAGCAATATACAAAATAATATACATTATTTATAAAAGAATAATAAAATAATATAATTTATTTAATACCTACATTCATATTTCCAGAAATACAGTCATTCTATTGGTTTGTTTCAAAGGTCAAAACTATAGGAATGTACAAATACATATTAAACTTAGTTTTATGATTAAAAATAATGATCATAATAATATTACCTTTGAATACTAACACATATATTTTTGTGTAACATTATATATACATGTTGCTAGAATTGAAAATAAAAATATCTTATTGGCTAGGTAAGAAGAACAAAATTAGTGTTGCCATAAACACAAAAAACCACAGGTTTCGTTTTATTTTAACCATGTTTAACTTAATCTGAACATTTCAAAACTATTTATTACACAAAGATCTTTCATGGCATCCTATACATTTTTGGTCTATCACAGATGATCTTCCTTTACAAGTTAACATCTTGTGACAGAACATTAATAGTAGGTACTAAATGTCAATACAAAAATATTGTACAATCTAAATTTATTTTTAGCATAAGTAATTATTACTAACGTGAATAATCTAAATCAAACACTTATTGCTTTTAATTACTCATGTTTGAATCTATGGTATACAGTGTATACCATGTATACTATACACGACCGAAGTTTACGAAAGATAAAGCCACAAAAAATTTGATGGTATAGTATACATATTACATTTTTACAGACTGGAAAAATTTATAAAAAGCCCATTTTCCATATTTTTTACTTGTGATAAATGATTTCATAAGATGTCATCATAAACTTACTTATTATAATACCTTACTATGACCACACATTTATTTCATTGTAATGGTATCTAAATAATTTCAAGCCAATTTTAATAGCAATAGACTGACGTTCTGCTTGGCATAGATGACTTTGCCATTAGTAAATTATTTATTTCATCTGGATACATTATCAATATAACTTGCTAAGAATTTACATCTATTTAGATTTAAGATAAGGATTTTAATAAAACTAGTTTAATTTGAGAGCACCAATCACACATGTTACATTGCATTAAACTTTTATCTAGGCGCTATTCGGCCCGCGAAAAATATCCCGAATTACGGGATAAAATATTCTATGGTGATTCTCAGTATTGAGACTACATATTGAACTATACCAATTTGGAGCAAACTCAGTACCACGAGTTTTCCATGAAAGCGCACACACAAGTTACTTTTGCATTTACAATATTAATATGGATATAACCAAACCATCAGCAACAGTAGTTTTTTGAGTGGCAAAATTATAAGACTATGTTTTGAACTCTTATTGAACCATATCTGCTAATGAAATGGAAGTATAACGATTAAATAAGATTTAAGTCTTGATTTCCATAACATGTTTTTTGGAGATGAGTAAGCAACAAAAGGATAAAACCACGTAAGTACATATTGTTTTCTAATTTCTATTAACCTTTATTCTATTTATACATAAAGTTACTTTTTCAAAGAAAGTTGTCCAAAGAATCTGAATAGTTGTAATGTATCAAAATGATGATGTTCAAACATATTTTGTACCAACTTTAAAGCGTAATACAGAATACGTACCACAGCGCCGTCTATCTCAAGCAAGGTGTCAATCACGCATCTTTAAATGTCATTACTTATACTTTCGGGTCATTATTGGTTTTACTATCAATTGAATCGAGTAAAGGCTCGGTGTCAGAGCTGGATAGTACAGTATTCACAGTGTTATCGACTGAACCATAAACTGATGGCCTGATGTCCACTTGAGGCGCTTCCGCTACCGTCAAGTTAGGGGCAGAGCTCGATGGTATCGAATCGTCACTCATTAATCTAGAACTTTCGTCGTAACCTCTCGTCATGTGGTACATTGATTTGCCACGAAGTCGTCTGCTGAATGAGCTTCCTGTAAAAACGAAAATACAACAGCAATAAGATACGAGACGACCAGCTTTAAACGAGCATCGATTTTCTTTAAATTATATTTCAACCACGCGATTTTATTTAAGAAATATTTATTTAAGAAAAAAAACCAATAGAACGTGCTAGTAAAGACAGATCTTTCATTTCATATATTCGCTAAATTGACACTAAATTTATGTTAAAACTATATACAAAACATCAGAGAGGGCCAATTGTTACATTTCTAGCTTTATTAGTTTTTAGATGATTACCTATCGGATGTGACACCAATAAGGGTACCATTTAAAAAATAATATACTTGATAAGTTACATCAGATACAATATCAATCAAACACGAACTTATTCTTTTAAATACAAAGTATCGGAGTCTTAAAAATGACGTGCTTTCGAGAAATTTTTATTAAGGCTTTAGTTAATAAAAGTAAAACAACAAAATTTCCTGTTATCTTTTGCAGTATTAAAAACGGACCGAAAATAAATCAGGATATTTTCGAAACAACAGGCCTTGAAATATTTCGATGACAGTATAAGCTACCGATTGATAAGATTCACGCGCAAATCAATGTAGTAAGCGAATTAATGGAACAAATGAAAGAATTAATTTAAATAAGTGCCGAGATTCCTGGAATTAACAATGCCGCTTTTAAATCAGAAAAAATATATCCTCCATAATTATAGTTTATTCCATATGGATATTTGGAAGATCTTTAATATATACGTACAGGGTTCATATAATTTTAAAGATAGTTAAAATTGTTAGAGAAACAATGCCACATGACTAGTGTTCGTTTTTTGGTATTTTTATGTTAATCTATTTTTTTTCCTGTTTGTGCCATGTTCTTGCTGAGATGATCCACTGTGTGTATATTTAAATAAAACATTATACAAAGTAATTACTCACCAACAACTCCGAGATGTTCGGAAATATCACGTTTCACATCGGACACGTCCCACATGGCCAGGAAGGAGCCCAAGCAAGATGGTGACGGGTCCTGCGGCGCCATGTATGGCTTGTACGAGAAACTGTAGTGGTGGGCGATGGCGGCCAAGAACATCTCTATGCAAATTATAAAATCCTGTAATTAACAAGTGCATGGTTATAATTACTAGGTGTTTTAAATGCAGTACAGAGGAGTCGTTTGATCTGATAGTAAAGTCTAACTTCCATAAAAACACCGCTCGCTATCAGCGGGATGTTCCCTCTTATTTCCGAAGTCTGCTATTACAATTGTGCCCGAATGTTCACTGGCGTCATTGTTGCTTTTATATACTTGAAAATATGTTTGTATTAAAAAGTCTTCGAGTGTTTAGTGAAGTATGTCTTTTCGAACTGATATGACTGAAACTTCTGTTATATGATTTCAGCTTCCGCCTACTGCCTGTTTGATTATTATTTTTTAAAATTGAATATACATGACTAAAATATGACACTAGTTAGAAAAATAATATATCCTTGCAAATTTCTTAAACAATAATAATAATTTGTCAATTATGTTTGCAATTTACGCATGAACGTTCTATAGAAATCTATAGGTAGGGACAATGTTTGAACTACAACACGATAATATTTTATAACTTTTTTATATGACATGAAAAAACAGGACGCTGTGGAGTTTATGGGGCAATTTCATCTCTTCGAACAGCATCCAACTTTGAGATGTTTAAAATTAAGGGCATACATATATACAACCATGACAACAGTTCAATATCAGAAAAAAATTGCATATAACTTAACGGATCACAGGCGTTATTAATAAACATTTATTCGTTTAAAGGAACATTGGAACTAATGGGTATTTTTTATCAACCGTAACTTATTTACATATATTTCTTATAGAACAGGTTCCATGTGTTACTTTAATCTATTTTGTGTGGTGGAAGCTTGAATAAATTAAAACAGTTAAATCTGACTTAGCAACTGTTTTTATGTGGACTAAATACCGCCAACGAAATCAAAGCTTTTTAACACACTGCTAAGTTTCTCTTCTTTGCAGTTTTGTAAATAGTTTTAAATTACAACTTTATAATATTCTGCAATAGTTTGAGTTACACTATTAGATAATATCGAGCCATTTTGTCGTCAGCGACAATTTGGACCTAAGTATATTTTTTGCTGAAAAAAGGTATTTTAAGCTATTATTTTCTGACAAGCCTTTTAGATTTAATTAGATTAGACACTACTGAATCAGACACTGAAAGTCAATAATAGTTTAAAATGCCTTGTGCAACAAAAAATATATTTTGGTCCAAATGTCGCTTACGATAAAATGGCGGTGAAGGCTCGATATACTGAAGGGATAAAAATGTATATGTGAAAGGGAACTATATTTTGAGACTACTAAATAAAGTTGATTATGTATAGAGGGAAAATAGTATTCATGTAAAACTCATCATTTTACTATTACGTCTCAACTTACAGTTTTATACACAGAGTAAAAAATTTTATGCGTTCTCGCATATCACACTAAATTATCGCCAAAACTTTTTGTGAAAACATTGTAGTTATTTAGTCTGAGTTAAGTGGAGGGGCACAAAGTGTGAGTAGTAGAAACCTTCCAATTTATCAGACTAAATAACTTCCTACAGACGTTATGTACGAAAATGTAATATGAATCAATACTGGCGCACAAAGGGAATCTAATCATCATAACAACAGAATAAATTACGGAGATTATCATTCATACAACATCCTTATTCCATGTTAAGAGTAGAAAAATAATTTTAACAAACAGTGGTGTTCTAAATATTTTAGACTAAACCGGTTTCTGAATATGATCTTACCTGCAACTTGGAAGATAGTATTTTCGCCTTATCGTCATCAGATAGATCGAATATTGTCGATATAACACCACAGTATACTAGGATGTTAATTATGACACCTTGGCTGTAAAAATATAATACATTTTTTTTATAATA
This sequence comes from Dendrolimus houi, assembly GCA_039645545.1. Taxonomy (NCBI): domain Eukaryota; kingdom Metazoa; phylum Arthropoda; class Insecta; order Lepidoptera; family Lasiocampidae; genus Dendrolimus; species Dendrolimus houi. The sequence goes on along the minus strand of CM077119.1, from coordinate 17,699,606 downwards.
TAGCTATTACAGAGGAACAGTCCATGCGCGAGTTGATTTCATAAAAGATCACTTGCTTTTTTTAAATTCTAGTGATCAACCCTTAATATAAGAACCATTATTTGTTGGTAAGATTAATCTCTGCCTGATTGCGCTTATCAACAGACAGTGGGGCCGCTTCTTTCCGGTACAACGTTATTTAACTTGGTGCAAACTACAGCTATAATTGATAATATATTAATACAAATTGTTAACTACAGTGATGAACATAATTTTTGGCAACTTACGAAACCTGGAGTTTATATTCATATCTTCTGAACCCTAGAAGTTGGCTTCGAAAAGGTTTAATAAATTAATGAAATTTTTAATGATTAACACAGAAGTTTTATTTTAAATTAGGATATGCCCGCGACTTCGTCCACGCTTAACTTGAAATTCCCGGGATACAAAGTACCGCAGCATTTAAAAAAGAATGTAAGCTATCGTTTTAGTGAAAACTGTGTCCAAATAAGCTAATTTTTATGCACTCGAACAACTTCAAACCGATCCCAGGAACGTTCCCGCGAGATTCCCGGGATAAAAAATATCAAACATTTGCTATCGATGAGTGAAAAAATCACATTGGAATTCGATTTATTTTATTCTGGTTATTTTAAATGTTTCCCAGAAAAATTTCCGCGGGATTCCTAGGATAAAAACTAGCGCAGATTTTAAGTCTAAGAATTGGCTGTCGATCAGCGAAATCCGCATCGAAATCAGCGCAGTAGTTTTTAAGTGAATCCTGAACACACTGACAAAGAAAAAAAATGCATCATGTTCTCCATCATTTATATAGTCTATTGCAGTTGTTTATTTTTAAATAGCTTCAATGTACAGACACGACATCTTTATAATTTTATAATATTATAGATTATTGTGTATATTTTAATACTGTAATTCGATATTACAGTATTAAAATATAGATAATAATTTAAAATAAAGCATCTGTGTTATCATTAAAAATTCCATTAATTCATTAAACCTTTTTGGAGCCAATTTGTTGGTCAAAGTGACAGACAAAAATACAGACTAGATATCATATAAATAGTAGTTTTTCACTTACGGTCATATTCATAAAGAGTTAGAGTAAGTTCGAACACTTCTTTAAGAACCATAAATAAGCGTTCAGACTTGCTCTAAGTCTCTATGAATAAGACCGTTAAAGTTTGGAATCTATATTGACATAATAAGCAAACCCTTCATTTTTATTTATTATTAGAGTTAAATTGTAATTGGTTAATTGTATTTTAAGCTCTCAGACTGCAACAGTTTCAAAGCCATTATGTAAGTAAGAAAGATAGAAGCAAAAGTAAACATAACATATACTTACAAGAATGAAAAGAATACAACAGCTTTAATACAAAGAAACTTGCCAATAGGCTTCATTGGTTTTAATTCAGTTCTGTTTGCTCTGTAGAACAGCACCAGGCAGTACATAGCAACAAACTGGGACAGATTATTGATAGCTACAATGTATGGGAATGCCACATTGGGACTGAAGTCACTTTCTCCATACACCCCAGACAACTCGCATATCATTGATATGACGGTTGTGATTGGTCTGACTAAGGTATACTGCAGTATACCATGTTTACAGTTGTGTACTAATTCACTGAAACAAAAATACATGATTTAGTGTGAGACATAAATAAATAATATGAACAAATTAATTACATTGGTTGCTATTTTAGAAATTGAAATTGTTTACATAACAAAGCCATCACTCTGATTTGGGAAGCGGTTGCAAGAGGCACTACAAGATGTTAAAATATTTTACAATGTAGGGTTTGCTATTTCTTAAATTTTTTCCAACAAAAAGTATTCTAAAATCTGCTACATACTTTATAGTCATAGCTTTTGCTTTGCTTAGTAAATGAGGTGGAATGTTTATTTCCAGACCTCCAGCAAAATAATATATAAGTAAATAGAAGAGTACATATTATTTAATTTTTGTTTATGTTTATTAAAAAAATTGCAACGACACAATCAAAACTAAGTATGTGGCAGGATGTCCATACACAGCAGTGAGCAAATTGGCATCAGTAGAAACAAACTTGTTAATAATAATTATGAACATATCTTTTTTATATTGGAAGTCCTGTGTTCATCCCTCATCTTTACCCCATTATATACCAACTTTAGCTCATTCATAATCCTCAATATATTATAGCAAAGTGCAAACAGACACAAGAACAACCTCACTTTTTCTTGTATTTTAGTACAGACACATACATTATTTTCTGGTTTTACTATGATAGATTCTAGTAGAACTAGTTTTTAAGTATTATATGTAATCTAACACCATATTGTAATAATTCAAATTAAATTATTATTATTTTTATATTACCTGCCCATCTCCCACGGACTCAAACAACACAGTGGGAATATATGATACACCTGTGGCTTGGTCTCCAAAATAGCCTCCAAATCCTGGCCATCATTCAAATAATTTAACAAATACTTCATAAAGTTGTATATCACATATGCTTCATAGCATTCTCTTAGAGAATCCACATAAATAGATTGTTCTGGAAACTCTAAACCTATCCATGCATTTAAGGCATAGATTGGGACCATCCATAGGATTCTGAAATAATTTAGTTCTTAATAATCTGTGACCAAAAAGGTCTTATTTAAAAGTGTGATTGGTTAACCCTGTCCAATGATTGATTTTACTTTTGATGTTTGCATGCATGGGCATCTTGACCTTAAGACAGTAAATTTCAGTCATACTTCATTGTACCAAGAGATGTAGTAGTGCCATTCTGTTAGTCATCTAGTGAATAGATTATAAACTATTATCATCATATCTAAATTTAGGCTGGTGTGAATAGACATTTAACCAATGGTTAAAATAAAATAATCACTGTTTAGCCATATAGCTTTAGCAATTATTTTATTTTAACCATCGGTTAAATGTCTTATTTAGTTTTAAACAGTCATACTCTAGCTTTTATTTTAATTTTAAGTGTAAACATATGGGTTATACAGCTTCTTTATTATGCAACAGAGTATTTTTAGTGAATCATATGGGTGCACCAAACCAATTAAAATTTATTGATAAAGAAATATATTTTTTCATAAAATTGAATTTGTAATGCTTTAATGATCTTTCTCCTTCAATAATCCCCCTGTCAAAAGTAAAATAAACCAATGGATAGGGTATAATTAAGAGCAAATATTTATTCACCATTATTCTCTTCTATAATACAAATAATTGCAGTATATTTTAAAATAGAAATAATATTGTTGAAAATAATATTAATCTGGCAGATTCAAATTTTGTTATTGTTCTCAATAATATTGCTCTTATTTTAAATGTCAAATGATTTGTATGAAATACTAAAGCTATTTTCATGGTGGAGGAAAACATTATGATTGATGATTATCAATGTGTCAATACAATCTGTTTCTCTGAAGTGTGTAGGCCTGAGATCAGCAGTAATGCTTATAGGCTACTATATTAAGGGATCCATAACCAATATTTCTTTGTTTAAAATTTGGATAGCAGGAGCCTTAACAAAGGTGTGAACACATTTGACCATTTATTTACATTTTTAGAAACTACTACATTTTGGAAATATACATTTTTGTTACTTAATCTGAAGGAACTCATCGTTTTCTGAGATAATGTACCGTATATACAAACCAAGGCTTCAAAATACATAATAATTAGAAAAGAAAATTGCTCATATGCAAGGCTAAATAAGGTAGTTAAATTTGCATTCAGGATAATAATAACTTATTACTTTCATAGAAAAACACAGTTAAATATCTAAAATATAAGATGAAAGAAATCATATATAGGTCATTACTTAAAGTTTTATTACTAATCTTGTTCAAATTTATTTTCTATAAATACTATAAGGACATTAATTGTTTACAAATAAAGATGACATCAGGTTTGAGTTTGACCTTACTATTATTTCTTTCACTAGTTGTTTACTTATAAAATTTAAAGTTCAACAAACAAGTAATTAAATATAATATATATAGGTTTTATTGAGAGTGTAATAAAGTTCAAAGTAATTGTAAATGTTCCTAATGCACTGATCATATTCTTATTAAATTTATACCAAAATGATAAATGTCAAGTTTCCACTTTTCATTTGTGCCTAATCACAGCCATTGATGTGAACCAATTTACGTTAAATTTGGTATACATACAATTTAGAGAATAGAAATGAAAGGGCAAAGATCCCCTGGTATACATACTGGAAATATTATTGGTTTATACTGCATGCAACAAGTACTGTTACTCTGTTTACCTGATTATATGCTTCTGTAATGATGGCTTTGTATAGTGTACGATATGTTGCGTTATCTGCCATACGGATATAGGAACTGCCAGAAGAACGAATCCCCCTCCAACCAAGGCTCCTTGATCCGATTTTTTAAACCCATTTTTTATTGAATGAGCTATTAGTATTGGAACTAAAACTATGATTAATATAACATATAATGCTATAAGAAATGGCCTGATCCATAGTCTCCACTGACTAAAGAATGTCAACACAGACGATGAAGACGAACACATAATTTCATATAATTAGATCAACTTAGTATTATTATAGTACACATGACAATAGAGCCACTTTTCTAGAACTTGAAAAATTGACACATTTATTAACAACACTCTTTTTTGGTATCGTATTTTGTTTACTTGTAAAACTCAAGAAAATAAATGGGATAGAAGATTTAATTAATATTGTGATTATGAAACTGTGACTTTGACAGTTGACTTAACGTTGATGTATTTGTAATGTGTTCTTGCGAACTCGCCCGTGGCCTGGTTTATTGTCAACTGAGATTTAGGCGATCAGGACGCGGGAAACCGTGACCATGATTCAAACTTGGTCGAGAGAGTTGGAAACTCCTGTGGCAGTCATTGGGGCGGTGGAGGCGGTGCACCTGCACCTGTTGCAATGGCTCTCGCAGAAACGCGGGACCCTGACTTTGAGGATGACGCAGATACTTACCGGGCATGGGTGCTTCGATAAGTATCTGAATCATATCGCGGGCTGCCTGCTTTCCCCTCAGTGTCGCCAATGTGGCGCACTGTGTTTCATACGCTGGTCGAGTGCGCAGCATGGGCACCGCAGAGACATGAACTCGAGATCCTCGTAGGTCCGATCGCTTCGCTGGGCAGTTTGGTGCACAAGCCATGCTGCATAGCGACGATCATTGGGTGGGTGCGGCCAATTTCTGCGAGGCAGTAATGTCTCAAAAGTAGATCGCAGAACGAGAAACGGAGAGGTGCGCACGCGCCTCGCGGGTACCGACGTCAATCGGGGTCCCGGAGGCGCAGATATGCGCAAGATCTCCTCCCGTAATACCGATGCAGGGGCCCTTTAGCATCTAGGGAGCATAGCAGTCTTCACCCTTGTTGACGAAGTGAATTTGCCTTTCCCGGGGCATTCTCAAGCACTGATGCGCTAGGATCAGCGTGGGCGTAACTACGTTCTAAGCCTCACGCTCTTCCTGCCATAAGCGCAGGGCACATAGGAGGAGGGTGGTTTTAGTGGAGTATTGAGTAGTCGAGTCTCCACACAAGCCGGCGATTTGACTCTGGTGCCCATTCGTGGTGTCACCTCTCATCGCTCTGGTCTAATCCCTATTAAAGGACCCGGTAGTGTTCGAAATGTATTTACCCCACCTCAAAAAAAAAGGAATGTGTTTTTGCGAACAATGGTCGATGTTATACAGGCCGTCAGTGCTAAGTAATTATTTTGGGCATGTAGTTTGATTGAACAAAATTGAGATTTGATGATTACAATACAATAAGTACAACAAATATATGTTTGATAATTATTTATGTAATAATAAAACAATATGACATATTAATAACGGAACGTAAATTTTAATCAAATGGCAATACTATACTTTTGGCGCTAACCAGAATATGACAAAGAAAGAATGCTAGTCAAAGTTTACAAGTAAGAACAAAACAGATATATGAATGAATGACGTCTTTGTCACGATGGTGTTGCCAGAGTCAAATAATATATTAATAGAAAAAATACTGCAGGTGTGTGGTTTTTTATCAAAATGGTTTTGGTTAATAGATTTTAATTTTATTAAAGAGATATTTATTAAAGCTTTAGCTATGCTAAAGTAATTCCTGTAAAATTCAATAAACATAAGCAAAGTGGAGATCCACTGATTTGTGCATTTACAGTTATACGCGTAACACGTATTTTGTGCATCAAGCTCGAGCATTGAATTAGGCCACATAGCGATCTCTCCCTAAAATACCGCTGTTCTGGCTGTCGACGTATCAAGCAAACGTGAGTTTGTAATTTATTACCAAGTTTATGAGTTGTTTATCTTTACGTGCAATACATAAGGCAAGGGATATGCATAGGGTACAATAGATAACATTTATGAAGTAGTATATCGTGAGTCGATAATTCGAATGTTTTCGTAAATGGGTCACCTCGCCATTCTTATGAGAAACTAGTTGTTTTGTGATTCTGCTCTGCCAAATTCTGCTTAATGATTAATACCGCCTAATGCCAACAATTCACGGTTCGTCGGTTTTGATTTTGAAGTTTGTTTTCGTAGTTTTCGGGAGGCGGAAGAGTGATGTACAGGAAGACCACGAACTGGTAATGTGATGTCATCTAAAGGCGAAACAGAGGCCGACTCTGGCACGGTGTCACCCAACCTGCCTGTGCCAGTAGTGGTTAAAAATGAACCAGTAAGTATTATCAAACTTTTAAAATCAGGGCTTCATATGATAAGTTTTGAGTATCATACTCTCTTAGTATATTCCAGCAAAACCTTTATCTTATCCCAGATTATTTTTATATTATCAGCAAACATTCAATTTCTTTGTAATCTTAGCAGGTGACATGTTGTCTGTGTGATGTATTTTCATGAAGAGGGAATAAACTATTTGGAATTTGTCATCAATTTGTCAATGTAAATCAATTAATTTAAATTGCATTATACTTATTTATGGGAATTTAATGAACCATACATTGTTCCTAGTAATGGTTAGACATTATACCATTAATTGAACTTTTCTTTGCATCTTATAATCCAGTAACTTTCTCACCTTTTTTACACTGTTCACATCTACAGAATGATTTTTTGTATTGTACTGTAATATGGATGAAATATGCATTTTATAAATATATAATTCAAGTACATCTGTTCCTTAAATATATTGAAAATAAGTTTATAGATTTAATTATAATTAGGAAGAATGTTCTTGGAAGACCTAAATTATAAGAAAGATAATATTCAATGCTATTTAAAACTAGCAATGTTAACAAAACTTTGTTGGTGTTGCCATGATGATGTGATTAGTAGTGAAATGCACCAACAGCACAAAAGCACCATCTTTTTGACTATAGTTATCTATCCCAAGGAAATGACATCATTTATTGGGATAAGAAGTATCCTTAGTATTGATCCAGGATATATGCTACTTCTGTGTTGAATTTAATTTAAATTTGCATAGTAGTTTTCTTGTGATGTTTGAATAGACAAAAAAATTAAACTTATATTTCAAAATCTGCTGGGTCGAATTATCATCCTTGATTGTTTTGTCATTTTTAAATTGATTGTACAAACTAGACCCCTCTACAGATTTATTATAGACTGGGGTTTTCCCTAGGTCCCTAACTAAACTAAAACCCTAGGTAGTAGCTTTGCTCTCAGCTTACAGCTCTCTCTACTATGTTAAGTACATAAAAGTCTAATTAGGTGTTTTATATATATATATATATAAACCTTCAGTCCTTTGGTTTCTTGTTCAATCTACTACAATTACAAAGAAACTACATCAAATTATTGTAGGCAACTGCAAAGCAAAACATAAAGAAAAGTCAGAGCCAACCTGATTTGAAGTGCCTAATATCTAATGAACAATGTAGGCAACATGACAACATATTTGTTATTGAATTAAAGCTATGGGTGTCTACATCACAATTGCAGAGCCATCTATTTTGCTAACCCATCTATTCTAAGTTAACAATGTCCTTTATCAGGGTAAAATGTATTCTAAGTGTTAACTCAGATTATTGTCCAGCACTGTGTCAATTTTAATTAATTAATGTTCAATAGTTTCCATAAAAGATGTGATTGCAGTGCCATATTTCTCACTATTTTCGTCTATCCCACGGAAACCACATCATTTATCGGAATAAAAAGTATCTTAAATTATGCACTGGGATATAAGATAGATCTTTATTGAGTTTCATTTAAATCCGTTCAGTAGTTTTCATGTGATGCTCTAACAGACAGACAGACGGTCAAAAATTCTAAAAATTGTAGTTTTGGAATCTGCTGGTCCAAATTAGCCACCTGGGTTATTTCACATTTTTAAACACATTGGCATTGTACAAACTCCAACCATTAACAGATTTATTATAGAATATATTAATTTCCTTTAGGTAGATTATACTCGTGAATAGAAACTAAACTCTATTTAAATTAGTATAGTCAAATCTATTCTATTCTATTCTTGGTCAGCGATGGCTGCAATGCTTTATGCGCCCATTGATTTTGCTAATGTCGGAGTGACTGTGTAGTCAAATAGTAACTGCACCAGGTTTGAAATTGGCTTAAAACAATTTGATATCCTTCTATTATCCTCAAAGCAGTGATATATTGTTCCAACTTTTGACAAACATTGAACAAACTAATTATTTATGATTTTGACTCAAGAACAGATTGAAAATCTGTTTAATTTGAAAGGTTTTCAAACAGGGTTTCAGTTTGCCAAACTCAGTTGACACATCACTAAATATAATTAAACATCATATTAATCTATTCATAACATGTGTTGATGTATTAGCATTAATAAAATTTCATGTGATGTTATTTCATCCCAATTGTTTAGACAATTGTATGCATAAATACAACTTTGAGACATTCAATGGTACAGTTCACATTAAATGTCTTGGAGTTCGTTTATATTTCAAATCTAGGATATGCCCGCGACTTCATCCACGCTTGACTTGAAATTCCCGGGACACAAAGTACCACAGCACTTAAAAAAAATGTAAACTATCGTTTCAGTGAAAACTCACTTGAAATAATCAATTTTTTATGCATCTGAACAACTATAAACCGCTTCCAGGAAAATTCCTACAGGATTCCCGGGATAATAAACATTGCATAGGGTATTCTATTATATAAAACTTGCTGTATATAGGCATACGACTTTTTTTAATCAGCCATTTCAAATAATTCCCCGAAAATTTCCCATGGGATTCCCAGAATAAAAAGTAGTAGTAGTAAATCTAAAAAACATTGCATTGTGTTCTATAACCAGTAGTTTTTTTAAATAGCTTCAATGTACAGACACAACATGGTTAAAATTTTATAATATTACAGATAAATCTTGTTGTAATGTATTCAATTCTTTTGAGTGTAGCCACATCTAAGTAGGACTAATCAAGTTTAAAAGTATGGAATTAAATTCATTCACATCTATAAATGTGAAGTTAAAGTCGAAATGTTCATTCATTCTCTACTGCCTTGTTTTCAAGAATGGAGATGAATATAAGACACTTACTTAGTAAATGGGATATTTTTTACACAAGCAACACTAAAATCATCTGAAAAGCCCCGTTAAGAAAATACTGAGCAACTACTTGTGGTATTTAATGCCTTTACTAGTTATTATAGAGTGTATACTAATGGGTATATGGGGTAGCAATGGCTAGTGTTTCTTGGGTCTTCCCTACTTACTTTTTTTTAATAAAGTATCACCAGATTCCTAACATCATAAATAAATAAATGTAATAGAACTCTTCCACTCCTTATCTCATTATTTGAGGTTGGGTCTCCTCACTTTTCTGTGCCAAGACATAATGGTCTTGAGTTGTCTGTTCGGGCAATTGGGCTATCTTAACGTTTCTCTCAATATTCGACCACCAGGTCAATGGCGGGTGGCCTCTACATTCCTTTGGTTCTGGTATGTCTAGGGTAATTTGTATCATGTGGTCTATAGTTGGCTATTTTCTGTGTTTTTATGATGGGAGTGACTTTGAAGCTACCGCCCCATACATATTCATTACGAGTTTTATCTAGACAGGTCACACATCCTCTGGTAACCTCCTCCCGGTTCCATAGACGGTGTGCAAATGCATTCCCCCCAGCGTTATAAAAAAAGGATATGTTTATCATGGATTGGGCATTTTAGTTCTTATAAATGCCAATCTTAATTTTTAATTCAACACCTGTTAATAAATACCTGTAATTTCATCCAGCGAAGGTTGAACGAACCATCAAAGCATCACATTAAAATTGCGGCGCCAAAGTCATTTTCGTTACTATATCCGATATAGTATGTATTTGCTAATGTATTACAACAGTGGCGCCAATAAAACGTGATCGCAGAGTCATCTTTTCGACTATATTCATCTATCCTACAGGAACAGTACTTCGTTCTGAATGATGTTACCCTATATCCTTCTCCATACCCCTGATAATGTGTGTGCAGAATTTCGTGACGATCTTTGGCATAGTTAAGGTGTGAAAGTGTAACAAACAAACTCATATTTGCATTTCTAATATTAGGATCTTCTTCTTTTGCAAGCGGGCAGTGTCCGCAATTCGACGACATACCGCATATTTTGCGTGCGAGGGCGGATGAGGGGTTACTCCATCCAACCCAGCTCCTCCAGGAAGTCTACCAGCATCTTGACTTTGCTCAAGACTTCTCGGAGGCCACCTAGGGCGTCCAGATACTTAGCTCTGTATTGAACCACCCCTTCACATTCAAGCAGGACATGGGCGGCTGTTTCTACTGCCTCCAGGAAAGCTATGCACAGGGGACTGTCAGTGATATCTATATTGAAAAATGCCTGTAAAAAACAATATTAGGATATTTACTAATACATTATATTTAACAAATACGATTTTAATTCAAGTATTTAATGAGGCAGTAATTATATTTATCATACTTAAGACTAATTGCCTAGAACCTGTTCCATTCAAAACATATTAAACAAATTGGTTTCTGCACCCATTTTGTTAAATTTTGAATTGCCTAAGATGTTCCTACTACTTGTTACAACTACACCTACATGATCATGTGAGATCTATCTTTGAAGTTGTATTTTAATGAGTATCCTTTAGTAGCTACATTTGAAACTTAAATATTTATCACTTTAAATTTTTATATAATTTCATTCAGCTGCAAGGCTGTGTGGTGGGAATATAGAATATATATACCACACTTTCACATTTCTGTATTAGTTTTAGGTTCACAAATTTATTGTTTTATTATTCTTTAACTTTTTTAGTTTTGCTTGAAAATGTGTTTATCTGTTGTTGTTTGTTCATTGTATTACATTATAGTTTTAGAGATAATAATGTAGTGAAATTTATTTAATATTTTTTGTACAATAAATTTAATTAATGAAACTATACATTAGTAATTTTGATTAACATAACATCAATAGGATTTATCTTTTGTCACTGTCTCTACTTGGTAATTATTGTTGTAACAACATGTAAGCTCAGGCCATAAAATATGCCAACTCATGCAGCTTTAATCCTTTCCGAGAGCCTGTGGGATTATTAGTATGTACTTGAGTAATTGGAAATTGACCCATATTTTTTTCTTTTTTACTCCTATGACTTGAATTTGTGACCCTCTATTCCAGATAAACCCCATTCTAGTTAAAGAAGGCGATGGAGCTGATGATTGAGATGATTTAAGCTAAATTGAAGACTACTGTTAACACTAAGGACTCTAGGTCCATATCTATTGTTAAGTTGACATGGTTTCAATTTATATTTATTGCTGACCCTCTAGTTACAATTGTGTTATATTTATAAAGAACAATTTTAAAGACTATTTGCTATAACACGAATTTTTATTAAAGCTTGATACTGTGAAAGTAAAATTTACCCTAGCTACCGATTATTCAATTCCAGGTGGCCACAGCAAGTAAAGAAACTCCAAAACGAGGTAGTACATTGTTAAAATGTACCACCTGCAATAGTTTCAGTACACTGAGTAGTCGAGCCTTAACCACACACATGGCGCAGTGCTCACCCGACAACAACAATGTGGCGGCCGCACAAAACACAGACACACGGCCCCATAGAAAGCTATTCGAATGCGACGTGTGCAATATGAAGTTCTCGAACGGCGCGAATATGCGTCGGCACAAAATGCGCCACACTGGCGTCAAGCCGTACGAATGCCGTGTTTGCCAAAAGAGGTTTTTCAGAAAAGATCACTTGGCGGAACATTTCACGACGCACACGAAGAGCTTGCCGTATCATTGCCCAATATGTAACCGAGGATTCCAGCGTCAGATTGCCATGCGCGCTCATTTCCAGAACGAACATGTCGGACAGCACGACCTCGTCAAAACTTGCCCATTGTGCAGCTACCGCGCTCCCACCATGAAGAGTCTCAGGGTTCATTTTTTCAACAGGTATTTACCGTGACTCAATGGCTTTGTGTTTGTTATTTCACCAAATTGGCTAATGAAAAAATGACATCAATCATTCAAGAACATTTGTGATGGTCTCAACCTTGCTCCCTAGTACTGTAGTTTACTTTTCTGATTTAAACCTAATCATTTACTGTGTAATTTTTTGGTCCGAATATGTGAATAATATTAAATTATTATTTAATTACTGCTTAAGCTCTCATGAAAATCATCTAGATATCGCATGGAAACCCCAGAATATAACTGGTCTGCAAAGAACATTGAGTGAAACTGTTCACACCCTTCCAGAGCATGACATAGAAAATACAGAAAACCAACGAAATGGTGGTGGTACATTTTTCTTAATTATTATTTTCTTTGTGTTGACTTCTGAGAAACTGGAGTCAATTCATCGTGATAAGATTTAAATATTTCTTATGATCTCCACAACAGAAAGTTTTATAGAAAAATCCGTTAACTTTCTGATTATATATGTATCTATAGTAAAAATACTTTAATTTTGTTAAATCAGTGGTGAACTTTCGGATTATCAGGGTAAAACCATATTTATTGTAATTTCAAACTACTTTATCTAAAATAATATTTTGTCTAGTAAAGTGGTTTTACCCTGGAAACTTGAACTTTTCCATTATGTGATAAGAAACTTAGATGGTGGTCCATTCGTCTGCAGGTTTATTTTTAAAACTTAAAATATATAATTATGTTTTATTAAAAGTGAGCAATAAACAAAATAAAGGCTACCGTAAAAATTTATCAACTTTTAGATTTTTGTTTTTCAAGTTATAACTGAAATTTACAAATTTGGCCATTTTCCTTATCTCTGATTTTGATCAACAGAATAATTCGAAAAAATTTGTTATCGATATTTTGTAAGAAAAATTTATTTTAATTTTAGAGAAAATGACATAAAGAAAATGCAATTACTATTTGAACAATCATTAATACATAATTTGATTAATTAAAGTTATGACGTCATAACTTGTTACACTATAATACAACCTAGGAAGCTTTGGAAAGCAGTTGATTTGACTGTCAATTCTATTAATTTGTTGACAGGCACGGTATTGATTTGGACAACCCAGGTCCAGGCAACAACTCTGTGTCATTATTGGCCGCCGGTATCGCGAACGCGGCGTACGCAGACGGCAGCATGGACCAGGCGGCGATAAACGCCCTCGGGAGCCTCGGCTCCGGGCTGTCGGTGTCGGTCGCGGCGGCGTACTCGGACAGCGGGGATAGCAACGGGGCCCGCTCGGTGGACAACGCGACGCCACCCATGCACTACTTGACGCCCCACGTCGAGATATCCATGGCCGATAATAACGAGACGTTCTCGCCCGGACAGAATCATCTCAGCAATTCAGGTATGTCATAAAATTTTGACCATTCCTCTATCACAGAAATATTAGCGGTAATCAATTTTGTATAAAAAACCGTCTGTTAAAGTTATTTTTTCTAAAAACCACTATAATGTTTCTTTTGGGTTGTGGGCTGGCAGAGTAAAACAAGTTTTTGTAATACACAGTGGATATTTAATTAGTGGTTTTACACTTATTTTAGGAAACACTTTTTAATGTAGATACATCGAGACAGCGGTAACTTCACAACACAGAGAAAACATAGACCGGCCATAGACATTGTCTTTTACTTTTCAATTAATGGCATGGTTGCCAGATTAATTTCTAACAGTTTCAAATGTACTATTCTTATTGACTTTGTTAGTGTGCTTAGGGGGTTTCCATTGATAAGACCTTGAGAAAGCTTTTGTTAATTGTTATAATAATAAGGGTCCGTTCAAGCTAGCGCAGAGTCGATGCGCATCGAAGCGTCAATCTAAAAGTTGACATAGCAAATTCACCCTTATCTTCACAACGTAATACACATATTTCTACAGAGATTAAAAAGCGTCTGCGAGCGACCAACACTGATTGGTGCGCGCGCGTTCGCGCGAACCCAAGCGTCTAATACGCGAAGCAACGCGCAAGTTTCATCACACCCAGTCAATTAGGAAGTGATGTCCGTCACTACTAAATTTAAAAGCGTGCGAATTCACGAGAAAACGCGCGCATTCGTGCAACTTTGCTTTAATTGTGAAGAATTTGACGCTTCGTTGCGCTTCGACTCTACTCTATCTTGAACGGATCCTTAGTATAATTTGTATTAATGACTTTTTGAAATGTTAAGTAACTTTAGGTATAATCTCTGTTTAGTAAAATTAATTAATATGACTTTTAAAACAACAGTCAGTATAATGTCCATTTTTAGGCTTTTGTAACCGTTTTAGCAAAACTTATGAAATCGTTATGTCCCTCTGCCTATATTTTACTGGGTCCCAGTCAATGAAATCTTTGGAATTTATCTACTTTTTATTTAAACAGTTCCTAATATTCAATGTATTGTTTTCACATAAAAGTATGTTAGTTATAGTAGGTTAGTGGCTGTATCCATGTCTCATTCCTATGACGTGGTTCTTAATCCTAGCCGGGGAAAACTTTTGGACCATTCATACAAATTGTTTCAACTGTCATAACTATGCAGACAGGAAAGTGGTGGGTATGGTATGCAGTCTGCACTCTTAAAGAATGGGGGGTTAAGTGAGTAAAAGTATGAGCTGATATTATTATTATTTAGTCGTACATAGTTATTTATATCTTTAGTACAAATAGGCTATTATCTCAAAAAGCGAATTTCCAGGGCAGTCATTTCTTTATCGATTTTAATTCAAAAGACCTAGGTTTATATTTGTGAGGTAAAATTGTTCACCCGAACAATTGATATATGGACATTTGATATGTAATAAAAGTTGTTATGATAGAGTCGCGCATGAACGGCGAAGGTCCGAGTTCACCGCAGTCGGGAGACAGCGCGGTGGCCAGCAGCTCGCTCTCAGCCGGACTACCGACCAACATCACTCCATCCATTACTCTCATACCCATTAAACAGGTACTGTATTAATATTTAAATGTTATTTTAATTAAATATTTCTATAATAGCTGCTTGTCTGGAAGAGATTGAATTAAGCGATAAGACGGCACATGTTTCATGTGGTTTATAGAATAGATAGATAACACTAACACTTTATTGGTCACCAAATATGCAATTACACAAGTGTACGATTATAATATTGTTTTGGTAAAAACAATAGGCGGCATTATCGCTTAAAGCGATCTCTTCCCGGCAACCTTACTATATTGGGGTCACGTTATAAAGTCACTTTTGAAGTTTCATATAAATACTGATAAACTAACTTTGTAACAATATCAAAATAATTTATATTAAATTAAAACACCATAATCAACTTATTTCTGTAGAAATGTAACATGTGACAACATTATATTTGTCAACACTTTCTTTTCTTAAATATTTATTTTTAACATAATTCGTAATTATGTTAAGCATATTTTGTATATTTTAAAGATAACAAAGGCTAAATAAATGAAGTTAGAAAAGTAATTTTACTTTTATGATATCCCTAGATTTGCAAGCATCTCTGGAAGAGTTTGCTTTAAACAATAAAATGAGTAAGTTCTTGTTGTTCAGTCCGCGAACAATTAAGGGTTCCATAAAGGTGCAAGAGTCCACTGTTTCCATTTGGCTACCGAACCACAAAGGCTACGTAACACTGAAAGAAAACCCGCCAATCTGTCTTAGACAAGTGTGGTGGGTATACTGTCCCGTTCCCCTCTAAATGGGAAGCGCGCGACCAGCAGTGGGATTTCTATGGGTTGTTATTATTTTATATATAAAATTCTTCTGTGGTTGTGTCTGTGACTGAACTCCTCCTAAACGGCTGGACCGATTTCGATGAAATTGTGTGTGCTAGTAAATAGTAAATTTAGTGTACTTCTTAAAAACGTTTATTTATTTGCAAAACATAGAATAATCATCATTCTTTATATATATAATTAATATAATATAATTAATACAATATAATTAATACACATATGAGCAAGTTTCCACTAAAAAATAATTCATATTAGACATTGAGCTCATACAACTATATGAAACTTATACTAGGATATGCCCGCGACTTGAAATTCCCGCGGGTTTCGCTGGATATAAAGTGTCGCAGCATTTAAAAAAAGAATGTAAGCTATCGTCTTAGTGGAAACTGTGTCGGAATAAGCTAATTTTTATTCATCCAAACAACTTCAAACCGCAAATCTGAAATGAACCGGAAATCTGGCTGGAATTTTCCCGAGATAAAAAGTATCACACACAATACATAAAATTTGCTATAGATAATGAAAAAATGACATTGGAATTCGATTTTTTTTAAATCGGGTCATTTTAAATCATGTTCAAAAAATTTCCTGCGGTATTCCCAGAATAAAAATTAGCCCAGATTTTAAGTCTAAAGAATTTACTGTCGAACAACGAAAATCGCATCGAAATCGGCCCAGCAGTTTTTGCGTGAATCTCGAACAGACAAGAAATTTTAAAAAAATTGCATTGTGTTGTCCATCGTTTATATAGTCTATTCCAGTTGTTTTTTTAAATATCTTCAATGCACAGACACGGCATGTTTGGAATTTTATAATATTATAGATTTGATACAATATTGGAAAATTAGATAAAAATGAACTTAAGTAATACAAGATTGATAAGTCATAATTATCATTCCATAAAAAATCGTGATACATGTGAAATATAAAAAGTCAAAATAATAAACAAAACAAACCATTCGAGTTTATAGCAGTAACGGCTTCATGGTAAACATGTGAGTCACTTTGAAAAACGGCAGCGGCGGCACGCTGGAGGTTTTCAGTCGGCGGCGGCGCGGCGCGGCGCCAACGACTAACACCTTCAGGCTCTTTTAAGTTACTCTATTTAAATCTACTCCATCTATATTTCGTACGAAAAATAGTCAGAAACAAGAACCAGAATTCAAAGATGCGAATATTACCTCTGTTATTTTCAGACTATCTATCCATCTATTCTATATCATGCTAACAAACGGTTTTAGAGAAGTCAATCATTTTTAAGTGCTATATTTGCCTGTAAATATAAAATAGTATGGAAATTGTTTACCATATAACCAAAGTCCAACTACGCGCCGTGCGCAAGTGGCGGCGGCGGCGTCGCACCGGCGCGGTGCACATGTCTACTTGAAGGGGATATCTCGAAGTTGCATTAAATTTTCCAGGAACCAAATGCTCAAGAGGAGGCCGGGAGCGGTGATCGCGAAGAGACCAACGGCGATAAGCGCAGTATATCTTCGAGTCTCTCGTCCCTCATAAAAGTATCGCCGCTCAAGAGTCTACTGAGGGAAGACTTGCGCAGGCGCATCTCGGCCCGTGGGAGAGCTCGCGGTTCTAATGTACGTTCTATAAATACATTCGTTGGGTTTTCGAAATTCTGTCTCTCTTTCTTTCACCTTCTCCCAATTATGTAGGGTCGGCCTAATATGTCTTCTTTCCATACTCGTCTATTCTGACATGTCATCCGTCACACAATCCATGCATCTCTTTTTTCTCTACTTTTACATTTGTACCCATCAATCTTGCAGTTTAACATTCTTTTTGTCATGTGATTTTCATCCCTGCTCCTTATATGCCCATACCACCTTAGTCTTCTTCCTCTCAATTTTTCAGTTATGAGTGCATCTTTCAAAAATCGAAATTACATTTATGTAATTAGGGTAAACAATACCATTGTTGGCACCCCCACATAATGATTGGCACCCAGGCAATTTATTCAAGATATTAAGAAATCACAATATTTTTTATTTTATACCCATACAGTTAATGTTATTATCATCATTGTATGGCTACAAAATAAAAAATAAAATTAAGATTTCTTAATGTTTTGTAAAAAGTAATATGGTGCCAATAATTGTATAACGTGCCTACAAAATTATACTTTCTCATACTATTTTATTATTTAAATTTTGTTGAATTAGCTTAATACTGCAATTCTAAATTACTTTTGGTTGTTATTGCTATAAACTCTGATCTCGGTGGTTCGTTTTCGAATAATTTGTTTTCTCTCATTAATACTTAGTTTTATATTCTATATTTTTATGATAAAGTGGGGTAGTCTCTATTTTTCATTTCGTTTTCATGAGGTAAATTCTTTATAAAAATTGTTGAAGAAAGAAGAATCAAATATTAAAACGAAATTACTTTTATATTTTTAAGAACAAAAACTTTAATAATTAAGCCATTTTTTACAGTAGAAAATGAGCACACAGCTCACCTAATGCATAGTGGTTACCATCGCCTACGGATGTTTGCAACGCCAGGGTCGCTGCGAACGGGTTGCTAGCTTAGAAGAAATTTTACGATGCCAAATGACATCACTGACTACTATCATAGTAGATCATTCTTAGATTTTTCAAAAAGTCTAAAGGCTATGTTGAGCTTAGGATTTGGAATGAGCATCGGAAGTTTTCCATAGTTATTGTAGTGACAATATAAGGTTTTGTAAAATGGGATAATGTTGAAGCTCAATAATACCTTCGATGTTGCAAATGACCATAGGCGACGATAAGCGTCCAGTAAAAGCATACATTTGCAAACTACTTAAGATAATGTTCTATGTGAGGTTTTTGCTTTTACAGGCGGCGCGAGCTTCACCTTCAGAGGGCGGTGTAATAACGTCGACACACGGTGAGGCGGCCCTACTCCCCTCCTCGTGGGTATGTACCTTTTGCTCGATCACATTCCCGGACTCAACCCTGTACTTCCTCCACAAGGGCTGCCACTGCGACTCCAACCCTTGGAAGTGCAATATCTGCGGGGAGCAGTGTTGCAACGTCTACGACTTCAACTCCCACCTCTTAAGCAAGAGCCACCAATGACTGTTTGCAGGGGGGCCGTTCCAACACTGACCATTGTCAACATGCACTTCTCATATGCTAAGTGTGCATAAAACGTTGGCACTTCGAAGATACTTCACTTTCTTCTAACTGTTGTTTTCTTATTTTTCTAATGTAAAAATGAGGCTGGATTTAGTGATCAAACGACAGTGAACACTGATCACATTGATGGATTGGCGAGCGTAGCTATCTCGATGTCGACGTGTAGCTAACTACAGTGTTACGTTGAGTTATTGCTACGCACGTACATGTGTCGTGCTACAACAAACATTAGCCGAGTTCGTGGCAGTGCCAGACGTTGGTCAACGAATGTGCTATGACGATATATGAGAGAATTTTTCAGGTGTGCCCTTAGGATCAAACGAAATTATAGAACACGAAATATACTTTGTTTTTTTGATGAAGACTGAAACTACATTAATAGATTGTTTAACTTGATATCGACCATATTATGATTATCTTGGGCACGTTTTCCTTGGCTATTGTTGTGATTTATAATGCCGTGTATACACTGGGCTACAAACAAACTTTTGGCCGTTCTTAGTAAGCAAAGTGGATTGCGCAATAGTTACTTTCATACAAAATAGTTGTTGCCGAGACTTCTGCAACTAATTCGGAGACGCCATAAAGTTTTGGCGCGGTTTATATCTGTCATAAAGTCAAGCCAAGTCGATTAGCTACCTTAAGTTGCATACTCAGTCATCAGACAAGCACTGAACAAAATTCCGCAACAATTATCAACCACCATTCATTTCAATAGTTAGGATACACAAATAAGTACACCTCATTGCATCAAAACGGTAGCATATGTTATAAACACAACTGCAAAATTATCGTAAGCGAAAATTTAGTTGAAATTAGAGAGGGACAGAAAAAAGACAAAGCAAGTCAAAAGAACCTTTACTCATTAAATTATAAGAAGAAAAATGTGTTTGTTAAAGCATATTAAAATCTCATTTTTCTGTCAGTTCACTGTCGGTTGAATACTAAATCCAGCCTAAGTATTCCTTCGTCTGTCCTCTATGCAACACTCTCCTTGAAGTGCTTCGAATCTGCTAAACGCTGAACGTCCCCCCGAAGCTGTTTTTTATATTATTTTTAAAAAAGTGCAAATTATGTCAAGGTATAATTTAGTGATTATGATAGTTAAATGAGCGAGGATATTTATATGGATATTTTAGTACTTAAAATGAGAAAATGGGTAATGATTTAAAATTTAAATATACGATGGTGTATGAAGAGGGTTGGGAGGAGCTGAGGCGTATCTCAGTGGAAATTATTTTTACATTCCAAAATGAACTAAAAGTTACATTCCATAAATGTGAGATTGAATTAATTTATTCAAGTCTTTGGTGGGGAATAAAGTGACTACCTACTTATATTTATCTTAATTAAAAGGAGATATTTTATTTATAGTTCGTCCTGCGGTATTCACTCGAGTGTATTGCCGTTTAATTAGAGGAATAAATAATAAATATCATAGAGTATTTTGGTGCGAATAGTGAATTATACAAATGTTTTATTAAAATTACGGTGAAGAGTGTACAAATTAATATATTTTTTACATTTCGCTGTTGACAATTTATAAAAGAAAAAGGGCAAAGCCTTGCGTATCCGTGATTGTTTAATTATTGTGATCTTATACAGAAGCAGGAATTTAAAATTCTACATTCCGTTCTTGTTTATGTTTCCTTATTTTAAAAATGCATGTGATGCAAGTCCACGACTAATACTTAATGTACAAGTTAAATTTGTTTGTTGTTATTTATTGTCTTTTCCTTTTAAATACTTTACACCTTTAGATATATGTTTATGTACTTAATGAAACATGTTCTATTTTATAATGGTTGTTGGTGGTAAGCGCTTTCTGTTTTGAGATCATTGTTTGGGTGACGTTGTTGTTGTAAATATAGATGATGGAAATGATGCCACGTGGGCTCATTTGAAGCACACCTTGCTCAATGTTAGCTCAACGAGCGTGTTAGATCATAATCGCACAAAAGCATAATAACTCACAATGTCGTTCAACATTATTTATTTTTGTAAATTGCTCTTCGGAAAGACGCTAGTGCTTGTATTGGTGCATATAAATCATATTTAATTTTCTTTGTTTCGATTTTAATATTATATTTTAACAAGGGATGAAAATAGTTATGCAACAAGAGAACAATGTTTATTATTGCTGTTAATTCTTTATAGGTTAAATCCCAAATAAGCAAACTATAATTTATCATAATGAGGAATTCAAAGACAAAAGGACCAAATCAGTTTGTTCTCATGTAGCACTTTTCACTTCACTAGTGATACAATTTAGTTAGAGTTATAACTAAAAAAACATAACTTTTTCACCTATTGTCTAAAATTTATATAATTAATGCATAAGGAATAAAATGTGACACAGTATTGAAATTTCCGAACGTTTCGTAAGACCAGGAAATCAATATGCTGCATTCTAAACTCAAAACATTTTATGACTGAGTGAGTAATATTAAAACTTACGAGTCCGCGCTACAGAAGAATTCCTACAGACGCGGCGCTGCAATCGCCGTACTTAATCCTGCTAGAGTAATTATTTGCTAATCCGTAAATCGATGTAGGTAATTATTGAATAATAAATACAAAATATTCCATAATTTAAGCTGTAAATTTGTTTCCTGGCTTCTTTACGAACCAAACTCTATCAAATAGCAGTGCTGCTATTTGTAGTTTCTTTATTTTTCATTAGACTTCTTTTGTGGCGCGGACTCTGCCCGATGTTTTTAAATAACAATATCTCCCTTACATTATTCCCATCTACAAGGTGAGCAAGCAGCAAAGTGGCGAGGGAAATGGACAGTATGTAAACAAAACATTCGAACATGGCATACTTGCGCTGTCCCCTTCCTACGACACTTTCCCACTTACTACCGTGCAAGTGGGTAAAGGCGAGTTATTGCGCTAGTGATGTGAAATAACTATTTATCATCTTTATGAGAGAAGTGCTCAACCTTGTCGTGAACGATGTTTATTTTTCATAGTGATGTGTTTTATACGTGAGGAGTATCCGAAAATCATATCGAAATAGGAAGATATAATAAAATTAATTAGACATTCACGAAATATTGATGCAATTATAATAGTTAGAGTAGAAATATTTTAATGTAGTTGTTAATTTCTTATTAGTGCATTCCTTGTTCTTTACTTAAGTCAGTCCGTTCCATTCGTTCTTTTGACCTGATGTTTGCATTCCTTTTAGCAAATAAGTACTTAATATCGGTTGTGGTCTTGCCTGATAAGTTTACGAAATTGATTTAACGGAACTGAAATTATGTTTACCAACGAAGTTTGTATAAGGCGCGCTATTTAAGAAATTATATAAATCACGCTATGCGACTGTATAAAATGGGTTATCCAAATGTATAATTTTGTTTTATTATTAAAATGCAATTAAGGCGGGATGCACACTGGGGTATCATGCCCCACAAACGCAATGTTAATGTTGACACAGTTATAATAAATGCCCATAGACACTTACTTCATAAATGTGTTATCATGTATATGGCTTCATAAATAAACATGTGTACAAGTTGTAGTTTCTATAACAGAAGTTTTAACAGATTTTAAAGGTAGCCAAGGCGAAAGGTTATTGACTATATTGATCGTAATCATTCATTCCAATCATAGTCTTGGTTGCGTTTTTAACTACCGCTTCGAAGCCCGATATTGAAAATTCTTTCACCAGTGGAAAGCTACATAATTCCCGAGTTACATAGGCTATATTTGAATGTGATTCATAATATTTTATTAATTTTTTAATGACCCCCGGAGAAGTGGGCACGGGAACGCCTGTCAAATATGTAACAGAAATAACATTCCACGCAAATATTGCGCACATCCTCGTACGAGGCACTGCGAGTGCTTTCCACGTTCGTGAATGAATTAAAGGTTACAAAACGTAATTAAAGCTTGATTTGCGTACGTGCGTGTATGCGTGGGTGCGTGCTTTTGTATTTTTCAGCTAGTAATGACCATATAGGCGTTGTGAATATATAATTTCTTATCTGGTGCATGTTACATATTGTTTTACTTGAGATTGGTGTGTTGCCAATTAGCAGGCGCCGGCGGTAGTCCGTCCGCGAGTCGCGTGGACCTAGTGAGTTACCTGAAACATGCAACATGTATTTATTTGTTTATAGAGATTCATATTATATTATTAATGCTGTTTCATTTTGTTATAATTATAACTCGGATGTTGTTATTATATATTATTTGGTCCCTACCGTTGCGCCGCGATTTATTTTTATAACGTAGGTATACATAAGAGCTATTAATATTATTAAACGGTAACCCCATTGGGCGCCTTTACTTAATCCGTCCATATCTAACGATAGATATTGCCTTTAATATTTAATAGAGTAATATATTTTATAGAATTTAGATGTAATTAAGAACAGATCTTAAGTATAAAGAATGTTTTCAGAATTGCAGAGGTTTATAGATGTAGTTTATATTTATTTAAATAACTTCTATTAAAAGGTGCCTGTGGCACACTCGAATCGTATTGTACGGTTGGTTTGTGCCACACGGAGAACATTGTTGATTGTTGCAGTTTGACGTAATTTTATTAATTGTGTGCTAGAGATACAAAATAATGACATATACATAACTATAAGTTTCGATGAAAATGAAGGGAGACAAAGAATGTTTGAAAGTATGGCATATATTGGATGTTGTTTAGGCTCGTATTTTAGAACAACGCTCAGTCAAGGTGCTTGCCGGTAATATCCAAGTTGTGAAATAAAATTTTAATAGTTTAATACTAATTCAAAGTGTAGCCGTTGGTTTTCGTACTAAAACGAATGCAATGTATTTTTAATGTTGGTAAATATATAAATTTAAAATCACGAACGAGCATAATCGGTTTATTATTGGAAATGTATTGCATTTATTTTGTATTACGGTTAGGTTGATTTCATTAAAACGTAATGGGATAGCTGACATAGTTCATAAAAACGAGCGGGCTTTCATATACCATGTTATCATCGTACCTTTAAAACATCACGATATGAATAATTTATATTACTGTTTAAACTTACTAATACTTTATTTGACGCGGTATAGAGATGACGTCATAATTTGTAACGCTCGTACAAAATCTAGGTGGCTTCGGCGTTTTGTAAGTTGATAAAAAGTATTTCAATTGATTTGACTGTCAACTATCCTATTGTAAATAACGTCGATTAATATTTAAGTCGAAGCGATATAACACGATGATCGGCGCTGGCACATCTCAAAGGTTGATTTGAATTACACAGAGATAAGTAATATTTATAATTTTTAAGTATCCATTTACACTACAACTACTACAAGGTTAACGATTGTTCACATTCAAATATTTATTTGCAACCAACCATATATGTTTTGATCAATTTTTTTAGTAACTATGTATATAATATCGAGCCTTTACCGCCATTTTGTCGTAAGCGACATTTTGTCCTAAGTATATTTTCTGTTGCAAAAGGCATGTTAAACTATTATTTTCGTTGAAGACTTTCAGTTTTTGATTCAGTAGAGTCTAATCGAACTAAAACTGAAAGTCTTCAACGAAAATAATAGTTTAAAATACCTTTTGCAACAAAAAATATACTTAGGTCCAAATGTCGCTTACGACAAAATGGCGGTAAAGATTTTGTTTTAAGACTTTCAATTTCAGTTAGATTAGACCCTATTGAACCAAAAATTAAATGTTTTAAAATAAAATAATAGTTTGAAATACGTTTTATAACAAAAAAAATACTTGGGTACAAATGTCACTTACGATAAAATGGTGGTAAAGTCTCGATATGCTATTATATTAACCTAGGTTTATTTTTAAAATTTAATCGCAATCCTTGTTAAACAATTAAAGCTCGGAACCCCGAGTTCTGTGTAAGTCCGGTCAAATGTAAATCATCTATAACATTCCATTAAGAGTGAACGGAGTTCTAAAATACGGAGTTTATAATGTGAAAGCAAATAAATACATTGTAAATACAAGCAGTATTTTGAAATAGTCCCATATAAAATATCAGCTCGATTTATATCGTATTACGGTTTCTTTACACGCGTTTTATTTGATTATAAATATAAAATTTTCGAATTTATTGTTTTAATTTCACGTCCGCGTCATCGGGTAATTACAGAGATGTTTTAGTATAGCTATCCTCACCTTTATACCAAAACACAGCTTACCAACATTATAATTTTATGATTAAGTTGTTATATTATTATGTATGTAATATTTAAGATAGACGAATTAACAACGGTTGAAAGCAATTTTATTTGTAACTATTAAGCAGATTGAAGTTGATATTTTTCTGTTACATTTATTATGTTATGATAATAATAACATATACTAATTATATAAAATATTAATGGGTACTATTTATGAGCAGCCAGTTTGGTGAAACGAGTGATAGTTAATATATCAAATTTTAGCTGATTGTGCCTTAGATCCGTAGTGATAAATATTTTGGAATTTATATAAGCTGTGTTCTTATATCTTACTATCCATTCACTTGCCTTGCCACTGGTTAAATTTTGATATGAACTCAATACAAGTGATGTCAATTTTCTGCCAATGTTAAGGTATAACTGTGATTACTAAAGCCGAAATTTCACGGGTTCACCTCTGTCTTTCAATGTCCATAGAAATGGGACAAAAAATGTAAAAAAGTCTAAGTGCGGTCAGGAGACTCCTGTCAGTAACGAAGTTCTGTCTACGCTATGTCGCCTTAAGAGGCATAACGCTATTTCGTTACATGACGATTTCTGCTCTACTGTAGGCCGCGTAAAAGAACTTATTTCCAAAAATAAAATTACTTAATCGCTACAATAATTGTCACAAGTGACGTTTTTAACGGCTTATTTAATCAGTTATAAAAGCCGTTATTAAGTTAAGCAGTCAAAAAAACCACTTGTGAAAAACTATAATAATTGACTTCATTTATATATTTAGACTAGCTTCTGACCGCGACTTCGTCCGCGTGAAATAATAAAAAAAAACCCTATTTCGAAACATTCTTCATTGGTGCTCCGCTCCTATTGGTCTTAGAGTGATGATATATATAGCATATAGCCTTCCTCGATAAATGGGATATCTAACACTGAAAGAATTTTTCAGTAATTTCTGAGATTAGCGCGTTCAAGCAAACAAACAAACTCTTCAGCTTTATATATTAGTATAAGTTTTTATGGACCCTATCTATCCAAATTGAAAGAAAGAAAAGAATCGTCTAATTTCGGCTTAGATACACAAATACGGCATTAGATGTGTGCAATTTCAAATGTTACATTTTAAAAATGTTATACACGGAATATTAAATTAAAACTTGATATGTATTTACAAGAGTTCAGATAATTATAAGATGTGGCCGTTTTGCTTGTCTTTTGATGAAATTTTTAGCTGTTGATTATTTTGTCTGGTCGTTTCTTTGCGATGTTTTAGACTTAAAATCAAATGGTACTTATTACCGAGTATGTAGTTCTATTTATTTACTTTATAATAATTTGGTAAAGGGTCTAATGAATATTAATAAACTATGACACATTTATTTAGTATTATTTCTATACCCTTATATCAAGGCTGTTTATTGAAATATTTTAAATCGTCACAATCAAAGACGTATAAAAATATATTCGTGATCTAGCGGTTTTGCAGAAGGGTGAAGAAACTGAATGTAACTTGTATCAACTCGTATGCCATAACCTAAGCAGTCATGTGGTAAGTATTATGCGCGTTAATGAAAATGAGGGATAAAGATTTTATAGTATTTGGAGTTTGATCATTTACATCCGTGCATATAGATAATAAATTATGGGAGCTGCATATATCTAGTCATCGCAGCGAACAACGAGCTACTTGTTATATATAGTGTACTATCTATGGATAGAGATTCAATGTACTCTTTGGATCTACTGGCTAGCGCAACGCGGTAGCGCACATATTAATAGTTGCTCTCTCGCGCTCGCACATCATCCGTCCCGCTCACACATTGTGCTATATATTGTTCTAGCTGTACGACTGGTTAATATTTGTACTTAAGGTTACTGTTTCCTAAATAAATTAGTTCCCCACTCCGAACGCTCCCACGAGTAAACGACGCCCTCGCAATGTACTCATTGACGAGCCGGATGAAATCACCCGAATTCTCGCCATAATGAACCCCCCGAGGCTCAGAACATCAGCCTGGCATAACAGACGCAGACAGAACAGACGCCGGAGAGCCCCCGGCTCGAATCGTCTCTCTCAGGGTTAAGACCCACCAATCACTCCTCACTCATTACAGACATATGTAGCCATACAAGATTAGCTTAGGCGTGTTACTGGAGAGTTTCTTCCGCCGCTTCTTCTCCTCCAGCCATAACACGTTGCGAAGCGGTAGTAACGATAGACTAGGATCGGCTCCGCCGGCGGAGTCGATAACGAGTCCCCAATAACAATCATTTCAGCCTATTGGCTTAACTCATTCAGCCTCTCACGGCTAACTCCTATTTAGAGTCAATCCCCCGCAGCGGTCGAGCCGAGGTCGAACCTCACAGGACGTGCCTCCTCGAGCGTGCTGCCTCCGGGCTGAACGCCTCCGCTCCCACGGAGTCGGGAAGCCCCCAAAGTCCGGTATCGCTGAAACAGCCATCTGCGGCTATTCAGCTGGATCCAGCTCCAAAAAAAAAAAAATTAGTTCAGTTCACATCAGCACTCGATAGTGAATACTACTCTCTGCCATCTGAAGTATCATTTAACCTCTACCTGTAGCTGCTACAAAATAATAGTAGCAAAAAGAAGTAAGTACTTTTCCTATATTTAAATATAAAAAAACTACCTTTTTTTTAAATAGCTGTAGGTACTATTTGTTTACGTAAAATCAAGTACTAGTGAGTAGTAAAAATAAAGTTCAAGCTTCTGCTCGACCTTTTTTCTGACACGAAAGGAAAGCCGGACCTCTGTAGCAGAATCGTCGGTCAAACTAAGTATGTCTTTGACTGAGACCAAAAGAAGTGTAGAAGTTTTTGTGGCAGTTTCAAAAGGCACATTTTACTAAACAGTTAAGATTTTAATTCTTGCTAAATATTTAATTTTTCAGTTAAAGTTCATCTTTAACCTATGTATATTACATATTAAGAGAGTATATGTTCCTTGTTACATATTAAAAAGAACTGCAGCAAAACATACCATCAAAGTTCCTGCATAAAACAGTTCTCTCAAAATAGGTAATTTAAACTATTTGTTCCTTAATTATTTTTTTTTATTGCAGGAGTTCAGCAGACGGCCCACTTGATGGAAAGCGGTTACCATCGCCTATGGACATTTGAAACACCAAAGGTGCTACAAATGCGCTGCTGCTCTCTTAAGGGAGACTGGAACCTGGTCACTAATGCCGGAACACAACACAAGGTTATTATGCCGAAATTGTATTCTTTCTCCGTTCCTGCACGGATGAAAATATGATCTTGTTATAAATATGATGTGGAAAATTAATAAAATTAATTAAAAGACAAATTAATGCTATTGGAGCTAAAAAATATTTTAGTTGATGTATTTTTTAACCGGCGCACAGAACACTAGTACTCTTTCGCGGCGCACGCGGCACCACAGAGTACATTGAATATATAAAGACGCGGCACTACGCTGGTAACAGAGAGTACTAGTGTTCTGTGTGTAATAGACTAATAGAAGTATAAGAAAGATCTTTGTGCGTCAAGTTTCCTATTTAAAAAGGTTATGATTGTCAACTGTCAGCTATTGACTCTCAATGTCATGTGTTTTGTTGACAAAAAGTAAAATAAAGAACAAAAAAATGAAAAGTTAACTTTTCTAATTTTATTGATAAAACTTTATTTTTGATACGCTTTTTTAAATATAAATTAGTATTATTTTAGTACTATACTTTTATTTACTGTGAAATGGGAAAAACAACAGAAGTTGATGGCGATAACAACCCAGCTTCGGCAGATTCGGATCCCGCAAAGTTACTGGAAGCTGCTTTGCTGCAGATGGATGGTATTATAGCAGGCAAGTATTATTTGATTATTACTGATTAAATTCAGAAAACTGTAACTCAATACTCTTCTTTGTTCCATACCCTAAGACTTCGATTTACTGTAATAACTTTACGCTTCGTCGAGTATTCAGGTCTCTACTTCCTCATTTATCTCAAATAGTTCGATTCCAAAAGCTTTTTAGATTCAATATTTTATAACTTGCTCCTTGTAAGAAAACCAGTTTTTTTTATATCGTTGGAACTCTAGAAACTTTCTTTTTCCACATTTGGGCATTTAGCAGGCTGTAGAAAGATAATAGCAAATAGCATGTTTATCTTAAAAGTTATCAAACCGACTTCCTACGATAATTTTAAATTGTTTTATGTTTTGAAATTATTGAATCTTAAATGAAGTTATAACCATTTACAAGGGTGAATCAAACAGTTCTTAGACGTGCATATATATAAAACTTTTTTGGGATAAGTTCAGTATTCAAATTAAAGAGTATCAATCACACAATATTGATGCCAACTGTCACTTGTTTCAGTCAGTTCGTTCAAACATAATAAATTGTTTTGTGAATTATGCAAATTTAATTCTGAAAGTGCGAGAAGCGATGAAAGAAAAACTTATTGGAAAACTGTGGTTGGGTGTGTTGTTTCTTCACTATAACACTCTCCTCATTGATCGAAAGTTGCACTCAACACAATCCACTGTGCTGGCTTCAATCTTCTTGAACACCCACCATATACTCCATACTTAGCCTCAAGTAATTTTCACTTATTCCCAAAATTAAAAGAGGAAATTTGTAGAATTATATTCCATGATAATGACATGGTTTTTTTTTCAATACTCAAGAAAAACATTTTTTTTCATAAGGAATAAGGAAGTTAGAAACACTTATTCTAAATGCATTGCATTGGAAGGAGATAATGTAGATAAATATTTTTGTTTAAATTTTTGCATTTTTTAATATTGATTCCAATACACTTTTTGATTCATCTTAGTATATTGTCATAAATTTTGTTAGTTTAATTTAATCATGAATATTAGAACTGGTTGTATAGATCTTGAATAAACTATAACCTTATAATTATTACATAGGTACTAATATTATTTGATTGGAATAGAGAATTGACAAAAGGGGTTGAAAGTGATTTGAATATCAATTTAAAGAAAGAAAGAGAAAATAAAATACCTAAAATAATTAAACTTTCTAGTGTAAAATATTTTTAAGAAATATGTATAACAATTTAAAAAGCCAGGATTAAAAATGAAAGGCAGGTCTATTGTCCACTAAGGTACCATAACTTAGAGTTGAAAGATGGTTATTAACAAATATTACGTAACTAATGCTCTTTTTAATTAATACTAGCTGACCTGGGCAAACTTCATACCACCTCAGAATTATTTTTTTTAATATTTACTCACCTTTTAAACTTTAGTCCTTCCCTGGACTTCCACAAATAATTCAAAATCAAAATTAGCCAAATCAGTCCAGCCGTTCTCGAGTTTTAGTGAGACTAACAAACAGCAATTGATTTTTATATATAAGATTATTTCCCAGTATTAAAGCTAACTAATAGTCAATATACTAGTTTTAGGGTGTAAATTGTATCACAGTCTATGCTAAATTTTATGGGTACTCTAGAATAGCTAGAGAAGGTAATGTGTACAATAAAGTTTGTTGCAGATTGTATTCATTTTGTGCCTCACACCATTGCTGTTAGATTTATACTTGTTACCAAATATTACTAAGAATTAATTAATAAAGAAGTTAATAGAAACTTTCACTTTTTTTACTGATATGCTCTAGAAACATATATTTAAAATATTATAGTGATAGCCCGCTGCTGGGCTTGGGCCTCATATTTATAGGGGAATGGAGAGTATTCCTGCTAAACTTCTCCAAGGCAGATTGGCAGGTTTGACACATTGGTTATGTTGATGTGCAGGTTTCATCACAATGTTTTCCCTCCATCATTAGCATGTGGTAATTGTAACTATATACACATTTTATGAGCATATTATTACTATTACACATTCACATGCCATGCCATGTAAAACTGCCTAAGTAGGGCATGTTTTTCAGCCAGGTTTCAAACCTGCACCATTTGAGTTTGGGATGCGAATGTAGTAACAACTGAACTATTGATGCCATTTTTATATTTATGTAATTGAGCTTTGTACATATAACATCCGCATCATCCAAAGGTAACATTTGACTCCCACAATAAGATTGTGTAAAATACCTATGCATTTGGAAAAAGGATGTAGAGGAAGAAGACTTGTCTGGTTCTATATATTCAAAAGAAGATAGATTAAATAAATGCTTCTAAAAACAATTAGGACTTGTAGGTAGTATCCAACTGTGGGGTTCAGTGTTTGACTAAAATAGGTATTTCAAACTGTCCCTGGTTCATAAAAACCTTATAAAACCAAGGTCACAAAACATCTTGACGCTCATATGAGGAAAAATAAAAACCTGTTGTTCCAAATATTAATCAAAACTTAAATATACCATGAGAAATAAGCATCTCCTCTTTGCAAATGCATTTCTAATTTGTTTCTCACTCTTGTCGGTTTCTCAAAGTGCTACGATATGAGGCTCTTAAAAAGGGTGTAAACAGATATTTAAAGTTTGATGAAATAGGAAATACATCAGCTTCCTGAGTATTAGAGATGTTCATGGATGTCAGTAACCAGTCAGATCTGGTACACCATCAGACCATTAGCCTATAAGAAAACATCAACTTCTTATCTTTGATAAAACTTGACATGAATACATTTAAGAGTTAAATGTTTTAATTATGCAGTTGGCACTGCCATAAATATTTTTTACTATTTGATACACTCAGGAATAGAGATGCCACGAATAGTGATTTGGTCAAATACGGAATATTCGGCCATGCTCCCGGCCGAAACGCCAAATATACTACCTAATGTTCGGCGTAAGATATGTGCAATTCGCGCGCAGCTGGTTAGTATTGATATTAAAGTAATAATTTGTCAAGGATTTTCTTACGTTTTCGCAAATGACAAGTTCACATAATTTAAACTGTTTTGACGGTTTTAAGCGCGATATTAAATAATTTTTCAATTGATTCTGATATGTTTTAAATTGGCCGAAACGTACTAGTAAAATAAAACAATTAATTACATTGCATTTAACCCCGTTAAAACGTAGAATAACTATAAATTTTTTGTGAAAATATATATAATTTTGAGCAATATGTGCGGTTTTTTTCACAATTTGGTATTCGGTATTCGGCCAGTGTTCGGCCAATTCGTAGTTAAAAGTGGCCGTATCCGATTAGCAGCCGAATATTCGTGGCATCTCTACTCAGGAATGTATTCTTTGTTATTTCTTAAAAACTGTTGATAATCACATGTATTTCCTCAAAGCCATCTTCATAAACTTTTTACAGCAAATGTTACAAAAATGTTAGTTTAAATGTTTTATTGAAAATCCGTAGACCGTAGACAAAGACATTGCATTTTTCCAAGCCAACTAATAACTGTGTTATGGTTAACATAGAACAAACGACTGGGATCGTTAAAAAAAATTGGTGACGAAACGACGAAAGTTCGTTAACGAAATTTACCCTGCCGGGAATCGAATCCGGGGCATCTGCGCTCCAGTAAACTAGCTGGACTATAGCTTAGACCACATAGAATACGTAGATCGTCAAATGTATTGATTTTTAAATAAGCGTCATTTGAATATCGTATTCTTAAGAACGGCATAAATGTCTTCAATATCATTCCATGATTTTCCTGTTTGGCTATGATAACACCAATATCAAAGAGTGAAATCGTAATGTGGTAGCGTGTGCTGTACTATACGTGGTTAGTATTTGTAGGGGGTGTATATGAGAGGGTGCAAACTGTTGAACGGAGGGTGGCGAGACGCCAGTACGCCGATGAACGCCGCCTATCCGGACGCCTTGACGTCCTCGCGGCCAAAGCGCACGCGTTAAATCGTCATCGCGACTAACCCTCACATGTTGTAACTCATTATTATACATTATAGTTATTAATCACAACATAACGTTACAACCACTCCTTAGTTAACCCCGTTATTTAAATTAATTATTGATAAACCTTTCGCTTCCTGTTTCTACATTGTCATAATTTTAATTGACTGTAGTTAAATTAAGCTCAAGTTAGCTTTTGCATTATACAGTAGGTAATTTTTGTATTGTGTACCAAACATTTTACCATTATGTGTAGAATTGGAATGACAGAGTAATGTTATTAATTAATATATTGCATTAGCAAATATATGGATACTAGCTGTTGCACACGGTTTTGCTCGCGTAGTTTTTTTCTACAAGTTTTTAAGCACCTTAGGGGTTGAATTTCCAAAAACGCCGACATACGTGTACATGTACTTCTAACCATAAGGTTTATAAAATTTCATGCTTCGTACTTTGAAAATGATAGATTTTTATACAAATCGGGCGAAAGGGGGGGGCTTTCACCCCTTAGGGGTTGATTTTTCAAAAACCCTTTTTTAGTGCGCACCTACAGTATACAACGAATTCGCAAGCAAATTTTCACGGTCTGGGTCTAGACCAGAAGTTTGGGCTGTGCGTTGTTATGTCAGTTACGCAGTCAGTCAGTTAATAAGGTCAAGGAATTATATTATATGTACCTAGGTGTAGATATCTACATACCTGTGCATAGATTAGTAAGCGATAAAATTCGATATTTCTACGGCAATATTAAAACACGATAGGACACAAGTTATTCATAACAGTCTCACCACCATATCTCTCCCTGTACTTTATCTATTTGTGCTATTGTAGGTATTGGAGTCTGGACTTACATTCCTGGAATGCTATGTATATAATATGACCTGTTTTGCTATGTTGTGCGTTCGGCATAAAAAAGTTACGATAAATGTATCATAGCATCTCCAATGTTGTGGTAACAAAAGTCTCTTCATATAATGAAATAGAGAATTTAATCTCGGCTATATGGCGTCAAGATTAAATTTTTAGGCGTTCCTTATCATGCCGGTATTTTCATTCTCTAAATATTTGCCTCTTTTGTGTATTGTCGTCTTTAGGGATCCTTCTGCTGTTTTTCGAAGGTTTTTCAGCTATTGTTTGTAACTAGTTACTGCTTTGCTCCTTTCCGGCTAGACTTGACTATGCGTAAGGAAGAGTTTATCAGATAAATATCATTTGCAAATACAAGACACATCTTCGTCTCGGTTTCAAAGTTATTTCAGTAAAATATAATGAGTTATCAGTTTACTAAAGCTTAATTTATATTTGTATGAAACTAGTTAATTAAATCCTTCTTATCACTGTTTGGACAGAACATTCCAGTTTAATAATTTGTTGATTAATGGCCAGTTCCTATATATCATACCGACCGTTCATTATTTGCCTTACCATCGGTTAAAATTTGATATAAGTTGCATATAAGTAATGTCAAAATTCAACCTATGATAGGGCAAGTGAATTAATAGTAAGATATAGGAACCGGCCATAAGTATGATGACGATGATGACTATATTTCGCAACTCAACTCACTACTTAATTATTGCAAATATGTTATATATCAAGCTTAAAGATTTTCGTTTTAGAAGTTTTCGGTTTAGTATCAATATCCAACCGGAAATAAAACATTTTCAGCATTAAATGTCCATTACTAAGACCGTGAAGAAGACACAATATAACTTCAATATAGTTACTTGCACGTCGTCACCTATGTTTTTACATTTAAAAAATTATGCATTATCGATCTCGTTCAATAATAGTATATTTGTAAACTTTACATGAATCACCTTTTACTTGCATTGAACTATTGTATAAAATGACCTACAGACCCCTCAATGCAATACGTTATCTGTTACTTATTTGGTTTTCCTTTATTGCTCGAATTCCAGGTTTGTAAAGCCGAGTCAATTTATGTGTAGGCTTTTTAATGTTCTCTAACAAATGAGACCACCTTTTACTTTCTCATTGACCTTACGTTATTTTTGGCTTTCAATCAACATTTTTGGGTCCCTTGTCAGTTAATAAACTTCCGTTATTATTAACGTACCTATTTTTCGACCATTTCTTTAATGGACTGGAGGGGGTTCTCTTTAGATACCGTTTCATATTTCGTAATGAATTAATTAACAAGTTCCCCTTGATAATTCTGTCATAATTAATAGTCATTTCAGGACTCTACTGAAAAGGTACGTCGAGGGAACTTATTGAGTTTGTTTGAGTACTTGGCTATTTTTTCGAACGGTCAAAAGAAAGATTTTGCAATTATTTCCGTTCCGTTTATAATGTCACGAACGCTTGTCTTGTATTCAACAGGTTCGTTAAGTTCTCTCTCAGTATTCTCATCAGGGTATTTCGAGCGACCCCTGTCTATCACCCCATTGTGTTGGACCACTATATCCCACTGCGAAGCGGATAATCCCGTCTCGATGCGTTCCATTACATACTTACACTGTGTTCGCTGAAGCCTTCCCTATTTACAATATTGTTCAACGTTATGGCACTTTTTCTGGTTATAATTCAAGGATCACTGTGTAAAGATTTTTATGCAAAAAGGCTTATAAGACTATAACATAAAGCGGGGTATCTGTCGCTATTAAATCCCCAACACTGACCTGAATATTTGGGACAACTTTGCCCATTTGAAATCAAAATACCATTTTTTACGCGGATAACGTAAAAAAATGGTATTTTGATTAAAGTCGTGTCTATTCAACCAGCAAAGGACAATCTGCGTTATACGTAACTATTTCCTTGGTAGCGTATTATTTATATTGCGAGATATTTTATTATATAATACGATAACTTTAGAACTAAGGCGGTGTTGTATAACGATAATCATTGCATTAAGTCTACATTGCACATCATAGCCAATCATTAATGTTGTCGTCTGTATGTAATCATGCTACAGTAAAAATATCGTGTTTATTCTCCAAACCCGCCGTCGTCACGAAATCCGATTATATTTTACCCCGCAGAGAAAACTTTCATATCCCCTTTGATTCAACCCCTCCGTACTCGAAACCTTTTTATCCCGCCTTTACATAAATAAAATAAATTACTATTAGAACTGTATTTGACTTTAAAAGATGGTGCCGAAGTGTGTGTTGCTTTTGTGGTGGAATAACAGTATCTAGTTGTATTTTTTATGTATTCAAAGACATTAAAAAGTTAAAGATATGGTTTTGTTAGTGATTGTGTATCTGTGACCAGCATGCCTGGGTGCTGGCACCTCCCGGAGCATGTCACCCGTTGGTGGCTGCTGGACTTTTGCTCACAAAGACTCTTCGGTGATGCGGATTCAACAGAATCACAAATACCGCAACGTATGTATTAAATACATAGTTCCGCTTAATTTTATTTTTTAACAGCAAAGAAAATGCTCATTGTTATACTAGCTGTGCACTTCAATTTAACGTACGTTAATTTATAGCTCCGCTTTTTTGGGGTCAGAACGTGATGTTGTCTGTGATCCTGCTCTACTGAGCCTGATTTAGGTCTGCTCATTTTAGAAGAATAGATGGCGTACTTGTCCAAGGCGGACCGGTTGATTTCATATACCGGTTATATGTATGTACAGGTTTCCTCCCAATGTTTTCTTCTTTCACCGTCAGGACAAGGCAATTCTACCAATATGCACATTAGGTCTGCCTGCCTAAGCGGTCAAATCAACCAACATTATTAGAATAAGACGTGAATGTCTTAACCACTTATTTACCACTTAAAAAACTATCTACTGTAAAATAATTATTTAATTCAGAGTAGGGTGCTGTTCGTGGGATTAGCGTGCAAAAACGCACGAATAAAATCACAAGTTTATTTAGATATATTATATCTATACCTATATAAGAAATCATTTCTGGTGTGTATTTAAACTAGCTAGTAAGAGACTTCATACATCATTCGTATTTTATTTTGTGTCTTAGGACTAATGGATGAATTTACTACAGTGTAATGATAGTTGTTTTGTATGTAACAATACTTCTAGATAGAAATATGCTTTTATTGTTTAATGAGTGCAAAATAAAGTTTATTAAAACAATTCGTCTTCATTGTAGAGAACGATAGTAAGTGGTTCAATAGAGATGGATGATGCGTTCGGTCTAGCAATTTATCCCGTGATGTATGGACGTTACCTGAGGATGGTCAAATAAGTTAACAATTTAATTCAGCAAGAAAAACGTCATGGAAAATGAAATGGTTTTTAGAGGTGAAACAAAATTGAGGATATTTCAGAACTTATAAACAGACATTAATGATAGCTAAAAAACAACAAATTAAAGCAATTCAAATTAAGTCTGTTTTGTATGTTGGAAAATTCACAAATGCATTAAGGTTTCAGGTAAAGGATTAATACGAAAACGCCTCAGACATTTTAAAAGCCTATATCTATAATTTCAAATGTAAAACACAAAACATGGATTGTGTGGAGTTTGAAATGAAGATTTCCGGTGACAGAGAACGTGTACCAAAACATTGGAGTAGGAAAAGACAAATTCCCGACCCCAAACGAATAGGAAAACGTGAAAGGAAAGAATGTGTATTCGAATTAGCGTTGTTCTAAAAGACGAGGCACGTGAAGTTAGTAGCAGATATTTTTCAGTGCCTACAGTGACCGCGTCTCATCCAACAACATGGAATTGAATCGCATTCAATTAGGCTCTTTCAGACTCTATGTGCATATTGTTACAATTACCACTGGCTTTCGGTAAAGGAAAAGTTTATGAGCAAATCTGCCAATTGATATTACCACTAGGTGAAACCTGCCAATCTGCCTTGAATAGTCATCGTGGTTATATTATCCATTCCTAAGAAATGAGGAAGCTGGAGCCCGGCGGTTAGACGTTGATTGACTGACAGGTAAAGCTGTGGAAGCCTTACTAAAAGAGTACTAGGAAGTTGGTGTTAGTGTTCAGTTATCAGTCTTGTTATTTCTTGTCTGATAATTGTGTTACGCGACTATTGGTGAGGTTTTCCTTCCTACTCACTCTACTCGGTCTTCGACATCATTCATCAAATATCTTCTAAATGGCCTGGGTGAACTGCATATATAATATACATCGGTAATATTAGTTGACAAAATGATTTTCATAAAATGTTTTCTCAATTCATACTTCATTGAATACGCAATGACAAAAACTTGTTTCTGTGCAACATAGTACTCTTTTTAACGAAGCTAAGAGTAAAATGATGAAAGATTTTTTCCCTTTTTGTACTCGAAGTAGAAGCGTCATTGTTCCTGGGCGGATGCAATTCACTCGGTCCCCGCGCAATTTGTGCGAATGGAGTAATTTCGAAGAGATTTGTGCCGAGCCGAGTTCTAGATTTGCAAAACCACGCTTAATGATTTAAGATTTTACTCAGTATATCACATTACATGTAATTATATCATGACTTATCGCATAACATAAAGCGCATTCGAGCATCTCCTAAGATCATGCAACCAACACTTCCGTAAATGGACACCTGATACTGATATTGGTGTCAATACTGATTATTACATGTAGACGTATCTATATCGTGTTTGTTTTTAGTTCACTCCGATGCGTTGATCAGTGAACAACACTTTCAATAATTACAAGTTTTTGTGACGTGTAAAAAACATTACAGTAGTCAGGCATGATTGTGATTGTTTTTAATTGTTAATCCCAGTTTAGCTATTAGAGCAACAACGTAAATTATAGTGGCTGTTATATAATGGTTTCGCGAGTATTAAAGCAGCAGCCATCTACCTCTGTGAAAGGGGAGTATCTGCCAAATCCAGTCATCCGTTAAAGTCGCTATAATATCCTTAAACAATTCTGTAGAATGCGTGATAGTCCTTTACTAAAGAGATGTGACCGCCTTCAGCAAAGATCGATTCTTAGTTAGTCTAAACAAATAGAATAAGTATATCAAATTTATTTCTTTAGTTGTTTACCATTCCATTTAATTATAACACGTGCAATAACAATAATCCAAGAAATAAAAATATTACGTCTCTTAACCGTCTCGGGATTTCCCATTCTTAGAGGAATAGGAGGTAATCCCGCCACAGTTGTCCAAAGCAATTTGGCGGGTTATCCCGATTTCAAGATTTCCTTACGTAATTTTCTTTCACCGATAGTATGCGGTTATTGTAACAATATTGCACATTAGGTCAGCAAAATTGCTTAACCGCTGCAAGGTTTCCGATCAGGATTTGGAACCTTATAATTAAAATGAGAAGCTGGCGTGTAACTAAGCGAGTTAGTTACACGCCAGCTGTTATGACTTTAGAATTACTTCTAAAGACAGAAAATAATGGCGTGCTTTACGTAGTATGTGTATGATTTATGTGCATATTGGTTTTGTTTTGTTTACCATGTTTTTGAGCAAATAAATGATTTGATTTGCACTAAGCCTTGCACAAAAAATGATACAATTACTTAACGTAAAAATTAATCTAAACAATAAACTACAACTATGATAACTATTCAATTGTAGTGTTATACCAATAAAATAAAAGAGATTTAATTTTGAAAATTAATGTTTCAGAGGCGGGTGGAACAGGGTCTGGAGGCACGACGACCACCGGGCCGGGGCGAGTGGCCCGCGCTCGAGCCCTAGAACTGGCCCAGCAGTTGGCTTCCTCCCTACAACATGCCGTGCCACCGCCACCACGGCCCGATTTTACCACAGCAAGTGCAATACTGCGATGGCTTCAACAGAACAATAATACAGTGGCATTGGTGAGTAATGTTCTCGAATAGTCTTAGTTTAATAGATAGATATTTAAAGAAATAAATCAATTTCAAAACAGAGACCTGAAAAGTCAGATAAATAATTTGTTGTATTCAAACAGTCTTTAAGGTTCTTAAAGAAGCTTACAAACTTACTCTAACTCAATCTGAATTAGACCGAAAGAATTTTAAAATAGAATACTTTTGTGCAAAGTGAACTGTTAAACACATGAGTACTTTTTATAAGCGGATTTTTATCTGATATTATCTTGGTAATCATATTATCATATCGCCTTCGATTACAAATTTAATAAATAATTACTATACCCTGACATTGGACTCAATATTACACCAAGTTCCAAAACAACATGTGAAAAATGTTTTACAAAGTTTTTAACTCGTATATCAACACATCTGAAAGCCTTAACTTAAAAACAAGTTAATATAACGAAAAACCTCCTTATTAAATTTGAATGTCCCAGAATTTTCCTAATTCAGCTATTCCGTGAGTGTTGAACCTGCGAAACTAGCACACTGCAGGTAGTAAAAACCAGCCGAACATAAATCAAGAGTTACTTGGTAAATTTCAAAGTTTTTATTTGCCTGGATTTAGAACGACATTAGCTCCACTATGGAGTTGATGTTTATTCAACGAAGCTTATTGTGCTAAGAGTTTGAAAATAACGGCTGAATTGGGCTACAAATTTACAGTCGCTCAGTAAATTGTGTAGTAAGCAAATAATCTTCTTATGGTTATTATAGGGTAATGTTCGAAGGATATTCGACAAAAACTTATCTGTACGACGGGGAATATTACAAGGACTTGTTTAATCTTATGCCAACACTTAAATTCCACAAATACATGGTTCATCGTTGGTGGGATATTCGATTGTTCACCATCATTTCCTCGAGCAACAACGCTAAAATACACAACGGTTCGTTAGAGAAAGCTTATATGGTCAGATCACGTCAAGTGGACCCCCCCCCCCCCCTTTACCACTTGATGATAGAAAAATTAAAATAAAATTTTTGAAAGTAGTAACACCCAAAAATCATCCCTCAAAACAGTTTTTGAAAATGTTGAATTTTACAACAATTTTTTTACAATAATTTTTTTCGGTACTTTAAATTAAAAAAATAATTTAAAAAAAAACTATTGAAGATAACTTAACGAAATTTTCAGCGATTATATAGCAAAATATCTACAATTTCACA
The DNA here is from genome assembly GCA_039645545.1 of Dendrolimus houi. Classification (NCBI taxonomy): domain Eukaryota; kingdom Metazoa; phylum Arthropoda; class Insecta; order Lepidoptera; family Lasiocampidae; genus Dendrolimus; species Dendrolimus houi. The sequence continues at coordinate 17,658,415 of CM077119.1, read as the reverse complement.
TAATTTTTTTAGCAAATTTAATTTGTTTATCATCATATTTTTTATTAACTTAAATAAACAATTTGAAATTTTAATGACTTATCAGTACGATAATCGATTATTTTTTTTTAGTAATACGCGTTTTACATTCACATCAGATGCACTCTGACGCGTGAATATATTAGGTTGGGGAAAAAGTTTCTTCGCATTTTATATAAAAATTCAAAAGGTTTTTTATAAAGTTTGTTTACATTTGACTAAAGTATGTAGGTGCTATTTTGTTGGATAACTTTTTGCCATCTTGTAGGAAGGGACGTGATCCCATTGCTATAAAAATTTTGGGGCTTCTGATCAAAAACTGCGACAAGTGGTTTTGGCAGTCCTCTCGTGATGTTAACCTGACACTGCCTAAGGAATTCTGCAGAGACCGAAACAGGTGAAAATCTGAAGGTGCAAGATCAGGACTATACGGCGGATGCATTAACACCTCCCAGCCAAACTCTCGTAATTTTTGCTGAGTGGCTAAACATGTGTGAGGTCTAGCGTTATCATGGTGAAAAACCACACCCCTTCTGTTGATTAATTCCGGCCGCTTTCTCTCAACTTTTTGCTTTAATCTCATCAGTTGTTCACAGTATAGTTCAGAATCGATGGTCTAATATGATAATGAATAATGCCTTTCCAATCCCACCATACACACAGCATCATCTTGTTGCGAGTTAACCCGGGTTTCGCCACAGTCTGTGAAGCCTGACCGGCCTTTGACCACGATCTTTTTCGCACGTTCTTGTCGTACGTGAACCACTTTTCATCACCAGTTATCAGCTTCTTCAAAAATGGTTCGGTTTCATTACGTCGTAATAAAGAATCACAAATGAGTACACGGTTCATTAGGTTTCTTTCAGTGAGTTCATGAGGCACCCAAATATCGAGCTTTTTTGTGTACCCAGCTTTTTTCAAATGCGCCAAAACCGTTTTGTGGTCAATTCCCAGCTCTCCAGCTACATCGTAACTACTAATATGCCGATCTTGCTCCACTTTTTCAAAAATGGCATCAATTTTGTCCGTAACAGGGCGACCAGAGCGACGTGCATCTTTGATATCAAAATTTCCGGATTGAAAACGCTTAAACCAAATTTGCGCTACTCTCACAGATACTGCATTAGGTCCATAAACATCACAATTTTTTTCGCGGATTGTGTTGCATTTTTACCTTTTTGATAATAAAATTTTAAAATGTATCGAATTTCTTCATTAGATTCACTTATTTTAACAATAAGAAAAACAAATGAAAATCACACATTTTCCTAATTTGAATTTGGAATTGTCTTCTTTAAAATTAAAACTTTTTAATGATACCAAAACCAGCCAGATATAAATGGTATAGCCAAAGAGATCTTATTACAAGTTCATACATACTATATGCGAAAAGACTTTTTCCCCAACCTATTATATAAAATTTAAATATAAATAATATTGAATTGACTTAAATAATGCTCTCGCGCTTCCTCGCACAGCGGAACTCTTAACGAGTCTGGGAGGATGTTTGGCCCGTCAGATTTGTCTGGCTCATTGGAAAATATTTTAATATATTATATTTGATAATATATATAAAATTCAGCCTTCCTAAAATGACGTAAGTTACCACATTTTTTACCATTTTTAAAGTGTCTGTCAAAACTTATGGCCCACAGGAAGGGTCTGGTAACTGTATATCTTTGTTTATAACAATATCATATATGACATATGTAAAAACTAGCCTTGCTACTTTGACGTAAGTTAGCATGGGTTTTTTCCATCTTTGATACCTGTTACCTGTGAAACGGCCGCGCTTTCAGCTTAGCGAGTATTGATTCCTTTTTAAGTTTATGTTAAACTACAGATCCTAAAAATTTCATCTTTCCTAAAATCACGTAAGTCTGGAGTGACTGGGATCTTGGACTAATTGTTGTTAAATTCAAAATTTTCAAAAACTGTTTTGAGGGATGATTTTTAGGTATGTCTACTGTCGATAATTATATTTTAATAAGTTTTCTATCATCAAGTGGTAAAGGGGGGGTCCACTTGACGTGATCTGACCCATATTGTGTACAATAAGAACTTTCAGGGAACTTTTTGTTCAAGGTTTCGCTTTGCCTTATGATGTATGGTCATTTAAAAAGGACCTCTTGGTATTTGTTTATGCTACCAGTGATGCAAACATCCATAGAGACGATGGTAGCATTCCATTAGGTAGGCTGACATTTTTTGTTGCTGCAGTACAGCAGACAGGCAGACGGCTCACCTCATGGAAAGTGGCTATCATCATCTATGGACATTTGTAAAGGTGCTAGCAATGTGCTGTCGGCCTTGAAAAGGGGACTGGCACCTGAGCTCTGATGCCGGAACACAACTTAAGCTTGTTACGGCGGTGTACTCTAGACCAGAGGCGTTAGCCATCCAGACGGGTAATAAATGAAAAGGAAATGACGTATAACAATCCCCTGAGTTAACTACTTTCACAAGGTCATTGATAGAAAGTGGATGTGGAAAATAGAGATCCGTTATGCGTGCACCTTCCCTTATGCCTACCCTTATCTTTCCTTACCTACCTTCCCTTTGTGCAAGTAGTCTAGTGCCATTTACCTATAACGACGTTCAATTAACAAGTCGATCGAAAATCACTCGTTTTCTCCATCTGTTACAGGCATAAATAAAAAAAATATCCTTATTACAAATCTCAATGTTAAAATATGTAATATGGACTCAGGTGTTTTCACGAGGTACATGACGGCAAGGCTTTTATTTTAAACTCGACGCTTTTAAAGGCCTCTGGAAACATGTGTACGGAAGGGAACTAATTGCACTCCCTTGGTACATTCGTACTGTGACGTGAAAGACGTGAATTCTTTTGTAGCAAGCCCACATACGAGTGAATGTGGCGTAATTTCCATTGAAATAACCACTTAAACCACAGCTTATAAGTAACATAATAAAATAAACAAAGGAAAATAACACATTAAAATCGTTTCTTATTCTATAAAATTGTGCTAGTAATACAAATCAATATGACAAACTTTATAGTTTAGAAGTGCTTTGATGGCATAGACGCCTAAAACCTTACAAGCATCTCTATTTCTAGCTTCTCTCTATCTTCCACACCCGGATACCACCATTCCCTATAAAGAGGTTAGTTGACGTCGGTGACGTTTAAAATTATAATATTTTCTTTTCGTTACTTAATATTTGGGAGAGTTAGGTATTACTCCCATATTTCCAAAAAACCTCACTTAACGACCCTTGACCTAGATTCATCGGATTAATATTCAAACAACTTCAGTTTTAAATTTATACAGCCCTGATCAAACATTTGCTACTGAAAATGAAGTGAATTTTCAACGGTCGCACTAAAATGTTGAATATTCAAAGCATATCGAAACGCTGATGGTTCACGGAGCAAACTTAGTTAACTGTTCAACGGGACACCTTTCAAGTGGGAGTGGGGAACGGAAGTCTACTACCTATTCGATTAATAAGATTTTACTTGTTTACCGCCCGTACAATTTATATGGTAATTGCTTTTCATTTGCTCTATCTATTTGCATGTAGCTAGCTTACGTGAAAATCTAAATTCTATCACAATAGGAGCAATGTATGCTACTAGTAATGACCTGCGGGATCAAAACCTGGAACACTGACGGCGGGATTGATCTACAGATTCACAACTCCTTCATCAAGCTATGTTTGGTCTATCTTTAAAAATAGGCCAAAATGAGGATATCCGTAACAAAAGCAAAATAACCACGTAGTTCGCAAAATTAGCGAATGGAAGTGATAATAGGATGGTAACATCCGGTCGCAGAACCAATTGCTGATAGATCAAACGAGTCCTAGAGTCGAAACCGCATCTCGAAAAATGTGTTGTAGGACACTTACCGAGTAGACTGATGATCTACGAAACAAGGTCAGTGATGGAGCTAGATAAGAGCTAGCTAGACAGGAATATATGTCTTAGATTTAAGGAAGACCTATGTCAAGTAATTTATTCCGAATGTTTCATGATGAGAAGTCAAAAAATCAGTTTTACATGAAATAATCCTAAAAACTATGTAACCGGTAATTGGGTGTATTTCTCTAATTTCAAATACAAACGTTGTACACTATTGTCAATTGCTGATGATATTATTGTTCACAACTATACGTTTTTGTTATTATTGACAACATGAGTTCATAATAGCATAACTTTAAATGCTTATCTTTCAGCCAAGGGACATGTGTCACGGCTGTGGTGGGGGTAGCAACCGTTTGTCTATCTATTGCTACCTTTTCGGCTCATTGAACGTGTCATGAGTGTCACGACACAACAACATTGTGATATAAAGGGACAGGATATATTCTCTGTACTTGTGTATTTATTATGTTTATATTGAAAAGGTTTTGGGTATTTTGGTCCCGGGAAAAATAAATCCGTTTTAATGGGTTCATTACCAATCGTGCAACATCGATTTTGTGCGCTGCTTTTCAATTTTGTCTGTCACGTGACCTCATGTGATTAAATCATAAAAAAATTTACTTTATACTTGTCATACAAAAGTAACATATTTTTACTTCAGGACTGACCGTGTTAATACAATTTTATTTTTTTACTTTCCTTTTTCCGCCCGTCCCTGTGGTTTGTTTTGTGTACTTTTAGGGGCTTACTTTTCTTCGAGATAGGCGGTCGTTCATAATAAAATTACTTCCTTTGTTATATAATTATGAATTTTTATTTATGTTCTTCAATACATTTATGAGTTTGACTAGTGTAACTTTAAGGTCCACTTCCGCTTTTTCACGAACCAAAGTTTACGTACTTATAAGGGAAAATTATAAATATTCCTATATACCACACTTGCTTCGTTGGTAATATCTTTTTGTAGATGTACACCTTTGGAAAGATGATAGAATGATTGATATATGTAGCAGCTTGTTGCCGCTCTTTTAATTAGATGGCGCAGGATAGTGTACACTAGGCTACCAGGTGACACGCATGCGATGAAAGGGCCTTGTTTACTGACCAGCATTGAACGCGACTCCTGAATGGGTCCTGTATGCAATGTGCACCACTCAGCCATTCATTGCCGCCTCCATGCCTCAGTACCGGGGGTAGCTAACCTCGCTTGAACTGAACATACTACATAGCTTTCAATCTACGGTCACTATGTTTTAGTTTTAACAGTTTCTGTAGTTTTATTGGAATATTTGCATTTGTTATGTTTTTCATTAAGTGTATTTTAACATTTGATTTCTATTAGATAAGCAATAAGGAAATTTGTATGCAGTCCACAACTTATATTATTTATTCGTGATTGGATAGAATTTAGATTTATATAGCGCTCTCTTCGTCACATCTGTAAGGAAGTTTTCGGGTTTATTTACTTCCAGTTTGTTTAAATATCAAACGTTCTATCCAAATAACTTGTTATAGGATTTGCTTTGAACTATGTACTTTGCTTATTTACAGTGAGTCCTGGTGGCTCAATGGGAAGAAGATACGTCTTATTCAAATTAGTCAATAGTTCGGGTAGTAGTCAAGTCAAGTTCGAATCTTGGACATGGATCATGCCTCGCTTATGTAGTTTTGCTATTCTGACGTACATATTTTTACAATAACAACGTGCTGTTTGAGAACCAATACATTGAGATTGATCATGTTTGAAATCCGCCAATTTGACTAGCATAAGACCGTCGGTTCCTCTGAAAGAAGGAAACCTGGCCCAGGCCCCGGGCTTAGTAATAAGACAATTATGGGCTTCAGTTAGATTCTCTAATTTAAAGAAGTGAGAGACGTAGGGTGTGATAAGTGCGAGATCTTGTCAAAGGATTAAGTCAAGAACCATCATTCATTCCTGTACATCAAATGCGTATATAGGACCTCAGAAATAATTGTAATCACTGTGCTCTGATGGATATGGATGTATCTGTAAAGTTACTCAGAGTGTTTCATTAGAGTACTTTCTTTAGCGAGTGTTTCTTGTTCATATGTAATCAACATCACAGCGCTTTTAGTGATTGTCTTATTTCTCTTATACATTTGCCTCTTTATTTGCTAAAATGATTTTATAATATTACCTGGTGCACTTTAAAAATTTGATGATATTAATTTTACAGTGCAGTGCGGTGGTCTAGGCGCAGACTAGTTTCAGGTGAACGCGCGTTCCATTAGCGCTAATTAGAATTTCTCTGAGCCCCCATCCCACGGTTGCCATCTGAAATTCCCGACCAACTTATTGCGACCACAATATTGCAAATATCTCACCGCCGACATGGAATCCGATTATATTGATTTGAAATTAGAAATTCATATTTATAATTGCTTTATTACAACCGCTCTCAAATCTTACGATTCAGGCTTCAAGTCGACAGTCAATTTTAAGTAAAATTTGAGCAATGAATCCGTTCAATTGATAAGTCGACCTTGTAAGCGCCGCAAGCTCTGGAAAATACTTGAATACTTATCGGATATCTGTTATGTTAAATCTTGACGAGTTTTTCTAGACTTGCGAGCTTTAATTTGCCATTTCTTTAGATCTGCAAAAATATGATTTTTGCTGCTAAATTACATTTTCAATTTACAAGCCGAAGCTAAAAACATAAGTTGGTATAAAATCTTTATTTATCTTAGAATCGTGTCTGACACAAGGGACCAATAATTATTGTTGTATACGCTATCAAAGCGGATGGCAGTGAAACTGGTAAAATAAATATAATACAGAAATGAAAAGCACTTAGTCGTTAATAAATTGCTTTCAAGCGGTATTGGTTGGCGGCGTTTATATAACCGCTGTACCGGGATCTGGTGCGGTTGCCGGGAATCTGCGAATATTACGGGCATTATTGGTTTATTGATCATGGTTATCTCGTTAGTCCGCAAGTGAGCTGGATTAGGGTTTTGAGTTAAATGTTTCGCTATTGTATATACAACTATAAATATTTATTAATAATATTTTTTTAACGGAAAAGCGTTTTGACATCACACTTTTAACGCCAAAATGTTAGGAAAACTTAAAGAATGTTCACCCTACGGTGATAAGTCACTTTCACCGCCCGTAATTTTCTGCAACACCCGAGATCCGACATCCTGGTGATGCAGGAAGGTAAAGGAAGGAAGTGAAATGTATTTTGTATTATTCATAATAATAAATGAAAAGTACTTAATACCTAAAGAAATTTTATGTAAGAAAGTTCAGAAGCTGCTTTATGCATATAACATAACTTATTTTAATCTTAGAGGTGAATCACAAAAATACATCCAGTAATATATCTTTTTTATTGCTATGGACATTAGCAATACCAGAGGCTGCCAATGTGCTGCCGGCCTTGAAGGAGAAACTGGAATCTGGCCGCTGATGCTGGAACACAACTCAAAGTTGTTATGGCGGCATACTCTAGACCAGGTGTGGTAGCCATCCAGTCGGGCAAATGCCCTACCACCCGGCCGTGGGTTGTTCTGTTGCCTCTTACGACAGGCCGCCCGGCCACAGGAATTAGTGTTCTTTTTCGATTCCTGCACGGAGAAGATAATAATTTACTGATGAATGTACAATTTTAAAATTAGTCTCGAAACAATATGAATTTTGAATGAAATAAGCGGGGAGGGTGTATCAAAAGGTCATTTCATGTCGCCCTCGGCATTGGCCTCATCAAGGCGACTACCGTGAAAGTAGGCTGCGTTGTGTTTCCGGTGCCCGCCAACATTTTCTCCACAAGATCGTTGCTGCCAATTCCAGTAACCAATTTATTTGTTCGTTAAAAATATTATGTAACTCTGATATTTGTCCCTGTACGATACAAGTAATTTAAATATATCGATCTTCATAATTTTGCTCAATATATTATGCTCCTTTATCTTAGAATAGTTCTACACTGTCCGGAGCTTGTCCTAAACTGCATTTCTGTACTACATACGTCAATAATATCCAGTTGATCTAACATAACAATAACATTTGAATTAAACTCATAAAGATACCTTCGGTTTTCACTAAGGTTTCAACCTCATATACACTTCCAATACCTCACCTCCTGTAGAATTTATAATACACCCTTACCTAAAATACATACATCCTTTGCCAAACGCCTTCCTCCATACGTCCATATATCCATTTATAATAAAGTATGTCAAAAAACACCCTCCGCCAAAGAAATGTCAGCATCAAAGTTTAAACACCAAATTAGTAAATGGTTAAAAACATTAAATTATAGCGACACAGAATGCATATTACCAAAACGACTATAACACTAGGGGCACACACACCAAATACACACACAAACACACGCGCACGCACGCACGCACTCATAGGTTAATTAATGAATAATTTCATTATATTTAAGTTATTTTAATAAAATTGTGTTGGGTGCCGCAATACAGACCTAGAGTCTAGTGCAGCAACCGCCGCCAAAAAAAAATATAGCCTTAATTTTAATTCAAAATGTGTTATTATCATAAGTTTTAGTTATAATTATATAAGGCCTAGAAATAAGTTTACATAAATAAATGAATTTGATGTAAAGACCGTATCACTAATCTCTCTCTTTCCTTTCACCTTTTCCCAAAAACTCTTTTATTCCTATATAAGTCTTTATAACCACAAATCAACCTTTGCCTAATTCATCATTCTGTTTTTTTTCGCTTACGTAAATTCTTATAACTATATTATCCAATCTTTAAGTAATAATTCCATTTTAACGTTCTTTTTGTCCGCTATAGCGTTAATTTATAGGTAGTAAAACTTAGTAGTCATAGGATAGCCACAGAAGTAGTGTAGATATTTAGATAGAAAATAAGATGTATCAGGAAATAGCATAAATAAATAGACATAAGCATTATAACAAGTAGAAATGAGATGTGTATAAACCATAGTATAAACAAATAGATATAGTATATGTAAAATATGTAATAAATATAACAAAATCTGTAATAGATAATAAGTATATGTTTGGAAGAAGAAAAAGATCAGAAAAAAGAGAAAAAGAATTAGAAAAAAAAACTCTATCTTGACCTATAATGGAGGAAGCTGAAAAAAATACGTTCTTTGTGTTACAGGATTTGTATCGCTCCTCATAACATTCTCATTGTCTACTTTCCTCCTAATGTTTTAATCCAGACTACATATTCGTAGCCTATATCAAAATTAGGTTGATATTTGATATTTTAAAACACATTCAAATAAGTAAGATATAGAACAACGAAATATGTTTTTCATAGGACGATAAAAATAAGTAAATTCATATTAAAAAATGTACTATCGTTATTAATTAATGTCCCTAAAGTACGGATTCCCCTCAATTGAATTTGGCACAGTAAAAGAATTCAGTAGGCTGAATCAATATTGTAATAATCTGTTCACGAGCAAATGTGTTGTGAATTGTTATTGCATACCCTCTGATATTCCGATCGAACAGAGCGATTGTTTCGATTTGCTTTCATGCACGTTTCTGAACAAGTTAAAAGTGGGTACACGTTATGTCGTCATCGACATAATGTCTGTGCTTTCATAAGCAAATATTAGATTTGTGCAAAACCGAGGCATAGTCGTAAATCCCTATTAACATTATAAATGCGAAAGTAATTCTGTCTGTCAGTCTTTCTGTCTGTCTGTCCGTCTGTCCGTCTGTTTGTCTGTTTTTCCATTTTCACGAAAAAACTACTGGACGGATTTGGCTGACATTGAGTATATATTTATTTTCGATGCCGAGGATGAACATAGAATACTTTTTATCCCGAAAATTGAGGTAGTTTCCGGAATAAAATATATTTGTCTTTGTGTTTGTTATGCTTTTATGGAAAAACTAATGGACCGATTTGGCTGAAATTCGGTATATATGTAAATTTTATACCGAGGGTGGATAAGAGATACTTTTCATACCGGATTATAGGATAGATTTATGTAAAGGTTATCCCAGAAAATTTGATAGGTGTTTTTTTATGGAAGTATAGGTTTGCGTTTGATCACTGTTTCACCTGATGTTCAGTGATGACGCAGTCTAGGATGGAGCATGCTTACATAGAACATGCCTATTCACTCGTGACTTGAAGACTTCAAGATTGTATTTGTCAAGAAAAACAGACTCCGGCAAATTATTGCACTCTTCAGCAGAGCGCACCAGAAAAGATGAAGCGAAACGTTTGGGTTTTATTTGTGGTTTGCCATTTTCGTAATTGTGTTTTGTTTGGTCAATTTCATCGTTTTGGTCGTTTAGGTAGATTTGGTAGTTTCGGTAGATTTGATAGTTTTAGTAGTTTTGATAGTTCTGGTAGTTTTGGATGTTTTCGTAGTTTTGGTTGTTTTGGTAGTTTCGGTAGTTTTGGTAGTTTTGGTAGTTGTGGTAGTTTTGGTTCGTAGTTTCGGAAGTTTTTATTAGTAGTTTTAATTGTTTTCATAGTTGTTGTAGATTTTTTCGTTTATGTAGTTTACAGAGAGATAGATAGACGGGGATATACAAATAAAATTAGAACGGGTTGAAATAGAGGATAAAAGTTTGTATTGGAGACCAATCATTTCTCAAGTTTATAGATATAAAAATTCATAATCTATAAAAAAAAGCGATAGTAACTCGATCTGTCTGTCTGAATACCGAAAATGGACATAGATACTTTTCATCCCGGGAAATGGGATAGTTTGCGATATAGAATGAAGTAAATCTTCAAAGGGCAAATAGCACCAACATAAAAATATAATACAATGTAACTTATATTAACGCCTGCTCTTTAAACAAGAGGTAATCACGGTGTACTGTGTGTGTCTTATAATTTGTTAATTTTAATATATTAGGCGTATATTAATATATTTTCCCAATAAATAACCTTCGAATGGAAAGCAACCTTCGGCATTAATGAAAATGTCTGGGAAGTTAAGCGTAAACATTTTAACGAGGCGTTGTATTGACAAAATATTTTTTACACGTTAAAGGGCAATTTTGTAGTTGACAATAAATAACACTAGTCACAATTTAATTCACATAAACTGTTATTAGAATGTATCCCCGTCGTTCTACCTATTGATTCTATGACATTATCGATTATATAATAATATTATGTTAACTTTATTTTGCCCCTATTTATGTTAAAATGTAACAATATGGTTAAGTCGTCGTAAAATGCTACAGCGCATTGGTCTATGATACGTCATATTCGAACATATCATCATAATTACGTGATATTAATATAATATGATTCATATCCGTTGAGATATACATAGATAAGACATCTGTCTTTTTTAATTCCATATGATTAAATGTATCTATAATATTGTTACGACCTAGTGCCGACAAAAAAACAAAATCCACCTGCCTATTTATAGAAACATACTTTATTTATTACCTGTCGGTATTTGAACTAATTCTATAGAGTATGCTCCCATAGAGTAAATAATAACCATAAACAAAATTGAAACTAAATAATTAAAATGAACAAGTTGGAGGTAGGATAAATAAAACTTTAACAATACTCGTTGACACTTGACATCTTTGTCTTCCGTGATCACGTCGGAATAACAAAAATCAAATAAATTACTGCGCTTAAAACCGTTAAAACGTAGTTTTATTAATTGTAATTCTTTTATGATAGTCTTCTTTTGTTTACCTATTCATTGGTTATTGTGGAGAGCACCCTATTGTACTCGTTTATGGCCGTTTGCAGGCATAATTAGGTAGGTGTGCGGATTACGATTTCATATTTGCGTTTGTGCAATATAAAGCAATGGCCCGCTGGGGAAAAGTTAGTCTAACGATAACCACGAGTGAAGCAAGACGTGTGTACCACATTCGGTAATCTATTTAGTGACGGACTTTGCGCGTTTTATGGAATTACGATCTCCCGCATTACGTTTGGACTGGTTGTGTTCAGTTATATTTGTACCTGTGTTATACGTGTTTGTATAGTTCTAATAAATTACAACGGCATTTTAATTCGATTCCTGCAACTTGTAACAATATTATAAAATTCTAAACATGCCGTGTCTGTACATTAAAACTATTTAAAAAAAACAACTGGAATAGACTATATATACGATGGAGAACACGATTCATTTTTTAGATTTCATACCTGTTTGTTCGGGATTCAAGTAAAAACTACTGAGCCGATTTCAATGCGGTTTTCGATGGTCCACAGCAAATTCTTAGACTTAAATTCTGCGCTACTTTTTATCCCAGGAATTTTTCTAGGAATGATATAATGGCCAGATTTATAAAAAAAAGAATTCCAATGTGATTTTTTTACTGGTCAATAGCAAAATTTAATGTAATAAAATGTGTAATATTTTTATCCCGGGAATCCCTCGGAAATATTCCCGGTAGCGGTTTGAAGTTGTTCGAATGCATAAAAATTAGTTTATTCCGACACAGTTTCCACTATAACGATAGCTTATATTCTTTTTTTAAATGCTGTGATACTTTATGTCCCGGGAATTTCAAGTCAAGCGTGGACGAAGTCGCGAGCATATCCTAGTCTATAATAATATTTAATATCATTATTATAGTCCGCATCTGTAGGTCCTAGCAATAGAGTTTTTCATGCAATATAGCCTCTCTAGATTAGTTGTAGAAGGCTACGCGATATGTAATTATTATGTGCGGACTATTTCGTTATGTAGATACAACTTCCATTTCAACCAAAGCCAATTAATTCTACGGAGAAAGAATAGAATTTCCTGCGGCCAGGAGGCCTGTCGTAAGAGGCGACAAAACAATCCACAGCCAGGTGGTAGGGTATTTGTCCGTCTGGGCGGCTACCACCCTTGGTATAGAGTATGCCACCATAACAACCTTGAGTTGTATTCCGGCATTAGAGGCCAGGTTCCAGTCACCCTTTACAGGCAGGACCGCATTTGTAGCACCTTTGGTGTTACAATTGTCCATAGGCGATGGTAACCGTATTCCATCAGGTTGGCGGTCTGCTTGTCTGCTGAACTCGTGCAATAAAAAAAATAAAAAATCTTTATCGAAGATATTTCTACGGTTAAACAGCAAACAACTAATAAAACTGTATAAAATTTAATTCCACTTAAATATGCTCTGTGTATAATAATGTATAACGAATGTAATTACGTCGCTATTTCTTCGAATAAAGTTTTTCTTTCTTTCTATGTTATTTGTTTTGTGAAATTAATAATAGTTATAGTGGTAATCTACATTGGAATGTAGCGTCGTTGCGTACCCTACGCCTACGGTCCCGTTTACGGTTGGCTCAGCGGATTCGTTTGTGCAAACAGTAATTTAAAATTCAGAGCGCCTCCGTCGCCTCTGTCGAGTCGCTCATTATTGCCTTATTGTTAAAACATGTTGTTCTATATACAGACAGTTAGTAGTTCCTCCCTGAAATTTACATTTTGCCTCCTGCTGGTTACATAAAATAATCAGTTTGTTTGTAAAATACGTTTCTGTCCAAATATCAGTTTTTACAATAAAATTGAATAATGGAAGAATGAGATAAAATTTATGATACCATAACTATAAAATGTGTTCCAACGAAAAACGTGTAAATAACATGTTCTTAATCCATTCAAACAAATTTGAACTCGATTGCTGAATAAAATTTATTCTTTAAGTCCTTTTAGTTATTACCTAACACTCGTCTTATTATTAAGCATAATGTTTTGTCAAACACTTCTCTTACTTACTTGGCTAAGTAACAACTTTATACCTACTTATTCTGCAAGCAGTTTAATTTAAACCTTATGATATCTGTCAGTTTGATTGTAAGATATGAATCTTGTAATAAGATTTAATTTACTAAACAAATAAGTATTAAAGACCTGTCAAGCTGTCCGTTTTTGTAACAAAGCTCTCGGATACAGATGGTATCAAGATGGAAAACTTTTCCACAATTTCCTTGAGAATTTATATATTATTTCTCCTTTCCAATTTTTACTTTTGATCGTAAATGGATGATGTATATATATATTTTACAAAGATTCGATATTACATAATGTATAAATCCACTGGAATTAGTAATGGTAGGTCGATTCTCATTGTTCAAGTGGGCACAATACCAGTGCTGTGGTTTTTTGTCATCACTATTGTGAGTTGGGATATTTTTATATTTATTCTTGCTTCAAAGCCTTACCACAGACCACTTACACTTTTAGACCGTAGTTACTCATAGGTTCCTGTTTGTTTAGGAAAATATAATAGATTCTTCAAGATATTAAAGAAGCATATATTTCATGCAAGCAAAGCCCCGTTGAAAGTTCTAGTATTTCAATATTTTATATTTTATTCATATTTGCATATTTGTATCAGCATATTAATATGATTACTACGGCAAAGGTTCGATGAGGCGCCAAAGTGACATACAGGAATGCGACTGCAGAAATGTCTAAAAAAATTTATAATACTGTTCGGTTACAATTACCGAAATCAGTATATTGGTTATTATTGCGAACCTGAAAATCATTGGTTATAAACAAAATTCTTCCGTATATTTTAACATTCGTGTAAAAAGAAATGTTTTTTTTTGCTATAACGACAGCCAATAATGAAATGGTGGAGCAGTGTATTATTATCGTTAACAAGTTATATTTCATCACCCGCCCGAGAGTCCATTTGCCGCCTACTAAGATGAGAGGGTGTCGACCCGAGTTTCGCACGACGACTTACATTTTATTACGTAAAAATATTACATCAGATGTTAGTAAGTGTAGTATTTGTCAAGGATATATTCATATTTATTTGTGAATCACAATTTTCGGGTCGGACAACTTGTGATACTATGGTGGATGGTAGAAAAGCAATCGCAAACATTTTAAACAAAGTGTGTATGAAAATGAAACGAAAGGTGTGTGCTATAATTGTCGCAAGTGCAGATCTGTTGTATCTGCTTACCTCTTTGGAAAATAGGTGTAATAATAATGTATTTTCTTATGTATTTATTACTATACTAGAGTTTACCCCGCGGCGCAGCCGTCAACCTCTAGTGCTTATCTCCTGTTTAAAGAGCAGGCGGTACATGTTACATTGTATTAAATTTTTATGTATTTGCCCCCGGAAGATTCACTTCATTTTATATCGCAAACTATACCATCCCCCGTCTATCTGTAAACTACACAAATGACAAAATTTGACAAAAATGACAAAATAGACAACGTGGACGAAATGGACCGAGTGGACCGAGTGGACTTAGTGGACCGAGTGGACCCAGTGGACCAAGTGGACGAAATCAACAAATCTACCCTAGTTTCCGGGATAACCTTTGCATAAATCTATCCCATTATTCGGGATGAAAAGTAAAAAATGATCTTTACCGATTTAAGGCAACCCTTTGTACTTAATTAGATATAGTTCTTTAGTTTGTAAGTAAATTTTGTATTGGTGTACAATAATAAATTCTCTGTCTATGTTCGTTTGTCGGGAATATCTATAAACCAAAAACACGAACGAAGACACTTTGCACACCTAGTTACTTTTAAAATTCAATAAAAAAAGCTTTTAAAATGTATACAAAAGTATACACTCTACTTTTATAGAATGTACAAACTGTTATGGATTAATTGCTTGGTAACTGGGGCGCCAGTTCCTTTGTAAATGAAAGCATGTATTCCTAAATTCTATTATTGCCGGTTTATGCAATACGTACCCATTAGGATGTTATATACACAAGAGTAACACCGTGGTAGCTCGATTGCTATGGCATTCGTGTTTCATTACAAATAAATTACATTAACGTTGGTACAAATACTGGAACAAAGTAAACACTATTTAGAGTAGAATAGATTTTTTAAAATTAAAACATTAGGATACGCCCGCGACTTCGCCATGTTTGACTTGAAATTCCCGCAGGATTCCCGGGACACAAAGTATCACAGCAATTCAAAAAAGAATGTTAACTATCGTTTTAGTGGAAACTGTTTCGGAATAAGTTAATCTTTATGCATTCGAACAACTTTAAACCGCTCCCGGGAAAATTCCTGTGGGATTCCCGGGATAAAAAGTATCACACATTTTATTACATTAAAGTTTTCGATCGATCGATTAGTAAACAAATCACATTAGAATTCGATTACTTTTTAATCTAGCCATTTTAAATAATAGGTTGGGGAAAAAGTCTTTTCGCATATAGTATGTATGAATTTGTAATAAGATCTCTTTGGCTATACCATTTGCATCTGGCTGGTTTTGGTATCATTAAAAGTTTTAATTTTAAAAAAGACAATTCCAAATTCAAATTAGGAAAATGTGTCATTTTCATTTGTTTTTCTTATTGTTAAAATGAGTGAATCTAATGAAGAAATTCGATACATTTTAAAATTTTACTACAAAAAAGGTAAAAATGCAACACAAGCCGCGAAAAAAATTTGTGATATTTATGGACCTAATGCAGTATCTGTGAGAGTAGCGCAAATTTGGTTTAAGCGTTTTCAATACGGAAATTTTGATATCAAAGATGCACGTCGCTCTGGTCGCCCTGTTACGGACAAAATTGATGCCATTTTTGATAAAGTGGAGCAAGATCGACATATTAGTAGTTACGATATAGCTGGAGAACTGGGAATTGACCACAAAACGATTTTGGCGCATTTGAAAAAAGCTGGGTACACAAAAAAGCTCGATATTTGGGTGCCTCATGAGCTCACTGAAAGAAACCTAATGAACCGTGTACTCATTTGTGATTCTTTATTACGACGTAATGAAACCGAACCATTTTTGAAAAAGCTGATAACTGATGATGAAAAATGGATCACGTACGACAAGACGTGCGAAAAAGATCGTGGTCAAAGGCCGGTCAGGCTTCACAGACTGGCGAAACCCGGGTTAACTCGCAACAAGGTGATGCTGTGTGTATGGTGGGATTGGAAGGGCATTATTCATTATGAGCTGTTACCGCCAGGCAGGACCATCGATTCTGAACTGTACTGCGAACAACTGATGAGATTAAAGCAATAAGTTAAGAGAAAGCGGCCGGAATTAATCAACAGAAGGGGTGTGGTTTTTCACCATGATAACGCCAGACCTCACACATCTTTAGCCATTCAGCAAAAATTACGAGAGTTTGGCTGGGAGGTGTTAATGCATCCGCCGTATAGTCCTGACCTTGCACCTTCAGATTTTCACCTGTTTCGGTCTCTGCAGAATTCCTTAGGCAGTGTCAGCTTAACATCACGAGAAGACTGCCAAAACCACTTGTCGAAGTTTTTTGATCAGAAGCCCCAAAATTTTTATAGCAATGGGATCACGTCCACACCTACAAAATGGCAAAAAGTTATCCAACAAAATGGCACCTACATACTTTAGTCAAATGTAAATAAACTTTATAAAAAAATCTTTTGAATTTTTATATAAAATGCGAAGAAACTTTTTCCCCAACCTAATAATTCCCAGAAAAATTCTCGCGGCATTTCCAGGATAAAAAGTAGCGCAGAGTTTAAGTCTAAGAATTTGCTGTCCACCAGTAAAAACCACATCGAAATCGGCTCAGTAGTTTTTACGTGAATCCCGAACAAACAGACAAGAAATCTAAAAAAAATGCATAATATTATAAATGGATTTTTAGAGGTTCTGTGTGTAAATCATAAAGACGGAGTCCTTACGCGTATATTGTTACGGCGAAGTAAATCATTGTAGGAAAACGTACACCGCTGTGTGTAACTCGTCAATCCGCCTTGGACAAGCGTGACAATGATGAGTCTTCCAGTAATTAGGAGGCCAACAGTGAGACGTTTATGAACTGATATTACTAAATACAGTGTCTAGATACTTATAAATTGTTTCATAGCAATAAAGCACACAGTACAGATTGTTTCGGACTATTAATTATACGAGTCCAAGCTTTGGGCGTCAGTCTATTACCGTTTAATTTAATATACTAACGAATTTATTATTATCTTCCGTCCCACTTAGTTGATTCTCGGCCGCCGCAACAAAGGGATGTGACTAATTTTTAGCAGCAGTTAGTGACAATCAGTCGCAACGTTGATTCTCCACAGCTGTATTTTTGTTTTAGTGAAAATAGTAATGTGATATTATATTGTGTTCAACATCATGCATTTAATCTAAGTGTCATCCAATTTTACCTTTCGAGACCTTTTACATTCTCTTTTGTGTTACCAACATATTTGTAATCCGTCGTCATCAACCCAGTGGTAAGTTCTGGTTGCGCTCGGAGCTCAGTTTCGAATTTCCCACTTTTTCTACTAGAGTTGACATAGAAGTAGACTTCTCAGGTTCTTCATCATTCCTGACTGTGAAATCATCTCTTAGTCTTTGTATGAAACCTGACAAGGGTGTCGTAGCATGAGATTTTTTCCTGTGTTGAATTTCTCTTTAGAATTTATATTATAAACATACAAATGATAGACATAAAGTATATCTAGCCTTTTAAGTTACCATGACCTGCATGCTAATCATACACTTATTTTGGTTTTGGGCTTCGATCTCAGGCTTTACGACACATTGATGTATATATTAGGTTGGGGAAAAAGTTTCTTCGCATTTTATATAAAAATTCAAAAGGTTTTTTTATAAAGTTTATTTACATTTGACTAAAGTATGTAGGTGCCATTTTGTTGGATAACTTTTTGCCATCTTGTAGGTAGGGACGTGATCCCATTGCTATAAAAAATTTGGGGCTTCTGATCAAAAAACTGCGACAAGTGGTTTTGGCAGTCCTCTCGTGATGTTAACCTGACACTGCCTAAGGAATTCTGCAGAGACCGAAACAGGTGAAAATCTGAAGGTGCAAGGTCATGACTATACGGCGGATGCATTAACACCTCCCAGCCAAACTCTCGTAATTTTTGCTGAGCGGCTAAACATGTGTGAGGTCTAGCGTTATCATGGTGAAAAACCACACCCCTTCTGTTGATTAATTCCGGCCGCTTTCTCTCAACTTTTTGCTTTAATCTCATCAGTTGTTCACAGTACAGTTCAGAATCGATGGTCCTGCCAGGAAGTAACAGCGCATAATGAATAAAGCCCTTCCAATCCCACCATACACACAGCATCACCTTGTTGCGAGTTAACCCGGGTTTCGCCACAGTCTGTGAAGCCTGACCGGCCTTTGACCACGATCTTTTTCGTACGTTCTTGTCGTACGTGATCCACTTTTCATGACCAGTTATCAGCTTCTTCAAAAATGGTTCGGTTTCATTACGTTGTAATAAAGAATCACAAATGAGTGCACGGTTCATTGCGTTTCTTTCAGTGAGCTCATGAGTCACCCAAATATCGAGCTTTTTTGTGTACCCAGCTTTTTTCAAATGCGCCAAAACCGTTTTGTGGTCAATTCCCAGTTCTCCAGCTACATCGTAACTACTAATATGCCGATCTTGCTACACTTTTTCAAAAATGGCATCAATTTTGTCCGTAACAAGGCGACTAGAGCGACGTGCATCTTTGATATCAAAATTTCCGGATTGAAAACGCTTAAACCAAATTTGCGCTACTCTCACAGATACCGCATTAGGTCCATACACATCACAAATTTTTTTCGCGGCTTGTGTTGCATTTTTACCTTTTTTGTAGTAAAATTTTAAATTGTATCGAATTTCTTCATTAGATTCACTCATTTTAACAATAAGAAAAACAAATGAATATCACACATTTTCCTAATTTGAATTTGGAATTGTCTTATTTAAAATTAAAACTTTTTAATGACACCAAAACCAGCCAGATACAAATGGTATAGCTAAAGAGATCTTGTTACAAGTTCATACATACTATATGCGAAAAGATTTTTTCCCCAACCTATTATAATGGCTAGCGCACGCGTCCCAAACTGAAAGGGCGCGGGTTCTAATCCTGGCCGGAATTAGGCAATTTTCGGGCCTAATATGCTTATTTTTACAAATCCAGAGGGAATCCGTTTGAGGACCATAAGCCGCGCGAGGGGGAAAGGTCGCAGCCCGTGTATGGGATTCACCAGATCGGGGTGGCACTAGCACCTCACGTGTGAAGTGCTATACCACGCCGCAGTTAGGGGATACCCACTAAAATCCTGTCCGATCCTGTAATGTCCTTTGTCCGAGCTGTGGGCTCGCTCGCGCATTCACCTCCAGCCCGAACGGATAGTGGGAGACCCGAGCCCAGCAGCGGGACGTTTGTGGGCTGTTATTATAATTATATTTTATTGCTAGCATATGCCCGCGACTTCGACCACGCCTGACAACATTTCCGCGGGATTCTCGGGATACAAAGTACCGTAGTATTTTAAAAAAAATGTAAGCTATTGTTTTAGTGAAAAGTGGTAGGGAGCCAGGTGGTAGGGACTGGATGGTATTTACCTAATGATATTTACCCGACTGGATGGCTACCACCCCTGGTCTAAAGTATGTCGCCATAACAACCTTGAGTTGTGTTTCGGCATTAGTGACCAGGTTCCAGTCTCCCTTAAGACAGCAGCAGCACATTTGTAGCACCTTAGGTGTTACAAATGTCCATAGGCGATGGTAACCGCTTTCCATGAAGTGGGCCGTCTGCCTGTCTGCTGAATTCCAGCAATAAAAAAAAAGTGTATCGGAATAAGCAAATTTTTATTAACCCGAATAACTACAAACCGCTCTTGGGAAAATTCCCACAGGATTCATAGGATAAAAAATATTACATAAAACTTGCTATGGATTAGTGAAAAAAATCACATTGGAATTCGATTTTATTTTTTTCTGACCATTTTAAACTATTCCCAAAAAAAACCGGCGGGATTGCCGGGATAAAAAGTAGCGCAGATTTTAAGCCTAAGAATTTGCTGTCGATCAGCGAAATCGGTACAGTGGTGTTTACGTGAATCTCGAACAGACACATAAACAGACGAGATATCTAAAAAAATGCATTATGTTCTCCGTCGTTTAGATAGTCTATTCCAATTGTTTTTTTTTTAATAGCTTTAATGTACAGGCACGGTGTGCTTAGAATTTTATAATATTATAGATAGATAGATAGCAGCATAACTGATAGAATAAATATGCCGTGGAATATTAGATCAAATCCGCTGCAAGCTGCAACAAGTTACTCCATAAAAGCAATTTAAAAGTTGGTACTCTGCTAGTCTAGTCGTATGACCTCAAATGGGGTAACTAGTCAGACGCTGTCAACTTCAGGCTTAGCTTGCGGTCGCGTTTTATATTATTTTTTCACATACGTTCACGAAGAGGTTGGACATTATTCTAAAGAGTTACATTATTAGGTTCTTCCACGTGTGACGTTGGTCAAGTATTCCGTGGATTCTGGGATTTTCCCATAAATTGTCTTGTCAAAAAGTGTCTTAGGTGTCTAAGAATCATAAATATTTCTTTATATCTGAAGCCAGACAAAAAAAAACTAACCCGTTTTCAGATTTGTAAATAATTGTGGATTTATGCATCCAACATGAAATACAAAGATAATTGTACATTGTTGTATATAAATTGTCACATGGTTATTTGTATAGTTATGGAGCATTATCGGCGATGAGTTTGATGATAAATGGACTGATTATGACGCGAGTGAAGCCGCATGAAATGTTCTAGTTGTTTGAAGAAAGTGCAATGTAATTTTACGTATCCGTTCTAGCCATCTGGGTCAAATTATTTCAGAGAACTTATTTAAAACGTACCCCTCGAAATTCAACTATTCATTTTATGACGCAATCGTGAAACTCTTGACAATCCTTAAAACTATCGACCCAACACAAAATTCGTATTTAGAGGCATAATAAAGTTATGTATATATGTTTATCATATATCGTAACGAAACATGAAACAATAGAATTTTCTCTGTGTTTCGGAGCCAAATAACGAAACCAGTTTTAATTTTGGTCAGGTTTACGGATCCCTTCGTTGTATGCATACTGCCCAATTCATTTATTAAAGTTTTATATGTTCAACGGTACCTTCTTTAGAGTGCATCTCTATGCTATACAAGATCATCATAGCATCTATAGATAATAGCTGACTATAATAAATTTAAATTAAATGATTAATATATATCCGGTATGTGTATTATGTAAATGTGTTACACAATTTCGTGACGAATAAGAACATTGAAAATGGTTGTAATATATTTCTCTCTCCTAGATCAAAGTATTTAAACAATCGCATTTATCTTTATTTTAGGAATCGTAGCACGTGCACAGCGTGCTCTCCCTCGTTTAGTAGTACATCAAAGTAAACGCCTTTGTCGTATCCCCATGGAACAGCTGCTTTTATATTTTCCAGTCGGGGAGAGAAATACTAGTTCATTTCAGTTACAAATGTCTATAAATAAACTCTCTATTCTAACAGAGACAAACAATAGACTTCATAAATTCACAACGATTATATCCAATGTTGCATATAGGTACATTGCATTTGTGGTCTAATTACGTGCAATGATATAATTTCTGTGTTTACTTTTTGCCATATACAGAGAGAAACAACACAGTATGGATTGTTTGAATACACGCAAGAGAAACGGTGAATCTGAAACACCGCAACCCACAGCTCCATATTTCTACACGCCACAGCTTCCTTACAACCCTTATTTTGTCGCCGAACAAGTTAGTTTAGATCCAAGATATGGGAATGTTTATTGTCCATGGAATATTTACATGGCAGACTTATGCGAAGGATATACCTTTGATAATAACGAACAGTACGTTGAGTGGGGACATCGACGCCGTTCTCTTTACGAGGGCATCAACACTATACCGAAGTGGGTAAGTGCACCACGTATTGTGCATTTGCAGTGAATTGTGCGTAACTTTACAGTGTTAGTGTTAATGGTTTTGGTGTGTTAATCATGTACTTGTAATTGAAATTACATAACTATATTTTGTGGTGTGTAAATAACAAACATAATGATGTTGGAGGAGACGTAAACATCATAATGATAACACAGATGACTTTTTTGTTTTGACTACTAAATAGAGGATCAAAGCGGGAAGGTAGTCCGAAATGCATCAGGCGCATAAACCCCGATCTATTTCCGGGCGCGGGCGTCGGCCCTACTCGCGTAAGCTTTGCTCATTTTGAAGTAAAACATGCGTGAGCTCGGCCGTGGGGGCTCACTCGTGGCGGCCACTATAAAGGCATTACACGATCGCACAAGCGTTGAGGATAAACCTCTGCCGCCAATCAAATCGCGAGTTGCCGTTATTGAAACTAGAAATGTGCAAATTATAAAAGAGGAAAACATCAATGAAGATCGGTCACGGCGCGCATCCGGAGGTAGCGAACGTCCCTTGTCCACCGCCTCGGAGGCATCGGAACGCGACTCGGCTTCCGTTCAGTCCAGCGAGGAGCCGCCCCCACAAGAGAGTACGTAATTCGCGATGTGCGGACGAGTCACTGACGTATTGTATAACTGGAACTTAGCCAAACTCTAAATAGAGACACGTAGGTGACTCGCGCCGCAAGCTTGTCGCGCAGTGTCGCATAGCATTTGCAGAGCCTCATGTCCGACTGCGAATACTTAACTGAACCCTTCGAGGAGGAGGATCAGGAATGCACGGCGGCGGGTTACGTACACCCCGCCGTGCGTTCCTATATGTACTCACCGATGGGTGAGTCTTCGTCGTACATGAGGCATGTGTATGTTTGTTGACGTATTCTTTTATCGATTGTTTCGTGACAGGCGGGGACTCAGATAGCCCAGATGAAGCTACAGTAAAGTGTACGGCGTGGTCTGAAAGTGCAATTGCTGGGACACGTGCGGAATCATCGGATAGTGACTCTAGTTCATCCAGTGAAGACGATTCCGATGGGCAAGAATATGAGACGCGTGGCGTTGATGCTGATTATCGAACCTTGACTCCTAGTAGACGTTTAGATAACTCCACACGTCGTGATGATGATTTCAAATGGATGCCACCCGGAAACACGAATGATGATATAGTCGAAACGACCTCGATGGAAGCCAGGCCCGATGAGTATTCAGGAGCAAGTCTTGACAGACGCAGACGAGTGTCGTCAGATCGCAGTGACCGTGATCGTAAAAGTAGGTCATCGTTATCAACAAAACCGCCACAACACCCTGCAAGTGCGCGTACGTCAACACGATCTAGACGTTCACGCAACGAAGATGCGCCTCCTGAACTTCAAAGACGTTGGAATTCGTATGAACATTTTCGATGGCCTGAAGGTGGATGGTGGCCTCCGATGTGTTGGTGCCATGGACCCCCTGTGCCTCCGCCTTGTTGCATGCACGAGCGCGTTTGGCCTTCGCATCCTTCGCTCCCACCAACTTCATCACGAAGCTATAAGGTATACACTAGTGTTGTGACACATCTGAAGCATTGTTTTTAACGCAGTTATAATCGAAATTTAAGTTGTATATATTTTATAAACGTTTTATAGAATTATTTATTGTAAACCATGATAATCTTTTAATTAACAAAACATTGTGATTTTTTTTAAATAATCTACTAACTAACCCTGTGTATGAGGTAAAATATTAACCAATAAACTACCTACATATATAAAAATAAGAAGCATATATTTTGATAACGGCTAAAACATATTTATCTGTTGATACAACATGATAACCTCTAGCAAGGCATCTTTCAAAACATTTCAAAGCAATGTCTTAATTAGCTCGTAAATTATCTATTTCTGGAGAAGACTTCTGGAAGCCAACATAAAACATTTTTATTTCAGAACGATGCGGAAGATCGTGTTCGGCGGTTGGAGGCGGACAAGGAGAGCTTGCAGCTACAAGTTCAAGTATTATCAGAACAGATTGCAGCCCAAAGTGAGAAAATGACCGATCTTGAGCGCGCCCTGCACGACGCGAGGCAAAGGCTCGACGAGGCTGATCAAAGATTACAAAAGGTATTGCTATCCATTAATTTATTATGTAAGCGTAAGGTATATAGTGCATTTGTTTGTTTACATTTCCCCTTGTTCTCACAATTTACTAGTTTTTCATCAAGTCGTGGTAGCGTAATGACTAGCGCACGCGTCCCACGCGCATTGACCACTTGGGCAGTTTTCTGACCTAATTTACATATTGTTACAATTACCACCTGCTAACAACGGTGAAGGAAAACGTCGTGATGAAATCTGCACATCGAGATAACCGATGTGTCAATTCTGCCATGTCGCCCTTGGAGAACTTTGGCGGGTATACAGTCCGTTCCCCAATAGCGGGAGGCCCGATCCCAGCTGTGGGATGTATATGGGCTGTTATATTTATTTATTATATATGTTTTATTTTGATCAAGTAACCAAAGGTAATTATATGTATAATTAAGTAGTTTTGCGTAAACCATCCACCATCACACTTATTGGGATATAATTTTTTCTTCAGCTAACCGGTTCCGATTTGGTTTAGTCTCAAGGGCACAAAGAAGGATCAAAGAAACGCGCAAAGTCACTTTCATAGTTACTTTTATTATTTTTACATAGTATGGGTTGTGATTTTTTCAACAATAAATAATGTGTATTTCCACGATTTAAAATTAATTTGATAGAGAATTTAATTATAAACAACGTTAAAATAGGTGTGGGGCGCGCTTGGGAAGAGGTGTGGTTAGTTAGTTCTAGGAGACTTGTTACCGACTTCACTTGGCACTTTGCAAGTTTCATATCCTCTCTATTGTAGTATGAAAATCCTGCCAAGCTAGAATTTGTTATCGAACTTATGTTTAGGTTAAAAATTCCATCTGCCGTGCTCATTCGTACAAAATTATGGTAAGGTGTTTAACTCTTTAACATTCAGTGCGGCCTAGATCCCGGTGGAATGGGGCTATTGAATAATCATATCGGCGTGGGCCGTGCAATTCCTAGCGCGTGCCTCTCAAACAACGCCCGGGATTCTTTATCACGATCACGACATGGTAACAGTCATATAATTTAATCGCCCTTAACAATTTAGACTGCTTGGGCGGATGGATATACTTATGTAATTCGACACAGGTCAGGCCTTCGATACTCATGTTTTAAAATTAAGCCACATCTTATACTAATATATAAAACTGAAGAGTTTGTTTGTATGTTCGTTTGATTGAACGCGCTAATCTCAGGAACTACTGGTCCGATTTGAAAAATTCTTTCAGTGTTAGATAGCCCATTTATCGAGGAAAGGTTTAGGCTATATATCATCACGCTAAGACCAATAGGAGCGGAGCACCAATGAAGAATGTTTCAAAATCGGGGGGTTTTGAAAACAAATTCCACGCGGACGACGTCGCGGGCGCAGCTAGTTAACATTATAAAAGTGAAAGTAAGATTGTTTTGACGATAATTATATTGGGTATAAAACTGTTTTCACGAAATTTGGTATATGTACGCGTACTTTAGAAATGGTTTCTCTTATAGCATTATAAAATGGTGTTATTATGTATGTATTATCATATCTATTCGGATGGATAGTAGTTAGTATGTATATATAATTGTACTTAGGAGATGAATAATACAATTTGAATGTGAGTAGATAACAGGATTACCATACAGGCAATTAATGGTTAAGAACGCAAAACATCTGCCAAAATGTGTGTTAAATTGTATGAAAAAAAGAAATGAGTAGTTTGAGTGAAGGAAGGTATAATGATTTGGGGTATAACAGATTATTTGTGCCATTATAGAAAATTATGGATGTAAGCGTAACATGTCTTGCTGGCGGCAAATGATCGGAAAAAAGATGAAAGAAAAAGGGAACAGAAAGGAGGAGAGCGTACGATACTCTATATCACATAATATTATAGTTCATGTGAGAGTCGTAGTCATTTAAAAACAAAAGTGCATAGCATGTTTTTTTTCGAATTTTTGGCGAAAGTAATAAAAAATTTAATCCGGTTTCATACGGCGTTTTCGCTCGCAACCTAATGACGTCGATAGTATTGATATATAAATACAAAATCTATAAGATAATTTCGTTTTTACCACCTATTTGTTGCACAAATTGAACAACTCTTATAAATGAGTAGGATCTTAAATAATTTACTACATAAGAATAGTAAACGACCGAGTTCATTCAACACTCACCTTACGCAGCGTATCATGTAATTAGATTATACGAGGAACGTATTACAGGGATGCGGGGCGCAATTCTCAAGTTGAGAATGTAATTAACTTTTCGCCGAACTTTATTTTGTTGAGATTTACATGAGGGCTGTACTCTATTCAAATTATTTTCCTTCGGTAATGAGATTTAACCAGGCAGTGTTTTGTGTACGAAGTTTATACATTAGACCCGATTCAGTCTTAAATATGTCATGAAATATTTGAAGGTATATTAAGGCTATATATACGTGGTAATCTATTTTTGTACTAAATTGCTTTATCTTAAAAGGCAAAACTGATATATTTCTTTAAATTTATAATATAGAAAGTAATACTTATCCGAATTCAAAATAAATGCAATATACTTCTAATTAGTTCTAATAACTAGTAAGTAACATTATGCTATCTATATATTAATACGTGAAGCAAAAACTTTGTACCCCTTTTTACGAAAATTGAGCGAACGGAGGAGTATGAAATTTCGCACACTTATAGTTTATATAGAGAAGAAGCGACAAATGATAATATTTTTTAAAATTATGCATATAAAATACATTAAATTAATAAAAAAACATTACACACACACTACCATGTATTTGACACACACGCTCATATATACTCTTTTGTTTATTGTTCAAGTCAAATTAACAGTGTAGCCTATGCGAAATCTGTGATTATAGTAGTATAGTTTTTGACATTAATTATTATGGTTGAATTTCGAGCACGGGCGACCACAAGTTTTATTCCATTTCCAATATTTTTTTTCAAACGTAATTCAAAAGTGGGTTAAGTAAATACCTTTAACGTCTTTTAAAGCCAACTTATTCCCGTCTATTCACTTACATAAAAAGGCATCAAAACTCATCGTTATGATTTTTCAATTTTTGACTAATAAACTATACTACACAGTACAGTACACACCACTATGTCTGAAACTGCAAACAAATTTTCCATCCCTCATTATCAGTAAGATGATTATTTCTATTTTATATTTATTTTGCAATTTCACTATACCATTGTGTAATGGCAATTATAGAATATAAACTTGCTAATTTTTTTATCTTAAAGACTAGTCTTTTCTGAGAAAAGTGGTTGCGACACTTTATAAGCGTATAAGAGGTCAAATATTGTATTAAGAATGTTTACCTATAAGGGTTTTGTTTTTGCCATAAATAATGGATAGACCACCCTAAAAATCCACCACCCCAAGGTC
This sequence comes from Dendrolimus houi, assembly GCA_039645545.1. Lineage (NCBI taxonomy): Eukaryota > Metazoa > Arthropoda > Insecta > Lepidoptera > Lasiocampidae > Dendrolimus > Dendrolimus houi. The sequence continues at coordinate 17,630,320 of CM077119.1, read as the reverse complement.
GCGGGGCTGACTGTCTTCTATCGGATACATTTCGGGGAGTGTTCCTTAGAATTGCACGAGCTGATTCCATCCCCATTTTACCATCGGACAACCAGACGCATCGGTTTGCGCCACCGTTACATGGTGGAAACACCACCAGTCAGAACCAAGCGTTTCTGTTCATCTTTTCTGGTGCGCACTGCCGAAGAGTGGAATAATTTGCCGGAGTCTGTTTTTCCTGACAAATACTATCTCGAAGTCTCGAAGTCAAGTCACGAGTTAATAGGTATCTTCTAGGTAAGCGTGTTCCATCCTAGACTGCGTCATCACTCAACATCAGGTGAGACAGTGGTCAAACGCAAACCTTTACTTCCATAAAAATAAATATTTATTACGAAATGTTTGTTAATTTTGACAGTTAACTTGAACCCATTTAGAATAAAAACCAACTGTGATTTTGAGCCTTAACATAAAATATACTTCGTTTATTATTTAATTTAACACGAGAGTTGTGATTCCGGAGACATGTTTATTTATTCCGGGGCCACAAGAATTTGTGCAGATGCCACGCTTTAATATCCTACTTAGAGCTATTCTGGTTTTTATTCCATTTATCGTTTGGATAGTCGAAACTATTGGAATGTTTATACGCGAGAAGATGTGAGGCACATCTAAACTCGCCAGATTGGCAGAATTCTTTTGTGGTTAAAATATAATGATTACTTCATCGGCAAACTTTGGCCATATGTATTGGTGAAGTAAGGACCGCGAATGGTAATGGACAGTTTGCAACGGCTATGCTATCTTTATATGGACAGCGTGATAAAATACTGGTCTATAAATACATACAAAAATTATTAATGTGGATACCGCTTCATTTGAGCGTTTATTTTTGATTATACCTTCTTGGAAATCAACTGATTGTCATGATGCCGGTTCAAAAATTGTTTATAAAATGTTATTATATTATTTATGCCTGTTTTTAAAATGGAAATTGACGAAAGCTTGCAAGCTGGGAATGTCTTTAGATAGGTACTCGGTTGCTTGTTGGAAACTGCACTTTTACAACTTTTCTATTGAATATGCATACCTGTCCTTGGTTATATTTTTTCAGAATTATATTATTAATTAGCTTTCCCCCGTGGCTGCGCCGCGGGTCAAACCCTGTTTTGTATCTCTATAACACTTACATAAAAACTTATTTAGGTGTTTATATCGCGGGCAAAGCCGTGGGCAAAAGCTACCTTCCTTGAAAAATTATCTAACTGATGATGAAAACCGCTTAAAAATCTGGTGCGTAGTTTAAGAGGAGAGACAGACAGACGCGGAAAGCGACTTTATTTTATACTATGCAAACATAAAGATGATGAATGAGCTGTGTCTTGTTTTTAATTAATAATCAAATTAAAAGATGTCTATAATTGAAATATATTTTTCAACTTACAAAAATAATTTTCTTTTTTTTGGGATTTTGATTATATGTTTTAACTAGGTGTTGGTATAATTTTAATAACAATTCATTACAACCTCGTTAAACATTGTTGAATCTGTAGAGTGCCAGTCTGTATAACGCAAACAAATCGTTGTTTAAATCGTTCTAATTCCGTAGTCCATTAGACATTACGTGCGTAGTACTTTGTACGTCTGCTCTGAGAACTATGCCAGATGTTTTATTTTATTAAACACCAGATATAGGAGAAAAACTATAATAGGTCTTAAGGTCGTATTTTCCCGTATACGTAATACCGTAGTTATTCTATTTCCTGCAGAGTTGATATGTATGATATTTCTAGGCGTTCGCTTTACAATAAGAATGCGGAAAACGTAGACTTGTACGGCACTCGGTATGAAAAAGCGCCGGGGTGATGATGGCCTTGATTTGTAGATATTGTATGAATTTGTAATGTATAAAAAGATAGTCGTAGTGCGACCAGGTCCTGTAGACAAATGGCATTAGCGCTCAACGAATAAAACAAAATTTATTTTTTTGAATAACAGCCCATAAATGTCCCACTGCTGGGCTCGGGCCTCGCACTATTGGGGAACGGACAGTATACCCGCCACGCGTGTCTAAAGCGGTTTGGCAGGTTTGACACATCGGTTATCTTGATGTGCAGGTTTCATCACGATATTTTCCTGCACCATTGTCAGCACGTGGTAATTATAACAATATGCATATTAGGTCAAAAAACTACCCAAGTGGCGCATGCGTTCTGGCCAGGATTTGAACCCGCGCCCTTTCAGTTTGGGACGCGTCGCTAGCCATTACGCTACCACGACTTCAGAAAATCTATGAGAATTACATAATACTAGCGTAACGATATGTCGTTCCCATACGTCATCTATTCTATTGGTTTAGCGCTGATGCCACTTGGCTACTGGGCGGAGGGGACCTAAAGCTGCCGCTTTCGCAGATTCGTGTTACGAATATAAATAGTATTAAAATAAAGTTGAACTTTATGCATAATGCTAACATTAGACGGATCAACCAATTTGAATCGTTTTGGTTGAAAAGCACGAAACTGAAAGTACACGGCGATATTCATAAATTCAGTGATATTGAATTATTCATGTTTATGTAGATCACTTTAGTTGATTCATCTCATGGAAAAAGATAGGATTCTTCCTCCATGATTCAACCAAATTGAAAGACAAAAATGAAAGAAATAATTCATCCAATATCGACTTTCCCCTAACACTGTATTCTTATAATAAAAACATAAATAGTATTTGTCACCTCTATGGATCCCTTTACTGTACTTATACAGAACGTTGTTCGTCAATTTTATGCCTTGGTTTATGTACAATTTTATATGTAACTAGGATATGCCCGCGACTTCGTCCACGTTTGACTTCAAATTCCCGCGGGATTACCGAGACACAAAGTACCCTAGCAATCGTTGTACTGAAAACTGTCGGAATAAGCTAATATTTATGCACTAGAACAACTTCAAACCTCTCCCGGGAAGATTTCCGCGGGATTCCCGAGATGAAAAATAACAGGTTTAAATACATAAAATTTGCTATCGATCAGTGAAAAAAACCGCATTGGAATTCGATTTGTATCAATCTGGTCCTTTTAAATAATTCCCAGAAAATTTCCCGCGGGATTCCAGGAATAAAAAGTAGCGCAAATTTTAAATCGTAAGAATTTGCTGTCGATCAGCGAAAACCGCATCGAAATCGGCCCAGTAGTTTTTACGTGAATCCCCAACAAACTGATAATTATAATAATGATTGCATCGTGTTCTATTCTGCATCGTTTACTATATATAGTGTATTCCAGTTGTTTTTTTTAAGAGTTTCAATGTACACACATGGTATGTTTAGAATTTTATAATATTATAGATAGATTTTCTTTGGTTCCTTTATTTAAATGACATCTATACTATAATATTATAAAGAGGAAAGATTTGTTTGTTTGCATTGAATAGGCTTTGAAACTACTGAACCGATTTGAAAAATTCTTTCACTGATGGCAAGCTACACTATCCACGGGTGACAGAGGCTATATTATTTTGTCAAAAAAATATTTTTGAAATTTTTATTAAATACCCGTGGGAAGGCGGGGCGGGGCCGCTAGTGATAAATAAACCTGGGGCGCAATTCTACCATTACTATCTCGTCAAAATCGCCGGACACTATCGTCTTAATAGTAGCTTTGCCTGATTTCGGTATTCTGTTACAGTCGCCCTTTCTTTATAAATATTAATTATAAATAAAAACTCGCGAAATAAATGTTTAAAATTTTGATAGTTTTTCAATATTTATTTCGGTTAACTCCATTTCTGCTGATGTAATCACTAATTTTTTCTACTATTATTCTGCCGCGACGATATCGAGAAGATATGGTGGATTTAGAAGAATACGATTTTTTTATACTATCGTAATGGAATCGTACTTTGAATATCTTCGCAACGCCAAGATATTGAAATAGAAAACTTGGGCCTCTGGAGTGTATATAATTCACGCTAAAGGTTTTGTGATGTTACTACATAGTTAGAATTTGTTTATATTACGCGTTCAAAAATGTTTAACGCGTTATTGGCTATATTTATTTAGATTACAGGTGGTTGAACTAAAATCAAAGTAGCTATGAATAGGTTATCTGGAAAGTAAATTTTGTTTTGATAACATAAAAGTTTCGATCTCGTTGTAAGCATAAACGTACCATCTAAATTAAAGGCTCCTATATTTTAATTTAATATCACAAAATCAATTTTACCAGCGTAATGGTTTTGTTCTATTTTTTAAGCATCACTTACCGGAGATATTTAGACGTAGTACAAAATTTACAATATTATCTCTAGTAATAACATGTATATTGTTACGAGTTAGCGGGACTGAGATTAAAATGCCGTTAGAATTATTATTATAGAGTTTATTAGAACTATACAAACACGTATAACACAGGTACAAATATAACCGAACACAATAAATCCAAACGTAATGCAGAAGGTCATAATTCAATAAATTCCCGAATGTACACACGTCACGCCTAGATCGTAGTTGTCGCTCAACTGACTCCTCTCTCCATCAGGCCATTGTTTTATACTGCACAAATGAAAATGTGCCCGGCTACGACGACATAATTTCCTAGAATCAGCTTGTATTTATAATCCATAACACCTGGCTAATGTTGCAGCCTGCGAGCGGCCGTAAACGAGTACAATAGAACAATAGGCTGTTCTCCACAATACTAGAAACGTATGCCAATAAATAAGTAAACAAAAGAAGACTATCATAAAAGGATTACAATTAGTTCAAATGCCGACAGGTAATAAAATCTGCGTTTACAGACTGTACGTGGAATTTGTCTTTGTCGAAGCCTAAGTTGTAACAATATAATTTGTATAGTCTGCGCCTAGATTATTGGCTTCTGTAGATTAGCTCTTCTTACATTAGCTAACAACTGATTTTTCATGAAAAACCATCTTATATGCATCCATTTATGCTTGTTAAGAATGATGGGGTGTTGACACATGTTTCTTTTTATACCTAGTCTTGCCATAAATATTGTAACAAAGAAAAATGTTTTTTTCTATTGCAAATAACATTTATAAGTTTTATAGTGTGTTAGTTTAATACATAAATATAAAACAATTTAAAATATAAAAAGCTTTTTCGAAGTGGTCTCCATTGGCCGCAATACAGTCCTTTAAACGTTGAGGCCAGTTATCAATAGAAACACGCACTCTTTCCATGGAAAAATTCTTCACTGCCAATCGTATGGATTGTTTTAGGGACTTCAAATTATCATGGCGTTTAGAGCAAGCCGTACTCTCTAAAACTGACCATAAATCATAATCCAACGGATTAAGACGACGAAGAGCTTTGAGCATAAATAAATTTTGTTGGTTAAAATGTTGCTCAATTGTAAAAAACTTCTCATCCATAAACAAAATATTTCTGTGACCTCCCTTTGCGTACCGCTTCAGTAGTTGTTTCGATTTTACCACCCCATTCTTTTTTAAATTATGAGTTAAGAAATGACCAGTGCGTCTCTTATCGGCTGCCAATCCTAAGTCATCTTTTAAAATACGCGACATGGTTCTAGGTGATATCTTCATCTCCCGAGATAAAATCTTTTGCTTTCGGACAGGATTTCTTCGAATTCTTTCCCTTACTGCTTTGATCACCTTTTTCGTACGAACACTACGTGGACGGTCAGATCTTTTTCTGTCACAAACAGAGGAGGTCTCATTGTACCTATTAATAGCCCGGTACACAAACATTTGACTAATACCAAGCGTATGGAGAGTTTTAAAAATTGCATTTGGCTCCATACCTACTTTGTGTAATGCAATCACAGCCATTCGGTTCTCTTTATCGCCCCACTCCATCTTAATATCGCAAAATGTTGTACAATGTATTGTGGCCAAAATGAGAAAACACAATGAACAATCATATAAAAATGACAGATTCCAAATTCAAATGTAATATTTTGTTTCTTTTTAATTGTAACAGTATTTATGGCCAGACTAAGTATAAACTGCTTCTGTTCGTGTGTATGCTACTGAACTCGTCCTAAATGGTTGGACCGATTTTGATGAATTTTTGTGTGTGTTCAAGTGGGCGGGCCCCTAGATGGTTTAGACTCACAATTGGACCCGGTAGGTGGCACTGCAATCGGGTTCTAAATTTAAGTTTTTTAGGGCAGGAAGGACATCGTCTGCCGGGATCGCTAGTGTTTATATAAAAGACAATGCTTTTAAACACTATACTTTTGTTTTTTTTTTTTACTATAGATTTGCTGCTCGTACTATAAGTAATTTCCGTGAAATGTCCGCCACCAATTATTTTTTTTATTTCCAGGAAATGCTACAACGCTCATCACTCGAGACGCAAAAGTTAGAGCTTTTATCCAAACTTAGCGAGGTGCGGCTGCGTGTGGCCGAACGGGGGATATTGGAGAGGTCACCACCCCCTGACAACAATGCGGCCGTGCCACTGACCAGACCAGCGCCACCAAGGGTACCATGTCATTATTTCAAAATTCTTAAACTAATTAATGGCAGTGAAAGCAGAGAAGAAGTATGAAATTAAGATAAACGCAGTTGATATGAGAGCTTTGATGAGAATCGGGTTGTTGAACTTTTTTTGTATAATCTTTTAATTATAATTTGATTAATTATAGCAAAAAAATAAAATAAAAATAGTTTGTTATAAAACTTATGTTTCCATTTATTAAAAAAAATAATATTCAACAACCCCATTTGTAAGGTTAATTTAAGGGACTAAAGGGAGGGATAAGGTACAGTGTGATTAGGGAGCATTATGCATTGGAAAAAAAATGGAGACAAGAGTTGAAAATGAATGTTGAGGTGGTCTGAGCGTTTAGAAAGAATAGATAAATGCAGAATTACTAAATGAGTACATGACAGCAATGTGAATGGTAGAATTAGTGCTTGGCTTCACCGACAAATCGGAAAGCGGCTTAAACAGTGTTTTGTGAGCATGTTTATAAAATAATATACCGTTTTTGGTCTAGAATCTAGATTCTAGATGAATAGAGTACATAACCACAACTCAAAAAAAGCCTAGAGAGTGAATTGTTTGTATTTAAATTAATATTGTTTCTATTTCTATAATTATTTCCTTAGTCAGTTTGGTTGGTTTTATAGTGTTACAATTAAAGTGTTTCGAGAAGTTGAAATTATAATAATCCTTTGTAAACATGCGTTTTATTACCCCTTGGAATATAAATTATCTGTAACACTTTTATGATTGTCTTCATTATTCATTGTCATTAGTTCGCGTTAATTTTCTAAGTATTTAAAAATTGGCTGTGTATTCTTAACCGCTAATCCCTTTTGTTTTTGCGGCCGGTCGTTGGCTCGAAGACATTATAACCCGCTTTATTATTGAAATTCCATCGCAAGTTCTTAAAAGCCATGTGTGTCGTCGGATTAAACTTTTAAAATTCCAATGAATGCATGGGAATTGGGGCTTCATCTATCTTGTGAATATATAAGGCTGGCCTGCTAATACAGAGTTAGTGGAGTTTCAACTGCGATCGAGGCGTTACCAAGTGTACTTTCGGAACGAGTGTCTTACATGAATGGACTTTGCGCGTTTTATGTTGTTACGATCTTATACCTTATAGTTTGGACTTATTGTATGTGGTTGCATTTGTTAGAATTGTGAAATACGTGTGTTTACTTTAAATAAAGTGTATGATAATTCTAACGGAGTTTTAAATTCATATCCCGCAAATATGTAAGAATATTTTGTAAACTTTCAATTTTATCATAAAATTATACGACCACTTTTATTAGAGAGTTTACAAAATATTAGTAGGACTGTATATTTAGGTTGCATATCGAATTTTTGAGATAAGGCCCTGTTTCTCTAAACAAGCAATAATATTCCACAGACGCCGCCGGCGAACTACGGCCGACAGATAGAGCGCAACACGCACATGTACTCGTCGCTGCCGCGCTCGTCAGTAGTGACGTCAGAGAACCGCGTGGCGTTCGGTAAACAGAACAACATGGTGGTGGCCCGCGGACGAGGACACTCTGTGCCCAACTTAGGTCTCTGGGGAGGACGCAACACGACTCGATATAATAACGCTTCATTAGTCCCCGCGCACAGCATGCTAACTTGCGAACCCCTATTCGACAATTGAATTCCGAATAACCGTTATTGAAACCACTTTTAAATTTAGAATAGTTATGCCCTTTTTGACGGACCGTGTTTTTTTCTTTTAAATATTGCTGAACCATTTGTGTACCCAGCCAGTGTTAAATATGATAAGTATTGCAATTTTTGAAATAGTCTTCAAGCGAAAAGCCTCAGCCAAATCGTAACGGTCTTATTCATATTAAGTTAGAGTAAGTTTGTAGGCATCTTTAAGGTTCTTAAAGAAGCCTACATACTTACTCTAACTTAATATGAATAAGTGTTTAACTAAAGCCAAATGAGGGAGTCCTTATGGCTTCCCGAATATAACATGCATTTCAATAAACAGTTGAAATCAACAGAATTGCACAACTCTTGGTTAAAAACACGTAATATTCTACAACCATTGATTGTCCTGTTTTAATTAAAACTTTGTGAAAGGAGGTTACTAATGAGCTGATACAAATTAAATAAAACAAATATAGGCGTAATTCGAAGTGTACTGCCAGAGCATATTTCGGAAATAGTTAATGTTTTTTTTATATATTATTTTTTACCACTTACCTAGATAGTTTTAGTTTGATGTCTAATATGACTGACATGTCCATGTGGGCAGATATCCTGAGAAAAATATAGAGAAAAAAAAAATTTTTTGAAAATAAAACTACACATTTAAAAATTCGCCTTATTAGTAAATTCAAACTATGCAAATATTATGGTACAGTAGCAATGTTGTACTCCCTTAAATACTTCTTAATTTTTAATTTTACCTTTGCGTAGCGGTAGGTAACAATACAAAATTCCAAAAACTTCTCCATACGGCTAATGGTTGTTCATTAGCCGACTAAAAAACCATTTGATGACTTTTGCCTATTGGGTGAATAATTCGCCAACTGGCAGCCGAGGCTAAACCGACAATTCGGCTTTATTCGACAACCATTAGCCAGCTGGTAAAGTGGTTGACAAATTAGGCATGGCTATTTTGTAAAAAAAACCCGCTAATTAGTTGGCTTTTAAAATAGCTACCAACCTCTACCTTTGGCTCGTAGCACCATGTTATTTATCCATAACAGAAAGTAAACACGTTTGACCTCGTAACTTCCGTAATTAACGTACGAAAGGACCCTAGAGGACGCGATAGTTGACATTGCCTTGAAACTATTGTCATTAATTAACTTAGCTTCCCCACCGGAGATAAACTTGTTTTATAGTAAAAGATGCGTGTCCTAATAAGCTTGGGAAGCTTTACGCTGATTTTAAATTCAACACATCGACATTTTCACAAAATTGGTACGTTTTATTTGCGCGCCTTCAAACCTAACCTTTAAATTTAAAAAACTAAGGGAATAGTCGGGTTTCGAAGAGAGAACTGCCCGCGCGCCGATTTCTATATTTACTATGGGGTTCGTATTGTTACCAAATGAAAGTAATTCACCCAAATTTTCAGCTTTTTATCTTAGGTAGTTATGAGTTTCTTTTTCTGTCGCGATTTTTGATAGAGAATATTGTGGTCTCAATAATAGATTCGCTTATCAATTATACTTCCATTGAAACAACCCGGCTTGAACCCACATCGATGTTGTCTTTCGAGTCTGTAACTACCTTCGCATGTGTTGCGTAATACCTAGGTACCTACTTTACTACGTTAGTGTACCGTCTATTTAAATTGGTCGAGTTATAGCAAAATGATCCAAACTACAAGATTATATTAATTTTTATCATTTTTTTAATTGTGAAATGTGTCACCTATCCTGTACTTTGGTTTACATTAGAATAAAATACTTATTGTGTGTATCCAATTTAGGGGTGTTTTATCATCACTTCTATAACCAATTGGAAATAGTTTATCGATGTATGTATGATCCAAATTAAACCTCAAATCGTAATGAAACTAATGTTTGGAACATTTCGACATAACTCAGTCCGAATAGTTAATGTATATATAATATTATTGCTTTGTGCGTATATGCCGCTTAGACCGGTTACCGTATAAGTACAATAGTGTGTTTGTGTGGAACCCACATTTTATATATTTTCATGTTTCTAAGAAACATATTCTTGTAATGGTAATATATAGAGTTTATATGAAAACTCTATGTTGTATGCATATTTTAATTTCATTTTTTTATATTATTACTAGAGATTTCAAGTGGCTTTATCCATGTAAAATTTAAATCTGTATTCCGCTTACACATGTTTATAAGTTTATTTTTCCTACATTGACGGCTTTGGCTATGACCTATGAACCAACTTCCATCAAATTTATATTGCTTTTTATTCTGAAAATTTAAAATACCGGGATTTCGAATCCGAAAGTATAAAAAGTCACTTGAAATTTTTTAATTTTTAAATTAAAATTACGTGCAACACAAAAAAACGCAAGAGATATTATGGGAATTTGAGAAAGTTGTAGGGGTAACTGGTGCCAAGACGCATACTCGAAAAATATGAATTGACTAGAATATGCCCACGACTTCGTCCACGTTTGACTTAAAATTCCAGGGGGGTTCCCGGGACACAAAGCATTTAAAAAAGAAAATAAGCTATCGTTTTAATGAAAACTGTGTCCGAATAAGCTAATTTTATGCACAAGAACAACTACAAACTCTTGCCGGGAAAATTCCCGCGAGATTCCCGGAATATAAAATCATACATTTTATTACATAAAATTTGCTATCGATTAGTGAAAAAATTACCTTGGATTTCGTTTTTTTTTATTTGGCCATTTTAAATCATTCACATAAAAATTTCCGCGGGTTTTCCATGAAGTCCAAGAATTTGCTGTCGATCATCTAAAACCGCATCGAAATCGGCCTTTTTTATGTGAATTCCGAAGAAACAGACAAACAAGCAAACCGGCAAACAGACAAGAAATTTAAAGAAAATTGCATCGTGTTCTCCATCGTTTATATAGTGTATTCCAGTTGTTTTTTTTAAATAGCTTCAATGTACAGACACGGCATTTTTATAATATTATAGATTTGTATAATGTTAATGTACGGGTACAGCCGAGAAAGAGGAGACGATCCCGCGGGGCAGTCCGTCGCCGTCGCTGCGGGAAGTGCGCGGGCGCCTGGGCAGCGGGGGGCAGGTGCGCCTGGAGGGCGACGACCTCGCCAGGACCTCCCTCAGAGCCTCCGCACCCAGGATCAGGCCTCACACGATGCCATGGTCAGTACATTATTATATCAAGGAGTATCTACTTCCTAAACATTTCTTGATATTCGTTATCACAGTCGTTGTCAGCCAAGTATTTTCTACTTTTTTTATTTACTATTATTTTATTTTTCTATAGTGTAGGCTCGCGTTTGACCATGTACTCGCCCGATGCGGAACAAAGATATGATCTAAGATGGAGCACCTTTGTCGCTTTCCTAGAAGGTACCTATTCACACGGGCCTTGAAGACACCCAGGTTGTAAGTATCGGGAAAGACAGACTCCAGCAATGAATTCCACTGCTTTGCGGTGCGCATGATGAAGGTAGACGCAAAGCGCTTCGTCCTTATAGGTGACATATCCACCATACATATATCGGTGCCCCATTCCGGTGCGTCTGGTTGTCCGATGATGGAAGGGAGACGACGGGATCAGATCGAAGAGCTCAGCTACTCACTCTACAAAGTGTATCCGATAGAAAACCGATAAGCTGGCAACTCTGCGTCAATGTTAGAGACTGAGTTTTGTCGTCGAAAAGCTGGTCGTTGCCAACCAGCCTCCTGGCTCTCCGCTCAATCGATTCTAGTGCTTCGAGTTGATATTATATCGCTGGCTGTAAGGCTTCCCAAGTTTTCGCTACTTGTCCTGTTACTCCGCTGTCCTCAACCAGCCGCTGCCGCACTGTGTACAGAAAATTTTGGCCAAATTCGAGCGCAATACCACCCCCTGTTGAACACAATGGGGGATGTAGGGGAACAAAGCAGGATATAGGTGGAATAAGGTACCACTAGACAGTCAATCGATCTCAGTTTCAGCGTTAAGATATTGATTTAGCGACAGGGTATAATTGAATTTTCACTTCTATACATATAAAATCTATTTCGACGTTTTTTTTACTAAACTATGCATTATTTTAAAAAGGTTAAGAATGAAAAGTCTTTACAATTATAGTCTAAACCCCAGCATTGGTCTTGCCCGAGTTTTGACTACATTGCTCAGTCAAGTAAACAGCGCCGCAGTGTAGTATAATTCTTTTGGTGTAATCATATTAACCCCCTTCAAGGGCTAAATTTTTTTTCCCCGCAAGTTGCTTTCAAACGTAACGTTTATTATATATCAAAACCAAGAGAATTATATCGTCTCTTTTATGCTAATACAAATTCTATGTAGTTAGAGGGAAAAAGCATCAGTTTCAACGTTCATTTCAATTATCTGTATTTAACCACAAATTTGTGGGACTTCCCAATGAGCCGTGTGTGACAGTTCGGCAACAAATTTGTGGTGGTTCCGTCTTAAAGGTTAAAATGTTTTGCTGAATCTAGAATGGCGCGAATTATATTTTTGTAATTTATGTAACGACAACAAATTGAGCACATTATAATATTGTTACGAGTGCGGGACTCGAATTAAAATGCCGTTGGAATTACTATAGAATTTATTAGAACTATACAAACACGTATGAAACAGGTTAAAATATAACTAGACCTATACAAACACGTATGAAACAGGTTAAAATATAACTAGACACTACTAGTACAAACTGCACAATTCAATACACGCTTAAAGTCCGTCACTATATCGCTTATCGAATGTACGTCTTGCTCGTATCGTAATCTTCGCTTGACTGCCCCACCCCTCCGTTCGGGCATTGTTTTATACTAAACTGTATAATACCGACAAAGGTCCGCGTTCACTGAGTTAATCCGCACATCTGGCAAGCTTCGACGCAATGCAATAAAAACAAGGATTATTAGTTCGACACTAAAGACGGCCATAAAATAAGTAAGATAACAGTAGGATGTTTTTCAAAGTAAACAAAAAGAATTCCTAAATCCGGGAAGGCAATTGCGTTTTACGACCTGCAGGTGTGCGCATTTCTGTGTCAGTATGTAACAATATGAACAATTATTTTTTTAATTGCAGCTTTACAGTTCCTGGATACTAGCGAGTGTCAAAAATCTATGAATTTTCAAGCTTTAAATTACTCATCTATCAAATAATTAAAAGGTTATCCTTTTCACGCACACTCATATAATACTCCAGTCCCAGGTTCAGATAAATTATAAGTCTTCGATTGACGACTGACAATGGTTGTGGTAATCCGAAAAATTCACATTTCACTGCTCGGTAGAAATTTTCTAAACAACCAATATTATTGCATAAAAAAAGTCAACCATATGCTATCAGTTTTGTACATTTTTGGTTAAAATAAATTGTGTTTGCGTATTTATATATTTTTTTATTGCGAATCTGGTGAACTGACAGATAGCCCATCTAATGTAAAGTGGTTGCCGTCGCCTATAGATGGTTTCTTCAGCACGAAGCTTATTGGCAGCCTTTAGGATAGGATGAAGTAGGAAGAATGGGATAGAGGGAGGGGTAAATGGGTCATCGGAACTCGCTCATCGCACGAAACAGTATCAGCTCAAGGCTAACGTTTGACGCCGATATTCTGCGAGGGCGTGGTATCACACCGATTGAGCAGGACCTAAGAGCTTTAATTAAGGTAATGATTTTAGCATGGCTCTACCACGTCAATATAGGTAGGTAACTCTTTATTGTATACCAAAGCCAAACAGAAGTAGAAAAATACAAAAGATAGTACAACGGGCGGCCTTATCGCTAAAAAGCGATTAATAGATTTTTAAAACTGACGGCGGTGCAGTCTATGAATAAATATAATGATGATAAGTATACTCTGTGCATATAAGTACAAAGTCAATATATCACTTTTTGTATTTCGCCAAAATCCCTATATGAACAGTTAAATAAATAACTTCAGGCAAACGACAGACGTGCGCCAATGGGATTGCGAAACGACCTGCGGCTGGTTGGAGAGCCTCGGATTCGAGACGTATGTGGGCGCGGCGCGCGCGTGGCTCGGTGCCACAGGCGAGGCGAGGGGTGTCATGGCCAACGCGACGCACCACACCATCGAGAAGGAGCTGGCCATCAAACACCCGATGCACAAGAAGAAAATCGTCTTGGCCATCACTGATCTCTTGGTAAGTATTATTTGTGTACTACAATTAATAATACTATGAACGATGGTCCTTTTAATTTGTTGCACCAATTATTTAATAATTCTACTATGTTGCATTAATGTCACCAGTTTTCATTACCATCATCCATTTTAACTTGTGATTAGTCAGAAATAGCAGAAATCTGGGACATTGTTTTTTTTCACTTGTACTCGTGTATATACTTTGTTTGAATAAAAGAGTTGCTACTATGTATTTATTTTAGCATAATTTCTTTTGTTTCATAACTTATTGTTCTGAATGCCAATTAATATACTGTGTTTGTGTGGCGATTTATTATTGACTAGAGTTTCCCTCCGGCCCTGCTGCGGGTCAAACGCTTGGGTCTGTCCCTTGTTTATTTACAGAGCAAGTATTTACACAGATTACACGCATTAGATATCTAGGTGCTATTCGCCCCGGATGAAAAAAAGGCCAAAAATGCTGAAAAGCATAAAAAGGGCACAGATGGTAGAAAGCTAAAATGTCTAAAAAGGTTAAAACGTTAGCAATTGGTTATTATCCTGTATATAATCCTTTTATGATCGTCTTCTTTTGTTTACTTATTTATTGGCATACGTTTCTAGTTATTGTGGAGAACAGCCTATTGTTCTATTATACTCGTCTACTGCCGCTTGCAGGCTGCATCATTAGCCAGGTGTTGCGGATTATTCAGTACAAACTAATTCTAAGAAATTATGTCGACTTTACCGGCGGGCACATTTGCATTTGTGCAGTATAAAACAATGGCCTGATTGAGAGGGGCAGTTGAGCGACAACTACGATCAAGGCGTGACGTGCGTACATTCGGGAATCTAATATTGACGGACTTTGCGAGTTTCATTGAATTACGACCTTCTGCATTACGTTTGGATTTGTTGTGTTCGGTTATATTTGTACCTGTGTTATACGTGTTTGTATAGTACTAATAAACTATAATAATTCTAACGGCATTTTAATTCGAGTCCCGCTAACTGGTAACAATATCATTAGCCTATCGACTTTAATAGACCGTGAAAGTGTGACATCAGTAGTCGACGGCTTCTGTTGTTGAGCGGGCGAAGCCTTTGCCGGTTTACCTTACTGCAACACAGAGGCTCCGGGTTCGAATTCTGGTATGGTAAATTTCGGGAACTATTTTTTTCCGTTATTTACTATAGTCTGGGTGTCTGGGATCGGCCCCAGGGTAGTCCGTTGTATATTATCCATAATACAAGTGTAAGTTGCTTGATTTGGGGACACGCAATATGCGTGTTTGCCTGCGATTATTTATTTACAGTAGCATCTTGATATCTCGAATGTCAGGGGAAATGCAAAAAACTTCGACTTAACAAGAAGTTCGAGATATGAAGAATTTGATGGCTAACATTTCAACTTAGAAGGCGCGATTTTTAAGTATATTTTTCGAGGAGTCGAAAAAAATAATCATAATTGTTCATTACCTTATGGTACACAGCTGTGTGACTTCGAAAGTTTAATGAATAGATTCATTCATTGCGCGTGTATTAGGCAGAAACAATAGTAGAATAAACGTACCGAACATTCCTTTCCGATTTTATTGCTTCGAGTTCGGGGAATTCCTAGTAAGATGTCATTATGTTTGACTAACGTCGACTTACACAGTCTGATTTTTGAAATTCGAGTTATCGAGTATAAATCTGTACTAAAATGATTACGCAGAGAAATAACATTTTGTTCGAGTTACAAAGTCTAAATAATAATTGGAGATACCGAGTATTTGGAGGTTTAGTGGAATGGAACGGCATTTTTTCCGACTTACTGAGGATTTCGACTTATAGAGATTCCACTGTATTAACTTTATCACTATTAGGGTTGTGTGTCCACAACGCTGGCTCGGCGCTTGGGCGATGAGTGATGTATGAGTGTTGGCAGGGCGGCCACGGGGACGCGCTGCTGACGGCGGCCGGGCAGTGCGACACCGCGTGGGCGCTGCGGTGGCTGGAGGACGTGGGCGTGTGCGGCGCGCGCGCGGCCGCCGCCGAGGCCGCGCTGGACGGCCGCATGCTGCACCGGCTCGCGCACTCGGAGCTGCACAACCATTTGAGGGTCACGCACGCCTTGCACGCGTTATCCATCAGGCGAGGTATATATTGATATTTTGCATCACTAGTTTAACTAAATATAATAGTGTGAAAATTCTGTCAATTAGAATTTATACATTATTTATGAAAAAAATCAAGTCTTTCCTTTAGTTTGACGTATGATATTCCTTCACAGAAATTGATCCTTACAAGCTATACTATGATTTGGTATAATAGTACAGGTGTATTATTTTTTTCAAATTAGCCAATTCGATTCCTAACAAGGGTAGTTAATTTTTAAAAATTCTAATATTACCACTTTAGTTTTTCGCTATTTCGTATAGTTTAGAATGTAACACTGAAGACTCATTTGAAAAATTCAACAATTAGGTAGGGTAGTTACTGTTCACTATTGTAAATAATAAATTTAAAAAAAAATGGTATAGGTTCGTCTTTGGTCGCTTTCTCACTTAATGTTGAATGACGACATATTTTAAGATGTAGCACATTTACCCCCCCCCCCCCCCCTATGTTTAACATAAGGACCCCCATCAGGGACGTGGGTCCTTATGTTAAAAGGAAAAATATTAATTTATTATAAAAACAAATATGAAATAGTAAATTATATAAAAACGTGTCCACGTGCGCGGCGACAGCGCCCGCATGCGGCCGAATAAGGGCGGTTATAAGACCTTCTAATTTCAAAACAGCGTGTATTCTGATGGATATTATTTTATTTTAGATCTTATTGTATTGCATTAAAGTTCGAAATTGTAATTGTTTAAGTTCGACTTGAGGCGGCGTAACGCTTTTTCTTTACGTTATGATCGCTGCGAGTTCACTCTGTAAGTCGCGTAAAAGAACTTCGTTCCAATAATATAAGCTTATTCTGTATTATCCAATACGACAGGTATCCAAGTGTTAAGAGACAACAAGTTCAACCCCGAGACGATGATCCGTCGGGGGGCGGAGGGCGAGTACGGCGGCGGCGGTGTTGGCGCGGGGGGTGGGGGCGAGGGCGAGAGCGAGCCCACCCCTCCCCCCGACCTGGCGCGGTGGTCCTCGCACCGCGTCATGCAGTGGCTCAAGGAGATCGACCTGGCCGAGTACGCGCCCAACCTGCGCGGAGCTGGTAAGTTGGTGCCAACATTTGGACTTTAGGACTTGTATGTTATGTGACTGTGTACGAAAGTGACGGGTGAATCAATTATCCTGTATAAGTATATCGTGTTAAAAATTAAATTGGTACTAAACAAAGTAACGTGGACGACTTTTATGGTGTAATGGTCCAAGTACTGGCCTACCTAGTTAAACTCCTAATGAAGGAGTTGATACCATGACCGTACTATTAACCTATCAGGCACGGTAAGAAATACGAGACGGTCTATTATGCCCATTAGAACGTATCAATAGCGTACCAGTGAATAACGGGTTTTGTTTATGTAGCATCCGGGCTGTATTCACATATCGTCCGCGTGTTATATCCGTGTGCTTCCCGATCATCGAATGCAAATACGTCTTGTTGAACTGACGGTAACAAAGAGAGAAGACAAGTGGCAACGGGTTTAAAGGTTAAAACCCGTATGCTCGCCGTTTCGTAACGGCCGCACGATCCGGCCGTTACGGCCGAACGGTCGCCGCCGTAAAATATTCTCGCCGACCATTGTTAACGGTCCGTGTATGGCACGCGACGGTATAGTGGACACGATTTAACACTTTTCAATACAAATAATATTCTTTTGCCGGATACGTTCCTAGCACGGTTATGATGTGATACGGTGTAGTGGGCAGACACCTTCCTTCGGCCGCGCTAAACAAGTAACAAAAACCTTCGCTAAACGAGTACTGACGAATCATCAATGGTACATTGGAATGTACGTGTCGGTGTTGGTTTACCTCGTAAATAATGGAACGTGTGTGTTTGTCTGACGATTATTATTATTTATTTGTAAAAAGTAGTTTGGGCATTTAATAATATTACAGGTGTGCACGGTGGTTTAATGCTGTTAGAGCCCCGTTTCACGGCGGAGCTGTTGGCCGCGTTGCTCAACATTCCTGCCAACAAGACGCTCTTGCGGCGGCATCTCACACAAAGGTAAACTCATATTTAAAAAAATTTAAATAAATTTTAAAAAACATTATAAAATTAATACTTTTCTTATCTATTTAGATTTAACGATTTGCTCGGTCGCGACGTGATCCAACAAAAGAGGAATGCAGAACAAACATTAGGTTATCAGCCTTTGAATGCTACTACCAAATATAAGGTAAAATTCATGCTTACGTATAAATAAATACAAATATACACGCACACACAATTACATGGATTTCATTGTTTTTCAATGTGTAACGATAGCAAATATGGTATTCTTTTAAAATTTATTTCTTCTTTTAGTAATATTTATATATTGGTTTTTATACATATAACTTAGAACTTCGTTTTCTGATTGTATTTTATAATTTATAAGTTCATTTTGTTCTGTATATAATTTTAAATAAATATACTTCCTTTCTTTCTTTACATGTTTATTACTTGAAAGTAGTATATTAGTTTAATTCAACGAGGTATTGCGGCCTGCCTTTTGGGGAAGTTCCAATCTGACAGCGCTCTAGCATTAGATTTTCTAGTTTGATTTTAATTTGTATGTATAGTTATATGTGGTTTTTGTTAATTGTAAATAAATAAAGATAATTATTGAATATCAGTTCACATAATTAATTTTGTTTTGTAAATATTTCCATAAAGGTCTATGAGTCTCTGCTTTCTTTTTCTGGAGAAATAAGAAAATGTTAGACCCCAATTCTGTCGCTCCTTAAGCCAGTATATACGTATGATTTCAAAGTTCCAAAGTTTTTATTTAAACTAAGTTCCACTGCAGATAATTTTTGCAGGTTACATATAATATGTAAATTGAAAATGATTACGTTGTACTTGAACACTCCCAACAGCCATTTCGTGCATATTGCTTTATTTATCTTATTGTTTAACTAAACATTGTTATAACGAGTGTGTTGGGTCTGTTATTTTGGTGAGCAATGAAGAGTTATCTATCTATTCTAGGTACCAAAGAAGAGTCAGTTCTCGTTGAAGCGCAAGAAGAGCAAGGACGAGCTGGATCTGGGAGAGCTGGTGTGCCCCCTGCACGACGACTGCTCAGGTGACATTCCCACCTCGCCAGTAAGTCGCAATACTAACAACACTAATCATACTCACCTCACTTAAATAGGTGCACTCTCATTGCTTATAATAAATGAAATGTCATAATTTGACAAGTGGTTGTAAAATAGGGTAGACCATACCGTTATTGGCACCTGTCAATTTATTCAAGATATCAAGTACCTAATCTTAATCTATCTATATAAATAAAAATGAATCGTAGAATTGTATTTACGCGCATTATTTGAGAACGACTTTACCGATTTAGAAGAATTTTTTGTGTGTGGATGACTGGGTCTCGCGGATTATTTAGATTCACAATTGGAACTGGCAGGTGGCGCTGGGGTCGGATTCTAGGATCCTCCTAGTTTCCAAGACTGATTTTGTTGATTTTTTTTATTTCTTTGAGTGGGTCCCCGGATGGTTTAGATTCACAATTGGTAGCGGTTGGTGGCGCTGTAATCAGGTCCTAGATTTTTATTTTTTCGGGGCACACTACGCCTGAGATGAAATAAAAGTGTAGACGGAGTCTACGTGAACAAAAGCATCAAATGACATGAAGCTTTTTTAAAACTTGTGTACATAAGCTTATGTAGTACTAGCTGCGCCCCCGGTTTCACGGTAAAGTTTCATCAAAATCCATTCAATAGTTTTTGCGTGAAAGAGTAACAAACACACATCTATACATACATTCTTACAAACTTTCGCGTTTATAATATTTATGGGATACACGTAGTTTGCGTCTGTGTGGTTAATAGTCATGTATCCACTAGCAACTATTCCACCTTTATCTGTACTAATTCGATTATTTAATACTGTGTTCTCGAAACGCACTGCAGCGCGATCGGCAGCCGGCTTCACTTTGATAGTCCGAGATTCCGTTTTTCTATTAATGGTCTAAGTTTATAGCCATAAAATATTATTGTATTGCTACAAAAATATTAAGATTTCTTGATCTATATAAATAAAAATAAATGTTTGTCCTCTATGCGTTCTTAACAGTAACTATTGATCAGATGGTTATGAAACTTTGGTAGGGCGTTCTGAAGATGCCCGCAATGGTCTTTCGTCGAGAACACGGAATATACAACCAAATATTTTTTTAACTTTATGTAGCATTGCAACGCACGCGGTGCAGCTAGTGTCTTAATAAATTGACAGGGGTGCCGACAATGGTATAATTTACCCTTCATATTAGCGGTTAAACGTGAATTAAAATTATTTCTATCAGTGATATTTTATTAGCATGATGATAATAAAATATTTTAGCAGCTGCTCTTTTATAAGAATACTAGAGTTTACCCCGCGACTGCGCCGTGGGTCAACCTCTAGTGCGTATCTCTTGTATACAATATAACCTGTACCGCCTGCTCTTTAATGCAGGCAGTACAGATTACATTGTATTTAATATTTTATGTATTTGCCCCCAGAAGATTCACTTCATTTTATATCGCAAACTATACTATTCCCCATCTATCTGTAAACTACGTTTTCTGTCTAAGTGACAAAACTTGACAAAAATGACAAAAGTGAACCAAGTGGACCAAGGCGACCTACGGGGACCAACGGGACCAAGTGGATGAAATAGACAAAATCACAAAAAATGTATCCCACTTTTTGGGATAACCTTTACATAAATTTATCCCATTATCCGGGATAAAAAGTATCCCTTGGCCACCCTTGGTATTAAAATTACATATGTACCGAGTTTCAGCTAAATCGATCCAATAGTCTTTCCTTAAAAGGATAACAAACAGAGAGACAAATATATTTTTATACCAGAAACTATCCCATTTTTCGGGATAAAAAGTATCCCATGTTCATCCTCGGCATCGAATATATATATATATATATATATATATATATATATATATATATATATATACCGAGTTTCAGCCAAATCGGTCCAGTAGTTTTCCCGTGAAAACGGAACAGACAGACGGACAGACAGACAGAGTTACTTTCGCATTTATAATATTAATAGGAATTGTTTTAGAAATTATTTTGAAATACCTCAATTACCCAATTTGTTATTTATTTGATATCTGTGTAACACTGGAGTCTATTGCAGGCTAGCCACTATGTTGTTTAAATGTTTAATGTTTGTAAGGAATGAAGAAACTTCGTCGTGTGGTATTATTTTATAATTCTCTTTTAAAATGAATAACACTTAGATTTTACTACTGCAATGTTTTTTGTGAATAATAAACTTAAAAATTTAAGGTAGAGTAATGTGGTGGCTTTTTAACTTCTTTGGTTTGGGTTTTACGTTTAATAAATACTAATACAAGGTTTTAAATATATTGTCACATCTTGTTGTATATACACGACAAAAATACTTTGCGTGAATTGATCGTCATATTAGGATCATGGTGTACGTAATTATAAGCAATACTCATGCACAAACTAACGCTTGAGATGGTAATCATTGAATCAGAAATGACCTGTCTGTGAGGAATCATAGTTTATTAGAAAATATTTTTATAATTTACATGGCTCATAATTCCAAGCATTTTTTTTTCGATAAGAATTGTTCTTGAATACGTGCTTACACAGTTGAATTATTTCAATTGTACTTACAAGATAGTGTCTGTCCATTTTTGGTATTTGAACAGTTTCTTTTAATTAGTAATAATATAGATCAAGGTAAAAAGTATTTTACAAAATGGAATCATCTAAATAATTTGAAAGGTTCAATATGGAATTAGTTTAAGAAGCAGTGTGCGTATTTATGTTTGTTATAATCTTTTTTAAAATTAATACATACTATTATGCTTCAGATGATGAAAGTAAAATCAGCGGGAGTGGGCGTCGCGTCGGGTGTCTCTCCCCCGCGTGACGACGCGCGGGCACACTAACGGGTCATTCGCAACCATTTACCTTGGAACCCACATAATCATAGTTCTCTCTCTCTCTCTCTCTCTCTCTCGAACTATTAAAATAGAACAACTTAACAAGTTTGTTGCTGAAATCACTCGACGTCGAGTGTGACAGGTCATTGTGTACATCACGCAACGTCGCGTGATACGTAAACGTACGTACGACGAAGGAGAAAATGTATAAATTTAGATTCGTAATAGCGTTAACGGTTAGTGAAATCCAAAGAAAGTTATCGAATGATTCCAACTTTTACATTCAGAAAATAGCTTACTTTTAGAGTTAAGTTTATTTTTATTTTGCGGGAATAAACACAAATATATTTTTACTTTGTGTAATGAGTTCTAAAACGTACATTTTCTCTTTCTAGAAAAAGTCCTAGGATGTGTTAACTCTATCATTTTTTTATTTTGTTGAAAATATCTCAGTTTTTTCCGTTGTATGAAAAGAATTATAAGTGTGTTTTACTTTCTTAAAAGAGTTCTTAGAATATTATTCTCCTGGTGTAAAAGCACTAGTTTTACGAGTTTTTAATTGAAGATAAGATTAAGTATTTTTGGATGTGAGACGAGGGGGGGGGGGGGGGCACGACATATAACTTTTATGAACCAGCTATAATGTATAATTGCTCCATGTATACTTTAAATAATATTAATTTATTCTTCGGCTTTATATAATACTTGCCCAAATTAGGCAGTATTACTTGGTTCAATGATTTATTTCAGTAGTCTCGGTGCTAAATTCAAAACATGTGGTGTCTGGTTTAGATTAAATTCGAAAATGTACGAACTTGTGTCCGAGGTATAGATAGATAATTTAAGTCTGGTTTAAAAAAAAAAGATTTTAGTCCATACATTACCCATTTGAAGGAGTCTAGACTAATCAACGCTTAACCATCCCACTGTCGGGCAAGGATCACTATATTAAGGTGCTCTTACACGGAAAATGTTTTGAGCAATAATTGCTTGGCAACAGTAATGTACCAGTCTGCAGCAATTAAATGGAACTATTGGAGTAAAATGCGGCAATTGTTTCGGGAATATTGCTCCATATATTCCACATTTCTTAACGTTGCCACATGAGTTGCCGAATATCCAATCGGTTTGGAAATTCATAGGCAATTTTCTTTTTATCTCGTTTGTACGTATAACTACGTCTCGTTTTCCCTAGGTGCCTAATTTTTTAAGTTGCTCCATATTACATGGTATTGTATGGCCGTATCTCAGCAACAGCTTACTATATATTGCCATAGCCCTAAATTGCTTAATGTAGTCCTGACGTCATACTTGACGAGATTAAGCAATTTTAGTTGCTCGTTTAAAAGCACCTTTAGTATTTATTCACTTACTTGTAATCGTTTGAATTTTCAAATTAGTCGTACGGAGATTATGTCAAATTTTAAGCAGTAGTAAGGAAAATGAACGGTAGATAAGATACAGGAACCGGCCATCAGACTGGTTATTGGGTATCCTACATTGGCTATTTCGAAGTATAGATTTCCTCACGATGTTTTCCATAATCGGCTAGCATATGGTGTTTGTGCTTATACACATTAGGTCAGAATAACAAACAAGCAGGCATACATTTTCAACACTAATTATGTTTTCAGTTGTCATAACAGGAAACGAAATTGTTTTGTTTTCAAAAAACGATTTTTTAAGAAAATTGGTAGTATTAATACATTTTTCTAATTTATATTAAATTAGAAATATAACTAAAAGTAATCAAGTTCAATTCAAGTTTTTTTAATTTAATATTTAAAAACTTATAAATACTTTAACACTTCTCAATGTATGTATGGACTATAATTTAAACATAACTGCCAAAAACACAAATTTTATCATGTCATAGTAGAAATTAATATTTAAGAAATGTAATGTTTATTTATAAAAATTATTTAAAATTTTAATTTTGTAATAAAGTATTAAGTCTAATTATTCTACCAATTGATTAATGGAATGTATGAGAACGAATGAATTACTTAAAAATAATTAATAATACATAGAGAATGTTGAAATATAACAATAAAACAAGCAATAGACATTCCAAGGTATATAATTAACAGATATAAATATATATTTCATGCCTTTTCATGTTATAGATATTATTAACCAACGTTTTGCAATTTTTTATGATACATTAATGTTTATACAATTTGTTACACACTTTACAGTACTTAGCGCATTTTAAATAATTATTGAATAGGTAGCTCATTAGGAATCGACTGAAAGGTGACAATATTAATCTGGTCTCATTTCTATATGCTGCTCTTTTATTCAATTTAGATGATAAATTAAGTGGTTATACCAGTTTATTATATTTATCTAGATACAACAATGGCTATTTGCATGTTGTTTATTGAATTAAATATTTTTAATTGTTAGTATTTGATGAATGTATTTATGAAGTTACTGAAGTAGGCTAGTTTCTTACACGTACTGCAGTGTTTTGATTAAAAATTTGAGCACTGATTCAAAATAGCATTGTACTGTACCTGACACATACGAGAAGCCATTTTGAATTTGGGCGTGTTATATCGTTGCCTTACTTTCTCAATCTCTTATTGCTCGTATCTTTTAGAAACAGTTTTTACGCTGTTTAATACTTTGTTACCCAGAGCTACAGCTTCAGTTGGTTTTGAAAACTAATTCAAATTAATGTGAAAAATTTAATACCAAAAAAATCGTTCTTATTATAATACAAATTTCAGAAAGTAAGGAGACTATATCTTGGTAGTCGCTTTGAAACTGAATCTTATTCCGAAATAAGTAGCTTCCAGGTGCATTTCTTTTAAAATAGATCATAGCGGTACTGAAAAAAGGAAAGTAAAACAGAGAAATTAATAAGACCTAAATAAATATCTTGCGTACGTGTTATAATATGGATTTATTCGTTTCGTTCGCACTATTTTAGTATTTTAGAACAATATTGATGGTTTTAATTAAGAAAATACCTCTGTTTTAAATAAATAACATTATTAAACATGTGTGTGAGATATAAAAATACTCGCGTAGTCCAACCCATGTTTTACGTCTTATGATCCGTTGTAATGAAAACGCACCTTTAATTCCTCAGACGCCCCATAAACAGCAACTTTGTGTAAATCCATGTTAATCGTGTTTTATGCCACTGCTACATCTGGGATAATGTTAGTGCCTGTCTGTGTCACGCAGATGTAACCAAGTGTTTAATGCGTTATTTGAGATTGTCGTGTCATTGTTAATGATGTTAAATATTGACAGATAACTCACGTTTATACACTAATGTAGCTATTTCTTTTAACCCTATAAACATGATTCTTTTTCCATGCTATAAGTAAGTCACAGGTACTAATACAATAGGTGGAGGAAGGGCATTAGAAATATGATTTTCATTTTCACTCCTAAACATTAATAACATTTTCACCAGAAGTTGTTAGTTACCCAGTGTAAATGAACTCTAATAGTATGTCCATTATTTATAAGTATTATTGTTATAACATTCAAGCAGTACGTGTGAAAAAGGCGCATCTGTTCATTCTTTTTACGTACATAATTATAGTTAGTCGCACAATAATGAAATCGTTGAGGAATTTTCCAATCAATACTCTTTTTTGAAACATTTACATATTGTTAACACCTTATTAATTTAACGATTAGTGTAACCACGATCCTGTTCCTACCACTGTGCCAAGCGTAAATTAATCGTCAATACTGTCCACGGAGCGAGATATCAGCATTGCGTTTTAACGAATAAATGAAACTCGTTTCCTATATCAGTACTAGCACATATATATATATTGTTTTTCCTTAGATAATTTTCATATATTACAATTTTTGCAATGAATTACGCTATTTAATGATGTTTAAATGTCTAAGACAATAAGGCCCATCTAAAGTCAGATATTACAGTAGAAAATGTTTTATATTAATCATCTAAAGACACAATTTAACTAAAATTTTATCCAAAAACATATCTTGTAAGAAAAAACAAGGTATAGCATATTAAGAAACAGTTTCCTATTAGTTAAAGTGACTTATTCTGGTTTATTTCTTTTTTGCTAAGAAATATTATTTAAATAAGAACGTTCACCGACTTGAGGAAGTCGCATGCTATTGTCCTTCACATTGCATATCCTTTATTTTCTACTGTTCTAGGCATACTTTGGGATGAAGTCGTACGAAATGTAGTAAACATTCAAGATATAGATAATAATTTTTTAACCATATCCTGCTTGCGGCTAGTATTTTATAAATATATTTTTTATTATTTTTAAGAATTATTCAATACGCGACTTCGGAGTAGTAGCATCTATATGCGACTGTTTTCAAATTTGCAGATAGGTAGTTGATTTCGTTGAGAAAGTATAGCTGGTAACACATTTTTCACGCGAATAGCAGCTTTGAATATTACTAGTTGCATTAATTAAAGAATTACATACATTAACGCAAAGCTCATCTCTCGCTGCGCTGTAACTTATAAGACGGAACCCTTGTCTTCCATAGTTTTGTAATGACATGCTGGCGGACGAATCAACACCGCCGATATATCAATGAAACAACAAAACTATTTGTACAATATAATGTATTGAAATCATTTTTACAATATCTTAAAACCATAAAATATAAAATTAAATAAATAATGAATGAACACAATTTATGATTTTTCTTTTTTGTGCAATTATTCCTTTTCGAACAACAGCTGAGATTTCGGAACTGCGGTCTCCACATTTTTTAATACTTTCAAACCCTCTGAAAAGTAAATAAAAGCGTCAACACAAAGGTATCCATCTCGAGCTATTGATCGTATTGAGACGGCTATCTCACTTTGTTATAGCAATATTGCTATCGTAACAAATGGACTCTGCTCAGTATTAAAGGGAAGTTTCTAACTTCAAAAAGACAGTAATTGCTAAAGATCTGTGACATCGAAACTTTCTGAAATTGAAATACTGGCTAAACTGATTTCGGTTATGACTACTATGTAAAAAGCTGCTTAGTAACTGATTTTGTATAAACAAGCGATTCGTGTGTGGGCACCACAAAGATTGGGTTAGTTATTTATAAAGTGCAATTTATACCTTTGCCACGCCCCTTGCGACGTAGTTCTGCTATCCTTTCTATTTCGCTCTCTTCCCCGGGATCTTTCTCGTGTCTTAATGATTCTTCCTGGGCTTGTTTCAAAACCGACTCTTCTAGAAATGTTAATTCTGAAAAATAGGTTACTATGAATTGTACTACCACATTATAGGGAAAACTATATCATGGTTGCTCAAATCTTAAAAAAAATATATTGTTGTTACAAATATAAAAAATACTTGTAAGACGCGGATCCATCGCAATCCAGGGTCCGTTGAAAATGTTGCCTGCGGTGGGGCGCGCCTTCGCCTCCGGCTCCATCAGCTGCGTCACTTGCTGCTTGCACTCGGAAGACAGTTGGTTCACGACGTTCGTACGAAACCGCCATTTACGCATCACCTGTAATCACTTTTTACTTAACTAGAAGAACATGTTTGCCAACATGAAAATAGGGGTTTTCCAAATTACAAATCCAAAAATGTAGTAAACAGGGGCCATCCATAATTTACGTCACACGTTACGGGGGCGAGAGGATCAACGAAGTGTGACAGGGTCCTAAATTTCGTGACGTCACATTTCAAAATCTAATCTACTTAAGCTTTAAAACGCAAAATTTGAACTATTAACGAAAAACCTCAAAATATTTGCAACTGCGTATGAGAGCACTGTTTAAACTATTAAAAATAATTTGGAAAATTATTTTAATTTAATAATTTCTTGATATAGAATTGCAAAATATGTGATGTCACACTACGGAGGGAGGAGTCTCACGAATGTGACCAGCTGTGATAAGGACGGGAGAGAGGTCAAAAATCATGAAATTTGTGTGACGTAGTTTATGGATGGCCCCTTAAGTAAAAATGAAGATAAAATAATGTAGCAAAAACTTTGAAAAAGATTTAAAAAATTGTTAAAACATAAAATAAAAGAGAATATTTTCCTTGCCTCACGTTTCCTTTACCTATCTTGCACTAAAAAATAAAAAGAAAAGTTACAAACAGGTCCACAAAATAAGCAGTCGGAATGGCGGGAAAAAATATTACGTAATCTAACAATACATATTTAAATAGTGTTACATTTAGTAAGAGAAGACATCGTTATTATGCAGCAGTTTTTTTACGATAATAAATAAACTATTTCTGCTTATTATAAATAGCGTTTCTCGAGACTAATAAGTATGAAATATCTAAGTACCTGTTTCTCATACAGTTTTTTAACCGAAGTTTCGTTGAATGGCAGCGCTTTATTGAGCATTGTGTAGAGAATAACGCCGATGGACCACATGTCCGCCATCTTGGGCAAATATGGCACGCCCTTCAGCACTTCGGGAGCCGCGTACGACAAAGAGCCGCAGTACGTCTCACTGAGCACATCACGATCGCGTTGCCTCACGTTCCGAGCGAACCCAAAATCAGTTATCTTCACATTATAATTTGCTGTAATCAACACATTTTCGCATTTCAAATCTCTGTGAGCTATATTCAACGTGTGTAAGTATAGGAGGCCGGATATCAACTGCCGCATCCATAATCTACTCTGATTTTCTGGTACAGCGCCATTCTGTGTGAGGAAATCTAACAAATCACCATTCTCGGCGAAACGTAGGAAAATGAAATATTTAGCGCGCCGTTGAAATATATTAGACACGTTTACTATATGCGGGTGGTTTACGCGTATGAGTACGTCTAATTCGCGCGGCAGGAACTTTGTAAGGTAGTCTCGTGGCGCTTGCGCAGTGTCTATCACTTTGCATGCCATCACCGTGTGTCGGGTTTCATCGATCATATGTGTTGCTCTGTAAACCTGCAACGGTAGAAGTTTATTTTAATATGTTTGCTAATAATATTTACAAATTCGAACGAAAACGTAAAATAATAAAACCGATATCTGCCTGGCGTTGTGATCTACAAATAAATTGGTAACAATTATTTTTTAAAGGATTCAGAGATGGATAAACTGATTTTGCCTATATTTGTAATACCTTCTTATTTTACAGGTGAATTTTTCAACTGGGCCTTCAGGGCCAAATCCTAAACTATGCTAAATAGTGAAAAACACTCAAAGGAGTCGAGTCGAGTACGCCGATTTTGACAAAAACTAAAGTGGTATTACATATTAATTTAAAAAAATTCAATTACACTGGTTAGGAATAAAATTGGTTGATTTTAGAAAAAAAACATTATATTATTATACCAAATCATAGTGTACCTTATAAGAATCAATTTATGTGAGTGAAGGAATGTTAAACGGCAAACCAAGGGAAAGGGTTGTTTCTGAACAAAATGTTCTGTTTTCCATACATTTTTCACTTTTTCAATGATTTTTCAATCACCAGATAAAAATTATTCACGGAATAAAGTGCAATATGATAAAATTAAAAATGACTGTTGGGTGAATGAAATAGTTGAATTGTTTTACTTTTGAATACAGTCAGGTTATAATTTATTCCACTGGTAACTTTTATCTGATGATTGAAAAATCGGCCCTTGATCAAACAACTATTCTTCAATTTTAATCAAAATTATACTTTACAAAAAACATACACGGCAAAACACAACTCAAATTCCTGCCAAAACACTCCATGGGCTTTAAACTTTATAGGAGTTTAAAATGTGGATTTCTAGATCACAGTAGTAACTAGCTTGTCAAATACCCATAAGCGACGTATTTGTGCACATACTTTAGCATAAGAGCCTTCTCCAATAATCTTCTCCAGAATAAAACCCTTCTCTTGCAAGATAATGATGTCAGATTGTGTCGTGTTAAGATCTACTTTTTGCGTTGCGGGACACATTAGTTATTCCTCAACTCATTATTACTTCATTTTTACTTTGGCCAGTAGCATAATGAAGGGATAGTGGTGATTTTGTTCATTTAAACTTGTTTTTACATTTTTGTAGTTTATCTTTAAATTTTTCAGTTTGATTACAAATTTGATTTGACACATTGATATGTGTCAATATTATTGTTTTCATTTATGCATTCATATACATTCCCATATATGCCAGTGCTTTTATTCTTATCTAAAATGTGCACTTTTTACTTGTTAATAAGTTTGTAGCACAAACTATACAAATAACATAAATCCATAGACACAAATTCAAGTTTTTGTAAAGGTGGAGCTGAAGCCTGCGTTAATATTAAAGATTTAAGCAGTTTCACGCAGGTATGGTGATGGGTTTAATGCGTTATTTGAGATTGTGAGATTAAGTCGCGACGTTTTTAATGACGTTAAATATTGACAGAAAACATATGTATGTTACCGTCAATCTGTAAATATCGTTAGATTATAATCTATCTCGTGAGATTGTGAACCGTAACACACTATTTAACGCATTATTTTTCGATTATAATCTATCGATGTGAAATCGTCGAATTATAAAGTGGCATGCGACGGAACGTACTTCGCGCGCTGATTTGTCGGTTTTACGGTAGGTCGTTCTGTGTCCATAGAGTTAGAAATAAAACACAGGTGTCAGTCATATAAACTAAATGTACTTCAAAAATTGAAACAGTGACATAATCAATAATTCTGACATAATGGTAAGAAAAATAACAAAATTTTCTCTTAAAAATAAAATAATTCTAAAAAAAGAAAACGACTTTAGGAGTAACTAAAAAGCAAAAAATAAAATTTCTATCATCTTGAAGTCGGCGCCAAGTGATATATAAAATTTACTATATTTTGCAATACTTTATTGCTGTAATAATGTATATAGTAATTTTTATGTCTTGCTTAGCACCAACATCAAGATGTTGTAGAAAAAAATATTTTTTAGTCGTGTCGAAGTCTCTTGAAGTCGGTTTCTTTTTCGTTAGAATTTTTTTAATTCGTAGATAAACTTTCGTTATTTTCCTTGCCATTATCTCAGAATTATTGATTACCTGCTAAATAGTAAATACATACTTGATATCACAATTTTTGAAGTGCATTTAGTTTATTTGACGGACACCTTTATTTCTAAAATGGGCGCAAAACGGCCTACCGTAAGACCAATCAATCAGCGCGCGAGATGCGTTCCATCACATGGCATTTCACAATTTGACGATTACACGTCGATAGATTATAATCTACCGAAAAAGAATGCGTTAAATTGTAAGCAGTATTTTCAGTTCACAATATTTCGACAGATTAAATCTCACGAGATAGATTATGATAATAATTATAATCTAACAGTATTTACAATTTGACACTGACATATATACACTAATGTGCCTATGCATCAACAACGACATTTTTTATCGCTTTAAGTAAGTCCCATTCGGCCACAGCGTAAATCTGTAACACTAACGCAGATGAAGCCCCAGCATTAAAAAGCAACTTGTGCAATTTTTAGTTGTCATTTAAACCGATAATATATTTTTTCCCTTTGGATGAATCAAGTAAATACCTATAAGCTTGAATCATTCAATGTCATTGAATACCGACGTGTCCATTCAACCAAACTGATTTATTTTGGTTGACATGTCTAATATCAGCATTAGCTGAAATCAATTTTGGAGAGATCCTTTTAAACTATAGTGGCTAAATAAAAATAGCTCACCAAGACGACGTGGAACCGTTAACATCATATGTCGTGTTTTTTACAATAGATGTATCGGCCAAACATACATCTTTATCGGATTTTGTATTATCTGAACTTTCGATTTTCTTAAGCAATTGACTTTTTTCTTCCCTTGCTTTTTTGTAAGCCAGTGATTCTTGCGGGGTCCATTCTAAAAAAAGAATATTATTGGGCCTTGGTTACACACATGATCAAAACAGCACTTTGACTTTTTTGAGCAGTATTCTATTTTTTCATTTATGTTGTAACATTTCAACAACTCCTCGGTAGACATCAAGAAATAATTTTTAAATTACTCGTTTATTTTCGACATTTAAGTCACTCTTGATCACAGCTAATGTAAAATTATTAAAAGGTTAGACTAATAACGTGAAGTCAAAATAAAATCACATTGACAACAGTTAAATGTTGATTATAAATAATAGTAACAGTCAGGGCCGTCTTACCCGTATTGGGTGCAGGGGTGTGAAGATAACTTTATGCCCCCCCCCCCCCCCCCGTACCAACAATAAAAAGTAGCATTTAATATGTTTTATTTTAAGGATCCCTAGCTATTTGGCAAAAACGGATCTTAAAAAATCATGATGTTCTCTAACGACTTCTTTTGTTGAAGTCAATCGGATTGCGCCCCTTAGGGCCCTGCGGCTGGGTGCCTCGCACGCCTTGTAACCCCGGGTAAATATGGTAACAGCTGTAATTTATGGAATCGATATTTCGCTGAATTACTACGCCATTACATTACCTAGTAGTCTGGAGTCCATTGAAATCCATTCGCTGTTAATAATTTGTTCTATTTTAATTCTATTTTGGTAATTCGGTTCTAACATCAATGTTACTAAACGTTTACAGTTTTCGGAAAGGTTATCAATGTAACGCGAACGAAACTTCCAGTTTCTGTTGATTTGGGCTTGGTACAATTGTTTTATATGTTTGTCTTCAAAAGGCATAGCTCTGTTCAACATTACATACACTACGATACCCAAAGACCATATATCCGTTGGTTTGGGGTAATATGGGGCACCTTGAAGGATCTCTGGAGCTGTGTAAGATAGTGACCCACAAAATGTTTCACTATGAACATCTTTTAACTTCTTATCTATGCATATACGAGCAAAACCAAAATCTGATAGCTTAGCGTTCTGATTAGCCGTCAAGAGCACGTTTTCGCATTTGATATCTCGATGAGCTACCTCTAATTCATGCATGTACTGTATCGCCAAGGCCAACTGACGGGTCCATATCCTGGCTTGATCCTCTTGGATCGCTCCCTTCTGCAATATATGCTCCAACAAATCGCCACGTTCCATATATCTCATAAATATGAAGTATTTGTATCGTCTTTGAAATATACTATGGGTGTGAACCAAATGGGGATGGTTCAATTTTATTAACATCTCAATTTCCCTTGGAAGGAACTTTTTAACAAAGTCTTTTGGCGCTGTGTTAGTGTCGATTACTTTGCAAGCAAGAATTGAGATTTTATCGTTTTTATTTGGATTCCTGTATTCTGATAAGTATACCTGTTTTAATGAAATAATAAATATGTGAATAAGAATAATCGGCAGACAAACACACATATTGTATTATACCCCAAATAAAGCAAATTACGCTTTTGTTATGGGTAATATACAACGGACTACTCTTGGGCCGATCCCAGAAACCCAGATCATAAATAATGGAGAGAAAATTCGTTTCCGAAATTTATCATGCGAGGAATCGAACCCGGAGCCTTCTGCGTTGCAGTGAGTAAGCCGTCAAAGGTTTAGCCCGCTCAACCACAGAGACCGTCAAGTCAAATATAATATTAATTTTCAAAATTAAGTTATACATACATTTAAAGGCATAGATTACATGATTACCTTTGCATATGAGCCTTCGTTAACTTTCTTAATCATTTTATATCCTCTTGTTGCTAGAGTTAATTGCTCTGACCCAGTGAGTTTCAAATCTTCTTCAATGTGGTGGAACTGTAATAACAATCATCATACACATCTACAATCTTAGGTCACTACCGTCATTGACTATTTATAATATACCTTTGATTTTCCCTCCATCTATTTATGTTTTATTTTTTAATCGTAGCTGTTATGTTAGCTAAAGACTTGATCATTTCACTAGCCTGAAAATAAATGCATTTTATTTCAATCTACATTTTAAATTCAAAGTTATTTTTAACTATTGTTTTAATACTTACCCTATACGCGGAATCCCTTTGATTTCCTTCTAATATATCACCCTGTCTTTTTGGTGGATTTTTGTGAGATTCCGAAAATTTACGGCGTTCTTCTTTAGCTCGTTTTAATGCTGCTGCTTCAACTGCATTTAAAGCTACCAAAAACGTAATTTAAATAGTATCACGTTATTATTTCAGACTGAAGAATAAGAGAAAAAATACTCACTAGTTAATCTACTATCCATAGCAATCCATTCCGAGTTTAAAATATGTGTAGCAGTATGACGCAGCCCAGGGTCGGGTTCTAACAAGTGCTTCACAACAGTTTTGCACTCTAGTGAAAGGATACTTGCAACTCGTGATCGGAATCTGTACTTTTTACCCATCTGCTGTTCGTATAACTTCCGCATACGCGTGTCGTCAAACGGCATAGACTTATTTAACATCACAAACAAAACGACGCCCAAAGACCAAATGTCCGTCGGTTTTGGCAAATAAGGTTTCCCGCGGAGGATTTCAGGAGCCGCATACGACATTGACCCACAGTAGGTTTCACTCAAAACCGGCTGATCATCGTCGTCGATGCAAAACCGCGCAAATCCAAAATCTGATATCTTCACGTTATAGTTTGCTGTCAAAAGAACATTCTCACATTTGATATCTCTATGCGTTATCTCACATTCGTGTAAATATTGCAATCCGAGGGCCATCTGACGCATCCACACCCTCGACTGATTCTCAGAGACGCAGCCGTTCTTCAAAATATACCCCAACAAGTCACCATTTTCAGTGTACCTCATAAAAATGTAGTACTTAGTTTTTCTTTGAAATATACTGTGGACATGAATTAAATGCGGGTGATTTAGGCGAATGAGTACGTCTATCTCGCGAGGTAGAAACTTAACAACAAAATCTTTCGGAGCTTTCGACGTCTCAATAATTTTACATGCAAGTGTTGCTTTGTGAGAATCGTCTTTACTTGTATACTCTGTTAAAAAGACCTGCGACAAAACAAAGAACAGAACTACATATGCTATTACACAGATTGACCACGTTAGATAGTTAATTGCAGTAAAGATTATTGATACCTTGGCATATGCTCCTTCCCCGACGAATTTAAGTAGTTTATATCCCTTTGAAGACAAAGTATTTTCTTCAGACGGAGTTGTTTTCAACTCGCTCATGTTAATACAAACACAAGGTTAAGCATCGAGCAGCCTGCTACGTATAGACTTCCTGCTAACTTACTATGATTAAAATATGGTCCGCTCTTCATGTCCAGAAGGGAAGTATACATTTTTGCACTTTTTATTTTGTTTACATTACTAAAAATTTATTATTGAATATTTACATTATGAAAGAAAATGTCACTTTCAAGTTTGTATGTCTATTGTGACATCTATCACTTAATCTTCTTTATTTAATCTATCAAATCTAGCGATACACAAAACGGTGTAGTATATAAGTGAGCTATAAAAATCAACACAAAAAAATAAAGATTAACTTTTATTTAAAATGTAACAATCATTCTCATTGCTTGGTATAGATTAACTTCCATTCTTATTAAACTCATAATAACAGTAGAAAATGATAGAATATCACCAACTAAAACCTTATATCACAAAAGCAGTTGCTTTTTATGCAAGAACTCGCCGGCCAAAGATAACCTTTGCAGGAAGGAAGGCGAAGGAGTCATCAAAAACTCATGTTTCCCTACATCGGGATGATCGGGATATAGCTTTTCTTTACGAATTCTCTCCAACATTCTTTGTGGTTCACACCTTGGTTTTGTTTTCCAATCATTATTCAAAAAATCTTGTATTACTTTCGGTAACATTTTGAATGTTTCTTTACTCTTAGTCGTACTTGGAGGACTAAGTGGTCGGATGTCTATCGGTTTTTGTGGTACAATTATATCATCGACATCTACATTAGGTTCTTTAAATATAGGACTTTTGTCTTTATCTTTATCAGACTCCTCACTTTCTTTCTTGTCTTCACCTAAATTTTTATTTTGATAATTGCTGATACTATCTTTAACAATATCTCTTAGACTTGTTTCATTTTTTATTTTGTCTCGTTCTGTACCATCAATGTTTACATAGCCTGTTCTTGTTTCTGTTTTTATTAAAACTTGATTCTGATCTACTTTACTTTCAATGTCTTTTACTTTGAGATTTTCACTTGTGATAACATTTTGTTCATCTTTTGGTTCTTGTGTATTATTGGTGTTATTTTGCTCTGAAGCTTCTATCATTGTCATGAATTTAATGTTATCTTCCTCTTCGAGTATTTGATAGACACGGTGAACTTCACTTATGTTAATTCTGCAATTGGGAATGGAAACAGAATTAATTAAGAAAGTATATTTGTATTAAATGTAAGGTGTGGTTTTTCAACATATAGCAAATAAGCATCTAAATATTTTTTTATATATTTTCAAATCGATATAGTTTTACTGAGAAGAAAAATATCTTACCCCTGCTTTGCTTCGTGGCAACAATACAGCATTGCGGGATCAATGGGGTGAGCTTCAGTGTTGAAAATGTACCCTCCAAGGTCAACAACACACTCGCCATTTGGTGTATTAATAATAGTCCCATCAATGCCGGGATTGTGGATGAAATTGTCTGGGTCAAAGAGTAAGTATAAGTATTTTGTAGTCTCCGCCAAGAAAAAAGATTCCATGCGATCCTCTTTACGATGATCTCGGACGTCTTTTATCTGCAAATGTTTCCAAACCATATCTAAAGGTTAAATATTCACAGAAATATTAATGTATTATGGTATTTAATAACCAACTATCCATACTAATACAAGTGTAAATGTAAGTTTCTTTGTTTGGATGTTTGAATATTTATGTTCTTATTTCACGGACAATTAGTGTATTCAATTAGTATAAAGCGAGGATGAACAAAGGAAACTTTTTATTTCGAAAACAGAATAGTTTCCGTTGTTTACGAATTCGAAGTTTAAACGTGCGAAACTGAATTATTATGTGTACATCCGATAAGTGGGATAAACATAGGATACATTGTTTTTCTTTTTTTTTCAGTCATAGACTCAAAATTTTCGACAAAAAAACTTTAACGTATTACACTTTTGAAACATTTTCTATCTAGCAGATATGCGTAAAAAATTTGATTATTTTTCTCATTTTAATAGATAGAATAGCTCTATTAGAGGTATTAATTGAAAAACTTGCGAGCAGTCCTTAGGAATAAAATGTAGAAAAATTCTTACTGTAGCATAACCACAAGGTGTTCTTGCGCTATGTTGAATACTTCTCAAGATGTCTTCACCCATTTGCAACAGTATGGGATCTCTAGTATCCCGATATAAGTACATTATCGACTCGATAAGTTCCGGTCGAAGCGGATAGCTTTCTCTAGATGACGAAGCCTCGCCTGTGCCTAAGTTATATACCTCCGGGGTAAAGCCGTATTGCCTCCAAACACTGTGGTAGTTATGAATTATACGCATCGCAGTATCAC
Source organism: Dendrolimus houi (assembly GCA_039645545.1). Classification (NCBI taxonomy): domain Eukaryota; kingdom Metazoa; phylum Arthropoda; class Insecta; order Lepidoptera; family Lasiocampidae; genus Dendrolimus; species Dendrolimus houi. The sequence goes on along the minus strand of CM077119.1, from coordinate 17,592,675 downwards.
TTTCACCTGAAAAGAAAAAGTTTTACTACCGCGCTTAAAGTACAATTGAATCAAATCGTCATTTCTCTCTCTCTCTATTATTATTATTATTCACATATATATTTTATTTTCAAGGTTTTTACATTTTTCTTATAAATATCTTATAAAATATGTACATTAATTTGTAAAAAAATATAAAAACTGATCTCCGCCGGCAGTGGGGCTTAGGGTCCCATTATTATTATTATACAAGTGATGCATTTTCTTCTTTTAATAATAATTTTATTCTTTTATTATATATGTATGTTTGTCACTGAACTCCTAAACAGCTGGACCGATTTTAAATATATTGTTTTTGATTGAGTGGTTTAGATTCACAAGTGGACCCGGTACTGTAGTCAGATTTCAGGATTTTGATGACATTTTTTGTGTTTTTGAGCATCCGCTAGTACTGCATTAAATAAAGAATATTCATTCTTTCTCTATTTCCCAATACTTGTTGGAGTCCGCATACAAGGTATTTCCCTTTCATATTTCTCTATTGCAGTATACACCTTTTGCTACACCTCGTAACTTCATGCTTCATGTCATTGTATAAAAAAAATATATGTGCTCATCTATTACAATAAATTGCAGGCATTTACCAATTAAACTAAGTAATCCAGGCCAATATGACTCCAAAGATTGGAACACTGGCAAAGTGACATGTCCTCTTAACATCGTCGCCCAAACAAACCAATCGTCCTTCTTCAGATACTTCTCAATAGCCTGCCGGGCTTCCATGAACATTGACATTAATTCTGGCTTTTCAAGCAAAATCGCACCTTGAAGGAGAGAAATATAGGAGGAGGTTATAAGACCGCCGATATAAGATTAGAGATGTTTAAAAACATTTAAAAGGATGATAGGTTAATATATTATGTTAACCAGTCAAATTCTTTTTACTATCTTTATAAGGTAATGAAATAAACTTAATATGTTATTTAAATATATAGTGGAAAAGAAAATATTTATTTTTAAGATATGTACAATTTCTATGTTACAGGAATGTCACATTTTAGAGCTGTTTTATCGACACGTGTTTTAAGTTGTCGCTAATCTAAATTTATCGATTGTTAGTCGTTAATTGCTTGTAGTTTGAGAATTAAAGTATTTTTGAGTGAAAATGAAACATATTAGGGCGACAATACTGGATTTGTTATGATAATATTTTATTTTAAAACATTCTTAAATATGGGGATATTAAAATGTTTGCTCTTTCGTCACAGCTTTCAAAATAATGTTTATAGTTTATCACTTTTATTCAGAGCGACAAATATTTTGTACCGAAATATGGCATGATTTCGCTGTATATGATCTTTTAATTTATGCTAGCGAAGTCGTGGGGAGTGCCGTATTCAGAAATTTTAGTTGCTGTGACATAAACTCGATGAGTTATTTGTATATTGGCCTTACTTTATTTTTCGTGGCAATAATTTTGTAAGCCACAATCATGGCAAGATCTACAAGAACGGATCATAACTTCTCATTTATTATTAAATATCTGTGAAACTTAATGTAACTAAATACACACACTACCTTTAACTAAATACTCATAGTATGAGTCCACACCACCTCCGATACCAGCGTCTTGTGCAGTCCACCTTCCCGTCATCACATCTATATGGTTGCCTAAAAGACCTATTGGCGATTTGTGATGGTACAACGCTTTTAAAGCATTATAAGCTACCTAAAAACATCCAAAATGACAATTACTATCATACGACTTTAATAACATTTTTGTCAGAACATGTCACATACAGAGCATAACTGAACAACTTCTATCCTAATCTACATTTCGTATAAACTAACAATGAAGAAACTTACTTGAGTTGCACGTCCAGATTAAAAATATGCAAAACCCAGTAAACCACATTTGACAAATATATACTGTAAGGGCCATTGTCTTGTCTTTGACCATTACACAGTGTAGACAAGTATTTAACAAAAACAAAACTGACTTCATACTAAAAACCAAAAAATAAATATTTAACCGACTTCTTTCTACAACATTTTGAAGTTGATTAAATATTTATTTTTGGTTTTTAGTGTGAAGTCGTTTTATTTTAAGAAGTATTTTTTACTTTTCAGTTGCGCCAATACTACAATAGCTTTAGAAATAATATATTAGGCACCTGTAGAAATTAAACATCTGGCACACTTATACAAATTTGCCATCTCACTCTTTGGTGTATATGTTCAAAATCAGTTCTATATAACAATGTGAAGGAAAGAATGAACTTTAAATTTCAATTCAATGACTTCAGAAACACAGACAATTATATCAAATTCCATTTTGTACAACTTACTTCCTCATACAAAGGATCTCCAGTAAGTCGACTTAGTGTCCCAAATTCAATAATAAATGTCCCAACACCTGCTGTGCAAGTCACACTGGTCTCTCCAGGAGGCACACCAGATCTCAAATTGATAGTACCATAAGGCATGCCAGTAGTTGTGTCAAAGGCTGCAATGAGTCTCTGTGCGACATCTTCAGCTAAGCGAAGAAGAGGACCATTACATGGCCAACCTGGTTCTACCTTCATACCAGTTCTGCAATATAAAATATTTAAAATACAAGATGTTTAAATGTGAATTTGTTCACTAAAACTGGTGTAAACATTATGGTAAATTTCGTAAAGCATTTTATTTAGTTGTTGACATTTCTAGCTATGTGCAGTTTTGCAGACGTTTAGACAACAAAGCAAAGATTGCTTTAATTTTTTTTTTACTCAAGTTTCACTCAACATGAGGTATTGCTCTCATCTCTGGGTTGATATAGCCCAGTAGCAACTGATTTAACTTCTTAGAAGGTTAAGTAGTCTGAATTTAGACATGATCTAGATCTCAGCCATAGAAAAGACATTGAAATAAGTGTCTGTAGTCTGTATAACATAGTGTTCTAATGAAATGTTTGAGTTGGTTCCACCAACAACCATATTATGTTGTGTTTGCCCTTTCTCTCGGTCAGTTTTACAGAGTACTACAATATAGGGATCTATAAAAAGCATGAAAATATATAGATATTTAAAGCCTCAATGAGGTAGGTAACACATTGGCTTCTTTGGTGTTGCAGGTATCCCTGTGAGATGGAAACCACTTACTATGAGATGGGCCTTTTGCCCGTTTGCTTACAAGCAAACATAATTTTTGACATATTTTAATGAAACTTGATATAAAGGAATACCATGAAGTATTCCATGCATTGGATTAAATTATATAATTGAAACAGTAAGATAAAAAGTGTTTTGAGAGATATTACATAAGTCCATTTTAACAAAGTTGTAGACTAATCTAGTTTATATAAAATTTAATAAATCTAATATGTTTACCTATGTGACAGCAAATGAGCACTTAAGAGCCCGCCAATGATTCTAATGTTAGTCTCAAACACTGATACATTGATGTCTGCATCAAAATTCTTTTTCTGGAGCACTATGTCTACTACTCTATTGAATTCTGTGTAGTTGCCCATTATGGCAAGAGTATCCAAAGCATCAATGAGAGTAAGAGAGTAACTTCCCCATGTATCCACACCATCACAACTCAATGGACGTAGCTCATCATATGGATATGCATACCGTAAGTAGCTATCATATGCATGTTGGAACATATCACGCACCTCCTCCCTGAATAAGAATATTAAAGAAATATTTACTATGTACCACATCAAACCTTTCAAGACTTACCATAATCCCATATACTTTTGTGCAGTCAGAACCTTTTTTTTATTTTTTTTATTGCTGGAGTTCAGCAGACAGCCAGATGGCCTTCTTGATGTAAAGCAGTTACCATCGCCTATGGACATTTGCAACACCAAAGGTGCTACAAATGCGCTGCTGCTCTCTTAAGGGAGACTGGAACCTGGTCACTAATGCCGGAACACAACTGAAGGTTGTTATGGTGACATACTTTTGACCAGGGGTGGTAGCCATCCAGTCGGGCAAATGCCCTCCCATCTGCCTGTGGGTTGTTTTGTCACCTCTTACGACAGGCCGCCCGGCCGCAGGAAATTGTATTCTTTCTCCATTCTGCATGGATAAAACCTACTTTGGAAATAGCTACTTTTTAAATATTATTGTTCACCAGTAACCTAGTTAGGACATGGAAGAAGAGTACTAATCTTCTTCCATGGTTAAGGTCAGTGGTGCCTAATGAGATTGACATGTCCATGTGGATATAAATCCGTAAAACAAATTAAAATATAAAGAAAGAACAATATTTTACATAGTGAAAGTATACCTACAAAAGGGATGACATAACAAGCAAAAATATGCAAGTATCAAAAATATTTGTGTAAAAGTGTGAAATGTGTAGAGCAAGAACAGACTACTGAGAGCAAGAGTAGCTATGAAGCATGCTGTCTTGCGTGTTACTTGTATGGTTAGAAATTTTAAACAAGGAAAAGGACATTTTGAAACTTAATTCATTAAAATAAATCACAAAATTAATACACTGAAGTGGCAATATCACTAACAGAACTGATGGAGCAATGGAGCAAATACATTAAGAAGTAGAAACTTGTTAGTAATATAGTGAATGATGGTTTATGGCTTGATGGATCTGAGTGATCTATGTAAGATCATCAGTCTTAAATCATTAAAGGTGGGGCTTTATGTGGGTTAGTGTTAAAGATTTAGGATGTTTGAAGCAGATATGGCAATGGATTTAATGCGTTTATTGAGATGCGACATTATTAATGACGTAAAATATTGACAGATTACGTATGTATATACACTAATGTGGCTATGCATTAAGGATATTATTTTTTGATGATTTAAATCACTTAAATAAGACACATTCGGCCATAGCCTCGATCTATAACACTAACGCAGATGAAGACCTGGCATAGTAAAAAAATGTCACCTGGGACTTTCAAAGTGAAGCTGGCTAAAGGACGCCGATTTTAGAATATGAGAACTCAGTATTAATTTATCAGATTAGTATGATGGATAAAGGTGAAATAGTTCCAAGTGGATACATTACCATTAACCACAAAGATGCAAACCATGTTTATACTAGATAAGTTTAAAAAAAATGCTTCACTGCATTTGATGCTTTTGTTCATGTAGGCTCCATCATCATCTTAGTATTAAAAACCGGTTGCGTTCAGAGTATCTGTCTCGAAGCTCAGGGTCTGCTTTCTAGTGCGCTTTCACATAGGCACCATCTATAGTTTTATTTCATACTAGCTGTGCCCGTGACGTCGTCCACATGGAATTTGTTTTCAAAACCCCCCTGATTTTGAAATATTCTTCATTGGTGCTCTGCTCCTATTAGTCTTAGCGTGATGATATATAGCCTATAGCCTTCCTCGATAAATGGGCTATCTAACACTGAAAGAATTTTCAAATCAGACCAGTAGTTTCTGAGATTAACACGTTCAATCAAACAAACCCTTCAGCTTTATATATTAGCATAAGACTCGATAAATGGGCTATCTAACACAAAGAATTTTTCAAATCAGATCATTAGTTCCTGAGATTAGCGCATTCAATCAAAAAAACAAACTCTTCAGCTTTATATTAGGTTGGGGAAAAAGTTTCTTCGCATTTTATATAAAAATTCAAAAGGTTTTTTTATAATGTTTATTTACATTCGACTAAAGTATGTAGGTGCCATTTTGTTGGATAACTTTTTGCCATCTTGTAGGTAGAGACGTGATCCCATTGCTATAAAAATTTTGGGGCTTCTGATCAAAAAACTGTGACAAGTGGTTTTGGCAGTCCTCTTGTGATGTTAACCTGACACTGCCTAAGGAATTCTGCAGAGACCGAAACAGGTGAAAATCTGAAGGTGCAAGGTCAGGACTATACGGCGGATGCATTAACACCTCCCAGCCAAACTCTCGTAATTTTTGCTGAGTGGCTAAAGAAGTGTGAGGTCTAGCGTTATCATGGTGAAAAACTACACCCCTTCTGTTGATTAATTCCAGCCGCTTTCTCTCAACTTTTTGCTTTAATCTCATCAGTTGTTCGCAGTACAGTTCAGAATCGATGGTTCTGCCTGGCGGTAATAGCTCCTAATGAATAATGCCCTTCCAATCCCACCATACACACAGCATCACCTTGTTGCGAGTTAACCCGGGTTTCACCACAGTCTGTGAAGCCTGACCGGCCTTTGACCACGATCTTTTTCAAACGTTATTGTCGTACGTAATCCACTTTTTATCACCAGTTATCAGCTTCTTAAAAAATGGTTCGGTTTCATTATGTCTTAATAAAGAATCACAAATGAGTACACGGTTCATTAGGTTTCTTTCAGTGAGCTCATGAGGCACCCAAATATCGAGCTTTTTTGTGTACCCAGCTTTTTCTAAATGCGCCAAAACCGTTTTGTGGTCAATTCCCAGTTCTCCAACTACATCGTAACTACTTATATGCCGATCTTGCTCCACTTTTTCAAAAATGGCATCAATTTTGTCCGTAACAGGGCGACCAGAGCGACGTGCATCTTTGATATTAAAATTTCCGGACTGAAAACACTTAAACCAAATTTGCGCTACTCTCACAGATACTGCATTAGGTCCATAAACATCACAAATGTTTTCGCGGCTTGCATATTTACCTTTTTTGTAGAAAAATTTTAAAATGTATCGAATTTCTTCATTAGATTCACTCATTTTAACAATAAGAAAAACAAATGAAAATCACACATTTTCCTAATCTGAATTTGGAATTGTCTTCTTTAAAATTAAAACTTTTTAATGATACCAAAACCAGCCAGATACAAATGGTATAGCCAAAGAAATCTTATTACAAGTTCATACATACTATATGCGAAAAGACTTTTTCCCCAACCTTATTATATTAGTATAAGATAAGGGGTAGGTAAAGGAAACTTAGGGAAGATTATGTTCAGTAGTGATGTAGACTGGATGAATTTAGTCAGAGACACAGATGAACCAAAGCTTGGCTCAAGCGAGGCTATATCTATAGAATTTTAACATGGTCTTACTGTGACACTAGGGGGCCCATGTTTGGTTATTGTGTAGTGGTCTGGTTTGCAATGTTTGCTATGCTATATTGCCTTGAACTTAATTTAAATTAATTAGAAGTACATTTATATTTTAGACAAATTTAGAAAAAAAAAGACCTATAGGTCTAGAAACTGGATACTTTTATTTTGCAGTGTCCTGTTTTTAAAAGGTATTTTTTTAAGATTTACACTTGAAGATAATATGTAATCTCATTTTGAGATTATCCATACTGTCAAGGAGGTATGCAATAAAAGTTTAATGCAAATGCATATTTTAAATGATGGCATATTATGTGTGTATATTGTATAAGGGTAATAGATATAGATTCATACTTACATGTAAAGTTTATAAAATTAGGTTTTAATTGCTTAGCTTAAAAATAAACTTTATTATATTATGCTATTTTATACATTATGAAAGTCTGTTTGCAAGATCTTTTTACACAGGAAAATGTCACTACAAGCTTTTATAATATATATAATTGTTTATTATAACAAATGAAGGGTTTGAAGTATTTACTTTCAAAGATTATTTTTCCTTTTTAGAGCATATAAATAAAAGCATGTTTTTAAAAATATTTTTTAAATATTTATCAATTTTTTATTTTTTGTTTCACATATTTTTAAATTTGTCCATTTCATTTCATATTTATTTGCTGTAAAACTAATTTTTATTTTACTATTTTTTCCTTTACACATATTGTTATCAGGACTGAACAAGAATGCAAAATTGTAGTCCTAAGTCTAGGTTAGCCTGGTTTTAATTTAACTTGCAAGACCTAAACAGACTAAAGTAGGTTAGATTTAAAACACTGAAGACACAAGAAATTTAGCAAAATCATCCATGTGTGCCAACCAAACATTGACTAATACAAACAATGACATTATGAATTAGATTAGCTCTTATAAACTAAACATAAAGTACTATTCGGGCTAAGTGCAGCAATGGAGAAAGAATTCCAATTCCTGTGGACAGGTGGCCTGACATAAGAGGTGAATAAACAACCCATAGCCAGATGTCAGGCATTTGCCTGTCTGGATGGCTACCACTCTAATCTAGAGCATGCCGCCATAACAGCCTTGAGTTGAGTTCCGGCATCAGTAGCAGTGTTCCAGTCTCATATATGAGTCCGGGAGTACTTTATTAGCACCTTTAGTGTTGCAAATGTTCATATGCGACAGTAACCATACAGCACAGTTAGACCGTCAGCCTGATTGCTGTACTCCAGCAATAAAAAAAATCTGCCTTATCATTGTATTGCTATAATGCTGTAATTAGCCTTATTTGCTATAATGCTATAATTAGTCTTAGCATTGTAATGCTATTAATGATCCTACAGAAAGCATGTGTGGTATAGACGAGGTACTTTTATTTGTGGTCAAAAAAATAACCACGAAGGGTAAGGTGCCAGAGAAGCTCAGTAAAGTAAGTAAAATTATAGTATTAAACGAAATTTGTTTTGAAAATACTATACCTTAACTTCAATATATCTGCCTTCTTATACACTCGAACAGCACAACATAAATTAAATACACACCCTAACACTATTATTAACCGTATTTTTTGGTTATTCATGATGATTTAAACGTACAATACATGCGAAATATTAATTTTATGTTCGCGTCACAACAAAATAATATACGGATGGACGAATCTTCAATCTATTTTAAATTAATTTACCATTTCAATTTACTCTGTGTATATGAATCTGATCTTTCTACAAAAATCAATACTATGCAACATAAACTGATGATCCTTATATGATTAAAATAAAGTCTAAAATAGAACTTTAGCTACAATGATATACGCCGTCATTTAGCTGTCAAAAACATATGCTTAACTTTTTTTTGTAAAGATTTGGCTTAGACGTAACATTATTTGCATGGAGAACATGGCCCAGTATTAAAATAAATTTTAATAAAATATTTAACGTTAAGAATTACTGCATTTCCTTACGTTAACATATAATATTTATCTAGATTTACATTAGTATTCATCTTAGAAGAATTTAGTTCAATCAATAAAAAAACAAATATGCAACAAACTTAAGATTGTTTCCTTAAATTCACTATTTGAAAAATAAAACTTTAAAGAGTAGTTTGTGGTCAAATAAAAGGATTCCATTGGCTGTAATTTAAATTACCATTGACAAAAAGTAACGTAAACTGCAACAGCTGAAAATGTCTATTATCCGTTGACGCCACAACAGTATTTTGGGCTATTTATTTAAACTCGTGTATTTTTACAATTTTGCTTATAATTTCTAACAAAATGTTAATGTAATTTGTAATTTGACTTGCATTAAGGCTTTGGTTGCCATATTGCACTCTTTTTGTCTGCTCTTTAGTAGGTTTAGTTTTTGAAAGTTCGTTGTGTTTGCGGAAGAAGCAGACGCAATGGCATTTAGAATACACGAAGATCAGGAAAATGCCTCTTTAGGGCTTAGAAAAGACAACGCTGACGTATTTTTAGCTAATCAGCGGCGTGCACTTGGCGACCTTAGCCAGTTCGCTTGCAATCAAAATCGAAACGGAAAACTCGTAAGTATTCATCGGGTTGTAAGTTGAATTTCTTAATTTTGTTGTATTTATGTGCTGCGGTCTATTGTAGCCGGGTTTGACGGGTTCATACAAACAGGACGAGAATAGAGTCGTACGACAAATTAAAAATGAGAAGAATATTGTACCCCCCGTGGCGCAATTTCAAGCGTTTAGCGTGTACGAGGATAAACCTAAAGAGGCAGAAATTAAGAAGCGGGAATCCACATTCAAATTCGTATCCAAGGAGACTAGAAAGGACAACAACTTTTTTATAAGTGCTGCAGAAAATACTAGAGCATTGTGTGCACAGGCAGAAAAACAGGCCTTGGTGGAGAAAAAACCAGAAAGGCAAAACGAAGCTCCTGCAGCAAGGTATGTAAAGTTTCAGTTCAGTTAGTTTCATCAGCAATCTATATGGGTACTTTGTTCTAAAATGAGGGTATGTTTATTTTATTGCATGAGTTCACCAGGCAAACAGCCTATTTGATGGAAAATGGTTACCATTATACCACTATATGGTAGAATGTACTGTGCATTTACAATTGTATAACATCTGTATAAACTACCCAACAGACCATCTTAATTTTTATAGGACCACTCAAATTTATATGTCCTCCATGTGTTATGAGAATACTACAGCCAATCTAACTAGGTTATCTCTAAGCCTCCATTCACCGCCCAGTGTTATTGTAGAAATTAAGACTAAATGTTATCATAGAATACTAAAACTTTAGATTTGTCTAGGTTTACCATAGTGAAGGGTAATAAATAAAGGAATTATTTAAATTCTTATGTTCCATTTGTATATAATGACAGTTTACCCATCATGTAGTTGAATTCATTAACAAAATACAATATTATTATCTAACACTATAGCTTCCTTCTTTTTGTATTAGTGTAGTAGTCAAATAGCATATTATTGTTTAAATGGTAAATAATATAATGATATCATAAAAATAAGTGAGGAACTGTACAGAATGGTGCCTTTGTACTCTTTCTATTATCGCACTACTTTCCATTGGCTGAGTGTTCATCCCCATTTTTTTTAGCCATTAATCTTCTCTATGCAACAATTCTTCAGAATGTTTCTTTTACAAACTATAGCAAAAGAAAATAAAGCATTTTAACACCCACACTTTCATATAACATGAATTGTTGCAGTGTTTATTGTTATATGTGTAATACCTAATTAAATATTATTGGTTGTAAATGTGCCATACATACAATTGGAAAAATAGTTCTTACCAGTGTTTTTGTGATTTATATTGTTCTGAATTGCATTAGTAATCAATGTTACTGACCTCAATTTCATTATTAAAGAGGTCATCCAAGGCATAAAAAATGAAAGATCATCAAAAAATTATATACCTAACACATTTTTTGTACAATTGATGTAACAGTTAATAGTGGTGGTTATAATCAAGAGGACTGACTTATATAAATAGTAAAATTAGTGAAGTTTAAAATATTTAGTATAGTCATTTGCAAGATGGTACTTGATTGCTGTCATATTGGAGCACCATTTTCTTTTAATACATTGTGGGTGTTTACATTTTTATGCACTATTTGACCTTTATATAGCAATACAAAATTAAATGTATTTGAACAGTGTTTATAATAATAATCCATCCCAATTAGAAATGAGGTTTGAAATATGAGCCATATGTTCAATTTGTCTTCCATTGTCTCATTTTCATAGCCAAATTGCAGCAGTTATACTGACTGGATAACTGATGGAAAATTCGTACCATTATCTATCAAAGCTAATTTATTTGCTATATCAGAGGTGTTAGATTCTGCTGTCAGACGAGAAGGAATTTAGTAATACCTTTTCATAATAAGTCTTAAGATTTTTCTTTTATATTATAGTAATTGATTGTTAAACTTATTATTTTATGTATAATTATTATAAACAATTGTCTGAAGCAGACAAACATTACCTAAAAAATTATTATTATTATCAGATTGATATAAAATATTTATGATTATAAAGTTAGTAGATCAAATATAGGGAGACTAATAGACTTTGTTACCACATAATGTACAAATATTTCTCTGTATTTTTACAAGTAAAGATTCATTGATTCATACTGGCAGACAACCCTGCATCAAGCCTAGCACAGAATACTGTTCCTATAGACAAACCCAGATTGTTGTTAACATCAACTATTAGTCATTTGCAATGTGGAGGTATTGCCAAGACATTGTCGGCTGTCATAGATAGAGAGGGAAAACCTCACTGGGAAATTCCTTCCAGATTGTTATTGATATGATAATTACCTGATTCCCTTACTTTTGTTTGTAGGCAGCCATTACAGGAGAAGAAAGATGTGGTCGAGTCACCCATGTCTGTTGTGGACACAAGCATTCTGTCTATGTCCATATCGAAAAATGAGAGCCAGATCATTGATGATGATGATGACACTACTACTGCACAGACTGATAGGGAAATGTTTTTCCATGTTGTTGAGTACCGTCAGGATATTTATGAATATATGCGGGAAATTGAGGTATGCATGGATACATATACTGCTAATTAAAATTGTTTAGATGGTTTTAACTTAAGTCTTGCCATCCTAAAAAATTAAAAAATACTGAAGTTATTATTAATAAGTATTTACTCATGTTATTGTCACATTGTTAGTCCTTTTGTGTGTCTTGGAACAACAAAGCTGAAAGAGAATTTACATGTTTGATGTTTCATTTTCACAAACTTAGAAGTACCGGTAATCATGATATTTGGCACATATTCTCTGTTGGTAATGGGATGAACATAGAATCATAAAAACATCTTGGATAATAGAATATATTTTATGGGACACACCTCATTATTGTCATTAAAACTTGATGAGACGAAACCCACATGGAATGTTCCAATTAATTAATGTTATTTAAAGGATATAACAGGGTTTCTAAGTAAAAACTGCCCCTGTGGCGTTTTCTATTTTAACTATGGGGATCGTTTTGTTATCTAATAATAATAATTCACCCAAATTTTCAGCTTTTTATCTTAAGTATTTTTAGAGGTTTTTTGAAAAACCTATTTTTCTGTATTAATTTTCTCTCGGCGGCGGCGCGGCGCCGGCGGCGTGACAATATCAGGCTTTTTTATATTACTGTATTTAAATCTACTCTATGTTGGTTGTGAGCTGCAAACCTGCAATAAATAGGCAATAGCTTTGTTAATTTCAGATTATATTCCATCTGTTCTATATCATGCTACAATTTATTCGAACGGTTTTAGAGAGCCCAGTCATTTATAAACACCTAAATTGACAATAAATATAAAAATAGTATGGAAATTGTTTATAATTCAAGTGCAACTCAACCAACATCTAGTGGCGGCATCGCGCTGGCGCGGCGCACATGTCTAACTCATAGTAATCTATCTATCATTTATATGTAACGTAATTATAAACCTTTCATCAGTTTTTATAAATCTTCAATACCGCTACATCAAAATGACTGGTATCAGTACAAACATGTAGATGTACAACAGTCACTGGTATTTGTAGTGTTAGTTACAATTTTGACTTGTGCAATAAAAAAATGCAAGTTCCCTTTTCTAATGTTCAGGTGAAAAATAGAGCCAATCCGCGTTACATGCGCAAACAGCCGGACATATCGCACCTTATGCGTTCGATTCTTGTCGACTGGTTGGTGGAGGTGTGCGACGAGTATAACCAGCAGAGCGAGACTCTGCACCTCGCTGTGTCCTACGTTGACCGCTTTCTGTCCTACATGAGTGTTGTGAGGACTAAACTACAATTAGTTGGTACAGCTGCTACATATATTGCCGCGTGAGTGTTATTTTGCTGTCTGTAGTTTTTTTCTAAATAAAAGTACCAAATAGCTGTGAAGAATTCACAAATTCATTATTTTTTCTTTTATACTTTGGAAATTAATCAAACCTTAACTTTGATAATGAGACAAGTATTTCGTACAAATAGCCTAAATATGTACTTTTCTTATCGTTGAGTATATTTTTTGTTTTTTTATGTAATCAGTTAGGCAACTTTTATCAGATTTGTTAGGTGTGTAGAATGAGGTGCAGAGTTATCCAATGAAGAGGTGTGACAGGTGTGAGTTTTAATGATTATTTGAAAATATCCTTCATTTTCAGGTGCTTTGTGTAACGAGTACCTTATTGGTATATGTAAATTCTATCTGTTTGTCATAGATCATATATTTTTCGAATATTTGTATGTTTTTTGTTAAACTAAACTTCACACATTTTTTTTTCATTTTAATTAAGATTTATGTGCTTTTCAGAGCAAAAATCTTGTTTCTTTAATTTTTTCAAAAATTAAAACGAGTAGAACAAAACAGTGACTGGCTGGATTAAATTGAAACTAGGGATTTTGTGGGCATATTGAACTATAAAAGGCACACTTAACATTAGTGGTTTCCTAAATATTTTTGATTAGGCGCTTGATGTTCCAAAAAATTAATAAAAACCCTTTTTTGTTGCTTTTGAAATTCATGTACTAATTATTGAAAAAACATTTTTATTTTCGAAGAATCAATGACTGTTCCTTGTATAGAATTTATTCAAGTTTTCAATACCCACCTTGAACTTTCTGTGCAATTATTGGTTGCTGAGATATTGATAATCAAAGGCAAAATGATCCTTTTCTATTTGAAGACCGATATCTCAGCGAGAAGTACCTGTATCGAGGTTTTTCAAAAGAATCAATATATCATCCATAACACAAGCGTAACTTGCTTAGCTTGGTGATGTTCAATGTGTTTGTTTGTCTGCCGATTATTATTATAATTATTAAAAATTAAACAAAAAAAAACGGAAATTCAGATCCAAAAACTAGAAACTTGGAGCTACAATTTATTTATTTTTTAATTTGCTGTACGACGATTTTTCTTCTAAGTTACAGCCTGTTGAAAATGTGGATATTTTTTGCTCTCTTAAGTTTTATGGAAAGTTTATTAGTACAGAAGTAATATTTTATCCACACAAAAAGCTCCAGTATTTTATAATTATAACATTTATCGCTCATGCAAAGTAATTCCATAGGAAATATGAAGAGGTGTATCCACCTGAAGTGTCGGAGTTTGTGTACATCACAGACGACACATACACAAAGAGAGAAGTACTTAGAATGGAGCATTTGATACTGAAGGTGCTGTCATTCGACCTTTCAACGCCTACATCACTTGCATTCCTTTCTCATTATTGCATAGCAAACGGACTGTCCAAGAGAACATTCCACTTAGCTGCTGTAAGTATCATTTGAAAGTTATATTTAGAATAAAGTTTTTATTTAAAGTAAGTTCTCACAATGAACATTGTTTTAAAAGATAAGATAAATCTACTACTTCTATGTGTGTTAGCTTTATTGTTTGTGTTTAACATTATTCTCCTGAGGGTCTAACTGGTTCACGAGAAATAGCAAGTTATACCAAGAAACATGACTAGAATTTTTTTTTACACCTTTTTTATATCTGGTATTCATCTTAAATGTTTCACATTCTTTAATGTAAAATTATGAAATTGCAGTTAACACACTGCAGAAAGAGAAACTGTAGTGTTTTATTTAGTTAAAAATAAACTAAAGTTCTGAGTACAGGATGTTTCTGTTGACTTTTTTTTATTTGCTTAGAAAATGCATGTAGCATTATATTCACTGAAATTTAAAATTATTGAGGACTGATACTTGCTAAGTTTTCATATACTTAGTGCTTCTTAGCTAATTTCTTGTTTCATATTCTGACATACTTCTAGCAGTATCCACTTTTTATGGAATATATTAATAACTATTTGTATTACATAAAGATGTTTTAGAAAAGGCTTATGAGTAATTTTAAATTCTAGATGTGTTGTTTTTTTAAATGAAGCTAGAAATATTAATTTGTTTTTGAACAGTACATCGCGGAACTGTGCCTTTTGGAGGCCGATCCATACTTACAGTACAAACCATCGATAATCGCTGCTAGCGCCCTGGCGACTGCTCGTCACTGCCTTCAATGCGTGGAGTGTATCGCGCGAAAGGCGAGCGAGCCGAGCGACGCCCGCGCATGCGTCGCGTCGTCGAAATGCATGGCGGTGGCGTGGCCCTCCGCGCTGGTGGACTCATCGGGCTATTCGTTTTCGGACCTCGAGCATTGTCTTAAAGAACTATCGCGCACACACTCGCACGCATCGCAACAAGCGCATCAAGCCATACCTGACAAATACAAGAGTAATAAGTAAGTGCAAAGTTTGTTATTTCGCTTAATTAGACTTATTTTTGTCATTCACAAAAGTACATATTCATTATAAGACTTTTGATTAGATGATATTGAGTGATGTGGACATCATAATGAATTAGCTAAAAACGGTACTTTTATGCAATAGTTGCTTCTCTGTCCACCTATCTATTTTTATATCAAAGAACTACTAGATGTAAAATCTAAATGAATGAAATTTGACAGGAAACTGTAGTGTGTAGTGAAGTCCCGAAAAGCACTGCTCCAAAGCCATAAAGATTATATCACTCTTCTTACTTTTGAACTATGAAGTGAAGAATTCTGGAATAAATCAAGGTGGTGGTATTTAAAAAGTACTAAGAGAATTGGTTTGAGCAATATCCGTTAGGTGGTGTTTGAGATATGGAATATTTTTGATTAAATGCTTTTTTTAGGTTATTTAGCCAAATGACAACAACTGGATATTTGTCGCCTCTACCGTTCCTTTAATTCAATCAAAAATAATTGGGTAGAACACAGTTTACAATAAATTCTAAAACAATGTTTATATAAAAGAGTGGGTGTTAATATACTTTGCTGTCATCTTAATTTAAAAATAACATTGTTCTTGAATTCAGAGTAACCATAACCGAACGATTTTAACTCATATTACATTATCCTAAATGCTAATTAGGGGCTATCCATAAATTACGTCCACGTGACAAGTGTCCTAAATTTTGTTACGTCACATTTCAAAATCTAATGTATTGAAGCTAATTACGCAGCTGCTGTTCTAATTTAATAATTTCTTGATGTAAAATTGCAAAAAGTGTGATGTCACACTAGGCAGGGAGGAGTCTCACGAATGTGACCAACTGTGACAAGGACGGGGAGAGGTCAAAAATCATGAAATTCGTGTGACGTACTTGTTGATGGCCCCTTAGAAGTCTGGATGCAAGACAATGCAATAAGCTCTTGATTGATATTTAATAATTATCTATCAGGTTCGAAGCGGTTTCGACTATTGAGCCGCGGCCGATGTTCCCGGTTGCCAAATACGTACCCCCACCACCGCCCAACAACGCCAAGACCCAATCAGAGACCGCCAAAACTAGCTAGTACAATTAACTGATGTTTTATTAATTTATACAGTTTTGAACAGCGTTCCAATATGGCTCGATATTTCAATAGCGAAGGTAAATTTCACATACAATTTGATGTATAAATCTCTTTTGTAAAACTTTGACGGGAAATATTTTAGTTATTTCTTTTCTACTGAACTATTTGAGACATCGAAAGAAATAATTATTATACAAATTGTAGTGAAGTAGTTTAAAACAATTTTGTCGATTTAATCAAGAACAGATCAAATTATGCCTGCAACATTCCTAAGCTAAATATATGTAGAAATAATGACGGTGTGGAATCTTCTTAATTTGACCGTATTTACTATAAATTCAAATACCAGTCTTCTATTCAAACCTCAGTCTAAAATAATGTTTCCCCTACTCTAAAAGTACGTAGAAGCAAAGACTGAAATAAACACAAAACAATGGTCTGAAGGTGTTCAACCCCATGCTATGAAAGTACACATTTGTTGTTTTGTATGCGCTAAGATTAGGTCAAACGTTAGGTATTTTGAGAAACAAAGAACGTTATAATGCTATAAGGCGATTTTTAAGGGGAGTTACTATACAAGAGAGTGATTTAAGACGATGTTTCAGTGATGATTATCATAATAATTAGTATCGATTTAAAATCTGAAACAAATTTGTACTCCATTAGGTTTATTTAAAAATTAATTTAAAAGCATATATTTTATGTAGAATGCAAACCCTACATAACCAGATAGTGTCTCAAGTAATTTTTCTCTTGATTTTTATCGTTTTTTATATTTAAAGCATATATATATAGTTCTAGACCAAATAATTCAAAAACTAAATTATTAAGATTTTAAACTTTTAAATGATTTAGTATAAAAACATCTAAATGATAATTAATAATAAAGCACTAATAAAGAAAAATAAGATCTGTGGCAGTCATATATTTGTATAGGAATTAACTATGTTTTCAACGGAGCCATTGTTATAAGTATACATTTTATGGCTGCACGCTACATTTTGGTGCGCACTGATGAAGCAGTTCTTGAACATGAGTTTTCTACAAGTAACACGTAAGTATTTCTCGAAGCATTTATTTGTCTCATATCAAGATGTAATGAATAATTATGTGGGTGTGTGTTGTTATGCTAGTTTTATAATTTACAGTTTCCAATGGAAATAAAATATAGTTTCGACTTTATTATAATATGTAATTTGTATTGCTCCTGATTGTGATCGACAATAAAATGCTCAAATGTTAATATTATATTTAAAAGATTTCTCTCTAACCCAATCCAAATTATTTTATTGTATTTCAGAATACATACCATGATCTTTTTTTCTTAATCGTTATACCAAATTTTCGGAATTTATAACGTCGTATGGATTATAGCAATAAATACTTAAAACTAAGTGAAAGTAATTTAAAACCTAAATGTGTTCATTTAATTTTGTGGAGTTGTCTTCCGCCATGCTCTTAATTTTTTAGAAACTAGTGTGGTTCCATTTTCACTTCACATTTTATAGACCCCGTAGGCAACGTGTAATGAGTACGTGAAAGCGATGGACGATTTCAAGATGTCAAACAATCGATAGAATCGCAATCGACTCAAAATAATAATCGAGTCAATAGCCGTAACGAGTATATGGCAATTGAAGAAACAGCGTTGATTACAATGCCCAAATCGATTTTGGAACAGTCTTTTACGACTGAATAATCAAAACAATTGATTTGAACATCTCTTGTGATCACGCATCGCGTTAATATAATGCGTTTCTTGGACATGCCGTAATCGCGCTAGTTTTGTTTCCTTTTTACTATTGCATAAACCTTGATATATTTTTAAAACTACCTCTAAAATCTCCGTTTATACTTTTTAAAACTAATATATTATGTATTCCCCTTTTGAGGCGTCTTATTGCGGTTATATTCCATCAGATGAAACGGTATGACTCGTAATGTTTGTTAGTTAATTATTTTTTGATATTTAAGGCACGTTTTTAATGTTGGTAAGTAGTTTTTAATTTAATTTAATATAATAATGATATTTTCCCAGTTTTGTAACTGGAGTTATGTACGAATACCATATTTTGGTAATAAAATATGTCCGGAATTTACGCTTGTTTTATTTTGATATTACTTACAATATTTGGGCTTGTTTTAGAACAATACTTAGTCATTTGCAACCTGAGAGTTAAGTCGCAGTAGCTTAGTGGGTAAAGTACCCGTGTTCGATAATTTAGTTTCAAGTCAGGTTGGTGAATATGCACCGTTTTGCTAATTTTTTGACCTCTGCATATTGTTTACTACTACATGCTGACGTACGTCCTAAGGAGTCGCCAATCACACTATATAAGTGTGGCAGGGTTACCATCTGTTCCTTAAAAATGAATAGCCCCGAGCATTGTGACTCCAATTAATGTTCTACAACGCAAATAGAACACAGGGTTTTTAAATGTAATTCACTTGTCTAAATTTTAGATGCATGTTGAAAATTATCCCATTTGTATTTTTTTGTTTACTTTCGTTAATGTGAATGGATAGAAATCAACTCCAGATAACGAAGGTAAATATATTCCCAGACCCGGGATAAGTTCTATAATCCAGGATAAAAAAAAAAAACCATCGTCATCCAAAGTAAAAATCTATCAAACCGGTATTAAAAGGCCACGAAGAAGGAACAAACGAACATGCGATAAAGTCAGATTCACAATTAGGCTGCTTTGTGATTTGTTGCTGCAGCAACAGGGAGGAATCATTATTCGCTATGCTTAGTACACGCTGTACCAAAAGTAAAGTAACTGTCTGTTACGCGCATTCACGGAAAAACTGGACCGATTTAGCTGAAACTCGTATGTATATATATATGTATATATTCGATGCCGAGGATGAACATAGGATACTTTTTATCCCGAAAAATGGGATAGTTTCTGGGATAAAAGTATATTGCTCTGTTTGGCTGTTAAGCTTTCACGGAAAAAATATTGGACCGATTTGGCTGATATTTGATATGTAAGTTCAATATCTAGGATGGATAGCATACTTTTAATCTTGGAAAAGGGATAGATTTATGTAAAGGTTATCCCAAAAATTAGGGAGTTAGGTTTTGTTTTTTTGTGATTTTCGTCATTTTTGTACTTTACAAATGATAGACGAGATTTGACACACAGGCTGCTACTTTAATCGCAAAAATAAAACTAGAACGGTTTGAAATAGGGGATGACGGTTTGTATGGGGGGCCCAATCATTTCTCAAGTTTATAGATATAAAAATAAACGGGTCTGTCTATCTGTTCAGCTTTCACGGAAAAACTACTGAAGTATTGGATCGGTTTTGCTGTAATTTTGTACATATCTAGTTTTAATATCGAAAATGGACATACTTAGATACTTTTCATCCCGGGAAATGGGATAGTTTGCGATATAAAATTAAGTGCATCTTCCGGGCGCAAATAACACTAAGTAACTAAATTTTATACAATGTAACCGGTATTAATGCTTGCTCTCTAAACTAGAGGCAGGCTCTAGGGTTTAAACCCGCGGCTGACTCACTGCCACCAATTCGCTAATATTACGAGCTAGGTCCGTTATTTTTAATTTTTTTTAGCTTACCTTATCCTTATTTCGGATTTTATCCATAGGTCTGCTGTGTGCAAGCGTTACAGTTTAATTTTATACAGTCCATTCTTAAATAGTATTTGGATGTTAGGTAATTAATAAATACATTTCAATAGACGTTCTATATTTTTATCTTACAAAAATACAGTTTCTTAATATATCATCATCCATCCCATGATGTGCGAGGTCATTAAATTATTGATATTATCATCAAATTATCTTTGTACTGTAGACATGGTGTTTTCTTTTGGTGGTGCGAATTATGAGGCATGCTTCTCTTGCGTGTAGACATTACCGAAGCCCTTTTTGCCCGTATCCGGACCTGTAATAAAACGAATTGGGTAAGTGCTTAGAAGGCTACACACAACGAAGGGGTTCGTAGAGTTGATAAACGTATACTATTTTTGTCATTTTAACTATGGAAACTAAAGAAACACTTAAATACACCATACCTCAACTACCAACCATACTTAAAAATTAAACGGATATTGACAAAACATTAACCTTTTTTCAGAATTTTCCACCTCATAGCTTTAAAGTTAGAAGGGGGCGCGGGGGGACAGTTTTCACGACTTAGAGTCCTAATTTGTTGCCCCTGTGTTGCCATCTATATATAGAATTTATTAAATTTTATTTAATCCGACTATCGTACCATACACAACTAAGTACGCTGAAAAACGTTACCACTTTTTTTGTGTGTGTTACACCTTTCTGTCAAATTTAATGCACGTAGACATAGCATTTCTGAAAAAAAAATGACTGACATACAAAGACGGACATGACGATTTCATAAGGGTTCAGTTCTTGGCAAAATGGCTGCAGAACCTTAAAAAAATATAGCGGTTAGTAAAAACATAAAATCTTACGTAATCAATCGGTGGTGATCTTAAAACATTCCTACATGCCGTGGCTAATACTAATTGCGGTTTGTAGCCACCATATTTGAATTTACGACGTTTGTGCGCGTGCGCATTGCATTAATAAACGCCCTCCAACCGCCTACTGATATAATTTGCGGTTGCCTGTCGTAAAATTATGCGGATATAATATTTCCATTTCCTATCCCTTGGCAACTAACATGAATATTTGCCGATGAAGGCTTTAAGCAATAAAATGGCTTTTAAAACATAAAAAGGCTGTTTGTACTTTGTATATACATTTAAAATATATTATTATATATTTGTAATTGTTAAAGGGGAGATTTAGTACCTGCATTTAATTAAAGTCTTTAGAAAATTAGGTATATCTGCAAGAAATGTTTTTAATCAAAATATTAAAAAAAACTGCGCATTTGTACCATAAAAACACTGTCAAAGTATTAAGCTGATTTTGAAGAAAAGTGACAAATAGATTACAATTCGGGCCGAGGCATTGACTACGTTTATTATACCTACTGAAACAAAGAAATCATGGTAGTTTTCTGATTGAGGCACCTGCATCTAGCTGGACCGGTACTTAGGTAATACTTGCAATGTTTAGGTAATTTCTCGGATCTAATGTGCATATTTTTACAATTGTCAAGTACTGATGGTGAAAGAAATCTGCACGGAGAGTTTATCGATATGTGAAACCTGCCTTGAACAAAAGTTATATACCTACGTACTATCCGTTCCCTTAAAATGTTGATCTCAGTAGTGCGACGGTTATGGACCGATATTATTATAACACAAAATCTCGTGGGATACTTGAGTAGAATCTTTTTTATATTTATTTTCCAAAACTTACATTATTTTTACAAACTTTATGACAAGCTGCATTGCGGTTTGTCGGCAACGTTGTCGTAGATCATAAATATTATATTTATAATTATTGGTTTTGTATAATTTTATTTATTTAGTATTAGCTTATATTACTTGATTATCTATTTTTAATTTGCTTGATAGTTTTACAAGCAAATTAAAAATAGATATCTAAAGAACAAAAACACCAAACCTTGTGAAAATAAATTTAAAACATTTTATTTGTTATATTATGTAAAAATTTCAAGAATTAAATAAAATGTACTCGAACGAAGTCGCTGGCATAAGTTTTATACATGTTTAATTTTAGAATGTATGAAGAAATCTGAACGAAATTTTGTTTTGCATTTAACATAAACAACATGTTGGCAAGTAACATGAAACGTGCGAGTAACGGCCGTTTCAGTAGGTATTTCCAGGAAGCTACAAACTCTAAACACACAGTTTTTAAAATACCCATTTGAATTTTGATTTAACCTTCAAACGGTCACCAGTTTTTCGTTCCGTCTGATACGCGAGACGAACAATTTAAATTTTATTTGCGAGCGACTAGCGAACCGAGAAGAGTCGGCCCACGGTGCATAAGCATCATAAATCATGCGCCTCTCCGTCTGTGCATCGCGACGAGATATTTGTAGCAGGATAAGGGCTCAACGCAGAAAGGTCATTATTAAGTTCAATGTGCTTGTCGACAGTGACACGATTTACTTTTCAGAAACGCATCCCTAAAAAGGTTCCGTCGGCAGCAAATAGTTGATACCTTTAGGTATTATATTCTTAAAGCAGGTTACTCCAGATCTGTCCTATTCAAAGCGCTCATTGCGCATGTCCGTGCGAGCCAGCCTATCAAATTGTATGTAATTAAAAATAAAAGTATAGTTCTCAAATAATTATTCATTAGCACTACTACAATTACGATTATTTTTCGAACAAAAAAAATCTGCACAATTTTACCTGCTTCGCCAAATTAGATTTTACATAAATATTACTATAATATGTATTTGTTATTTTTTTGCAATAAAGTGTTATCTATTTTTAACATAATCTTGTGATGTACAGTGGTGGACTCATGCTGGCTGCCGCCCTAGACCCCGTTTGAAATAGGGTTCCGTAGATATTTTGGCATAAACGGTACCCTTATTCTTATACATTTATAATGAAACTAATTCAAATCAATTATTGAATTGCTCTTACATTTGTTGCCTTTAAAATTGCAGCGTCCCGAAAATTTTACCACCCCTAAAATGATTTCGCCCTAGGAGCATATTTTGTATAGGTTCATTAGCACTGGTGCCATAGTTTAAATATAAAGTGGGAGAAAGCTTTAAATTGATTCTTTTATCTAGTAAAAGACCTTACAACATGTTTGTATTTTCAACCATATCATTCAAGCAAGCGTTTATAATAGTTTTAGTCTAGACTTGAACATAATAAATCGACTGTTAAAAGTTAATTTTATAAATCATATATTTGGAATATTCCCATCGTTAAGATGCAGAGAAATTATTTTAAGCTATCAGTGAATGGATTTTTCACATGGAATTGCACAGATAAATAAACACTACGTAGAAATGGAGAATAGATTACATTTCCAATGTTTATTTCCACGTCTGTTGTTCAACCAAGATTCCAAGTAGCGTTCACGCACTAAGGCCGTGGAATTTTATTGAGCTATCCGTTGCTTCCTCCCACAACCATATACTCTGGCTATATAATGATCTTCTTATTATTACACGCGTACGTGTGCGGGAAGCTAATACAGGTGCGCACATTTACTACTCAAACAGTTGGTACAGTCAACGCTATTACAGCGCGCCCATAAATTGCATGTGTTTAACGCTGTTGCTAAATCTGACCGCAGTATTTATATAGAAACAACATCGAATATTATTTTAACTAAACAGTGGAATTTCTGGTTGTTTTATAGATAATTTCATATTTAACATGTTTCACATATTTTGCACGCATCCTCGTATTACGTCGGTCAGTACAGACATGT
Organism: Dendrolimus houi; assembly: GCA_039645545.1. Lineage (NCBI taxonomy): Eukaryota > Metazoa > Arthropoda > Insecta > Lepidoptera > Lasiocampidae > Dendrolimus > Dendrolimus houi. The sequence goes on along the minus strand of CM077119.1, from coordinate 17,568,499 downwards.
CATAAAAGTGTCTCGAATCTATTTTTGCATTACTCTGCTGGCCATTAAACAGGTCACCTACGTAGTATTTTCTTAGTAACTGTCGCTAATTATTACTTTATTCTCTTCCTAATATAAATTTTCTAGTACAGTAGGTGTGTAAGAGACAATATTCTATTGTATTTATAATGCCGTGCTCTTCACTAAAATGGAGTTTTTGGTGGGAACATAAAGAGTGACGTATTTTTTTCTGTGCAGTTTTATTTTCAAAACATTATTTTTCTAAACAGACTATAATTATGAGGGGTATTGATAGCATTTAAATAAAATTATTTGTTGTAAAATTCTTACCAGTTCAGTGAATACTAAATTCGAATCCTAATAACCTACAATTGTGCCTCTGTTTCAAGAATATTCTAACTTGAAATATTCATGAATACTTGAACCTAAATTGACATATGATTGACTGCATAGCATTACAGTCATATTTTAATAATAAGACAGTATGTATAAATGGCAACATTGAAGTGTTTGATGGCAACAAACTTTGTCGCTTTTATTAGACTTTATTACAGTCTACCTATTATAGATGACTTAAACAAAAGTGGTACCCATGTAAGTAATTGGCTAATAAAAATCGAATTACGTAGATGAGAATAATTTTAGCATAACGATGATTTGGAATATTTGGTCTCACAAGTCATAATGCTGTTAGTGTTATTGACATTACTCTTGTGTTAGTCCCTGCATGCTAAAGAATAGAGCCATAATGAGCTTGTGGGTCCATTTCCGGAGCCCCAAAAGGAAAGGAAATTCACTTGCGAATTTGCCATTCAAGCCACGGGCTCGATATTGTCCTGTCTGCTGTTCACATGCGGCTTTGTGTTTTCATTTGTCAACTATACAGTGGATGGTTAAAATTGCAGTTCGATGTCATCAATTACTAAATAGAAAAGTAATATCGTTTGTTTGAATAAACAGTATTATATTAAAAAATAGTAGATGTGACCTATCTAGGCACGAGATAGTTTGGCGCACGAGCGTAGCGAGGGCGCTAATAGTTCGAGTGCCCAAATAGGCCTTTCATCCGAGGTTAACACTGCTTTTCATTTCGAATATGAGAAAAGTAAATAAAAACTGATTAATGAAACAAAATATTTTTCAACATAAAACACATTTGCCCAAAAAATGCATTTACAAAGCCTGTAAACATTGTTCGAAAGTTAGAAATTACGCACCATACGACGGAACGTACGATAAATATATACAAGAAAAAGAAAGAATTCTACTATTAAGGAGTTTCACATTACGAGAAACATAAACAGAATAATCGAACCTTATTGGAAGCGCTTTTGATCATTACATTTGTCTCACTTTAATACTATAGAAAAAATGAGACTAAAGATTTTTAATTATAATCTTCACTACTCGCATAATATGTCATTTGCAAATACGCGCCATTTTCATATTAGATATTATGTTTGTTTCATTACCTATTGTACTATTTTATCCTTGACTTACTTCGTCTCGGGTTTACATCTGTCTACTCGTTTGTAAAACCAACTTACTGCACTAGTATCATAAATAACTATTTAAACCTAAAGTACAGTCCTACTAAAATACTTCAAATACTATAGTAATGAAAATGGTCGTGTAATTTTATAACAAACGACTTATGGCCGGTTCCTATATCTTATTATTAATTCACTTGCCTTATCATCGGTTGAATTTTGACGTTACTTGTACGGAGTTTATGTCAAATTTCAACCTATATAGTAAGGCAAATAAACGGTTAATAAGATAATTATATAAACCGGCTATTAGTTAATAAAATATGTACACAGGGATAACGAAATCTTTATAGAAATAGAAAAATTACTTATTGATTTCAAAACTTTGTATCATTCACTTGAAAATTTTGAGTTTTTGAATAATATCCTATTCACTAGTCTAGATGAATAGGGCATTAATTCTAATAACATCTAGATTTTAGACCACTAATAGATATAAATACTACTCTGTCAAAAAAGTACCGGGAAAAGATCAATAACAAAAATGTTAGTTATTCTTTCAAATTTATTTTATCACCTTCAAAGTATGCTCCTTCAGAAATGATACACTTACAAGGAATAATCCAATCATCAAAACATTTTTAAACGCTTTTTCCGGAATTGAGTTTAGTTCTCGTCGCGAATTCTCCTTTATGTTTTCTACCGAATGAAAACGGGTGCCACGAAGTGGTAATTTGAGTTTAGAAAAAAGAAAGAAGTCGGCTGAAGCCATATCTGGTGTATAAGGTGGTTGCTCGGTGGTATTTGTTGAGTTTTTGGTCAAAAATTCGTTCACAATAATTGCCTTGTGCCACGGCGCGCAATCGTGGCACAAAATCCAAGAATTTTCTTTCCACGAATCTGGCCTTTTTCGTCGAATTTGATCTCTTAAACGCCGCATAGCGGTCAAATAATATACTTTATTTACCGTTTGACCTTCCGATTAGAATTCCGAGTGCACAACACCGCGATAGTCAAAGAAAACAGTCAACATGACTTTTGATAAACTTTGGCGTGGTTTTTTCGGTTTCGGTTCAGTTTGAAGGCGCCACTCCGAAGCTTGATGACTAGTTTGCATATCAAACTCGTAAACCTAGGTCTTGTCACCAGTAACAATGCGTTTCGTAAATGTTGGGTCGGAATTGACTCGTTCTAGCATGTCCTCAACGATTCTTATGCGATTGAGTTTTTGGAGAAAATTCAGGTCAGGTCTTTTGGGACTAGCCGAGCGGCAACATGCTTCATACCCAAGTGATTATTTAAAATTATATGGATCGACCCGTGAGACACAGAAAGTTCAGCGGCTATTTCTCTCAAACTTGAATGAGGATTTTCAGTCACTATTTCCTTCACTGTTTTAATGTTAACTTCATTTGAAGATGTTGATGGCCTACCAGGGCGAGGTAAATCTTCCAGCATATCTCGACCGCTTTTGAACGCTTTGTACCACTTATAATCACGTGTTAAAGTCGATTCAACGTAAGCCTTCAGCGTCTCCGAACACGAAATTCCATTGGCGAAGCAAAATTTAAGACAAACTCTTTGTTCGATGTTTTTGTCCATTATGAAATTCGCAATACACACTAGATATGATCTAACTAAAAACAACACTATATTTAAATGACCGATGCAACTCCAACTCCGCGCCAAAATTAAAAACAGTTGCGCAAATCTAACAAGAAATAAAAAATTGAATTTGAACCACAAACAAATCATCCATTCCCGATACTTTTTTGACAGAATATATAATAATCTATACTATAATAAATCTGTAAATGGTTCGAGTCAATGTGTTTATAAATCTGAAAAAAACCTGGGGGGAAGAATTCGGACCAGGAAATTCCAAAAATGCAATTTTTAGATTTTTTGTCTGTCTGTCTTTCTGTCTGTTAGAGCATTACGTGAAAACTAGTAAACGGATTTAAATGAAAGTCGACACAGAGCAAGCTCATATCCCGGGGCGTAACTTAGGATACTTTTTATCCCGACAATTGACGTCGTTTCCATGGAATAGACGGATTAGCTAAATAGATGGCGCTGCAATTACGTTTTTTCAATTTACTAACAAATACCCACGTCATAAACAACATGTCATTCGTTGTATTACTTCAAATCAGGTTGGTTTCGACTCATTTCTATGTATCGTTGGGCAGTTGTCTACACTATATGGACTTAGTTTCTTTGCTATTATTACATGTAGAAAACCGAAATAAGTTTTTGTGTAAGTAAAATAAAGCTACTGTCTAGGGTTTGTACACGCAGGACAAATCTAGCCATAAATAAATCTAATATATAAGTGATCTGAGAACAAGTTTTTTTCACATTGACGCAATTTTTTTAACGGTATTTAGTCGATTTTCGAGAACGGGTCGTATACTCAATATCGCTATGCTTGTCATTCATGAGTATGTTCGATATTCAGGTTTCTTCACAAATTTCTCTTCTCCGTGAGCACATGGTAATTGTAACAATATGCACATTAGATCAGAACAATTGCTTATAATAATAAAGATGGAAGAACTAAGACGAAGATTTATTATTTATTTGTGTATATTTATATTGTAATCTATATAAATGTGAAAGTCACTTTAGTTGACTGGAGACATCCAGTCAACCAAAGTGGTTTTCACTCAACAAACAGACATGTTTGTTCCTTCTTTACGGATTTGAGCTTATGCCGATTTGTATGAAATTTCGTATAGGTACTTTCGATAAACGTGGAATATACTGTGTCCGCGGAAAGTGGCATATTTTTTTCCGGAAACGAAATCGAAGCTTATGCGAAAAGAGCCACGTGAAGAGCTCTAGTAAATTATTATATACAATTATTAACTATAAACAAATACGTGATAGCTTAGTAAGGCTTTACGTCGCATTTCAATGATATGAGTTCGAAACCTGGCCTGGGAACATTGGTCAGTTATCTTATTTAATTTGTTCTGTAAGTAAACATACCTACACAGCAAGGTTACCGATTTGTGAAACCTGACAATACGATTTGAACAAGCATGGCAGGTAGTGTCCGTTCGGCAAATATAGAAAATCGGGTGGAGTAGTAAGATGTTTATTGACTGATGTCTATGATCTATTAGGTTGGGGAAAAAGTTTCTTCGCATTTTATATAAAAATTCAAAAGGTTTTTTATAAAGTTTATTTACATTTGACTAAAGTATGTGGGTGCCATTTTGTTGGATAACTTTTTGCCATCTTGTAGGTAGGGACGTGATCCCATTGCTATAAAAATTTTGGGGCTTCTGATCAAAAAACTGCGGCAAGTGGTTTTGGCAGTCCTCTCGTCATGTTAACCTGACACTGCCTAAGGAATTCTGCAGAGACCGAAACAGGTGGAATTCTGAAGGTGCAAGGTCTATACGGTCTATACTATACGGCGGATGCATTAACACCTCCCAGCCAAACTCTCGTAATTTTTGCTGAGTGGCTAAAGATGTGTGAGGTCTAGCGTTATCATGGTGAAAAACCACACCCCTTCTGTTGATTAATTCCGGCCGCTTTCTCTCAACTTTTTGCTTTAATCTCATCAGTGGTTCGCAGTACAGTTCAGAATCGATGGTCCTGCCTGGCGGTAACAGCTCATAATGAATAATGCCCTTCCAATCCCACCATACACACAGCATCACCTTGTTGCGAGTTAACCCGGGTTTCGCCACAGTCTGTAAAGCCTGACCGGCCTTTGACCACGATCTTTTTCGCAAATTCTTGTCCTACATGATCCACGTTTCATCACCAGTTATCAGCTTCTTCAAAAATCGTTCGGTTTCATTACGTCGTAATAAAGAATCACAAATGAGTACACGGTTCATTAGGTTTCTTTCAGTGAGCTCATGAGGCACCCAAATATCGAGCTTTTTTGTGTACCCAGCTTTTTTCAAATGCGCTCAAAACCGTTTTGTGGTCAATTCCCAGTTCTGCAGCTACATCGTAACTACTAATATGCCGATCTTGCTCCACTTTTTCAAAAATGGCATCAATTTTGTCCGTAACAGGGCGACCAGAGCGACGCGCATCTTTGATATCAAAATTTCCGGATTGAAAACGCTTAAATCAAATTTGCGCTACTCTCACAGATACTTCATTAGGTCCATAAACATCACAAATTTCGTGGCTTGTGTTGCTTTTTACCTTTTTTGTAGTAAAATTTTAAAATGTATCGAATTTCTTCATTAGATTCACTCATTTTAACAATAAGAAAAACAAATGAAAATCACACATTTTACTAATTTGAATTCGGAACTGTCTTCTTTAAAATTAAAACTTTTTAACGATACCAAAACCAGCCAGATACAAATGGTATAGCCAAAGAGATCATCTTATTACAAGTTCATGCATACTATATGCGAAAAGACTTTTTCCCCAACCTATTATTTTATGTTATAAGTAAATCACCATTAAGTAATTTGAAGGGATTCACCTAACATGTTAATTTTATGGATCACTCATTATAGCACTGTGCAAATTCCACTTATAATTTGAATCCACGCAATGTATAACCTTCGTCTGTTACTGTATGTCGGCAAGTCTATATTATCAAACAAAAGCATCCCAATCGCTAAAAATAAACCAACACCCGCGTCATCGACCGCTTTTATGTTTATGGTGAATCGAAACTATAAATCAGATTGGATGAAAACTATTATTGACTAGGCGAACACCGCGTGAAGGAAGCTTTTGGCCCATTTCCTGGCGCTGGGAGAAATGGGGCCGGTTTCAGCCATGACGCACATATCACCTCTACATCCGTTTATAATTATAACATTTTATGGATGTTTTCTCAAAACGTGATCTGTCTAATGTAAAAATATTTAAACATCCACATAGCATACACTCGTGGAGTATCGTACATACTATAATAAGCAACTTAAATGTAGCAAGACGTAGGTTCATTCGTCGTATGTAGTTCCTGTATACCGTTTGAATACAAACGCGTTTCATAATTAAGACATTTCAAAACAAGGAAACATTAGAGCTTCAGTGCTCACTCAATGTGATTCGCCAAAGTATTGAGTTGTGCATTCTTATAAATTCACTCTGTTCTCAGATTATACAAGTTCATAAATGTTTTAATCGTGAACGATTAGAGCTGACACAGCCTTTTTTGTAACAGTAAAAATAGTAGGTATACGTGAAAAAACAATCTATCGCGTGTTGGTCCACACGCAATGAAGGGTACCGGAGTGGGGCGACAAATGTCTACTGATTTTGTTATTACTAACTTACTTACTGGACCCCAAAAGTCCATATCCGAAAATATCCATATGAAAAGATTACTTAAAATATGTTACTTGAAAGGAATTTATGAGTTGTTTCAGTACTACCACGTTATTGAAGTGAAACTTCTTTAGAATCGTTGTGATTTGAAATTCGATGTATCAAAAAAGCGACACTAAAAAGAGATAAATACATAAATCTATAGGACTAAGCCTGCGAGATAATGAGAAAGAATACATTATATTCTAGTCTAGTCGTGGTAGCGTAATGGCTAGTGCACGCGTCCCAAACTCACAGGGTGCAGGTTCACCACCTTGTCACACTTTGTTCACTTCTAAGTTCTACTGCGTGTGAACTGCACTGCACAAACACATTTTTTTTTTGTATTATCGTCTTTTCTAATGTTAATTTTTTTAGGAAAAGATGATAATACTCTGTTGCTTAATACTGCAAATTTCAACAATGGATGAAACAAAAAAAACTTAGAAACATAATTATGAATATTTAAGATCTTAAGCATTACATAATACTCCACATGCCTATGAACATGCGTGTTAATGTATGAAGTAACATTCCAGAATTTTACTTCATACCTCAATTTTATGTTTTAACACCATTTTATAGTGTTTGAAAGATATTTCCCTTCTATAAAATCGTATAGATAATGCCAATACTTTCAGAGAAATAAGTCGCGAAGGATTATATAATCTGTGCTACGACATACCTATACCGAAAGACGAACGGTTGCATATAACGAAACAACAGAGGTGTCATTTTTGTTATTTGGCCACGGATTTTTAAACTGTTCAGGCTTTGTTTCTGTCAGTTGAGAAATGCCAGAAGCTAGTAACATATTGGAGTTATTAGATGTTCCTATATTTATATTTATTATATCAGAACTCAGGTTGATAGGTTAGGATCACCTCAATGGATTACTAGCCTCTGACCTGTTATATAGCCACTTTATTTGGTGAATCCGTTATGACAGGTTTATGCTGTAAAACCATGTAGACTTTAAAAGTAAATTATTTTAAACGTTTCTATGAAACTAGTTTACTAAATCAATCACGCTTGTATTGATTTGCATAACAACATCATCACAAGGCGCTCGCTAGCGGTTTTACTTTTTTAAACACCTTCATTTATTGACAAACATACAGTGTGAGCGGACTAGTACGGACAATCATTAGACCGTGATCACGACTCGATTAACGTGACTGGACTCTAATATCTAGTATTGTATTTAGTCAAGTACAAGCATAAATTAATTTTCTCCGTAGTGTCAATTTTATTAAATTGAAATGTTTTGTAATATTGAATTTCTACCGAGAGAAAATAAATTTCAGTTTGATCCTGAAGCTATAGAAAAAAGTGAGTCTTTATGTCCTTCGATTAATATTCAGATGTACATCCCGCTAAAACAGTCCCATTTTTCCGTGAATCAAATTCTCGACCTTATAGTTTCATTATAATCGATTCATTCAGTTTCAACAGCATATACTTTGAATCTCATGAAAAATATGATCATTCCATATTCCAGGATAGAAACCCTTGAAAAAGTAAACATCGAAACATATTATAATTTATATATAATATATTTATGTTTGTTTGGATAGTAAAATTTGCGTGAGGCAAGAGCAATAATAAAAAGGATTCGGAAAAATTAAGGTATTCGAAACAAAAGTATAATTTGGATAAAGAAGAAGACCAATGAAGAGATGCATATGAAATAGAATGTGGAAACGAAAGAATCTCTAGTCATTTACTATGGGGGGATACTCTCATACACAGGTCAGTTATTCAAGTGGGCCTTCAGGGCCGAATCCTAAACTATACGAAATAGCGAAAAACACTCCAAGGTGTCTCGAGGCCGATTTTTATAAAAACTTAGTATCATTAGATTTTTGAAAAATCCCTTGTCAGGAATTGTGCCAGCTAGTTTTGAAAAGGATCAATTTTCGCGAAGGGATTTCAAACGGCAAACCAAGGGAAAGGTTTGATTTTTAAATAAATCAGTTTATATTTTCAAATATTTGTAGACTGCGCTTTGACTTATCAAATTATTCAAAAGAAGGTTCATATAGTTAACATGATTTTTTTAAAGCACATAGTAACGGAAAATTTAGAACACGAAACTGAACTGGCGATTTAAATTTTATAACAATAGATTGAACAATTATGCTTAGGTGCAGTATGATTACTACGCCGTATTAGTGCTGTGAGATCGAGGAGAGAAATGAGTCTCAACGCAAGCAATGTTTACCCATAGATTGATTTATTTGATGAGGGTAAAATAACGTGTGTTCAAATTACTCTTAATTTATAGATGCGTATTAATAATTTAATAATTTTAATTTTGGATAAAATAACATTTTGTTCAAATTCAACCCTTTCCCTTAGTTTGGCGTTTGGCATTCCTCCACAGAAATTGATCCTTACAAGCTAAACTATGATTTGATGTAATAATATAGGATGTGTATATTTTTTCAAAATCAGCCGATACGATTCTTGGACAAAGGTCAAAGTTTTTCAAGGTTTTCGTCAACATCAGCTTCGTGACTCCTTCGAATGTTATTGTACTCCTTCGAGTATGATTCGCTATTTCGTATAGTTAGGATTTGGCTCTGAAGGCCCACTTCAAAAATTCATTCTGTATAATCAAAGGCAAAGTGGAAGGCAGGAGAGAGAATGGAAAATCTACATGTCCATGGAAATCGGCGCGCGTCTATATCGTTTAACATCCATGCTCTGGAAGACCTAAAAGACAGACAAGACAGCTCTGAAATGTTATGATGATGATGTAATTCATGTCTAACTTAAGCGTGTACAGTGATGAGTTATACAATCTCATATCAGAATGGCATACCGTTGTCATTACAAAATTCGGCAAGCATTTCATTCTAACAGCATTCTTAACAGTTAAACAAGCGTGACGAAAATCATTGCAGATTATCTATTCAGAAACATGGTCATTCGACGAAAGCAAGCAGCGAGTAATGTGTTGTAAACACACTACAGGTTCTTTATCCCACGACGCTTGTGTTACTCGTGGAATAATAAGTTTTCGAGTTCAATGCACAAGAGTAGCTCGTGCTCAGACCAGCGGAGCGCATCTGTAGCTTTTTATTATTCGTAAAATTTTGAATACAGTTAACAATAAAACACAATGATTATAATGTAAAACATCTTCCCAAGTTATGTTGAAGAATTTTGTTTTGTTACTTGAATGTTGGGTTTTATGCGCTGCTTGACGTAGAAAAATGATTGCTTTGTAGTGAGTCAAAAATTATAAAGCAAACAACCCAAAGAAGCCATGTTTTTATAGAGTAAACAGAACTGTAACTTTTAAGCTGTATGTCCAAGGAACATCTACTTGCATGTGTACTATAGTAGTGTCCACAATAATATTGAAGTGACTTCATTACGGTGGGTTTTTAATCATGATCTACAATCATCCTTACGTAATTGTAGGGATGATTATAGATGTATTGTATCGGTACAAAATATTACAAATACTTAATAGAAAATCACTGGAAGCTACAAATACTTATACTCCTTCAGCAAAGTATTGTTCAACTGTCTAATTTATTAAATAAATAAAAAATATATTTTTGTATGGTTACTAATTGTAAGCTAGCTAAGCACTGTCGTTTATTTTTCATTTTAAACTAATTTTTAGCCACCTTGCAGTGGTTGTGATCACAGACTATGATTGATTTGTTTTTATTTATATTAGTATAAATTGTAATCTTAAATATTCCGCTTCGGTATGCTTGATGGACTGATGTTAAAAAGGTTCAAAGGCCTAATAAATTATCCATCGAAAGCACTATTTATTGGTAATTAAAATTTATTGTTGTCAAAAATCAGTACGAGCAGGAAGTGGGGACCTTCCAGGCGGCTCCAGTAAAGCCCTCTGGGGCGGAAGTATCGGCGACAAGCGTGCATTACAAATAACCTCTAATGAACACACGGGCTTATTTACAGTGAGTCGATTACCTGCCGCGTTGCTTACCACAATATAAGCCACTGTTTGTACTTTGGGATTAACGACTGAACGCATGAAGGACGTTTATTTCGCCCGACCTTGACGCGGGTTCTTTAAGTTTTGTTTTTTTCTTGAAAAGGTTTTGGCCGGAAACGATGAAAAAAACATATTAAAGAAAGACAGAACAACTATTACATTCATTACAGCAATGAAAGAAAATAAAATAGACTATATTTTATTCTACAAAAATGTTAGGCATAGGAAAACAATTAGGTATAGCAGATAATTATAGTATCTTCTTACAGGAACAAGAAAGAAATGGTAAAACAGCGTTAGAACCTTAGAATAAATTATTCTAAGGCTAGAACAATAAGTTTAATCTAATTTAATTAGTGAAAAGAAACAATATCTAATACGTATGTACAATAATGTATGCTATAATATTTAAATCGGCAAATAAATATGAAAATCTCTTAGAAAATTCTTTTAAAAAAAATAGGTAGTATCTATCTATTGCGTGATTTTGATTGTACATACATTCCTTTTAATCGATTTAGTTTTCAATATGCCTATAATATTATAACACTCTAGACACACACTTCTTAGACTTAAAATGTACTCTACTTATTAACTCCATCTCTAATCAACTCACTTCAACCTATCACCTCTATGCAGACGATTTACAAATTTATACACAATCACCGGTCACCACCTTTGACAAAGCAGTTTCAACCATAAACATAGATTTTGAACGCATCCTGCAGTGGGGCAAGTCTTTTGGGCTTCATGTGAACCCTGAAAAAACTCAAGTCGTCGTCATCGGTAGCTCACGGATGCTTAATAAGGTCGACTGGAGTACTATACCTAGTGTAATGTTTGACGGGACAATCATTCCTTTTAGTGATAAGGTAAAAAACCTTGGCGTTATATTTGACAGTGAGCTGTCTTAGCGACTTCATATCACCGAATTAAGCCGGCGGCTATATCTCTCATCCAAATCCCTTAGAAGGTTGAGGAACATCTTGCCCACTACCACCAAAATTTAGCTAGCGGAGTCCTTATTACTTCCTATCCTTGATTATGCTGACGCCAGCTATCTAAATTTAACCCAAGAACAACTTAATAAACTTGAGCGCCTCCAAATTTTTTGCATTAGGTTCATATTTGGCCTACGTAAGTATGACCATGTCTCTGAATTCCGAAAAATAAACTCAAGTGGTTGCCAATTCGGTTTCGCCGGAATGAGTATTCCGTATACATCCTTTCTTTTCTCTATAGTATTTTATTTGTCTCAAGTACTCTTGATTACCTTAAACAACGTTTTGCATTTCTTTCGTGCTCTCATAATTTACGCCCTTCTATTAAACTTAAATTGAAGACTCCTGCGCATAACTCAACTTTTTACAACAATTCTTTTACTGCTATACAGCTTTGGAACACGCTTCCTGTTACTATCAGACAAGTAAATTCGCTAGCGATATTTAAAACCATGATCAAAAAGTACTACCTGTCGTTGGAATATGAAACTTAAATTCATTTATAAATATTTATATTTTGTAGATATGTATTTGTATGGTATGTGTATTAAGTATATATCTTTTTAGCGATAAGACCGCCCTTTGTACACAACTAGATATAATTTTAGTCTTAAGTTCATTTTTGTATTGGTGTATAATAAAGTGTTATCTATCTATCTACTTTTTATCGTGGGAATCCCGTGAGAAGTTTTCTGGGAATTATTTGAAATGGCGAGATTAAAAGAAATTTTAAATTCCAATGCGATTTGTTCACTGATCGATATCAAATATTTTGTAATAAAATGTGTGATTTTTTCATCCCGGGAATCCCGCGGGAAATTTCCCGGGAGCGGTTTGAAGTTGTTTTAGTGCATAAAAATTAGCTTATTCCGACACTGTTTTCACTAAAACGATAGCTTACATTCTTTTTTAAATACTGCGGTATTTACTTTGTGTCCCGGAATTTCCGCGGGAATTTCAAGTAGTAAGAAAAATAATCTAAACTAACAATTCTTTTTGAAAATTCAGAATATAGAAGATACAACATGAAAAATATAATATGGAAGAGCAAATAAATACTTTCAAGGAAAATTGGTTTCAAATTTTTTTCTAAGTAGAGTTTCTGAGAAATTAGATGTTTTTGACCGATTTTTCAATCATCAGATAAAAGTTATTAGTCGAATAAATTATAACCTGAGTGAATTCAAAAGTGAAACCATTCAACTGTTTTATTCATGCAACTGAAATTTGAAATTCTTCCATGTTATGCTTTAAAAAAATCGATCCTAAATGGCTTCATGTTTCCATAAACGTGGGGCTTCATTTTGGTTAGTGTTAAAAATTTAGGCCGTTTTGCGAAGACATGGCGGTGGACTTAATGCGTTATTTGAGATGTGGCATTGTTAATGACGTTAAATATTGACAGATAACGTATGTACATACGTTAATGTGGTTATGCGTTAACGACGTTATTTTTTAACGCTTTAAATAAGACGCATTCGGCCACAGCCTAAACCTTTAACACTAACGCAAATGAAGCCTTAGTATAACCAAATAAATATACAGTAGACGTTCGTCACTTCTACAGAACTCTACACGTACAACGTATGGAAATGACGCACTGTCGTCGGTAGATTTATTTACGCTATTTTCTTTCAATTTAATCGCTTAGGTCTAACGTTTCGCAATTTGGAAAGCGTCTCTTGCGACAGTTGCGACACAATTCCTAGCTGTTTATGCTTCGACGTCAGAATAAAGATATCGACACAGCCATTACAATATGATCGACATTGAGCACGCGTGCGTGATGGCATCCCGCGGCCTCGATCACATGGAAGATCGAGGTGCGACTCCATATGAGGCTAACATAATTTAATATTGTTCTACAACGTGACTTGAAGGGATGCTATCAGGGCTGGATTTATATATAGGCCCATGGGGCCGGAGCTTCAGACGGCATCATTTTGGGGAGTGCAAAATTTTCAAGATACCAAAATATTAAAGGCAAAATTACTTACGCTACTTGGAGTTTAGATTCGAAGTAGCGCAAGTAATTTACCTCTAACATTGGTTGGTAACATTAAGTGGTTTGTTGAACAACAGACATGGAAATAAACATTGGAAATGTAATATATTCTCAATATGTAGGTACTTTGTAGTGAAATATTAATTCACTGATACAATCGTTGCTCATGTCTAAAATAATTTACCTGTGTATTAACGATAGGTTATCCCAATGTTATGATTTAAAAAATATATTTAAGTCTAGAACAAAAATATTACAAACGCTTGCTTGAATGATATGGTTAAAACATCAACATGTTGGAACTTATTTTGCTAGATAAAAGAATCGATTTAGAACATCTCCCACTTTATATTTAAAACATAGCACCAGTGTTGCATTTACGTCTAGGCTGGTTAGGTCGGTGCCTCAGGCGACATTTTGGAGGCTGAAAAGTTTCCGGAATGCCAAAAGCCGAAAAATATAAGGCCAATACAAATTCAAAAATTATTTGAATTAGTTTGATCATGTATGTATAAAAAAGACGGTTGGCTGAACATGGCGATTACACGGGTTCCATTTCCGCCAAAATGTCTACGGAACCCTGAAAAGGGCGGAATATTAAAGGGGTCTAGGGTGGCAGTCAACCTAAGTCCGCCACTGGTTGCTATATCGAATTCAATCTAATATATAAAAATCTCGTATCAAGGTGTTTGTAGTCGCATTCCTCCGAAACGGCTTAACCGATTTTAATAAAAAAAAATTATAAATTTGGTAGGTAGGTATGAGAATTGATCGTAAAGTATCTTTTCCTCCTATGGTATATTTTTTGTAGTAGTACTACATTTGCCGGGTCATTTAGTATGTTTTATAGAAATCGACCAATTGCGTTTACGAAAGTCTACTGTTTTTGTAATTTGGCTACAGAAACCTGAAAATGCATTCTATAGAAAAATCCCAATCTCCACGAGTGAGCACTTAACGGATGTTGTTCAAAGCAATTTAGAACTTCCGGTTTTATATTTAAGTACATTTTACATTGTATGTTTTATGTGTATTTATTTTTTGCGCAAAATAATTTATTGCTGTTGTAGTTCTAAATAGATCTTCTTTCTTTCAATATTATTTTAAAGCGTCAGGAATTTTTCAGAATATTCTATCCAATAAGAAACAAATAGTGGTAGTGAGAAGAAAAACTTTTTTACAACTCTGAAAACGAATATCTTTTTTTTTTTTTTTAGTCAGTAGCAGGCAAACAGGCAGACGGCCCACCTGATGGAAAGTGGTTACCGTCGCCTATGAACGTTTGCAACACCATATCTTTCTACGTATTATTTACATAGGTACATAATTATAATCAAAATGTTATAATTTTTCAAAATCTGACTAAAGATACCCGATCACTAAAAATAACATTTCCACCCTCTCATTATTGAGAGTTAGCCCTAATTATAATTTTTTTGCTATTCTACTATACCATTGTGTAACGACCTGTGTATTGAATACATCTTTCTGCCAAATATTGTGATAAATTCAGTAGTTTCTCACAAAAATGGCTGATATATACCTAATCATATGTGTATTGAACACGGACAATTTTAAATTTTTACACCTCTTAGCTTCTTACGAATGTCTTTAATGACAGATAAAATCCATATAAAACAAAGTTATTAGATAAAACTAAAGATTTTAAATAAAATAAATAATTCTATCGATTAAACAAATACTTTATTTTCTAATATTTTGCAAATAAACTTAATAAAAAAAAAATCTTTGTACAAAAAAATAGATTATAATTATAAGCTACAATATCAAATTAAAACTAACTTAAAAAATATAATTAAGTACTAAAAATAAACGAACTTATAAATATAAATGAAAGACTATGTAACAAATCGGTGCCAGATGGGAGCGTATCCAGAAGGCTGGCTGCATTGGCAATTGCCATGCTGTATGGCGATATTTATAAGTTGGGCAAAATAGCGCCAGCCTTCTGATCACGGGTGGCATCAAGGAGTTTCTTGCAAATTTCTTTGAAGAGACTCTTTGCCGATGGACCTCATGGACCTCTAATGTCTCAACTCCAAACGGCACAAATATGTAAGCCCTTCCTAAGGTACCATATTTGTGCCTCTTACTATATTTAATTTTAGGTAGGTACTTAAATGTGCTTTGTTTGGCATTGTATATTTTAGTAACTAAGAAATGTTAACAGTAGAAACACTTTATTTACGACAAATGTGACTTGGAGGACAATATCTACTGAGATGAGAATAAATAAATAGCGTACACCCGTTGCAAATGCGCACGCGCAAGTCTGCGAAGCCCACGCCCACAACAGACGTTATTTAGACTTGACTGACTTGGCGCCACAGCGAGTACCTTTGCATCTCTGCAGTCTACTCTCGGCCCCTGACCTGCCACTAACATGTAAACGTTCCTTTTTAGGAATCAGTTTTTAACTTTCGTGTGGAGATAAAATTAGAACCATTTTTCTGTAGAGTGCATGTGTGTACCAGCCGTAAGTATTTCATGTTTTTACTAATAAATATCTCGAGAGTGTTTAGTACTTACCAAGTAAGCTTTTCTTGCCGACGTGAATGTTGCAATAAATATGATGATCGGCGGACATGACCGGCTCAGCCGGTGTTTCGCCTCCCGCCTCCATTAGTTTAAGTTTCGCTGTCAGATCTTGAACATCTGCAAAATTAATAGAATAGAGTTATGGACATTAAATAGCATAAAAGACAGACAGTATCATTCAGATATATGTGTGTTGTACATTGCTTACAATGCAATATAGTAGGGTAATTAGTGGAAATGCATTTTTAAACAATCCATATACTTGTTAGGTCAGGCAATATTAAATTATTATTTTTGAAATACTATTGTATCACTGTGCCATAAAAATCTAAAATAGACCTCCCACTACTATAATTAAAAATCGTAAATAGTGATTTCACCGCGGGTATTGTATTTTACCAACACATTAACTTAATTAGGTATTCATATATGGCGAGCGAAATCGCGGGCAAAAGCTAGTGTGTGTGTGTATGTGTGTGTATATATATATATATAAACTTTCCTTAAAAAATTGTCTAAGTGATGGTGAAAATCGTTTAAAATCCATTGCGTGGTGTAGGAGGACTCAGTGGCTATTAGACAGGCGAGGAAAGCGACTTTGTTTTATACTATGTAAAGATATAGGCTAATCGAAACAAAAGAATTGTGTTTATGGGATACACAATCAGGGTGTTTTGTAATTGTACCCCGCCGTAATGCGGTCAATGTCATAAATACACCAATATACCAACCAATGAGAGTATCGGAAACTCTTTTATAACACCTTCATCTAATTTTGGAATAGATGTATGCATCGAAAAAACCGTTAGCTATTGTTACGCGGGCGGTCCGCTACGCAGGTCAAAATTAGTAGCGCACATGTTCAAACAAACCCGTATTGTTTACAATTTACAATGGACCGGCGCGCGCGCAACGCCACACAATCGATTCCTCGGTTGGGATTTATTGGGTGTTAAGATGATTTTTATTCATAATAACTTAGTTCAAACCACGCCACTGTTTATATTACATCGCCACCTGCGTAGGTGTACTGTATTTTAGTTTCCAGGTCAGGGAATGGCATTGCGATGGTGGTCTTTCACTACTGAGTCCAGACACGTACTATTTTTAACGGCCCAGAATAAGTGACATTTTAAACTAGACTACGCAGTCTCCGTCGAAGCGGGAACTGTTGATATATTCGTAAGGCGTCATAAATGTCTGGATAATAAAAACGACACTACATGGAGGTCGAATGATCTGATCGTTCGTCCTGAATAAATAAACTGTAATTTATGCTCGGCCAAACATGTTGATACTACACACATTTTTTATTTTATATCGTTTCTTGATACGCTGCTCTTATGTAAAAAATGATAGGTAAATACAATACAAACAGTAGATTTTTCAATGATGCAGACGGAAAGTGTTTACTTTGAATTTGCGACAAGGATTACTATTGATATAGTATGGTTTATCTGTAATTTAACCTGCAGATAGACTTATTAGAATAAGCTTATTTTTTATAAATAGTTTATTTTATCCATCTGTCGCTTGCTTTACAAGATAAGAAAGTAATTGAATATATCGAATAATATTTCTATTATTTTTATTCAATGAGATAGATTTATTCAATCATTTTACAAACATAAAGCTAATATATTCGAATTTGATATCCATGTTCAAGCATAAGCGAATGATAGAGGTGCAAGCAAGTACGCGTATATCTATCATCCACGTTGTAAATATTTTACGGGTTTCTATTCGAAAATATATGCGATGTCATATAATAATGAATAGAAACCCGAGCATATCTTGTTCGCCTGGGACTATGAGTGCTGACTTTAAAAAAAATTATGAATAGAATTTTATTGCACAATTATTACGGTCTAAGCATAATGGTAGGTAGTCTAAATGCCTTATTAGACTCAAGGTAGATTTTTGTACTTTAGTCAGTTGGTCTGAATTAATGCTAAGATGTTATCCAAAGTCCAGCACGGAATGAGTAACTATATTTGAGATAATGGTCTTTTTACGATTAGTCACAAGACTCATTATTGGAATCCTATTTGTCTCAACCAACCCTTTTCTGTTCTCGTTCATCCAACCTTTTTTTGTTATTGCTTGTTTAATTTATCAAAGATAAGAGACATGTCTTCAATACTAATCCTATACAGTTAAATATATTTATTATTAAGGCAACTTTAATTCCGTAAAATTCGACTACCTTCCTAGACAAGAAGAAATCGTTCTTACCTGACCTCAGCGCTTGCTTCAGGACTCTCCACTGCTTCGCATGATACAATGACAACCCAAGCACCACTAAGAAGAAAATAACACAGCCGCTCGCTGCCAGAACTACACTGGAAGTTTCGAGTACATCCCACTTCGCTTCATCACCATCATTAACATCAGTCACTTCACCATCGTAGTCCGTGTATTCGATATAGTATTCACTGGGATCACTAGTTTCATTGTCTTTTGGGGTGTTTTGGACGTTGAATGGTGGAATTCGAACTTCGTAAAGAGGTTGGCATATGGTGTCGCGATGTACCTCACAAGGGTACTTGACGGCGAGCTGGCGCGCCGCGTCGCAGCGGGTGCATGGGATGCACACGCCGCGCTCCCGGTCCCACCAGCTCTGGCCACGTTCGCAGCCCCCACCCGCACAAACGCTGCCCAGCGCGAGTGTAGCCAACACCAACCACAGCTTCGGTATGTCTCCTTGCATCACCTATAAAATAATAATATCAGTTTATTAAGGTTGTTGGATTCGACAATAGCATTTTATCCATCACGCTACGGCAATGTTTATTTGGCAGTTTTACAAGTACTGCTGATTTCAACTGATGAGTTTCTTCTTTAATCAATGTTTGCTAATGGTGATAAGCAATTAGCATTTATATTAGACTTTGGCAGCGAATATAAAATACGCTTTCGGGATTCAAAATTTTAAGGGCTCCCTCTTTTTTCAAGGGCTTGTGAAAAATGAATCCCTCACAGTAATAAGAGTTAACCCGGATAATCTTAGCTTAGCTTATGTTCATATCATTTGGTCGATTTGACCATAGTTGCGTTGCATCTTCACGTATTATATAGACGTAACTGGCAGTTTTATGTGATTACAAATGATCAGTTAAATGTTTCGTCCAAAACAGCATGTTGGCGCAATATAAGACTGATCGGTACGATCAAAATAACAACTACCTAACAATTAATTAGAATTCCCTCATAGCTTATGTTTTCAATTTATTTTGATATACGTCCTGTAAACTTCTGTAGTATTCTGACGTTTATGAAAATATACCACAGAATTTGACACGTTTTCACTCGTTTAAATTTTGAATCAACTTAAATCCCGTCAAAATTTTCTCTTCTCCATGTTACAAAGTATCCTACGATCATTCTCATGTTCGAAAAAACACATAACTACTCAATTTGACGATCCATTCATTTAGTTTAGTATATTATGGTTGTTCATAGAGTTTCGCCCTACATCCGAGTACTAAGTATAATATAAACTTATAGTACATTAATATAATAGGAGAGCTATACCTTTGTTAGGGATAAAAAATAAGTTTGTTCATCCCGGTTATAGAATATATTGTGATATTTGGGCCATTCTTATGGTCGTAAAGAAGAAACGAACACACAAAAACAATTATTTGCAAATAATTATATACTAGTAATAGTCTATTTATCTATAATATAAACTTCTCAGAAAATATAGTTTGATATTTTATTTTAATTTTCCCAACTGCAACGTAACTGAATATAATAATAAAAGTTAATCTGATTGAAATAGCAATAATTTTGTTCAACAGATTGTATAATGTGTAATATTATAATATTACTATTATTAATTAAATTAAATTCAACCAAAATAGTTTACTATCTTTATAAATTATTTATCAATTAAATATAAAACTGAGACACAGAGTTAAAATTAATGCATAATCTTTATTCTAATTAAAATGTTTGCAGACAGTTTTACGGTCACCTAATAAGATTGCATATTTCATCAATAAACATTACCAACGTACCTTACTGCTTAAAGTCATGTATGCAGCCTATGTATTCATGAAGGACCACATCTCACTAATTATATTTATTAGAAAGCTCACTTTCACCAATTTCACATTTGGACTAAACGTCCTTTTATTATTCGATTTTCACAATGTTCGTTCTTACAGACACATTTTCACTATAATTTATGCGTACGAACTTCTAAATTTAAAGTTATGTTATAAAATTGGCCGTCAATAATTAATACGCTTGGGTTTCGGTTCGGGTTTGTACACAACACTGCGCGGGAGACGGACGCGGCACCACAACACAACGAACATCTACGATCGCCGTGCTATCCCTCCTCCTACGTAAGATGCGCGTGCGCATACTCACAGAATATACGGATCGTACAGTATATTCACTTTGTACAAAGATCAACATAATTATCATGATCTATTATGGCCGTTTCCTACATCTTACTAAACGTACATGTGCCTCACAAGCGGTTAAAATGTGACTTACTAATGGCCGATTCCTTATATCTTACCGACCATTCATTTGCCTTACAATTAAAATTAAAATTGCCTTAAAATTTGACAAAAGTTCCATCTTTAACCAATGGTAAGCTATAACAAGTAATATCAATTTACTATTTTTTTTTCAGGCGGAGGAAATGCATTTCGCACATACCGGGTCCTTTGCTAGGGATTGGACCGTTGTCGATCATGGAGGCATTCCACTGAGGGCAATCCAAACAGTAACCGACTGGCTTGTGTGGAGACTCGAACCAATGGACAAATGCTCAAGGGCTACCCTACTAATACCGTACTAAAACCACCCTCCTCCCATGTGCCCCGCGCTTATGGTAGGAAAGGCATGAGACTTAGAACATAGTTACGCCTACGCCGATCCTAGCGCAAAAGTGCCTGAGAGTGCCCCGGGAATCAGAGTAAACTCACTTCGTCAACAGGGATGAAGACTCCTCTGCTCCCTAGATGCTAGAGGGCCCCTGCAGCGGTAATTCAGGGAGGGAGATCATGCGCATATTTGCGCCTCCGGGCCCCTGACTGACGTCGGCGCCCGCCAGACCCATGCGCACTTGTACCTCTCTCCCTATCTCGTTCCGCGGCCTCCTTTTGAGACATAACAGTCTCGCAGAAATTGGCCGCACCCACCCAATGATCATCGCTATGCAGCATGGCTTGCACCAAACTGCCCAGCGAATCGATCGGACCTACTATTGTCTCGAGTTCAAACCTCTGGGGTGCCCATGCTGCGCACTCGACTAGCGTATGAAACGCCGTGTCTTGTGCGCCACACTGGCGGCATTGGGGTGAAGGCAAGCAGCCCGCAATCTGGCACAGATACTTATCGAAGCAACCGTGCCCGGTAAGTATATGCGTGATTCTGAAGATTAGAGTCCGGTGTTTCCGCGAGAGCCATCCCAACAGCTGCGGTCGAACCGCTTCCATCGTATCAATGCCAGCGACAGAGTTTGCCAACTCTATCGACCAATATTGGATCATGGTCGCGGTTTCCCGCGTCCTGATCGCCTTCAGCTCGGCCAGGCCGTACACCTGGCCACGTGCGAGAGCATCCTGTCGGGAGCCCCAAACTTTGGTAATTACGTCCGCCTGGAGAGGCCAGGGCGGATCGCCCGCCAAGAGTGTCGACGCCGTCCACGACGCTGTAAGGTATCCTCGGATGGCCCTCACCGCCAGGACCCATTGTGCGCGGCACAACAAAGTTCTATTGTGGCGGTGAAGTGCAATGGACCATACGGGTGCACCGTACAGGGCCATACTCCTAAGGATGCCCATGTAGAGTTTCCTAGTCGTCCTCCCCGTTCCCCCCACATTGGGAAGGAGTCGAGAGAGGGCGCTTGCGGACCGCATGAGTTTGGGAACTAGCTGCTCAAAGTGCGCTTTAAACAGCCATTTCCCATCGAGAATCAGCCCTAGATATTTCATCTGGGGACCTACGCGAATATCCACCCCTTGGACTGTAACGGTCAAGTCCGCAGGGGGATTACGAAACTGCCTATGGAACATGATGGCCTCCATTTTCGCGGGGGAGACCTTCAAGCCCAGCCTACCTATTCTCTGGACCACGATCGCCAACCCGGCGTTGGTGAGGTCCACGGATTCCGCGATTGACGCAGCGCGTGCCGTGAGTAGGGTATCATCCGCGAAGCAGATTAGCCCTATCCCGGACAGGACCGGAACCCGAAGGGTCCAGTCCAATCGCCTGCCAATATATCTTTAATAATATAATTTATATTCGTAATAATTTGAGTGCCTACAACAAGTATAAGGATGTTCACAATTTCAACACCAGGCATTGTAATAGACTGATATTGCCATCTTTTAGATTACAAAAAGTACTGTCCTCTTTCTTGGGAGTTGGTATACGCTTCTTCAATAAGATTCCGAGTGAAATGTTAGATCTGCCTTTCACTAAATTCAAAACCAAATTAAAAAGTATCTTGCTAAAAAGGGATACTACACTATTGAAGAATACTTAAATGACAAAAATTCATTTACATAGCAGTTCGCTCTAACATCTTATACTATATTTTGTATAATGTTATCTTGCCAAGCTTGTAAGGGATTTATGGAGATATATTGCAGCATAACATTTTAGTACGTCATGTCATTATTATAACTCTCATAATATTTTTCTTTCCTTTTATTGTGTCTTGGTCTTATTTAGTATGCACTGTTTGCTACAACTCCATTAATTCTTCAAAAAGTAATTCTGTAATATACTTCTGTATAAAATTTATTAAAAGAAGACAACTTAAGATATAAATAAAATAAGAAACTTAAAGAAAAACAATATTTAGCTAGACGTGTTGCTGGGGAGTTTCTTGCCGCTTCTTCTCCTTAACAGCAATAACACGTTGCGAAGCGGTATACATAGTATAGGAAGAAAAATTAAATTTTAACTTATATATATGACCTTCAAAAAGTGTTCTCCAGTGGAACTTATTTTGAATAAAAAACTTTGAATTTGAATTTGTAACTGACGTTCCAAAGAACCGGCCCGAGGACCGATCCCTGTGGGACGCCGCACGTGACGCGTCGCCGACCTAACGCGCGATTCTCGGACTCACCGTCTTCCCAAAGGATGTATCTGTCCTGGAGGTACGCGCCCAACAGCCTCGTGAGGTACGGGGGAACTCCGCGTACACGGAGCCCCTCCCTGATCGTCTCGTGAGGGAGGCTGTTAAAGGCGTTCGCTATATCGAGCGACACAGCCAGGACAGTATCCTTCACTTGGACGGCTTCGTCCGTTACAGCTCGCAGTGTCTCGAAGGCGTCCAACGTGGAGCGCCTCCGTCGAAACCCGAACTGCGTCTGTGCTAGCCCCGGCTCCACAGTATCGAGATGCTTAACGAAGCGTTCCGCCAAGATCTTATCGAAGACCTTGGCGATCTTGTTAAGCAACACTATGGGTCTGTAGGCGGACGGATCGTCGGGAGGCCGACCTCCCTTGGGAATCAAGCATACTCGGCCCTCCTTCCATTGAGACAGAAAATAACCTGCGCGGATACAGGCATCGAACAGTTCCCGCAGCTGGCTGCGTAGATGTTTAGCAGCCATGAAAAGGAGCCGACCCGGAACCCTGTTGGGTCCCGGAGCCTTCTTCCTGCCCCGGAACCGGTCCAGGGTGACGTCTAGCTGTTCCTCGGTCATGGAGTGAGGCTCCACCTCCGAGGTGTCGGGAATGATTGGACTCATGTCGGGGGGAGTAAAGATCCCCGGATCCGGGAAGAGCCCATCGATAACCGACCGGAGGACCTCGGGTTCGAGCGTTTCCGTGACCGTGGATGTGCAAGGCCGCAACGTATTGCGAGTCGCACGGTACGGACGCCCCCAAGGGTCTTGGTCAAGTGTTTCGAGGAGCTCTCGCCGCGCCCGGGCTTTCGCTTGCAGAATAATTGCGATCGAAAGGGCTTTTCTGGCCTCTCTGAACTCTCCCACGAGTCCATTCTCCTCAACATAGTCTGGAAGACGACGCGCCCTGCTGCTTTTGAGCCTATGGCTGATTCTGCGGACTGCTTTTGGCAGTTCACCCAGCTCTTCGGTCCACCAGTGGATCGATGTACACGGTGGTTGTCGTTTGGCTCGAGGCATAGCAGCGTCGCAAATCCTTATCAGGGATTTGCGCATGTACTCAGTCTGTGCCTCCAGATTCCCCAGGTCGGCTGGATAGGTTCAGCATTGAGCTTGGTGAGAGCCCAGCGCGGGAGTCGAGTGGGGCCACGAACAGGGTTAGCGCTAGGCGAAGGGGAGAGCTTGAATCTGATATACAAGTGATCAGATAGAGTCTCCACCTCCTCCAGCACCCTCCATCCTACCACTTTGCGGGCGGCCGGATTTGTGGCGAATGATAGGTCGATGACCAATCCACCCCGCGCACCCTCTCAGGTCTGGTCCGATCCCTGGTTCAAGATGGACAGGTTGGATTGAAGCGCCCAGTCTTCAACCACCCGTCGATCGATGCTTGGCATTGAAGTCGCCTAGGACGAAGATCGTCTTCGGTGCTAGTCTGTCGACGGCTGCCCTAACGGAATTCAAGGCGACCTCGAATTCCGCCAGAGGGCGGCTCCGCGAGAAGTACACGCCTATAACGACGTAACTCCCGCTTTCCACCACCGCATAGCCCTTTCCTCTTTCGAGACTAGTGAGCGGTGTGCCAGACCCGTCTCTGGCGACCACGGCTACCACATCGTCGAGATCCCCCATCCAGTTCCTGGCTGGGGGTACGTAATAAGGTTCGCTTATTACGGCCAAGTTTGCTTGCCACTCCGCCATCGCTTGCAGGCACAAGTCCTGAGCGTCCGGGGAGTGGTTTACATTGGCTTGAAATAGAGTTAAGGGTGTACTGGGCATTTAGGTGTCCATTAGTACCCCCTCAGTCACCGGTCGCTTGTTCACCCTCGGATGGACGAACTTACCCTTGACGTATGGAGGCTGGCAGTGCCTCCCCAACGTCGGGTGGGTAGCGCATTTGGCCCCCGCCGCGCAGACAGCGCAGTGGGGGTCGCGGGCTGTGCAGTCCGGCTGCTTGTGTCTGCCTTTACCGCAGCGGAGACACAAGCCGATCCGGTCCGGGCACGAGTCCGGGCAGGTCTGGGTGCCGTTGTCGACGTTGAAACACCGGTAACAACGTATCGGTCGGGCTTCCAAAGTCTCCACTTTCGCCGAGGTGAAGCCTACCAAAAGGTAGCCCCGCTCGGCGATGGCTTTGGCTGCAGCGACGGGACAGTATGATGCGCCCATACTACTAATGGTAAGGCCAGGTAATCCAAAATAATGGTTAAAATAGTTACGATAGTAGAAATCTGGTAATTATTATTTTATACAAATAATTTGATATATAGATAATATTTTATTTCACACCAAAATGAAATAAACAATAATGAAAAAGTAATATGTAGCATAAAATTTATGTCTCCTAGCGCCCACTAAATTATTGTCCACAGGCTTTTAATATTAAAATTTTGTATTGTAATTTTATATGGGTGTATTTTATTGCCTGAAATAAAGACATTATTATTATTATTGAAAGTAATAATAATAGGTATTTTTCCATGGTAGGACTAGTGGTTAGTGTTTAATTTGTCTTATTAATATAAGAATGAAGTCTTCTAATGAAGACTTAAAACAGCAGAGAGAAATATTAGTGAATGATGACAAGAAACAATGAAATTGTAAATCAGTAAGGTTTTAAGTAACAGACTTTTGAAAATTAGGACATGGAAAAATATGCTATCTGCTAAAAATGCTATAATAATGTGTCTTCCACACATGACACGTCAGACTGGTACAATGATTAGTACGACAGACGTTTACTGTAAACAGATTTCCCGCATCGACCTGTATCCTACAAGTGTACATCGTAACAATTTGGATGGTTTTGACTATATATAATCAAAGTTGGATCGTCTATTATGTGAAGCATCAGTTTGCGTTTAAGTATTGTTAGCACATGGACTTGAGATCACAGACTTGCGAGTCAGCAAGCTGCAAGCAATAGATATTTACTCTTCGAGTAATCTTCTGTCTTAAAATGAAAAAGTCTTTACTCTGAGCCTTCTGTATACTTTGCGCATACTATAAATATGACAATGTCGTTCTCTGTGCTGTTTGTAAAGAAAGTTTACTGGTCATGAAGGTTTGTAAAACAAATATTTCATGAATAGGTATCTAATATGGGCTGGGCAGCTTAGGGGTTGAATGGTTGAATACTACCGTATTGAGCCTAAAGAGCAAGAACTCCGACAGCCCTCGGTCTTCAAAGCATATCGGGGTGTGCGTGGGTTGTGTCCTGCGACGCTTTGGAGACCCGGTCCCGAGCAGGACTGGTTTTCATTTCGATTGAAGCCCAGTCAATTGGTCCTGATCTGGAGGGCCGGGCGTTTAACATTTTAAAGCGCTCGGCCCTCCAGAGCAAGAGATGAGGTGGGCAAACTCTTCGAGCGAATGCTGACAGCACGACTCGTCCTCGTGGATAACCGGCTCGGTTTCCACCTGGACGCTCCACCATAGACGCTATCACTCGTGTGAAGATCTGTGTGATGTGTTGCTGGCGGTATCTCTCGATATCGCCAACGCCTCAAAACCCTACTCTGGAGCTGCGTTAGAGAAGCGCTCTTGCACTGCCAATCTACCTCCCTTGACTCTTCGGGAACTACCTCCCCAAGAGGATAGTCTTTTTGATGGATCCGCTAGCCAATTGGAGTCAGGGAGCCATGATGTATGGTGTTCCACAGTGGTCAGTTATGAGTCCGCTTTTGTGGAACATCGCATACGGCTGGATCATACGCGGTGCGGTGCTCCACGGCATTAGTGTAACGCGATTACGCGGAAAATACCTTGATCGCAGCTCGTGGATCCATCCACCATATGATTGGAGTCGCGCCTATCGTTGACAGCATCCGGTACTTGGCAGTAGGACCTGAAGTTTGCATTGTATTAGGTTGTATTTTAAGAATTATTCTCGGCAACACGAGCAGTGGAAGTGGTTTAATGTAAAACAGGCAAAATGTTAGACACTAGCAATGGCGGCATTGATAGTATTTAATCTCTGTCTGGAAAAAAAGTCTAGCTGTCAAGCCATAAGCACAAAAGAAGTTTATTAACTGACATTGGATGACATTTTACTGTCGTGAGTAGAGTATAAGTGGTCTGTGGTCGTGTGTCATTTATACATATTCCGGAGCTTTTCGCGGGAACTGAAAGGAGGTGTTGTGCTGTGCAGTTTTATTTTCTAAAAATGTGTAAAATTACTCTAAAATGAACAATAGTTGTAGGATATTTATAGTTTTTGAGTAGTAATTAAGTGTTTTTGTGAGAAAATTGAACGGTATAGTCAAATGTTTCGAGTTTTACAAGAACTCCGTAAACTCCGTTGAATTGCGTCGGTGTAGCATTTAATACAACTGCGCTGCTATCCTCCTGGCGCCCACGTTCCTTAAAAAAGTACTTCAATGAATTAGTGAATAAAGCCCAACACCAAATCCAATTTTATCATATGAACGCCCAGGGTACTCACTATTCTAAGTACCCCAATTTTAACCATTTCTACTAATTCCAATTTACCATCTTTTTATAAAGTGATGTCTCCGAACGTATCCGAACTTATGTTTGAGGTTTTTATTTGTCTACGACCAAGCAAACAGTGCCAACAAAAACAAAAGATCGTCGAATGTGAAAATAAACCTTAATTCTAAATTTAAGACCTTTTAATAAACCTTTGGATTAATTAGGACTATCATGATTGTTTCGAATATTTTAAATAAATAATAATAAAATAAAAGTCTCTATTAATTAAAAAAAAAATTGTTTAAGGTTATTAAATTAATTTTTAAGTTTGATTTCATTTTTGATTTTTTGAAGGTGGTTGGAAAAAGTTGATGATATAAATGTTTGTTATTTTAAGTTTAATGAATTTGACCTAAAGACCTACCAAAAGTTCATCTATTTTGTTATTTTTTTCCTTCTCCTCGTTCACCTGATACAAGAAAAAAATATTGTACTTGTGAGATTACTGCAAGGTACAATTTTTAAAGTTCAAAGTCTTGGGTTTTCAGCATTGAAACCTTTCGTAAGTGCTTTGGGCGTTTAGTTCTGCGTTGAAAAACCTGGGCGTCTAGGAGGCTATATGAATATTTATACATCAGAATTGGCTGTATGGGTTAAGATTCCTTTGCCTGTCTTTTTGACGAAACCTATTACTACTTAATAATATACATATTCATAATTTCCTATTTTGCTGTGTTATTCTTTTTGATTTGTAATGTTTAGTGAGTTGTGTTATTGTATTTATATTGTTAAACTTAAACTAGTATTCCTGTGACTAAACCGGACATGTTTTTCAAGTTTATTGATATTTACTAAGCTGTGCTGACATTAGAGTAGTACAATAATAGTAATTTTATTCAGCTAACAACATGAGCACTAGTCATCATAGAAGAGGAACTAGTCGTAGACAAGAAACAACTCGCTCTGGCGGCCTTTTAGGTGATTTGCAAGATCCTTCAGTGTCCTCTACGGTTCCCAGCCGAAGTTTCATCAGACCAAGAAATAGAAGCACAAACACCTGTATCACATTCTCCTATCCTTTTCCAAGTATTTATACTTTTGTCACTCACTGGCCTTTGTTTAAGTTTTTTTACAAATAACCTTTGTTGCATTATGTATTTTTGGGGAAATTCAAGGTAATTTTAATTTTCCCAAAATACATAATTATACATATTTTATATGTATTAAGGATCTTTAAGTTTTTTTTGTTGATATTGTTTAGTATTGTAGGTATTAAATTGTTTCTTTATCTTGTCTTTTTTGAAGATTTTTAGATTTTGATATCACAATGACTTTTAATAAGCATGATCATCTGAGAAGTCAACTCAGGTGATCAGGGGGCTGTTGTCTATGTTCATCAATAGATTAGTGATTTGAATAGGGACTTTATCGGTAGAATGTTTTGAACTATGTTCCCTATTCCATCTGTAGGATGGAGGAGCCATAAGTTCAATATAGAACAGAAGTATTTGTTTAAATTAGGTTGAATTTCTTTAGTTAAGAAAATCTAATTAAACTATTATATTTAAACTAAGTTAGATTTCTACTGATTTCTAAATCTCATAAATTGTATTCTATCAACTTAAGAAATTAAAGCAAATTTTTCCATTTTCTTTATACTATATATATATATATATATATATATATATATATATATATATATATATATATATATATATATATATATATATATATATATATATATATATATATATAATACAGATGTGAAAGAGACATATATTTCTGCTTCAAATTCCCACAAAGTGACCTAAGAACACTGATAATTGTAGGGCTGAGCAATGGATTAGGAATTGCATGATGGAATTTGCATCAGAGTATGCAATTGGCACTTCAATAATTCAAGTCATGGTAGCATAATGGCTAGCGCATGCATCCCAAACTCAAAGGGCATGGATTCGATCCTGGCCGGAATGCATGCACCACTTAGGCAATTTTCTGACCTAATGTGCATATTGTTACAATTACCACATGCTAATAACGGTGAAGAAAAACATCGTGATGCAACCTGCACATCAAGATAACCGATGTGTCAAATCTGCCTAGCCGCGTTGGACAAGCGTGGTGGGTATACTGTCCGTTCCCCTATAGTGGGAGGCCCGAGCCCAGCAGTGGGACATTTATGGGCTGCTATTATTATACTTCAATAATTAGGTGTATTAGAGATACAGTGGACTCCCAGTAATCTGGCCCCTCTCTAATCTGATGGCACCCCCTGCAATCTGACATGCCTATCACTCAACATATTATGTAGTATGATTTGTAGTTCAGATAGAATCTTATCACTTTGATTTTTAATTTATCAGATTACAAGGTATCAGATTACTCTTTTAAAAAAAATCCAGACTAGTGGTAGTACTCTATAATCAGACAAATTCAATAGTCCCAAAATAAACAATTCAAATTCTTCATGCTTACAAAACTGTCTTGGCAAAAGAATAGGTATAAATAATAAGATAAATGCAAACTTTTAATTATAACAAGTAAGGAAGTTAAATGTATATATTTTTATCACAAGGTTAATTAGCATAATTTGATGACTCTAGGATGTAGTAGTTAGCAAACAGTCAAATCAACTGATATTCGTTTTGTACTTTCTAAAAATTTTACAAACTTCTAGCCTTGTAGATTTTGATGGAGCATACTTATGAAATAAGTAGGTACAAGTAAATGGAGTTAAGTAGTACATTAATTATTGTTTGAAAAGTAATAAAAAATATTTATATCAAGATATTTTGAAAGTTAGATGGTAGGTATATTAAGGACTGTTCTTTTATATTGTTACTGATATGGATGGGTACTGGGATTGGAAGGAAACAGCGATCTAAAAAAATATGTCTTTATTTAAGCCAATGCAAGTAAAACTAACACTGAACAGTCAGTCCGATATATTGTCCAAGTCCTGGATAAAACTACACTCGGCGACAGTCACAAATCTATAGATAACACAAACGAGCTCATAGGCTCCTTTATCCTTATGTGGTGTATGTCGCTTAACTCTAACAAATGACTCCTACAATGCTTCCACGACGATTGCCTTCTGCGCCGCTCCAAATGACTCCACGCATAGCTTCGGCACACCCATGGTGCTCTGCTCCAAGACTCGTTTCAGAGTCCACCCGTCCTTCCTTTCGCGTGACTCTACCCACACGCGTGACACCTCCGGCGCTTCCCAATACGACGCTCGCAGACTGCCTACAAGCCCGTCTGCAACAACACGCCGTAATCCGCACAGCGCCATCTCCACCGAAACCTGCCGCAGCTTCAGCGCATTCACCGGCACTCACTTCCGAAACTCGTACCAGGGTCCTCTTCATCAGCCAGTCGAACCTCTGACGACCTTGTCTAACAAATATGCTCTGGGATTGGCCACAACAAATTGCCCCTTGTAACTCAACTTAAGTTTGCTTAGGTATATAAATTGTTTGTTTTTATTATTACAGATACAGTTAATGACACCATAGACAATAACAAGGATTTGTCTACATCAACATCTTTGATTTTAGTATTAATTATATTTATATCATCTTTGTTGGCACTAGGATTATTATACAAGCAGTTTCCGGACTTAGAAAAGTAAGTACCACTCTTTCAAACTTCTTCTGGCTTTCCTTTGTTTTATATTATCCATTATCATTAATTATAATTGGTTTGTCCTATTCATTATAATATTCTATAACAATGATTTCTCTTATGTTTTAACTAGAGTTTACCCTGCAGCAGTGCTGTGGGTCCAACGCTAGTGTGTACCTCTTGTCTAAAGAGCATGTGTTAATACAGGTTACTTTGTATTAAATTTTTTATGTTAGTGCTGTTTGCCCTTGGAAGATTCACTTCATTTGTATATCGTAAACTATCCCATCTATGGGATGAAAAGTATCTATGTCCATTTTCGTTATTAAAACTACATATATCTAAAATTACAGCAAAACCGATCCAGTACTCCTAGTAGTTTTCCTGTGAAAGCTTAACAGATAGACAGAATGAGTTACAATCACATTTTATTATATCCCATCTCCCATACAAACTTTCATCCCCTATTTTAACCCCTTTGTAGTTTTATTTATTTGTCCCCCATCTATCTATCATTAAACTACATAAATAACAAGTGACAAAAATAAAAAAAAAACCTACCCTACTTTCTGGGATAACTTTTACATAAATCTATCCCTTTTCCAGTATGAAAGTATCCTATATCCATCCTAGATATAGAACTTACATATATATTGAATATCAGCCAAATTGGTGCAATAGTTTTTCTGTGAAAGCATAACAGCCAAACAGGAAAATATACTTTTATCCTGGTAACTATCCCACTTTTCGGGATAAAAAGTAACCCATGTCCATCCTCAGCATTGAAAATATATGTATACTGACTTTCAGCTAAATCGGTCCAGTAGTTTTTCCATGAAAGTGCAACAGACAGACAAGTTACTTTCACATTTATAATATTAATAGGGATATTCTGTTGCTGACCTAACAAATTTCCAGTGAATTAAAACTAATTACCTAATTTAGCATATTACTCTTGAGCTAATTAATTTTCTATGTTTTATTGAATATAGTATAGTATTGTTACGAGTTACGGGACTCGAATTAAAATGCCGTTTGGAATTACTATAGAATTTATTAGGACTATACAAAACGTATAGCACAGGTACAAATACAACTGGACACAACCAGTACAAAGGTAATACACGATACACTGCGTAATCATGCCTGCGAACGGCCATAAACGAGTACACAATAGGCTGTTTTCTAATTACAAATTTTAAACATAAGAAAAACAAAAGAATTCCAAATGCCGAAAAGGTAATAAACTGCAGGTGTGCATTGGTCTTTGTCGGTCGTAACAGTATTTTTCTGTATGAATTGAATGAATGCATATGAATTACCAAAGGGCATGTCATATCTACCTATTGACTTCAATAAAGCCATTAATAATCATCATTGATTCTCTAAGACTTGTCGAATGGTACTTCACATGCAAATATACATAAAAAAATTTCACCCCTCAATTATATATTTTATGTGTGGTGAAGCTTACTTCTAATTTTAATTATGAATTTCACTACAGTATTATGAAATCACATAGACCCAGTAGTTGTCAAGGAAAATGCTTTAACAACAAAGACGGATGAAAAGAGATATTGAAAGTGTAATTTTATTTATGATCTTTGTGCTGGTTAAGGATTCCAAATTTACGCGAGAGAAATCTTTGAGAAGCTCTAAAATTTTATATGTATTATGATTTGATTTAGCAATTTTTCTTACAGAAACGAAAAACAGTATTTACGGTTACCATGGGATCTGGAGGAAGCAAAACAACTGGGTCTAGTTTTAGACAGATACAAAGACAGATATTTTTATGAAGTTATGTTTGGAGTATTTTTAGTTTATATATTGTATCCTTTTCAAATTACGCATGACCATTTATTACTAGTGTACTTTAGTTTCTAAAAGTCTATATGTGTGTCTAAATTTTATGACAAGCAGATTGTTTTCAAGGCACTTGCCTTGTGCAAGTAAACTAATATATAGATTCAAATTTTTAAACGGGCGAAACCGCGGGCCTTTGTAACTTACATGTATTTTAAGGCCATGTACACACAGCCACAAAAAAGGCCAAGAAATGGACTTCCTTGATCTAATGCAGACTTTTGTTAATTTGACATGAACATGCCAATACCGCGCGGTGGCGCGATATGGCCTATTCCTATATCTTACTAAAAACAGTGTCAAATTTCTATAATTGGTAATGCGGGAGTCAATAATTATAGTTAATTATCCGTGCAGGAACGGAGAAAAATTATAATTTCCTGCGGCTGTGTGGCCTGTCGTAAGAGGCGACAAAACTACCCACAGCCCCAGGTTGTAGGGCATTTGCCGGACTGTATGACTTCCACCGCTGGTCTATATAGTATGTCGCCATAACAACCTTGAGTTGTGTTCCGGCATTAGTGACTAGGTTCCAGTCTCCCTTAAGAGAGCAGCAGCGCATTTGTAGCACTTTTGGTGTTGCAAATGTCCATAGGCGATGGCAACCGCTTTCCATCAAGTGAGCCGTCTGCCTGTCTGCTGAACTCCTACAATAAGAAAAGTTAAAACATTGAAATTATTATTTAAATTAACTAGCGATTCCCGTTAAACGCTTGTCGACGTACGCGCAGCGGGCGCGATACGGCTATCTTACCTGGCCATGACAGTGAGCACGATGCCTCTATGTTAGAGGCATGTTTCCTTGTTCAGTAGAATTATTATTCTGCTACGAATTTTCTTCCTATCTGTGCTGCTATCTTTCTCAAACTTTTGTGCTTTATTTTTCGTGCCTAACTTCAAAATCTCGCTATTAAATTAATTTAGAGTGCTCCCTCTAATTTTGTAAACAAACAATAAACCTTGTGTATGAATTATTCTAACTATGTTCTCCCAAAGTAAGGCAAGTGAATGAATACTAAGATATAGGAATTGGCCATTAGTCTACACAATTTATCAACTCGGTGGCGGTGTAGTGTACACGAGCGCTCACGCGGCCATTGTTGATCTTATTGTGCACGCGGCCTTATACAAATTTTATATGAATTATTTTCCTGAATAAAATTTCAGTTTGCAAACATTTGCAATACCGGGTTCGATTTTTTTGAGTATTCTTTCAGGGTTCCTATTCCCATTTTACTTAGCTTTATTACTAGTTTGCTGTTGTTCAGCAATTGGAGCGAGTTTATGTTTCTTTTTGTCGAATCTTCTCGGAAAGAAACTTGTTAGGAAATTCTTCCCAGAGAGAGCTGCGCAGTGGTCTGTTGCAGTCACTAAGCATAAGGACAACTTGCTTAATTATATTATATTTTTGAGGGTCACACCTTTTTTACCAAATTGGTTTATTAACATGTCTGCGCCAGTTATCGGTGTGCCGTTAATACCATTCGCCTTGGGAACATTTATTGGTGAGTGTTTACATCGAAATTAAAAAAACTCAGAGAATTTCATACCCTTAGAAAAACTGTTACAAAACAAAAATGTTTACAAAAGAAAAGACCGATTTTGGATAAAGTAGAACATTCATCTTATAGCTTACATAATTTTGAGATAGATGACATTAACAACTCAATTATTGTCAAAAATTCGTTTAATAATGGTGGTATTAGATGGATAGAACAAATTTAATTAATTTGGTTGAAAAGCTCAACTGAAAGGATACAATGGTACTTGATGAAATTGAATTATTGAAATTTGTGTTTATATGGATCTCTCTGCTTAATTCATTTAAATTGAAAGACAAATGTGAACTGTCTAATATTTGTTTAACGGTTTTTTAATTGATTTTTTTAGCAACAATTCGAGATTTCAGTAAACAGTTCAGATTTTCTATACATAGTATATATGTAGTAGTATAATCTATTATAGTTCACTTTTAACCAATATAAATACTTTTTGAAAATAAAACTACACAGCAAATAATTATCTTTTCAATTCCTGCTAAAAACTTCTACCATATAGTTATGTAGTGTTGTGATTATTGCAGGTGTGGCACCACCGTCATTTGTGGCCATCCAAGCCGGGCAGACACTACACACATTGACCTCCACCAGGGACGCATGGTCATGGACCTCTATAACTGTGCTCAGTACTTTTGCACTAGTGTCACTAGTTCCAATATTCTTAAAAGACAAACTTAGTAAAAAGTTTGATTGAAAGCACTTGGTGTGTGTGATTTTAGCTAATTTAATTTAATGTATTTTTTATTGTTAATAAATTGGTGTTTTGTACATTCCGTTTAGGTTTTCTTGTATGTATTTTTCTTCCATTTTTCATCTAACAATAAGAACCAATATGTGCTATGAATGTGCCATTTCTCGTTGTGGATTGTATTCTAGGTCTCCAATACCACCAGTTGTACCACACTGAAATATTAAATTATTTATTATAATAAATTAATTTGAACACATATACATTTTTTAAATTACAAATATTTTGTATAAAACTCCTGATGAAAATTTAAAATTTTAGTTTAAATCACCATATGAATATAATACTCTGCCAGTATTAGCTACTAAGAGCATCATACAACACATCCAGGATTCTCAGACCATTGGAATAAGATGCAGAGAATGAGTGTTGTATCAAGTCACCAGTTTGCATTCATATTGTCTTATACTCTCAGAAAGTCTGTAATGGTAATATTTATGAGCAAAAATAGCTACTTTCAGACACAACACCAATTTTTCTTCATGCCATAAAAAGTATTAGTAGAATAAACATACATAAATAAGTTTCCTTAATTTCAACTTGGAGTGATTTGCATTGATGTTTGCATTCATCAGCTGGTATTAAATTAATGGTTCTGCTCCCATTCAATGACAATAGAAATGAGAAACTGCACTCTGTATCAGGTATTTTAAATGATTCCTGACTTGAATCAATTATGATAAATCTTTCTGTACTCTGTCCAAATTTAGGAACTATTTTTGGTCTAGATATTATTTGGCGTAATAACTTTGCTTCATTTATTGTATTAAATTTCCTGAAAAATAAAACAGATATTTAAAAAATAGATAAATTAGTTTTTTGAATACTATTGCTTATTTTTTGGTACATCAAAAAACTTTATAGTCAAGTTCATAATAATTTGTGCGCTGTGAGAAATTTTTTTTTGGAACAATTAAATAAAACCAGATAGCGCTCTAGAAAGATACACATCCAGCGTTCAACAATTTCTTATAAAATAATAAAAACAAAAATAAATAATTTGCTATACACTACACTTTCTTTACCCTCCAATGTACCTACAGTAAAAAATTCAAATAAAAATAATTTTTGTTGTTATCTAAGTGTTACAATAGGTATTTATTATACAATATAATTGAGAATAGCACTTATTACTTAGTTGGCCTTTAATAACATCATAATGTCACTGTTATCTATCTCTCTCTTTTTTGAAAACATGTATGCTGCATTTTCAGGAAATGAGGTTTGCACTTAGCTTATTGCTGTGTTGGAACTTTATAGCCCACAACATTGATTTTTAGTGGAAGCCTTCCTTCTATAACAATGACAAAACTATTCGAAAATAAACCAATAATACTGTTTCAAAGTTAACTATGCTGCAAGCCTGTACAGGCTTACTGTAAAAATCAGATTTAGCTGCTAAAAGTAAATAAGACAATTCATTTTAAACTTACCAAATACTTAGGCTCTTTTCTTCATGTCTCCACAACTCAAAAAGGTCTTTTGGGTATAAATAATATTTATTGTTTATTAATATCTTTGGGACTTCCCTTTCTAATACTTCTTTATGTTTTAAGTATAAGTCTTGTAACATCTCTAGACTTATTAATCTTTGGTCAGTCTATAATAATTATAACATAAGATATATTGAATTAGAAAATTGGGTATGATATGCAATCCCAATCTGTATGTTCCTTGGGATACAAAGTTAAAATGTATATGCTTAAAAGTTCTAATTCTTAATAATCTTAATAAATGATTAAATTATACCTCATAGATGAATGGAGCATTTTGTTGCTCAGTGACTGGCTTGGGGTCATATATTTCCTTAACATCATACACTGTGCTGCATGGCCAACAGTCCATATCAACTACAGTGAAAAATGGGTTTTGTACTAAGCATGTTTCTTGATAATATTCTGAAATTTATTTGGTTTAATTTAAACAATTATATATAATCAGATTCTTATAGTATATTATTTATAGACAATGATTGTGTTACTCTATTTATGAAAATTATTTAGTTTTCAGCAAAAATCCTTAATAAACTAAACTTTGAATTCAATTGTAGGGATCTATGTAAAACTTATTAGCTTTTTTAATTATGGTAATTAACTACCTAACTTCAAATCCCATGGAAACTATTCCATTTTAGAGGATAAATGTATAGTAACTCTTATTATTAAAATCTATCAATAATATTATAAAATTCTAAAAATGCTGTGTCTGTACACTGAAGCTATTTAAAAAAAACAACCAACTGGACATACACTGTATAAACGATGGAGAACATGATACATTTGATTTAGATTTCTTGTGTTTGATCTGGATTCACATAAAAACTAGTGGGATGATTTTGATGAGGTTTTCGCTGATTGACAGCAAATTCTTAAGACTTAAAATCTACTTTACTTTTATCCTGGGAATCCCGCGGGAATATTTCTGGGAATTATTTCAAATGGACAGATTGAAAGAAAATTAAAATTTCAATGGGATTTGTTCACTGATCAATAGCAAATTTTATATAATAAAATGTGTGATTTTTTATATCGGGAATTTTCCAAGGAGCAGTTTGAAGTTGGTCGCGTGCATAAAAATTAGCTTATTTTGACACAATTTTCACTAAATGATAGCTTACATTATTTTTAAATGCTGTGGTACATTGTTTCCTGGGAATCCCGCGGGAATTTCAAGTCAAGCATGGATGAAGTCACAGCCATATCCTAGTATTATATATATATTAACGGTTAACTATATATCAAGACCTGTTAACCCAATTTAACATTTTAAATCATCCATAAAAATATATTTTATCTTTGATACTAGCACAAATATGGACAAACAATAACAGTTCATTAGTTCAAAATATAAATAAGAGAAATTATGTAGAAGACTGAAGAATCGGGGGTGGGGGGTGTTGAGGGGGGAAGGGGTACATGCTGGAGGTACGTGGATATTTTTATTTAATAAAATAGACATATGTGGCCTGAGCATGGATTGTGCTTACCTGTAAGGGAAGGAAACAGCGATATAATAGGAATAAATAATCGCCTCAATAATCTTAGCCCAGGATAAATGTAATCTTGCATATTACACACTAGACAACTGTAAATAGATTTGACGTTATAACCAATGAGGGAAATTAAAAATATGCTTATAAATACTATCACTAGTTTCCATAAAATGCCTTTGTTGCTAGTTTGTGTTGTTTTCTGTGTTTCTCGTACTGATTTAAGAGATTCAAGATACATTTCTTTGAATTCTTTCTCGTTCATTCCGGCATCGATACAATGTTTCTTAAGGTTTTTAATTGAATTTGAATATTCCCGTATAAGCTCATGTTTAGTCATAATAATACACAATTCTTGACATTAAATATTAGTTTTAGTCAAAAACTGACGACTGTATTCTAATATCTATAAGTTATCTAACACGAATATGTCATTATGTTATTATTTTCAAACTTTTTATTTGCCAGTACTTGATGACATTAACAAATAAACTGTCAAGTTACGTGACGTCCGACAGTAAAAAAAACAATAAAATGCATTTTTTTTAAATAATGGCTGCAATGCCGTTTCATAGAATGCTAAGGTATTGTTTCTAAAATCAAAATTTAGACTAGAATAATGAAATTCAAATGTGGATTAAACATCGGCTATGTTCCACTTGGGACTCACAATGCCCAAAATGCTTCTTCAGCCGTTCCACATAGAGGCGGCGGTCGTTATGGTCGTGGCGAAAACGTCACTAATGACGTCATCATTTTTGATTACGCAGCGCTCACAATATCCTATTTCAAGTGGTGGGTCAATCCGATCCACTTGAGTTTACGATTGTAACGGCTGCAAGCAAGTGGAACAGGAAAATTCGCCGTCGTAAGGTAAAATGGGAAATAGTGTTAAAAAATATTTACGCTGGCCATCGACAATTTAAATATTTATTATCTATACCTTTCATGGTTGCTAGTTCATTCCTAAGGTGTGAAGAAAGAAAAATATCCAAATTTATAAACACAATTTTTTTGTTGTTTTTTTTTACAATAAATTTGATACGTAAAGGACATTATGAGATGATCATTTTTATTATACATCTGGTCATGATCATCAATGATCGGCACAGTAGGATTATGTCCTCCTCCATAAGTGGAAGCGGCCCCTTGGGGCCATCGCCTGGCCGGACACGCGGAGTTGGTATTGCTTTCGCTTTCCCGTAGTCCTGGCATAAGGCAAAGGAAGGAACACCGAAGGGTTTAATGGTTATTCCCGACTCGGGGGGTAATAGCAATTCCTTGGAGGTTACTACCTTACCAACGTGGCGACTTTAGATAGGTAAATTACCCGTACTTTCTCGATCAGTGATGATCATAATAACACCGTCGTAGTGCTAGGTGGATGTCCAGGGGCACAAAATGTCCTGCGAGAACTATATTGGGCGCCGGGGTGCAAACATTGGGATGCGCCACTTGCCAGTATTAAAAAAATATAATTTAATGTTTATGTTCTATTATTTAGGGTTCTGTAATTATTTTTCCAAAAACAGAACCAGAACAGAACAAAATATGATATGATATCCTCAAGTCCGTCTGCCATAGAATAGCATAACACGATCGTCTTGTGCTCGCTAGGTCTCTGAGCCCGGGTGCGTGAAGCCAACATCTGTGTATGAACCAGCGCTCTAGGCGTTGAGTCGTCGTCGTGCTATTATGTATGTAGGTAGTTAGTAATCAGTAATAAATTTTTCATTACTTGGGTGGGACTTTAAAACTAGTAGTATTTATTAATCGGGGGATGGGGGATAATGGGGAAGATAAGTAAGTCATGACATGGAATTTGGGTCATTGTCACCTTAATAGGAAGTGGGGGAAAATAAACAGAGGAAGCAGGAGGCTGTTTTTACCCCCTTTTTCCCACCGGAGAAATGTACATTCATTTCTAATCAAATGTATAGTTAAAGCGAGATCTTTAATTCAACAAAGAAGACGTACAGGTTGTGAGGAGCGGCTGATTTATTCAATGTTAACAATTTGTATATTAGTTATAAGTTGTTATTGGTCTAAAGCTATCCCACTGCTCGTTGCAACCTTCGGCCGCTTCTGACTACCTATATAAATGACAGATTACGGTTCTGCCTTGATTGTTGAATCATGACCAGAGTTACAGGAAAAAAGATGTTGGTAGAATAACAACACATGCACAATAATTTTGGTCTCGTAGTTTGGCGTCAATCAAAAACTACGAGTACAATGGATGCAATACTTCCGTCTCATTCTATATCGCCCCAAATTCGGCACAGTTTGTGGCTAGCGTTCTTGTTTTCTTTTAAGAGACGATTATGTCGCGGTTCAACGCATGTCTTCAGAAATGTGTTGAGTGTAAACATAATTGCACTATTTGCTATTTATCTTTTTTATTAATGAAAAACAAACTCTGTTGTGTAAATAGCTTATAATAAAGATGCTACCTCAAAACAAATTTGTATGATGTTTTTTTAAATTGCAAGACGTATGTCGACGTATCATTTAGCATTGTCTTAAACACAGATATAGGCTTCACGCTGCCCGGGTGCCACGCACCCCTTGCACTCCCGGGTAAAGGCGACCATACTGTGAGGAATTGTTTCTGCTCTTAGAAA
This sequence comes from Dendrolimus houi, assembly GCA_039645545.1. NCBI lineage: Eukaryota > Metazoa > Arthropoda > Insecta > Lepidoptera > Lasiocampidae > Dendrolimus > Dendrolimus houi. The sequence continues at coordinate 17,527,199 of CM077119.1, read as the reverse complement.
ACAAATTTTGGGATGCCTATTTATCAAACCTTGTCCTGCTAAAGTAAGTTCAGAAGTTTAAATTGAAATATAGATTAGAATTTGTAAAGGACATCACATAAATAGTTTCAAATAATTAACAATTAGTTACTTACATACAAATATTGAGTTCTTTCACTTGTTCGATAAGATAAGACAAGTAACCTACGTGTTGGGGACTTTTGATAACAAGGCCGATATGTTATAGAATTCTGTCAATACGACGACATGCTCTCTTATGTCCACTTGTATTAATTAAACAATAATAAAATTTAATTTACAAAAGTGTTGTTAGGGGCGGTGAGTTTCTTGTGATTATGTGAGTTAATGTGGCAATAAAGTCTTTAAGAAATAATGTCGATATGTTTTGGAAAATGAAAGAAAAAAGGAAGCTAGATGGAATTTGAACAACGACAGGGTACGTCGTGGCGTTGGCCCCTTTTGATCTCAGTGGTTTTCCTTAACGTAAGTACCTACCTACTATCTTTTCACTGAACGAGCCTGCGCAAATTAGAATAGCAATTCTACATAGTTTACTGTTTGAAGACGCTTGTGGCCGATTCTTTGTTTAAATATTGCGTCGTATGCGCCAAGATAATATACGACAAGAGTTTGTTAGGGCAAGGTTCCGATGATTTGCTTGTTATTATGAAACATAAGCCTATGACATGTTATCTGTAACTATGACGTCATACAAATATCAATCTACATACAAGTCACAATTTTAACAAAAACTATATATACTAGATACTACTTTCACAAGCTACAACTTAGGTTTTTTTACAGCCAAAATAAATAGGCAGTGCACAGCGCTTTCTTTTAAGTTTTATAATTATAGCTTTTAATGAACTCTACTTTGAGCTAATGTTAGTTTATGTTCCAGATTCGCTTTACTTACCAATGATTTTTCAAAAATTTGACGTAACCGTCTATCAGTTCTGATGAACTGCGTGCAATACTAATTAAGTTAAAGTGCTGCTAAATATAGCGGTTATAAAATTGGGTGCTTCTTGGACTTTCGGCAGAAACAAAATACCTCTTAAATGAAATCTGTTTTACAAATAATAGTGAGACAGATTTTTAAATGTTCGAAAATAACAATGTTTTATTTTGGGTTATTTTTGTATATAAAAATTTCAACTTCCGTATGCTTAAGTCAACAAAACTCTTGAAGCAGTCGATGGGTCGACTTCCCTATTATTTATTTTTCCGACTGTGTCACAACGACGCGTGGCCTGGTTAAGCTAATAGTGGTAGTAGTCGCTTTGAGCTTGGGTCCCTGGGGAAGGGTTTCCACCCGCCATTAATACCTTTGAGGTGGGGGCGCACCGGTGTTCCGCGTGCGCTCATCTCTCCTCCCGTGGGGTGAGTAACAAACCGCCCAATGCCAAAGAGAGTATGAAGTCGTCGAGGGTTTGCCTCCCTTCCGGCAGTAGAAGAGACCTTTTGGGCCATCGCCTGGCAGGGCCTGCGAAATGGCTAGGCTAAATATTTGTAGCCATGGCATAAAGGCGAAGGATGGAACACCGAGGGATTTTACGTAGACTGTGACGTAGCAATAGCAATGTTTGCTTGCGGTGCTAATAGTTTAAATGAAGCAATATTTTATAATATAACTGGCTGTTATTATTGTTAATAACAATTGGAGCAAGCAAAATATCTCTGGTGTTGAGGCTGAACTATTTAACTTATACACTATTAGTTTCAAAATGCTCTCTGTAAACAAGACAAGGCAGCGTTAAACAAATGATAAGTCACATGCACATTAAGTCGATATTCTTGATTTACATCGTTTATTGATTGCAATGATTGATCATTTACTCGATCACTGATAGCTTCACTTATTACATCGATATTCACAAAGTTACGAGACAATTTAATCTGCCATAACAATATGGCTGTTTTGGGGTTCACAAACCGTCTGACGGTCCGAAGAGTCCAAAAAACAACAACAAGAATAGCCAACTCCCGCCTTTTGTCTTGCGCAGTCCCTGTAAGCGGCGACACATGGTCGTTCCAACAGAATATTTCTTTTTGGGGTATAAAAAAGAAATTAATATTATTTTAGTACGATAAATTAATATGTAATTAATTATATTAAAATTAAACATAGGCGTCTCCTCCACACTTTCTGTATTCCGAAAACTTTCTATGTTCCATGTTTTGAAGCTACTTGTAGTAGATCAATCTACGCTATATACTATTATATATATTCATATGAATATTAATGTAGAATAAAATTATTATTGCTAAATACAACAAATAATTTATGCGATGAGGTGATTCGTGCCACTACAGTTGTTGGCGCGAAACCCGCTATACCGCTGCATTCCCCGCGGCGGCGCGCCGTTGATTTGGTGGCAAGCGTTACAAACCAACCTCATAATCGTCTATTGACAGTAAAACACGATTATAATCGACAAAAATCGTTAACAGTTGAACAACACTAGATATTAGAAATAAAATATCAATGGGTGTAGAAGAAAAAATAATTACTGGCGGCAAGTTGAATTTTGTGAGTGTAGCGTGAACCAGCTCCGAGAAGTTCGAGTTTTACACTATGAAGTAATTGTTTTTATTACTGTTATTCTTTAGAAATGTTGATTTTAGGCTATATTTATCATCTCAAAATCTTAGTTTGAGAGATTACGGTAACATTTAAAAAAACATAATTTTTTGAAAAAATGTTTTTTTATATGATGCTCATAATGGTAGGTAAATGATTTCAAAACATGTTTAATAGCAAATTATACATTACAAGTGTATTTACTAAACGAAATAGTCTTTTAGAATACCGAATGTTACATTTTCCTAACGGATTGATTATGATATGATATTTCGTAGAATTCTTACTTCAAGTACAAAGAGGCAACAGCGAAAGTAAAGGTGTGTTTACTGGGAATGGTCTACTCGCATGTTTCTAATGATAATATCCTTTAACCATGTATGTTGTACCACATAATTAATGATTACTGTATTACTTGCGAGTTGATCCAAGCAAGTTTATAGAAACACTTGAACTTGCATCAGCAGGGGTTGTGGTGAATTAGGGTTGGTAATCGTTAATATTTTGAAATTTTCTCAAGAATTCGTCTTTAATGCAAATTACTAATATTAAAATAATTATTATAGATATAATACCGCAAATAATCAAAGACATGAATATAAATTTATTTAAACATAAATTATATGACTGGCTATTAAACAAAATATTTTACAGTATCAACTAATTTTTTGATTATAAAATAACTTGAAACACTACGTAATAATAATAAAAAAGTTACTATTCCAAAATCTTATCGTGACCTAGATGTGTTAACAAAATACCAAGTACCTGAGGATAAATGTGACATAATTAACTTTTATTTAATAATATTAATTTAATTTACAATTTATACGTATTTCACATGACATGTAGATTTAATTAATTGACATACATATTATTTAAAAATAAATTATAGGTAATATAATTATATACATTAAAAGAATAATAATATTAAAAATAATTCAATATTAATAAATAACTTGGTTAAGCGATTGTAAACATATAAATAGATACCAATATAGATAGATAGGTATGTTAAAAAAGAGGGAATTTTCAAATAATGTACATGATAAATATTAAATTAATTTACAATTATTACTTTTTGCACACCACGCAAATGGTAGAATGTATAGGAAATCAACTTCTCATTGTAAAATTTTTGTACTATATTCTGGCAAATAAAGATTATTATGTTATATTATCTTGTATCAACTAATAAATTTTATTAGGGTGGCAGCCCTATGTGAGATTCCTTTGTTCGTATTACAAAAAAAAGGTTGGCCGACGCAAAGTTTGGCCTATAGTACGGCTCATTACGCTCCTATACTTTTTTTTTGTTCTCTGAGACCGGGCCTGCGGGGCCACTTGTAATCGCTGGCATATGTTAGTAGGGTTAAACTTCTAAATATTGAACCCACGGATGTGGAAAGTTTAAGTCGCAAAGTCGAATAAGACCGTTAATGTTTGTTGTATATATTATTATAGTATTAATATATCTGACTTGAGTATTTTAATTGTGTTCCTACTTTTCTATAAGTTTGACTTAATTTGTGTAATATTTTCTTAAGTTTTCGCGACTAGTATACATATAAATATCTTAATGGTTCGTTTCACTACTATCCTAGTCAGTTAGCTACTGTGGGCAAATCTTTGTTTCAGAGATCACAAAAAATCTGTGACGAGAACCACGTGGCTGGAGGTTCAAATTATTCAAATCCAATTTTCATTTTCATTTCATTCAATTCTACACGGGTAAAAGAACACATTGTTGGACATGAAACACACAAGGTCTACGAAATTTGCAATCCAGTGAACACATGCTGGATAAATTCAACCACTACATCAGATTCGATAAACCACAAATCCTCCCAAAAGAGAACAGTTTCATACTTAGAATGATGCGTGAGACTATTGAAATCAAAAACACCCAAATTTCAATAGGGAGATGGTTGGCAAGTACCACCTGTTTCAGATGCGATCATAAAACCTATTAAGACCCAAACCCAGCAAAAACCAACTGTCAGATTTCAAGACATTGTGAGCTCTTTCTACGTGCACCTCAACCCAAACCAACTTGATTGATAATTTCACCCGTTTTATTATTATATAAAATTATTAGAGCTAGGCATGTTGCTGAAGAGGTTCCTGCGCTGCTTCTTCTCTTCAAGCCATAACATGTTGCGAAGCGGTGGTAAATTAGATTAGGCTCCCATAAAGTAAATAATAACAATAAACAAAATTAAAATTAAATAATTAAAATGAACAAGTTGGCGGTTGGCTAAATAAAACTTTAACAATACTCATTGATACTTCACATATTTGTTTTCCGTAATCACGGCTACTGAAAAATGGCTGAAACGTCGGAATAATAAAAATCAAATAAATTACCGCGCTTGAAACTGTTAAAACGTAGTTTTATTAATTTGTATGTTTATATTATTAATTAAGAATGTATAATGCCGTGTTTTTCTTTAATTTTATATACGGACTTCCTTTGTTGATAGAAATAAAGTGATCAATCTATTTCTTTAATCAAACATATTCTTAAATATATTTTTATATATATATATATATATATATATATATATATATATATATATATATTATATATATATATTATTATGTTACTTTTCAGTCTCCATACATTATACTAGTCAGATCAGGTACAATTTTCAAGTTTAAAAATATTTCAATGATACGGAACCCGCCGTGACCCAGCGACCCGATTACAAACAAGTGCCAGCTTGTTGGCATTATTTATGATCGTAAATATGTCAAGTTATTTGAGAATATTACTAAGCATTAGAAAAAAGAATTGCACCTGTAGAGAAGTACTATATATAGCTGCCAGAGTCATTATGCGGCTAGCCCGCTCTGAGCACGCCCCTTACTGCGTGACGCAAACCGATTTAGGCCACTCGAGATGCCTAATCAACTATGTTTAATATCTTTTGCGAGTTAGATTTGTGGTCATTTCTTTTGTTTTTTTATAATAGTGTGTTAGTGTAACTTTTAACGTAGTTTTCTGTGTGATAATAATGTTATTATGTTATTAGTAAAACTAACGTGACAACCTGCATACTGGATGGTGTAATTTGCGCAGTTTTTACAGGCGCTTGAAGCATTGAATGATTTTATGCGACGTATTTACATATTATATTTGAATAATTCTGTATACTGGTGAATGGGTTGGTAATTTAACGTGTCTTATGTAAATATTTTGCAAAATAAATACAGAGTTATTACGCTATATATTTTTTGTTTTTACATTAGCGCTACGTTCGGGCCGACGTAAAACGTAACATGTGGCTCATTGTTATGAATTGAATTACTTTATAGTTTCTCATGAACAGTAAGGTTTTTGCTGTTTTCTAATAGCCTAGAATATGTTCGATCGGAATCCATGTTCATAATATTGCTGTTCTATTCCGAAATACAATAAATTTACATCAGGTGAACGTAATAATGCAATCTTTTTAGTGCACGTCATTTATGTGTATTATAAATAAAGTATATATGTCAACAAAGCATATTTATATAATGCCCAATCTGTCCAATTTCCAAAATCAGTTTTATAAAATAATAAACTTGCTTAAAATCACATAAAAACGGTAAAACCAAAATACCACACCGCAGTATTGGCGGTTGTAATTTGTTCGGCCGGGCAGCTCTGTAAGGTCGAGATTGCGCGTCGCGCTGTCGCCTGAGCGGATAATACAATAAAAACTTATTTAAATTGTATTCTACCCATAGTCCCTCAAGACTATAAGTAGAATATTGATCCTAGATCACCGGCCTTTATGGCTACGTTTCCTACCTGGATCACCATACTGATCCGTTGCCCGAGGTTGGCACCAGCCTTCTGATCACCTGAAGAGTCAATGAGTCGTTTTGAGAAATTCTGGTAGAGGCTTATGGCCTCAGGACCCCACGGTGCAAGTGTCTCAACAGCAAACGGCACTATAAGCCGCGCGCAAGTCTGCCCATAACTACCCCTCCCACTTCCACCGACCGCGTCCCGCGCTCGTCTGGTCCTGGTCAGTACCGCTAACAACGCAGCCGATATGCACGTGTAATATTTTGCTTTCGCTCTGAATTAGGGATTGCAATCCGGAAAACCGGATCCGGTAATCCGGCGGATCCGGCATCAAGATGCACTTACCGGATCCGGTGATTACATATTTTGGCAAAATAATCGCGCGTTGCATAAATAAGTAGGTATTTTAAACGCGTGGTGCTTGTGCGTGCGAGTCCATAGATCATATAGTATAAATGCGTGCGTTTGAAGTTGAACTACCGCGTGCCCGCGCCGCAGCGTGTCGATTGGCAGATGACACATTCAACATAATTTGTTTCCCAAGATCGGTTTTTAAATTGATTGTTTGTTTAAAAGTTTTTAAACAAACAATCAATTTGAAATCTTTAGTTAAAGAGTAAAAATATTATAAAGAATAATTGTTGTGATTGTTGCTTTTGTTGAAGTTAACCAGGTCAGATCAATCCGGCCGGATGCGGCCTGATTGACGGAAATCTAGTTGGATCCGGCCGGATTGAAAATGAGGCCGGACTGCAATCCCTACTCCGAATTAATTAATTGTTGTTTTATTAAGTTATACTTGTTTTTTTGTTAGTTATTTTCTTATCAAAAAGAGGAAAGTAAAAGCCTATCGTGGTGGAGAACGTGATATTATTTTAAAAGTTCTTTTAGGTCTTTCGAGAAAGAAAAACAAAAAGCCGAGGGATTACTTTCCATGCGTAAGTTTATATATTTAATTGTTTTTTTTGTTAAATTTTATAAAATATCTCATTGGAACTCTTGTTTTGTGAAAACTCGAAAGATTCCAGTCTGACATACAGTTCACATTTCTCACAAAATACACAATTACTACTCAAAAACTATCAATATCCTACAACTATTGTTCATTTTAGAGTACTTTTACAACGTCCCCTTTCAGTTCCCAAAAACTCCTCCCAGGGGCCAAGTGCGACAGAGAGCAATATGTCATCTGTCATAGAGTATAAATAAAGTACAGAAACTTCAATAGTTGGTTTGTGCATAATTAATTGTTGTTTTTTTTCTGTTAATATTGATTAGTCTTATATTTACATTTTGCCTAATAATATATAAAATTCAATTTTTAGTTATGTACTGACTTATTTTTAGATTTCCATCAAATGAAATAAGACGTGCCCAATGGCTAAATATTGTGCGCAAACAAAGGAAGAAGGGGGAAGAAGAATGGCAAATAAATTATTTTAGTAAAATATGTTTTGTTCATTTCAAAGATGAGGATAAATAGTCATCTGTCAAGGGATATACTTTATTGAAAAAGACAGCAATCCCTTTTGTTGAGGTAATTATTTATTATTTTAAAATATTATTCATAAGTGGTTCCAAAAAAATAAAAGCATTAAATTTTATACAAATAAGAAATAAAAAGTAGTATTTTCTTAAGTTTTCGCGATTAGTACACGTAATAAAACTACGTATTAACGGTTTTAAGCGTCGTATTTGATTTGATTTTAATTTCAACAGTTCGGCCACTGTTTAGTAGCCGTAATCTCGGAAAACACAGATGCCATTTTGTTTTGTTATTGACACTTGACATCTTTGTCTTCCGAGATCACGGCTACTGAAAAGTAGCCAAAATGTCAATAAAAATCAAATAAAACTAAAACTAAGCTAAAACTGTTATAACATAGTTTTATTAAATAAAAAGTAAATAACAAGTCTACAACATTTTGTAATTGCTTCTCTTTTTTCAGAAATTTGCGCAAGTTGTGTCCAGGCGTGCATCATTAGCCAGCGTAAACAGTCTTGATCGAGAAAATGTATCGGATTTAAAATCTATTTTAGACACACCTCAAAAGTTTTCTTTAAAAAAACTATTCGAAAGCTAAATTTTACAAATAACACCTTAAATATAAAAATAGAAATCTTCATGAAAAAACAAAAGATTAGGGAAAAATATTGCGAACATGAATTTATAATAATAATAATTTAAATTATTTTTATTAAATGTCTGTTTTATTTAATGTTAATAACATATCCTAAATGATCCGTTACCTGTAGAATTAATTATTAATTTATAACGAACCGACTTTAATCGCCAATATCTCCAAAACTCTAACAGATCTTAATCTAAATTTTATGGGAACAAATAATCAAATTAAGAGGTTACTAATTTTTGGAAATTTCTTAAAATATAATCCATCGAAAATAGTAATAGTTATAGTAAGTACCTATGTTTTATAAAACTTCATTGAGTTACACTCATATTTATATAAAGTATAATTATAAGATTTAAGTGTATTATGAATATAATGTATTTTTACAGCAATAGTAAAATACTGGTCATACTTGAAAAGCTTATTTTGGTTAATACAAATAGTTAATATCAATATTATATTACGAGTAAAATAAGAGTAGGTAAATTAATGGTACTTACTACGCATGTCTCTTCTTTGCCATTCTGTGGCAGGGAACGAAATATACGATACGGAGCGATGTAACATATATTTATCTTGCTTTCACTTTAGCTTACCGGTATTGCTTTCTTTATTATACAACATAGTCTTCTTGTTTCAAATGACTTTAAAAGTTCCTTTTACGACACATTAACATGTCTGAGTAAATTTGGCCAATATTGATACTTTGTTTGTTCTGACACAACGTATCTACCTCTATTATTGCTACATCAATGGTAGAGCGTGCGTTAGATCGCGCTGGTGAGGCCACATGTGAGTATGCGAACCCTTTGAAACATTAAGAATGAAGCCAAGAAGCTAAAAAGCACTAAACCTACACCAGGCACATCTACTGATACACAAGAAGTGAAACTTACAACGCCAAAGAAAAAGAAGTCAAGTGGAAAGAAACTTGAAATAGACGATTTTGTCATATGTGCTATTAAAAATATAGTCGACAGTTTCTAGTGTGAAAAAAGAAATACTTATTTTCAGAAAGATATTAAACGTAGCGAAAACAGAATAGAATTGTCCCGGAGAAAAAACTTCATTATGAAAAATACTAAAAGAAAAGCTAGGCTACAAATTCAAAAAATGTAACAATATTAGAGATTTTCTTGTACAGAAATCAGATATAGCTGCCTGGAGAGCAAGATATTTACGCGGGTTGAAAGAAAATGACGAACTTAGCGCTGATAAGAAACCTGTCACATATCTTGATGAAACCTAGATTCACAGCCATTACACCGTTGCTAAATGCTGGCAAAATTCTTTAGACGCTAGTGTAAAAAAGAATTTTCAACCGGGCCAAAGATTGATTATTCTTCACGCTGGGAATGAGAATGGCTTCATATAAAACGCAGAACTAGTTTACAAATGTAAGAATTCCACAGGTGACTACCATGCTGAGATGAATACCAATAATTTTGTAAAATAGTTAAATGAAAAGCTTATTCCGAACCTACCGCCAAATGGCATAGTAGTTATTGATAACGCTTCATATCATAGCAAGCAAATAGAAAAACGACCGACTTTCGTATCACGTAAAGAAGACATGCAGAATTGGTTACATGACCAAAATGTCACATATGAAGAAAAAATGATCAAAAAAGAATTAAACCATATCATCAAAGTGTCACTGCCACGTAAAAAATATTTGGTTAACGATATATTAAAAAGCCATGGTCACGAAGTGCTTCGATTACCACCGTATTACAGTGACTTAAACCCGATAGAGTATGTGTGGAATTTAATGAAGCAGCGCGTCGCAGATAATAATGTAACTCAGTCCGAAAGGGATACATTAATCTTAACCCAAAATGCAATACAAAGTATCACGCCAAGTGACTGGCAAAAGGAAGTCAACCACGTGGATCGCTTGCGTCAAAAATATTGGGAAGAGGACAGGTTGGGAGAAATATACGAAAGAGAGATAATTATTTCTATAGGTCAAAACACAGATAGCGACTCCACTGAACTAGAAACAGACACAGAAAGTGATTCGGTTATGGTTGATTTAATGGACTTTAATGGTTAAACTATTATTTTACGACTTAGTTTCATTAATTCATTAAATATTAAGACATAATATATATAATCTACGTAATAACAACAGCGTTTTTTATTTACTATTTTTTCCCTTAGTAGCCTTTTTGATACCCATGGGAAGAAACTGGTGGGCAAATTCGAACGAATTATTATTATAAAAACTAATAAGAAATAGTCTTCTTATTAGTTTTTGTGAAGTATATACAATAATAAATTTATTGCAACAACTATTTATATAACCTTTTTTGTCAACCCTTCTGATCGTCGACGCGTGACATCATGAGGCTATTGGTAAACCTTCTGCGCACGGGTAGTAACATATAATTCTCACCGAGGGTTGCATTTTTGCGCCACTCGAGTGATTCAGCTATTTCCGTCGCCGAACCGACTGATCTAAATGTGTTTGGTAAATGGGATGCGGCCAACTTCCGCTATATATCTACGCTTATATACTTCAGATAAGTGGGATGAACATAGGATAATTTTTATCCCAGAAAATAAGATAGTTTCCGTGTTAATACGAAGATTACTTAGGAGAACTATAGTCTGTCAAATCTGTTATCGAGTTTATACAATTTATTTAACAAGAACAAAAAAACAGGGTTGCTAATTCGGAGCAGCAGATGCCAAAAATGCAACTTTAATTTTTTTCTCTCTGTCGCTTAACGCATCACGTGAAAACTACTGAACTGAAGCTTATATCCTGTGTCCATAGGTACCTACTCATTATCAATAACGTGGAAACGACGTCATTAATAGGATAGGAAACATGAATGAATATATTTAAAAAGGTATCATTGCGGTCGCGTTGTTTGGTGTCGCCTTGCGCCTTTACAATTCGTTAACAAATATCATGGAAACGCGAACTAGGTTTCGCCGGCATATGCTAGTAATAAAATGAATCGGTACCTAAAAATATTCTTACGAAACACTTGTTCTCTATACGCTTTTTATATAAATAACGGAAAAAGAATTTTAGAAATGACTATCGTCCAGTTAGATATAAATATGAAAAGCTTTTAACTTCAACATGATTAGATGCCGCCACGGGTTATAATTTTCTTGTTTTTTGACGTTTTACCTTTTTATAACATGTTTTTCAAGACCAGATCAGAAAAGAAATTATGAGAAGCTTATAAGACTTAAAATTTTTAGGCTTGTGGCGTCATCTAGTATTGCCTACAAATAAATATACACAACATTTTAATACAGAATTGGGGTTTGAACCCTTCATTTTCATTCAAGTTCATTGAGCCCTTTTGGAACAAATTGGAGACAAACTTTCAGACAGGCGTAAAATCTAAAGGTCATTGCAAAATCTAGAATAAAATAACCATAGATTAAGTTAGTTATTACCATTTTGCCTATGTAATAAAATAAGAACCTGTATATATAAAGAAGAAATAAAAGAGGAAAATATATTATATAAAAGATTAAAAGCAAAATAAATAAATCAATAAATAAAGATAGAAACATACAAAAAGTAAAATACCCTGACGTAATAAATACGCAGGAGAGACAAGAGGGGGCTTAAAAAAGAAAGTCATTTATGATTCCGCATTGTAAATTAGCACGTTTTCACTTTAATTTTGAAATCAGATTATGAATGATGATTATTTAATTTCAGATATTTCTGTCAAGCCTGGTGCTTTCGTATGGAGTATTTCTGGTGCACTTGTCAGAACTAAACATACCAACATGGCTTGGGTTAGCAGCTCCAACGCTTTACATTCTTACTTATGGTCTAACACGTAAGTTATATTTTGATTTTTACAAAAGTTAAAGTGGTGTTTAAATTGTGCTGGAAAATAGATCCCTACCTACATTATTATACACACTATAAGGCAGGAAAGACAGACAGCTTTTTAGAAATTGTTACAATTTATTTATAGGTACTAATACCACATAGTCGCGTAACGTGTGGTACACTATTCGACTATGTACACGTACATATCATTAATCAGATATCAGTTCCAAGAACATATAAATGCTTTTAAGTGTCAGATGTTCCTTAATGATGTTTTAATGAACTCAATAGGTGGCGAGTCATCAGCTCCCAGTCGTGAAAAATATGTCCTTTCCTATCTTTTAAACTGTGACGAGAAAAACTTGGAAAAAAGGAAAAAAATTAGAACTTAAATAGTACAACAAAAAATAATTTGAAAATAATCCACTGACTTTGAGATATGGGGTGTTTTCGATTAAATGCTTTTTTACGTTTTCGGTAGGCTAGTGATTACAATAATGGATATTATCACTTTTACGGAATCCTTCATGGTTCGTGGACTGCCATGTACGTGCTCCATTTTTTTAAAGACTGCTCTATCATGATTTTCAGAATGTTGGTGCAGAGAAGCAGCGGATTCCTGGGGTGGAAAAATCGGTTATCGTGTGCTGGCTGCAGTGGGCCTTGTTATTGTGGTAGTTAGTTTACTCATATGCGCATTTATACCTCTATACATACAACCTTTTGTTTATGGAATACTGGGAGGTGAGTTATGAATCACAATAATTATAATAAAACACTCCAGTTTCCTTAGAGATTGGCAGTGGCTTAAATAAACAAAATATAACTAGATTTATATATACTTTTGCTTTATGAAGTTAAGAGTCATGACGAAAATATAGTTAAAGGATTGATTTTTATTTTTATTTTATTAAACAGTAGCATTTTGGTTTTTTCCAGGGCTTGGATCATCGTTGTTGTCAGCACAAGTTGATGCAGTTCTATTCGACACATATGATACTCGACTCGCTTTAATTCGGGGTTTATGTTTTGCTGGCCAGGCAGTGGGACAGGCCCTTTTCCCCCACATAATCACAGCTTTAATAGACTATTATGGCTACTCAAATTCGTTTATTGTTTTCGCAGCGTTAATGCTGCAAACGCTACCAGCAATATTGTTAATGAGAGTAGATCATAGTATTAGAAGACCAGTATCATTCTCCAGATATAGCGATTTAGCCAAAACGTATGCAATATTTAGTAATGATAACATTGAAAATAATTACTACGCAACTGAATTACAGCTACATGATTTGGGTAAAAAATGTTGGAAAAGTCCCTCCGATGATAATTTACATAGAGAGTTCGACAGCAAAGATGACGCAAGCTATGATAATGAAATAGTAACAACTATCACACCACCCCCTAGTCCAGAAGAGAAGCGTAGAAATATATTTGGTGTAGAAATTTTACCAGAAATACCCGAAGAAAGTGAAGAGAGTGATGATGATGAAGATCGTTTTGTGACGGATAAGGATAAAAGTAGAAATAAAATTAAGAGATTAAGCGTTGCTATTAAAAGACTGAGCACTTTAGGGGATTCTTTAGACGATTGTATTAGTAAGCAGATAAGAAGAGACTCTCATCACAGCGAAAATAGTGACAATAAAGAATATTCAGAAGTAGAAGTGACATATGATAATATATCCCCTGTAACTGATATTCAAAGAGAAAAAATATTTAATTCATTCAGTTTCCGTTGTCAATCTGCTTATGCAAGTATGCGAAGAAGAATTTGGATGCCTTCATACAGGGTTTATAGCATACGAAGGAGACTGGTATATTTCATGTACAATGTAAACGATACTTTTGTTAAACCTTTGACGAGGTCATTATCATGCTGGAGATTTTATCCTTCGTTACTTTTAGCGTTCTCAAAGCTGAGTTTGACAGCAGTATCTTTGGTTTTATTACCGATGATTGGCACACAAACACACCCAAAGATTTCGACATCAGATTCAAACTTCTTATTGTCATTGTATGGATTTACTTGGATATGTTTTCTGCTCAGCATGCCTTGGTTAGCCACAACGCCTAAGAGAAATTATCAATATATTGCACTAATTGGATTAACAGTGTCAACGGCAGCATGTTTTGGTAAAAAAATATTGCAATATTATTTTGTGTATATTTTATGTTTTTGATAATATTTATTGACTTAAGTTTGGTTTTTAGTGTTAGCCGAAGCAACTAGCCACGACACAATATCGATCGGATGTGTAGTAGCAGGATTCGGGTATGGCGCTATATCAACATGTTGGGAAACAACCGTACAGGATTATGTCGGGGCTCGAAAGTGGTCTAAAATTCACAGCCCTTTAGAAACACTCTCATCTTGTGTTCTTACAGTCTTTGTTATAGGCATATCGTTCATAGTTGATCAAGAAGATGGTTTACAAAAAAGTATATTCATATTAGCATGTGTGCTGGGAATAATTACTGTCCTTTGGGCTATACTAGCTGCTATTGCAATATACGTAACAAAGCTAAGATCTATAAGGCTTGGTAGACGATGGATTTTTTAAAATAGTTGACAAAATGTTGGCTGTAAATGATACTCATTTTCAATTAAATCAAACAAAATATTAAGTTAACGCTAATAAGAACATAACGTTACAGATAAGATATTATGTAGATAAAATTATGTAATCCAGTAAATTATGTTTTATATGAGGTAGTTATTTTATTTTATCAAAAGAATTTTATAAATCTTTTTCGATCAAATCAGATAAGGGAGCAAAATATGTAATTATCACTATGGGGTAAAGCTGTGAATACCCGTAAACAGATGCTACAGGAAAAGAGAATCAACTGCCTGATCATATGAGTTTATTTACAAAAGTTTATCAAATGCACTTAAATAAAGTGGAAAATTACGTATCATAATTCAAAATAGATGTCAAGTAAACAAGGGTGTTAGGCGTAATTTTATTGATGTTAGCACATGCTGCTTATTATCAGTAATAATAACCTTGGTATGTCACAACAAAAGATATTGCGGTAAAATCCTTATTAGTTGTAACTGAACCTATTTTAGCTGTAAACATAACATAATGTGACGAAGATGTAAATAATGTCGATGACTGTCTCGGAAGTAGATTTGCAATTTTTATATTTTATCTTGATATCGTGTTATCTCAGTTTAATATTCGTATGAGATACGTAATACGTGTACTTTGAAGTATATTTATCTATAAAACATTTTAGGATGTCATTTTAAATTTTCTACTTAGAAAGTTACTGACTTTCTCAGATTGTAATTACAATTATGAAGTCAATAAATTCGAAGGTATATAATGTTACATGAAATAATCATAATTAATCATGATTTTAACAGTCACTAGAAAATAAATGAACCTAGTGGCTAAGTGAAAATAATTTCTGCATTTCTTCTGAAATACTGTAGACTATAACTAATGTTATTGTCTAACACCAACAAATAAATAGCACATAATAGAATAACAAGTGGAGACTGGAGGAAATGAGGTGTCAACGATATTTGCTTAGTGTCGACCTAATCTAGTGTGTAATGTAAATGAAATGACTCGGTTTGTGCTAACAATGATATATGGCGTTATTCATATTGAATGGTACTTGCTGAAAAGAAGCATTTGCAAGATAACTTTACGAGACATACGAACAAAAGTTAGTGTTCATACGAATCAGCCAAGGTCTAAAAAATAGGATGTGGCAATGGCTTTCGAAAAAAAAGAAATCGACCCAAGAGAATTTGTGTTCTTGGTAAGTTAGTAATGTAATAAACTATTATTTTTAAGGTTCGTCATGACCCTGCGACCGTCTATGACTCGCTGCACAATAGTACAGTGAAATGGCAAATAACAAAAATAGCAAAGACCCCTATAAATGTAACTCTGAAAACTTAATTTACAATTACTTAATAGAATTTATATGTGTTTACATATGCTTATGAGATATTGCTGTACAAGTATTAAAAATGATATCGACATAATTATCTTCATGACTTTTTTCATTATTAAAGCTAATATATAGTGGATATTTCCTTCCAAAGATATGAAATGTCCCCCCAACAACTTCCTAAGCTTTGAAGAATGAAGTAGAATATTCTGTTAGTATAAATCATAGAGCTTAAATTACTTTCAATAACAATTTGCTTGAACAAAATCTGTGGAGTAATTTGTAGTTGATGGAGAGTTTTTAATTAAACGATTGTCGATCGATCGATCTATAGCGTATTACTACGAACCCTTCACTGCGTGTGGAAATTGACACGATTTTGACTAATTTCTTATGTAGAGAAGCTATTGTTATGTATTGTATTAACATCGACTAATAATATGTGTGGTGGTAACTGTGTTTGAGAATATAATTTTTTTCTAAACAAAGTTGTGAATTTCTTTATCCGCCACTACGGCAAAAGCTGATTTGATAACTGGAATTATAATAAGTAAATGAATACTTTTATCATTTTGCAGATGCTTTTGGCGTTACCGCGTATAGCAGCTACGAATATCGACTGCAATGGAAGACCATTTCATTGTGTGAATTCGACACATTTCATGATTTGCGTAGATCTTGGCGGTGGATTGTCCAGTACGATAGATGATTTTATTTTGCCCTGTCCTGAGCCGACTATATGTCATACGAATAACCGCTTCGAATGCGAATTTCCACCAGTAAATCCTTCAACTCAACTTGGATCACTTCATGCAACAAATGCGACTGCAATTGAGTCTGGTATAACGACGGAGTTTACACTCACCACTGTTTCAACAACATGGGACGTAACTTTATCAGAAGCAACTATAAACACACTAAGCCCAACTACATCCAACGGCTTTCGAAATGCGACAATTATTGATATGAATAATTCGCCTATAGAACCAAATAATACTACAGTATTATCTGTAGAAACAACGACTGAAATGTTTACTCTAGGAATTACCAATACTCCAACTTCTAATGACATTTTAAATATAACAAATACCACTGTAACAGAATCTAAAACAACACCAATTTTTATAAATGATACTGATTTCACGCCTTCAACAATAATTACCGATTTATGGACAGAATCAATAATAAGTACTCACGCTACAACTGCGTCTACTGACAATTTAGTCGCATCGAATAGCAATACAGGTGAGCATATAATATCCACAGACTTAAATATGACTTCAGCATTGCCAACAGAGATGACAACTGAAATATTAATTGAAGGAATTGCAAGCACTATTGCTACTAAAACTAATGACATTTTAAATATAACTATTACCACAGTAAATAATTTGAACGAGACTACAAATTCAATTAATAGTACTGACTTATCTATATCGACGACTAATGATGATTGGACAAAACCAGTAATTGCCACAGTTAGTCCTACATTCGGTAATGATTTATCCACGTCGAATACAGTTGAGACCGTATCGATCACCGACGCAAATGCAACTACAGTATTGGTACCAGAAACTACAATTAAAGGAATTGAGAATGCCCTTGTTCCTACATCTGATGATGTTTACGACGCAACTATTGCTACTTCGAATGATCCTAAGTTAACAACAGACGCAGTTAAAACCACTGATTTACCTTTAAGTACCACTCATGATGTATGGATAAAACCAATAATTACTACATTCAGGCCGACGATATCTGATGATAATTTATCTACATCGAATACGATCACAGTAGATGCCGTAATAACCGTCGAACCAAATGTGACATCAGCGTTGCCACCAGAGGCGACTACTGAAATATTAAATGAAGGAATTGCAAGCACTATTGCTACTACAACTAATGCTATTTTAAATATAACTATTACCACAGTAAATAATTTGAACGAGACTACAAATTCGATTGATACTACTGACCTATCTATATCGGCGACTAATGATGAATGGACAAAACCAGCAATTGCCACAGTCAGTCCTACATTCGGTAATGATTTATCCACGTCGAATACAGTTGAGACAGTATTGACCACCGAGGCAAATACAACTACCGTATTGGTACCAGAAACAACAACAGAAACTACAATTAAAGGAATTGAGAATGCCCTTGTTCCTACAACTAATGATGTTCCCGACGCAACTACTGCTACTGCGAATGATTTTAAGTTAACGACAGACGCAGTTAAAACCACTGATTTACCCTTAAGTACAACTCATGATGCATGGATAAAACCAATAATTACTACATTCAGGCCGACGATATTTGATGATAATTTATCTACATCGAATACTATTACAGTAGATGCCGTTATAACCACCGAACTAAATGTGTCATCAGCGTTGCTACCAGAGGCGACAACTGAAATATTAAATGAAGGAATTGCAAGCACCATTACTACTACAACTAATGATATTTTAAATATAATTATTACCACAGTAAATTATTTGAACGAGACTACAGATGCAGTTAATATTACTGATTTACCTTTAAGCACAATTCATGATGCATTGATAAAACCAATAATTACTACATTCAAGCCGACGATATCTGGTGATAATTTATCTACATCGAATACGATCACAGTAGATGCCGTAATACCCATCGAACCAAATGTGACATCAGCGTTCCCACCAGACGCGACAAATGAAATAATAAATGAAGGAATTGAAAGCACTAATGCTACTACAATTAATGATATTTTAAATGTAACTATTACCACGGTAAATCATTTGAACGAGACTACAAATTCGATTAATACTACTGACTTATCTATATCGACGACTAATAATGAATGGATAAAACCAGTAATTACCACAGTCAGCCCTACATCCAATAATGATTTATTCACGTTGAATACAGTTGAGACCGTATTGACCACCGACCCAAATGCAACTACAGCATTGGCACCAGAGACAACAACTGAAACTACTATTAAAGGAATTGAGATTACCTTTGTTCCTACATCTGATGATGTTTACGACGCAACTATTGCTACTTCAAATGATCCTAAGTTAACAACAGACGCAGTTAAAACTACTGATTTACCTTTGACTACAACTCATGATGCCTGGCCAAAAGTACTAACTTCTACACTCAACTCAACAACATCAAGTGATTATTTATTCACAGCGAATACGAATGTAGTTGAAGTGGTATCAACTACCAACCTAAATGTTACTACTCTATTGGCATCAGAGATAACATCGGGAACTTCAATTAAAATAATTGGAGACAGCGTTGTTCCTACATTCAATGATGTTTCAAACCTAACTAGTAGCTCTTTAAATAATCCTAACTTAGCGTCCGAGTCGGTTAATGTTGTTAACTCACTTTTAATGACGACTAATGAGGACTGGACGAAACCACCGATTAGTACACCCAGTTCGTCAACAAATAGTGATAATTTATCCACATCGAATACAAGAATTGTTCAGTCAGCAGTAATCACTGACCTAAATGTGAATTCTACACCAGTATCAGAAATAACAACTGACACTTCAATTAAAGGAATTAGTAGTAGCCTTGATTTTACATCTAGTGATGTTACAAACGCAACGAGTACCACTCTGAATAATATTAAGGTGACTACAGCTTTATTTCATGTTGCTGACATAGCTCCAAAGTCAAGCAATGCTACAAAGATTAATTCAATACTTAGTACACTCAATTCAACGATAACTAGTGACGATTCACCCATATCGACTTTTATCACAGGTAAGCCCCTTATAACCACGGATTCAAATGTAACTTTGATATTATCACAGGAAGCAACAACTGCAATTTCAATTAAGGAAATTGCGTTCACTGATATATCAACATTTAATGCTCTTGTGACTACTACTATTGCGTATGAACCAAAACTAACAACAGGCGAAATTATTGCTAGTTTTTTACCTTCAAAGATAACGAATCCAGCAGGGATGACGTTAACGAACCCTACAGTTAATCCAACGACAATTAATGACAATTTACACATACCAATTATAGACATAGTAGGTAAGCCTATTACTACCGATTCAGATCTAAGTTCAGTGTTACCACAAGAATTTTCAACTATAGAAATTGTAAGTACTGCTGGTCCGACGGTTAATGAAATTTCAAACATGACAGATGCTACCATAAAAAATATGAACGTAGCAACAGATTTACAGAATACGGCTGATTTACCTTTAAGGACAATTAATGTATCAAGGACAAAACCAATAATTAGTTCATATAGGCCTTACCATACTGGAATTACGTCTAGTAAATATTTACACTTACTGGACAAGAACATAGATGTACCCGTAGAAACAACCGATTCATATACAACTTCGATATTACCACCGCAAATAAGTATGCCACCAGCCACTGAAATCCTATTGTCCATAGAGAATAAGACAACAAACACTTTTACTGTTAATGCCACAAAGAGTTTGTTTACGGTAAAACCTGACGCTGTAAGGCCAACACACAGAGAGAGCCAAGCGAATCCTATTGAAGAAAATTCAATTACAGTATCAATAAATAACTCTGATAACAGTGATTTTGTTACTACAACATCTAAGTATGTTGAGGCCTTTACACTCAAACATGGAGAATCTATTCCTAAAGAACCACATAATCAAAAAAATCTACCGATTCACAATAGTCTGAAACAATATAGTACTGAAACTGGATTTATTACAGAATTTCATAAATCTAATGTTGATCCTAGTACTATTAAAACTATTTTAGGAAGTACAACCACAACTCAGTACATTAATTCTATAGAAAAGAGAAGCGATTCAACGGATAAACTCGTTATTCCATATTTATTACACACTTCACCACAAAACAATAGGGTTAATGCTACAACGATAACTGATTTCGGGAACTTTAACAAATCTAACTTAAGAGATAGAAGTATACTTATAAATCTTTCAACATCAACTTTCTCGGTAACAACTGATAACCCGCATATACAATTGTCAACAAAACATGAAGAACCTACAATTATAAGGTTACTGAACATGACAACAAACAATTCTTCTCACATTAATAATTATAACGAAAAGAGTGCTATGAATGTATATGACTCTGTTGACTCTGGTGTCACTCTACGTGGTAATAATAGAAGTAGTCCAAATGTACTGATAAATTTTAAAACGGAAAATAATAGAAAACAAACTAGAAATGCCAATGATACTACTGCACCTGCGATAAATCGGAACTCTACACCATATATACTTAACTCGTATGGTAATATTAATTCGGTGAACTTCGATTGCGCATATCATAATAGAGGTCGATACGCCGACAATAATGATTGCAGAAAATTCTACATTTGTATAGGACGAAGACAACCAATCATCGGTACATGTCCAATCAATACAGTATTTAGTGAAATATGGAAGCAATGTACGAAAAATCTGTCACATTGCGTAAGAAACAATCAGTTCCGCTGTATATCAGATGGGAGATTCAGTGATATTTTACAGCATAATGTTTACTACATTTGCATCAAAAGCGATGCCAATTCTTTCTATAGATTCAAATTACAATGTCAGAATGGTTACCATTTGAACAAAACTATTACAAAATGTATTCCAAATGCTGACGAGGCTAGTCAGTCACTATCAGTAGATACTGATAGTTCTTCTAAAACCAGTGATATAAAGTTAAGTTCAACCGCGACGGATGAATCTGAAAAATCAACGAAATTAGAATTTGAGTGTGCCGAAGGTGGTGTATATGCTGACCCGAATGACTGTAGAAGATATTATTTATGTACGAAAAATAAATCACAATATCGTAGAAAAAAGAAGAAATGCGACAGCGACGAGGTATTTCACAAAGAAAAGAAAAAATGTGTTGACGCCGATAGTTATGAATGTTGAATAATTAATTATAATAGGGATGCGGGCACATGTTACAATAAATTCTATTATGTTTTCATATAAAAGAACAGACTTAAAATAACATCTTGTCATAATAGAAATAATTTTAATTACTTATAACACACCTATTAATGTGCTATTTGACTCATTTTATTTGTACCGACTTATGACGTCATAAGTAGGTACGCTCGTATAAAATATATGAGGTTGCGACGTTGTGCAAGTTTATAAAAGAAAGAAAGTAATAAGTATGAGTTGATTTACCAGTCCGCTCTCCTATTGAATGAAATCAGCCTGACAATCTGTCTTCTAAGACTTAAGTATCTTTCGTATAAGAACATAATAATATATTACTTATAAATACTCCTATAGTAAGTATAATAATAAAGTTTCGTAATAAAACATTAATTACATTTTTGTGTAACTCTAATTATGCTTTTTAGTATCATTTGTTTATAATAAAACTACGTTTGAACAGTTTTAAGCGCGGTAATTTATTTGATTTTTATTATTCCGACGTTTCGGCCACTCTCTAGAAACCGTGATCATGGAAGACAAAGATGTCAAGTGTCAATGAGTATTGTTAAAGTGTCATTTAACCTACCGCCAACTTGTTCATTTTAATTATTTAGTTTTAATTTTGTTTATGGTTATTATTTACTCTATGGGAGCCTAATCTAATTTACCATCGCTTCGCAACATGTTTTGGCTTGAAGAGAAGAAACGGCACAAGAAATTCTTCAGCAAACATGCCTAGCTTTAATAATTTTATATAATGTTAAAGTGGGTGGGAGGTATTAGTATTATGATGTATTCATTAATTATTAGAGCTAGGCATGTTTGCTGAAGAATTTCTTGTACCGTTTCTTCTCTTCAAGCCAAAACATGTTGCGAAGCGTTGGTAAATTAGATTAGGCTCCCATAGGAGTAAATGATAACCATAAACGAAATTAAAACTAAATAATAAAAATAAATAAGTTGGCGGTAAGCTAAATAAAACTTTAACAATACTCATTGACACTTGACATCTTTGTCTTCTGTGATCACGGCTACTGAAAGGCGGCCGATACGTTGGAATAATAAAAATCAAATAAATTACCGCGCTTAAAACCGTTAAAACATATTTAGTTTTATTATGTATACTAGTCGCGAAAATTTAAGAAAATATTATCGTTCGTTTATTTATAACTAATAATATATTTACATTAAAGTCACAAGGTCATGGAACAAAACCATTTTATTTTTATAAATAAACTACACAATTGTAAGGTACCTTTATATTAAGAGTAAATATGTACATTTAACTACAAGAATCATACACTATTGTGTGTGATAGTAAAAATAAAAGTTAATAAAATAATATGAACGATATAATTATATTGTTTTATTAAAAATAGATTAGTGAACATATACGTATACAAAATAGACACTTTCAGTCTTTTGTTATTGAAATATGACGACTCACAAACAAGGCTTCGGCTACAAACTTGCATTTGGTTGGAGCAACCAAATTATGCCAAATACGAAAATGGGAAAGGAAAATTACGCTCACTTGGGTACAAACAGTCACTTTCTGAGAATTACGATAATAATACATAATTGTGAGTAAGTGAAAGAAAGAAATGACTGGGTTATTATACTAAATTCTCCATACAATGTTACAGTATACATAATTTAATCACATTCTTGGTTTTCTGTATGCAGCTCCACCGTCCAAAACAAACTGATCTTCATTGTGTTTCTCTAACGTAACGCAAAATTGATTTGAAAATATTGTACACCTGACCGACGCCTCTCCTCTGACAGGCGCTTTGGGGCAGAAATAGGTTGCTCGAACCGGGTTATTATCGTGAGTTACTCTGAACTTGTAGTTTCTACAATCAATTGGTTTTATCCGCGATGATTCACCATTAGTCTGGCTGGACTGGTGATTCGTCAACTTCAATTTGTCATAATTTGAATCAAACCTGCGCGTCTGATCGTCAAACATTTCCATAGTAGATTTAACTGTGTTTGCAATAGGACATTTATATTTATCAGGAGACGAACATGTTCGTGTGTAGCCATTGAATACAGTATTGCCGGCACATTTAAACTTAATTCCTTGGAAGCGATTTTTATTAGGGATGCATAATATGTAACCTCTGCAGTCAGCTACACTTGGATCAGCGATTCGTTCATGCCTATGGCACCGTATGCCTCTAGTTATATCTGGATCAATGTAATTAATATAATTTTCACATACACTACTGGACTCTTCATTACAAATAGTGTTTGTGGGGCAAACAAAAGCTGGCCCGACTACATTTTTATCTTCGCATAATCTTACTTTGGTACTGCTTTCGCATATAAACCCATTTGGGCCGCACTTCAATGTGTTTCTGCCATATTTTGTAGAAGCATTTACTTTTGTAATCTGAAAAATAAATAATGATTTTATTATAAGTTATATCATATTTTTTCTTTTAAATCGCACGATCTTCGACATTACTCGGTGATGACCTTCATGATGTCAAGTCTAAATATCTTGAGCTTATTCTTA
Organism: Dendrolimus houi; assembly: GCA_039645545.1. Classification (NCBI taxonomy): domain Eukaryota; kingdom Metazoa; phylum Arthropoda; class Insecta; order Lepidoptera; family Lasiocampidae; genus Dendrolimus; species Dendrolimus houi. The sequence continues at coordinate 17,502,501 of CM077119.1, read as the reverse complement.
TCCCTAGCATTAGACACACAGGCGGTGTGATTATACATTTAATGCCCAAAAATTATTATAGGTAACCGTTAAATCTTATATATATATATACACCTTTTATTAGCAACAAATGGCTGCAGAGTAGATGATTTTGATTTAGTAGCTTCGGCAGCTAATTTTGAGATGTTGCAAAGGTTTGGCACGTATTATAATATCCTCATATTAGAGCTACTAACGGACACTTCTTAAAGGAAGATTGGCGTGTTTTACACATCGGCAATTTCGATGTGAAGGTTTTCTTAAGATGCTTCATCTTCAGCACATCTTTAGAATTACTGCCTGAATGGTGCATGTTATCAGGCCAGGATTCAAACATCAATGTAATGAGATGCGAGTACCATAGATATTTCTTTTATCATTTTTAGACGTTTTAATATTTAATACACATTTTTACTTTTAATAAACAGAGTATCAAAACTAAATCAATATTTCGGTAGTTGTTACATAAGAGGATCGATATAAACGGTATCTAGTGAGCAAGGTGAAATGAATTTACAAGTACATAAATATAAACTATGAACAAGAGCGACTGTAAAATATTTGGCTTTTCATGATAGTGAAAGTAGAACAGTTTAGGCACGACTTCGTGTAAGTAAACATAATTATAGTAGTTTAATCTAGTTTATTTTGGTGAGTCAAACGCAGTACGTGAAATATTTCACTTTCTACATGAAACTTGTCGTATTTCAAACATTGTATAATAAATATAATAACAGCCCATAAATGTCCCACTGCTGGGCTCTGGCCTCCCATTATAGGGGAACGGACAGTATACCCGCCACGCTTGTCCAAGGCGGCTTGGCAGGTTTGACACATCGGGTATTTTGATGTGCAGGTTGCATCACGATGTTTTCCTTCACCGTTATTAGCACGTGGTAATTGTAACAATATGCACATTAGGTCAGAAAAATGCCTAAGTGGTGCATGCGTTCCGGTCAGGATCGAACCCGCGTCCTTTAAGTTTGGGACGCGTGCGCTAGCCATTACGCTACCACGATATTCAAAAATTGTGTCATTCATAAAATATAAATGAATAATTTACGTTTTACATAGATCTCATGGAAAGAAACTCGTTATGTAGGGAACTAAGTATACTATTACAATAGTCAGAATGGTCGATTACTGGCATCACAATAGCACAAAATTTTCGAAAAGCTTTTGCTAATTTTGGTTTTGCTATAAAAAGTAAATAAGTAATAGCAGATTTGGGACCCTGATGTCTATCCATGGCGCTTCCGCCTGGTCCGAGGAGTCTTCTAATACTCCTTAGTAGGCCCAATAGATGCCTTCGTAAAAGATGATATGCGTGGCAATGGGGTCTTAATAAAGAATATATATAATAATAATAATAAAGAACGCTCCGCACGCAACTGGGATTTAACGTTAAAATGATGATGTACTTAGATTTTATACCTTTATGGCATATTAATTAAATAAAATCTTAAGATTTTATTTAATTAATATGCCATAAAGGTTAAGATTAACATTATTCGTTTTATTTTTAATATTTAGGTCAGTATTATCATGGAAAAATAGTATGAATTGGTATAGCATAATAAATAACATCTGTACTCAAAGATATTGAGAAACAATTAATATAAAAAGGGATTAAAAATCATTTAAAGTTGAGGTGGCTTATTGGTAAACGCACCCACGTCTTATTCCAATGATTTGGGGTTCGGATCGTAGCCTGGAAACATGCACACTTGCGTTACCTTAGCGGTGCAGTATTTCTGACCTAATATGAGTATATTCAGTATATTGTTAGGATTCTTACAGGCTGGCGGTGAAGGAAACATCTTGACGAAACTTGCACATTGTCATAGCCCATGTGTGAAACCTGGCGATGCCCTTTGGACAAGCGTGACCAGAAGGATGAGAATAGAACTAACTGCACAAAATTTTATAAAATAAATTGATACATACAATCGTAATGTAGGTAGGTAGGTATGCAATAGATATAATATACTACCTTATAAGTAAATATAAGAAAAATAATGATTAAAAAAATACTCACCACCAAAACAATAAACAGTACACAATATCTGATGAAATACATTTCGAAGCACAAAGTCAAGGTTGTTCATGGACAGACTAACAACAACTAACGGACATCCGAAAGCTTTCCTCAAACTACGTTTTGAGAGCAATTAACATTTTTAACACTTTGCTACCACAATATGGGGCATCTGTCACATGTCACAATGTCACAGATAGTCGACTCATATGTTTAACGGTGCTTGATCCGTTGTGACGGGTTACACCATACATTTGTTTTTAGGTTTGTGTTAATGAAATTCGAGCTAACATCAATATTTGATCAGTTTGACCATGTAGGACATGCATATAGAATGTAATCGGCAGACAAACACACACATTGTATATCCCCAAGCTAAGCTAGTCTACGCTTGCGTTATGGGTGATATACAACGGATCACTATGGGGCCGATATCAGATCATAA